>CM059559.1:16606805-19006805 GCA_030386875.1 Morinoia aosen
GTGGCAACTTACTGTGTTTTGGTACTAGTTCCTGAGGCTTGGTGTGGCAACTTACTGTGTTTTGGTACTAGTTCCTGAGGCTTGGTGTGGCAACTTACTGTGTTTTGGTACTAGTTCCTGAGGCTTGGTGTGGCAACTTACTGTGTTTTGGTACTAGTTCCTGAGGCTTGGTGTGGCAACTTACTGTGTTTTGGTACTAGTTCCTGAGGCTTAGTGCGGCAACTTATTGTGTTCTGGTACTAGTTCCTGAGGCTTGGTGTGGCAACTTACTGTGTTTTGGTACTAGTTCCTGAGGCTTGGTGTGGCAACTTACTGTGTTTTGGTACTAGTTCCTGAGGCTTAGTGCGGCAACTTATTGTGTTCTGGTACTAGTTCCTGAGGCTTGGTGTGGCAACTTACTGTGTTTTGGTACTAGTTCCTGAGGCTTGGTGTGGCAACTTACTGTGTTTTGGTACTAGTTCCTGAGGCTTAGTGCGGCAACTTATTGTGTTCTGGTACTAGTTCCTGAGGCTTAGTGCGGCAACTTACTGTGTTTTGGTACTAGTTCCTGAGGCTTGGTGTGGCAACTTATTGTGTTCTGGTACTAGTTCCTGAGGCTTAGTGCGGCAACTTATTGTGTTCTGGTACTAGTTCCTGAGGCTTAGTGCGGCAACTTACTGTGTTTTGGTACTAGTTCCTGAGGCTTGGTGTGGCAACTTACTGTGTTTTGGTACTAGTTCCTGAGGCTTAGTGCGGCAACTTATTGTGTTCTGGTACTAGTTCCTGAGGCTTAGTGCGGCAACTTACTGTGTTTTGGTACTAGTTCCTGAGGCTTGGTGTGGCAACTTATTGTGTTCTGGTACTAGTTCCTGAGGTTTAGTGCGGCAACTTATTGTGTTCTCGTACTAGTTCCTGAGGCTTGGTGTGGCAACTTACTGTGTTTTGGTACTAGTTCCTGAGGCTTGGTGTGGCAACTTACTGTGTTTTGGTACTAGTTCCTGAGGCTCAGTGCGGCAACTTATTGTGTTCTGGTACTAGTTCCTGAGGCTTAGTGCGGCAACTTACTGTGTTTTGGTACTAGTTCCTGAGGCTTGGTGTGGCAACTTATTGTGTTCTGGTACTAGTTCCTGAGGCTTAGTGCGGCAACTTATTGTGTTCTGGTACTAGTTCCTGAGGCTTAGTGCGGCAACTTATTGTGTTCTGGTACTAGTTCCTGAGGCTTAGTGCGGCAACTCATTGTGTTCTGGTACTAGTTCCTGAGGCTTAGTGCGGCAACTTACTGTGTTTTGGTACTAGTTCCTGAGGCTTGGTGTGGCAACTTACTGTGTTTTGGTACTAGTTCCTGAGGCTTGGTGTGGCAACTTACTGTGTTTTGGTACTAGTTCCTGAGGCTTGGTGTGGCAACTTACTGTGTTTTGGTACTAGTTCCTGAGGCTTAGTGCGGCAACTTATTGTGTTCTCGTACTAGTTCCTGAGGCTTGGTGTGGCAACTTACTGTGTTTTGGTACTAGTTCCTGAGGCTTGGTGTGGCAACTTACTGTGTTTTGGTACTAGTTCCTGAGGCTTAGTGCGGTAACTTATTGTGTTCCGGTACTAGTTCCTGAGGCTTAGTGCGGCAACTTACTGTGTTTTGGTACTAGTTCCTGAGGCTTGGTGGGGCAACTTATTTTGTTCTGGTACTAGTTCCTGAGGCTTAGTGCGGCAACTTATTGTGTTCTGGTACTAGTTCCTGAGGCTTAGTGCGGCAACTTACTGTGTTTTGGTACTAGTTCCTGAGGCTTGGTGTGGCAACTTACTGTGTTTTGGTACTAGTTCCTGAGGCTTAGTGCGGCAACTTATTGTGTTCTCGTACTAGTTCCTGAGGCTTGGTGTGGCAACTTACTGTGTTTTGGTACTAGTTCCTGAGGCTTGGTGTGGCAACTTACTGTGTTTTGGTACTAGTTCCTGAGGCTTAGTGCGGCAACTTATTGTGTTCTCGTACTAGTTCCTGAGGCTTGGTGTGGCAACTTACTGTGTTTTGGTACTGGTTCCTGAGGCTTGGTGTGGCAACTTACTGTGTTTTGGTACTAGTTCCTGAGGCTTAGTGCGGCAACTTATTGTGTTCTGGTACTAGTTCCTGAGGCTTAGTGCGGCAACTTACTGTGTTTTGGTACTAGTTCCTGAGGCTTGGTGTGGCAACTTATTGTGTTCTGGTACTAGTTCCTGAAGCTTAGTGCGGCAACTTATTGTGTTCTGGTACTAGTTCCTGAGGCTTAGTGCGGCAACTTATTGTGTTCTGGTACTAGTTCCTGAGGCTTAGTGCGGCAACTTATTGTGTTCTGGTACTAGTTCCTGAGGTTTAGTGCGGCAACTTATTGTGTTCTGGTACTAGTTCCTGAGGCTTAGTGTGGCAACTTACTGTGTTCTGGTACTAGTTCCTGAGGCTTAGTGCGGCAACTTATTGTGTTCTGGTACTAGTTCCTGAGGCTTAGTGCGGCAACTTATTGTGTTCTGGTACTAGTTCCTGAGGCTTAGTGTGGCAACTTACTGTGTTCTGGTACTAGTTCCTGAGGCTTAGTGCGGCAACTCATTGTGTTCTGGTACTAGTTCCTGAGGCTTAGTGCGGCCACTTATTGTGTTCTGGTACTAGTTCCTGAGGCTTAGTGCGGCCACTTATTGTGTTCTGGTACTAGTTCCTGAGGCTTAGTGCGGCCACTTATTGTGTTCTGGTACTAGTTCCTGAGGCTTAGTGCGGCAACTTATTGTGTTCTGGTACTAGTTCCTGAGGCTTAGTGTGGCAACTTACTGTGTTCTGGTACTAGTTCCTGAGGCTTAGTGCGGCAACTCATTGTGTTCTGGTACTAGTTCCTGAGGCTTAGTGCGGCCACTTATTGTGTTCTGGTACTAGTTCCTGAGGCTTAGTGCGGCCACTTATTGTGTTCTGGTACTTGTTCCTGAGGCTTAGTGCGGCCACTTATTGTGTTCTGGTACTAGTTCCTGAGGCTTAGTGCGGCAACTTATTGTGTTCTGGTACTAGTTCCTGAGGCTTAGTGCGGCAACTCATTGTGTTCTGGTACTAGTTCCTGAGGCTTAGTGTGGCAACTTATTGTGTTCTGGTACTAGTTCCTGAGGCTTAGTGCGGCAACTCATTGTGTTCTGGTACTAGTTCCTGAGGCTTAGTGCGGCAACTTATTGTGTTCTGGTACTAGTTCCTGAGGCTTGGTGCGGCCACTTATTGTGTTCTGGTACTAGTTCCTGAGACTTTTGAATCTCCTGTATTGAACTGTGAACAGGTTCAGTTGTTTTACTACTTAAGTATTTGTTCTTACATCTACTATTTTGTTGCGAGAAAGTCGTTGTCAGGCCAAGAAGATTTCATTTGTGCGTTGAAGAACAACAGGTGCTGCGCTCCCTTCATTGCGTAACATTTGCGTCTCTTTTGCGTATTGGATTTCGCCCAAAAGAGTTGAAAGAATTATTTCAGCACCTGATGGATATCAGCATGTAAATGTATTCTGCTTGTAATTTGATAACACCATAGTACAAAGACTCAGATGTTCTAGCTGCTGACAGAAACTGAACAGAAGAAACAGAACAGAAGAAACAGAACAGAAGACACAGAACAGAAAAAACAGAACAGAAGACACAGAACAGAAGAAACAGAACAGAAGAAACAGAACAGAAGACACAGAACAGAAAAAACAGAACAGAAGACACAGAACAGAAGAAACAGAACAGAAGAAACAGAACAGAAGACACAGAACAGAAAAAACAGAACAGAAGACACAGAACAGAAAAAACAGAACAGAAGACACAGAACAGAAAAAAACAGAACAGTAGACACAGAACAGAAGACACAGAACAGAAGAAACAGAACAGAAGAAACAGAACAGAAGACACAGAACAGAAAAAACAGAACAGAAGACACAGAACAGAAAAAACAGAACAGAAGACACAGAACAGAAAAAACAGAACAGAAGACACAGAACAGAAGAAACAGAACAGAAGACACAGAACAGAAGAAACAGAACAGAAGAAACAGAACAGAAGAAACAGAACAGAAGAAACAGAACAGAAGAAACAGAACAGAAGAAACAGAACAGAAGACACAGAACAGAAGAAACAGAACAGAAGAAACAGAACAGAAGACACAGAACAGAAGAAACAGAACAGAAGAAACAGAACAGAAGACACAGAACAGAAAAAAACAGAACAGTAGACACAGAACAGAAGACACAGAACAGAAGAAACAGAACAGAAGACACAGAACAGAAAAAACAGAACAGTAGACACAGAACAGAAGAAACAGAACAGAAGAAACAGAACAGAAGACACAGAACAGAAAAAACAGAACAGAAGACACAGAACAGAAGAAACAGAACAGAAGAAACAGAACAGAAGACACAGAACAGAAAAAACAGAACAGAAGACACAGAACAGAAGACACAGAACAGAAAAAACAGAACAGAAGACACAGAACAGAAAAAACAGAACAGAAGACACAGAACAGAAGAAACAGAACAGAAGAAACAGAACAGAAGACACAGAACAGAAGACACAGAACAGAAGAAACAGAACAGAAGACACAGAACAGAAGAAACAGAACAGAAGAAACAGAACAGAAGAAACAGAACAGAAGACACAGAACAGAAGAAACAGAACAGAAGAAACAGAACAGAAGAAACAGAACAGAAGAAACAGAACAGAAGAAACAGAACAGAAGACACAGAACAGAAGACACAGAACAGAAGAAACAGAACAGAAGAAACAGAACAGAAGAAACAGAACAGAAGACACAGAACAGAAGAAACAGAACAGAAGAAACAGAACAGAAGAAACAGAACAGAAGAAACAGAACAGAAGAAACAGAACAGAAGAAACAGAACAGAAGACACAGAACAGAAGAAACAGAACAGAAGAAACAGAACAGAAGAAACAGAACAGAAGAAACAGAACAGAAGAAACAGAACAGAAGAAACAGAACAGAAGAAACAGAACAGAAGAAACAGAACAGAAGAAACAGAACAGAAGACACAGAACAGAAGACACAGAACAGAAGACACAGAACAGAAGACACAGAACAGAAGAAACAGAACAGAAGAAACAGAACAGAAGAAACAGAACAGAAGAAACAGAACAGAAGACACAGAACAGAAGAAACAGAACAGAAGAAACAGAACAGAAGACACAGAACAGAAGAAACAGAACAGAAGACACAGAACAGAAGAAACAGAACAGAAGACACAGAACAGAAGACACAGAACAGAAGACACAGAACAGAAGACACAGAACAGAAGAAACAGAACAGAAGACACAGAACAGAAGAAACAGAACAGAAGACACAGAACAGAAGAAACAGAACAGAAGACACAGAACAGAAGAAACAGAACAGAAGACACAGAACAGAAGAAACAGAACAGAAGACACAGAACAGAAGACACAGAACAGAAGAAACAGAACAGAAGACACAGAACAGAAGAAACAGAACAGAAGACACAGAACAGAAGAAACAGAACAGAAGACACAGAACAGAAGAAACAGAACAGAAGACACAGAACAGAAGAAACAGAACAGAAGACACAGAACAGAAGACACAGAACAGAAGACACAGAACAGAAGAAACAGAACAGAAGACACAGAACAGAAGACACAGAACAGAAGACACAGAACAGAAGACACAGAACAGAAGACACAGAACAGAAGACACAGAACAGAAGACACAGAACAGAAGACACAGAACAGAAGAAACAGAACAGAAGAAACAGAACAGAAGACACAGAACAGAAGACACAGAACAGAAGAAACAGAACAGAAGACACAGAACAGAAGACACAGAACAGAAGACACAGAACAGAAGACACAGAACAGAAGACACAGAACAGAAGAAACAGAACAGAAGACACAGAACAGAAGACACAGAACAGAAGAAACAGAACAGAAGACACAGAACAGAAGACACAGAACAGAAGACACAGAACAGAAGACACAGAACAGAAGACACAGAACAGAAGACACAGAACAGAAGAAACAGAACAGAAGACACAGAACAGAAGACACAGAACAGAAGACACAGAACAGAAGACACAGAACAGAAGACACAGAACAGAAGAAACAGAACAGAAGACACAGAACAGAAGACACAGAACAGAAGACACAGAACAGAAGACACAGAACAGAAGACACAGAACAGAAGACACAGAACAGAAGAAACAGAACAGAAGACACAGAACAGAAGACACAGAACAGAAGACACAGAACAGAAGACACAGAACAGAAGACACAGAACAGAAGACACAGAACAGAAGACACAGAACAGAAGAAACAGAACAGAAGACACAGAACAGAAGACACAGAACAGAAGACACAGAACAGAAGACACAGAACAGAAGACACAGAACAGAAGAAACAGAACAGAAGACACAGAACAGAAGACACAGAACAGAAGAAACAGAACAGAAGACACAGAACAGAAGACACAGAACAGAAGACACAGAACAGAAGACACAGAACAGAAGAAACAGAACAGAAGACACAGAACAGAAGACACAGAACAGAAGAAACAGAACAGAAGAAACAGAACAGAAGACACAGAACAGAAGACACAGAACAGAAGACACAGAACAGAAGACACAGAACAGAAGACACAGAACAGAAGACACAGAACAGAAGACACAGAACAGAAGAAACAGAACAGAAGACACAGAACAGAAGACACAGAACAGAAGACACAGAACAGAAGACTTAGAACAGAAGACACAGAACAGAAGAAACAGAACAGAAGAAACAGAACAGAAGACACAGAACAGAAGACACAGAACAGAAGAAACAGAACAGAAGACACAGAACAGAAGACACAGAACAGAAGACACAGAACAGAAGACACAGAACAGAAGACACAGAACAGAAGACACAGAACAGAAGACACAGAACAGAAGACACAGAACAGAAGAAACAGAACAGAAGAAACAGAACAGAAGACACAGAACAGAAGAAACAGAACAGAAGACACAGAACAGAAGACACAGAACAGAAGACACAGAACAGAAGACACAGAACAGAAGACACAGAACAGAAGAAACAGAACAGAAGACACAGAACAGAAGACACAGAACAGAAGACACAGAACAGAAGACACAGAACAGAAGACACAGAACAGAAGAAACAGAACAGAAGACACAGAACAGAAGACACAGAACAGAAGAAACAGAACAGAAGAAACAGAACAGAAGACACAGAACAGAAGACACAGAACAGAAGACACAGAACAGAAGACACAGAACAGAAGACACAGAACAGAAGACACAGAACAGAAGACACAGAACAGAAGAAACAGAACAGAAGACACAGAACAGAAGACACAGAACAGAAGAAACAGAACAGAAGAAACAGAACAGAAGACACAGAACAGAAGAAACAGAACAGAAGAAACAGAACAGAAGAAACAGAACAGAAGACACAGAACAGAAGACACAGAACGGAAGAAACAGAACAGAAGACACAGAACAGAAGACACAGAACAGAAGACACAGAACAGAAGAAACAGAACAGAAGAAACAGAACAGAAGACACAGAACAGAAGAAACAGAACAGAAGACACAGAACAGAAGACACAGAACAGAAGACACAGAACAGAAGACACAGAACAGAAGACACAGAACAGAAGACACAGAACAGAAGACACAGAACAGAAGAAACAGAACAGAAGAAACAGAACAGAAGAAACAGAACAGAAGACACAGAACAGAAGACACAGAACAGAAGTAACACAGAAATTTAAGGTTTTTAAGGGAATGAACATCTAAATTGTAAGCTTCGTTGAGCTCAGTTCTTAACATGGACGTCTCAACCACACTTCTTGCTCTCTTATCTAAAAATGAACAGAAAGCGAGCACTTTCGATGAATGTTATGATATTAAATTGTACTTGAGAAGTATAACAGTAAATAATACTGTTGTAGATATTATTTGCAGCACACTTTTGATAGCAAGAAAATGTATATTCTTTAGTGATGGGGGTCGGTGGGGGTAGGACTTCAATGGAAGAGGAAGAGGTGA
The DNA here is from genome assembly GCA_030386875.1 of Morinoia aosen. Classification (NCBI taxonomy): domain Eukaryota; kingdom Metazoa; phylum Arthropoda; class Malacostraca; order Amphipoda; family Talitridae; genus Morinoia; species Morinoia aosen. Next base: position 16,614,818 of record CM059559.1, read on the forward strand.
TGAAATATCCTGCGTTGATATTTCTGATCGCAGCCTCGCGCGCACATTTCCTGAATTACAGAAACACCGAAGTTCGCTTTGTTTGATGACATTTAAAATATTGACTTATAAATGTATTGACTAATAAGTAACGCAAAAAAGCAACCAAGTCACATTAGGAATTAGTTTGAAATCAAGAAAATATTTAAATATAATTCTAGTAACGAACGTAAGCGACATTGAATTAAATATTTTGAAGTAGCATAAGATCAGTTGTATATGTACTCACAAGTGACGTTTTTATCATTTTTTCTCTCCTCTGAAACTGAAGCATTAATATATTTTTGCTTCTGCGATACATATATTAAAAGAGCATAAAAGTGTTCTTTACCGAGCTCCTTCTGCACGTGCATGCACTGAGCAGCGGTCTGCACATCCTGCCAGTGGAAAATGACATACAAAATTCCCTTGTTTTTATCTCATCTAAATTTAGGTCGTTTATTGCATTTCCCATTCAAACAATGTGAACTTGATACAAAATTCTACCATGACATTCAAACATCTTTTCGTACAACTCCATAAGGGACTCCACACAGTTTACAACGTTGCAGCGTAGAGTACATCCAGAAGCGAAAATTATTGTTCTGCTGACTTTTCTACTATGGCTGCTGTACGTGAAATTTTTCTAACCAAAATCCTCACGATTGAGTTCAGGGCTCAAATTTCAAATGAAACAACTCAGGTTTGAATATTTTGGGTAGAACAATCACTAAGTGTACCCAAAAGAACCGAATGACTTGCGATACCGGTTGCACTGCTATAACTATAACTGCGTAGATTGGTGGAATATTAGGCCCTACCCAAAAGAACCGAATGACTTTCGATACCGGTTGCACTGCTATAACTATAACCACGTAGATTGGTGGAATATTAGGCCCTGAAGGATGCATTCGTAAACGCTGCGGGGTGAGCGCACAGCACGCGTGGTGCGGTGCTGGGACGTGACCGGAGCGATCGACGAGCTGGCGTATTTTTTGTTAGCGTTGTCTGCGTTCATGTTTCCTTGATATGAAATTGGTTTATCTTTGCATTTGAAATGCTTAACTATGGGAAAGTTTTTCCTCTCTTTGGAGATATCCGTGGGGCAAATCTATAGCAGCCTTCTCTGCGTTACAACTGCTGCAGCTTTGGTTGTTGTAGCTTTGAATGTTGTAAACTGTTACAGCTTTGTCTGCAGAAGAACAGCTGTAACTTTGAGTGCTGTACAGCAGCTTCAGCTTTGACTGCTGTACAACAGCTGTAGCTTCGACTGCTGTACATACAACAGCGGCAGCTTTGACTGCTGCACAACAGCTGCAGCTTTGACGGCTGCACAACAGCTGTAGTTTTGACTACTGTACAATTATTACAGCTTTGCTGTCGTGCAACTACTACAGCTTTGAATTCTGTAGAACAGCTGCAGTTTTGACCGCTATACGATGACTACAGCTTTGACTGTCGTACAATTTCTACAGCTTTGACTTCTGTACAACAGCTGCAGTTTTGACTACTGTACAACTACTGCAGCAGACTGTTTTAGCTTTGAGTGTCGTAAAACTGCTACAGCTTTGCCTGCAGAAGAACAGCTGTAACTTTGACTGTTGTACAGCAGCTGTAACTTTGCCCTGCGCAAGTGTAGGGGCTCGTCAAGCGCACAGCTGCCGCAAGCAAGTTGACAGTTGACGTAGAAGCAGCTAATGTAATTTGAATGTATTTCTTGAAGTCCTCTCAAAGCTGTTCCACCAGGAAATGTGCCTCTTTCTTTCAATCATATAGCTGTTGAAGCTAATCATTTCTCTGCTGGTAGTTATCCCATTCAAACGGCGCTTGTGTTCCGGCATTTTCCTCACATTTACAAAATTCTCAATCAGAGTTCTTGCTCTCGATTTCCTAACCAAACATATCCTAACCTAACCTATCCTAACCGAACCTATCCTGATAAAATGTCAAGCATATCAATGCACGTAAAAAGCCATCTTTTGATGTCACTCTGATGAATTCGGTATCTATGATACTGCAAACTCGGACGAAAGCGTAACGGACGGACTAACTAACTATGGAACTAAGGAGGGAACGAAAAGAATCTCTATGCATTAATACGCTTTAAACTCAGTTGTGTCCAACACTCCTCATCCGAGTTTGCGGTATCATGGATAACGAATTTCTGAGAGTTATATTAAAAGATCGCCAATCAATGCGTGATATCAATGCGCGTAAACGCATTGATATGTTAGGATAAGATAGGATAGGTTAGGATTGAATAGGTTAAGATTGAATAGGTTAGGACATGCTATTTTAGGGTAGGATAGGTTAGCATAGGTTAGGTAATGTTGATGAAATTTTTTCACGAGTCCGCGTTTTTTTATATGTTTGACAAATAATTAGGATAGCTTCGGTTAGGATAGGATAGGTTAGTATATGTTAAGTTAAGATGGGTTAGGTTAGAATATGTTAGGTTACAATTTTTTGGTACCGTTGACGGAATTTTTTAACGGGTGCACGGATTTTTATGTTTGACATATTATCAGGATCAGTTCGATTAGAACCGGATAGGATAGAATACGGTAGGATAGGTAAAGCTAGAACATGTTATGATGAAATTGGTAAGGTAATGTTGACCGGGTCTATCTAGCTTAACGATGGCATTGTCTGTGGAATTTCCACGAGTCCTGCTGGTATTATATAGACTAGTCCATCACCCTTTATTGGAAATAATAATAATAAGAAGAAGGCGAAATGAAAGAAAGGTCGTAAGAAATAAAAAATCCAATCTCTCTAGAGTTGATGAGGGCGAGTGCACACGACCCGTCAAAAATGTATAATAATGTTCGACAAATCACATGACACACGTTCCTATTTCCCAAGAATTCATGTGATAATCATTCCTACTCGAATCTGATGGATTAATTCACTGGAAATTGTGGAGTTTATGAAGCTTGTATCACAGATACGCTCATCACGCACTTTTACAGGGTTCGGACAAACAGACAGAGAGACAGACATCCTCTTATTATAATATAGATTGACGCTTTGGGAGCCGAGCAGAATCTGCCAGAACGAATCCGTTAGTTGGATAGTCCCTACCTCTCTTCCCCTCCCAACCCCAGCACCCCTTCGCCTCGGGGACAAGAGTCCTTCTCAGTCCCCCAAAGGTCTCTCTGTATAGGCCTGTGGTTACTCCACTTCCTTCCCCAACCCTCTCGGTCGGCCTTTCCCCAACTTTCTCTCCATCTCCCGGTCCCATCCCCTCCCTTTCCCCTCTATTTCCTGTGCCCTTCAGTCTGAGGACATTGGTTGTCGGTCGCTCGCAGGTCTGCAGTTGAACTAAAACTTTATTCAGCACTTTGATTTTTGATAATTATAAGTCCATGTGGCTTTGTGTTACCAAACTGTATGTTCGCGCCTGCATTGCTTCATTAAATGTTATCTTCGTTAGGTGTTAAGTCTCTGTGGACAAATTAAGGCTCTCATAACTGAATGTAGCTACGCCTCTCATATCTGGACTAAGCTACGCCTCTTATTTCTGGATGTAGCCACGCCTCTCAAATCTGGATGTAGCTACGCCTCTCATATCTGAATGTAGCTACGCCTCTCATATCTGGACTTAGCTAAGCCTCTCATATCTGGACTTAGCTAAGCCTCTCATATCTGGACTTAGCTACGCCTCTCATATCTGAATGTAGCTACGCCTCTCATATCTGGACTTAGCTAAGCCTCTCATATCTGGACGTAGCTACGCCTCTCATATCTGGATGTAGCTTCGCCTCTCAAATTTAGATGTAGCTACGCTTCTCATATCTGGATGTAGCTACGCCTCTCAAATCTGGATGTAGCTACGCCTCTCATATCTGGACTTAGCTAAGCCTCTCATATCTGGACTTAGCTACGCCTCTCCTATCCCACGAGCTCGCATTCCTGCAACTCGCCCGCCCGAAGACCACACTTGGCACGTGGAGGTATAATTTTGCATTATATTGTGGCCTCCGTTGAGGCGAGCATCTCTAGATGTCTCTGGGAGATGAATGCGCGCCTTGTGACGACCTCCTCGCCGCTGCGACTTGAAACGCAGCACGTCCCTGGTGGCGAAGGAATGTCGAGGACGAAAAGCAGGACGAATGTCGAAAACGAAACACAGGACGCTGCTTGGTCAAGTCTCTGACGAAGTAGGAATGCCGAGGACGAGAAGACGTTTTGACGGTTGGAAGAGCAGCTCCGGGGCTTTGGTTGTGAAGTATGTATGTGAGCGTACATAGTGGTGGTTGTGAAGTGTGTGAGCGTACATAGTCGTGGTTGTGAAGTGTGTGAGCGTACATAGTGGTGGTTGTGAAGTGTGTGAGCGTACATAGGGTGGTTGTGAAGTGTGTGAGCGTACATAGGGTGGTTGTGAAGTGTGTGAGCGTACATGGTGGTGGTTGGGAAGTGTGTGAGCGTACATAGGGTGGTCGTGAACTATGTGTGAGCGTACATAGTTGTGGTTGTGAAGTGTGTGAGCGTACATAGGGTGGTTGTGAAGTGTGTGAGCGTACATAGGGTGGTTGTGAAGTGTGTGAGCGTATATAGTGGTGGTTGTGAAGTGTGTGAGCGTACATAGTGGTGGTTGTGAAGTGTGTGAGCGTACATAGGGTGGTTGTGAAGTGTGTGAGCGTATATAGTGGTGATTGTGAAGTGTGTGAGCGTACATAGTGGTGGTTGTGAAGTGTGTGAGCGTACATAGGGTGGTTGTGAAGTGTGTGAGCGTACATAGGGTGGTTGTGAAGTGTGTGAGAGTACACATGAACTCGACACTGGCAAGCACACATAAGAACTCTTAATTTAACGATAACCAAGTGAGCAGGTAAGCAGTTAGCTGTGTCCTCTCCTAACCTTTTCATTCGCTGGGGTTTTTCACATTTTTATCGAGTCCGAATTTGTCTCATATCATTTCCTTCACGTTTTTGGCTGGGTGGAAAGCCAATTGGGGCTTAATTTTTTTTTCATGTCATTTCAACACGAAAAATTGAGGTTTTTACGAAAAAAAAAGTTAAGGTCATGAGTGTGATTTCTTCGAAAAAGATCAGGTCTGAGATTCTTGGACCGACTTGGGAGAAGCCTTTCTTCACGGGAGGCTTCATCCGTTCCGAGCACAGAAGCTTGTGGGCATCGTAGTGTGGCACAATGTGCTCTTCATCCGTGTGGCACAATGTGCTCTTCATCCGTGTGGCACAAAGTGCTCTTCACCCGTGTGGCACAATGTGCTCTTCATCCGTGTGGCACAATGTGCTCTTCACCCGTGTGGCACAATGTGCTCTTCATCCGTGAGGCACAATGTGCTCTTCACCCGTGTGGCACAATGTGTTCTTCACCCGTGTGGCACAATGTGCTCTTCATCCGTGTGGCACAATGTGTTCTTCACCCGTGTGGCACGATGTGCTCTTCATCCGTGTGGCACAATGTGCTCTTCACCCGTGTGGCACAATGTGCTCTTCATCCGTGTGGCACAATGTGCTCTTCATCCGTGAGGCACAATGTGCTCTTCATCCGTGTGGCACAATGTGCTCTTCATCCGTGTGGCACAATGTGCTCTTCATCCGTGAGGCACAATGTGCTCTTCATCCGTGTGGCACAATGTGCTCTTCATCCGTGTGGCACAATGTGCTCTTCATCCGTGAGGCACAATGTGCTCTTCATCCGTGTGGCACAATGTGCTCTTCATCCGTGTGGCACAGAACCTCACACGCACACAACACATTACTTCGTCATGCAAATAGCTCACGATGCACTATCTCATCACGCACATCACACCCAACACATTTCCCCAACACACATCACATCGCTCCAGCGCACAACACATCTCCTCAGCACGCACACACCACACAATACATCCCCACTGCAAGCACACAGCACGAAACACATCCCACCAAAAAGAATTCAGAGCATTATTTTAATTTTAACTTTCATTGCAAGATTTCCGAACTGAAGCCGTCGCAGAAGCTGTCAAACAAGAACCAACGAGGAACTATTTGCCCAAACGCCTGCTTCTATTGCTACTCATACGCTCTAATTTTTATGAATTTATACGAAACGCTTATTTTTGTTGAGCACTCATGCAAGTAACGTATCAGTAAGCAATATTACTTGTTGGGTCATTTTGCACCAATATTGCTGTACGTCTCGCGTGTGGTAGCACCGTCACCCTGTTCCTCAGCGGCGGGTCGTGTGTCAATGTGCGTCTTTTGAAAGTGATATTTTGAATGTTTTCGAATAATATTATATTTTGAATAATATATTTTGAAAATGATATTTTGAAAGTGATATTTTGAATATTTTCAAATAATATTATATTTTGAATAATATATTTTGAAAGTGATATTTTGAAAGTGATTTTTTGAATATTTTCGAATAATAATATATTTTGAATAACATATTTTGAAAGTGAAATTTTGAATCTTGGCTATAAATTCTAGACCAGTGTTTCACAGCCACCATTACTCTTCACTCGGGAAATGAAATGCTTTTAATAATAGATCATTACCCGCAAAGTATCAGAGTACAAGCGTGAGTAATTGCGCGCAATGCCCTCCCCTGTGAGGGTAAAATACCTGCGGGTGTTAGATTTTATCTTTTAATGTGAACGGAGGTCTTGTAAACGATAGCTGCCGCTACACGGGGTGACAGAGCGAACGTAAGACGAAGCCTCTACTCTCTTACAGCCTCGTTCTCTCACACTTACCCTACTGCTTCCCCCCTGTCATGTATCCCCGCCCCCCAACACCCTTATTACCTCTTCCCCATAGTCTTACACCCCACCCTTCAACACTCCTTCCCCATAGTCTTACACCCCCACCCTACAACACTCTTCAACCTCTTCCCGCTTCCTTCACTTCCACCATTGCATACCCCAACTTAACACTATCCCACCTTCCCTTCTTCTTCCCCATAGTGTTACACCTACACCCTCCCTACTTCTTCCCCATAGTCTTACACCCTCCCTACTTCTTCTCCATAGTGTTAAACCCTCCCTACTTCTTCTCCATAGTGTTAAACCCTCCCTACTTCTTCTCCATAGTGTTAAACCCTCCCTACTTCTTCTCCATAGTGTTAAACCCTCCCTACTTCTTCTCCATAGTGTTAAACCCTCCCTACTTCTTCTCCATAGTGTTAAACCCTCCCTACTTCTTCTCCATAGTGTTAAACCCTCCCTACTTCTTCTCCATAGTGTTAAACCCTCCCTACTTCTTCTCCATAGTGTTAAACCCTCCCTACTTCTTCTCCATAGTGTTAAACCCTCCCTACTTCTTCTCCATAGTGTTAAACCCTCCCTACTTCTTCTCCATAGTGTTAAACCCTCCCTACTTCTTCTCCATAGTGTTAAACCCTCCCTACTTCTTCTCCATAGTGTTAAACCCTCCCTACTTCTTCTCCATAGTGTTAAACCCTCCCTACTTCTTCTCCATAGTGTTAAACCCTCCCTACTTCTTCTCCATAGTGTTAAACCCTCCCTACTTCTTCCCCATAGTGTTACACCCTCCCTACTTCTTCTCCATAGTGTTAAACCCTCCCTACTTCTTCTCCATAGTGTTAAACCCTCCCTACTTCTTCTCCATAGTGTTAAACCCTCCCTACTTCTTCTCCATAGTGTTAAACCCTCCCTACTTCTTCTCCATAGTGGTAAACCCTCCCTACTTCTTCCCCATAGTCTTACACCCTCCCTATTTCTTCCCCATAGTGTTACACCCTCCCTACTTCTTCCCCATAGTCTTACACCCTCCCTACTTCTTCTCCATAGTGTTAAACCCTCCCTACTTCTTCTCCATAGTGTTAAACCCTCCCTACTTCTTCTCCATAGTGTTAAACCCTCCCTACTTCTTCTCCATAGTGTTAAACCCTCCCTACTTCTTCTTCATAGTGTTAAACCCTCCCTACTTCTTCTCCATAGTGTTAAACCCTCCCTACTTCTTCTCCATAGTGTTAAACCCTCCCTACTTCTTCTCCATAGTGTTAAACCCTCCCTACTTCTTCTCCATAGTGTTAAACCCTCCCTACTTCTTCTCCATAGTGTTAAACCCTCCCTACTTCTTCTCCATAGTGTTAAACCCTCCCTACTTCTTCTCCATAGTGTTAAACCCTCCCTACTTCTTCTCCATAGTGTTAAACCCTCCCTACTTCTTCTCCATAGTGTTAAACCCTCCCTACTTCTTCCCCATAGTGTTACACCCTCCCTACTTCTTCTCCATAGTGTTAAACCCTCCCTACTTCTTCTCCATAGTGTTAAACCCTCCCTACTTCTTCTCCATAGTGTTAAACCCTCCCTACTTCTTCTCCATAGTGTTAAACCCTCCCTACTTCTTCTCCATAGTGTTAAACCCTCCCTACTTCTTCCCCATAGTCTTACACCCTCCCTATTTCTTCCCCATAGTGTTACACCCTCCCTACTTCTTCCCCATAGTCTTACACCCTCCCTACTTCTTCTCCATAGTGTTTAACCCTCCCTACTTCTTCTCCATAGTGTTAAACCCTCCCTACTTCTTCTCCATAGTGTTAAACCCTCCCTACTTCTTCTCCATAGTGTTAAACCCTCCCTACTTCTTCTCCATAGTGTTAAACCCTCCCTACTTCTTCTCCATAGTGTTAAACCCTCCCTACTTCTTCTCCATAGTGTTAAACCCTCCCTACTTCTTCTCCATAGTGTTAAACCCTCCCTACTTCTTCTCCATAGTGTTAAACCCTCCCTACTTCTTCTCCATAGTGTTAAACCCTCCCTACTTCTTCTCCATAGTGTTAAACCCTCCCTACTTCTTCTCCATAGTGTTAAACCCTCCCTACTTCTTCTCCATAGTGTTAAACCCTCCCTACTTCTTCCCCATAGTGTTACACCCTCCCTACTTCTTCTCCATAGTGTTAAACCCTCCCTACTTCTTCCCCATAGTGTTACACCCTCCCTACTTCTTCTCCATAGTGTTAAACCCTCCCTACTTCTTCTCCATAGTGTTAAACCCTCCCTACTTCTTCTCCATAGTGTTAAACCCTCCCTACTTCTTCTCCATAGTGTTAAACCCTCCCTACTTCTTCTCCATAGTGTTAAACCCTCCCTACTTCTTCTCCATAGTGTTAAACCCTCCCTACTTCTTCCCCATAGTCTTACACCCTCCCTATTTCTTCCCCATAGTTTTACACCCTCCCTACTTCTTACCCATAATGTTACACCCCCACCCTTCAACACTCCTTCTCCATGGTCTTGCACCCCCACCCTACAACACTACCCAACTACTCCCCATTCCCTACACTTCCACCTTCAAACACCCCAACCCACCACTACCCCACCCTGCTACACCCCACCCGTCCAAACAGGACTTCACTGTTTCCTAGGCCGGCGACTGTTGGTCTCGGTGACGTGGAAAAATGACTTCACTGCCTCGTGGCAAATTGGACCAGCAAACTGTGGGCAGCTTCTGAGGGGGGGGGGGGGGGCAGAGGTCGAGATGAGGAGCATGTGGGGGTACTCGGGGTAGTGGGAGGTAAATATGGGGAGCATGCGGGGGTAGCGGGAGGTAGAGATGTGGGGAGTAGTGGGCGGAGTGAGGATGAGTGAGGAGGCTGTTTGATGAGGAACACAGACGAGCGTTGTGTGACTCAGTAAATCCTACACTGTGTTCGTGAATGCGTGAGAGGTCAGTGTGTGATCAGTGTCGTCCCTTCGCGCAGCAGAGACGACTTGCTTTTGACGTGCCAGAGAAAGCTGAGTCCTGTGCCCAATCCTGGTGGTGTTATAATTCTCGTTGCGACGTGGTCGTGTCAGCAATCGTCCTTTGTAGTTTGTCGTCTACCCGTTTTTCCGAAGTCTTTAGTTAGTTTGTATCGCGGATGCTCTTTTCGGTCTTGAAGTCGCCGAAGACTTTGGTCAGTTTGTGTCGCGCATTCTCGTTCTGGTCTTGAAGTCGCAATGTTGCGTAAGAGAATGTAATAAGCCAATAAGAATAATCTGAGTTATTTGTGAAATTCTCTGACTTACTTTGCAGCTTGTCCATCACGCCATTGACATCGAATTGCTTTCCAGCGTTTCCTAAGCCACACAACGAAAAAAACGATCCGCTATCGAAAATTACCGAATATTCACTGGTGTCGAACTGTAAGCGCTTGAAGGAATAGAAGTCCCGTGTTTAGTGTGCGTTACGCGGTGTAAGACCGTGTTCAAGTGTGAGTTACGCGGTGTAAGACCGTGTTCAAGTGTGAGTTACGCGGTGTAAAACCGTGTTCAAGTGTGATTTACGCAGTGAAAGACTTCATTTTTAAGTGTCGCGCTGTCCATGTTGTCATCGTTGAGGTCCCCAGGCTTCATGTCCCCTACACCCGACCGATGGAGCGCCAGCGGGCTGTCTGGGGCAGCCATCGACTCCACCCTGGATTCAACAGCCTACAACAGCTCGTTGGTGTCGGGCTATTCCAACGGCTCAACAGCCCTCAACTGCAGTCCGGTTAGCAGCAACGGCAGCAATTCGAGCCTCGGAAGCTCTTTTTCTGGCCCATGCAGTCCGTCGCAGATCCTGAACTGGATGTGTCTTTTGGCAGCGGAGCACCGCAGCAGCCAGGCGGCGGGGGCGGGACAGGGAGCGCAGCCCCCTTCCAGTCACCACCTCTCCCCTTCCGACACTCTCCAGGTGATCGGACAGTCGATGTTGGTCGAAAATATCTATAGATTGTATTAGAGAAGTTAATCAATGTTTCGCATAAATACCTACATTTTAATAGATCTCTATAGGTGCTCAGGCAGTCAATGATTGCCATAACTACCTACTTTTTCATATATTGTATTAGAGAAGCCAGTTGAAGCCGACACTGCCTGTGTCGTCCAGTCACCATCTCTCCCCTTCCGACACTCTCCACGTGATCGTACAGTCGATGTTGACCGTAAACACCTATTTTTTAAAAGATTGCATTAGTGTTAGAGAAGTGACACAGTTTAGGCTTTCGTTACTCATCTCAATACAGTACCCGCGATTTAGGTTAGGCCCCGTGATTTAAGTGCATTTGTATGAACATAATACGGTCTCACCTGATGAATTAATGTAGCGAGAATTTGCGAGATAATAATGCTGTATCATTGATACACTCACCACACACTTTCAGATCTTCAAGCCATCAGAGAATGATGCTATCATGAAGATGTTTACAGATGTTGTATCTGTGATACAAGCTTCACCAACTCCACAATTTTCGGTACCTTAACCCAGCAGATTGGGAGTCGGAATGAATACCACGTGTATTGGTAGGTTAGATTAGGTTGTATAGAAAATCAGCGGTTGAGACTTGGGAAAGTATTGGAAAGCCATAGAACAGCATGGGAAATCATGGGAAAGCTATGTTGAAGCTCAGTTGGTCCTATATCTAATCTTGTCATATTTTAACGGGCCGTGTACACTGACTGATAAAGGATAAAAATCTTGCACTTTTATATCATAATTTAATGAGACTCTAGGATGCAGAGATTTGATGGTATGAGTGAAGTAGTCATATTTTTGGTGCATCTCACGCACGCAAATGTTTAGCGGCTACTTTATATCATTCATGTCAGAGCGTAGCATGTTCCTATTCCCGTGCTGTGGTAGACGGCGAAGGATTTTTTTTGTAATTGAAACTTTCCATCATGACTTATTGACGGTCCCATGTCTCGTACAAACAACATCCATGCACATATTGCTGCAGTATTTTTCAAGATGAATATATCATATTTTAAATACGAGTTCTGAGAGCATGTTTATCTACTTACCGAAAACGAAACAAAAGGTAATGAAAGTTGGGTTGCATTATCCGTCGACTTCAGATTCTGCCTGCTTGTGGAATGAGCGCTCTGAGTGTGATGGACTGATGGTAGCTTCAAGCCTAAGCCGCGTCAGGGTGTGTGTTGTGCGAAGTGAGAAGTGTACGTTATTACACTGCACAGTAGTGTACGTTATTACAGTATATATTAGTGTACGTTATTGCGCTGCACAGTAGTGTACGTTATTACCGTATATATTAGTGTACGTTGTTACACTGCACAGTAGTGTATGTTATTATAGTATATATTAGTGTACGTTATTACTCTGCACTGCACATCTCCGGTGGCTTGTAGGGAACGGAAGAGCGCAGTGAGGGTGTCAAATAATGCTAGCATCATTTTAACATATAATTTTTTATTCACCTTCAGCAACGCTCCTGAAAATTTTTCTAGCAAGTATCAAGATCAAGACTGTGAAAGTGTTAATAGCTTCAATGAGGCCTGTACTCCAAGCGTTCGAGGAGGCTTTCAGATCGTGACATTTATTGTGTAATTATCCATGAAGCGTGAAGCCACAAAATATGCATGGAGGAAATTTTTGTAACCTAGACTTGAAATATTATAGAAAGTTTGAGGCTTTTTAGACGTAGAATGTATAATAATTGAAAATCTTTTGAGGTTGTAGTTATTTTTAAAGTAAGGAAATGATGGTTAGCGTCACTGAAACAATTCCAAGTTAAGCGCCCAAACAGCAGCAGAATTTTAGAGGAATAGAATACTTGTTTTTGTGCCAAAAATTTGAGGAAAATAAAAAATTTGAGCAGCAAAATAAAACCCTGACATTCTAGTTCATGTTATCGAATTACTTTACTACAAGAACGTGCACAGGAACATGTACAGGGCTATAAAGGCACCTCACATGATGGGGTGAGGTGCCTAACTTTTACAACTCTAAAGACTTTCATTTTTGCATTTGTTTATTCATTTTTTAATTTTTTCATTTATTTTTTAAAAATAAATGAAAAACTTAAAAATGAAATAAAAAACTTAAAAATGGATGAATGAATTAAAAATTTTAATTCATTCATCCATTTTCATGGAGGCATCCAACATGTTGATGTACAGGGCTATAGAAGCGACTACATCGTTAACAAAATTCGTGAGATTTTTTGTGCCTTCATTCAACTTAATTTGCGTTCAATAGGTGCTTACTCCTGCTTGTGTTCAACAAACACAATTTTACATAATAACACGGAGAACATCGCAAAAGAAGACGGAAAATTTATGGTCTATGAGTGCAAGGAACAGTGAATGAAAAGTGTTCGTAAATGAACGTGAGAGCCGTTCTGTTAGTTATAATTACACGTCCTTGGTCCAATTGCTCAACGCTCGTTTCGTTTACAGGTAATTTCAAAGTAATTTTCATCTGCAGGCAACTCTTGCACAGGACCCCTTTCGTAATGGAACTTTTAACGATTGTTTTCTAGCTTTCTTTCATGAGGCCAAGTTTATGGAATGCCCTCCTATGCCAAATTTGCCCTCAGACAAGCCCTGATTTGACAGCTTGTCATAAGGTTGCGATAGTTAATTTGAGGAATAGCATGAGAGAATTTCTGAATGTTATCCCCTTTTGCCCCTCTGGAGATCGTTAATTACTTAATTTAGTTATTAATTTTTTAATTCTTTCAATCATTTTTAGAATGATTCATTCATTTCTTTAAATAATTCATTCACTTTTTAAATGATTCGTTCAATTTTTATTTGATTCATTCATTTTTTAAATATTTCATTCGATTTTAAATGGTACATTCGTTCATTTTTAATTGATTGATTCATATTTAATTCAATAACACTAGAATCGTTCATCTTTTTCATTGAATTGCGTCTTAAATTCTTCAAATAATTCTCACTTGGTTCTAAGCGGCTTATAGATAAACTATATTTGCTTATTTTATATGGGCTTATTTTCCCTTTTTTAGTCAAGAAAGGCACGCTAGATGCGCGAAAGGCATCATTTGCAATGGCTGACCTGCTACTTATCTATATACATAAAACCATGCATTAGAGTTGAAAACTGGTACTTCTTAGAAATTAATTCCAACAAAACAAGCATCCTTCTAACTTCGCTCATGCAGATGAAAAAATGAGGATTAAATATGTCTAAGTTTTTGAAATGTTATCTTGAAATAGCGTGTTTCAAACGATCTTTTTATCATCTAAATTTGAATGCAATGTTGAGAGTACAATGTTGCAACCATTGCTGGAGCGTGAACGCTGGTCAGCCATGAACGTCTGCAGAGCTCAGAGAATAGCAATAATTACTTGCTTCATTCAAATAATATTTTACGAATTTGCAACAGTAATTAGCAACTTATTTACTTTCTTTATTGAATATGTGTCTTGTCCGTCCAACAGTGATAAGCAACAGTGATAAATAATTTAAATTACTTTCTTTTTTAAATATGTGTCTTGTTCGTCCTACAGTGACAAGCAACAGTGATAAGCAACTCTAATTACCTACTAAACTGAATATTTAACAGTGATAAGCAATTTCAATTACTCCCTATATTAAATACTTACACACGTACACTAAAATTTCCAAATTATCTGCTGTGTTTTCAGAACCGGAAGTCCGTGTCAAGCCTTTGGAACAGCCGCTCGAGTGGCCTGAACCCGCCGTCTCCATACAGCACCTCTCCCCTGGACTCCTCGTTTGCTGGGCCCTTGTCGTGCTTGGCATCCAACCACCAGCCGTCAACGAGCCCCAACTCTTCTTTTGGTCACTCCACTAGCTACTTATCCAACAACAACAACAACAACAACATTAGCTTCATGAACAACAACAACAGCAACAATCACAACAGCAGTAGCAGTTTGAGAAACACGAGCGACATTAACGCGTTGTTGAATGGCGGCAGCTCGGGAGGCTTGAACCCTTCTGGAATCTTATCAGGTCTGGCTGGCATGTCGGCGGCAGATCTCGCTGCCCTGTCTTCCCTCTCTTCCTTCTCGGGCATCGGGGGCATCAACGGCATCAACTCTGCCCTCAACGGAGTCAATAACATGTCCTCAGTGGGTGGGCTCAGTGGACTGTCTGGCTTGTCGGAGTCAGGATACAGCTTTGGGTCTTCCCTGAACGGACTACACAGTCCCGTGCACTCTACGTGTCTCAGCGGCAGTATTGGTGAGTCTTGTGCTCTTCAAACCTCTAATTTTGTGGAGTGTTTTCTGTGAGAAAGAATTTATTTCAAATATTCAAATAAAATTATTTAAATATTGCCCTAAATTTTTAACGAATTGGTGAGTCTTGCGCTCGTCAAACTTATAATTTTGCGAAGTATTTTCAGTTAGAAAGAGTTTCGTTCAAATATTGCTCCCGGATTAGTTAGAACGCAATGAAAATGAACGCAATTGTTGTACTGCTCTGGGATCAATTTCAGGACACTTCTTTGGAAGGGCGGTACCAGAAATGTGCATGTTTTTTCTTCAGGAGAACATTATTTGAAACATGGGCTAGATCCTAATGGATGACGGTGAAATTATTTGATGAGCTCCCCCGGGAATCCCCAGTACCTGGGACCAACAATTCAGTGCCCAAAACCTCACCGCGTTCGCTCATCATGTGCTCGCTCAAAAGACCCTTTGATGTTGAGCGTCAGTCACTAACAAAAAGTCTTCTGTTTAGCTTTCTCTGCGCTGTGCTGCGAGACCAACCTCTGTATAATTCATTGCGTCATCTTCACTCATAAGCGGAACATTTGACATCTCAGCATATATCCATAAAAATATTGTTTTATTACATCAAAAATAATTCTGCAGTAGAACATTTGACATCTCAGCAAATATCCTTAAAAATATTATTTTATTACATCAAAAATAATTCTGTAGTAGAACATTTGACATCTCAGCAAACATCCTTAAAAATATTATTTTTTACAATAACAATAATTTTGCAGCAGAATATTTGACATATCAGCAAATATCCTGAAGAATATCATTTTATTACAGCAACAGTAATTCTATGAGCACCGACAGCAGTTACTAGTTACGATGAACATTATCTGCGTTGAGGTTGTGAAGAGATGTGTGAAACCATCTGTAGGAGTTGTGATTAAATTGTCATAAGATGATGAGGTAATTAGTGCTCCAAGTTATTATCTCGCACAGCTAATTCTCCCACACACTTGCAGTGAAGGGTAGGCGATATGAAGGGTGAGGCATGACTTAATTGACTGCAGATGACACCCAAGAACTCAATAAAACACACGTGCGTCTCGTGCAGCGCGGAGCTGAGTAGCTGATTTTCCCCGCATTATGTGAAATTATTAAATACTTCTAGCACGTAGGTTAATATAAATGAGATATGTGTATGTTCGATGTCGTTATGCACGGCTGATCGTTAAGTAAATCGTTGTGTAAAATATATCTTCTATGTTCATTTATATTGGGAAAGTACAATGTATATAACTCTTGCATCCATCAATATGTAAATAATATAAATTGAGGACTTCGGCACACACAGAAGTTCACCGACATCTGTTAAATGTAACTCGGCACGCATTTCGCTCCAGATCTTAATGTTTGTCTACTTCTTACACGTCCACTTTTTACTGACATTCTCTCTCATTTCTATTGAAATCTGGTATGTCGGATACATGATTTAGAAATTTTCACGTTGCCAACGAACCCCTCTCATAGCTTAGACAACTTCACTAGATTTTCAGGTAGTCTGAGTATGTGAGGGCTTCGTTGACAATATAAGAAATCCTAAATTGCGGTGGCGGCAATTGGCGGTATCATTTTTGTTGTACCCTCTCCCCTGCCAGGTGAGCTGACAGACCAACTGAGCGAGCTGTCTTTGGCCTACGACAGGAAGAACAAAATCCGCAAGCTCCCTCCGAATTATTTGTGCCACCTGTGCTTCAAGAAAGGTCACCACATCAAGGAGTGCCCTCAGGTCAGCCAGCTGCGCTAGTTTTTCGATTCCAGGATTTTTGTGAGACGTAAATGCTAGAATGTAGAGCGCTCTGTCTTACCAAGATTGAAAAAATACAAGTTCTGGAAGCAGGTGCGATTGTGCTTAGTACTATCGAGAATCGAGTGTGCTAGTAGCACGGTAGAAGAAATAAGATAGCGTCAAATCAGTCTTTTTTTGTCAACCGTGTGGCGATGCTGGCGTCATGGCAACGAACCAATAGCAGCGCTCATATTGCACATGGCAACACTGCTAGCCTCAAATCTGGCACTATTATTGGCTTAACGACTTGTCCCAATGGTGACGTCATAAAGTTTGTTTCAAATAAAGCCGTTCTATTGTCTAGTTAAACAAGAGGAGGTTTATATTCTCGATAGAAATGACCCTACCTTGTTTCCTCTACCGTGGGTTGCAGGTATATAAAGTCTGTGTTTTACCACCTAAAATGGTAGCACATGGCGATGATAACTAACAGTCACTACCACAATGTTGCTTTTGTCATGGTGCGTATCATACCTACGCAATAGATGAAGTGAAGGGTTGGGAGTTCAATTGAGTCACTAGGTATATTTTAAACCCATCTTTATTGTCGACAAGCTCGCACAAAAATTTGAGGGAATTCGTCATGAGAAAAGTACACAACCTTATTTATGATGAAATTAGGAGATTTTTAGGTTTGTTCTCTCTGTCTCATACCATAACTAGTCTACACGGCCCGTCAAAGTGACAACATTTGATTCTCCCCACTTTAATAATTTGCTTTAACTTACAAATACATTTATATATATATCTTCTGTCTGCTACATTCCCACTTATTCATATCTATTTGAATGGTATCATAGATACAATTCAAACAGTATAAAAAACCTAGTATCCGCTTACAGTCACATTCTTAAGGATGCTTAATGACTGTGTCTGTGATTGGAGTTTCACCAGAGCACAAGTAAAAGAATATTTTAATCACAGGTACTATTGGGATGGAAAGGGTTGTTTGTCGCCCACATAATGAAGATTAATTTATGGAAAATATCGAATTCCGTCATTTTTGACGGGCCGTGTACACTGGTATACCAATAAACAAGGACACCAAGGGAAGGTAAAATATACATGCTATTACATAGTAACCTGAGATATTGTAATTAGGTAAAAATACAGTAACCCTTCCGTAAGATATACATGGTAACCCGAGATATAGTAATTAAGTCAAATACAGTATGTCTCACAAAAGCCCGAACAGAGTATTTATATTCCCGTTTCAGGGATACCATCATCAGAATACCATAAGCACTGAATTTTATTAAAACAAAATTATGCGGTATTACTGATCACTTCTGATAGGGAAATAATAATGGGTATTACTGATACGGGAAAATAAATACTCGGTTCGGGTTTTTGTGGGACATACGGTATACCACAGTAGAGGAAACAAGGTAGCGTAATTTCTATGTTAGAAAATACACCTCTTCTTGTTTGGCTAGCCAATAGAAAGGCTTTATTTTCAAACAAACCTTATGACGTCACTAAAACACAATGTCGTTAAGCCAATAGTGGAGCCAGGTTTGTTGGTAGCAGTGCTACCAGATGCAATAAGCGCTGCTATTGGTTCGTTGCCGTGACGTCAGCAAAGCCACACCGACAACAAAAGAAAAAACTGGTTTGAACCTACCTTGTTTCCTCTACCGTGCGGTATAGTAACCCGACCTCGTGACGCCCCATAGGCTCGTCCGAAGGGCGAGGGCCTGACGCCGTACCAGGGCAAGAAGCGCTGCTTCGGCGAGTTCCGGTGCACCAAGTGCAAGCGGAAGTGGATGAGCGGCAACTCCTGGGCCAACTGCAGCCAGGAGTGCATCAAGTGTCGCATCAAAGTCTACCCGCACAAGCAGGTGAGGGGTGCACTATGTTCACAGTTCTTACACTTTATTTCAGTTCTTGGACTTTATTCGCAGTTCTTAGACTGTATTTCCAATTATTAGATTTTATTTCCAATTCCGTGACTTTATTTTCAATTCTTTGGTTTTATTCGCAGTTCTTAGACTTTATTCCCAATTCTTAGACTTTATTCGCAGTTCTTAGACTTTATTTCCAATTCTTAGACTTTACTCGCAGTTCTTAGACTTTATTCCCAATTCTTAGACTTTATTCGCTTCTTAGATTTTATTTCCAATTCTTAGACTTTATTCGCTTCTTAGACTTTATTCCCAATTCTTAGACTTTACTCGCAGTTCTTAGACTTGATTCCCAATTCTTAGACTTTATTCCCAATTCTTAGACTTTACTCGCAGTTCTTAGACTTTATTCCCAATTCTTAGACTTTATTCCCAATTCATAGACTTTATCCCCAATTCTCAGTTTTTATTCCCAATTCTTAGACCTTATTTCCAATTCATAGACTTTATTCCCAATTCTTTGACTTTATTCCCAATTCTTAGACCTTATTTCCAATTCATATACTTTATTCCAAATTTTTTGGCTTTATTCGTAACTCATAGACTTTATTCCTAATTTATTAGGGTAGACTTTATTCCCTAATCCTGTGCTTACTTAAACGAGGGTTATTTTACGCTAGGAACGAAGGGTTAGTTCTAGCTGACAGCAGGACTTTGTAACAGTACTATGATGCAGGGTAGTTTTCTACTGTATGGTCGTAGTGTTAGGGCTACATTTTCACAGTACTGTGATGCAAGAGTTTTTTACACTAGGCACAAAGTGCTAATTTATCATCAGCAATACAATGTAAAGTAATTTAACGACGAGGGGTAATTTCATGCTCGCGATATTTTGATGCAACGGCAGTTGTACGATAAGGACTAATTCCATCTAATTTTTGATGCTGCCACAGTTGTACGATAAAGGACTAATTCCATCAACTTTTTGATGCAGCAGCAGATGTAAGATAAGGACTAATTCCATCTACTTTCTGATGCAGCAGCAGTTGTACGATAAGAACTAATTGATCTACTTTTTGATGCTTTGGAAGTCTATTTTAATAGCAAAGGGCTCGCCCTAACTTTATGGCAGTGGAACACAAAATCAGTTTTACGAAGAGGTATAAAACAATCTTCTGGCATTTTTGTTACGGTTTAAAGTCTTCAGCGTCTGATGGTTGAAACGAGTTCCAACAATGAGATCAGGATTCAATACCTTTTTGCTCTAAAAATATACTATTTTCTTGAAAACGAGCGGACGCTGGAGATCAAGTTTGCACTTCCGGAAAATTCCTTTCTTCATGCAAGTTCACAATGACGGTTATTTTAGTTTTTATTGCTAGTTCACCTAAATAGTGCTTACACAAAGCTCATACTAGTCATACTTACAACTAGTACTTGCTTCTACTTTTAGCGTCTGGTTCTTATATCTAGCGTTTCTAGTATTTAATTTTTGTTATTACACCTAATTTGTCCAAAAAAAAATAGACCTAGAGACTGACTAACATGACAGGGCAGCTGTAATAGACAGCCTATCTGGGGACATCCTGGTTTGTTTTCATTGTTTCTCATTGGAATCATGGAATTGTAAATAGTTAATTTTTAAAACCCGTAAAACTTGAGAAATCTATTCGAGTGTGATGTTGTCGGTTAGTTTTGAGTGTCGTTCAGTTCTGTTGTGTGATTAAACTTGATTTTGTAGACTATGTCCTGTGATACAAAAAATCCACAAATTCACACAATCCGACGATGAAGTTAGATCGGAACATTACGATGCTGCAGTGCTGTGGTCACATGTTTTATACTCCAGGGGTCCCC
Organism: Morinoia aosen; assembly: GCA_030386875.1. NCBI lineage: Eukaryota > Metazoa > Arthropoda > Malacostraca > Amphipoda > Talitridae > Morinoia > Morinoia aosen. Next base: position 16,635,288 of record CM059559.1, read on the forward strand.
AAAATGACTAAAATCTGTATCACCTTCTCGATGCTTGGGGAAAGTGAAATAGAATAATCCACGGATTTTACCATAGCGTAAAATATTTATGATTTATATAACAAATATGTCTTATGAACTTGATGTGCTTAGATTACTAATAGCACACATGTTGCACGTGACTATATCATCAAGAGTTGATGTACCTTATACATTAGTGGCTCTAAACGAGACATAGCTAAAGGCAAAAAGTTTGGGGACCTCTGAGTTAGTGTGTAAGTGTTTTTAATTTGTCATTATTGATTTCTTTGCAATTAAAAAATATGAGCGGCTTCTTCATCTCTGATACTTCGCATGTCACAAAATTAATATACTGAACGCCGCTGCCTGAGGAGCCTTTCTTGTTCTCATCATTCATTTTGTTCCATTTGTGTCTTGTTATCAATTTAAAATTTTGCCTTGTTATCATTCATTCATTTAATTTACTACCTCCATTGTACGTACAATAAAATAGAATTTATGTTATCGTTCGTTATATTGAATTATGTCTTGTTTTAATACCTTGATTTAAATTCATGTTTCTTCTCATTCGATATAATAAATTTATTCACATATCATGCCCTAAATTCAATTGTTTTGAGTTTAGTAGATTTAGTGGAGTGGAATGTAGTTCGTTGTTGAGTGTTATGCTGTTATCCTGTAGTTATTTGCGAAAGATTGGTGCATTGGTTAACTTCAATATTAATTGTGGTGCCAGCGCCTGGTGCATCCTGTACCTTTTTTTGGAATAGAGCTGTTTTTTTATATATGCATATTCTTACTAAGTAATTAGAAGAGCAAACTCACACTGTAAAATGTATAAAAAATATAATGATGCATCACAGTGAACATTAAAGAATTTTACTATTTGCATTGGAAATGTATTACATTAAAAAATTTCTGCTATACGTTCTATTTTGGTTAATTAAAATAATATTTTGCAACTTGAGAGGCAATTTCCGTATTCAAAAATTTAAGCAAAGTAAAACATGATAGCGATTTTCATCAGGTGAAAAATGGGGTCGAAGTGCTTCCCCCTCTCCCAATCTCCATGTACGGATTTCATGGGGGAGTTTTTAATTATCCCCATCTCATCTGAATTTCATCGTGGGGACATGTTTGATTGGTGGGGCTAGTGAGACTGCATTTTTGGCTAAATTTTACAATTTTGGTCTCATTTCAAAAAAATGTAACAATGAAAAACACTGAATGTTCATCTATTATATTGACGTTATTTTAATGCAATTAGCAATAAAGTCCACTGAATATTATCTGTTATGTTGGCGTTATTTAAGAAAATCAGCCATAAAGACCACTGAATATTTATCGGGTAGATCTTTTTTCACTTCATATCTGCAACGCTGCATGGGTTGGTGGATAAACAAAGCCAGTGTGGCGACCCCACCTGGGGTTACCTGTCAGCCCAGTCTAACTCTTTTGCCGGAGCATGCATGTTTTTCGCCGCTCAAACAATTTAATTACATTGGCGGCGGAAAACATGCATGCAGGCGGCGGAAAAGTTAGACTGGGAGGTGGACTTAGAAAGGCCCCCCTCACCAACCCCAGCCCCTCACGCCTGCTGGTTGAGTGATGCTTTAAAAACTTCTTTCGATATTTTAAGAAATGAAAGAGACATTCATGTTAGGTGTGAGTATGATATTCATTTATGGAAAATAGTTGTACAATTATCGCAACTATTCATGAACAAATTTTACAGTAAATTTTAGTAAGATTTTCATTCATGAAAAACAATACTTATTGCTACAACTGACAATCCAATTTTATGTTAAACATCAGTAAGATATTCATTTGTAGAAAATATCACAATTATCGATACAACTTATCGTTTTGTTTGATGTTACATGTCTGTAATAAATAAATAGCACAAATATCACTACCATTCATAGTCCAATTTAACCAATATGATTAAATTAAACTATTTGAGTTTGCGTAAATATTTCACAGCATTATAATTTGAGCAAAAGGCTCGTTCCACTTCGCTAAATCATTTTCTATATATTTTTTATGCTCTGTTACTGTCGCAGCTAATTCTTGTGTTTTATTATTGAGAATGATACACGCTCCTCCATGAGTTACTGCTATTTTGCTAAGATCCATGAATTTCCTGGAATAAAACTTTCATTATTTCTCACAATGAAATATATTATTCAAAAATATCTTGCTACGGCCTGCATACAGAGCCAGTTAATAACATAACTTTTCTAGTAATTTTTTCTGATAAATTTCTACTCCATTCCATTCCTGATTGGCAGATCAAGCTTTAAATCCAAACTGAATACTTTTTGATAACCCCCAAATTTTATGGACGCCTGCACATTCCGTGCTAAGCTTCACTTACAACAATTTCATCTCGTTCTAAACGTTAACGTGACTTTCAAACTCGATGCGAGAGCGTATATCCCTCAGCGCTAAGTCCTCTGTCTGCCTATGTGTCTGTCTGAGCCCGTTGGTTCTAAATAAACTTGCAGCTTGTGAACTAAAGCTCGTGTTGCATTTTGTTGTCACCTCACGCAGCATATCATGCAAGACATCAGCACCAGAGACTGCTTCCCTAAGTATGTGTGAACCTCCTACTTCGCCTCCTTCAGCTAACTCACCACCACTCCCTCGCCCTCGTCCCTCCAAGTATGTGCGACCGCAAACACCTGTATTGCATTCTGGCATGTGGGTGGCGTTGTGTGTAGTGGTTAACATTGTACAGTAGTATGTGAGGGCATTGCAGCATGTTGGGACATTGAAGCATGTGCGGGCATTGTAGCATGTGGGGGACATTGTAGCATGTGGGGGACGTTGTAACATGTGGGTAACATTGTAGCATGTGGGTAACATTGTCACATGTGGGTAACATTGTTACATGTGGGTATCTTTGTAACATGTGGGTATAATTGCAACATATGGATAACATAGTAACATGTGAGTAACATAGTAACATGTGAGTAACATTGTAGCAAGTGGGTAACATTGTTACATATGGGTAACATTGTTACATGTGGGTATCTTTGTAACATGTGGGTATAATTGCAACATATGGATAACATAGTAACATGTGAGTAACATAGTAACATGTGAGTAACATTGTAGCAAGTGGGTAACATTGAAGTATATGGGTATCATTGTAGCATGTGGAAAATTGCAGCATGTGGTCAGTGGGTTGGTGACTTCTTGGCAAACATTGTCGTAGCTCGAAGGTGGTGAGGTGCTTGTTTATTGGCAGAAGTATATTATCCTTATCAGTAGTATTGCTCATATCCTGGCAGACGTAGACCAGACGAGCTTTAATAATTATCAAAGCTAGCAATATGGCATGATGTGACGAATTTCTTGACTCACATTATCCTTATTCATATGGGGTGAAGTGTCAAGTATTTCTTGGCAAACGTAAATTATCCACACTCTTTGGTGATAAATTGTATAACAACGTGGAGGCACGTGAAGGAAGTTAGTGGGCGCCAATGTAGTGTAATGTGTGCAGAGCTCAGCTTGATACTTCAATGTGTTGAAATTCTTTTCTGCTTTGCTTCGACTCGCCATGATGGATTTCTCTCACTACTGGCCATCTTGCCCATTAACTCAAGACTTCTCGGGTTATTGCTTCAAGTTTGTATGGAGCACGTTTTAATTGTCGTCGCCAAAATTTACCGACCCTTTTGGAACTCATTTTTATTGTATGCATGCGAATTGTTTTAATGCTTGAATGCATGTAAAAAGTTCATAGAGCTTACGCATAAACGTACTTTTGTTTTTGTTGTTGTTTGATTTCGATTTTTTAAAAATTGGAGCGGTTCTTACAAGCAGCGAAAGGCGCTGTTTTGAAAATTGGCACGGTTTTCACATGCAGTAAAAGGAGCCTATTTTTAAAATTACCATTTCTTACATGCAGTGAAAAGAGCATATTTTAAAAATTGGAACGGTATGTTAACGATTTTTTTTTGAGTTGCTTTCTTTTTGTATTTTACAGATGACTTTTTGTTCGAATTCGTATTGCTGATGATGAGCGAAGGCTCGAAACGTCCATTTTTTACGAGTCTTTTACAGTCTCGAGAATATATTTTAATGGAAAATGTTTTTTACCCTTTTCCTGATTCTCTCTTTTTTATTGAAAATTTGAAAATACCGAAATAGCTGCTTCGAAATCGGAACGGTTCTTACATGCAGTAAATAAGTTTTAAACCTAAGATTCTTGGCAGACGCCAGAGATAGTTTAGAACTGATCCGATAAATTTGCGCCGACCGGCCTGTGGTTCACGAACTGATCGCACCGACCGGCCTGTGGTTCACGAACTGATCACGCCGACCGGCTTGCGGTTCACGAACTGATCACGCCGACCGGCCTGCGGTTCACGAACTGATCGCACCGACCGGCCTGCGGTTCACGAACTGATCACGCCGACCGGCTTGCGGTTCACGAACTGATCACGCCGACCGGCCTGCGGTTCACGAACTGATCGCACCGACCGGCCTGCGGTTCACGAACTGATCGCACCGACCGGCCTGCGGTTCACGAACTGATCGCACCGGCCGGCCTGCGGTTCACGAACTGATCGCACCGACCGGCCTGCGGTTCACGAACTGATCGCACCGACCGGCCTGCGGTTCACGAACTGATCGCACCGACCGGCCTGCGTTTCACGAACTGATCGCACCGACCGGCCTGCGGTTCACGAACTGATCGCACCGACCAGCCTGTGGTTCACGAACTGATCACGCCGACCGGCCTGCGGTTCACGAACTGATCGAACCAACCGGCCTGCGGTTCACGAACTGATCGCACCTAACGACTTCCGTCAGGCAATTTGGAGAGCGAGGCAACGCACCGCCCGTCGGTTTACCCCTGCTGCATATAACTCTTTTCATTTAAATCTTGTAACGGTCTTTTTATTTTCCTGTGCGAGGTCAAATAAAGGCCATCATCTTTGAAAATCTTCCTATTCGAGGTCATATATAGCACTTTATCTTTGCAAATACAGTTCTTTGCCTCAGCTACCAGCATCATGTTATTAACCCAGCAAGAAGTGTCTCGAAGAGACCAGCATTTACTAAAGATTCAAAACATACATCTATAATACCAGCCTCTGGCTGAACGCTTCAGCTATATTACACATCCTGGCTTCATCCTTCCAGCGACCAAACTAAGTGCTCATCTCAAGTCATACTTTGATGTACGTTTGAACTGATAACCTTCATTTCATGCGGATGACAAATTGTAATTTGTTATTCTGCGAGAAGCTGAAACGCATTCAAAAATAATTCATAACTAACTTTACCTCACTTTTATATGATTTGTAAGTAGGAGTGTGTGAGCACGCAGTAGAAAATACGCAAATTAGATTTTAAAAGTACGTATAGATTTACATTTGGATCAGTTGATGATAGGACTACCTTGCAATCCACGCAGAGTAAAAGTTAACTCACTCTGGCTAATAACTTTTCAGCGGAGTCATACGCAGCTAATTTTCACGTCAAAACTGTAAAAACTGAGCTATTCCATTCAACGGTGCCTATTTCTGTTTCAGTGCTACTCTGTTCAGTCTGCCCCGTAACATATCGGTCAGGAAAGCATATGAGAACATACGAGTAGTGTTCTAGATACCAACAAATGGAGGTTCACGTGCCAGCTTTTCGCTGTAAAGCCTACATTCAGATGAACTCAGATTTAGAGTTGTGCCGAGAGTTTGTTGGTTCAGGTCGTTTTTCGTTGACAAAAATCGTGACGCATCGCTGTCGAATAACGTGAGCTAAGTCCCCTACAGTTGATTGTTTTTTGATTGTCTCATCTGCCATCGCGGAAAATAAAAGCATATTTTGTTCATGTTTGTTTCGCATTTTAACTTCTGTTCGTATAATCACTGGACTGCCGATACGAGAACTCCCATTTTTGACTTCACTACGTTAAAGCAAAAGGTCAAACTTTCTGTGTCGGAAAACCAGCCAAGGAATAATTAAAAAAAGGTACCTTAAAACAAAAGAAAAGAGCTTCGAGTTCCCGTGGAAACTGATCCAAAATCCGATCCAAGATCCAGTTTCCTGACTGCTTTTCATTTTTTTGCGATAACTGAAGGATGTCAATTTTTCTGAGTGAAATTGAAGCTTCTGTTAAGCTCAAATGACGGTGCGTGGTCTCCAAGATCAGTTTTACTGCCATATGAGCCTCTCCTATCGTACTTGCCATAAAATTGCTGCTGGAAAATCTCATCAGACTCGGAGTAAAGTCATCAACGTTTTAGGTATGGTTACGGGTCTGTGTCGGGTGTCTCGTGTATTTGACTTTGACCTATCGAGTACGACCAGCTTGAGCCTGAAAATACGAGATAAATTTAGATGTCAAGGTTTTGACGTTAAGCCATGATCATAAAGTAATATTAAAACTGTTTACCCCTTATAGAAACTTTGATTGCCGCCATACACAGCATGCAGGCTGTTTAAAAATAAAATTTATCATTAAAGCATTCCTCTTAAGTGTTATGGTTTCATAGAGTGAACGCTGACTTTTATTCTGAGTCAAGTGTACTCTAAACTCACGCACAAAGTGAGGGACTGAATTTCGTGTTAACAGATACTCACTAATGACAACGCATCAGAGAAATGAACCCAAAACGAAATTAGCTCTTCCCTGATCAACTTATTGGGATAGCAAAATTGTAGGGATTGCCGGATGTCGGCCAAAAATATATTAACTGTTACTGAATTTAATTGGAAGTTTTATGTACATGATAACCAATTACGTTTTACACTACCCCGAATCACAGGTGCGAATCTGCTTTTAAATCTCTTTGCCGCGTAACTGAGCGAGTCTAAATTGTCTGCTGAATTTTTTTGAAGAAGCGCTTCTAAGTTTCAGGTATGTGAGGGGCAACGCAGGTTTCATGTACGAATACACCCAAGCATAGAAATTCATTAACTTGATATTAAGCAATGATCGACTGAGGCTGTAAAATACTTGAAAATAACCCTGTCCGCACAGTGATGTCTTGTTTGAGATGTGAGAGGATGTTCTGGAAAGTGAATAGTGTCTTTTTGAAGTTGAGCGTATGAGTGAAAATTTCTCCTTTATACTAGTTCGTTCTTATTTTTACATCTTTTTAAACTAAAAACGAAAAGATTTCTATGTTTTGGAAAGAGTACCCCACGCCATGGCCCAGGCTGATTTTAGACGTCTGGGCATTTTTCTGTCAGAGTTTTGGATGTCTGCACTGGACTTACACAGCACCCGGTCACTTTAGCAACTGCACTTCACTTTTACGGCAAAATGTTCGCTTCGAGAAATACGATATCAGCGGTGAGCGTTCGCGCTAACCATTGTTCTAGCCAGTCGCCTTATAGGATCATAGCAGTAGCAGTAGTAGCAGTAACATGGGTTTGCTAGCGCTTCAGTTATTTAAACTATATCGCACCGAAGTTATTTAGTTATTTACACACGGATTTTATATTCTCATGGATTTTTGGCTTTTTTGGCTACCTTCTACTCAGGCATCAGAAGGCATCTTATTCTTTGTTTGACGACTGAAAATTTTAGGGCGCGAAAAGCTGGAAGGCGATCATGATGTTCAAAAAAAAAAATTGTTCTCAGCTCGTCCAACTGACACAGAGCGCGATAAAAATTTTGGCGCCTTCAAATTTTATCACAGATTTTGGCGCCTTCTATTACTGACCATATCTGATTTTGTTTCACTATCCCGATGTAGCTGAAAGATGCCTTCGCGCCTCTCACTCATCCTGTTTAATTTGCTTAGTAATAATTTATTATCTGAAAGTATGTAGAGGATTAGAAATATTTGAACGTTTATACACACCATCTGCACAAGAAAGATATTTCAGGATTATTTAAATGTATATTGAAAATAAGCTCAAAACCTTGTCCGTTATCTCTACGTATTGGTGTTTTACCGTAAGTAAAAATTGCAATAGCTAACGGCAAATTGCACAGTACCGCTCACGTTTTTAATCTCATAATCAATGATAAATTTGACACTCTGCAAATAAATGCTCGTATGATAAGCGATCTTGGGAGTCTCGCAGTGTCAGTCAGAATCACGACCTCTGTAAATAATTTCTTGCGATGACAGAGTCGGCTAAATATACTCATTCTGCTCTTTCTCCAGCTATGCTCATGAAGAGGCCCGCAGAGCATTTTTTTGGCATAAGATAGATCCAGATTTGCTTGAAAACTGTGCTTTCTCTCAGTTTGATTTCAACGTTCTTTGTTTTATTTGCTTAACGCATTCTAAGTTAGATCCATGAGTAGAATTAGTATTTATTTTTTTTTGTTTTAAGCCTTCGGAATAGCTGATTCATCAATTTTTAAACGAGTTTATCGTTTATCTATTTAAACGAGTTGCTTTTTGCTTTTTGAAGTTCTCCGCTTATTTTAAAGCTCTCTGTGTTAAATACAGGCTGTGACGCTACAAGTTCTAAAATCATTTGTTATTCTGGGGCGCTAAAATTGAGCCCCACCTTAGTTCCACAGTGTACGTTGATCCGGTTGAGTAGAAAAAGAAGTCTAAGTCATTGTCATGAGAAAAGGAGTCTAAACGCTTGGATTTTTTTTTTTTTATTGACTTGTATCCGACCTTCACACTGAATATTTTGAGTGCGATTTTGTGTCATGGCATGTGCCTGTTATCTCACTTATACATTAGCCTCTTATGTACAATTTTTCTGGCATATTTCATTCGCAGTTGGTCGCTTGTTTCTTCACCATTTTATCTCTTAATGAAGCATTATTTCGTCCTCATCGATATGCATTCCCGTAAATGAAGTCGAGTCTGCAGAAAAAACTGTTTACACTGTACTCTATTGAACTTCACTTCAAAGTTGTTGCGATCTACGAGACGCATTTCTGTTTGTTGCTACGCCGGTGTTTTTCCACGTTCGTTTCGAAGGAAAAAATGTTCAGTAAGTCGTCGGCTCCGTCTTCAGTTGGGCCAGAATTGATGCCAATGATGCCTCCGCTCAACCGCTCGTGCTGTTGCTTAGCAGATAATTATGAGAGTTGATTAGCCGGCCGATTCTGGTGCAGCAGGGCTGCCTCAATGGCCTTTTTCGTGGCTAAAATCTTGAAATTTAGCAATTTTCGAATGAAGTTTGGGCGTAAAGACCTCTCAGTACCCAGTTCCATTATACCGATACTGAAGGGTTGTTAAGATGTTGAGTGGTCTTCACGGCCAAAGTTAATTTAAAAAGGTCAAATTTGAGACGATCTCTGGTAGTCCTGACCTCCGTGGTCTATTCTCGCCCTGCTGTAAGAGTTAATCGGAGTGCATATACAGGGTGCGGCAATTAATCATGCATTTCCGAGAACGCTGTGGTAGGCTAAATATGCAGGGTTGACTGTCGCACCCTCTAAATATGCTCAGATGATGCAGTGACGCGACCTGTCAGCACCAGGTGCTGTTTAACTGTAACTTGGAAAGCGAATCTTCAGAACACAGTTCCTACCTCATCCGTAATTCTATGTTCGGATCGGTTACTTAAAGAACTTAGATGATAAGGTTATTCGCTGCAAAAAAATTAATGACTCTTACTGTTCATTTTTGTCATAGGGTTTTTCAATAATTGTTTTAAAGGAAGAATGTCTGGAAAAATTTTCTGATAGCTAATGGTACCACTGCTGAAATTAGTTCACATAGATAGTAGCATGATAGATGGGAGAGGGCAAGCCTTGTAGAAATTGTAGAATTTTTCATAATTGTTTGAAAAGGAGTGAGATTGTTTGAAATAACTATTGTATTGATTGTTTAAAACGGATTTCGAGTTCTTTATGGCTGTGTTATAGCGAGACGAGACCGACCAAAAATGCCCCTGTACGTACTTGCCCCCTTAGTCGTTCTATTTTTCAGTAATATGTACCGTTGGCTAAGTTCTGTGTTCGACTAGCGATAAATGTTAAGCTTTGGGACGCTTGCGGTTGTCCCTGGAATTTTGCTGGCTGAGCTGGGCACATAACGCGGCAACGCGATAGCTCCCACTGTGACATCGATACTCGAATTCGCTGCGTGAAAGTCCTGAATTTTTAAGCATGGAGTACAGTCAGGAATTCTAGAGGACTTTTTTTATTTTAGAATGAAGTCTTCTACTTTTTATGGCTTGTCTGTCATTTTAGGACCCTTACGATAAGAAGGAATTAAAATACAGTTGCTTGTAATGCATTTTTTGATGGCTTCTCTATTATCAGTTTTGGATCTTCACGTTAAGAAGGAATTAGAACACAATTGCTTGTGATGTATTATACTCGTATGCATCATCATTTTTAGCATCGAATGGTTTTCTTTATTTTAATTTGTTAGAGTTTTCAGACGCGCTGCATGAATTATCAGTGGTGACTGAGAATTTATAGTATCAATAACTGGGTGTAAGAGTAATTTCGCTCTTTATTTCATTGAGAGTGACACTAAAATAACGAGAGCTGATGAGTGACGAGGAGCAAGAATTCTTCTTGGTCTCCGCTCATGCTGAGCTTCCGCCTTCTCAGGTTTCATCACTTCGTCACCGTTTCTGAAAACCGGTGGTGGTTATTTCAGCAGAATGCTAAGTTTCATTCTAAACATTTTTTAAAAGCTCGAAAAATATAGAATTATCTTTGCATTAGGAGTATTTGAGTAATATTGCCATTCTCATAATTACATTCAAAATGGCGTTAGTTCTAGAATCCTAATCGTTCCCAGCATTTTTCTCTTTTGCTTTAGGCCTAAAAGATAAGGCGCGAACATACACGCAAGTTCCCCGTATGTCTTTCTAGTAAGATTTTAAGCTCACGCTGAGTTTGTATTCTTAACCGATGTTGCTCAGATTGGCGTCACCCCAACAGGGAACCGAGATAACATTTTTTGATACGGGCTCTTTTTTACACGAGGCTCTTTCTGTCCATTAATGCAGAAATACAGAATAAAATAGCATTCAAAACGGTTTTGGGGCTCTTTTTTACACGAGGCTCTCTCTGTCCATTAATGCAGGAATACAGAATAAAATACTTGCGCATTCACAACGGTTTCGCATTCTACTGAAGTACAATTTCATTCTGTAAGTTGAGCTTAGAATGGCACATTGGCTGGCGATGGCACCATCGTAAAGAATAGACGACCGAGAGGTTTGTAAACATTGATGTCGTCACCACCTCTCGAAGCAAACGCGCTTATAGTTTTTTGACCTCATTCTATTTGGGGACACACAAGTATCAAACTGCGGTCTCGTGCCTAAACTTCGGCGAGATTTAATTCTGTGTCGCGTATGAATATAAAGTTTATTTGAAAAACAGTATAGTAATGACTTAGATAAAAAGTGTATATGTACGATTCAAGTCATTAAAAAAACACAACTTGTGGTAAGGTTTGGCAGGAAATCGGGACGATACCCTGCGGACAGTATCGGCTATTAAAGTATCGAAAAATGGCAAGTATCGGCAATTAAAGGAGGCGACGCATCAATATTGCAGTGGGGCTGATCTCGAGGTTTTGCCCTTTGATGCTTGCGGTTGGCAACGCTGCCAAAGCCTCCATTTCTTTCTAACGCTGACGTCATCAGGACGAGGTGGTTCTCAGCTGCGGTCTTGCGCTGGGGAAAGAGGGGGAGCTATGGGCTGGGGTAGGAGGGGAGCTATGGGTTGGGGAAGAGCAGCCCTCCTCGTGCTCCGTAACTCATCAGAACCGTGCGCTCTGCTACCTTGGGAAAGAAACAAAGTAGAGTCATTTCTATGTGGAAAAATATACCTCCTCTTGTTCGGCTAGCCAATAGAACGGCTTTATTTCTAACAAACTCCCGATTTATAACGTCACCGTTGCGGCATGTCATTAGGCCAATAGTAGTGCCAGATTTGGAGCTAGCAGTGTTGTTAGATGCAGTATGAGCACTGCTATTGGTTCGTTGCCATGACAACAGCATTGCCCCACGGTCGACGAAAAACGATTGGATTGACCCTACCTTGTTTCTTCTACCGTGGGGTGGAGCCAAAGGTTTACCGTGAGCGTTGCAGAGCTAGAAAGGGGATGAGGCACCCATCAGGAGGAATTCTCGTCACCTCGCGTGATTAATCGTCCACCCACACTCTAAATATCAAGATGATCGAGCTCCGTGGCGTAAAATTCTATAACTCAAACGTGAATGAAAAATACTGCTCGTACTGCTCCTTCGCTTAATTGTGCACCGAACCTGATTTTTCTGACTACTCTGATATAAAATTAGCAATTTAGAATCGACAGGAGCATCCAAATACTAATTAAAACAACGTACTAATACAGGCGCTCTTAAATCAACATAAAAATGTACCATAGATCAGCTCGCAGAATCTCACCGGAGCATGTGAGGCTTATCAGTGTCAGAACATTGTCTTGCAAAACAAATCATCAACTTTGTTTCAACTTTTCTGTGAAGTTGGATGCTTCAATATTTCAATTATTCAGTTATTGCTGCAGCGCTGCAATGAGGGCAGGTTGAATTAGATCTTTTCAAGCTCACGAGAGCACGGAAAAAATACGGAAGGGGTGAGCAAAAATATATCGAGCGGAAGCAACAGAGCGTAAAAAAAGAAACAGGTGTTCTGCAGGCTGGGTGTGAGCCAAGTCATCCAGAGGTGTTATTGAGGGTCGTGACTGCATGTTGCTTGTGACTGGCAAGTCATCTGGTGTTATTGAGGGTCGTGACTGCATGTTGCTTGTGACTGGCAAGTCATCTGGTGTTATTGAGGGTCGTGACTGCATGTTGCTTGTGACTGGCAAGTCATCTGGTGTTATTGAGGGTCGTGACTGCATGTTGCTTGTGACTGGCAAGTCATCTGGTGTTATTGAGGGTCGTGACTGCATGTTGCTTGTGACTGGCAAGTCATCGGGTGTTATTGAGGGTCGTGACTGCATGTTGCTTGTGACTGGCAAGTCATCGGGTGTTATTGAGGGTCGTGAATGCATGTTGCTTGTGACTGGCAAGTCATCGGGTGTTATTGAGGGTCGTGACTGCATGTTGCTTGTGACTGGCAAGTCATCTGGTGTTATTGAGGGTCGTGACTGCATGTTGCTTGTGACTGGCAAGTCATCTGGTGTTATTGAGGGTCGTGACTGCATGTTGCTTGTGACTGGCAAGTCATCTGGTGTTATTGAGGGTCGTGACTGCATGTTGCTTGTGACTGGCAAGTCATCTGGTGTTATTGAGGGTCGTGACTGCATGTTGCTTGTGACTGGCAAGTCATCTGGTGTTATTGAGGGTCGTGACTGCATGTTGCTTGTGACTGGCAAGTCATCGGGTGTTATTGAGGGTCGTGACTGCATGTTGCTTGTGACTGGCAAGTCATCTGGTGTTATTGAGGGTCGTGACTGCATGTTGCTTGTGACTGGCAAGTCATCTGGTGTTATTGAGGGTCGTGACTGCATGTTGCTTGTGACTGGCAAGTCATCTGGTGTTATTGAGGGTCGTGACTGCATGTTGCTTGTGACTGGCAAGTCATCTGGTGTTATTGAGGGTCGTGACTGCATGTTGCTTGTGACTGGCAAGTCATCTGGTGTTATTGAGGGTCGTGACTGCATGTTGCTTGTGACTGGCAAGTCATCGGGTGTTATTGAGGGTCGTGAATGCATGTTGCTTGTGACTGGCAAGTCATCTGGTGTTATTGAGGGTCGTGACTGCATGTTGCTTGTGACTGGCAAGTCATCTGGTGTTATTGAGGGTCGTGAATGCATGTTGCTTGTGACTGGCAAGTCATCGGGTGTTATTGAGGGTCGTGAATGCATGTTGCTTGTGACTGGCAAGTCATCGGGTGTTATTGAGGGTCGTGACTGCATGTTGCTTGTGACTGGCAAGTCATCTGGTGTTATTGAGGGTCGTGACTGCATGTTGCTTGTGACTGGCAAGTCATCGGGTGTTATTGAGGGTCGTGACTGCATGTTGCTTGTGACTGGCAAGTCATCTGGTGTTATTGAGGGTCGTGACTGCATGTTGCTTGTGACTGGCAAGTCATCTGGTGTTATTGAGGGTCGTGACTGCATGTTGCTTGTGACTGGCAAGTCATCGGGTGTTATTGAGGGTCGTGAATGCATGTTGCTTGTGACTGGCAAGTCATCTGGTGCTATTAATAGCCCTGAACACATGATGATTTTGAAGCAATTTGAGTTTTTGCTTGATTACCTGCAGTAACGATACTTTTTCCTTCAAAAAATATCTAGTATAGAAGTTGAACGTGTTTCGTTTTGCAGTAATTTGACTGCGTGGACGCTGAAGTTTTGTAAAAATTACTTTGAAATTAACATCATTTTATCTTCGGAAAAATATTCCGTGCATGACATTGCATGAAACTTATGAGGTGCATGCTCTGAAAAAGTCGTTTTAATTTTTTTAAGTGTACACTTGCTACTATATGAGAGTCCATTGAGCTTGAGTGAAGTGTACACGAAACTTAAGTTTGATCTATCTTTTGGTTGTTGCTGCGTTATCATTTAATGCTATAATTGTAATGCACAAACATATTACCAATAAAGTTCGTATTATTAGCTTGTGAGCGACATATCTTACGTTTAATCACCAGAACTTTTCGGTCTCTTCAGTAACGTAATTTATTCTACTGTTTCATGATATTAATCGTCTCCTGTTTTCTCCCATTCATAACATTATTTTTATACTTACTGCTATCTTATTTTTCTAACACATCTCTTTCGTGATCTTCTTACCGATAGTCACCTATTTTATTGTCTGTCCTAATTCCTTGTTCCTGGCACTGTAACTTCTCCCTTGATCTTGTCATAAATTGTCCCCTAGTTTTTGTGTCCCCTGTTTCATGATCTTGCTCCCTATTGCCCCTATTTTCGTATCCCTAGACTAGCTTTAGGGACACTTATTTCTTGGCCCTGCCCCTAATCGTCCCTATTTTCGTGTCCCTCATATTAGTTTCATTGCCACTTATTTCATTGCCCCTAATCGTCCCTATTTTCGTGTCCCTCAGATTAGTTTCATTGCCACCAATTTCTTGGCCCTGCCCCTAATTGTCCCTACTATCGTGTCCCCCAGAGTAGCTTTACTACCACATTTCTCTTGGCCCTGCCCCTCATTGCCTCTACTTTCGTGCCCCCAGAGACCCCTGGACAAGCCAGACGGTTTGGACGTGTCCGACCAGTCCAAGGTGCACCCTCAACACCTGTGTGAGAAGTGCACCAGCCTCGGCTACTACTGCCGGAGAGTCAACTAACTCACACTCCGAACCCTCTTACAACAGTCGCATGTAGTATTTCCTACGCCTCGAGAGCGCACTTCTTGTAGAATCAGCGCTTATCCTATTTATTTAGCTTTGGATTTATAAAGAAAGTTGGTTGCAGTTAGGCTTCCATTGTTTGGTCGTGTTGACGATCAAGATTCCTGGAGTATGTTTTGAAAAGCCTTTGTTTTTTCTGGATAGAAAGTACTATAGGCTTTCATGACTGATATTGTGTGAGTGAAATTGTATATGGTCGCTTTGTGTTCTGCATCAGCTTTCTTATGTGAAGTAAGAGTCGCGTAAAAATTTTATTTAGTACTAGCTTACTATGAACTTCGGCGTGGTCAAGGCTTTCCATTTTTCTTGATTGCTGCGTACAAGTAATTTTGTGCTAAAGTTAATGTTTGCTTAGGAACTGTAACTCTGATTAGCAGCACAAGCAAATGTGCGTAAAGGATGCGACGCTCGGTTGCAAAGCAGGCAAATAGGCACGCAAGTGTGGAGGGTAAACCTGAAAAACTTCCTTCCTAATTTTTTATTTTTTTTTTATTTTTTTTATGAGGATGATATTTTGTTTATGAGGATGATATTTTGTTTATGAGGATGATATTTTGTTTATGAGGATGATATTCATGGATTTTTCAATATTAACCATCCTATAATTAACTGAAGGCGGTGTGTGTCTGAAGGTTACCTAATAATTTCTTGAAGTAAAGTAACATTGAATTAAAATCTATTTAAGTAACACATTTTACTCTGACTTTATTTGAATCCATTCTCAAGTGATTTGACTATTTGCCTTGTTAGATATGTGTGCAGAGAGAGCGTAGGGGGCTCATGCTGATGTCATTGTGGCTATTGAAAAGCGTGTGTTTTCAACTAATTACATTTATGTATTGTTAAGAATATTGTACAAATTGCTACAATGTTCACTTGGAATAAGGGAAGTTCGAGCTATATTTCCTTATAAACGAGCATGTTTATATTACAAAAGAAGACATTTTGGATGCTTCACAGAACTGCACTTCACTTCATCAGCTTAATGGTATACGAGCATAATTTACTGAAATTCATTTCTTCTAATTCACATGAAACTCAGTAATCGCTGCTGGAAATGTGGTGGTGCAAGCATGCTGCTTGCACCACCAACACGCATGTGTGTTTGACATTGGGTAAATTGCTCAGTCACGTACTTATATAAGTGAATATTTCACTTATTTCGCGACCTTTTTTTAAAAATAAATGTCCTCATACGAGGTAAAATGTTATCTTTTAATTATATTTTTCATATTTCTTAAAGGGGATAGGAATGTATTCGAGCAGTGAAATCGATTTCCCAGTTCCGTTACAACCCAACCAAACCAACTCCAACAACCGCGAAAACGCAGTCAACGTGTCAACCGGCTGTTTCTGAGTGGGATCAAACCATAGCAAGTTTGTCTCCGCTCGTAAGCAACAAACTACATACACTTTAGAGAAAAGCGAAAGATTGGGTTATTCTGCGTTAATGTTCTCTCCGTATTGTGGATATTCTCTATTTCTGTTTAGAAGTCCAGCTTGACGTCGTCTGTGGCAGTATCAACATCTGATATTCGACTTCATTGTTATCTATTTGGTGACTTCTACACTGCATTGTGACTTGCTACAAACAAATGCGCAGGGTAAATAACACTCTATACATTTTCGTAAGTTCTATTCCTATAGCGTTGAGCAAGTCTTCAGTTTTGAGTGACCGCACACAATAAAGAAAATATTCAGCGCGGCCGTAACTTTTATGATCGACACGGCTGTCGATTATAAAAGTGTGGGCGACGTATCCAGTTTACACGACCAGAGCTAAGTGAAGTACTGGCGATCTTTTGCTTGCATTCCTCGTGGTCTTCCTTGTGCCTCACGGTAGAGGAAACTAGGTAGAGTCATTTCTATGGGGAAAATACACTTCCTCTTGTTCGGCTAGCAAATAGAACGGCTTCTTTTCAAACAAACTTAATGACGTCACCATTGCAACATGTCGTTCGGCTAATAGTGGTGCCAGATTCGAAGCTAGCAGTGTTGCCAGAAGCAATCTGAGCGTTGCTATTGGTTAGTAGCCATGACGTCAGCATTGCCACACGGTCGACGAAAAAAGACTGGTTTGACCCTACCTTGTTTCTTATACCGTGTTGTGCCTCCACAAATTGAAGACAACCTTCACCGTCGCACTCATTTTTTGGCTTAGTCTTTTACTCTTAAGGATTTATTCCTGTATTCCTTACTGTACTTGATAAGCTTTCCTTTGGGTAGGATTTTTCACGGAGCTGAGTAACACATGGCGTCGTCTTAATTGCGATCCTCGCGTTATTCACGATCTTAGCTGCTCTTAACTGAACGTTACAAAACTTCCTTACAAGATATTCGGAATTACACGGTTACTTAGTTCACCGGAAGGCTCAATAAGGCTAAATTTGGGCATTGAACTATGTGGCTTCTGTATTAAGGCTGCCTTTACTGGCACCTCTCGTAGACCTCAACGAACTGCAGCTCTCTTCCCGGATAAATTTTAGCATCGAAATTAGGGCTAGAAAATGCTTTATGC
This sequence comes from Morinoia aosen, assembly GCA_030386875.1. Lineage (NCBI taxonomy): Eukaryota > Metazoa > Arthropoda > Malacostraca > Amphipoda > Talitridae > Morinoia > Morinoia aosen. The sequence goes on from CM059559.1 coordinate 16,653,065, forward strand.
GAGCACTGCAGAGTCGGCGAGGTGTGATGAGGTGTCGCCTCATTTTTTGACGAAAAATGACTCCTTTTTCTTCACTTTAGCTTTTAAAGCAATAGTCTCGTATTTCAGTTTTTAAAGACAAGTTTTTTTAAAGCATTAGTCTTGTATTTCAGGTGATGTCATTGAGAATCATGATTTTTGTATGGTCTTCAAACCACACTTTTAGCTATCCTTGAAATTTACATTGGTGTTCAGCAATTAATTTGAATTGAATGAAATTCTTATTCATCGAAATGTAAATGCAAATTTTAGTGAAGGAGAAGAATGGAATTTTTTATTCTTTGCGCGTTAGCGTTCGCAAGTTAGTTGTAAATTTTAGTTGTGCTTAAAGATTTTTTTGTCCGTGCGGAGAAAACCAACGCTCTGGACTACTCGGACTACTCGTGAAATTCCAAGTGAGAGCTACGTAATGAACGTCAAAGTGCTATTTTTGTTCGATGTTCTTTCTTTTTATGGAGTGTGCGTTTTGTGTGAGCTATAATTCCGAGATTATTGAGCTTTGATTGCTCCTTTCTGTTAAGAAATCTTATTTTTGTATATAAATAGAGCTACGTAAATTTCTTGAGCAGCATTCAACTGAGCAGTCACAGGCAGGTAACTCCTGATAATGTAATGGATCTTTGAAGTATTTATATATATTTTACTAATAATACCACGCCTGCCACCTTGCTATGTTCTGTCGAATAACATTTATCTAACTTCCAGACCCAACCGTACCAATAATAGATATGAACATCCTTGTGTACTGTTATAAGAATTACTTATTTTTAATGGATGAGCTGTACCTATCTATATACTTAATTCAGTAACTCGAAATTTGTCCGAGTCCGTTTAGAAAATTGGCTGAGTGTATATGGTCAAGTGAGGTATTAAATTGAAGCCACTGGTGTCTATATTTGCAGAAAACTATTTATTTATTTTGTATTATTTTTTTTTTCATTTTTTTTATTTATTTTTTTATTTTTTTATTTTTTTATTTATTTATTTTTTTTATTTTTTATTTATTTTTATTTTTTTATTTATTTTTTTTTTATTTATTTTATTTTTATTTTTAGGCAAGTCGGACAACCCGATACTCGGGTTGAACCGGTAACTAGTTACAATGAATCATGACTGTAGCGTTTTGTTTTGGATCATTACAAGTCGATGATGTAACGTGAATCGAACACTTGCAGTAGTATGAGCACCTAGTTTTTTACTTTTTAATTAGTGATCCAGCCCTAATTGCGCAGCTGAATAACGTGTTACACGAATAGATTTGTTACAGGAAGTGGTCGAAATTTGCTGCTTCGGACGGTTTGAATTAAGAAGTTTCTTGGATACTTAATATCTCATTCATGCGAGCTTTCAAACGTCGCTCTTCCTTCCAGTCACTTGTCTTTGCACGGACGATGAAAAATAGGGGACAACGAGAGATAAAAATGATCTGCAGTCCCAAACTATGACCAAAACTCGTCAATAGCCAATAGTTCACGCTGGTGTCCCTTGCGCCTCTCGTCTTACAGTGGACGAGACTTGTTATGTTGCTGGGAGACAAGACTAGCGTTGATCCCACCATGCGCATTCGAAACTGTAATAATTATCTTTGAGTCGCTGGAGTTCTTGAGAAATGCGTTATTGCTGGAAACGTTATTGATGTGCCTTCTAGCGTGTCGTGAATTTTTCTGAAAAGTTTGTGGACTTCTGGGGTTACGAATTGATTGTTTAAGTGTTTGTATATAATAAGGTGTTGACTGTTCATATCTCGATCAATGGTCTTATGTAAATTTCTGTTTTTGCTGCTTACGCGAATTTGCTCGCAGATTCTTGGCCGAAAGAATGGAGGTATGATAGAAATAGAGAAATAAGTTAGATTTCTCATTATACTCGCAGGTTTTCTTATTTTCTGCTTCTATTATACTTAGATTAAAGAATTAGTATTTGTACGGCTACATTGTAGCCAATTTTTTTAAATGTCGCCCATTTTTAGTCGTAGAATACGGACCCGATTTGCGTGTACATTTTGTACGATGTAGGAAGTGTTTCCGAATCATAATTTGAATTATCTCAACCCGTATGTAGACAATTTGAAAACCTACAAAATTTTTACGTAATTGTGAGCCTGCGGTCGTCAGGTGCTTTTTTTAAACGACATCAGAATTGGGACCAAGATTGCAACTGTCAAATACCGACCAGAGGGTGTCTAAAGTTGTTTCTCTCATGGATTTGTGTTCTTCTTTCTATTTGGTACAAAATAATTAAATAACTAAGTGAGTGATAGAATGCCCCAGTTTGGCAGCGGTCTTACATAATCAAGGAGGTTTTCGAGTTGCACGACGACTTGAGGTTGATAAATGAAACATCAACCGGCTGAGACGTTCCGTCGATTTGCCAAAGTTCACAAAGAAAATAACTAATGTGAACTTCTCCAATTTATTTGCTGTCGTATTCTGTATACAGAGGTTACTGTGGTGCCAAAGTTGCTTCCAAATGTTGATGTCGTAATGTATTTTTGTTTGCCATATTTTGTGTGTGTGCTGTGCAGAGCTTCTAAGTATGTATTTCGAGCATTTGTTGCGTGTATGTTCCACACGCGTCTATTTCTTACTCTACGGTTATTTTGCATGCTTTTTTCAAGTGTACATACTGGGTAAATTTATACTTTTTGTATTTAAATACAATTGGAGGTCATTTGGAGTGAGGTGAAGGTTTGATTTATTGTAAGGTCTTCTTCAATCATTCATAATATAACGAGTGTTTTTTAACTTTGCTATCATGTACCGAAATACAAAATTTGGTATCAAGAAAACGGTTGCAGGAATAGTTAGCGAAGGCTGATGGAATGAGTAGATATTTTGGGAGAAAAATACGTTTAGTGATGAGCTAATGATCGAAAGGAAGGAAAGTTATGAAAAACTATGTTATCGCTTCATTCTGGGCTGTATGGAATTTGTTTCTTGATAGCGTAAACACCTGTATTTCTACATTATTGCCTGTATTTCTACATTGCTGCCTGTATTTTTACATTACTGTCTATACTTCCATACTACCGTTGCTTCGATATGATGTCGCCGACAGCTCTCGGCTAAAAATCACTATGCTTACGAAAACATTACTTTTATCAATGCATCATCCCTTTCGAGGAAGTCTTATTTTCATCATCAAAATAAGATAATATGAACAGAAACGAGTAATTCAGCACGTGCCCTTATTTGCCCAGCATAACCAAGACCCAAATATTAATTCAGACGCATAGGAAGCCCTTTGAAGTTTTGAATTACTCTCAATATCTGACACACGGACGCGTTGCATGTATCAATGTAACAGCATCCTCGTGAAAATGTGCATAAGGTTCCCACCATCCCAGAGAGGTCAATAGGCTTATCGGAGTAGAAAGTTTCTTTGTATGTAGGAAATGAATTTAAACTGATTTGTTTCATTTAAGTTTTTTCCGGATAGGAAAGCACACCTTCTAGGTCGTGTGTCGCAAAAACATGGTGTCACTTTGACTAGGTGTGGCGTGGTAGAAACGTAGAAGCTAAGGGCTGAAATACAAGATCATGGCCGGCTTTGTTTGTTTGAGCTTTGAGCTTTGAACTTTGTTTTTGGAAAAAAATGCACAGCCAATTGTTGACCTCGAGGCACAAAGCCATGGTGTCAAAACTTGAATTTTTGCGAAGCTCTTATCTTTTGATAACACGGAAGGATGAGCGGAGGGGGTCAAGAAACTCAGCAATGATTTGAGATCTGTCTTTTATTCTGAGTTGATATGGATCAACACAGATACTACGAGGATGAGTAAATATGGGAGAACAAATTTCAGGAGGATATTGCTCTGGATTTCGCATTTCAAGTCATTCATCGTTGATATCGGTCCTATTGAAAGCGTGTCTCGTGCACCTACCCAGCAATGGGCGTACAATGGTGCTGGTGTTCTGTCTCGCACATTGATCGATGGGCGTTGACCTCCCCTTGTACGGTGTCGTTCTTCTCAGGTTCACCCATACGAGACTTTCAATCAAGCCTTGAACAAAAGCCCCTTTAGAGTGGGGAGCTGTGGGCCAGGCGTCTTGGCTCTACGACCTTCTCGAGATGGTCAAGTTGATTTTGAAATGCCTCGCAGGTCAAAGCCGCTCGTCCATTGCAACTTGAGGTATTTAAAGCTCATGATGCTTGAATACAAGTAGAAGTGGTAGATGCTTTACTTTTTGCGAACACGTGCTATTTAAATTTATTGGAACAGGAGAGCTTAAAAGTAGCTTTAAATCTTTATTTTTTCTGAGCTTTGTCAGAGTTGTCGTTTCGCTGATTGAGAAAAACTGGTGGCTCAAGTCGGTAATAATTAATCTTTATTTGTGATTGCTGGCTCTACAGCTCACAGAGATGCGTAACTTCGCTGCCAACGAAGAGGAGCATGCTGTTGGGTTAGAATAAATTTTGTACTTCACTCAGGCCACGTTAATCACGTGTCTATCCTCGTCTGTAGAAGACAGCTCACTTCCCTCAGCTCTAGCCCAAGCGGTTCACGGTAAAATTAGTATTTGCTGTGGGAAATCTGTTGTGGGCTAAGTAACGTAGATGGACGACTCATTTCCATCAACCCCAGCGATTCATGGTAAAATTAGCATTTTCTGTAGAAATCTGTCGTGGGTTTGATAACGTAGTTAAAGAGGCCTCACCTTACTTTTCTAACTCATCTTTCCCTCTCAAGAGGCGGACCAGCGTCTCACACAACTGACTTCGTTCACGAGCCTCGTCGACACGATATTTTGTGTTTTCTTTAGTCTTCCTTTATTACTTAGTGTGGTGCCAAGCGTCACTGGTAAGACATACATTTTAAGAGTTCGTCTAATGAAACGACGTCAAATTATCTTTAAACTACATTAAAATGAGTAATTACTTTCACAAATAAGACTACGTCAGATTATATTCAGACTACATCAAATGAGTAATTATTTTCACAAATAAGACTACGTCAAATGAGACGACGTCAAATGATCTTTAGACTGCGTTAAAGGAGACTATTCACATAAATATAGCATCACACTTACCTCCATCAAATACGATCGGGAAAGGGTGTCACGCGAGACCGATACCAGCGCTGTTTTTTTGTGTCGCACAAGATCGCGGCAGGTGTGGCCGCAGCGCGACGCTCGGAGGGAAGCAAGCAATCGTCAAAAAAACTCTTCAGCAATGCGGATGCTGTAAGCAATCACAATCTTGCACAATCGGTAGCTTTGCGCCATGTGGGAAGATTGAACAGTTTCACCTTGTGATAAAATTGGACAGTTTCACTATACGAGAAGATTGGTCAGTTTCACAATTTGAGAAAATTGTACAGTTTCACCGTGTGGTAAAATTGTAAAGTTTCTCCTTGTGATAAAATTGAACAGTTTCACCATGTGAGAAAATTAAACAGTTTCATCATATGAGAAGATTGGTCAGTTTCTTTTAGTCCAACGATTCCCAATACTTTAACGTTAGTAACTCCAAAGTATTTTTTTGTGGTATCGATCCTACCATAGCTTCCATGGTACTAATGTGACTGTTGTTTTTAATTAATGGCACCAATGTTACCATACTTTTGTGTTAGAAGTGTTCCATTGTCTGCTCTCATAGTTTATAATGGTAACAATCTTACCATATTTTCGTATTAAATAATAGCGATCCAGTGTCTTCCGATACGTTTAAGATAGTCACTATTTTATCACCAACATAACTATGGATACGAAAATTTTTTCACCCAATTCGAACACAACCGATGTTGTGTCTGTACCTCGAGGGTCGCATCTCTCACAAACGGTGTTCTAGAATCCTATTTATTCCCATATTTTGCATTGACATTGACTAAGATACGGGCTGATTCCCTAATGAATTTTGATGGAGCTTCACAAAAAAGGTGATGATCACCCATTGATAATTTTACTTGTTAGCGTCAAAATATGGACGACCAACTCGATGACATGCAGAATCTCTGGTGCTATTACCACCTAACTCGCGTTCTCAACGACATGTCTCTTTCCGAAGCAGATTGTGTGTAGTAGTGCAGCTGTAAGCATGCTCCTGTGTGCGATATTTGTACGAAATAATTACGTGTACTTTAGTTTAATTCTAAGTTTTTACTCTTTAGTTGTACTTGTACTGCAGCGACCGCCCAGTGGACGATGCTCGTGAATCACAACAGTGCCTTATTCGTTCTATTGTATTTCTCTCCATTGTAATGAGAGCTTCTCTGTAAATAGTCAGCTTGACAACGTACGTTTGTATGCTGTGTAAACTTTGCTTTTCTGTACTAATTTTCGGTGATGATGATCGTCAAAATTGAAGTTTTACTTTCATTATCCTTATCATTAATGCGAATTTGACGTATGGCGTCCTGCCCTGTAGAAAAAAAAAACTACTACACTTGAATTGGAACGTAGATTCAGTCGAAAACTACAAGCAAAGTGTAATAAAATCACACATGTACAAGCTGAAAGGGGAAAGACACGAGCCAAATCTTTACCTGTTCGATCCTAAGTAAGCTGGATTTTCGGAAGTTGTAACTCTTGTAAATATAATCAATCCTGATCCCTGACGTTCGGTTTTCTCAACTGTGTAACAAACACCGCCCTGTTCTTCTCGATGGTTTCAGTTTTTTGGAAATGATTCTATACAGTTATGAGTTCATATCTGACTTCAGACTTCCAAATCTATGTAGACTGGTATAACAGATTTTACTAGGGTTCAAGTTTGTAAACCTTTACCAGCAATGACGGCTACGGAGACTAAAAAGAAGAACAGAAGTGTTCAAACTCAATTCATGACTTCAAAATTGAACAAAGAATTCCACTCTTCAAAAGTTCACTTACTTTCACCGTTGAGATTCTTGATTCGTCCGCCTGCGTTCAAACGAGGCTCCATCGTACGTATCCTGAATACAAGAGTCGAGTGAAGCCTGCAAACGGATCCGCCATTGGCTGGCGGCGTGTCGGGTGGCGCAGACGCACAACGTAAACAACCGCACATAGCTGCGCAGCTGCGGCCGCTTGAGTCACTGCATGGCTCATGAAAATGATGAATTACATAATGCGCTGATTGTACGGTTATTATTTTTGAGGGCTATTGGGGCAACAGCAGAGAGGGAATGAATCTTGTGGGTGGTCCGAACATTGCAGAAAAATAAAACATGAAGTGAACGGTTACTAAAATTAGGCTGGCAAAAAAAAAACGTTCGGATCTTCTGTGAATTAATAATTTTTTGCTGCTTCTGAATGAAATTTTTTATTCAGTTACTGTTCTACATTCAGAAAAACGCCATTTCCTATAAGTTTGTTTAGTCACGTTCATTCCCCACGCAATTTTCTCCCAAGATCCCTAGAACGCTGCGTAATATCAGACCCTGACGATAAAATTACACAACTCTTCGTACACAGTCTCAAGTCTCGCATGAAACCTAGCTCTGTGAACGTGCTCTCAATGTAAATACTGGGAGTAATATTTAAAAGAGCTGCACGAAGTGGCGCATGTCACTCTAGAGTCGCAGGAAGTTTGCGGTGCATAAAATGCGAGTCCAAAGGAGCAATCAGGCCATAAAGGGACGTTGTGATATCAATCTCAACTCAACTTTAAATAACCACACGTTTTAAATATCGAGGGATGAATTAGAAAGTAAATGTGTATTAATGGCTTACGGCTGACGACAAATTAGGCATTAGAGAGGTACATCAGGGTTTAGCATATAGAATCAAGATTGTACTCGAGCACTGAAGAAAACGTGTCATCTTAAAAACCGCATTCTCTCAGTTGTTTTTTAGCGCTATGTAAGCAACTTCCTCTAGTTCTTGCATGTTCGGCTCGAGTTAGGCATTTCATCACACAGAATCACTTACGACGTTTGTCAGGCTTTGTTCTCAGAAATCTCTTTAGACGTGCGGCAAAAAATACTAGCCAGAACTGAGAAGGAAACCACGAAGGCGTCCGCAGTAAGTACCTAGACAGATGTGACAACGAGCATCATCTTGTACCACTGTGATGGTCGTAAGCTGTGTTACAGAGTGCTTATGTGATGCTTAAACGATCTTCTTGTTTCCGCTCATAACTAATGCTTGTTGAACAGGATATGTTCTGGAATTCTTTAACGACTATTTAGAAGTTATTCAAACTTGGAGAAGGGTTTGTTCGGGCGTATAAATAAAGGTGGTTGAGCAGGAAACGTTCTGAATTACTTTAGCTGCAATGAAGATGTTATTCCAAAATGCAAAATTGTAACCTAGGATGTTGGAAGCTGGTAGGCGCTGTCCGTTTGAAATAGCACACACACACGAAATGGTTCTGCGTTTACGCTTTTGGATATTTATACATTAAGATTTACGGGCACATTACATCTTTCAAAAAGAGAAGCTCAGTAAATATTGAGCATTTCAAGAAGAAAATACACTTTTTTTGAAGCTTCAGTAAATATTGAACATTTCAACAAATACTTTTTTAGCTTATCGTTGTTACGAACAAAAGCAAGCGAAGAAATAGCCTCCAGGGCCGAGTTCCCTGCGTGCTGCATGACCCAAAAATGATTACGACGCGTCTGTGGTGTGCGCAAGCCTTGTTTGACAGCCGGCGTTACCACGCACAGACAGAAGAGGAGCGTGAGGCGTCTTCGAGCGTGTGCGTGTGAACGAAGCAAACAAATTTGTTATTGTTGGAGTCGGCGGTAAGACCATCGGTTTGCAGGGAGCGTGAAGCCGACCAGAAATAGAGGCTTCACGTCCCTAGCAGAGCGTATACACCAGCACCAAGGCCAACGCTGTGACATTCTTCTCAAGCTAAACCGATAACGGACCTTCACTGGCGTCAGCAGCACCTAGAAACGGTCAGCTCAGTACGGGGGGACGCCTGCGAGGAGCTGTATGGGCGGCTGCATCTCGAGGTGAGTGCAGGCCATCGATACTAGGGTTGTGCGATATCATTTTGTGCGTCTATGCTAAAGTTATACGATACCATCTTGCGAGTAGATCCTAGTGTTGTACGATGTCTTCTTGTGGGTCGATACCAGTGTTGTACGATATCATGTTATGGGTCGACACTAGGTTATTCGATATCATGTCGTGGGTCGGTCCTAGAGTTGTACGATATCATCTAGTGGGTCGATCCTAGAGTTATACGACATTATTCTCTGATTCGATCCAAGAGTCGTTGCGATATCATCTTGTGGGTCGATCCTGGATAGGGTTTGCGATCCCGGGACAAAATGAAAGTCCTGGAAACCCGGGATTTCAGGAAGACTATATCCCGGGAATTCCCAAGATTCCGGGATTTCATTATATTTTTACATTTATGCAATTGTAATTTGTTGCCCATGCCTATCAAAGTATTTGGCGATTTAGGGAGCGAAAAACCTTTATCTGAGAAAGCTTCTCTAATGAATTCACTCTTTGTAACCGTATTTACTGACACACCATCAACTGCTACAAGCTTAGTCACTTGTTCTTCCGAAGTACTTCGATGAACCTTTACGAAACTTGATACTTTTATCACCTCAGGGGGATACAACTATTGTATTTATGGGAATTACCGCTCCTAAGGGGATTTTGAGAGGCCTCGAGCAAGAGTTTAGGTAGGCCTTCTTTTTTTTCAATAAAATATGTATTTTGTATTTTTTACGGACCATCTTTTTTTCGGTTCACTGCTGTCCTGTTTTCAACACCTATTACTTTCATCTTCAACTTTTATATTGTTTCATGTTCTTTTTTCTTAGCTTACTGTTTTTAAGCACCTTGTGTGTAGATTCCGCGTTCCCTTAAATATCTTTATTGGGATAAAGGGAAACCAAAACTTTCTCATAATCAATAAATTTTGTTATTTTGGTTTGTTTATGTTTGATGCTTTCACTACTGCTTTCCCTTGCCTGAGGGCGCTTTAATTGTTCCAATACGAATTCTGTATTCTGAGCTACTATAGTTGACGCAACAGGGTCTACAATTTCATGCTTCACCATCTTTCACTATCTTTTGCAAGGTAAATTCATACCGCACTTTACACACTTCCGCACTTTCTCCAGTTGCGACTTTAACATAGTATCGCCACACAAAGGATTTTAGTTTCTACAACATCGGCCGTTGCCATCGTGTCTATTACAGTGTATGCTTTATTACCTGCCAAACCAAATCACAAAAAATATTCTAATGCAAAAGTTGAACTATATTATGAGATAATGTAGAGTACACTGTGTGGTGATGTAAATTGCAATAATATTGCAACACTAAAGTCCTATCAGGAGCTCTCTAATTGATTAATCGTATCGAACAGCATGATTTTAAGTTATTTTCTGATTTATGTCATGAAAATATATATACCATTTAGAATTCCCGGAATTCCCGGAAAAAAGGAATTCCCGGACCGGGAAATTTCAGCCCCAAATCATCCGGGATCCCGGGATCGCGTGGGTCGATCCTAGAGTTGTTGCGGTATCATCTTGTGGGTCGATCCTAGAGTTGTTGCGATATCATCTTGTGGGTCGATCCTAGAGTTGTTGCGATATCATCTTGTGGGTCGATCCTAGAGTTGTTGCGATATCATCTCGTGGGTCGATCCTAGAGTTGTTGCGATATCATCTTGTGGGTCGATCTTAGAGTTGTTGCGATATCATCTTGTGGGTCCACCCTAGAGTTGTTGCGATATCATCGCGTGGGTCGATCCTAGAGTTGTTGCGATATCATCGCGTGGGTCGATCCTAGAGTTGTTGCGATATCATCTTGTGGGTCCACCCTAGAGTTGTTGCGATATCATCGCGTGGGTCGATCCTAGAGTTGTAACGATTTCATCGCTTGGGTCCACCTTAGAAATGTACGATATCATCTTGTGGGTCGATCCTAGAGTTATACGACATTATCTTTTGGGTCGATCCTAGAGTTGTACGATATCATCTCGTGGGTCGATCCTAGAGTTGCGATATCATCTGATGGGTCGATCCTAGAGTTGTACAATATTACTTCAGGCGAATCTTAACTGTTATGAATAAAAATTAATCCCGGTGATGAAATCTACGGTCTTCATTTAATCTATGTGAAAAACAGGGAATAAGTTGTGGCTAATTTTCATACTTATGAGTTGAGGTTTATATAAGACGATGTGTGTATAGCTCGCGGGCCGACGGCATGCTGAGTAATTAAAATGGGTACAAATCAGGAAGGAAGACGAGTTATACTTCAATGTCTATCCTCATGAAAAAAGCTTCACTTTTACGCTTGGTGCAGTTTCACACTCGCTGTTGGGTAGTTTCTGAAAATAAATATGTATATTCGGTCACACTTTTCCAACTCGTGATGTGTGTCTTATATATCCGTCGACGAAAAAACACATGAGGTGTGGGTCGCTATCAACTGCTACAAGCTTAATCACTTGTTCTTCCGAAGTACTTCGATGCACCTTTACGAAACTTGATACTTTTATCACCCCAGGGGATACAGTATTACAGCGTACATGAATGATCTACACAGGTTCGTAAACTATTCAAAGTTCCGCACGAAACCATTGAATTTCTTTCCGTCTTAATATTTCGTTGAGGATGACGTCTTTGGAGTAGTGCTAGGGTGGATTGTTGTCTGATGAAATTTGCGATTTGCAACTCTTTTTACGTTGAACGGTAACTTGGAAATCAGGATAAAGGAGAGTTTCCCTTCAGTTCTCAACCGTCGGAGTTTGGATAATTATTTTGCCTTTGAGTGCGGTTCAGTTTGGTAAGTGGTTCGGAAGAATTTTTAATGGATCTGAATTTCTGGACTAAGAATAACACTGTGATGTGGCTATGGGGAATATGAAGTCTAAAAATAAGTTGTTGATAAAGTAATTGTACAAGCTTTAAATATTTTTTCAGGTATAGACCTTGTCTCTAAAAAGTGTTATCACTCTGATGTTTCTGGTAGATCTTATCACGTAGATGGACAGAAGTATGGCTTAGCTAGCGGATCAAATGTTATTCTACAGTTTAAGGTACGAAGACGAACCTTCAGAAACAGTTGGCAGCAGTCAGGCCTTCAAAAATTTGGAGGTTCTATAAATTTAATACCGTGAACACTTCTTGCGATTCACTTAAGCGCTCGGAAAATATTACAGTAAAAACTGAGTAACTGATAGCAAATAAATCCTAATCACTGCCAATCTCTTGTAAAATTATTTCAAATGTGTAGCTGCCTTGTATTTCACCCACGTAATTAATGAAAGGATTAATTGCACTTGTCATATGTTACAGTGAGAAAGAGGTTTTAAATTTCTCTTCATGCCTCAACACATCATCGAGTCCGGGTAGTTGTAGTTCAGTGAATTCTGCGTTGACCGCGTGAGGGTCAATCTGAACTCTTTTCTCACACCATTACATGTGCTCTCTCTTGACAGTCTTTCTGTGTTCAAGATTCAGTGTCTTGATTTGACAACGCGTATTGGTGACTCTTAAACGATATTTTGGAGTTTTACTACTTCTCACCGCTATTTTGGATTCAAATTTAATTGAAACTAGGAGTTTCGTGCGACATCTTTGGCTTATAGTTATGTTGTGTATGTCGTTTTTCAAGCATCACAATATTCTCGAACTCTGACTTATGATCCATGTTCATTCAATGAACTATATTTTTTTATCTTATACCTTTTGTTAATTAAAACCCGTTCATGAATTTCAATAATAAAACACATTATTATTCGATACGGGATGGAATAATTTTTGCAGAAATGACTCCGTTATTGATGCGATATTTTGCTCATAATATGTACATAAGATGGGCGAAGCGAACCCTCATCCGAGCGTGTTCGCATGTTCCTCAACTTAGGCTCCACAAGAATTCTCGTCCAATGAACTTTAAAAATCAAGTTCACGTCACATGAATTTATGAAATATAATTTATTTTTAAATGGCATAAAGAATTCCCAGTCTAACTTTTTCGCCACGTGCATGCATGTTTTTTCGTCGCCCAAGTAATTAAATCACTTGGGCGACGAAAGACATTCATGCTCTGGCGAAAAAGTTAGACTTGGTTATAGCATTCCCTGCATGAATTGCTCCTTCAAAGTTTTCTGTCTCAACCCTTCCGACGCCAAACATTTTTCTTCGAACAAACTCAAATTTCTGCCGCTGGAACAAAATCAGTTAAAATATAACTAATTTAGATCCAGAAAGAAAGAGTAGGAATTAAAAAATCTCGCAACGCAGTGTTTTTAACGCATTTCTTGGAATTACCCACCTAAATTCAGATAATTACAAACATTAATAGATAATGTAGGTAATTTCAAGCATCAATAAATAATGTAGGTAATGACGAACATTAACAATTAATTTACGTAATTACTAAAATTAATAATTAATTTAGGTATTGACGAACATAACATTAAATTAGGTAATTACGAGCATTTTTCATTAATTTAGCTACTTCCGAACATTTATGAATAATTTGGGTAATTTCAAACATTAATAATGAATTTAAGTAATTACAAACATCAACAATCAATTTAGGTACTGAAAGATACATCGCAGGTCGAGAAGGAGTTAAAGAGCATCGCGGTGGGAGATTTTGAACCTCTTACACTCCCTCACGAACACACAACCAACGCATTCCCCTCAAGCCAGAGAGCCCTGCTGCGCATGCGCGCGCCCTCTGCACAATGCTAATGACAACAGACACACAGAGCGCTATTGTGCGCATGTCTGTGCCGGGACAACAGAGGGGACATTCTCGTACTCTTCTTTTGAACGTCAAGTGCCCTTCATTATAGCTTCATGATGTTACAGGGCGTGCCTTTAGGAATTGGGGCGCACTCGTTTTCGGTGTTGAATATTGCAGTTGATTCTCATAGGAAATTTACTCGAACGGTGAGTTGAATTAGAGTTCTCTCCCCCGTTTAAATAGAATACACTGAGTTGATACTACGTACATGAAATTTATTCTACGTACACCTAGTTGACACCCGGTACGTTTAGTTTGCTTAACGTACACTGTGACACCGGGTTCAGTTTGCGTACACTGAGTTGACAATGCGTACATTCAATTTACTTTACATACACTGAGTTGACACTGCGTACATTCAATTTTCTTCACATACACTGAGTTGACACTGCGTACATTCAATTTACTTTACATACACTGAGTTGACACTGCGTATATTCAATTTTCTTCACATACACTGAGTTGACACTGCGTACATTCAATTTACTTTACATACACTGAGTTGACACTGCGTACATTCAATTTTCTTCACATACACTGAGTTGACACTGCGTACATTCAATTTACTTTACATACACTGAGTTGACACTGCGTATATTCAATTTTCTTCACATACACTGAGTTGACACTGCGTGCACTCAATTTACTTTACATACACTGAGTTGACACTGCGTGCATTCAATTTTCTTCACATACACTGAGTTGACACTGCGTGCATTCAATTTACTTCACATACACTGAGTTGACACTGCGTACATTCAATTTACTTCACATACACTGAGTTGACACTGCGTACATTCAATTTACTTCACATACACTGAGTTGACACTGCGTACATTCAATTTACTTCACATACACTGAGTTGACACTGCGTACATTCAATTTACTTTACATACACTGAGTTGACACTGCGTACATTCAATTTACTTCACATACACTGAGTTGACACTGCGTACATTCAATTTACTTCACATACACTGAGTTGACACAGCGTACATTCAATTTACTTCACATACACTGAGTTGACACTGCGTACATTCAATTTACTTTACATACACTGAGTTGACACTGCGTACGTTCAGTTTACTTGATGTGCGCTAAGTAGACACAGCCCACACTTCATTTGCCATGCAGTTAATTGACGTGACGATGACGGAGATGACAGAGGGCACGGTCCGTGGAGTGACAGCATCATGTACGTGCTTCATGTCACGCACGAGTGAGGCATGTACACGTATCATGTCACGTACTAGTGAGGGCCTGCAGAACGTCTCCCATGTGCTGGGGGGTTCACGAGGTATCCATTCCCTGGGGAAATGTTTATCCACAAGATCGCTGCACGTGTTTTGTTTCTTGAGAGGGAGTCTGCGTTCGTCTGCTTCTGCTTTGTATTGGTTTGCTTCTGCTTTGTATTGGTTTGCTTCTGCTTTGTATTGGTTTGCTTCTGCTTTGTGGTGGTTTGCTTCTGCCTTGTATTGGTTTGCTTCTGCTTTGTATTGGTTTGCCTCTGCTTTGTATTGGTTTGCTTCTGCTTTGTATTGGTTTGCTTCTGCGTTGTGTTGGTTTGCTTCTGCTTTGTGTTGGTTTGCATCTGTTTAGTATTGGTTTGCTTCTGCTTATGATAGTTTGACTGTGGATTAAAAACAAATATGTCCAACCCAACAGAACCCGCGGTTAAAATATTCTTAATCTTGTGCGCTGGTGGAACTCCTAGCAAAAATATTCATTAAGCATCCTCGACAGCGTGGCAGAGCGACAGACCAACTGAGTTTCAACGTGGCTTTCCAATGATTTCCCATGTTTTTCTGTTTCTTCCTATTTTTTGCTAAGTCTCAACTGCTGATATTCTATGCAACCTAATCTAACCTACCAATCCACGTGATATTCATTCCGACTCCGAATTTGATGGACTAATACTGCGAAAATTGTGGAGTTGATGAAGCTTGTCTGAGAGATACGCTCATCACCCACTTTCGGCTGGTGAGTGTGACACTCAGACAGACGGACGAACGCTACTCTTGTTATAGTATAGATATGCTGTAGATATTAGACTCTTGACCAAGTGCTGTCACTTCTGGCCTAAACGACGCCACTTCAGGACGTTTTTTATTCCAATCAAGCCTGATACACATCATCTTGTGCATTGGTTTTCCAAATGCCTTATAACTAACACCAGGACGCAACGACGGTTACCAACGGTCAAGCCGGTACCCATTTCCGACACCTGGGTGAAGTGCGGATTTGTGACTGAGTTCTCCCTTTTCCCAACGGGGAGAAACACCGGGCGCCACTGCCGAGATTCGAACTGCCGACACCTTCCCATGAAGGGCGCGTTTTTAACCACTCGGCCACAAAGAAAATTAAAAGACTCTTCTATCGTACAACAAACAGGAACAATTTTTATCAAATGAAGACATAGATAAAATTCTAATCATCAAAACTCGTTGTTTTTTGAATGATAGTTATTCTAGGCTCTAGAACAGCGATTATATTATTTCCAGGATACCCAGGTACCCACATAGAAATAGCGTTCTTACCCAAGTGGGAAAGTCACCGATCGAGTAACAACAATTAAGAACATTGCGTGTCGCTGTTTTTACGACAAACTAGAAAGCAAGAGAGTTAGCAATATAAGCCCGAACAGAAATCGTGACGCAAGTACAGCGAGTTCATAAACTTTAGAGTAAAGCCGTTAGACAGACGATACTCTGTTGCATCTCTCAAGGAAGGTTGGTTCACTCCACGTACGTGCGGGTAGGTTTGATCAGTGAGTAACTCATGCGTTTGATCATCGAGGGAAATCGTTTAGCGTTTGTTTTACTTTTGGCTAAGTTTTGGGTCATGGGAGAGGTCATCAGCCGCCAATGAATGGCGGAAATAATCGCAAATGGAAATAAATTCAGTAGAGATGAGCATTGCAGGAGAGGAAATGAGCGTTGTATGAGAGGAAATGAGCGTTGCATGAGAGGAAATGAGCGTTGCATGAAATGAGCGTTGCATGAGAGGAAATGAGCGTTGCATGAGATATAATGAGCGTTACAGGAGAATAAATGAGCGTCGAATGAGGAGAAATGAGCGCCGCATCAGAAAAAATGAGTGTTACATTTGGAGCAATGAGCGTTGCAAGCGAGTAAACGAGCGCTTTATGAGAGGAAATGATCACCGGCCGTATGAGCTCAAACGAGCGTCATATAGGAGTAAATGAGCGTCGCATCAGAAAAAGTGAGTGGTACATTTGGAGCAATGAGCGTTGCAAGCGAGTAAACGAGCGCTTTAAGAGAGGAAATGATCACCGCATGAGTTTGTTCAAACGAGCGTCGTATAAGAGTAAATGAGCGTTGCATGAGAAGAAATGAGCGTTGCATGAGAGGAAATGAGCGTTGCATCAGAAAAAATAAGTGGTACATTTGGAGCAATGAGCGTTGCAAGCGAGTAAACGAGCGCATTATGAGAGGAAATGATCACCGCATGAGTTCAAACGAGCGTCGTATAAGAGGAAATAAGCGTTGCATGAGAAGAAACGAGCGTCGCACGAGGAGAAATGAGCGTGAGACGAGGATGGGAAGACGTTTGCCGGTTGGTCGCAACACATTCTCGTCTGCCACGGCAACAACACGGAAGAATCTTGGGTTGCTTATTCGAGTTCCTGTGAGCTACAGCGTGCCAGCTGACGCCATGTAACTAATTCAGCAGAGTTAAGCCACTTGCACTCTCATCGTATATCGCCTGCCCAACTACGCTCGTCGTGTTGACAAGACTAAAGCAGAGTCGTGAGTGAGAAGTGCTCAAATTTTGCTCTGCTCTGCGCCGCTTGCGCTGACAGATGCGCCAAACCCATGCGATGAGCTTGTTCCGTGAGACCCGCTTGCGTCATTGTCAGGGCGTCATTGTATGAGGTTTGTGTTCGTAGTACGTCGAGTTATATGTTCATTGTCTAGCGTGAACCTCAACTTATACGGTGTGCGGTATGTGTTATAGTCCATCGTCGAGTTATACGTACATGATGTGGTGTGAATCTCAACTTGTACGGACAAAAACCAGCTACAGTTATTCCCAGCATTTAATAACTTAGATCAAGGATCGTCTTATGGGAGCTAATTGTCATCTTTCTAAGCTGAGGTTCACATCAGAGGATTTCGTGGATGGAATGATAGGTATTGTAATGGTAGATATCAAATCAGATGATATTGTGGATGGAATGATAGATATCTTAGTGATAGATATCACATCAGATGATATCGTGGTGAGGATGGAATGTGTTGCTATGCGTATCTATACAACAGAGCACATACAGCTGCAGCAGCACAGGATCAATGTGCTGCAACTAGAGCAGCTGTCTCGCAGCTGTCTCGCGGCTGTAAGCAGTCGTGAGTAAAACACAGCAGCTGTGCACCGCAAGTGCACTGCCCTGCAGCACAGCTGTAAAACAGTGTATTCCCAATAAAGTTGATACATGAAATGTACAAAATTGTTTTTTAAGTATCCTAACATTAAGATCCTTAGTTGATATTCACACAAGGGTATCGTAATGCCCGCGTCAATTGTCGAAACAAATGATTGAGAGAAAAGCACGAACAAGCTCTCACAGAGCAACAAGAACAGCTGCAGCACAGCTGTAAGCAGCCATAATTACACGGCAACAGCTGCCAAAAGGCAGTTACAGCTGCGGCACACAACTGCGTCACTCCTGCTGCGATCTCTTGACGCCCCATGGGGACATTAAAATGTGATGGGGAGGTGGGGTCTGGTTGGGGAAGTGAGGTCTGGTTAAAGAAGCGGGGTTTTTGGAGTGGTAATGTTCGGCTGAGGAGTGGGGTGTCTGGCTGGGAGGTAAGGTTGGGTTAAGGAGGAGAGGTCTGTTTGAGGAGTAGGGGTTCTAATTGGGGAAGTGGCGTCTGGTTTGGGAGGCGTGGTTGGGCATGGGGAAGGATTTAGTTGGGGAAAAGGGTCGGGTTAGGGAGAGGTCTTGTTGGGTGGGTGGGATTGGTTGGGGAGTCAAAGGATCATTTAAAATTTATCAACAAATCCGCTTTTCTGTTTGCTGAGACGTGCTTTCCTTAATGTTCACGTTCACTCTACAAGAGAAGAGGGATACAGCACCACACTTTTAATTTGTGTCTATTTCTGAAATAACTTGCGTCATAATCATCATTATATCAGTCAGTTAGACAATAATCCCTCTCCACAACCATGGCGACATCAAGAGAGCGAAGAAAAGGCCCATTTAGTGCGGACTGTGGAATACGGGGACTTAATAAACAAGGTATTCTCCCATACAGGTTAGCCTGAATATGGAAGCAGTTAAGTAAGAAGGAAAGGAATTAAAAAAAGAAGAGATATGAAAGAAGACGTGAAAACTGAAAGAAGAAAAGTGGGTACGAACGATAAAAACTCCTATGGCTCATCAACAGCTGAGGTAACCTTACAACATCTTCCAGGGGGCGTCTGTCCCTACAGCGTAAAATTGACAAACTTGACAAATTGACAAACTTGAAAAATTGACAAACTTGACAAATTGACAAACTTGACAAATTGACAAACTTGACAAATTGACAAACTTGACAAATTGACAAACTTGACAAATTGACAAACTTGACAAATTGACAAACTTGACTAACCTAACCCTAGTGCCTATTCTACACCTCGTGAAGGGTGGCTGCACACTGCATGTGAGAATATCAATGTATTGTGACAGATATGAAGAGACTTGTATGTATAAATGCACATACATGCACTCGTAATGAAATCTGGTATAATTTAAAATCAAAGCTTTCATTGTACGTGTATTTGTGAGGAGAATGAAAATCATTTGTATCTCAGTCTATGAAATTTTTTAACATATTCTAAAAATCAATGCAATGCATCTTATGGATCGACTATATTGGGAATAAACTCTTTTCTTTCTATCGTGAAAGTTACAAATTATGCTTCTAAACAATTAAGAGCGTGAATTATTGGTGACCAATCATACTCTTCGCTATTTTATTTAAACTAATCAATTTTTTTTGCAGTTTTTATTCATATGAGACTCGTACATTATAATAGACAATTAATCATTTTCTAGGATCGAGTTACATATCAAAAGCGTCGCAGAAGATAATAATTGGAGTGTATACCATGAAACAAAAGTTTTCTTTCTTAAGACAGAAAGCAGTTTTCTATGGTTAACATTTCTATTTTATTTTTGTTTCCACATATTTTTGAGCGACAATCTTTTATGAAAAAAAGAAGGTAAAACATACGTTTATTGGAATTCATATAAAATTCATTAAATATTTATTACATATATCCTTAGGATTTCCGTGCAGCGTTCATTCTGGTAAAAACATACGAATCCGACTTCCTCTTTTAACGTGATATAAGCGTTTTAACGTTTAACCGCTGTGCTCTCCGTGGCACAGCGGTTAAGGGATCGGACTTGTATGCTGGAAGTCGCGGGTTCGTTCCCAGCGCTGGCGCGGAGATTTTCCCCGTTGGGTATAAGGGAAAGCTCAAGCACAATACCCCACTCAACCCAGGTGTCGGAAATGGGTACCGGCTTTACGGGGGAACCGTCATGGTGTCCTATAAATAGGGTTAGTTATAAGACATTTGAAAAACCAATGCTAAGATCATATGTATCAGGCTTGATTGGAAATAAAGCATCCCAAAGATGCCGATGTTAACCTTTATTATATACTCCTACACTTCTAATGTTTACTACATGTATTAAATAAAGTTTTCATATGTATCATTCGTATACTTTTCACAACACAGTGTTCAGTGAAATGACCAAGTTCAGCCAATTGTTAGAGATATTTAAGGGTTGGTTGATAACGATACATCTAAGTAGGATACACCAATCATATCGTACACTACGCAGCTGAAGCGGAAGCAACGTTACGCTGCTTTTTTAATTGTTTTACGTCGTAAATCGTCCTATGTTATCTTCTGTACTGGATGTTGGGAAGAAATTATCGTGCAAGGAAAGTACAAGCCAGAGTTCTCCGCTGCCTTGCTAGACTTCGCAGCTGTTCTGAATGTTTAGTAAAGCTGAAGAATATTTTTCTGCCGTCAAGAGCTTGCTTCGTTGTTGTTATGTTCGTTGTTGTAATGTTATAAATCAATATGTTCTTAATTTAATAATTATTTATTTCTCACGTTCGGGTACGTGCTGCTGGAATAACTTATATCTCAGTCTTTAAAAAAAAGTGAAAACTTGGTTTCAACTAATTTCAAATTAAATAGATGAGTATCCGCTTCAATACATCGCGCTCTCTCCCATTAAATGCGGTCATAAAAATAACAAAGAAGCAAATGGAGTCGTGCGTTTACGATTAATTCTTTCTTTGCATGAAAAAATATTCACAATACAACAGCGTTGTGCGTTTACAATTATTTCTTTCTTTACATGAAAAATATTCAGAATACAAATCAGGCAGAAAATCATTTCATCCATAATTACATGGAGATGTACCTAGCTGAAGATCGTGAGTCTTGTTCGACCGAGTGCTACACTAGACAATTAGCACGGTCATCATCACGGACTTACGTGCCCTCATTTCATAGTGGTGCAGGTACACATGATACGCAGACCGCAAAACTTGCGGCACGCAAGCGCTGTGGTAGCGCATTTGCATTATGGTGAGTAACGACTGGCAGTCTCGCGGTGACTGCGGCTCAAAACCACACGCCATCCCTCGTGTAATTTAAAAACCCCTTTGCGTCTGAAATCTGTCCTTTGTATTAGACCTAAGTAATGATTCCAATGATGTATCACCAGCGGTTTTTGTCTGAATTGCACTTTCAAACTCTTGCAATGTGCAATGCATCAGCTGGTTCTCTCCCCTTCGCTTGTAAATAATTTTACGAGTGAAGACGGGTTGGTTCTTGAGGCGTCCATGAAAAAATTTGCCGGAGATGTGACTCATTTTTCAGCGCAAAAACGGATAAAAATTGCAACCTCTTGAATCAGGATCACTGTTTTTGCAAAAATGAAGATCCACACACACCTCACCATTGTAAAAAAATCATAGCGTTGCAGATTCAGCAAATAGTAAAGTTGAAATGTCTAAATATGTTCGCACATTTTCAAAGTAGCTCGAGTTACACCACTGGTTTTTAACACTTGCAACGTAAAGATAGAATCCTAAAAGAAATATTGAGCGAAACTTGAGTCTAACATGAATGACTTGGACTTGTAATCGCCACAGCTAATGCATAAAATCTGCATTGGAATGTTATCTTGGAATGCAACGTTGGATATTCATTGAAATGTGACAGCTCTGGATGTACGCAGAGATGCCGACACCTGTGGCCTGAAATAAAAGCTATGTGCACATATCACTAGCATGTAATACTGCAAGAACACTGATAGGCATTTTACATTGAATTGAAGAGTATTCGTCATTGTACGTAGATAGTGAACCCTTTCACTAATGCGATCATGAGAATAACAAAAATGAATTTAATTGCTGCAGTTATTGATTACAATTTTTCATGACTCGTAATTATTTAACATGACCCAAATCAATTAGAAATAGACTCAAATTAACATGACCCATTTAAGATGCAGTTGTGCTGCACCGGACGCACTCTTCAAATCATCGCACGATGCAAGCTCGCCTGCATACCAACGCTTTGAATGGAGACCGTATGAATAGATATTGATATTGAGATGATGTGTGCATGGACGGGCTCTCATGTGGAAATAATTTCTCCTGAATGAACGTCAAAAGAAAATTCAGTACTTGGACAAATTTAATAGCAACGAGGATTACGTCCGAGGTCATTGGCCACATCTGTTCTTTTAATAATTGGAAACAGAAAATTGTGATAGTTTCTTAACTGACCTGAATTTGAGGACCCCGAACTCTCCCCTCATGTATTTGTTTCTACGATGTTATTTGCAAATTAATTTCATTAATTCTCAACTTGTCTTCATGCTCTTCTATGAATATGTTTAGTACGTACGTAGAGTAAGAAGGGTCTATTCAATGCATACGGACTAATTACTTCAATAGACAATAAATTTGAGATTATATTACGGAAGTATATCACAGAAGTATACAACAGAAGTATATTACAGAAGTATATTAAAAAAGTATATTACAGAAGTATATTACCGAAGTATATTGCAAAAGTATATTGCAGAAGTCTATTACAGACGTATATTACAGACGCATATTTCAGAAGTATATTAAAGAAGTATATTACAGAAGTATATTACAGAAGTATATTACAGAAGTATATTACAGAAGTATATTACAGAAGTATATTACAGAAGTATATTACAGAAGTATATTACAGAACTATATTACAGAAGTTAATGGCAGAAGTATGTCAATGTTTCTCATCAGGAAACGCCAGTCAGCTCACCTGTGAGAAGTTGAAAGCCAGTGAAGCAATACCGCTAGTTATCGTCATGTCGGCAACTTTAGCTAATGATGTCCTTATAACGACAACATCAGGATAATGGTCTCTTTATAACGGCAAAACGTGGCCACTAATTCAATAATATACATTCTAATTACTTCATATTGTCACTTGTCCGCTTACATAAAACTTAATTCTATAATAGGCAAAATAATTCTATTTTCCAGCGTTGGTATTTCACAAAAGCTTCCTTAACGTACTTATTTGCAAACTACTCTCTACAAAATGTGTGTTTTTCGTCTTCTTTGAAATAATAGCAATAATCTAAAGGAAATGTATGCCTTTTCACTGTTGGAGCAAAAACGTGGCTCTCATTTTACATATGCTGATCTGTCGCTGTAGTTGTTGAATTGTGCTGTGGTAATGTACCCGCATTACCAATGCACAGCGGTACGCGAAATAAAAAGAACTATATCTATCAATCGTTGGGTGGTGCTGTGAGAAACTGCTCACTTCTTTACTAGTCAGGACATATATGCAACGGCTCCGTACCCTGAATCTGTTAGAGGGGAACTGTTGACAGCAAAATGCTAATTAATTATGCCTTAAAAAGGTAAACATGGTAATATCAAAGCGAGTTTTTTTACTCGACCAGAGCACCATGTAGGAAATTGCCCTCCGTGGTCTCACGCTCAACTCATTCCGATTTAAAGGGCGCAAAGTTTAAAGGTCCTCAGGTGTACCAATAACAGCTGATCCCTGAGAGTAGTACGCGACCACGAGTCCACGACACCACGTAACAACGTTAGTAACCGTTTGACTGTGGTCGCGGGAGGGTGCAGTCTCTCAAGTGCTTCATTGCTGAGTGTGTGCTGTGTTCAAACCATCACTGCTGATATTCGTGTTCAATGAAACTGTGGCTAAGTTTTGGGATTACATCTGCCGTTTGCCCAAGTGAGTTCCTGTTACGAAAATAGCATGGTGAAATTTCTTTTTGCAACTGTTCCGAAATTGCGGTGAGCCACGACGCCGCTCGGCACAGTTCGCGTCATCGGAGTAACAAAGTTTGTGTCGCTCTCTTGGGCCGTCGAAATGCTGTCCTTTAGGTGGGCTTGGGTCTACATTTTGTTTTAAATTTGGTCAATGTGAAGTTTAATGCAATCACGGAAAATAATAATGCCGATCCCAGGAATCACTAAAGGAACACATTTCAGAACGTTTTACATGAATGACATTCTGCTCGCTGATGCGTTATTTTCGAATAATTGAACTTTGAAGTTGGCCTTGGCGCCAAAGGAAGCGAGCGCGTGAAACGGAATTTAATTAATAACGGAAGCTATTACAAACGTAAAGAGGTTGGGTCGTGAGGGGGAGGCGCAGTTCTTCTAGTGAAAATAATAAATAAAGCTTCTAACCCACCCATTAGGGGGACGACCGCAATCTTGTTGACATCGGGTCCAAAATGGCGGCGCCCATGCTGGTCGCCATGTTAGACCCGATGTAAACAAGATTGCGGTCGTCACCCTAATGGGTGGGTTAGAAGCTTTATTTATAATTTTCACTAGAAGAACTGTGCCTCCCCCTCACGACCCAACCTCTTTACGTTTGTAAAAGGGGGTTAGCTTCCATTTTTAATTAAATTACGCTCGCTTCCTTTGGCGCGGGAAGGCCAACTTCAAAGTTCAATAATTCGAAAATAAAGCATCAGCGAGCAGAATGTCGTTCATGTAAAACGTTCTTAAATACGTTCCTTTAGTGATTGTTTGGAATATAATTATTAATTTCTGTGATTGCATTAAACTTCACATTGACCTTAAATTTAATTTAGAACTTTAAATTTAAGATGGAAAGTCGTGTAAGATCATTTGCCAGTTTTTCTTATTAAGAAAAATGTCTATCTTGCGTGCACCAAAGCACGGGCTGAAACTTACTCATATCGTAAAATAAACGAATCAAATTTAGAAGAAATGCGCACCGTTCTAGAAGATTTAATGCCAACATTGCACATCACCCAACAAAACAATAATGCAAGGAGCATTGATGAATCAGTAGTAAAGTTGACTGAAACCATAATGAACGCATACAATCAGTGTTGCCCAATTGTAACTCGTACAGTTACCCAGAAAAATAAACAAAAGCCCTGGATTACTAGAGACATCGTGATAAAAATAAAAAAACGCCAAGCGTACCTAGCCCTCCTTTGCGAAGGGCGAATATCTAGAGAAACATATAACCGATTCAGAAACTATGTGACAAACCAGATAAGAACATCAAAAAAGAGCTACTTTACCCTCAAGTTTACTCAATTCAAAGCTGACGTTAAAAAGACTTGGCGTCTCCTTAACTCTTGTTATAAACCGAATAACGCCGAAAAAAAGAAAATTGGATATATCACTCAAGATAATGTAAAATACCATGAGAAGAATGAAATTGCTAATCTCTTCAACAACAGTTACTTCTTTGTAAACGTAGGGAAAACTATAGCCAATGGTATTCCAAGTGAACCTACTGATCACCTGGAATTTATGGATCATATTCGAGAGCACAACTCCTTTTTCTTTACGCCTACAAACTCCTCCGATGTCATTGCGTGCATATACAACATGAAAAATAAATCGAGTGGGTTACAAACGTTTCCAACTAAAATACTTAAAATAATTGCTGATATTGTGGCCCCGCTGATATCCAATATTATTAACCAGTCTCTCTTACTAGGCACTTTCCCGAACTCCCTCAAAGTTGCTAGAGTAACCCCTAGCTTTAAAAATGGTGAAAAAACCTGTGTAAACAATTATCGACCTATCTCCATGTTACCAATTATTAGCAAGGTATTCGAGAAAATTGTGTATAAAAAAGTGTACTCATATTTTGAGCAAAAATCATTTCTCTATGATAAACAATACGGCTTTCGCTGTAAAAAATCAACAACACAGGCAATATTAAATCATTTACAATTCCTTTATTCTAATATAGATAACGGAAAGACTGTCTTCTCTGTATTTCTTGACTTTCGAAAGGCATTCGATTGTGTGGACCATAACATATTACTCTCGAAACTTCATTGTTATGGCATTCGTGGGGTTGCCCATGATTGGTTCAGATCATACCTAACAAATCGGAAGCAATACGTTGTCATTGACGACGCAAAATCGGACCCACAGAAAATTAGCCATGGAGTTCCACAAGGATCTGTTCTTGGGCCTCTCCTTTTTCTGATTTTTATCAATGATATTATTAAATCTACATCATTTTTTAAATTCATACTTTTTGCCGATGACAGTACGCTTTCTGCGGTCCTTCCGAACGAAAATCCCACTACGATTGCGGAGAGTATAAATAATGAACTCCATAAGGTTTCACTGTGGCTTAAAGCTAATAAAATAAGCCTCAATATCGATAAAACAAATTATATTACGTTCTCATACAAGAAAAATATATCTCTACCATCCATTAAAATTGGCGAAGGTGAAATCAAAGAAACCAACTCATGTAAATTTCTGGGCATCATAATAGATAAACATCTGACCTTCAAAGAGTACATCACTCATATTAGTTCTAAATTATCAAAATCCATCGGAATCCTGAATAAAGTTAAAAATTCCCTGCCTGAAACAGCCTTACTAATGCTTTATCGAACGCTCATTTCACCATACCTGCAATACGGAATAGAAGCATGGCATGGAACTGATAAAAATAAAACCAATATAATTTTTACTCTGCAAAAAAGAGCCATCAGAGCGGTAAAGAACCTAGAATATAATGCTCACACAAATGATTCATTCAAAAATTTACAAATACTTAAACTCTCGGATCTCTACAAAATCTCCATCTGCAATTTCATCTACAAAACATTAGCTATGATGGCGACAATAGCCTTCAACAGTTATTAACTGCGCAAACTGGTCATCACGACCATTTAACACGAAATAAAAGTAAATTCATGCTTCCTTATTATTCAAAGGCCCGCTCGCAACATAGTATACTATTCGTTGGAACTAAAACCTGGAACTCAATACCTGCGGAGCTCCGTGAAAGTAATTCTTACAAGGTATTTAAAAGAAATCTTGAGTCTCACTTCTTATCAGAATACTAGTCGTGTAAGATCACCAAGTCAAATCCTGCCTCCTACATGTCTGGTCCTAATAATGCAATTTGCCATGAGTAATATCGCCGATTTTCAGTCTGCTCCCAAATCGTTATCGAATATACTGTTAAATATTGTCCATATGACCTATATTGTAAAATTAAACATCAATATCGAGTTCATTATCCTGTTGATCAGTCTAATGCGAAACTAGGCTAAGTGAATTAGGCTAAACATTATTGTACGCCCTAGAATAATGTAATGGTAGGATGCCCTAGAAGTCGCTGAACTTATTCGGCCCACAGGTAGCTATACTCAACTCTGACCATTGTATTAGACTTAAGAAACATTCTACCTCTGTATCTCCTGAGGTAAATAAATTGTTTAAATTGTTTAAAATTTAAATTGTGTTGTTGACACGTTGATTGCGATGGGTTAAACTGACGAGTAATTTTCAACTCAAATTGAAAGGCAAAATTTGCTAGATATTTCATGAAGAAACGAACTTTAACTGGGTCCATTAATTTCAAAAGATTCTTAAAACTTTTTCGAACGATCCATGGATGGGTCGTATCGCAAGCAACGTGTTAAATGTTGTTCCATCTAAATGTTTAAAAACTAAACTGAGGAATTCGGTGGGTGTCGTTGAGATTTCGTAATGAAGCGAAACGCTTTTCATCAAATTGCTGAATGAAATTCAACAGTAAAGAATAGATTGAAATCAGCAATAAACTCGGAAACATCTTCAGATCTTCATTAGGTAAACTAGAAAATTGAAATTTCATAAAGTTTATTACGCAACCAGAGGTAAGAATGATTTGAGATAGCTTTCGTCTACGAATTGTCAGTTTTTCATGATTCAAAATACGTTCCTTAAAGTATTTTTGCATATTTTCCACGCACAAAGGTTAGCAAGATTACCTTGAGAAATTGCCACTATTTAGTAGCGCGGTTAATTACTGGTTAATCCTCAACATTTAATGTAGCGCGAGATGTGCGTCTCCCGACGAAGGTTTGACCTCACGCTGTATGAATTCTACAATCCAGTGAAGTTTAGCGAGCCCTTCAGAGGCAGTTTAGCGTAACACAACTTAGTGAGTGGAGATTAGAAACTTGCGAACAGATCAGGCGTGCATCGTCTCAAAAGATGATCACACGCCGTATGAATGCTCTAATTCAGGGTGGCACAATTCGGTGAATTTAAGCAACTTGCGGACAGCTCCAACGCGCGTCATTTCAAAAGATATAGGAAAATGCTTATTTTAGCACACGATCTACTAACCTGAGAGTAGCCCTCGTTTGTTCGCTATCTTTAACCTCATCTCAACTAAACTGATGTCGAAAAATGTGACAGTATCCTGCTTATTTTCTAATCGAATTACACAGCTTGGACTGGGAGTTCACGAAACATTTATATATTGATTTTGAGTGCCTATGATACATTTTATTCTATTGCGATTATTGAGCTGCATTTTGAGGGAACGAAAGAAAAATAATCAGAAATAATCTGTTGTAAAATGCGGCAGATAGGTGTTGCTAACTTGTGAAATCAGTGTAAACACTTCGTGGACACCCTGCGTGAGTTATCAGAACGCGTTTATAAGTGTCTTCATTAACTAGCGGTGTACGCAAAACAATATTTACCCATTTTAAGTGTTAATAATATTATGTAGCTGAGATAAGGTACAACAGTTAATGATGAAAATCAACCGGTGTTTATCAAACTGTATTTTTAAAGGATGACAACTAAATTATATAAGAATCATACTTCCCTGCACTATCTTACTTTAAATAATATTAATATTTATAATCAGTGGAAATCAGTGTATACAATCATTGGGGACACCTTGAATATCACAAATACTTGTTGACTTTATTCAGTAAGTATTACTGAGTGCTTTATTTTTGCTACATCTGTTCTTCGTTTAACTTTACACGCAATTAAACGTCCTTTTTTACTAGACCATGAACAGCAGCTCATCTGTTTCCGACCCGTGTGACCAGAAGTGTTTTTAGAATTCACTATCCCTGCTAACAGTTCTCCCGTTTATGCATTTCTCGCACAGAGCTCGAGAATAATATCGTAGAAGAGTTGCTTCAGTTCCCTTAGGTCAGTCCAGTTCAAGAATGGTTATAGATACTGCACTGAATTGCATACAAATCCCACAATTGAGGTTTTCGTCGCAGTGCGTTTTTCTTTTATATCAAGATGACATACTGTTGAGTTCGATGTCGCTCTCAGTTCAAACCGTAAATTTCGCTATGTTAATGTTGTGTGTCATACAGCTGTTCTATTGTAGCTGAGGAGCTCTATGTAATTTTCAGCAGCTTTTTAATGCTGGAACTGTAACTGGCTGTTCATATTTATAAGTGGCGCCGTAGCGCAGATGTCTCGCGTGGGGACATCTGTGCTGATTTAAATGAAATAATTGGTCGAGAAATGGTGCGTCGTTGAGAACGGGAATAATCCCAGATTCTTCTTCATAATTTCATCGTTTGTTATAACGGAATTACTAGGGTTAAAACTGAAAAACGTTGTTTACGCTACACACAGTTGTCGCGGGGCCGCAGAGCTGGCTGGCAAATGTTGCCCGTGAATTTCAAAACTAGTGACGTATACCTGCAGGTGCAGGTAATCGAGAATGTCCGGTTTGCGTGGGACAAACTTGCGAGGTTTCCGACCTACGCTGATAAACTTGGGCTTTCCGTAATTTTAGTGGCTTTAGGCTGTACGTACACCGGCCACTGTACACATACTAGGCGTCCCTGTCTGAAGTACGTAGTCCTACTTTGCTGTGAAGTTTTCTTCACTATGGCTTCTGGAATGTTTCAATGGGTAAATAAATATTCAATAAAAAGAATAACGGAAAAATTAGTGAGAGGAGATGGTAATGATACAAATGCTGGGAAATGATGTCCAGACAGGCAAATTACACAAATGCAAACTTTAATTTGTAGTTACGAGACGTACATTTTTCAGCGGGTCCGGACGGACCAAAAAAGAATATTATAGTGAGATCTAGACCACCGGAGTTATATACTGAGAGGATTACTTAGTGTACGGTGGGAGTGCGAGACGATATTCCAGGGGGTGCGGGAAAAGTCCACGCAAATAATAGAATATTGGCCTTACGTGGGCATTTTTATTTCATGGGATGGGAGATTCGAATGAAATTTCTTTACGGGTCGAAAACAAGGTTGGCAACCCCTGGTGTATGATGTTCTACCCTGGTTTTGTGGTGTTCCAGGTATGGACTCGGATGAACTCGAGGTCAGCGTCGCGAGAGTTCGAGTGGTGACTTCACTTGCACAGAATCTCTCCCCATATAGTTTGGGAAGACTGCTCAAGTTTGACTTGAATGTTTAATTCACAATACGGTCAAATTTACTACGGTACGGTAAACTATGCAATTTTTAGCACATTAGTTCAAAGTTACACGAAAAATGTTACATCCATTTAAAAATCAAATGGATTTGAATGCTGTTCCCCGAGTTTGGGCTTTTGTCGAGTATGGTTGAACCATAAAAAACATCAAAAATCTACAACCTATGTAGAGTTGCCAGATTTTAGGTCATTTTTATGGAGTAATTTTATTTGAAGTAATCTAAAACTTAATTTTATGAAAAAAATGCAACCTTGGAGGCAAGAGTGCTTAGTCCAGTGGTTCTTAACATTGTTGGAGGTACTGAATCCCTCAAGTTCCACA
Organism: Morinoia aosen; assembly: GCA_030386875.1. Classification (NCBI taxonomy): domain Eukaryota; kingdom Metazoa; phylum Arthropoda; class Malacostraca; order Amphipoda; family Talitridae; genus Morinoia; species Morinoia aosen. The sequence goes on from CM059559.1 coordinate 16,683,916, forward strand.
CAAGCATTCATCGAATACCTACGTAGTCGGGAAAATAGAATTTTCTTTAATTAAATATTTATACTGCATTAGTGCACAAACTATACCATGCCGAACCCAGGTTAACACTTTGACTGCGACGTGTGACACCACTGGTACACGGAGGTAATTTTCATTATGCTGCTGACCGACCAGTAGTCGCAAATTCAATTTCCATAAATACTTAATCAAGGCTAAATGCAGGCACGATCCAGTTCATGCTTGGTATTTTCAAAATAGTTCACTACAACTAAATTTAAATTTGAGTTTGGCATTGAACTTAATATTTAGTAGTCGCAGTCAAAGTGTTAAGAACCACTGGCCTAGACCCTGACCAGGGTACCGCGTCAACGCTGTACGGTTTCTCAGGCGAATCTCTCACGGCTATCTCTCACGCTTCAACTTTGGCAGGTAGAGAGAAACTCGAACTGTTATTTTACACTGGATTCTGTTACGTGGTGTGGCTTCAGCCTCAATCACAAAAAAAAAATATTTGTATGCGCGTGAATAGTCCAGGAATGATCAGAAGCCTTCATGTGAACTTTTTAGAAGTGTTTGATCAATTCTGAATTTCGTTATGTTAATTTTGCGCTGAGCTGAAAAGGGATTGTTTTTTTTATTGTTTTTGGTGTATTTCTGAGATTTGGTCTCCTCTTGTATACCTAGGGTTATGGGGTACACCCAGTGGGTAGGCTGATAGTATCTGTCCTCATCTGGATACCTTGAGCAAATAGCGCTCCCGAGATCTATTTATTTACATTTCTGTTGTAACTTAGACAGTGTTCAGTTCTTTGTGTTCATAACTCTGCCTTACTACCTCGCTCTTCTCATAGGGTTTTTAGATCGAGAAGGCATATGTTTGTTACGCGAGTCAGGCTGTAAAGAATTACACGGCACAATCCATATTTAATTAGCTCAGAATCTTTCAAAGAGGATCAAAACTTCTGATCTGGATCTTTGAGCGCACGTCACACGTGAGGGACCCTTGGTGTACAGGGTGACACCTCAGTCCTAACTGGATATAAATCCCTATCTAAATGGCGACACCTTAGCCCTTACTGACCGTTCCGGGAACTGGCGAATGTTAGGGCTACGATCATCTTCAGAGCGGCATGTCTGGAAACCTATTCTCTTCATTTTGCCTCTTCCAGGATCTCACGTGCTTTGGCAGTGAGATATGATATTTTGTTCTCGTTTATGACATTTTTAGGATTGTATATTATTGTTCTGGTCCTTGTATCACTGGCAAGCATGTTATAGTCTCTTCTGTATATTACACTGTAATTAAAAATACTGGTGTGAATTATAATGTATCTCTTAAATGTCAAGGATTTGCTCAATTTAAACGTTCATCGTCTTGTTTTCAAAAAGGAAAATAATCACTTGCATTTTTCGTTAAATACAGCATAAAATTAAAGTGTAGTTCCTCTACAAACGCTGCTTGAAAGTACACGAAAATTAAAAAGTTATTTCTTGTGGTTGTGGTTGTGATTAAATCTCTCAAATATCACCCACTGAAAAACTAAACCTCCGATTCAACATTAATTCTAGAAGAAAATTACCCGTTTCACTGGCCTTAAATCGTTCTCAGCGCAGACACAAAAAAAAGCAGACACTGAACATCGCTGGATAATATAATACGAGAAGAATTGTTATTTGCTTGCGATGAGACGCTAGCTGGAGCAAGAGCTCTGAGGTCCGGTTGGCGGGTGCCGGGGCAGCGGTACATTCCCCTGTGTTGCGGCTCTCGTACGTCTGAATTTGATCGGGTAACGTGGCTGCTCTAGAACATTTAAATTTAATCTTTCGGTTTCGTGTAACGTGGCTGATTTGGAGCATCTAAAATTAATCTTGCTGTTTCGTATAACGTGACCAATTTGGAACATCTAAATTTGATCGCGTAACTAGTTCTGTGTAACGTGACGGCTCTCGAACATCTAAATTTAATCGTGTAGTTTCCTGTAACATGACAGATTTGGAACATCTAAATTTAATCGAGTAGTTTCGTGTAACGTGACAGCTCTCGAATATCAAACTTTAATCGTGTAACGTGGCTGCTCTCTAACTTGCCTCTGAACTTATTGCTTTCGTTATGTAGTGGGGACATCTCTCAGTAAACTTATTTGCTTCAGTGTTTGTGAAATGTGGTATTAAAATAGGTATTTTTATTTTACGTCGGTGCTTAAAAAAGTAAGACGTTTATAAAGTAGGTCTTTTTATTCAAGTAGGTCCTTTTATTTGAGTTGATTCTTTTTTTGAGTAAGTTCATTTTAGAATAGGTCCCTTTAAAATTTGGGTCCTCATTAAAGTAACCTTTTTTTTGAAGTAGGTGGGTTAAAAGTAGAATGAACGAACAACGCACCCATTCTTCATTTTACTGTCATATCACACTTTTGGAAGCTCATTACTGCTCCCTGAAATTTATCATGGATCTTATCAGTTTTGAAAGTAAGCTTTGCCCGGTAAATCAACTTATCAGCATATCAGAATACACACTTATTGCGATGTGTTGACCCCGATTGTCGTTTCCTCGGTTGTAACGATGGTCGTCTCGCCAGTTCGCCCGTTTGCCTCCGCCCACGAATATTTCCGAGTATCGCTCAATCGCTCATCTTCAGAGAGGCGCCTCTGAAAAAAATAGTCGTCTAGGGCACCTCAGAGACTTGGCTTTCGTCCGTCGGAGTTACGTAGAACTTTTGAGGTGGGTTGTGTTGAGGGGGTGTCATCGTCAGTGTACAGTGGGGGCCGGTATTTATTGTTGGTCACACCAAGGGGGAGTATGTGAAGTCCCTAGCTAAAAATTAGGTAGGCCTTATTTTTGTTCAAACAGAAAAGGTTTTTGTTTTGTTACGGACCATCTTTTTTCGGTTCACTGCTATCCTGTTTTTCAGCACTTATTACTTTCTTGTTAACTTTTATCTTGTTTCATGAACTTCTTCCTTAGCTTACTGTTTTTTTGTTTTCATCCATCTTGTGCGTTGATTCCGCGTTTCCTTGTCTCCATACCAAATGGTGCCGGCATCCTTCATCTCTTTGAACATCTTTGTTGTGGAAAAGGGAGGCTAAAACTTTATTACAGTCAATCAATCATTTTGTTGCCACAGTAGCAGCTACACTTGATGCAGTAGTCCGCTGTGGATTTAGATCTGTAGTTGAGCAGGCCATAATGATCTTTTTGTTTTCTACTTTTTCTCTCAGTGGAGGAGACGAGGGTTCCGTGCTACTGACCGCTTGCAGAAGAGTCTTCGTCTTATATTCATTCATTCATTATTGTTCATTATTCATATATTCATTATTCCTATTTCTCTCATTCGTCTCATTGAGATGCTCACTCATTATTCATTCATTATTATTCATTATTCATATATTCATTATTCCTATTTCACTCATTCGTCTCATTGAGATGCTCACTCATTATTCATTCATTATTATTCATTATTCATATATTCATTATTCCTATTTCACTCATTCGTCTCATTGAGATGCTCACTCATTATTTTACCTTCGTTACGCGCTGTGCCAACCGAGACACCCTAAGTTTACATGCATGTGGTACCTATAAAACTTGAGCTTCCCAATTTCTTCTTCATAATCGCTCTAATGACGGAAATTGAAGTTAGACCTTCATCGAATGAATCATGAATAAATTCGGTTGCCGCTCTGTCAGTCTTCTCGAATGTCTCTCCGCATGTCAGTTTTTCAGATTATTCTTCTGCTAGATTACTCAGTTGTGTCCCGGGAGTTTTCCCGATTGTATTTCCGTCTATTTTTACCGATTGTCACTCCGACAGTTTTTTCCAGTTCTCACTCTACCAGAATTTTTCAATTGTCACTTCACCAGTTTCCCGGACTGTTTCTCTGCCTGTATCGCTGAAGCCATACAAGAAGGAACCCAAATCATGACTAAGGCACAATGTCGATTGCTGTCCATTGCCACAACGATCTCTTTTTTTTTTGTCGAACAGTTCAAAGTACTTCAATTTTATTTCCCATTCGTTTTTGCTGCTCCATAACTGTAAAAAAAAACGACAGTCACACCCGTATTGACCTTGTCACTGGATAAAGGCTCGCTAAAATAGCCATATAGCGCAGTAAAAGGTAAAGGTGGAGTACTATATGCGAACGACATTTTACTTTAAGCCTTTCCTTCATGAATTAATTCGTATCTTAGCTTATATTGCTCCTAAGTGCTTGCTTGAGAAACAGTGACATTTCCAGAAATGGTCCTTTGTCTTACAGTATCAGTGCCTGAAACGTTCAAACAACTTCACATTGCTTCAAATATAACCGTGCACTGTGGACATTCAAGTGAGCGAAATAAGCGTGCGGTATACATCATTTGTAGACTAATTTGACTCATTACTTGAGGTTTTAATGCCAGGACTTTTGATCCCTAAGACTGCATAGCGCCGTGAGCTCGTGACGTCACAGCAGCGATGTCCTGATTTGAACTTGTTTCAGGTGAGATCAAAGTGGCGGATCTTCTGATTCATCCACTACATGTCGAGATTGTGGCGCCTCTGTGCACGTTCTATGAATGCCAAAGTAGGCATTAATGGCACAAAATTCAGTGGATTTATCACCTTGGATCCCATCAGGGGAATACAACTATTGTATCTATGAGAATTAGCACTCCCAGGGGAAAATGTGTGAAGGCCCGAGCTGAGCGAAAGGTAGGCCTTCTTTTAGTCGAAATAAATGTTTTTTGTTCTGTTAAGGTCCATCTTTTTTCGGTTCACTGCAGGCCTGTTTTTCAGCACCTACTACTTTCTTCTTCAACTTTGATCTTGTTCCATGAACCTGTTTCTCAACTTATTGTTTCTATGTCCCTTTCGCAAAAATTCCGCGTTCCCTTCTCTCCATACTAAATAGTGCCTTCCCCCTTCATCTCTTTGGAACCCCTTTTTTTAAACGGTTAGGGAGGCTCAAACTAACAATCTAATTTCACCTTGGATACTGCTAGCATATTTTCTTCGCCGGGCGTACTAGGTAACCATTCTCACAAAAAATGTTACCATCCTGAAATCATGATAAAGTCATCTGAAATGTGCAAGAAGTAATAAGTTGTCCGTTAGAACTCGCCTTACTTTGGTCCGCCCCAACCAAGACACCTGTGCCTTGCCAGCAAATATCTTGCTGAATTCTCCGTGTCGTCAATAATTCAAGTCAGATGTACCTGAATGGCTTACGTGACTGCATCATTGATGAGTGCAGACTTTGTACAGCACTGCGAGTCAATGAGAGATTAATGTTACTTCATTCCCTGCGCAAAAAACCGCAGATGTTGGAAATGAAACTGCAGTAATTTTACCGTTCTCATATTTGCAAAGAGCAAGCCTGTCTTCAAGCATTTTGGAAGACCGAAGGTCGTTTTTTCCTATCCCGTATAACCACGACGTTCATCTTATTTGCATGGGTGGTCAAATCATCTGAGTTGGTGTACCATTACATTGAGAAATTACACTCTAATGCTGACTATTGAGGCACGACTCAACTTGTACTTGGAAGATATGATCTGAATTTAGGGAACGCATCTGTCTCCAGTTGTTGAAGACTTCATAAACGACAGTGACAAGGTGTCATTTGTTTACTCTTTTATTATTCAAATTTGCTACGAGCATATTCATTGCTGTGATTTATTGATTAGTTACTTCTTTAATCTTACCCTGAAAAATTTGAACTTAACACTTTGACTGAAATTTGATATTCAACTTAAACTTAAAGTCAACTGTAGTGAGATGAATGTTGAAAATACTGTAACAAACATCAACTGGATTGTGCCTTCATTTAGATTTCATTAAGGATTTATTTATGAAAATTGAGTTTGTGACTACTGGGCGATCAGTAACATTTTGGAAATTCCCGCGTGCCACAGGTGGCTCAGGTCGCCGTCAATGTGTCAACACTCACAGATATTCGCACACAAGTTCAATACGCTACGTAAGCAGTTGTAAGTAATTTTTTCATGGATTTCTCCTTTTCTTAAAAATGGAATGGAAAGAGAGTGCTCTTCTTACTTTTCGCCCAACACTTTAGAGCGAGCCCTCGCTCTGTCTCAGGATGGTCAGTACCGAGCCACCAAGCGCCGAGGTTTGCTTAAGTTTGGTGGTCAGGGTCTCAATTTTTATGTTGTGGCTGCCCATGAATTAGAGGGGAGACCTCGAGGCTCTGCGATGCATCTTTACTCAGGAATTGTGCAATATTTCAGTGATTCAAAATTGGGCCAGTGGTTATTTTATAATTGGCGCAGATTTTTGCTTCGGCCAAGATTTGGACTCTAGCCACGATTGGTCAAGATTTGGGCACTAGCCACGGTTTGCCAAATTTTTTAGTACTTGTAGAGATCGTCACTTTCGCTGGCAATGTTTACATTATTATAAGTTTTAGAAACGGTGAGGGCATCTCAAAATTTTCACAATGATCGTGATTTCGGACAGCATTGGAATGACAAAAACACATTTGTTTGAAAAGGTTTTCGGACAAATCATGATTTGTGCCCATGAATGCCAGCTGCTCTGCAGTTCTGGAGAGCGGCTGGGAATCAATGCACACAAAGCTGGGACTTGAATCAGCGTAAAACTTTCAAAGAACGGACCCGGGCGAGACATTGCAAAGTGCATGCATGCGTGCCTGCACTGCAACTGCCATTAGTCTTAACCTGTCCACATCCTGCAATCTCGGGCATATTGCCAGGCTCGGAATTGGGGCTCAAAGATGAGAGATCGTATTCATATTTCTTAACTCGTATCGCCTTGAGCTGAGTTGAAGAGCAGCTTCTTCTGAGAAAATTTCAGCTTTGTTTATGAGAAGCAGAGTAACTCTACCTCTCTCCATAATAGTTAGAAAATCTTGCAGGCGAGTGGGTGTTCATTACAGAAGTTGAAGTGCTTCATAGGGATTATCTGCGCTGGAAACACGTTTTCGAACAGCCCGTCGGCCGCGTCAGTTATGGATCAGGAGTTCACGGACCTTTTCTTCAAGGCCTCAATATTGCATGTTCTTGCGGGCCTCGCTTCTTGTGTCCCAATCTTACGGACCTTCATCAAGGCCTTCATATATGAACAATTTAAACAATTTAAACAATTTAAACAATTTAAACAATTTAAACAATCTAAACAATCTAAACAATTTAAACAATTTAAACAATTTAAACAATTTAAACAATTTGAACAATTTGAACAATTTAAACAATTTAAACAATTTAAACAATTTAAAACAATTAAACCAAGTTATTAAAACAAGCGATGCAGAAGTAGATTGTTTCTCAAGTCTAGTATTATAGTTATCTTATTATTGCATGTTCTTACAGGCCTCGCTTCTTTTGTCGCTGTCCTACGGTCCTTCATCAAGGCCTCAATGTTGCATGTTCTTGTGGTCCTTCATCAAGGCCTCAATGTTACATGTTCTTGTGGTCCTTCATCAAGGCCTCAATGTTGCATGTTCTTACGGTCCTTCATCAAGGCCTCAATGTTACATGTTCTTGTGGTCCTTCATCAAGGCCTCAATGTTGCATGTTCTTACGGTCCTTCATCAAGGCCTCAATGTTACATGTTCTTGTGGTCCTTCATCAAGGCCTCAATGTTGCATGTTCTTACGGGCCTTCATCAAGGCCTCAATGTTGCATGTTCTTACGGTCCTTCATCAAGGCCTCAATGTTACATGTTCTTGTGGTCCTTCATCAAGGCCTCAATGTTGCATGTTCTTACGGGCCTTCATCAAGGCCTCAATGTTGCATGTTCTTACGGTCCTTCATCAAGGCCTCAATGTTACATGTTCTTGTGGTCCTTCATCAAGGCCTCAATGTTGCATGTTCTTACGGGCCTTCATCAAGGCCTCAATGTTACATGTTCTTGTGGTCCTTCATCAAGGCCTCAATGTTGCATGTTCTTACGGTCCTTCATCAAGGCCTCAATGTTACATGTTCTTGTGGTCCTTCATCAAGGCCTCAATGTTGCATGTTCTTACGGGCCTTCATCAAGGCCTCAAGGTTGCATGTTCTTACGGTCCTTCATCAAGGCCTCAATGTTACATGTTCTTGTGGTCCTTCATCAAGGCCTCAATGTTGCATGTTCTTACGGGCCTTCATCAAGGCCTCAATGTTGCATGTTCTTACGGTCCTTCATCAAGGCCTCAATGTTACATGTTCTTGTGGTCCTTCATCAAGGCCTCAATGTTGCATGTTCTCACGGGCCTTCATCAAGGCCTGAATGTTACATGTTCTTGTGGTCCTTCATCAAGGCCTCAATGTTGCATGTTCTCACGGTCCTTCATCAAGGCCTGAATGTTGCATGTTCTTACGGGCCTTCATCAAGGCCTCAATGTTGCATGTTCTTACGGGCCTTCATCAAGGCCTCAATGTTGCATGTTCTTACGGTCCTTCATCAAGGCCTCAATGTTGCATGTTCTTACGGGCCTTCATCAAGGCCTGAATGTTACATGTTCTTGTGGTCCTTCATCAAGGCCTCAATGTTGCATGTTCTTACGGGCCTTCATCAAGGCCTGAATGTTACATGTTTTTGTGGTCCTTCATCAAGGCCTCAATGTTGCATGTTCTCACGGTCCTTCATCAAGGCCTGAATGTTGCATGTTCTTACGGGCCTTCATCAAGGCCTCAATGTTGCATGTTCTTACGGGCCTTCATCAAGGCCTCAATGTTGCATGTTCTTACGGTCCTTCATCAAGGCCTCAATGTTGCATGTTCTTACGGGCCTTCATCAAGGCCTCAATGTTGCATGTTCTTACGGGCCTTCATCAAGGCCTCAATGTTGCATGTTCTTACGGGCCTTCATCAAGGCCTCAATGTTGCATGTTCTTACGGTCCTTCATCAAGGCCTCAATGTTGCATGTTCTTACGGGCCTTCATCAAGGCCTCAATGTTGCATGTTCTTACGGTCCTTCATCAAGGCCTCAATGTTGCATGTTCTTACGGTCCTTCATCAAGGCCTCAATGTTGCACGTTCTTACGGGCCTTCATCAAGGCCTCAATGTTGCATGTTCTTACGGGCCTTCATCGAGGCCTCAATGTTACATGTTCTTACGGGTCTCTCATCTTTCATCGCAAGTTTGCTGGCCTTCACGAAGGCTTCAATTCATCCAGCCACTCCGTCCTCTGTCAAGGCTGAATGAAACTCGGAAGGAAACTGTCTGGTCCTGAAGTGAGAGTATAGCCACGGAGACTGGTTGGAGTCACATTATTCAAGATAAACAAGCTCGCAGTTCATTTAGGGTCGTATTAAGAAAAAGATCTGTGTCAGATTTGTTAGAAATATGAAACAGGTTATTGAAAGTGATAGAAAAGTTTGCAGTTTCAATATCTCGTGTAAAGTCGGTGATGCAGGCTATCGTAAGCCCGGCCAGCCTTTCTAACATTCGAGTTAATTTCTTTTCAATAATTTATTTCATTCTTTATTATAACTTCAGCATTTTTGCCAACTTTGATGATTGTGCTGAATATATGAGTGTTATTTTGAGTTTGTAAAGTTGGAAGTTTGATATTACTATTAATTTGTAAGGGGTTTGTTCCGCCACTTTGGTGAGGAAGGAAGTGAGGAGAGTGTTGCCGTATATGACGAGGCGACAGGTGAGACGAGGCTGTGAGAGTGAGGCGACAGGTGCGACGGTGAGATGAGGCTGTGAGAGTGAGGTGACAGGTGAAGAAGAATTTTACGTGTTAAAATGAGATTCACCAAACTAGGAAATGATTTACAATCCAAGTCACAGTATTTTTGCAGTTTTTATCGAAAGAATGCGTTAAAAAATGTAGATTCAGGACTGGTAAAGCAGCTGATGTCTCGCCGTTTTTTTGCGCAACGAACATTTGTTTCTATGTAAAATTACCAAACTTTTTCTGTGTTTGTACTCATATTCTAATAATAATTTTTATTTTTAAGGTCATAATATTTCAGCATAAATATGGATGAACGGTCAGCTTTTCTTTATTGAATCCACTTCCATATTCTTTTAAAACGATCTTTTTCCTCACACAGAATTGTTTCTGTTGTACGTTTCCTTATTTTTCTAAATCTACTTCTCCTTTTTCATTCATGCATTAATCCTTATTTATTTTTGATCCTTTCCTGGTATATTTATTTTGCGTTCTTGTCCTATTTCATCTCTTCAGTTGTTGTCCATTTCTTTGGCTCATTTCTCTACTTTTGTTTTCGTAACTATCCTCAAGAGAAGAGGAACCACCTTCGGGACAAACATTTCGATTCGCGAACGTTTAGAAATTCGTAAATTCCATCATCAGTGCTGTAAAAATCTTTCCAAGATCTAATTTATCTAGGATGCACACTTATTGCACTGCTAATCCGTGTCTATAGCCTTCCTGTGGGTGTTAAAGCCCTAGAAACACACGGTACAAAGCGCCAAACACGTTTAGCGAAAATGAGTTATGCATACCGCTGTCATCTCCAAATTTTCCTTTGTTAGGAGTTATTTTTAGCTACAGGAAGATAGCTATAAAGTGCCGAATACCTCCATAAGTTGCTGAGATGCGATGGTTTCTAAGTCGCCAAGCTTTGATGCCATTTTCTGACGTGCTTGCTCTTGGTACCTTCTGATTTGAACACGTTTACTGTGATTGGTTAAACTGAAGTTCAATATCCAACTCAAATTTAAAGTCAAAAGTGGTTACAAATTTCACAAGCACCAAACATTATCTGGTTATATTAAATACCATTAATTTAGAAATATTGTTCAAAATTTTCAAACGAACAATCGATGGGTCGCAGCTGGAGAAACTATAGCTGGACCCACCGGTGTGTCGCATCGCAAGCAACGTGTTGAGGGCCTCACATGTGCTGGGAGATAGGATCTGCGGTGCCGCATTACGAGGCCGTTGCAGCTAAGCCGCTTCCTGCAGAGGACAAACTTATTCCGGCACCGCGAAGCAGGAACCCGAGAATCATGCCCCGCGTCAGCGCATGAGAACATAACAGTATGCTTTTCACCGAGCTTGCGGTCCCTGTCAGGTGTCTAACCATTCTGCTCAATCGAAGTTGGGCTTCGAGTCTGGGCCTTGGAATCAGCCATGCAAGAAATGCTGGTCAGATACATGCTAACTAAGCTCAGTGCTCCTCGATTTTAGCGAGTCATTTTTTACGCGTTAGAGGTCAAACTCGCTGCTCGTGCCTTGCTTGACTCGTGTATCTATGCTTCTTCCTAAATTCAAAAGCTATCTGTCGTCAGCCTGACGCTATGTACTCTCTAATTATTCTAATTGCTTTAGCCTTGCTTTGCGCCTGGCACAGTTACTGCCAGTGATTCGAAGACGACTATCTGGCCTAGTATGGCCTATCCTATCTGGGAGTATGCCTGCAGTCTGAATATGTTGTAGACATTAGTTTAAACCGTCGCTAGTGTTAACTTTATGAGTAGTGTTTACTTTATGACTAGTGTTTACTTTATGACTAGTGTTTACTTTATGACTAGTGTATACTGTATGACTAGTGTATACTGTATGACTAGTGTATACTGTATGACTAGTGTATACTGTATGACTAGTGTATACTGTATGACTAGTGTATACTGTATGACTAGTGTATACTGTATGACTAGTGTATACTGTATGACTAGTGTATACTGTATGACTAGTGTATACTGTATGACTAGTGTATACTGTATGACTAGTGTATACTGTATGACTAGTGTATACTGTATGACTAGTGTATACTGTATGACTAGTGTATACTTTATGACTAGTGTATACTTTATGACTAGTGTATACTTTATGACTAGTGTATACTGTATGACTAGTGTATACTGTATGACTAGTGTATACTTTATGACTAGTGTATACTTTATGACTAGTGTATACTTTATGACTAGTGTATACTTTATGACTAGTGTATACTTTATGACTAGTGTATACTTTATGACTAGTGTATACTTAATGACTAGTGTATACTTAATGACTAGTGTATACTTTATGAGTAATGTTTACTCTATGACTAGTGTATACTCTATGACTAGTGTATACTCTATGACTAGTGTATACTCTATGACTAGTGTATACTCTATGACTAGTGTATACTCTATGACTAGTGTATACTCTATGACTAGTGTATACTTTATGAGTAATGTTTACTCTATGAGTAATGATTACTCTATGAATAGTGTATACTTTATGACTAGTGTATACTTTATGACTAGTGTATACTTTATGACTAGTGTATAGTTTACTTTATGACTAGTGTATACTTTATGAGTAATGTTTACTCTTACTATTGTATGCTCTAACTAGTGTATACTCGATGACTAGTGTATACTCGATGACTAGTGTATACTCGATGACTAGTGTATACTCGATGACTAGTATATACTCTGACTAGTGTATACTCGATGACTAGTATATACTCTGACTAGTGTATACTTGATGACTAGTGTATACTTTGACTAGTTTACTTTATGAGTAATGTTTACTTTCGAAGTACGCAATGAACATTGAGCCCAATACTGGCAATGTTGGAACAGATACTCAACACAGAGGAACGAAAATAGTACTTACAATTTCTGAGATGGAAATTACGTTCCGTTGAAATCTTGAGCATTAATCGAGAGTCGTTTACAGTTGCTGCTATGGGAATATACCGAATTTCAGTCGTTCTGAGAGGCATCCGTGTTCATTATTCATAGTGACGAAACCATCTGTAAGTGTACTGAGAATATTTTTCGCTATACAAACGCATATTCTTTGCTGGGACTGGATCATTCGTCAAAGTTCGCCTTCAGAGTACTGCCGTGAGGCTGTGGTAGCGGCACTGACATATAGTCACGCAGAAATTCCATTCAGGAGTAATTGTGTTTCTATCTAGTGCTGCTTCTATCGTACACCGAACAATCTATGGGAATTACCGCTCTCAAGGGGAATATGTGAGGTCCTGAGCTATAGGTTAGGTAGACTTTCTTTTTGTTAAAATAGAATGCTTTTATGCTTTATTACTGACCATCTATTTTCGGCTCACTGCTGTCCTGTTTTCAGCACCCACTACTTTCTTCTTCAACTAATATTATCTTTTCTCATTATCTTCTTTCTCAATTTACTGTTTCTATGCACCTTGTGCATATATTCCGCGTTCCCTTATCTCCTACTAAATGGTCCCTTCTTTTCCTCTCATTGGAACGCTTTTGTTAGTAATGGAGGCTTAAATTAACATCTAATCTTACACAGAACAATCATCCTCATAATGAAAGTTAGTTTGACTCTCCACTTCCATTGCAATGATGTTTCCACTTAGGAATGAGAAAGAAACATTCAGTATGGACAAAAACAACGTGGAATCTATGCTCAAGGTGGTTCCACTCAAGATACCCTGCGCATAGAAACAGCAAATTAGTAAGAATAAGATGGAAAGACGAAGGAGTCATAGAGAAGGTCCGAAAACTGAAAGGGGGTTCAAAGGGTACAGGTCCCGAAGTCCATATATAGTTGAGGTAGGTTAACAGTAACCTTTACTGAGCGCCAGTTCCCACAGCATGAGATACATAGACAGTACCAACAAACCTAAACCTATATATATTATACCTATTCTATGCATACTGAGGATGGAGACATCACAACAATATACCTTAACATCACTGCCTAGGGATGAAGTATACTGAGAATGTAGACCCTCTTAACATCACTGCCTAGGGATGAAGTGTACTGAGAATGTAGACTCCCATAATATCACTGCCTAGGGATGAAGTACACTGAGAATGTAGACCCCCATAACATCACTGCCTAGGGATGAAGTACACTGAGAATGTAGACCCCCAAAACATCACTGCCTAGGGATGAAGTACACTGAGAATGTAGACCCCCATAACATCACTGCGTAGGAATGAAGTATACTGAGAATGTAGACCCCCCCCCCTTAGGGATCAATAAAAATTTATTTTCCTTGTGAACATTAATGTTCCGTATCCAGTGTCAGATCGATGGTTAAATACCATTAATTTAAAAAAAGATTGTTTGAATTTATCAAATAACCCAACGATGGGTTGTATCGCAAGCTACGTGTTGAATACCATTAATTAAAATGAACCGAATTTTTCAAACGACCCATCGATGGGTCGTATCGCAAGCTACGTGTTAATCAGTCCTTTCCTTGACGTGGTTCGTTGGTGGCAGCGAGTGTCCCGTGCGTGGGCCGGTGCTCCGCCATGCGAGACATAAGAAGCCTCGTTTTCAACAACTTACGGACTAACTAAAATATTCCGGGTTGCCTGAGTATTTTGTCCGTAAGCAAGTCATAGTCCATTACCATACTGAGACATTCATGGAAATTATACATTTCCGCGTAAACACGCCGAGTCATGCGGGACTACCAAACCAGCAGAATTTGTTGTTCGTCTTGAGTATAGGATAAAATAATTGTATTATTTTCATACTCACGGATAAACTAGTTACAGATCTGTAAGATAATGATGCTTGAACTCCGTATTTGTACTTTCAGAGCAAAATACTGTTGAGAAAAATAATGAATGTTGTAAGGTAACGAGTGCAATCTGTCATTGCTTATGTGTACGTGAAGAAAGATTTCCCATAAGGAACTGTCATTTCCGAGTGTTTTGTGACTATTTCAAAACATGGAGCGTTTTGGGGAACGCAAAGAAAGTTTGAGATTATTCATCTCACTATCCATGCTGCTTCTGATCAAAATTGAAAGAAAAGGAATGTCTCGATTTTGGCATTAAGCAACAAGGCCGTCCCACCGTGATACTCACACCCCCACCCATTCCCCTATAATCCCCATTCCCATCCCCTATTCCTCCATCGTCCCTCCGTTCCCCTCCCCCTATTCCTCCATCATCCCTCCGCTCCCCTCCCCCTATTCCTCCGTCATCCCTCCGTTCCCCCATCACTTCTCCATTTCCCCATCACCTCATATGCCAAATTCCCCCACCATCCTCCTACATCCCCATCACCCCCATACCATTCCCCACGCAAGCAGCGCTTCCTCGTGCTCCCGTCCCCCCACTCGAGCGGAAGATAGCTTGCCCTTCACCACGGCTCAGCTGCCGCTTGCAGGCACCCGCCAAGCGTTTCTTTCTCTTCCTTGTGACGCGAAGGTCGCGTCTTCCACTCACGCTGGGCGTGGCGCTCGCTGTGTCTACGTGGCGTTTGTGTCTCCTCAGCGTCCCTGTGGCCGTTATGTCTCGCTAGCCCTGGTGTGATGTCTCTGGTGCCGAGTCCATGGTGCGGTATGTCGAGTCCCTGCATGGTGTCGAGCCCCTCGGGCCTAGTGCCGAGTCCCTGCATGGTGCCGAGTCCCTAGGGCCTAGTGCCGAGTCCCTGCATGGTGTCGAGTCCCTGCATGGTGTCGAGTCCCTAGGGCCTAGTGCCTAGTCCCTGCATGGTGTCGAGTCCCTGCATGGTGTCGAGTCCCTAGGGCCTAGTGCCGAGTCCCTGCATGGTGTCGAGTCCCTGCATGGTGTCGAGTCCCTAGGGCCTAGTGCCGAGTCCCTGCATGGTGTCGAGTCCCTAGGGCCTAGTGCCGAGTCCCTGCATGGTGCCGAGTCCCTAGGGCCTAGTGCCGAGTCCCTAGGGCCTAGTGCCGAGTCCCTGCATGGTGTCGAGTCCCTGCATGGTGTCGAGTCCCTAGGGCCTAGTGCCTAGTCCCTGCATGGTGTCGAGTCCCTAGGGCCTAGTGCCTAGTCCCTGCATGGTGTCGAGTTCCTAGGACCAAGTGCCGAGTCCCTGCATGGTGTCGAGTCTCTAGGGCCTAGTGCCGAGTCCCTGCATGGTGTCGAGTCCCTAGGGCCTAGTGCCGAGTCCCTGCTTGGTGTCGAGTTCCTAGGACCAAGTGCCGAGTCCCTGCATGGTGTCGAGTCCCTAGGGCCTAGTGCCGAGTCCCTGCTTGGTGTCGAGTCCCTAGGGCCTAGTGCCTAGTCCCTGCATGGTGTCGAGTTCCTAGGACCAAGTGCCGAGTCCCTGCATGGTGTCGAGTCTCTAGGGCCTAGTGCCTAGTCCCTGCTTGGTGTCGAGTCCCTAGGGCCTAGTGCCGAGTCCCTGCTTGGTGTCGAGTCCCTAGGGCCTAGTGCCTAGTCCCTGCATGGTGTCGAGTTCCTAGGACCAAGTGCCGAGTCCCTGCATGGTGTCGAGTCCCTAGGGCCTAGTGCCGAGTCCCTGCTTGGTGTCGAGTCCCTAGGGCCTAGTGCCTAGTCCCTGCATGGTGTCGAGTTCCTAGGACCAAGTGCCGAGTCCCTGCATGGTGTCGAGTCTCTAGGGCCTAGTGCCGAGTCCCTGCATGGTGTCGAGTCCCTAGGGCCTAGTGCCGAGTCCCTGCTTGGTGTCGAGTCCCTAGGGCCTAGTGCCTAGTCCCTGCATGGTGTCGAGTTCCTAGGACCAAGTGCCGAGTCCCTGCATGGTGTCGAGTCCCTAGGGCCTAGTGCCGAGTCCCTGCTTGGTGTCGAGTCCCTAGGGCCTAGTGCCTAGTCCCTGCATGGTGTCGAGTTCCTAGGACCAAGTGCCGAGTCCCTGCATGGTGTCGAGTCTCTAGGGCCTAGTGCCGAGTCCCTGCATGGTGTCGAGTCCCTAGGGCCTAGTGCCGAGTCCCTGCTTGGTGTCGAGTTCCTAGGACCAAGTGCCGAGTCCCTGCATGGTGTCGAGTCCCTAGGGCCTAGTGCCGAGTCCCTGCTTGGTGTCGAGTCCCTAGGGCCTAGTGCCGAGTCCCTGCTTGGTGTCGAGTCCCTAGGGCCTAGTGCCGAGTCCCTGCATGGTGTCGAGTCTCTAGGGCCTAGTGCCGAGTCCCTGCATGGTGTCGAGTCCCTAGGGCCTAGTGTCGAGTCCCTGCTTGGTGTCGAGTCCCTAGGGCCTAGTGCCGAGTCCCTGCTTGGTGTCGAGTCCCTAGGGCCTAGTGCCGAGTCCCTGCATGGTGTCGAGTCTCTAGGGCCTAGTGCCGAGTCCCTGCATGGTGTCGAGTCCCTAGGGCCTAGTGCCGAGTCCCTGCATGGTGTCGAGTCCCTAGGGCCTAGTGTCGAGTCCCTGCTTGGTGTCGAGTCCCTAGGGCCTAGTGCCGAGTCCCTGCTTGGTGTCGAGTCCCTAGGGCCTAGTGCCGAGTCCCTGCATGGTGTCGAGTCTCTAGGGCCTAGTGCCGAGTCCCTGCATGGTGTCGAGTCCCTAGGGCCTAGTGTCGAGTCCCTGCTTGGTGTCGAGTCCCTAGGGCCTAGTGCCGAGTCCCTGCTTGGTGTCGAGTCCCTAGGGCCTAGTGCCGAGTCCCTGCATGGTGTCGAGTCTCTAGGGCCTAGTGCCGAGTCCCTGCATGGTGTCGAGTCCCTAGGGCCTAGTGCCGAGTCCCTGCTTGGTGTCGAGTCCCTAGGGCCTAGTGTCGAGTCCCTGCATGGTGTCGAGTCCCTAGGGCCTAGTGCCGAGTCCCTGCATGGTGTCGAGTCCCTCGGGCCTAGTGCCGAGTCCCTGCTTGGTGTCGAGTCCCTAGGGCCTAGTGCCTAGTCCCTGCATGGTGTCGAGTCCCTCGGGCCTAGTGTCGAGTCCCTGCTTGGTGTCGAGTCCCTAGGGCCTAGTGCCTAGTCCCTGCATGGTGTCGAGTTTCTAGGACCAAGTGCCGAGTCCCTGCATGGTGTCGAGTCTCTAGGGCCTAGTGCCGAGTCCCTGCATGGTGTCGAGTCCCTAGGGCCTAGTGCCTAGTCCCTGCATGGTGTCGAGTTCCTAGGACCAAGTGCCGAGTCCCTGCATGGTGTCGAGTCTCTAGGGCCCAGTGCCGAGTCCCTGCATGGTGTCGAGTCCCTCGGGCCTAGTGCCGAGTCCCTGCTTGGTGTCGAGTCCCTAGGGCCGAGTCCCTAGGGCCTAGTGCCGAGTCCCTAGGGCCTAGTGCCGAGTCCCTAGGGCCTAGTGCCGAGTCCCTAGGGCCTAGTGCCGAGTCCTTAGGGCCTAGTGCCGAGGCCCTGGGGCCGAGTACCTGGTGTGGTGTATCGAGTCTCCCTGACCAGCACACAAATGAGATTGTTCCAGTGTACTGCAGTGACCGTTCGTTAATTTTTGCATTAGCTGGCCCTGCTGTGCGATCGAGGAGACTGAAATAAGAGCGGCTGCGTGGACTCAAATCGTGTGGTGCAGGTGATCTTTAAAAGCTAGCGTACCTAAGTCAGTGCACCAGACATGCTGGCACAAAGTGCACCCTCTTTAACGGTATATATCGGTGAGGAAAATCTAGTACACTCTCATTTGTTCGCAAGTCTAAGTAATATTTTTTAATTTCTTGTCCGCTTTTATTAGTTAACTACAGTAGTACTAGTTCACGGACTGCCAAAAATGACGGGATTCGACATTTTCCTTGTATAAATCCTCCAGATGTGGTTGACAAACAAATATATTCATCCTAATAGTACTCGCAATGAAAATATTCTTGTACTTGTGCACTGGTGAAACTCGTATCGCAGATACGGTCATTGAGAATCTTGCAAATCAAATCATCTGTTTCTCACGAAGCGAAGACCAAACAAATAAATACACCAAGGGTACTATTAGGTAAGATGGCGAGAGTCGTTCTAAGATCTGCCACTACCCAAGCGCCTAGCCACCAGTGGATAGGCGGCTTACAGCCTCCGAAGAAAAACATGCTGTCGAAGTACAACGTTGTATTGCGTTGTTTATTCCCTTCTGCGGACACAACTATTGTATCGATAAGATTTAGTGCTCCCGGGGATAAGATGCGAGGTCCCGAGCTGAAGGTTTGGAAGGCCTTCTTTTTTTTCGGAATAGAATAGTTTGCTTTGTTGAGGGTAATCTTTTTCCGGCTCTCTGATATAAATTTTTTCCAGTATCCATTGACTTTTCATTTAACTGTTATCTTGTTAAATAAACTTCTTTGTCATGTTTCCATGAAAAATGTGTGGGAACACATCTTGTGGATAGTTTCCCGTTTCCTTAAGTCGTCATTGAATGGTGCTTTCTTTTTTCTTCGGTGCCTGCCTCCTTCCTCGCTTGGGAGCATTTGCGTTGTGTTTAGGGAGACTTTAAGTAGTTTGTAATCTAATCTCTAGTTATAGGAAACACCCTTCGTGCATAGATTCTGCGTTCCCTTTACTCCATTCTAAATGGTGCCTTCATTCTTCCTCTCTTTGAGCATCTTCGTTGTGGTAAGGAAGTTTAAACCTAACTGATAATTGATTTCTGGTCATTTGTTAATACACCATCCATGTGAGCTATATATATATATCTATAGAGCTGTTTGAGTTCGTTTCCGTACGCAGACCGAGCCGAGAAACATGTGTTCTATTCAATCATCGAACGACTCTGAACAATAAAACGTTCTCATTTCCAGTGATTACGTGTGTTCTATTCAATCATCGAACGATTCTGAACAATAAAACGTTCTCATTTCCAGTGATTACGTGTGTTCTATTCAATCATCGAACGACTCTGAACAATAAAACGTTCTCATTTCCAGTGATTACGTGTGTTCTATTCAATCATCGAACGACTCTGAACAATAAAACGTTCTCATTTCCAGTGATTACGTGTGTTCTATTCAATCATCGAACGACTCTGAACAATAAAACGTTCTCATTTCCAGTGATTACGTGTGTTCTATTCAATCATCGAACGACTCTGAACAATAAAACGTTCTCATTTCCAGTGATTACGTGTGTTCTATTCAATCATCGAACGATTCTGAACTATAAAACGTTCTCATTTCCAGTGATTACGTGTGTTCTATTCAATCATCGAACGACTCTGAACAATAAAACGTTCTCATTTCCAGTGATTACGTGTGTTCTATTCAATCATCGAACGACTTTGAATATTAAAACCCCCATTTCCAGTGATCGATACGACCGTACTTAACATGTGCCACAATCCGGCCATTATTTACATCCGTCCTCGCTCGTTAAATGGAGAGGGCGGCATTTTGAGGGTGTTTTTCCTCCTATTTACCTCTTGATCACACTCAGGGATCAACAGGGCCTCGTTTTTTTTGAGAATACATGTTCTCAAGGTCATCACATCCCGTATTTGTGTTGCATGAACCCACCTCGTTCACGTTCAGTTTTTGTTCACAAATTGATTTTCGGGTAAAAAATTCCATAGATCCAATGTCCGAGCAAACTTGAGAATTTCTGTAAATTTTCCGTTAATATCATGTATCCTTGCTACCGCCCTCGTAAAATGATGAGACAAGCGAACGTAATTCTTTATGGGTGATACGAAGGGTAATTAACGCCTCGCTGCCGCGTCGACTCTGCCTCACTCTGGAGCTGCTGCCTCGCTCTGGAGCTTCTGCCTCGCTCTGGAGCTGCTGCCTCGCTCTGGAGCTTCTGCCTCGCTCTGGAGCTTCTGCATCACTCTGGAGCTTCTGCTTCACTCTGGAGCTTCTGCCTCACTCTGGAGCTTCTGCCTCACTCTGGAGCTTCTGCCTCACTCTGGAGCTTCTGCCTCACTCTGGAGCTTCTGCCTCACTCTGGAGCTTCTGCCTCACTCTGGAGCTTCTGCCTCACTCTGGAGCTTCTGCCTCACTCTGGAGCTTCTGCCTCACTCTGGAGCTTCTGCCTCACTCTGGAGCTTCTGCCTCACTCACTCTGGAGCTTCTGCCTCACTCACTCTGGAGCTTCTGCCTCACTCACTCTGGAGCTTCTGCCTCACTCACTCTGGAGCTTCTGCCTCACTCACTCTGGAGCTTTTGCCTCACTCACTCTGGAGCTTTTGCCTCACTCACTCTGGAGCTTCTGCCTCACTCACTCGGGAGCTTCTGCCTCACTCACTCTGGAGCTTCTGCCTCATTCATTCTGGAGCTTCTGCCTCACTCACTCTGGAGCTTCTGCCTCACTCACTCTGGAGCTTCTGCCTCACTCACTCTGGAGCTTCTGCCTCACTCACTCTGGAGCTTCTGCCTCACTCATTCTGGAGCTTCTGCCTCACTCACTCTGGAGCTTCTGCCTCACTCACTCTGGAGCTTCTGCCTCACTCACTCTGGAGCTTCTGCCTCACTCACTCTGGAGCTTCTGCCTCCTCTTGGAGCTTCTGCCTCCTCTTGGAGCTGCCTCCTCCTGGAGCTGTAGTCTAAATATGTCTCAGCCTGAGAACAAACGGAAAGTAGCTGAGGGCAACCGCTTGCTTCACTCGTGCGTCTGGAAGCACATTCTCTCATGTGCAATGGAGTCTGATGACCAACGCTAAATGTGTTGAGCCTCACAGCAGCCATGGCAACCGCTCGAGTGACGTCACCGACCGATGTTTATCTTCTCTCATCTTGCCCATATGAGGTAGAGGGTAATTAAAAGCCAGTTCATTTAAAATGGCTGTAAGAAGCTAGGTTAGGCGACTTACTTCATTTTGAATCTTTGGCTTTTCTTTTTGCCTAGTGCGGATGCCCATTGAAGGTATTGCGCTGCGGAGTATTGAGACGCAGAACATTTGCTTCTGTTGGGTGGTATTTATGCTTTTAAAGTTTAATTTTTCGTGCAATACCTTGCCTGCGACTGATATGTTCTTGGCCAATGATTTTTTTTTGGTATTGTCAACGTGAGACAACTTAGTAAATCGTGAATCTAGGGCCTGCAGGGCTGCAACAGCATTTACAAGACAATTGCAGGTTCATTTTGTGACAGAAAGGTTTGCTTTTTTCTATTAATTTTCTTTTATTCAATCAGGCCATTAATTTGAACTTTGCGGCGTGTGTTTGCATTACATATAGGTTCACCGTTTGATGTCAATGCACGCTGCTTCTATTACGTCTTTGCCAAAACGGTTGATGCAAAATTCTGGAACAATGTAATAAATTCGACGGTAATTATTTCCAAAATAAGAAAAATTATGTGTAAAACCTTCAAGTTCTTTGAACTTTATCCCATCTTTCGGCCTCACTGCTTGTGAATTTTTGTGGTTTGATCTGATTAACGAATCATGAAGAGGAAATAAAATTATTTCTGCGCTGTGGCTGCACTCGTACTGACTGACGTTGATGGTGAAGGCTTCCCAGTCTAACTTTTTCGCAGGAGCATGCATTTTTTCACCGCCTAAGCGATTTAACTACTTGGGCGGCGAAAAATATGCATGCAGGCAGCGAAAAGTTAGACTGGGTTTTTATGTTGCAGCTCGTAGCGTTGGCACGCTCCCCGCGTATTGGACCGTATGTGCACCGGTTGGTATATTGCTCAATGACGTACTGGTGTAAGTAACTGACATTTAATGTTTTCGAGACCTTTAAATATAACAATTGTCACTCGAGATGGAATGTTATCTTGCAATTCGTGTATTTCTTAGGAAGGATAAAAATGTATTGGAGCATTGAAGTCGATTTTCCTATTTTGCTACTAGGGGAAAAATGTGAGGGCCCGAGCTGAGAGTTAGGTAGGCCTTCTTTTTGTTGAAATAAAATGTTTTTTGTTATGTTAAGGACCACCTTTTTTCGGTTCACTACTGTCCTGTTTTTCAGCACCTCTGACTTTCTTCTTCAACTTTTATCTTATTTCATGAACTTCTTTCCCATCTTACTGTTTCTATGCCCTTTCTGCATAGATTCCTCATTTTCTTATCTCCATACTAAATGGTGCCTTCCTCCTTCCTCTCTTCGATACGCTCTATTTTTGTAGCGGTTAGGGAGGCTTAAACTAACTTATAATCTAATCTAATCTAATCCTATTTTGCTACTTACAACCTAACGAAACCAACCGTTAACAACCGCGGCACCGCAGTGAACGGGTAATACCTGCAAAATTTCAAAGTATTCTTGCGATTTGCGTCTTCAGACTCCAAACACACTTTAACCCACCTCTTAGAAATCGCTGATGTCTTAAAATTCTGGCTGCTCATCACCTTGCTAGACGCGAATTATGTTGGATTTGATGAGCAAGGTCTCTTTTTGGCTTCGTGTGAACATTTCTGCTTGCTGCAAAACGTCCGAAGTTCTCCGCTGAGCCTCTCGGATTATGTAATGAGTATAGTCAGATAATGTAACGAACATAGTGCAGTGTGATGAACATGGTCCGATAATGTAATGAACATAGTGTAGTGTGATGAACATGGTCCGATAATGTAATGAACATAGTGTAGTGTGATGAACATACTGTAATGGGAATGAACATGTTGAAGTGTACTGTAATGAACATAGTCAGATAATGTCATGAACATGGTCAAATAATGTAATGAACATGGTCCGATAATGTGATGAACATATTAATTTAACCGTCATTTTCTTCTAGTCTTGTCATTGAAAGCATAAGCGTTGATGCGCGTGCGACGGAGTGAAGGTCACGCTAAAAAGAGATAATTTGACGAGCCGCCGCCGTGGCACGCCTCGCTGCAGTGAGGAGCTCGGTCTTGGGATCAGTTGACGGATTAATAATTGTAGACCTTCTCTGGGGCCGGAGCATGAGGCTGGTCCCAGGGCTGCTTTACTTGCCTCTTTTCTGGCAAGGTTCACCGACGTAACCAAAATTGATTTAAGAAATTGAGCAAAAAATTGAGAAGAGTGAACAATTCTCTGCAGAATTTATGACAATCTGATAACTCAGGGTTGACAGCTGTTTTGCCGCGACCTTCGGAGCGAAAGAGCTCGACTTGTTCTGCAGGAGCTGCAGGAGTTGCAGGCAGGAGGCGGCAATGTCCTGCAGGAACGCAGGCAGGAGGCGGGAATGTCCAACAGAAGTTGCAAGAGCTGCAGGATCTACAGGCAGGGGGCTATAATGTCCTGCAGGAGCTGCAGGATGTGCAGGCAGGAGGCGGGAATGTCCTGCAGGAGCTGTAGGAACGCAGGCAGAAGGCAGAAATGTCCTGCAGGAGCTGCAGGAACGCAGGCAGAAGGCAGAAATGTCCTGCAGGAGCTGCAGGAACGTTGTCAAAAGGCGGGAATGTACTGCAGGAGCTGCAGGATGTGCAGGCAGAAGGCAGAAATGTCCTGCAGAAGCTGCAGGAACGCAGGCAGAAGGCAGAAATGTCCTGCAAGAGCTACAGGAACGTTGTCAAAAGGCGGGAATGTACTGCAAGAGCTGCAGGATGTGCAGGCAGGAGGCGGGAATGTCCTGCAGGAGCGGCAGGAATGCAGGCAGAAGGCAGAAATGTCCTGCAGGAGCTGCAGTAACGCAGGCAGGAGGCAGGAATGCCACCTCGCAGGACCTCTTGCGAACCTGGACTCATGACGTCGAGGCTGCGCTGGGACGCCCATTTGGGGCACCGGGCGGCGGCGTGGCAACAGCTGCAAGGTCCTGCCAATTTACGGCGGCTCGACTGCCTCCATCCCAGGCCCAGGCGGTCATTGCGATTGTCGCATGCGTGCCTCAGCGAGCGTTCCTTTGAATTCTCATTTGCACTTTGACTGCGGCACGCAAAACTGAAGTTTAATATTCAACTCAAATTTTAAGTCATTTCTAGCAATTAATTTTGAAAATGGCGAACGTTTAATGGATCGTGCCGTTGATTATGTATTTATGATTAATGAGTTTTTGACTAATGGTCGGACAGCAACTTTATGAAAGCTCCCTCCGTGTACCACCGGTGGCTCACGTCTCAGTCAAAGGGTTGATTAAATTATGCGTTGTTTCGTATTGTATTGGCAGGCTTGGGATGGGTTACGCAACGTTAGTTTTGAAATTTTTATTTGTGCTCCTAAGGGCTAATGAAACTTTGGTATTTGCTAAGCTCGTTAAATCTGAGTGTGTTCATGTGTGCAGCAAGTGATAGTTAAGCAATAAACATAGTAATTTTATCGTTGTTTTTCATCCACTTGTGAACAGCAGTAACTAGATGTAGCTCGTAAAGCCTTACCTTTGCACCGAGCAGCCGTGTCTGGCATGCATCGTATAAAAAACAACGCGGATGCGAAGCACAAACCAAACTCGTCACCTCCGATGATCCAAGTTCTCCTCCGTGGCCTCGTGCATGTCAGATGTGACACAATAACGAAGAGCCTAAGTTGCAAAGCGCGCGCTTTGTTGCTGTCTACTAATTTGTTGCTATCTCATTAGGTGGCGGGTTGTGGGTGTCCGCAGTGTTGCTCTGAGGTCCTTGCTGATTGGTTACGGTATGCGGGTCACCCCGTCACTTCTTAACCTGCTCACATTGTCGTCTTTTTGCAGTGCCTCGGGCAGTTAATGGAATAATTTGGCAATGCTCATAAAAATGAACATCACGGAACGGTCGATGAGAAGTAGATGAAATTATAAGCATTGAAACTTTCTTCCAGTTCAGGGGCCTGTGATGGTTTTGTAATGAGTTTGTCACTCGTGAACTGGATTCGTTGAAAAATTTTATTTTATTTTTATGAGCGCATTGCCCCAGCAAACTTTAAATTACTAGCAACACCAGTGAGCTAAAAAGCTAGGCAAACGGCGGACTGAATTTTCCGTTCCTTAGTTCGTTCATATAGTTTTTGACTCCCCAGAATATTCTATACCTAAAATACTTAACACAAGTTCAAGCAAAAATAATTAGGAGTAAATTCAAATATCGTTCAATTGCGGCCGGTCTAGTTAATGATCGAACTTGACGGTCCACAAATGGAGTTCCGACGTCCAAAACTGGCTGATCCAGACCTCAGCTTCCAGTCCGCAATGTGAGTTGCATCCAGATCTTACGTTTTCTTTTCGAATCGTGTAGGAAGTGCGAATATGAGCGATAATTGCACCTCGATCAGAAGTAAACACTAGCCGAATGGCAAGTAAGGAGCACCTCGGCGCCACCTAATTTTTCCCTCCGCCAAACTGCCGTTCATCCTCACCTCGGGTTCAGCTAGAGAAAGATTCTCAGAGGTTTGGAACCATCCAATGTTTGAACCATTCGAAAGCTCTAAACTTAAAAAAGTTCAACATTCAATGCTAAAAAATGCTCATGTATTTGATATCGAGTATGCAAAGTCATTTTGAGTAGGCTTTTGCCAATTTAGTCTATAATACATTCATGCTTAAACGTCTCATGGAGAAAGAATAAATAATGATACCTTTAAAAAAGTAGCATAATAATTTTTCATTATGAGGGAAGAAATTGGGTTATTGCATTACCAAGGACAAATTGATTCCAACAACTACGTTGATTTGAAAAATTAGTGTGTAATTTAGAATCTCCATTCTCAATTTTTTCGCTACTTCCTGCATTCGAATACAGCACGGTTGTTTACACCGTAGAAGCCATTGGGAAAATATCATCTATAGCGGCCGCAACTAATCTACAGCACAGATTTAATTCACATTTACGTTTGATGATGTTACCGCCGGAATTTCTATTGAAAAATACACAAGCTTGTATTTAAAAAGGATCTGGGGAAAATTTCCGAAATAATCACCATTATGAAAGGAACCGCGTCCTTCCGTCATTCGTCTGTGTGTCACACCCACCAGCCGAAAGTGAGTGATGTGATACATCCTTCATCAATTTCACAATTATTTTCGGTATATTTACCCAGCAGATTCAGAGTCGGAATGAACATCACGTGTATTGGTAGGTTAGATTAGGTTGTATTGAATATCAACATTTGAAACTAAGGAAAGTATCAGAAAGGTAAAAGATAGCATAGGAAATCGTGGGAAAGCAATGTTAAAGGTCATTTGGTCTGCCACTTTATTTCGCTGTCAAGGAAGCTTAATGACTATTTTTGATAGGAGTTTCCCCAGTGCGCAAGATTAAGAGTATTTTATTCGCGGTTTCTGTTGGGTTGGATATTGTTTTTGATCAACAATTGAAGTATATTTTTTAGGAAATTATCGATTCGTCATTTATGACGGATCGCGTATGCCAAAAAACCCTACACCTCGACCTTCTCGCAGAGCCAGCAGCGTAACATCACCTCCTCATCACCCCTTTAAAAAAACAGGGCAGTTCTACACCTTTTTCACTTCAAATTAATCTAAGTCAAGTTCAAATTAATCCAAGTCAATTTCAAATTAATCCGAGTCAAGTTCAAATTAATCCAACCCTCAGTTGAGTTAAAAAATGACATAATAATTTGTTATTTTGAGTTTTTTGTGTTAAATGTGTATCCATTGGATGTGATAAGCAAGACTGGTTTCGAGGATGTATTTACACTCATAGGTATTTATATACGTGAAATTCCACTTTACCGCATATATGAAATCAAATACATGCAAGTACAAAATATTATCATTGGACGATATGTAGATTTAACAATTCTATATTTATTAAATTTTAATTTGATTTTATAAATTGTAATCACACGGAATCGTACATAAGTACTCAGTGAATCGCGTTTGTATATTTCTTTTAAAGATTAAATGTACATATCATTCAATAATAACCTTTTGTATTTGCATGTATATGATTTCATAGATGTGATAAAGTGGAACTTCACGTATATAAATATCTATGAGTGTAAATATATCCTCGAAACTAGTTTTGCTCATCACATCCAATAGATACATATTTAACACAAAAAAACTCAAATTAACAAATTATTATGTCATTCTTTAACTCAACTGAGGGTTGGATTGATTTTAACTTGACTCGGATTAATTTGAACTTGACTCGGATTAATTTGAACTTGACTCGGATTAATTTGAACTTGACTCGGATTAATTTGAACTTAACTCGGATTAATTTGAACTTGACTCGGATTAATTTGAACTTGACTCGGATTAAATTGAACTTGACTTGGATTAAATTGAACTTGACTTGGATTAATTTGAACTTGACTTGGATTAATTTGAACTTGACTTGGATTAATTTGAACTTGACTTGGATTAATTTCACCTGGACTTGGATTAATTTGAACTTGACTCGGACCCCTCAGGGGGATACAACTATTGTATCTATGGGAATTAGCGCTCCCAGGGGGACTATGTAAGGGCCCGAGCTAAAGGTTAGGTAGGCTTTCTTTTTGTTAAAACAACATAGGTTTTTGTTTTGTTACGGACCATCTTTTTTCGGTTCACTGCTGTCCTGTTTTTTCCGCACCTACTACTTTCTTCTTCAACTTTGATCTTGTTTCATGAACTTCTTTCTCATCTTTCTGTTTCTATGCCCTTTCTGCATAGATTCCGCGTTCCCTTAACTCCATACTAAATGGTGCCTTCTTCCTTCCTCTCTTTGGATCTCATTTGTTGAGGATAGGGAGGCTTAAACTAACTAATAATCTAATCTATAATCTAACTTGACTCGGATTAATTTGAATTTGACTCGGATTAATTTGAACTTGACTCGGATTAATTTGAACTTGACTCGGATTAATTTGAACTTGACTCGGATTAATTTGAACTTGACTTGGATTAAATTGAACTTGACTTAGATTAATTTGAAGTGAAAAAGGTGTAGTTATAGTAATATTTGGCTCTCAATTTTGGTACAACTGGCGGGATCTCACAGTCTGAGGCTGCCTTCCCAAACGCTGCTGCTTTTCAATACGCCTGTGAATTTTCCTTTCCAATCTCGGCAGCTAAAACAATATCCAGGATACACAAAACATCTTCGAGAGTGTAATTTTTGAAACTTGATGTTGACGTTACTCTCCGTTATGTGTTCACACGTTAACCACCATGGGTTAAACTGAAGTTTAATAGTCAACTTGAATTTAAAGCCAGTCGTACTAAGAATTTTTGAAAATAGCAACAATTATCTTGATCGTGCCTTCATTTTGCTTTGATTTAGTATTTATGAAAATCGAGTTTGTGGCCACTAGTCGGTCAGCAGCATTATGAAAAATTTCCTCCGTATACCACTGAAGACTCGCATAGCGGTTAACGCGTTAATATAACAACATAACAAATGCTCAACTTCTAGAGCATTTTTATCAAAATGGGAACACCTTACGAGCGAGACGAGTGCTGGGGTGAGAGAACAAATTTCCGTCCCTCCTCGTGACTGGCAGCAACCTATGCGTGGGGTCTGATAGTTTATATTTAACAAAAGAAGAAAAACAATTGTGTGATAAATTGATAGCGTGGTTATGAAGGTAAATGTGCTCAGCCATTAAGTATAAATATAGCGTGCCTAGCTTCTCATTTCTTGTTTAATCAATCATTTTGGGAATAAAGAATGACGAATGTTTGTTTATATGATTGTGTGATTATTTTGAGCAAATATCTAAAGTCCTTCAACATAGCATGCCTTCTCAATTCTTTAATCAAATGCTGATAAATTAGTTTTGAATCATAGCACTTACATGTTAAAGCCATTCATCGTTCTTAAATAAATAAAAATAGTAATTTATTTTGATTTTAAAGTTCCTACAAGTTTATGGCTTCTGCTAACGAGCACTAATGTTTTCTTTATCAAATATGGGAAGCGTTAATGAAGTCGTGCGTACTACGTAACGGCCTGAACGTCACTCGCTAAATCTACGGGCGCCGCTATCTCCTTGCGCGACCTTAGAGGTAAACAACAGTCGACTGATACACTCATTAATATTCATTGAGATAGTAGTTCATATGTCGACATATTAGTTGCTCTGCACGTTAATTAGAGCAAGGTAAAAATATTCTCCTATTTACCGTTGCCTAAACACTTCACCGTGACGATCTTGTCAACATTATTTGCTCCACACCAGTGGTTCCCAAAGTGGGCACTACCGCCCCCATCTTGGAATTTTTTTGGGTGGAGCCCATCTTGGAATTTTTTTAATATTCAGCTGATTCGTCTTTCTGGTAATTTGCAGTAAAATTTTGATATAATTAACCACTAGGTAGTGGCAAGATATTAAGAGAGCGGACGACAAAAAGTTCCTTGAGAAATTTAAAATAAAGAACGGTAAATAAAAAAGTTTGTGAACCGCTGCTCTACACGCTAATTAGAGCAAGTTTAAATTATCCTCCCATTTACCGTTGTCTGATCACTTCACGGCGACGAGCTCACCATTACGAGCTTAGAGAGTTTTCTTATCAGAGAGTGGCGTTCCGCACTCAGTAAGGCAATGTGGGATTATCTGAGTAACCTTCGATACGACTATCACAAAACACGTTTTTTGACGCGGTCTTGTGAGTGTTGTCCTTCCCTGGCATACGCGCCTCTTCTTAGCCCACGTCGCGAGGTACAGTTCTTTTTATTGAATAATTTTTGTTATAATTTTAATTGATGATATAATGTTATATTATTATAAAATTTTTATATTTCTTTTATCGCTATAATTCTTTCGAATTTTTTATTATTATTACAATAATTAATAATTTAATAATGTATTATTCAATAATGATTATAGCTCTTTTGATTACTATAGTTCTTCTCTTATTGGTGCCTGATTTTATAATGGATATCCCCTCAGGAGGTACAACTATTGCATCTATGGGTATTAGCGCTCCCAGGGGGAAGAGGGAATGTCCTGAGCTGAGAGTTAAGTTGGCTTTTTCTTCAGCTTTCATCTCGTTTCATAACCTTCCTTCTTATCTCACTGTTTCTATGCTTACGGGATTCCTTGCGGGAACACTCTTTCTGCATAGATTCTACGTTCCCTTAACTCCATACCAAATGGTGCCTTCATCCTTCCTCTTTTCGAACATCTTTGTATTTTTGAAAGGAGGCTAAACCAATTTATAATCAATCAATTATAATGGGTGTCGAGCTTATCCTCAACTATTTGATACCTTTGTTTCTTTTTCAACTATTGGTTTTCACTTTTTCATTCAAGTCCTAATTAGACACAAATCATCATTAAGTACACAACACAGCTATGACAACACAGACCAATCCACTAACGCGTGTGACTTGGCTTCATTATTTGATGATAAAATCAATGTTAATGCGATGCGTGCGAACAATTTTCAATAGAAAGTAGAATTTTCACATAATTGCGTTTTGTACAGCTCATCACTTTTTTGAAATTTGATTTAGTTGCTCTTGGCTCAGAGTTGCCGCTCATGAATAAAGCGTCTCCTACGAGTGACAGAGTAACACATCTTTGCCATAATTTGCCAAATACGTCGCTCTCGTGCAGTTGGTTGAGATAATGATAGTTAAAGCACTTTCTATTTGCTCCAGGCAATAAAGTTTTTAATTTTTACTATGTTATTCCTAAATTTTTTTCAAGTGATGTTCCACGTTTACCCACCCAAACTCCTGTCTCACAAACGAAATTCATCTCACAGTTTCGGTCCCCTCAGGGGGATACAGGTATTGTATCTATGGGAATTAGCGCTCCCAGGGGGATTATGTGAGGGCCTGAGCTAAAGGTTAGGTAGGCTTCCTTTTGTTGCAATAAAATAGGTTTTTATTTTGTTACGGACCATCTTTTTTCGGTCCACTGCTGTCCTGTTTTTCAGCACCTACTACGTTCTTCTTCAACTTTTTTCTTGTTTCATGAACTTCTTTCCTAGCTTACTGTTTCTGTGCACCTTGTGCATAGATTCCGCGTTCCCTCAACTCCATACCAAATGGTGCCTTCCTCTTTCCTCTCTTGGAACATCTTTTTCGTGGTTAAGGGAGGCTAAAACTTTCTTATATAATAATAATAATCTCACAGTTTCGGTTGGCTTTTCTTACTGTATACATGTTGAATTCTTGTAATCCTGTTTTCAGAGGAAAAATTCCTTTTTGTCAGCTTTTTTTCATGGTGACTTGTCAATTTTAGGAAATTTTGAAAGAAGCACAGCTTATTTAAATTTTCATACAGTGTGGATTGAGCGCTATTCACCAATGCCTATAGTCATTCAGTATAACTGCGTATAAATCTGTCGTGGATTGTGTTTCATAGTCAAGTCTTTTTTTCCGATT
The DNA here is from genome assembly GCA_030386875.1 of Morinoia aosen. Taxonomy (NCBI): domain Eukaryota; kingdom Metazoa; phylum Arthropoda; class Malacostraca; order Amphipoda; family Talitridae; genus Morinoia; species Morinoia aosen. Next base: position 16,715,519 of record CM059559.1, read on the forward strand.
TTTATGTTCTTATAACATGAATACAACATTCGATCGGCCAAGTGACTTCACTTACTTGTGTCTTTAGCTTTCCCAAATTTTTCAACATTTTCACTGTGGCAGGTAAAACTGAAGTTTAACATTCAACTTAAATTTAAAGTCATTTGTAGTGAATATTGTTGAAAATAGCAAACACCAACTGGATTATACCTTCATTTAGCTTTGCTTATGTGTTTATGAAAAATGAGTTTGTGACTACTGGTCGATCAGCAGTACTATGAAAATTAACTCTGTGTACCACCGGTGGCTCACGTCGTAATAGAAGTACTAAGCTAACGCCTTACCGTAAGTAAATCGTTTTTTACGGTGTCGCTAGACGAGGGCAGCGTGCGAACGCAGAGGCTCGAACATCGGTCAGAGGGTTTGGTGGTGTTAGGTCCTATAATTTACATTTATCGCATTCGCTGTTTTTTGACGTTTCATTCCCAGATCAAAAAGTATTTTCTTTACATATCTAGGTCACCTTCACGAATACATATCGCGAATACTACAGCGTAAATGACTACTGGCCTTCTTATCCGTTGTTCTACGGACGTTTATCGGTGACTGATACCATATACTCCTACCGGCGTATACCAGCTAAAAAATTGAAGGGCTACCAACGGCTAAAACGGTTTGAACGCTGAGAAAAGTTCCCTATTGTAGTTACTGTTAACAACCAACTGTCAATTGGTCCCTACACTTTACCAAAATTTACGACAGCTTATAGCTATTCCAAATCGTTTTTAACAGTTACGGACAGCTACGAACTTTCATATCCTGTCCATGTGATGCAGCATTTTAAAGGGATTCCAACACTTGTGATGGTTACTACGTCAACACCGCTTTGTCAAGCGGCGTGTGAAGTAAACTCTACGGAGCCCCGCACATAACATTTAGCGAAGCAGGAAGTAGGCCAGCATGCGCCTCGTGCTAATTGTTCCAGCGTCTGCGCTGTTCAAGTCAAGTATGTGCCATTTAGACTGGAAAATTCGGCCTTTTCGTTTATATTCTTGGCGAACATCACGGAGGGCTTGTGTGAGGTGTTCGTTGCGAGTCAATTGTTTGTTTCTCTTGGGATTCCTTGTTTGAGATGGCAAGTATACGCCATGTGTAAACCTTGAAAATTCACGATAGCTTTGCCTCTTGTCCATGCTTTTTATAATGATTCTCTTCATTTTGATAAAATTCAAACTTGTAAAGTTGATGAAGATGTTTCACATTTGTAATTTATTTTCGATTTTTGGTCCCTAAATATTGCTTTGACTGTTAAGAATTGGGACTGTAACATGTTCCACTCTCCTCAGGAAGGCATCGCAGTTAACACCTTAACTGCGATGGGTTAAGCTGAAGTTTAATATTCAAGTCAAATTTAAAGTAAATTGTCGTATCAACTTTGAAAATAGCACACATTTACTGGATTGGGCCTTCATTTAGCTTTCATTAAGCATTAATAAAATATGGGTTAGTGACTGCAGGTGTGTCAGCAGCATTATAAAAATCTCTTTAGTGACAACCAGTAGGGTCACTTCACAGAAAATGTGTTATTGTGTTAAGTCAATTGAGTTTTTCTATGCTATGCTACGGGAATGGCGCCACAGCTAGGTAGGATACTGTGAGCCTCCCTCAGCTATAGATAAGCTTTCGGGACCACTATCTTTCGAGCCCTATTTGCTTGCTCCAGTTTTAATGCTTCCTTTGCTGTGTCATCTTAATTTTTCTTTTCCTTCCTTCTTACCTCCCTGTTTCTATGCGCAGACTATTCTGTTCGGGAACACCTCGTGCATACAATGTCCTTTATATACAGTTAGGCTAACATATCCTTACTCTTTCCTCTCATGAGACCACCGTTGTTGTGGTTAGGAAGTCATAAACTAAATAGTTATAACATATTCTGCTTTTCCCTGCATTACATCACTGGCGAGTGCTGACGTTCTCCTGAGGCACATGAGATAGCCACCAACATGAGACAGCTTTCGAAGCCCGCGTGTATTCGGCACACTGTGAGCAATAGATGCGTCCAGGAATGTGCGGCGGATAATGACTGCGCGTTTATCATTCCCGATGAACAATGGAAACGTGTCTACTGTCGGAGTGAACAATTGCCGTTTCCGCCTTTCATTAATGGGACAGCCATGAATAGGTATTAACGTTATGTGGGAGATGCCCCCAGTTCTTTGCTTTCGTCTCTGAACCCTCCACTCAGCTAATGCTGCTGCTGCTGCTGCTGCTGCTGCTGCTGGCTCAGCCTAACTTTAACTCGTGCAGTATTACGTATTTGAATATATAAATCTCCGTCACCCTGCCTCTTGAGATCAAGCAACAAATAAGGTCCATAAATTCGTCGTGTTTTTTGTTCTTGTAGTTTCATGACATTAACTTTCACATTCATTCTCTCTCCTGAAGGAGTTTCACCTTCCGGTTGACATCTCTGCTGAAGAGTGATGTCCTGTATAGTACTTTAAGGGAACTAATGCTTCTGGGAGGTCATGAAAGAATCCTAGGCTTCATTGTGGGATGATCCATACCGAAGGTGCTTCTCCTTTCCTCTCTTTTGAACACTTTTTATGGTTACAGAAGCTTAAGCTAACCCAATTAACTTCCCGTGGGAGGGTCCATACCGATGGTGCTTATCTGCATCGGTGTAGTGTGGAAAATTAATGCTCCTCTCTTGTAACGTGGTCAGCTCGAAGTAAATTTAGCGACGCACGTTGTAGGAATTGAGGTGTTTGTGTTCAATTTTATAGCTACGTAGCCCTCATTAATAAATTTTCTCATCACCGTTCTCTCAAGGAAAGCAGGAATACTGTGTGGTCGATATTTCGCACGAGTGTTCTATTGTTTTTACGTCTCATTTCGTTGTCCTGTTTTCCTCTTCATCTTTTGGAAAAATCTGAGGTGTCAATAAGTGAGGTGGATTGCATTAAAACAGAGGAGAATTCAATACTTTCACTGCTAAACCGAATTTCACCACAAAAACCATCTAAACTCATTGCTAACTCTAATTAATTCTTGAATTTAATGGCGAATATGTCAGCGGAACGTCATTTCTATTCCCTCAAGCGTCACTCTCATCCACATCGAGTGATCAGTTTTCGTTCTTGATGAGCTCTTCTCTAGTGTGATACACGGTATAGGAAACCAGACAGGGTCAAACTAGTATTTTTTTTGTCGACCTTGTGGCAATGCTGACGTCATAGCAACGAACCAATAGCAGCGCCCAAGTTGCATCTGACCACACTGCTAGCCCCAAATCTGGCACTACTATTGGAATGACGATATGTCACAATGGTGACGTCATAAAATTTGTCAGAGGTAAAGCCGTTCTATTGGCTAGCTGAACAAGAGCAGGTGCATTTTCCCCCATATAAATGACTCTACCTTGTTTCCTCTACCGTGATACACTCCCTCATTCCTCCACGCCCCTGTGCACCACTCGAGGCTCAGCAAGCAGAAGTACAGTTAAGTTGCTCCGGGCTGCGGAAGTCAAAGAAGCAAATTAGAGAGGCAACGTCTCGCTTGTTTTTGCGTCCGTCGCAAGATGGGTGCGGCACTGGCACGAGAGATCGCTCGTTATCACCGAGTGCTCTGCGTCCAGATTTGACGTCAATGTCAACGCATTTCGTTCACAAAAATTGCTTTATACGTAAAGTTTTGACTGCAATAGTGAACGCTGTGTTGGCTGCATTCAGTGTCTAGTATACAAACTTGGGCAGGTCTCGTATTTTGGTCCTATACTCGATTAAGGGACAGAGTTTGGGTTTGGAAGCGACGAGTCCAACACTGGATTAAGAGAAACATTCGATTTGGTAGTGATTGGTTACAAGACTAAAAAAAGAGTCCAGGTGCAAGTATCAGAGCTTCAAGAACGCGTGCGAACTGAGGCTTGCTTGAATGCCTTTCGTTTTTGCGCGATGTTATAAACATGATATCCAATTAAAGTCGCCGCTGTGATTTATGCTGCTTTAATCATGTATTTAGTGGTTCAATTTATTTGCTAGGACAACAGGGCTTATAAAAATTTCGGGATCTTCATACATCAAGTATTTTAGGCGGCATTTATGTGATACTAGATATTTATTGCTAATTAATTCCACTTGTTAGCAAAGAGATTAACTTTTTTGTTGCAATCCGAATAGTTGCTGTTGATTAGAAGGTATTTATGGTGCGAATTATTAAGGTAAAACTTTTAAAAAGGTAAAAATTGCCTCTAACTTTTTGACACTTGTTTTTTAAAAAAAAATTGTCAAAGTTGATTTATTTTCATTTTCTTTTTTTCGCAGATAGTGTGCGTGACTTCCCACCCCACCAAACTGAGGTTCCTTTGTGACTGTGGTTATTATGACCCTGACTGTGCGGCAAAAGAAAGAAAATGATATTAAAGACACCATCGCCTACCGGAAATACCTACAGTACCTTCCGTCTTGCAACACCGCCCATGATGACACTTCCACAGAAACGGAACGCAGCAACGATGAACTATCAACGAAATTAGAGTACCCAAGATTCGACCCAGCCAAACAAGACAGCTCTGGTTACTCAGAGTCAGCTATGAGCGAAGTCCCTCGCGTTCAACTACTCATTGAAGCTTACACAAACATGCTGGCCAAACGATCATCTGCCAAGTGTCCCCCAACTCACTTATTCCTCGAGCCTCCGTCAAGGAAAAATCGATCACGAAGACGTCCCTACCGCGAGTGTCCTGACGATCGCATGTGGATAACCTGGGACACGACGATAGACCCTCACCGATGGCTCAGCGACTCCAACATTGGCCCTAACTTCCAAGACGTCACCAGCGCCGAAGACATGCTGACCAATAACCGGTTGCTCCCCAGCAATGACTGTAATTCCGAATATTCCACGTCAGCCATATGGGCAGACGATTCCCTGTCAGGTGTTTTCTCCAGGGGAAACTCCATTGCTTCATCTGCTGGGTCACCTTCGTACTGTTCTGAAGATGATTTCAACATGCCGCGTTCCGCGTCGTGTTCCCGATTGCCTGGCAGACCAAGCGTCGCCATGTCGGAAGACAGCGCTGTAGACCTCGAGTTCGCCTCGGGTGCGTCCGTGAACCAATCTCCTGAACCCGAAAACTTTAGTCGGGCTGAATATTGCGAGGCGTGGGGCAAATCCCAGCAGTATGAAGCAGATTCCACATCTGCTGATGGTGGTCAGCGTATAAAACCTCCATCTGTGGTGATCAGCGATTACAGTGGCGATTGCGTGAGTCTGCGGGTTGCCCACATGAACGATGACTTCAAGCTGTCCAGCCTGACTCGACAAGCGTCTTTTGTGACAGAACCCCTCAATGACTATGGCTTGTCTGTGTCCAAAATTTGCCCTCGAAAGGTTTCTGACTGTTCTACGTGTAGCAGTGTGAGCACAGTGGACATGTCTCCGGACAGCCACTTGGGTTTGGACGAGTTCTCTTCATCGCGCCGCTCCTCTTGCTGCTCCAACTGCAGCTCCTTTACTGTGCCAGACGTCACTGACGAGCACCATGGCGATTTGCAGCATCTTCAAGAGCCCAATAAGAATCTCCTGGATCTCCCCGAAGCAGACAAGGTGAGTTTTTGCTACGCGTTGCAGCTCACATTACGAAATACTTTTTTGTGCTGAAGAGTGTTTTCTAATGGGCAGTTCGACTTTAAGTGCATGTTTCAGAGACAAGGTCTTGGTCGTAACACTATTAAGTAAATTTTTAATGCGTATGATATTCAAAATTTTTACGTGAAGAATTTGATTAAGACACAAGAGAAGTTTAATAAGTCCTGGATAATAGGAATATGAGTAAAACAAGTTTCGTTGAACGTAAATTTCCGTCCAACTTTCTACGTTGGAAGTTAAAACACTTATTCCTAAAAGTAACTCGTACCCATTAATATCTTTACAAATTGTGGTTTGCATAATATGTTGTGCAGCTTGAGTGACGGATGTGTTTGTGCCGAGGCGTGTGGAAGACGTTATGAAGGAAAATACACCTTGCTTATAAACTTCATTTGTCTGCGTAACGTTTAAGTTTATCGTTCATGTTATGTCATTCATCCGGTTATCAACTCTTAACTAAAAATAGAAATTTGCCATAATCGTTCTCCACTGATATTTTTCAGCGAAATTTATTTCCGCGAATCAAAATTTTTTAATTTTTGGTATCATCAATGAACTCGTTGCATTTGTTGACTAACTCCTATGGCGGTCGGTATACGAGCGCGTTCACCCGGGCAGTTATTGTGAAATAAATTCTGTGTTTAACTCGGTGTCATGCGCTTTAAACCTTGACAAATTTTACACCAAAGGCGAGTAGAGCTCAAATTAGTCCTTCTGTCTTCTTGGTGAGGTAGGAGTTTGAAATGAGTCACTCTACCTCCTTATTATTTACGATCTCCACCTCGTGATTATTTACGATCTCCTATTTACGATCTCCACCTCGTAATTATTTACGATCTCCACCTCGTAATTATTTACGATTTCTTCCTCGTAATCATTTACGATCTCCACCTCGTAATCATTTACGATCTCCACCTCGTAATCATTTACGATCTCCACCTCGTAATCATTTACGATCTCCATCTCGTAATTATTTGTGATCTCCGATTTTCGATCACCACCTCGTAATTATTTACGGTCTCCTATTTACGATCTCCACCTCGTAATTATTTACGATTGCTTGACGTACGTACAGCGAGACAGAAGATGTTTGCTGGGTTTCATTTCTCTGAGGAAGAGAGCCTGGCGCTCGTGTCCACCGAGACTCGCGAGGTTACTTCGTGTCTGTCCTCACTTGCATCTGCGCACCTCGCGCCCGTGCCTCTACGTCTGTTTGTACAAGAGATTTTCGGTGGGTGAAACAATTCTTGGGAAATGAGTCCTTTGAAAAACGTTGAGGTGTATTTTAATTTGACTTGAAATTGATTTCCGTGAAATAGGTAGTTTTGGTTTTGATGTAACTGACTAAAGCCTACATCTTATGTCATTAAAACCTACAATGTAGACGTTAACTAGGTACTAGTTAACGTCCACATCGTACCTAGCTAATGTATACATCATAAATAAATGAAACCTAAAGATAAATATTAATTCATTCTATAATGTGTTGAAGAACAGGACAGCGTTGAACCGAAAAAAGGTGGTCCTTAACATAACAAAACATTTTATTTCAACAAAAAGTTATGTACATTATGTACTCCAAGGTTATGAAGCTCTCCAAGCTGGCAGGACCGAATAATTTGTTGAGCTACAATTTATTTAAAGGCTGACACAGCAGCGCCATTGTTGGAGCCGCCTTACGTGCCGGTGCGGGGTTGCCCTATTGTGTTCTTAATTGAATGAGGTGCGTGAATGTCGCAGTAACAACAGCAACTGCTGCTGCTGCTCCTTTTATCGTGGCTTTTCTAGCTATTTCTGTCATTAATGCAGAGATCGTTGCTTATACTTCGTCGTGACGCTGGCTTTTATTCAGCGTCACAAGCAGCTTGTGTTTGCGTCACAAGCAATTGCGCAATTTTTTCTTCCTCTGACATCCGCTGGTGTTAGTCCCGCATTCTTTCTGGTTGTGTCACCGCTCGTTGGTCGCATTTGCCGCTGCGTCCGCCTCAATTTGATGGTGCGACATGCGGGTGGGTTGCACGTGTCACGGTAGAGAAAACAAGGTAGGTTCAAACAAGTATTTTTTTCGTTGACGGCGTAGTTTTGCTTACGTCGCGGCAACGAACCAATAGCAGCGCTCATTTTGCATCTGGTAGCACTTCTACCCCAAATCTGGCTCCACTATTGGCCTAACGACATAGCATTTTGGTGACGTCATGAAGTTTTTTGTAAGAAAGCCTTTCGGTTGGCTAGCCGAACAAGAGGAGGTGTATTTTCTCCCATAAAAATGACCTTACCTTGTTTCCTCTACCTTGGCACATGTCAACCCGCACTCTGCTGCGCGTATCCGCTATACGGGTTGCCTCCATATCTTCGTCTGGCGTGTAATTATTTCAACGGAACTGCTCTCCATTGACGTCATCGGATGTGACTGGTGTGTACCTTCGATTTTTCAGGGGGACAAAACTTGGAGCCCAACATCAACAGCGTTAGGGAGAATGCGGTACTTTGGCTCTTCTTTTCTGTGCTTGTGTTGGTAGTAGGATTCGCGTCAAGATTGAGGTTTTGATTGCGTTACCGTACGGTTTGGAAGATTCTTGATGCCACTGTGTGTTGAATAAGTCAAATAAATTGGAATAATGAGTTTTTTGGTTACTTCATAGTCTCCAGCAATTACCTGGGTGTTAGTAATGTTCTTGTTTACTGGTGAAGCGAAGTATAAATTTGATGCCAATCTTTCCATGATATACGGATATTGAACTCCCGCAAGCTTTCAGAATAATCTCTTTCAACTGTGTGATCTTACGCTTTGTTAACAACAAAGTAAACAACCTGAAAAAACTCTTACTTTGAAGATGTTTGAAAGTGGCCTCGTTGCTCTGCTTATCCTTTCTCTGCCAAGTTGAATTGAGCTTATACCGAGAATTCTTCGACTGCCACCAGCACCTGCTTTCCCGGAGGCTTCTCTTCCACGCACCCCAGACTTGAGATCGTACTGCACGAGTGCGAAGTTGTGTGTTATGTGTTCTATGCTCTTTAGGGGCTTGCATTTTCAAACTATTGATATCGTCATAACGATATAGCTGGCGGAGTAAGCTCTTACGTCAATTTGTTTGCGGTATTTATGTGTTATTTTAGTAGCCACAATCATCGAGTTCGTCTAAATTTAAAATAAAAATTAGCATCTGAAAAACTGCTGCGCCGCCAGATGGTTAGTGATCAAATACTATTTGAAAAAATAGTTGAACTTGAAGATTTTGCTCTGATAAAAAGCACATAGCCTTGCCAAGCCTACAGAATAACTTGTGCGTTCAGCTCTACCGCTACGAGGACGCGAATTGTAAGAAAATCCAGTCACTGATCGCGTTGAAGTTCGTCTAAATTAAAATTTGTCATGGTTGACGCAACGTGAGGTCGTTTTTTGCTTCCGGAAGCTTACTAGACTCCAGACGTTGGAGAACTTGCGGTCCAGTTCTAAAGTCGCGCGTTTCATTCCGCTTACATTCAGCGTTCCTACCATCACCGGGCCACATCACGCTAGATTCTCAATGCTTCGTTTGTATAAAATTTTACTGAGGATATGTGCGCAGTTTTCTCAGCTCGGGTTGGTTTTAAAGTTTTTCGATTATTAATTTCGAATAATTAAAGAAAAGAATTACGGGAATAAGACGAGAATAGCGTTCGCTTTTCTGCATAAAAAAATCTCTAACAACGAGGTAAAAACTAGCGAATAAATGACTCTTTTGCCTTGGAAACATGGCCAGGCAGATAAATTTTAAAAGCGGAAAGTATTTTTTCTCAGCATGTACTCTCACATCTGCTCACTCACATGCTACCTCGACCTATATTTCGACTCTAGTTTGGTTCTGCCCAAACATCCGTCATTGATAATGACACCTTTATCTACATCAGTAAGGGTCACAGTGAGAGTAGCGTTGCCAGGTAGAGGAGTACCTCCGAGTCTGCTGTTGTGATTTTCAAGTTCTGCGAAGCTCTCACTAAATGCATGAATGATTGCCGTTGTGAAACTCGCTATCCCAATGTTTTTAATGCTAATTAACACGTTGGCTACGTTTGTGCGGCTGCTAAAGTTTGGTTTTGTTACAGGTTGCAGAATTGAAAAAGTGCCTTTACAGCCCGGATACATTTCTATGTGCTCTAAAAAGTTTAAAAAATGTAATGCCACGAAATTATTCCACCTTTCACGTTAAAATTTATACCGTAAAAGTGGGAGCGAAATAATTGAAATACTGTTAATTTAAACCGGCATCAAAAATGAGTAATTTACCTAGTGGTACACATATATCCCAATACGGGGTCAACGTGTTGAAGCCTTTCACTGATTTTTGGTTTCATTGTCGTAGAAGTGAAATACGCAGTCTGAGTCTCATTACAGCTACGTACCCTTGACGTCATTATCAATGGTATGCTGATGATAAAAACTGTGTGCGTTGACTGATGACATGACGGTCAGTTGTGTGTTTTACCGGTGACGCACATGTTCGTGTCATCAAGTGCATCGCATTTCAGTGTTTTGTTTGTGTTGCGGTAAATTGTGTCATGGCCTTCCCCTCAGGGGGAAACAACTATTGTTCATAGCTAGTAGAACCACGCGTTTTCTCCTGATAAATATATAAATTTTACCATCTTCTCCCCCCCCCTCCTCTGTAGTCTTGCACCCAACTCGCGAGTGTTTGTATCTGTGGGAATTGGCACTCTCAGGGGAAATGTGTGAGGGCCCGAGCTGGGAGTTCTGTATAACAGAACTCCGACAGAAACAGAACATTTTATTTCAACAAAAACAAAGCCTATAGGCTTTGTTATTGTTATTGTTTTTTGTTATATTAAGGACCATCTTTTTTTCGGTTCACTGCTGTCCTGTTCTTAGCACCTACTACTTTCTTCTTCAACTTTTATCTTGTTTCATGAACTTCTTTCTCAACTTACTGTATCTGTGCACCATCTGCATAGATTCTGCGTTCCTTTTTCTGTGTATTAAATGTTGCCTCCCTCCTTCCTCGCTTCGGAACGCTTTTTTTTTAGCTGTTGGGGAGGCTTAAACTGATATCTAATCTGCGTCGTGGCCTCACATATGCATCAGCTCTCGTCCACTGTTGTTCATTACATAAATCTAGTTGGAGCGCAAGCATCGGTATTTCCTATATTCATTTCCAAGCCATAATTTTTCATCAGTAGTCTTAAACAGGATCCTTAGCTCTAGTTTTATAGCCTTCTTACTCAAAGATTCAAAAAGAGCTCTTTGTCAAGGGGGGATCCGAATATTTGTAGATTTGAAAAGAGCTATAGCCGCAGGTTTTTATTCGCGTTCGCACGACTTTCTTCGGTACAGAAAACAGCAATGCTACCAGTTATTCTACTTCTTGTCACTTTTGCACCAGTTACTTTATTTTTAGAGGTGGGTAACTGAAATGCAAGTTAAGAGCACGGCGGAAACGAACTCGCGAAGGCGTTGTGCGTACTTTGGGTGCTGCGACTCACGTGCGGTTGTTTTATGTGCCTCCCTGTGTCAGGCGGTCATTAGTGCAACTCTGGCACGAATTTTTGGTCGATCATTCATCAAATCGAACTGAGGGAGTAATGCATGGCATATGGGTTCCTGGACACATCTGGGCATATTGATGTCCTCTTCAACATATCCACGTGTATATTGACTTCCAGTGACTACTTAGCAGCATCCAATCACTCGGCCTTTTCTCGAAAAAGGTAGTCTTTTGAACGCAACACGTCAAAAATGAGGGTTGGTGGAATAATATATCGTTATTTAACGTTAATGGAACAATGCATAACATCCGATGTTAAATCATGCTGTTCATCGGTCTCTGTGATTACTTGAACAACAGAAAGCGTGATCACCGTACCTGTGCGGAGTGACAAAGAAATTGCGGAAAATTGGTTTTAATTTATGTGCAAACTTGTTCATTGTTTATTTCCAAGTTTTCAGCGGGACAACTGTTTGATCGATGAGAATTGTGCTCACATGGGGGAAATGCGAGGTCGCGAGCTGAAAATTAGATAGGCTTTCTTTTTGGTAAAAATAATAAGTTGTTTAAGGGTTTTGTTTTCCGGTTCATTGATGTTTTATTTTTCAGGATCTCCAACACTCTTCATCGATCCCCTCAGGTGGATACAACTATTGTATCTATGGGAATTAGCGCTCCCAGGGGAACAATGTGAGGGCCCGAGCTGAGAGTTAGTTAGACTTTAGTTTTGTTGAAATAAAATGTTTTCGTTATGTTAAGGACCACCTTTTTTCGGTTCACTGCTGTCCTGTTTTTCAGCACCTACTATTTTCTTCTTCAATTTTGGTCTTGTTTCATAATCTTCTTTCACAACTTACTGTTTCTATGCCCTTTCTGCGGAGATTCCGCGTTTCCTTAACCCCATACTAAATGGTGCCTTCCTCCTTCCTCTTTTTGGATCGCATTTGTTGCTGCGGGTAGGGAGGCTAAAACTAACGACTTATCTAATCAAAAATCTATTCATTGACTTTATTTTATTTTGTTTCATAGCCTTTCTTCTTAATTTATCGTTTCTATGTGCTGGGGATCTTACGTGGGAGTACACCTTGTGCATAGATTCCTCATTCCTTTACCTCCATATCAAATGGTGCTTTGGTCATTCCTCTCTTTGGAACACCTTTGTCGCGGTTAGGGATATTTAAACTGAGTTATCTAATCTAATCTTTTAGTCTTCTAGATTTTTAATTTTTATTTATAGAATCTGTAGAAGTTGGTGTGAGCTATCATTCTTCACCAGCAAAAGTTAGCAATGTATTATAATTTTCATGATATCACAATTGAAAGCCAAAGGAGCGCACTCGCGAAGCTTCCGTTCATCTTCGACACTTCGAAAATTTCAGAAGTTACCCATTTCCAAAACCGAGACATTATTTCTTCTCCCGTTCAATGCAGCGATACGAAATTCATACAGGAGTCTAAGATCGTTCAAGAAGTGGCCCTGTAAGAACTTCTACGACACTGAAAATCAAAAAGAAGATAACCTTTAAATATCCAAAAAGTATTCGGGGGTCCTCGGGGGAATAGATTTAAAAACTTAAATTATCGAGAGAAAAGGGACTTGGAGCTCCACTGAAATTGAGGAAAATCTTCAGCCCCACCGATACGTCAGAGGAAAAAAGGTTCACTGGAAGTCGTGCTTCGTCACGCTGGCTCGCAGTTCATGGTCTCGACGCTCTTTTGTTCAACGATGAGAAATTGTTTTCCCACTGAACAAGCTTTCAATCTTCAAAAGACAGAGCTCTTGCACGAAGTGTTTCAGCAATGCCAGAAAACACAAGAAATCTTCGCCGTACCTCAAAACCTGCCTCTGGCATACTCTGGAGGAGGAATGTCACCAAAAGAGAGAACTTCTCATGTTTGTATTCCTGAGAAAGCGACAATGTCAGCGAAGAACTATGAAGAACATATCCTGGAATCATCTTATAAATAACCTTGAAAGTACGATAAATAAAGGACGAAAAATTAATAATACTGAAATTACTTTAGTGATATAATTAATGGAGCGTGGACATTTTTCTTCCCGCAAGATGGAGCTCCAGTTCACACCTCTATTCGTGCTGAGGGGTAATGTTCCTGATTTTCTAACCGGCGATGAATTGCCTCTTTCAAACCCTGATCTGAACCCCATGAAATTCTGCATCTGATCTGTTTTAGAGAGAAATGTTTGCAGAAATCTCATCCTAAACTTGAAGCTTTACGGAGGTTTTTGAATCATTCATCAGCAAATTACCAACAGAGATGTTGCTATGAAGGAGATTCGTCACCAAAGTACTGGGAAAATAATTTTTGTTAACCTGCACGAAAAATTAACAAAGTGCTTTAAAATCGTTCAACATGCTTTGAGAGTATGAAGATCCCGTATAAAAACAGACCATTAAATTCGTCCACCTGTTTTTCACAACAGCCGGCAATTTCTTACTAGGTCGATCATCCGTCAATCTCCACTGCAGAACGCATCAACATCACTAGGAATATAATAACAATAATTATGTTGCGTTCCACTGTAGTACGCAGCAGTATAATAATGCACAGGAATATAATAATGCTGCATACCACAGAGGAGTCCCTCAGGGGCATACAACTTTCCTATTTATGGGAATCAGCACTCCCATGAGAAAAATGTGAGGTCCCGAGCTAAGAGTGAAGTAGGCCTTCTTTTTGTTTAAAAATGTTTTTTGTTATGTTAAGGACCACCTTTTTTCGGTTTAAGGCTGTCGTGCAGTCCGGTTTTTCAGCACCTCTGACTTTCTTCTTCGAATTTTATCTGGTTTCATAACCTTCCGTCTTATCTTTCTGTTTCAATGCGCACGGAATCCCTTGCGGGAACACCCTTTGTGCATAGATTCTACTTTTCCTTAATTAACTCAATACTGAATGATGCGGTGCCTTCGTCCTTCCTCTCTATGAAAATCTTTGTTGCCGTAAAGAGAGGCTAAAACTAATTAATAATTTATCATTCAACCACAAACCACAAAGGAGTCAGCACCTAAAAGTTGGCGGTTGTTGTGGAGAGGAAATTGAAAAAATTGTATGATTTTTTATGTGTGATCTCGACTTGGAGGACGTGCTGAGCGATTTCCATGCATATTCGCTTATTTTTCGTGCGGTTACTGTAAATAAATTTTCCCAATATTTTTATGTTTTCCCAATAGTATTTCTCAATATTATGCGAAAATATAATTTCCAGGTTACAGACTTCATTACTTCTCAAATTTTCCTTATATTAATCTTTTATATGTGGTTACCAAGAAATATACCTACCTAAACAATAACTTCAATTTAGATGTTATATTTAAACCAGTGAGACAGCGAAAACTGTGTCAGAGAGACGCTCATCGCTCGTTTCCATTTGTTAACAGACGAAAGGTAACATGGCTACATAAAAAAAAGAATTCGGATATAAATTTATGCAAACAAACAAGTCTGCTCTAAATATTGATGAATATCTTCAATTTGCACCGATTTTCGCAACAACTTGAAAATACCATCCTGAATCTTTCCTGGATAAATTGTATATCTACTCAAAAATTTCAAGCGTGCTTCTCAAATTACTTCGTATCGCATATTCTACTTTCTCGTGCAAGCTACTCTCAACATTGCGAATACTGAAATTTATGGCTTCATATGCAACGTTTCATACTTTCACTTGATATTCGTGCATAGTACTTAGGTTGAGTTCAGTTGCGTGGCACACATGTGACCTGAATCCTGACCCTTGATCGGAGAGCGCAGCTTAGGTACTGTCCTGCCACAACACCTGCCGGCCCTGCTCGCCTCGTGAGGTTACTCGCCTGGTGAGCTTACTCGCCTCTATTGTGCCTTGGGGCTGAGTTGGTTGTCATGCTACTACAGTCTGCACTGTCATGACACTGGTCTGCATTGCCATCTCACGGAAGTCTGCATTGCCATCTCACTGGTCTGCATTGCCATCTCACTGGTCTGCATTGCCATCTCACTGGTCTGCATTGCCATCTCACTGGTCTGCATTGCCATCTCACTGGTCTGCATTGCCATCTCACTGGTCTGCATTGCCATCTCACTGGTCTGCATTGCCATCTCACGGAAGTCTGCATTGCCATCTCACTGGTCTGCATTACCATCTCACTGGTCTGCATTGCCATCTCACGGAAGTCTGCATTGCCATCTCACTGGTCTATATTGCCATCTCATTGGTCTGCATTGCCATCTCACTGGTCTGCATTGCCATCTCACTGGTCTGCATTACCATCTCACTGGTATGCATTGCCTTCTCACTGGTCTGCATTGCCTTCTCACTGGTCTGCATTGCCATCTCACTGGTCTGCATTGCCATCTCACTGGTCTGCATTGTCACCTCACTGGTCTGCATTGCCATCTCACTGGTCTGCAGTGCCATCTTGCTGAAGTCCCCTCAGGGGGATACAACTATTGTATCTATGGGAATTAGCGCTCCCAGGGGAAAAATGTGAGGGCCCGAGCTGAGAGTTAGGTAGGCCTTTTTTTTATTTGAAATTATATGTTTTTTGTTATGTTAAGGACCACCTTTTTTCGGTTCACTACTGTCCTGTTTCTCAGCACATTTGACTTTCTTCTTCAACTTTTATCTTATTTCATGAACTTCTTTCCCATCTTACTGTTTCTATGCCCTTTCAGCATAGATTCCTCATTTTCTCATCTCCATACTAAATGGTGCCTTCCTCCTTCCTCTCTTCGATACGCTCTATTTTTGCAGCGGTTAGGGAGGCTTAAACTAACTTATAATCTAATCTAATCTAATCTAATCTTGCTGAAGTTTCCAGTGTCATCTTGCTGAAGTCTGCATTGCCATCTTGCCGAAGTCTGCATTGCCATCTTGCCGAAGTCTGCATTGCCATCTTGCTGAAGTTTCCAGTGTCATCTTGCTGAAGTCTGCATTGCCATCTTGCCGAAGTCTGCATTGCCATCTTGCCGAAGTCTGCATTGCCATCTTGCTGAAGTCTGCATTGCCATCTTGCTGAAGTCTGCATTGCCATCTTGCTGAAGTCTGCATTGCCATCTTGCTGAAGTCTGCATTGCCGTCTTGCTGAAGTTTCCAGTGCCATCTTGCTGAAGTCTGTATTGCCATCTTGCCGAAGTCTGCATTGCCATTTTGCTGAGGTTTGCATTGCCATCTTGCTGAGGTTTGCATTGCCATCTAGCTGAGGTCTGCATTGTCATCTTGCTGAAGTCTGCATTGCCATCTTGCTGAGGTTTGCATTGCCATCTTGCTGAGGTTTGCATTGCCATCTAGCTGAGGTCTGCATTGCCATCTAGCTGAGGTCTGCATTGCCATCTTGCTGAAGTCTGCATTGCCATCTTGCTGAGGTCTGCATTGCAGTCTTGCTGAGGTCTGCATTGCCATCTTGCTGAGGTCTGCATTGCCATCTTGCTGAGGTCTGCATTGCCGTCTTGCTGAGGTCTGCATTGCCGTCTTGCTGAGGTCTGCATTGCCGTCTTGCTGAGGTCTGCATTGCCGTCTTGCTGAGGTCTGCATTGCCGTCTTGCTGAGGTCTGCATTGCCGTCTTGCTGAGGTCTGCATTGCCGTCTTGCTGAGGTCTGCATTGATGTCTTGCTGAGGTCTGCATTGCCGTCTTGCTGAGGTCTGCATTGCCGTCTTGCTGAGGTCTGCATTGCCGTCTTGCTGAGGTCTGCATTGCCGTCTTGCTGAGGTCTGCATTGCCGTCTTGCTGAGGTCTGCATTGCCGTCTTGCTGAGGTCTGCATTGCCGTCTTGCTGAGGTCTGCATTGCCGTCGGTCTGAGGTCTGCATTGCCATCGGTCTGAGGTCTGCATTGCCATCGGTCTGAGGTCTGCATTGCCATCGGTCTGAGGTCTGCATTGCCATCGGTCTGAGGTCTGCATTGCCATCGGTCTGAGGTCTGCATTGCCATCGGTCTGAGGTCTGCATTGCCATCTTGCTGAGGTCTGCATTGCCATCTCACCGAGGTCTGCATTGCCATCTCACCGAGGTCTGCATTGCCATCTCACCGAGGTCTGCATTGCCATCTCACCGAGGTCTGCATTGCCATCTCACCGAGGTCTGCATTGCCATCTCATTGAGGTCTGCATTGCCATCTCATTGAGGTCTGCATTGTCATCTCACCGAGGTCTGCATTGCCATCTCACCGAGGTCTGCATTGTCATCTCACCGAGGTCTGCATTGCCATCTCATTGAGGTCTGCATTGCCATCTCATTGAGGTCTGCATTGCCATCTCATTGAGGTCTGCATTGTCATCTCACCGAGGTCTGCATTGCCATCTCACCGAGGTCTGCATTGTCATCTCACCGAGGTCTGCATTGCCATCTCATTGAGGTCTGCATTGTCATCTCACCGAGGTCTGCATTGCCATCTCATTGAGGTCTGCATTGCCATCTCATTGAGGTCTGCATTGCCATCTCATTGAGGTCTGCATTGCCATCTCATTGAGGTCTGCATTGCCATCTCACCGAGGTCAGCATTGCCATCTCACCGAGGTCTGCATTGCCATCTCACCGAGGTCTGCATTGCCATCTCACCGAGGTCTGCATTGCCATCTCACCGAGGTCTGCATTGCCATCTCACCGAGGTCTGCATTGCCATCTCACCGAGGTCTGCATTGCCATCTCACCGAGGTCTGCATTGCCATCTCACCGAGGTCTGCATTGCCATCTCACCGAGGTCTGCATTGCCATCTCACCGAGGTATGCATTGTCATCTCACCGAGGTCTGCATTGTCATCTCACCGAGGTCTGCATTGCTATCTCATTGAGGTCTGCATTGCCATCTCATTGAGGTCTGCATTGCCATCTCATTGAGGTCTGCATTGCCATTTCATTGAGGTCTGCATTGCCATCTCACCGAGGTCAGCATTGCCATCTCATTGAGGTCTGCATTGCCATCTCACCGAGGTCAGCATTGCCATCTCATTGAGGTCTGCATTGCCATCTCACCGAGGTCTGCATTGCCATCTCATTGAGGTCTGCATTGCCATCTCATTGAGGTCTGCATTGCCATCTCATTGAAGTCTGCATTGCCATCTCGCTGCAGTCTGCTTTGCCGCACCGCAGCACAACCTCAGGAGTCACAGTCTCGCCAGTCCTGTACCTTTGAAGTAATCTCCGCTTATGTACTGTGGATGTCTCCTCTGGGGGATACAGCTATTGTATCTGTGGGAATTAGCGCTTCCAGGGAGAATGTGTGAAGTCCTGAGTTAAAGGTTAGGTGGGCTTCCTTTTGTTGAAATAGAATAGGTTTTTTGTTTTGTTAAGGATTAAATTTTTTTCCGGCTCGCTGCTCTCCTGTTCTTGAGCACCGACTACTTTCTTCAATTTATATCTTGTCCAATGAGCTTTTTTCGCGACTTACTGTTTCTGTGTACCTTGTGCATAGATTCCGCATTCCCTCGAGTCCATACTAAATGGTGCCTTCCCTCTTCTTTTCTTTGGAACACCCTAAGGGAATTAGCGCTCCCGGGAGGAAGATGTGAGGGTTTGAGCTCAGAGTTAGGTAGGCCTTCTTTTTATTGAAATAAAATGTTTTCTGTTTTGTTAGGGACTATCTTTTTTCTGTTCACTGCTGTCCTATTTTACAGCACCTCTGACTTTCTTCTTCAACTTTTAACTCGTTTCATAACCTTCCTTCTTACTGTTTCTATGCGTACGGGATCCCTTGCGGGAACGCTCTTTGTGCATAGATTCTACGTTTCCTTAGCTCTATACTAAATGGTGTCTTCATCGTTCCTCTCTTTGAACGTCTTTATTGTGGTAAAGGGAGGCTAAAATTAATTTTTAATCCATTTTTTACAGCGCCTTTCTTGCGGAAAAGGAGGCTTGAACTATCATCTAATCTGGTTTATCGTACGCAACTTTCGTCGCAAATTATGACCAGAGTACGACCTGTGCGGCACTGTTGACTTTGATGACTGGGATATGAGTCACTTTCACTGAGAACACACAACGAGTATGCGACATATCTTTATAAATTTTACGAGTGGCTTTTTGTGTAGTAAATGACGTAACGTTCAGATGAGGACTGATGAATGATTCCTCTTACATCACGCAGTTAGTTTGGTATTGGCAGTTCTTGGAACCCGCGAGTTTCGAATCGTGCATCAGCCGCGGTTTGTGTTCATTCACAAAAGGCCACGTTCGCGTGAGGCTCTGCGCACGTCTGACACGTTTCCGTATCACGATCCTATCGTGGCCCAATCCTCACCCCCATTACGATGTAATCGTCGCTTAATCTTCGCCCCCATTACGATCTAATCGCCGCCCTATCTCCGCCCCCGCCGCCCTGCTCTGGCAGCGGATGTAGCAGGAGATACCGGCCGACACGACGCGAAAACTGCGCATGCGCGGGTCATCGTATTCGATCCCTTTTTTCTGCATGCGTTTGTTACTTGCTTATCCAACCATGTGCAGGAGAACGTACTCTTTATTTTGGGTTTTCGGAGTATTTCTATTTTTTGATGGAGTTCTTTGGGTGTTTGATTTTTTTTAGAGGGGGGGTTTTGAGGGGGAAGGAATTCTTGGAGTATTCCAACTTTTTTGCAGCGTTTTTTTAGGTATTTTTTGGTATTACTTGTCTCAAGAGAGTTAATAACATTGAACTGGAGAACCGAGCTTCTAGATTTGTAGCGCTGTTACATTTATAACAATCTAAACCATTCATTTCCTGGAAGTGATCCTTCAAGAAGATGTTCGTTAGACTATTACGATTAACACATTTTAATATAGCTACTTGTAGGCTGAGTATGTTGAACGACTGCCAAGGTATCGTATCAAAACGCTATGTCAAAGCTTACAAATATGTTCTCTTGACCTAGTTCAGTTAACCTATAGTTGCACGCTAGACTGATATGTGAATGAGCTCTCACAGAATTTTATGCTCCAGTCAAAGAGAAAATCTTAACACAAAATGAAAGCAGTACCTTCTAGAAAGAACGTAAGATCGATTTCATCCTATTGAAAATTACGCTTAATTTAAATCATTTAGTTAAAAATATTTTAATCGATCAAGTAGTCATTAATCCTATAACAGTACAGACTCACGATTCGTTTTGAAAGCTATGTTTACACTTTTTAATCTTGTTTCACAAAGAATGGAATGCAAAGTCAGTGTCAATGAGGAGAGCACCGTGTCGGAACCGAACTTTCTAATTATAAGGAAGCATCAATGCAATTTTATTTCGCGTTGAACGTGGCCAGTTTGTGTACTTAATTGTCTATAATTTTGGTTGCCGTCATTATTCAATGCTTAATATTTAAATTTCCGTATAGAGAGCTCATAGAGACCCAAAAGGTTAAGTATTGAATGAATGATTCGCGTGAGCATCATGTTCTAATTTTCTTATCCCTATAATGGCTCATTTTTTGGAGAGTAAAGAGCAGATTGGTTTTATTTGTTTCAGTTCTGTATCATGTTTCTATTGCATATCGTAAATATGATGAAATGAGTCTATTTCAAATGAATATAATGAAATGAATATTTCAAAAATTTCTTCAGGTAATTCATTTTTTACTTTATTGAGGATTCATGTGGATTTCGATCGCTTAGAGCATACATTCAATAAGCTCTGTGAAAATCCAATTATCCAACCAAGTAATACCCTTGGTGTGTTCATAAATTTATACATTTGTTTGGCGTCCGCTTCTTCGTTCTTTGTCAGTGAGAACGTTTGTATTACAGATCACCTATCAAGTGTTTCTAAATAAGGTTTTTCTCGTTTTTCTCACCCGAGAGATTCGTTATCACAGGTAATCATGAGATTTCTTATCAGCAATAATCATTAATCTTACCCGGGTCCACTGCGTCTTTTGTTTGAATCGTCAAGAACTGCTCGAAGGAATCGCGCCCTCGCAAGACATTTCGATCCTGCGGCACACTTTGCGCGCTCGGGAGCAGGGGAAAGAATGAGTAAGAAAGTACTCTGATTTCTTATCTGCATGCAAAAGTAACAGGAAAACTCCTCCTCAGTCAGGTGTTGCGGCATTAAGTTGTGACGGCACAGTTTTGTTCGAAGTGTGAGAGTGCGCTAGGGAGACTCGCCCTCGAGGTCAAGGTTGTCTCACGTCCGTCACTTCGGGCGCTCGACGTCAGGTTCGGCGAGGAAGTCTTGAATGTTTGTCCTAAATGTGTTCTTTGTTGCGTCTCAATTCGCCGTGGGTAAATTTTATGGCGCGTTTGAGTGTGGCAAGGATAAATTTTATGATGTTTCTGAGTGTGTCAATGATAAATTTTATGACGTTTCTGAGTGTGTCAAGGATAAATTTTATGACGTTTCTGAGTGTGTCATGAATAAACTTTATGACGCATCTGACTGTGCCAAGGACAAATTCTATGACGCGATTGAGTTTGTCAAGGATGTATTTCATGGCACGTGTGAACATGTTGAACATAATGTATTTTTAAGTTTATGAAGTTGACAGAAAATTATGGAGTCAGCGCTGAGTTGCGGTACCTCACCCATAATGTTGAAGTAGGTTAGCCTTTCCGTATTGGAACTTGCATTGCTGAAATGCGAATAGTACGTAACACTTCAACCACACAAATTCAACTAATACACAGCACAAACACTATTCAAATGCAAATAATGCACAGTACAGAAACTGCAGTCTATTCATGGTTCTCAAAAGAGACATTCAAATTACACATGTCGAGCCCAGCCCAATCTGAACAGCAGGTACGCGGTATTTGTTGGAGATCTTGTAATTGAAGCTCTTAATTTACCTATTCATTCTCTATACATTTTCACGTCTAATTCATAAGACCTCTTCAAAACTTGACATCCAATACAAGCAGCAATTAATACAGATAATACAAGCACTTCTTGTGTGCTACCCATAAACTCTACAGCAAACTAGACCTATAGTACAGTGACCTGATATCACAGTGTGCTCGTCTTCATCGTACTAGCGTTCGCTCGCGTCGACCGTATTCACGTATACTTAGTGCCTCTTGAACCGCTCTGTCAGTTAGTTCCTTCCTCACATCTAGGGGCTAATGTGAACCCCCCCCCCCCCCCTGCATCAAGAGGTCCGTGGAGAACGGGAGGACGGAGAGGGGATGAAGTCCCCATCTCCCATAGTCGCTCTCACCTGGCGTACTCTCCCCTCTCCCCCCTTTTTCCCTGCCCCCTTGCCCTCCTTTTTGGCCTCCCTTACCCTCCCCCTCGCCCTTTTTGCCCCCCCCCCCCCCCTTCGCTGTCTCAAACAGGACTTAACAACAGCCTACGCCACATAGCGCACCCTAGCGTACGCCACATAGCGCACCCTAGCGTACGCCACATAGCGCACCCTAGCGTACGCCACATAGCGCACCCTAGCGTACGCCACATAGCGCACCCTAGCGTACGCCACATAGCGCCCCCTAGCATACGCCACATAGCGCACCACAGCGTACGCCACATAGCGCACCACAGCGTACGCCACATAGCGCACCACAGCGTATGCCACATAGCGCACCACAGCGTACGCCACATAGTGCACCACTGCGTACGCCGCATAGCGCACCACAGCGTACGCCACATAACGCACCACAGCGTACGCAACATAGCGCACCACAGCGTACGCCACATAGCGCACCACAGCGTACGCCACATAGCGCACCACAGCGTACGCCACGTAGCGCACCACAGCGTACGCCACATAGCGCACTACAGCGTACGTCATCAGCACCACGTCACGACGTAGTGACGCCACTTTTGACGCAGCGACGCCTGCGGTGACGACTCGAGTGTATCGCGTCTGGGGTGCGAGATTTTTTATGTGCGTGAACAAGTTTGGGTGTTGTTTGTTTCCGCGTCCTGCGTCCCTCGCTGCTATGCCGTGTTTGTTGGTGCGGTGACCTGCCGTGTTGCCTGTAGGAATGTTCAGATGAGAATGTCTCTGTTTTGAATTTTTGTTTGAGTTTTCGAAGATTAATACGTACTTGGAGTAATTTTTTTGAAATTTCTACAGGTTTGCGTTCGGTGGCAGCTGGGTTTGCGTACGCGGTGCTAAGAATCACCGCTTCGACCTGGTGAAGTGCAGGCAGATGCGCCTTTGTTTTGTTTTTTGTGACGATTTTTTTGTTACGGTGTATTTACGGATTTTCCTTCCGGTGCACAGACCCCAGGGGGAAAATGTGAGGGCCCGAGCTGAGAGTTAGGTAGGCCTTCTTTTTGGTGAAATAAAATGTTTTTTTTATGTTAAAGACCACATTTTTTCGGTTCACTGCTGTCCTGTTTTTCAGCACCTCTGACTCCCTTCTTCAACTTTTTTCTTATTTCATGAACTTCTTTCTCAACTTTCTGTTTCTATGTCCCTTCTGCATAGATTCCTCATCCTCTTATCTCCATACGAAATGGTGCCTTCCTCTCTTCGATACGCTCTTTTTTATAGGGGTTAGGGAGGCCTAAGCTAACTTATAATCCTAATTAAATCCGGTGCACAAATTTGTTACAATGTATAGAAGCAGGTGTGCTGCTCTATGTTTGTGTTTGCCGTTTGATATTTGCTTGCAGACGTTGTGATTATTTTACATTAACGAGTTTCTGATAGTTCTGGTTTTTCGATTCACTTTAACCTGCACGTCCCCTGAGGGGATGAAATTATTGTATCTATGGGCATTAGCGCTCTCAATGGAAAAATGTGAGGTCCCAAAGTGAAAGTTGGGTAGACGTTTTTATTTTGGGAATAAAGTATTGACAAGTTTTTTATTGTGCAACATGTCATCTTTTTCCGGTTCTCGCGTGCATTTTTTTTTTCATGAACTTCTTTCTCAACTTTCTGTTTCTATGTCCCTTGTGCATAGATTCCTCATCCTCTTATCTCCATACGAAATGGTGCCTTCCTCTCTTCGATACGCTCTTTTTTATAGGGGTTAGGGAGGCCTAAGCTAACTTATAATCCTAATTAAATCCGGTTATAATCATCTATTCGTTTCTAGTTTATTCTTCAACTTCTATCTTGTTTCATAAACTTTTTAATTTCACCCTTTCTTTGCCCAGGATGTGGGGTCAAACTTTGTGCATAGATTCTCTGTTCCCTCAATTTCGGTGATCAAACCTTGTGCATAGATTCTCTGCTCCCTTAATTTTATGGTAAATGGTACCTCCCTCCTTCCTCTCTGGAGACTCTTTGGTTGTTGTTGGATTGGCTTAAACTAACTCAAAATCTACTAATCCAGCAAAATTTTGCCGCCTTTAAAAACGAGAACGAATGACGCGAGCATAAAACTCGGATGTGAAGTCTTCTTTGATCTTCAAAGCTCAACTTCGTAACAATTTCAACTCTTCTGAGTGAGAAAGAAGAAGAACTCTGGTGTATCGTGGTATTTAAAATAAACAATTCCTGCTGAAATTATTTCAATGGTCGTCTATCGAAGAAAAACCTGTACCAATCAGAATTTTTGAGTTTAACCCGTTAACTGCGATGGGTCAAAATGAAGTTCAGTATTCAACTCATTTAAATCCAAAAGTTGTTAATAATTTTATAAATAACAAACATTAACTGGATCCCTTGAATACAATTAATTATTAAAATTGTTGACAAATTTTCAAACGACCCATCGATGGATCGCCTCACAGTCAACGTGTTAACTTGTAGAATACCTTTTTTTCCGCTCGCAGTCTAGCGACATTGTGGTTGACTGCGACAGTAGCGCCGGGTCGTTAATTGCTGTCTCTGCAATTCGCCAAATGTACTTTGTGTTGTCGACCTCTTCCTGTGGTGCTGTGTGGTCGCCGCTCCGTCACCTTATATGAGCTCCCTAGAACCATACGGTCCCCAACGCAGTCTTTTAAATACGACTTCAAAGCCTCGTGATTTTGATACCCGTGTATCTGAGCAACCAATAGACGCGTTTGACAGTTTTGCGGTCATCTCTCTGCACCTGCGACTCGCTCCCCAGACAGAGGAAGGTTTGGGGTTGCCAGGGGTGTACACAGCTCGTTTTCGCCATACATGGCGGTTGGTACCGTATGATTCTAGGGGTCTTAATCATGGTCTCTTACATCAGGCGCCATTTAAAGCTTGTCGTACATCGGCCGCCATTTGTAGTTTGTCGTACATCGGCCAACTTTTCCATTTGTAGTTTGTCGTGCATCGGCCAACTTTTCCATTTGTAGTGTGTCGTACATCGGCCACTATTTCATTTGCAGTTTGTCGCACATCGGCCAACTTTTCCATTTGTAGTTTGTCGTACATCGGCCACTATTCCATTTGCAGTTTGTCGCACATCGGCCAAATTTTCCATTTATAGTTTGTCGTACATCGGCCACCATTCCTTTTGTAGTTTGTCGTACATCGGCCACCATTCCTTTTGTAGTTTGTCGTACATCGGCCACCATTCCATTTGTAGTTAGTCGTACATCGGCCACCATTCCATTTGTAGTTAGTCGTACATCGGCCACCATTCCATTTGTAGTTTGTCGTACATCGGCCACCATTCCATTTGTAGTTAGTCGTACATCGGCCACCATTCCATTTGTAGTTAGTCGTACATCGGCCACCATTCCATTTGTAGTTAGTCGTACATTGGCCACCATTCCATTTGTAGTTTGTCGTACATCGGCCACCATTCCATTTGTAGTTAGTCGTACATCGGCCACCATTCCATTTGTAGTTAGTCGTACATCGGCCACCATTCCATTTGTAGTTAGTCGTACATCGGCCACCATTCCATTTGTAGTTTGTCGTACATCGGCCACCATTCCATTTGTAGTTTGTCGTACATCGGCCACCATTCCATTTGTAGTTTGTCGTTCATCGGCCACCATTCCATTTGTAGTTTGTCGTACATCGGCCACCATTCCATTTGTAGTTTGTCGTACATCGGCCACCATTCCATTTGTAGTTTGTCGTACATCGGCCACCATTCCATTTGTAGTTTGTCGTACATCGGCCACCATTCCATTTGTAGTTTGTCGTACATCGGCCACCATTCCATTTGTAGTTTGTCGTACATCGGCCACCATTCCATTTGTAGTTTGTCGTACATCGGCCACCATTCCATTTGTAGTTCGTCGTACATCGGCCACCATTCCATTTGTAGTTCGTCGTACATCGGCCACCATTTATGGTTTGTCTTACCTCTGCCGTTTTTTATGACATGTTTTACCTCAGTTACTTTACACATTTTACCTCAGTTAGCCTATATGTTTTACCTCAGCCACCATATATAGCCTGCTCTACCTCCGCTACCATGAATGATAGCGTGTTATACCTCAATCGATATTTATGGTGTTTAAACTGAGTCGCCATCAATGGCCTATCTTGCCTGAGCTACCATTTATGGCCTATTTTACATGATCCCCCATTAATGGTCTGTTTTATCTCTGTTTCCATGTATAGTCTGTCTTGTCTCGGCCTACAGATATGGTCTGTCTTGCTCAGCTTTCATTTAAGGTCTGTCATGCCTCAGCTTCCATATAAGGTGTGTCTTACCTGAGCCTCCATATAAGGCCTGTCTTACATCAGCCTCCATATAAGGCCTGTCTTACCTCAGCCTCCATATAAGGCCTGTCTTACCTCAATCTTCGTTTATGGCTGTCTCCGCCCCCATATATGGCCCCACCATGACAATGAATGGTGCGATACCGACCCTCTCAGCTCTGCACTTCCGCTTCTGAGCACCCAGCCAGAGTCCCTCTGGCCGTCGCTATGTCGTTATCTCCACAACCGTTCTTTTGACCGTGGCGCACCCCTCAGAGAATATAACTATTGTATCTATGGGCATTAGTGCTCCCAGGGGGAATGTGTGAGGGTTTTAGGCTTTTAGCTGAGAAACCCGTTTCTTTTTGTTGATATAAATTTTTTTCTGTTGTTTTAAGGACCACCTTTTTTCGATTCACTGCTGTCCTGTTTTTCAGCATCTACTACTTTCTTTTCCAACTTTTATCTTGTTTCATGAACTTCTTTCTTAATTTACTGTTTATATGCCTCTTCTGCATAGATTCTGCGTTCCCGTATCTCCATATTAAATGGTGCCTTCCTCCTTCTTCGCTTCGTAACTCTTTTTTTTTAGCAATTAGATTGACTTAAACTAACATTTAATATGTGTAAATGATCGTGCTGTTGTGCCTGTGTTCGTTTGTATAAACCGATGATTCATAAATAGTGTAAACATCTAACTGAAAAAATATTTGTTTGATCAAATGCATCTCGCCCGAGCATTAACTTACTCCGCGTCCACTCATGCTATACAGCCCGCAGTCGTCTGTTATTTTTGGACCTGAGAAGCGATGCGCGCCGTTGTGTTCCAGCGGTGATTTCTTCCGGCTGTTTTTGGCGTCTCTGCCTCTTTGCCATTTCCTGGCAGCCTGCACCTAGGTACATCTGAGAAAATTTCGTTCCAATGAAGAGGTTCGATAATTTACTCGACTTTTTTCTAGTGATTTTCGAACTCGATAACCTAATATTAAATTGTTTTCTATCATAACTTTTAAATTCTCACGTATCTAATTTCAAACAAAAAAATTTTGCTTCTATATGCAGTACACAAAGATTACAAATGTTCAACTCCGACTTGAAAATACTCGTTTCAAACCAAGCTCTGAAATTTAAGTTTCCGTCTCAATTTCTTGACCAGACTTCGAAAACTTTGAATACGGATGTAGTGTTCTCCCCCAGGCTGCAACACGCTTCGGGCAGGCTTTGAGCTATCTTTTTCGTGATAGGATAGCCCGAAGCGAGTGCCTGAGGTACAACCGTATTCGGCAGGATATGGACAACACGGGGGTAACACGGTAATTATATTGGTGACTGTTAGGTACACGGAACACGGACCATTACACTGGGCCCTCGGTGACTACTATGAGCACTGTTCGTTACTCGTAATGATTGGAACACAGCACTAACACGTGATGGTTGAAATACAATACTATTCGAGAAGTACGTAATGACTGAAACACAATCCTATGTGGGAATAGTACAAATATGTGGTGATTGAAGTACAATCCTATTCGAGAATGACATAAATTGAAACTTAATCCTATGCGAGAATAGCACAAATACGTGATGATTGAAGCACGATCCTATTCGGGAATGACGTAATGATTGAAACACAATCCTATGCGAGAATAGCACAAGTACGTGATGATTAAAGCACAATCCTATTCGGGAATGACGTAATGATTGGAACACAATCCTATGCGAGAATAGTACTAATACGTGACGATTGAAATACAATCCTATTCGAAAATGACGTAAATTACGTAATGATTGAAACACAATCCTATGCGAGAATAGCACAAATACGTGATGATTGAAGCACAATCCTATTCGGGAATGACGTAATGATTGGAACACAATCCTATGCGAGAATAGTACTAATACGTGATGATTGAAATACAATCCTATTCGAAAATGACATAAATTACGTAATGATTGAAACACAATCCTATGCGAGTATTGCACTAATACGTGATGATTGAAATACAATACTATGCGAGAATTACGTAATAAATGAAACAAGCACCAATAGCGGGTAACGTCCGCGAGGACGCTACTTACGAACGCAGCGGCGAGACGTGATGATTGGTGCTACGTCGTGCGACTGTTACGAACAGGTCAGCTGGTGTTAGCGGGGTGCCGAGACGAGGCTAGTCAGCTGGGTCGGGCCCAGCCGCCACGCGGTTCACCGTTGTAGCTGGTAAGTAGCTACGGCGAGGCTAGCCGGCCGGAGCGGGCGAGAGATGTCGTAGAGCGGCTTGGCCGACGACGCCGGCGCGGGGCGTTGCAAC
This sequence comes from Morinoia aosen, assembly GCA_030386875.1. Lineage (NCBI taxonomy): Eukaryota > Metazoa > Arthropoda > Malacostraca > Amphipoda > Talitridae > Morinoia > Morinoia aosen. The sequence continues at coordinate 16,744,366 of CM059559.1, forward strand.
GTGACTTTTTTAAGGCTATGAAACACCTTGAAGCGTCAAGACGCTACTAGGTTTAAAACCTTGCAACACCTTGGGGCGTCGATAGGCAGGGCCGGTCTCCGGAGCTTGGTGCAGGTACGCGAGAGACAAAGTCGACCTCGGAAGCTAGATGTAGGAACACGAGGCTGGTGCTGGAGATGTGACTTGAACGAGGACGAGGGCTTGAGTGAGAGCGAGCATTGTTGGGGTCGCCTTATGTAGGCCTCGAGTGCAAGCCTTGAGTCCGGGCGTGAGTCCTGATTGGTCGCGAGTTTGTGGGCCTGTGGTGCTGGAGGCAGGAAGCCGTTGTAGCTTACGGGCACCTTTTCTCATAGTCGCGAGGCGGCTTCTCTCAGGTCCCGTGTTTGGTTGACTAGGCGCTTCGGGTCCGGAGGTGCTCTGGAACGGATGCGGTTGTAGTCTGGAGGCAGCTTTTCTCAGGTCTTGTGGAGGTCCGCGGCTTGCCGCTGGGATCACCACACGGATGTAAAAAAAGGGAAATCGGGATTATTTTTGCTAGTAATTTATGAAGGTGTGAAATTGGATCCGAAATTCTCGAACTCCAAAACCCGCTTCAGCTGAGAGCCAATCAGCAGACCTGAGATAAGATTTTCAATCGAGATACTTTATCATAGCGGTACAGCTGGCAGCGAAAGTTCTGCTGTCGACTTCACTATGCTCAATTAATATTGGCAAAAATGCCTAATTTAAAGGTTTTTGACTGAAAAGAGCATCTAAGAACACTGCGGAGTTGCTAGATACTGAGCCTTCAGATTTTATTTGGAATAAGCTCAAATTTGAGGATTTCGGCTCGTAAAACAACGCGCAGTGTAACCAAGTCGACAGCAGAACTTACGCTGCCAGCTGTGTACCAGTACGAAAATGTAAGCTGTTCGACAATCCTGCCCCTGACTCTTTGTTATGCAGCATCGATTTTCTTTCCATAATATGTTGGCATACTCGTATTTACTAAAATTATCTAGCTTGGTTTTCATTTGTTGCTTAGACTTTGCATCCGTATTAGCGTTCAAGTTTTTCTTAATATACTCTCCATCTTGATCTTTGAAGTGAGTTCACAGATCTGACATTTCACCTTCAATTTGCAGTGATCGAGACTCCATCACTTTTTTGTCTGAGATTATGTCTTCCTCAGAATCCTTTTTTTTTCGTCTCCAGTTTCTTGTCATTTTTCACCGTAAAGAAAGCTCCTTCATCTTCCGATTCATTCATTCTTTTTTTTCATTTTGTGTTTGAGAACTACTGGAGCTCAGTTCTATGTACAACATTTAGGCTATCAAATAATTTTCCGCTGTTTTCGTCGTCAAAACCTTGCATAATTCATTATCAGTTTTTTTCTGACCTTATTGAGCACGCCTATGATCCTGGACACCAAGTCTGGCTTCCGTCTTCGAGTTGGTGGTTCTGGACGAATTTTTTGTCGTGTTCCAATCCAAGCTTCTCTTCTGCTCAGTAGCAAGAAGATCATGATATTTTTGTTCGATTTTGCATGGCTTTTGTACTGGTATTTGTAATTATCAGTCAAGTATTTGGATCCTTCTGGGAATACGACTATTGTATTTATGGGAATAAGTGCTCCTAGGAGGAATATGTGAGGTCCCGCGCTAAAGGTTAGGGAGGCCTTTTTTTGTTGAAGCAGAATAAGTTTCTTGTTTTGTAACGGACCGACCATCTTTTTTCGGTTCAATGCTGTCCTGTTTTTCAACACCTACTACTTTCTTCTTCAACTTGATTTTGTTTCATTAGCATCTCTCTCAATATACTGTTTCCATGCATATCGTGCATAGATTCCGCAATCTTTCAAGTCCATACTAAATGGCCCCTTCCCTTTCTCTCTTTAGAACGCTTTTTTTTAGCATTAGGGGGAGGCTAAAACTAACATGTAATCTAATATAATATTGTTTTTGGATTCGAGTGTTTTATTAAATCAGTTCCAGCAACGTATTCATTACACGTTAGCACGGCTGTCTAGTGTGCAATTCTCCAAACGCGTCTACGAGTCTACACACTCGGGGGCAGTCAACATTGGAGCGATTTCTCTGCCTCTCGTCCAGCGAAGATCAACAACTCAATTAGATGGCATCAGTCGCTGGCAAATTAAAGTCAGCTTCTAAGCCTCCGTTCGTCGTCATCATGGATTACACGAGTGGCCGCTGTATGATCTTCAAAAAGCGCACATCGAGCTATTGATGTATTGTGAAAATTCACTCATTGTATGAGGCTTGCTTAATATTTAATGGTTAGTAAGAGTATCTCAAAAATTAACCCTTTGGACTAGCTTTGCTTACTACTTAATGTATAGAGTTACATCGAGCTCGGGATATTACCACGAAAATTCACCCTTTTGACTAGCCGTGTTCAAAACATAATGTTTAGTAAGACTACATCAGGCTAGTGATATTACCGCGAAAATGAACCCTTTTGACTAGCCTTGCTCAATACTTTAATGGTTGGTATATTTTAGGCGCGTGGTCTCACTTCCGACTGGTCCCCTAACACCACACGACCTTCGCTCGTACGCTCGTGTGTGTGTGTGTGTGTGTGGTGGTGGGGGGAGGGGGGGGGTTGGGTTTGTGTGTGTGTCCGATCCGCCGAACTGCCGTGGCGAAGCGCTTAGCGAACGATGTTTTGCTCAAATTCCTCTTTTCCCCCTCCAGGGAGATACCGCTATTACATCTATGGGAATTAGCACTCCCAGGGAGAAAATGTGTGAAGGCCCGAGCTTTGAGTCAGGTAGGCCTTCTTTTTGTAGAAAATAATTTTTTTAGTTGTGTGAAGGATCTTATTTTTTTCGCTCCACTGGTATCATGTTTTTCAGCACCTACTACTTCTTAAAATTTTATCTGATTTTATGAACTTCTTTCTCAACTTACTGTTTTCATGCCCCTTCTGCACAGATTCTGCGTTCCCTTACCTTCATACTGAATGGTGCCTTCCTCGTTGCGAAACGCTCTTTTTTTTTTGGCGGTTATGACGGTTATTAAGACTGTAACCAACATATAACGAAATCCATAATTTTGGTGTGATGTCCCAAACTGAATTTTGTTGAATTTGAATCGTTCTTTTTTTGCATCCGGAACGGGCTTTTTTCTCGGGGCTCATTGCTGACCTTTTTTCAACTCCGGTTACTTCTTTTTCAGCTTTTATGTTGTTATGTAAACTTCTTTCAATCTTGCTTTTTCAATGTGCAGGGTGAGGGGACGCACTCTCTATTGCGGTCAATTAGGATCAAACTAGTTCCTAATAAAAATAAAGTATTTTTAAATGTTCATAAATTTTAACTGATATTTGAAAAATTTCCAAAACATTTTAAGGAATTTCATAAGCACAGAAGCGATTGACCTGAAATGCGCTGAAGTTTAAATTGTGTTTGCCCTGAACTTCCCCTTATATTAATCAGGTCACTGAAGAGAAAATTGCGCACGCATCATAGCGTTCTAGATTCTTTTTTGACGGACAATTTGTGGCTTATAGTCTCGCTATAATGCCTTCTGATCATCTCTGGGTCAATGCCTAATGATGTCTAGTTTCCTACCTGACTAGTGTCGTTCTGTTTAAACTTGTGTTGTGAAATTGTGTTCGACTTCGCTAGTGTCGTTCTGTTTAGACTCGTGTTGTGAAATTGTGTTCGACTTCGCTAGTGTCGTTCTGTTTAGACTCGTGTTGTGAAATTGTGTTCGACTTCGCTAGTGTCGTTCTGTTTAGACTTGTGTTGTGAAATTGTGTTCGACTTCGCTAGTGTCGTTCTGTTTAGACTCGTGTTGCGAAATTGTGTTCGACTTCGCTAGTGGCGTTCTGTTTAGACTCGTGTTGCGAAATTGTGTTCGACTTCGCTAGTGGCGTTCTGTTTAGACTCGTGTTGTGAAATTGTGTTCGACTTCGCTAGTGTCGTTCTGTTTAAACTTGTGTTGTGAAATTGTATTCGACTTCGCTAGTGTCGTTCTGTTTAGACTCGTGTTGTGAAATTGTGTTCGACTTCGCTAGTGTCGTTCTGTTTAGACTCGTGTTGCGAAATTGTGTTCGACTTCGCTAGTGGCGTTCTGTTTAGACTCGTGTTGCGAAATTGTGTTCGACTTCGCTAGTGTCGTTCTGTTAAGACTCGTGTTGCGAAATTGTGTTCGACTTCGCTAGTGTCGTTCTGTTTAGACTTGTGTTGTGAAATTGTGTTCGACTTCGCTTGTGTCGTTCTGTTTAGACTTGTGTTGTGAAATTGTGTTCGACTTCGCTAGTGTCGTTCTGTTTAGACTCGTGTTGCGAAATTGTGTTCGACTTCGCTTGTGTCGTTCTGTTTAGACTCGTGTTGTGAAATTGTGTTCGACTTCGCTTGTGTCGTTCTTTTTAGACTTGTGTTGTGAAATTGTGTTCGACTTCGCTTGTGTCGTTCTGTTTAGACTCGTGTTGTGAAATTGTGTTCGACTTCGCTTGTGTCGTTCTGTTTAGACTCGTGTTGTGAAATTGTGTTCGACTTCGCTTGTGTCGTTCTGTTTAGACTTGTGTTGTGAAATTGTGTTCGACTTCGCTTGTGTCGTTCTGTTTAGACTCGTGTTGTGAAATTGTGTTCGACTTCGCTTGTGTCGTTCTGTTTAGACTCGTGTTGTGAAATTGTGTTCGACTTCGCTTGTGTCGTTCTGTTTAGACTCGTGTTGCGAAATTGTGTTCGACTTCGCTAGTGTCGTTCTGTTTAGACTCGTGTTGTGAAATTGTGTTCGACTTCGCTTGTGTCGTTCTGTTTAGACTTGTGTTGTGAAATTGTGTTCGACTTCGCTAGTGGCGTTCTGTTTAGACTCGTGTTGCGAAATTGTGTTCGACTTCGCTAGTGTCGTTCTGTTTAGACTCGTGTTGTGAAATTGTGTTCGACTTCGCTTGTGTCGTTCTGTTCAGACTTGTGTTGTGAAATTGTGTTCGACTTCGCTTGTGTCGTTCTGTTTAGACTTGTGTTGTGAAATTGTGTTCGACTTCGCTTGTGTCGTTCTGTTTAGACTTGTGTTGTGAAATTGTGTTCGACTTCGCTAGTGGCGTTCTGTTTAGACTCGTGTTGCGAAATTGTGTTCGACTTCGCTAGTGTCGTTCTGTTTAGACTCGTGTTGTGAAATTGTGTTCGACTTCGCTTGTGTCGTTCTGTTTAGACTTGTGTTGTGAAATTGTGTTCGACTTCGCTTGTGTCGTTCTGTTTAGACTTGTGTTGTGAAATTGTGTTCGACTTCGCTTGTGTCGTTCTGTTTAGACTCGTGTTGCGAAATTGTGTTCGACTTCGCTAGTGTCGTTCTGTTGAAATTTATGTTGCGCAATTGTGTCGAGTATAGAGGTCGTTACGCAGACCTATACGCATAAAGCACTCATTGCGTCCTAATCCGTGCGTGTGTAGTGCTGCCTTTGTGTGATTTGGCTTACTCGTTCGTTGCACTTATTCCTAAGCAGACCTGAGCTCCATAACAGCAAATCTGGTTGCCATGCTTGCAATTTTGCTCCTGCATGTAGCTCATTTCATGATACCGGTGAGACTTCAATGAAGGCAAAGCCGAAGACTATGATCCAAGTCTGGAGTTATCAGCCATCATTTACCAGTGTTTTATACGCAGTCTGATGTATGGACATCTGTGTGCAACTGGCATTCATGCGAGTATGTCTATTTTGCTTACGGGGCATTAAACATAGTAAAATAAAGCACGAAAATATTATAATTTCTCAGTGGTGGCTCCTAAGCAAAGAATGGATGAGTGGCTTATGTTGCTGCAATGCATTAAACAGGTTTGCCATGCACGTATCTGTAAGGAAATTCATGTTTATTCTTCTAATAATTGTGCTACTCTTTAATGCAAATACTATTGAGGTCATTCTTTCACGTTTTCTCTGCCTGCATTCGTCATATTTAAATATATTTCCTCACTTGACAGCTGCATTTTCCCTCTTGACTCACTTTGACACTTCGCTGCACTTCATTTATGTTTCTATCTCACATCTTTAGATATATCCCGGATTATTTATGTTGTACGTTCGTTTGAATCGATTTTTGAAAATTGGATTTGGACTAAAACTTGAGCAGCGATAAGTGCTTGAATAATGGGACGGCGAGTTACTTAAAAGCAGCCTCCGTTGTGCAACTTGTGTTGAGTACGATTACGTATGTTTTCGAGCGAGAATGGGATGTTACTTTTGTACGTGAGATTCGCGACTAAGTCTAATTAATGGCTCAGGGCTGCTTCGCTATTGGAGTAGCAACGGAAGAAATCCAGAACGCTTGAGATGTTAATCTTCATCATGTGTTGCGTTCTTGTTTTCCTTGTGGTGTCCAGCGGCACGTTCAGGTGACCTCCTTCTGCCGCACGCACGAAGAAATGCCGCCGTGTTGACGCAGCGGTTCGCGGTTCTGACGCATTTCCTCTGAGAAAAAATTAAAATGTGCGCATCGTTTAATGAAATAATTTATCTTTTTGCAAGGATACTTCCTCAACTTAGAACGTAGAGAACTGGAACTTACAACAGTATTTTTGATGGTTATGTGGCTTAAGGAGAGGAATCTGGGAGAGAAAAAGGAGAACGTAACCGATGAATTAGAACGTATTCTCGCGTAAGTGACGATAAATGACAAATGTTCCTTGTAATTGACGGAATAAATGCTTTCTAAATGTTTTAATGTAGCAAGTATTGTTCTTCGTTTAAAACTCAAGTGTTGATCGTTTTTGTTTAGTTTAGTTTGAAGTATAAACCGAAAGTAAAGTGTCTGTCTTCCTTCAAGGCATTAGAACTATTTTCGTCTCGCTCTGCACGTGCTCATGTTTCTAAGCTATATTATTGGTGTTTTTGCCAGTTGAATTTGAGTTATTTATTCATATGACTTCACAAATTTTTGATGTTTCATTGTTTCTGGTAGAGTGGGAGTCCCTTGACTGTTGGAGAGTCACCACCGACAACAATCGACCCTCTACTCTAGAGGAATCTTTGACTATTCGTTCCCTTTCCCCCGCGTAGGATAATTTCGATCAAAATGTAGACAATAAGACTTATTGCGATAGGGATTGAATGAATTTTAGTCATGTGATTTTCTCGATAACGATCGAAGCTTATGTTTTCGGTATGAGAGTTGATATTTTTCTGTAGATGGACGTGTTAATTTACATCATAATTATCTGTTTTGCAAACTACTGTAAGACCGCAGCAAAAAATCTGTACCTTCTGAACTTTTGAAGAATAAAACCCAAATAAAATCTACTCGTTTTTATTGCTAAAGGAAATAAAGTTCACCCTGTAGCCTCTGAAGGAGTCGCACACCGTTACAGAGTTCGGGGTTTCACTGTTTCATACGAGCACCTCGGTCGTATCTGGACAAATTTGTAGGGTGACGAACGACACAGGAGCCGCCTCTGACTAACATCGGTGTGCTTTTACCTCAAAGCATAACTTTCTGCTGCTGCTGCTGCTCACGTGTCCCTCAAGGGGATACAACTATTGTATCTACGGGAATTAGCACTCCCAGGATGAAAATGTGAGGGCCCGAGCTGAGAGTTAGGTAAGCCTTCTCTTTGTTGAAATAAAATGCTTTTGTTATGTTAAGAAAAATCTTTTTTCGGTTCTCTGCTGTCCTGCTTTTCACCGCCTACTACTTTCTTCTTCAACTTTGATCTTGTTTCATGAACTTCTTTCTTAACTTACTGTTTCTATACCCTTTCTGCATAGATTCCGCGTTCCCTTGACTACATGCTAAATGGTGCCTTCATCTTTCCTCGCTTTAGATCGCCATTGTGGCGGATAGGGAGGCTTAAACTAACTAATAATCTAATAAATATAATCTGCTGCTCTGGTGAGCCGTCGTTGTATTTGACTGTATAGGGTTTGGGGACTACCCTTGAATGTGGCACTTGACTCATTTCTGTCACCCTATTTCATTCTATTTCTGATAGAAGTCGAGCCATTCTTCATAAAAGTCTTGATGAGCACAGTGCTTCTTGGTGGCCGTAGCCGTAGTTGGGTGGATCTCGCTTGGACGTTTTAAAGAACATCATTTTTTTCTCATGGCTGTTCTGGCTGCATCTAATTTTAGTTCGCGTTCTAGGATGTTACCAGTGCGAACAGTGTTTTTGAAGCCTCCAAAGGCTGGCTTACTTGGTAGTAACACACGAGACAGAGTACGAATTTTTTTTCGGAAGTTTGTCATTTTTGTCCCCCTGCTCATCTATTTTTCTCTCGCATTACTGACATTGACACGGTTAAAGCCCGCATTTTTTTAAGGAGTTTAGTTTAGCTCTGAAAGTTTAGTTCGACCCATTCTGTTCACAAGAAATCGAATGTTAAGCTTCAAGGCGAATGATGAGTAAACTTGACTCTTGCGGATTTGCGTATGAAAATCTTTTCACACCGAACTGTACAGCAGCTCACTGCAGCGTAGTGCGCTGGTTAGCAGCAAAAAGGGAGGCTCTTCTACGCTGTCATTACGAACTCTCTCAATTTTCCAACGGCGGAACTCATGTGAAATGAATGAGTAAAATCGTGTATGTATTTTTACATTGCGTTGAAAAGCTGAAGATTTTTTGGGCTTCCACTGAGGCAGTATGTTGAAAAATGGGTAGTGTTTGAAATGTTGCTGTCAGTTTTGGGTGAGCGTAAAAATAAGCTAGTAAATACGTCGTAGTGATGGCGGAACCTCAGTTTTTGTGTAGAATGCGCTTAATTTTGGAGGCCTTTACTTCTAGAAAACCCAAAATGTAAAATAGTTTGAGTGTAATTGCACAGGAACGAGGCATTAGTAATGTAGTAACTCGAAAGTCGGTGATAGTCTCCTTAATTTCCCTTGGTTGAAAACTAGACAATTTTACCAATTTCATTTAAGTTGGTTTAATGTAGAAACACTCGGTTCTTAAAATTTGACATATTTCTGCAGCTCTCAACCTTTTAGCTCGGTATGGCGCACACGCACAAAAGATGCGTCGTAAATTCGAGAGATCTGCATTGATGTTAGCTGAGGTCAGGTCCAGCTGTGCTGAGGCCGTCCGTCAGGTCTGCGTCTAGCTCTTCTGCCTTGAAATTATAGCGTGCGGCAGCTGTTGCGCTGGTGCGTCTGTTGCGCTGGTGCGTCTGTTGCACTGGTGCGTCTGTTGCGCTGGTGCGTCTGTTGCGCTGGTGCGTCTGTTGCACTGGTGCGTCTGTTGCGATGGTGCCTCTGTTGCGATGGTGCGTCTGTTGCGCTGGTGCGTCTGTTACGCTGGTGCGTCTGTTGCGCTGGTTCGTCTGTTGCGCTGGTTCGTCTGTTGCGCTGGTGCCTCTGTTGCGATGGTGCCTCTGTTGCGCTGGTGCCTCTGTTGCGATGGTGCGTCTGTTGCGCTGGTGCGTCTGTTACGCTGGTGCGTCTGTTGCGCTGGTGCGTCTGTTGCGCTAGTGCGTCTGTTGCGCTGGTGCGTCTGTTGCGCTGGTGCGTCTGTTGCGCTCGTGCGTCTGTTGCGCTCGTGCGTCTGTTGCGCTGGTGCGTCTGTTGCGCTGGTGCGTCTGTTGCGCTGGTGCGTCTGTTGCGCTGGTGCGTCTGTCGCGCTGGTGCGTCTGTCGCGCTGGTGCGTCTGTCGCGCTGGTGCGTCTGTCGCGCTGGTGCGTCTGTTGCGCTGGTGCGTCTGTTGCGCTGGTGCGCTGGTGCGTCTGTTGCACTGGTGCGCTGGTGCGTCTGTTGCGCTTGTGCGTCTGTTGCGCTGGTGCGTCTGTTGCGCTGGTGCGTCTGTTGCGCTGGTGCGTCTGTTGCGCTGGTGCGTCTGTCGCGCTGGTGCGTCTGTCGCGCTGGTGCGTCTGTCGCGCTGGTGCGTCTGTCGCGCTGGTGCGTCTGTCGCGCTGGTGCGTCTGTCGCGCTGGTGCGTCTGTCGCGCTGGTGCGTCTGTCGCGCTGGTGCGTCTGTCGCGCTGGTGCGTCTGTCGCGCTGGTGCGTCTGTCGCGCTGGTGCGTCTGTCGCGCTGGTGCGTCTGTCGCGCTGGTGCGTCTGTCGCGCTGGTGCGTCTGTCGCGCTGGTGCGTCTGTCGCGCTGGTGCGTCTGTCGCGCTGGTGCGCCGGTGTCGCTGGTGCGTCTGTTGCGTCTGTTGCGCTGGTGCGTCTGTTGCGCTGGTGCGTCTGTTGCGCTGGTGCGTCTGTTGCGTCTGTTGCGCTGGTGCGTCTGTTGCGCTGGTGCGTCTGTTGCGCTGGTGCGTCTGTTGCGCTGGTGCGTCTGTTGCGCTGGTGCGTCTGTTGCGCTGGTGCGTCTGTTGCGCTGGTGCGTCTGTTGCGCTGGTGCGTCTGTTGCGCTGGGGCGTCTGTTGCGCTGGTGCGTCTGTTGCGCTGGTGCGTCTGTTGCGCTGGTGCGTCTGTTGCGCTGGTGCGTCTGTTGCGCTGGTGCATCTTTTGCGCTGGTGCGTCTGTTGCAGACGCTTCTCTGCAGTGCGGACTACGTACTGGCATTGGTACTGAGAAGCTCAGGTGTTCCATTCGCGCGCCTCTCAACCGTTCCTCCATCATTGACCCTTCGGTTTTATGCGTTCAGTACATAAAGCCAAAATTTACCTCAACCAGGGTTAAGTTTACCCCTGGGTCAGAACCTCCGCTCTGAGGGAGCACGCTCTGTTACCTATTTTGAGATGCTCTGCCACTCCCTATCATGCCGCGGGATAGAGGCCGCTAGGGTTCAACGGACTTCTCTTCAGGGAAATGTGGAATCAATTTACTAATGTTGATTTAAAATAACTTACTTTTGCATTTGACTCTTCTATCGTAAGAGGTTTATGTCCTTGGTGTGAATGGAGTCGTTGTTTCCGACTCACAGTCTCCGTACTATTTCGAGTCTTCCTTCTTCAGTCTCCCCTCTTTACTTATAGCTACTCATGCCTCTCCTTGAATAAAATTTATGTCGATCAATAACTGAAGGCTCCAAAGTTTCTGGAGGATGTAAAAAACAGAATTGCAGTATGAAGTTGCACTCTCGAAATTACGTTTTTGATGCAATTTCTTTCACGTTGGGGTAAGCACAAGTGCTTCATAAATAGCAATCATTTTGTATGCCAACGATGTTACTCGTATGATTATCACTAGAGCAGGTATATGTACCAAACACGCCAGTCGGGTACAAGTCACTTCTTACCTCTTGTATTGGGAGGGCGCGCTTTTTTGTGGGTGCCTCAAAGGCAAGATGTATTTGTTCGTATCAATTGTTGCTCACCTGGAAATAATTGGGTCCTATATTTCTTGTTGGAAATGGCCGTGTGTATGGCAGTTGGTCTACCCGTTTTTGCCTTGCAAGACTGAAGTTCACAAGCTGCTCGCCATGCGTGTGTGTGCTCGAACGTGAGCTTGAAATATTTTTAACTGCTGTTCAAATTGTTCCGCACAAATTTGACATTAAGAAACGTGAAATCAATTCGAGGCATTCGAGGATAATTTTGATTGCTGTCGTCAAACTAGATTAAATGAATTAAATAAATAAAAATGAATTACGATTTAATAAATCTTCAAATCTCCACGTAGAAATGAATTATTCATGCAATCTGGGTTATTTATGATTAAACGACCGTGATGATTTAAAAATTAAGTTTCTGCGAGCGAGGTGAAACGTTAAAAAATTCATCTTTTGGAAGAGAAACGCGATTGTATGTTATTATTTATGGCTACCCTCACATGCTGCCAGGTTACGTACAAGTCTAATGAACATAACTGGAGGTTCTCTTCATCCCTTCCAATAAAAATGTACACTTCTGTATGTCCACACACGTCTTTACGTGACCAACATATGTAGGAGCTGAGGACAAAGAGACGTCAGTTCTAGTACTTCTATTCTTCGTGCAACCTAATGTTTTGTTATTATGTTAGATAGTTCTGGTATTTTAGTGTTTCACACAGTTCTAGCGTCCTATACGGAAATGAAATTCTCCACCGTTCTATCACTACTACGCCAATGCTCTTTTGCGCTTGAATGCGACCAAACTCAAACTGCCTTGTAATCCTGAATGTAGCGACCACCGCCCCAGACAACGATGTTTCACAATCAGGACGCATGTTTTACTGTAGCGAAGACCGCTGCAGAGTACGAGTACATTTGACCAAGGTCATAAGACATCACGTAGATGAGAGAAGTTTGATTCAAAGCATCTTTGACATACGCGGCTCGCTTTGTAGAAAGCTTCAAATGAGGAACACATGGTAGCAAATATCTTAATTGCAAACGGCCATAATACTAATTGCGTTGAGGCCATCTTATGCAGTCGAGCTGACCGCAAGCTGAGACAGCAGCTCATGCATGACACTTTCAGCTCAGCGAGCGCTGCAACTCCGAGATCTCAACGTCAAGGCCTTGGTTCTGGCATATGTTGGGCGGGAGACCATGTGCAAACACCACATGTTCGACCTAGCGTAGCATCTAATGTCGCTAAGTTACTCAATAACTAAATGAGGTTACATGTCTCCGTAAAGTATCACGAGCGTCGTTGCACCGAGCGTGAATAAGCTTTGGATGCGCTTTATTGGGTTTTTGAATCGTGCCAAAATGTGCGTCGAATAGCGTCTTGCTGCAAGGCTTCGGCTGATGATTGTCACAATTCATGCAGTAGAAGATCAATGGATTTTGCGTTGCGTTTTTTATTCAAACGGTGTAAGTATTGCGTGCTTGTAGAAGCTGTTTCTGTTCGTAGTCAGACGTCTGGTGTAGGACCATCAAGTCTCCGTCTTTCCTTCCGCAATTTTTCTTTTATTAAATACTAGACGAATACTATTTAATAGAGGGAAACTTTTCTCATTATTCTCACCGAAGATGTTGTGAAATTTTATTGTTCTATAAGCTATTTTCTGCGTTTTTAAAGCTACAGTTAAACACACTGGTAAAACATCACACGCATGACATGTTTTCACGTCTGAGCGTACTCGAAACGCGTGTTCTGGACCTGACGTATGATGTACGATTACGTTTGGGCATGATCGTATAGTGTGCTTTACTGTGTTAAGGACTTTCCCTCAAGAATCATTTCCTTAGAATAACTTTTCTTCTTCCTTCATAGTCTCAATAAAGATTTCGTTTGATGTTTTTTCTGAACTATAGTAGTTCAAGTTTTCCATAGAATCATTTCCTTAGAATCATTTTTAGTCTTCTTTCTTAGTCCCAATCAAGGTTTGATGCGATGTTTAGCCCCGAACTAGTTGAATGGTGGAGGTTAACACCTGAAAATCTTCATCAATTTTGGTGCAGGCGTGGAAAATAATTGCGGCATGGGAACACAGGTGTTGCAGTTCAGTGGCACGTGACCTGCAGCGCCGCCGTCAGGCGTGTTGTGTGGGGCTGTGACGTCACCACATACATACGCATACGCGCGCGCACACACACGTACACGCACAAACGTACACGCACAAACGTACACGCACAAACGTACACGCTCACACATGTACACGCTCACACATGTACACGCTCACACATGTACACGCTCACACATGTACACGCTCACACATGTACACGCTCACACATGTACACTACCACGCTTGCACGCACTACCACGCACACACGCACACTACCACGTACACACGCACGCTACCACACACAAACACATATACACACCGTCGCTGGTTTCTATTCGCGTTGTTGCTATCTGTGTTGAAGTTGTAGTCATTAAAAGGTCTTCTCTACTACGCTCTATTGATAGGCCTTCTGTGAGAGGCCGTGTGTTTTCCAGCAGCTCTTGAAGGATTAACGATACTGTAGAGCGTGATGTTATTATTGATCTACTCGTACTGTTATGAATGTTGCGGTGCGTGTTGTGCTTGGTGTTGCCTTTGCCGTAGTTTTTAGTGCTGTTTTTGGTCAGGTCTTCGAAGTTGTTGTTATTGAAATTTGAACGGTTTTTTATTCTTGCTGTTGTTGTCGATAGAATTGTGTGGCGGTATGTAACCGAGCTGTCGCTGGCTTGGAGGACTGCTGCTGCCATGTGTGTCACGTCTTGTTCGTGGCGCCTGTCGTGTGCTGTTGGACATGGCTGCTGCTGCTGCTGCACATGTGAGCTGCTGCTGCACATGTGAGCTGCTGCTGCACATGTGAGCTGCTGCTGCACATGTGAGCTGCTGCTTCACATGTGAGCTGCTGCTGTACATGTTAGCTGTAGCTGTACATTTGAGCTGCTGCTGCTGCACATGTGAGCTGCTGCTGCTGCTGCACATGTGAGCTGCTGCTGGACATGTGAGCTGCTGCTGCACATGTGAGCTGTAGCTGTACATTTGAGCTGCTGCTGCACATGTGAGCTGCTGCTGCACATGTGAGCTGCAGTTGCACATGTGAGCTGCTGCTGCACATGTGAGCTGCTGCTGCACATGTGAGCTGCTGCTGCTGCACATGTGAGCTGCTGCTGCTGCACATGTGAGCTGCTGCTGCTGCACATGTGAGCTGCTGCTGCACATGTGAGCTGCTGCTGCACATGTGAGCTGCTGCTGCACATGTGAGCTGCTGCTGCACATGTGAGCTGCTGCTGCACATGTGAGCTGCTGCTGAACATGGTCACGCGCTGCCGCAGCTCCGGTACCAGGACATACAACACGTGTCGCAGCTGCCCTGTGCGCCGTACTGAGTAGATGGCATGGTAGACGAAACAAGGTAGCTGCAAACCAGTCTTTTATGAAATCGAGTCTCACCCCAGTGACGTCAAGGCATCCGACCAATAACAGCGCTTAAATTGCATCTGGCAACATTGCTAACCCGAAATCTGGCATCACTGTTAGCGTTACGCGTACGACAATGTTGCATTTCTGTTTTAATGAAGTGTTAACGAGTCGAGTGAATCGCAATGTCGGCGCCTCAAGTTAAATTTTTAAAAAAGTGTTCCTTTATATGGTGTCGGAATTATTCTAAAAATCTACCCAAGATACTTCAAAAGTCTGGTTTCAATTTTAAAGAATTGATTTTGCCCAGTGGAAAGGTTTAGTTAAATAATCTCTAGTCGAACTTATGTAAGTTATGTTTGCTGGCAGCCATTTCAAAAAGACCGACTTCCGAAGAATCCCCTCTGCATTTAAGACGCACATTTCATTGGAAAGAGGTGTTGTGCTGTTGTTTTATGATCACAGGAGTTTGGAGCTGGAAGGTAAGAAATTGAATTTTGAATATTATTCGAAACTAATTTAAAAATGATGACTTACAACTGATTATTGCATATGATGAAGTGGCATCTCTTGACCAAATCTTTGCCACCAGAGACAGTAGTACAGTTCAAATTTGATATGCTAATTCCATTCATAAATGCTGTTGAATTGCGTGAAATTTAAAATTTAAAGGAAATGAGTAAATAGGAATAGGATGTGCTACAATTAAATGCTGATTAATGACATACTGTTCATGAGTTTTTCATTCCAGAAAGGTAACCTAAAATCCTATATCTTGTGGTAGGGTGCTATCAGATTTCATAGTATTTGAATTTCTGTGTGTGAATTAATCTGGAAGTAGGATGTACTGTCAAATTTTACCAGGTTTAAATTAAAAAATTTCAATGGCATTTTAAAAATTTTGATCTATGCATTATATTGAAATTAGCAAGTAAGCTTAGAACCTACAATGCTCAGACATCAAAGCTAGTTAGGACTGCCACATAGTAAAACTTGTTTACCGTATGTTAGATGCAACTTTAGAATAGCTCCTATTTTTCTTGTGTAGCCAATCTTATCTGAAATTTTCAGATTAACTTGTAATAACTTTCTACCTTATAGCTAAATGTCTAGTTAGTGTTTACAAGCAAGATGCAAAATCTTGTCTATGATTTTCTATTGCAAGTGCTACTTTTTATGGCAATTACCTTCTTGAAACTGACGCTGTTCTAAGCATATTTAGAAATGCATTTTTAAAGGTACCTGACTTCTTCTAGGCTAACCATTCATTGTGTTCCATTTGCTGCTAAATAATTTCTTTATATAAGGTGCCAAATTCTTGCTGTTGATCATAGTTTTATTGTGAGTGCTTCAAAAATCTTATCTGAAGCTACAAAGCCATATTTAATTTAAAGAAGCAGATTTTTCTGTTTTTGTTTATGGTTCTGTTTATATCTTAGTCTCCTTTTCTCTGTTTCTTAGTAGGAAACAGAAAAAAATCTGTGCAAAAATTAAATTGAGGACATATCTTCATTTAATTTTTTATGGGTAAATGTTAAGGAGAGGACCATAATCGATTTTCCACTTTTCGGTGTCTAACCGTAGTTAATTAGATCTAAATAAACTATTTTTCATATACACACTTTCCGTCACAAATGAGTATTTAACAAGTTATCGCGGGAAATTACTGACCGCAGCTCTAGTGCTTGATGGGGAAAGAAATTGTTCGGACGCGAAGACTACAATTGACTCTTCCTTTTGACGCACTCAAATGATCGAGCGCATTCCAGCCATCAAAGACAAAAATTAACATACTGCTATAACTCATTAAATGCTCATTTGTAACAGAAAGGGCATAGAAGAAAAATTGTTCATTTTGATCTAATTAACTATGTATAGCAGCAAAAATTGAAAAATTGATTATGGTCCTCTTCTTTACAAATACCTTTTTATGTCATATAAAATTGATGCTTGTGTGTTTTAGACTTTTTCTTTTGTAGTTTAGATTAGTTGATTTTAGTTGTATTGTTAAATATCATGAACAAATCTACTTATATTATACACAACATTAACTATTGAAGAAAAATTGTGAAAACTAGCTTGAGTGTATTAATTAACTTATTTGGTTGTACCTGAAGCAATGTATGTCACACTTTCTGGTTTATTATCCCATTATAGTGTAATTTTCTCTTTTTTCCCTTATTTTTTCACCAATGATTTTTCTCTGGCTTTTTCCTTCCCTTTTCTCCCAGTGCGACTGATATTTTTCAAGTTTGTATTACACTCTAGTGTGTCATCTTTGTCTCCATTTCCTTATGTGTGCATTTTAATACTGCTTTATATTCAGTGTTTTCTCTCTGTATAACTGACCCTATTTATGAAATACTCCCAGCTGCACCTCAATTTATTATATTAACTCTGCCTTTTGTTTTCTCTAACATATTTTAATCTGTACCCTTACTAATGCAACTGAAATGCATGCTTATTGAGCCAAATCTAATTCAGGAACTGTTGATGTGACAAGTTCACTAATATTTATTTTTGCCTTCCAGGTACATGAAGAAAGTGAAATAATTCCACCCATCATTGAAATGGATGAAGGGGCGCAAAAGGCTGTCGTGGTATTCAACGGACCCACCGATATTGAAGGAATTTTGGATTCAGTGAAAGTGGAAGATGCTGCCACTTATATCTCCGGTTACATTGCCATGAATACAGAAGTGTATCAGCAACAACTGAAGAAAAAAACATCTTTGTCTGACTATACTTTATGTTCCATTCTTAGTGTAAAATCTTTCAATTTCCTTCTGTTTGGGTCTTTTAAAAAGTATCTCCAATCTGATGATCAGTGCAAGAGACTGAAATTTTGCAGTAAATCTTTCTTAAATGCTATTCCTTGTTGTGAGAGGGTTTTCCTCTATCTTTTCAATAAAATTAGTCACTCACCAGGCTTCTGCAAAAGTGTTAGTGAATTATTTCATGAGAACTGACCTAAATCTCTCACCTGCTGTTCTTAAATAATAATGCACTTAACCTAGTTTTTCTTCAGATGTAGAACATTACAGTCAGTCAGAGCTTACAATAGACCTCTGCAGAGTACATGTTTTACAGCAGGTAAACTTGATAAAATGGTGCACAAGGGATTCCACTGCACATTTCTCCTGACCCCTTGTCAACATGATGCTCTAAAGTGAAATATGATAAATTGTGTCAGATCAAATTATTCAGTTAATTTTGAATGGTTTCTTGAGCTGCTACTTGAATGCACTTGTGTGTGCAAAATCATTTTATGCCATGTGTCCCGGTATTTCATTTGAAATAAGTTAGGGTGAATTACTGTTTCCTTCTTTAAAACCTATAACTTCATGTTGCCGCTGTTGTACAGCAGAACTTCATACATTCCGATTAAATATAAGAAAGCTTAATTTTAGTCTTTGTGTCACTCACTCTACTCAGCTGTTTGATAAACTAAAAGCACAAAATGATAGAGATGGGGTTGTGAGGTGGTCTATGGTACCGAACTAGTGATAAACTTTTTTTATTGGTCTGTTCATAATTTAAGGCTGTGAACTATTATGTGGTACAATGTTGTCTATTGCATAACACAATAACGGACGGTAGTGCAAGGTTAATTTGTTGGTTCGGCCGAGTGCATTGTTAGATTGAAGCGTTATAAATTAGCATTCCTTGGTATTTAAGTGCCATACCAATTTTTAATCCTTGTTTTTTTCTCGTAATTGGAACTCGGCAGAAAAAGTTACTTGTAACTTACTCGTGGAAACCTTTACAATCCTATGATAAATTCGCTGTTTTGGTTTCAAAATGAATTCTGTGAAAAGCTTTAGACTGGCTTTGAAAATACTCTCGTAGCTTGAGTTATGCTCACCTCGCCAGTTTTGACATTCTGAAGTTTATGCTAGAATAGACTTCCCAGCAGCCTGTACTGAATTTATGTTCTCTTTGAAAAGTTACCTGTAGCACAAAAATGTTTTTTTATTGATCAATGCTCTTCTCTTCTGAACGTCCCTCTGGTTTTACTTCTGCTTATTGATAATCGTACGATTGTTTGTGAAGAATATGATACGGTTATGAACAATTAATTTCGAGCATCATTCCCATAGTTGGTATAAAATAGGCCATAGGCTTCAGAATTGCAGGTAGTTAGAAGAATTGGCATACAAAGAGTAATTTTAATCCTAACTGATCATTCTATCGTTTGTCTTTATAGTATATTATGCTTTTTTTTTCTTTTAGAATTAAAAATGTTCATTCTACTTTTGTATTTCCTTACTTACTGGTGCGCAGAGCACTGATATTGATGTTTGAAGATGCCTTAATGTATTGAGAGTGCTTCCATTTTTGCGCTCTGTGATGTTTTCTAAGTCATTATTTACTGCTAGTTCTTTCGTAGATTTGAATTCAGTTTTATGTTGTCTTGTGTGTACATTTTAGAACTTACTAGCCGGGAAATGTTGAAACGAGCCTTGAGCGATGGTGTTCTAATTATTGTTTTTGATAGGAAAATAGTTTATTTAATTCATTATCGTCCGAAAGTTACGTTGTGTCGAGATTTTAGAAGCGAAATACATTTTTAGGTGGTGAAAATATTTATTCATTTATGCAGGGATGAGTTGTTGGCTTTTATTTTGCTCCCCACTCTTATAAATTTAGTGATGTAATGTATCGAGCTGAGAGTTTGCTAGGCCTTTTTTTTTGTTGCAATTAAAAAATTGTAAGGACCATCGTTTCGTTAAGGACCATCGTTTTGTAGCGCTCTGCTATGCTGTTTTTACATCACCTATGGCTTTCTTCTTCAGCTCTGATTTTTTTTCATATGTATCTTCAACTTTCTTTTTCTATACGTTGCGTATCTTGTGTGTAAACACACCTTGTGTATTAATTCCTCATTGACTGTATGTACTCCGTACTTAAAGGTGTGTCTTCCTCTCTTTGAAAAGCTATCTTGTGGTAAGAGAGGCTGATTCCAAGTCATACTCTAAGCTAATCTGCAGAACTTGTTAGTATTTACGTTGAAAATTTGCTGTCCTAAGGGAGAACATGCAACGTCCTGCAAGTGACTTACTTAAGCCATTCATATGTTGAAATAGAATGCGTTTTTGATTCCGTTGCTGACCACCTTTCGCTTCACTGCTGTCATTTGTATTCATTTACAATTTAAATATTTATTATTTTTTATACAGAAAAATGTTGTGGAATAACTTCGGAGAGATATTGAATGCGGTAGCTTTTTTAGGGAAACGCACCAGAGAATGAACAAAATAATGGACTTTGATTCCTCTCAGGAGGATACAACTATTGTATCTATGGGTCCCTCAGGGGGATACAACTATTGTATCTATGGGAATTAGCGCTCCCAGGGGAAAAATGTGAGGGCCCGAGCTGAGAGTTAGGTAGGCCTTCTTTTTGTTGAAATAAAAATGTTTTTTGTTATGTTAAGGACCAACTTTTTTCGGTTCACTACTGTCCTGTTTTTCAGCACCTCTGACTTTCTTCTTCAACTTTTATCTTATTTCATGAACTTCTTTCCCATCTTACGGTTTCTATGCCCTTTCTGCATAGATTCCTCATTTTCTTATCTCCATACTAATGGTGCCTTCCTCCTTCCTCTCTTCGATACGCTCTATTTTTGCAGCGGTTAGGGAGGCTTAAACTAACTTATAATCTCAATCTTATTGTATCTATGGGAATTAGCACTCCCAGGGGGATTACGTGAGGGCCCAAGCTAAAGGTTAGGTAGGCTTTTTTTGTTGAAATAGAATAGGTGTTTGTTTTACTACGGACCATCTTTTTTCGGTTCTCTGCTGTCCTGTTTTTCAGCACCTACTACTTTTTTCTTTAACTTTTTCTTGTTTCATGAACTTCTTTCTTAGCTTACGGTTTCTATGCACCTTGTGCATAGATTCCGCGTTCCCTCAACTCCATATTAAATGGTGCCTTCATCCTTCTTCTCTTTGAGCATCTTTGTCGTGGTAAAGGGAGGCTAAAACTTTCTTATATAATAATAATAATTATAAAAATAATTATGGACTTTAATTTACTTCAATCAGCTCATACACTTCATGCTAAAGGGAGCCCTCCCACTCCACAAAAATACTCGGTACGTTACTTAAGCTGGGTGTTACAGGCACATTTTCTGTATGTTTATTTTTTGTATCCTAATAAGTAATATGTACAGTGACGGTCTTGTACTGCTCCTCCGTTATTTTCTGACTTGCTGTTCTCGAGTGTAGTATTCCTGCGTGTAGCGCTCCCAACGAATCTGTATCAAATTAATTGGGGTTCCTGACTTTGACTTCTAATTAGGAAATTACCTTTTTCATTTAGAGAGCGTAGGTTTTTCTTTTAATATGGGCCATCCTATTTCGATTCACTGCTGTCAATTTTTCACCATTTCTGGCGTTTTCCTTCACCTATTCCCCTCAGGGGGATACAACTATTGTATCTCTGGGAATTAGCGCTCCCAGGGGAACCATGTGAGGGCCCGAGCTATAGGTTAGGTAAGCTTCCTTTTTTTTTGTAATAAAATAGGTTTTTGTTTTGTTACGGACCATCTTTTTTCGGTTCACTGTTGTCCTGTTTTTCAGCACCTACTACTTTCTTCAACTTTTTTCTTGTTTCATGAACTTTTTTCCTAGCTTACTGTTTCTTTGCACTTTGTGCATAGATTCCGCGTTCCCTCAACTCCATACTAAATGGTGCCTTCCTCTTTCCTCTCTTGGAATATCTTTGTCGGGGTTAAGGGAGGCTAAAACTTTCTTATATAATATAATAATCCTTCACCTATTACCTGCTTTCATGAACTGCCCTCTTTATTTGCTATTAGTTAGGTGCATGGAGTCTTGTGTGGGAACAACCCCTCAGGGGGATACAATTATTGTATCTATGGGAACTAGCGCTCCCAGGGGGACAATGTGAGGGCCCGAGCTAAAGGTTAGGTAGGCTTTCTTTTGTTAAAATAGAATAGGTTTTGTTGTGTTACGGACCATCTTTTTTTCGGTTCACTGCTGTCCTGTTTTTCACCGCCTACCACTTTCTTCTTCAACTTTTTCTTGTTTCATGAACTTCTTTCTTAGCTTTCTGTTTCTGTGCCCTTTCTGCATAGATTCCACGTTCCCTTAACTCCATACTAAATGGTGCCTTCTTCCTTCCTCTCTTTACATCTCATTGTTGAGGATAGGGAGGCTTAAACTAACTAATAAACTAATAAACTGTGTGGGAACAAACCTTGTGCATACATTCCCCGTTCTTTCAAGTTGACATTGAATGATTCCTTCATCTATTTGATAGAACTTTGTTGTGGTTAGAGAGGCTTGTACTACTAATTATCTAACATAATGTTGTTTAGTGTGAACCGACTATTTCTCGGTTCATTGCAATCCTGTTCTTTGAAACCTAACATTCAACGTATAATTTTTATCATAAACTTCCTACTTTGCTGCTTCCATCTAAAATATCTTCTGCAAGAACACACCTTGTACATAGATTCCCTGATCTCTTAATGCCCTGCCAAATGGTGCCTTCTTTCTTCCTGTTTGTGAAACTCCTTTTTTTTGCGGCGAGTGGTGCTAAACGATGTCATATTCTTTTATATTTTCTTCATCTTATCGTTTCTTTATATAATCCGTACTACCATAGATCATAAATGCGGGTAATTTTTACTTTCCCGCATAGCAATAATCAATGCTCTCTGTTCTTAGCTCTCCAATGGCGAATGTAGGAGGTCTTGAGCTAAAGATTAGGTAAGCCTTCATTTCGTTGAAGTAGAATAGTTTTTTATTGTCATTTTGTTACGGGCCATCTTTTCTACGGTTCACTGCTGTCCTGTTTTTCATCACCTACTACATTCTTCTCCAAATTTCATCTTATTTCATAAACATCTTACTAAACTCACTGTTTCTACGCACATTGTGGATAGATTCCGCGTTCCCACAACTCCATACTAAATGGTGCCTACCTCTCTTGGGAACCATTTCTTTTAGCGGTTTAGGAGGCTAGAACTATCATCTAATCTAATCCTTCTTCTCTGTGGATCTATGGTTCGCCTGTGTTGCGGATGAAGAGGCTTAAACTAACATCTAATCAAATCTAATCAGCCCTCTTTTCGTTATGTAACTTTAAGAAATGCAATAGTTTATAACGGGTGTGTGTTCAAGTACTCAATGTGTTCGAGTTTCTTTAGTACTGAAGCAGGAATGGCACTTGAAAGAAAATTTTGCAATTTTTAGGGTTTGGCATTACTCGATAAATTTGAATGCTCGAAACGCATATACATTTGAAAATACATTCTCCCGCTGTTTAGTTCATGAACTTATAAGCGGAATTCTTATGTCGCACTTTTTATTACAAATAAACGATATCGCTATGTTGAATTTTATATGATCCTTTTTACAATTGAACACGGCGCGCAATCGTCTGCTTCATCGGTATAGAAAAGTATCACTGAACTGAATTAAATTAATTTTCCTATTGTTTCAATTGAGCATTTAATTTAAGAAGCTGTCCGTATGATGAACCCGGAGATCGATAACCGTTTAGTACTGGTGGAAAAGCTCGGAGGCGGACGGAATTCTATTTTTCTAAAATCCGTCGTGCGGAAGAACACCGGCTGTCGGTTCTGTTTCTGATCGTACGTCTGGAAGGCAGAGTACGCTGCATCGTAGTACGCTGCCGCTGCTGACGTCACGTCACCCTAGTGACGTCATACGGCTTGTGTGAAATGAAGCCTTTCTATTGGCTAGTCGAGTTTGCGAATGTGCACTGACGTCCCCATAGAAGTGACTTTACCTCCTTTAGTCTACCATGGTAGATGGTCCGTGCCGGGGTCCAGACAGCAGCAGCTGTGCCTCATTATATTGACCTGACGTCTGCAAATCAGGTTGCTAGACTCTTCTAAGTACATTTTAACAGTTTCTGACACACGGTCAACAAATTTATTTATTTTTGTATGTTTTTTTGGCGTTTTTCTAGCATCTGTATTGTTACTCTAGGCTCTTCGGAGTAAATTCAAGTTTTTTATTTTTGTTTTTTGCATTTAACTCACATTTACAATGTAATTTTCTGGAAAGAACTTAACATTTGTTGACATATAGTCAATAATTTTTTATTCCGTGCGGCTTTTACCATTTTACTAGCATCTATAATGTTGTGCTAGACTGTTGAGTACATTTTACAGTTCCTGACGCATGGTCAACAAATTTTTTATTCTGAAGTTTTTTTTGTGTTGTGCTTGCATCTACAATGTTATATCTACCACTCAATTTTAGCGTACAGATGGCTTAGTGTAGTCATGAATATTTTTTTGAACTTCATGATCCTGCTACTTTACCAAACCTTCACCATCTCGTACAAGGCACTACACCTGCTTCACCTTCCTGGATGTCTGCACTGATACTTGCATGGTGATAGACGAGGAGAGTTTCTAAGGGGTGCGTCATTGACTGTTATTCTATACTGCTATTTTTGCGTGCGTAGAGAAATAGATTCAGTGGAAAATGCCCTCTGTCTCCCCTTATGAGCCTTCTTCACTGGCAAAACGCACGATTTAAAAAGACACAATTAATTTGTCTCGGCTGTAATTAATTCCATTATACTTGAAGTTTTAAACACTTGTTTCCTCACACAATGTATTCTAGCTACGAGACACGGAAAGTTATATCCAGACTCTATTTTAAACAGGGATATTATTCGCTAGGAAATATTATTCTCAGTTTCCTCATTTCCGAGGTCTTGTATGTTGGACATTCTGATGTTTGCAATTATCGCTCACTGGCTTGGCTTATTGAAGCGCGATTTATTTTTGCAGTGCCCTCATTAACACGTGCACCGCATTTCCGCGGTTGTGAACAGTTGGTTTGGTTAGATGGTAAGTAGCAGAAAAAGGTAATCAACTTCAATGCTCGAATACATTTTTATCCTTGCTCAGAAATTTGAAAAATGCGACTGCACGGTACATTTCACCTGGTATGATAAGAGTTGTTTCTTAAAGAGGTCGCGAAACATGAAATGCCATTCATTTATTCAAGTACGTGAATGAACAATTTACCGAATATGGTCCAATATTATTATATCATAATATATTAAATATGGTCCAATACGCGGGGAACGTGTCATGTGGATAAATTACCATATCTCTTTTTAAGCATTTTTTCACGTATTATTCTTTAATCAAGTTTGTGTGCGCTGATACTCGCGTACATCATATTCTGGCTGTGCTTCCTCTTATGTCCGCTCTCCTGCGTTACAAAATATCCTTTGGTGGCATCGACAATTTTTTACGCGGTCGATCTCACGTCGCTGTACCTAAACTAAATTAAATTAAACTAAAATCCAGCGTTCACTGCTTTTAAACATTGTTCGTTAGCCACAATGCGTCAGGCCGCATGTATCCACATCTTCCTGCGGCTATTGTTGTAGTGTGCGGGTATCCACTTCTTCCTGCGGCTATTGTTGTAGTGTGCAGGTATCCACATCATCCTACGGCTATTGTTGCAGTGTGCAGGTATCCACATCTTCCTACGCCTGTTGTTGTAGTGTGCAGGTATCCACATCATCCTATGGCTATTGTTGTAGTGTGCAGGTATCCACTTCATCCTACGGCTATTGTTGCAGTGTGCAGGTATCCACATCTTCCTGCGGCTACAGTTGCATTCTGCTCTCCCTGAGGGTTTCCCGTCTTCAATCATTGGTATTTTCCCGCAGTTATGCTCGAACACGTGCTTTTAAATGCAGTATCTGGAATCGAATGGACTTGGTCTTCTACAATTTTTATTGCTCAGTGGTTTAATTTCGATTAACTCACATTTTCATCTTAGTTTTACCGTCCTGATGCATCGTTTTACATTTTCGTTGTTTTATGTGCACTTCACAATTTCACTTATTCTCTTATCTGCTGTGAATTAGGTTTGAATGCGGAACTGCATTTATTCAAGGTGCATTATCGAAAACCATAATTAACCTCGTGACTTATCAGCTCGAGATACAGTCTTTAAATCAGAACCGAAAACTTTAAACCAGAATTAATTACTTTTTCTTCAGGGTATTTTGCGCATCAAACCGATTTTTTATTTCAGATGTAATCTCTTAAATTAGGAACTGTTCTTTTTTGCTCAGGAACTGCTCTTTTTGCTCGGGAACTGCTCTTTTTTGCTCATAAATTATTTGATTTTGCTCTGGAACTGATCCTCTTTGCTCTGGAACTGCTCGTCCTTGCTCTGGAACTGCTCCTCTTTGCTCTGGAACTACTCCTCTTTGCTCTGGAACTGCTCCTCTTTGCTCTGGAACTGCTCCTATTTGCTCTGGAACTGCTCCTCTTTGCTCTGGAACTGCTCCTCTTTGCTCTGGAACTGCTCCTCTTTGCTCTGGAACTGCTCCTCTTTGCTCTGGAACTGCTCCTCTTTGCTCTGGAACTGCTCCTCTTTGCTCTGGAACTGCTCCTCTTTGCTCTGGAACTGCTCCTCTTGGCTCTGGAACTGCTCCTCTTGGCTCTGGAACTGCTCCTCTTGGCTCTGGAACTGCTCCTCTTGGCTCTGGAACTGCTCCTCTTGGCTCTGGAACTGCTCCTCTTGGCTCTGGAACTGCTCCTCTTGGCTCTGGAACTGCTCCTCTTGGCTCTGGAACTGCTCCTCTTGGCTCTGGAACTGCTCCTCTTGGCTCTGGAACTGCTCCTCTTGGCTCTGGAACTGCTCCTCTTGGCTCTGGAACTGCTCCTCTTGGCTCTGGAACTGCTCCTCTTGGCTCTGGAACTGCTCCTCTTGGCTCTGGAACTGCTCCTCTTGGCTCTGGAACTGCTCCTCTTGGCTCTGGAACTGCTCCTCTTGGCTCTGGAACTGCTCCTCTTGGCTCTGGAACTGCTCCTCTTTGCTCTGGAACTGCTCCTCTTTGCTCTGGAACTGCTCCTCTTTGCTCTGAAACTGCTCCTTTTTGCTCTGGAACTGCTCCTCTTTGCTCTGGAACTGCTCCTCTTTGCTCTGGAACTGCTCCTCTTTGCTCTGGAACTGCTCCTCTTTGCTCTGGAACTGCTCCTCTTTGCTCTGGAACTGCTCCTTTTTGCTCTGGAACTGCTCCTCTTTGGTCTGGAACTGCTCCTCTTGGCTCTGGAACTGCTCCTCTTGGCTCTGGAACTGCTCCTCTTGGCTCTGGAACTGCTCCTCTTTGCTCTGGAACTGCTCCTCTTTGCTCTGGAACTGCTCCTTTTTGCTCTGGAACTGCTCCTCTTTGCTCTGGAACTGCTCCTCTTGGCTCTGGAACTGCTCCTCTTGGCTCTGGAACTGCTCCTCTTGGCTCTGGAACTGCTCCTCTTGGCTCTGGAACTGCTCCTCTTGGCTCTGGAACTGCTCCTCTTTGCTCTGGAACTGCTCCTCTTTGCTCTGGAACTGCTCCTTTTTGCTCTGGAACTGCTCCTCTTTGCTCTGGAACTGCTCCTCTTGGCTCTGGAACTGCTTTTCATTTTTGCACAAGAATGTGCCCCAGAACGGTAAGCGCTCGGAGAACGTTAGGTCTTTAGAAAGGAATCAATAGTTATACTTTGGGGCGATTCTTAGGGAATCTTATTCTTGAACTATAAGGTACCATCAACGTTATAGAAAACATTTTTTGACGTAAACGTTTCGGGATGAAGTTATTCCATCTTCAGTGCTTGAAGAAATCATTTTTTTACAATCATGAAAAAGATATTTTAGGTTTCAATGAAATACAAAGCAAAAACGATAAATAATACAAAAATATTTTCTCAAAATAACGACTACACTAAACACAGTACATACAGCCGTATACAGCCATACATACACACGCACGCATACACATTTTATGTACTCACAAACACGCACACCCCCGCGTACCGTAAGTTAGGAAGTAGGGAAACATTTTGTTTCTTGCAGCACTGACGATGGACTAATTTTATTCCGAAACGTTTACGTCGATAGATGTTCTCTATGACGTTGGTTCTTCTTTTTTATTTTGAGAAAGAAATCAGCGGCAGACAACGTCAATATTGTCGTGTGTGTCCACGACGAATTTTACGGAGAGACAGCAGCTGAGACCGTGGCAGTGACGTCAGTGTAGCTCAATCTCTATACTATAAAATGATCTATCAGGTGTCCGTCCGTCTGTCCAAAGCCAGGTAAAAGTGTGGGATGAGCGTATCTGTGATACAAGCTTCATCAACTCCACAATTTTCAGTGTATTAATCCATCAGATTCGAGTAGAAATGAATATCGCGTGGATTCTTAGGAAATAGGAACGTGTGTCGTGTGATTTGTCGAACATCACTATTATAAAAGTAGCCGCGTCCGTCCGTCCGCGTGACCCCCTCTTCTAATCGATAGCTTTGATAGCAACAAGGGTTAAGCTTAAAAAATACAAGAAATTATTTTATTGCATTATTTTTCTGTGGCGATTCAATTCCCTTTCACTTGGATTATGGTATCCAGAATACGCAATCGGCATATTTTTACAAATTGAAATTTTCTTTGGAGCTTTCTCAGTTGAAATTCATCATGTCGCTGTGATATTTTTATTTGATAATGCGAAAAAAAATGTTTTAAATTCGTTTGACCAGGAACCTGGCTACCACTTGGTATAAAGCCCAAGATTTTGGAACTTGAGTTATCGTTTTCGAAATCGTGATTTTCTTGAAAAGCTCCGAAGAGATAATAGACTACATTTCAGAATAAATTTCCGGCAAAAGAGGCCACCATGGATAGAAATGTGTCCAACCGCGAGAGAAGTAGCAAGACTACGACAGCAAGAAAAATTTCGAAGACGATCGGATGAACAACGCAAAATGGCAAGACGAAGCAATGCTGCTCGCCAACGAGAAGCTAGAGCTAAATTGATCCTTGAACGGCGTTTGGAAATTCTACGGAATAATGCAGAGCATCACCGAGTTGCTAGAGAGAGCTTAACACATGAAAGAAGTGAGGAAATTCTGCGGCATAACGCTGGACAACATCGAGTGGCACGAGAGAATTTAACTCAAGAAAGAAGGGATGAAATTCTTCAGACTAATGCCGAACAGCATCGACTTGCGCAAGCGAATTTAATTTAAGAAAGAAGGGATGAAATTCTTCAGATTAGTGCCGACCAGCACGTGTGCACTAGTTATCATACATTTTTGACAGGCCTTGTGCACTCGGCCTCATCAACTCTCGAGAGATTGAATTTTTTTATTTCTTAAGCCTTTCTTTCATTTCGCCTTCTTTCTTATTTCAAATAAATGGGGGTGGACTAGTCTATATAATGTCCTGCTTGTTCCTTCCTTGGTTCCTTAGTTAGTTCGTCTATTACGCTTTCGTTTGAGTTTGCGATATCATGGATAGTGTGGATAATGAATTCCTCGGTGTAACATTAAAAGATGGCCTTTACATGTATTGATGTGTTCGATATTTTATCAGGATAGGTTCGTTTATGATAGGTTAGGAGACGTTAGGTTAGCATAGGTTAGGTTAGCATAGGTTAGGTTAGCATAGGTTAGGTTAGCATAGGTTAGGTTAGCATAGGTTAGGCTAGCATAGGTTAGGCTAGCATAGGTTAGGCTAGCATAGGTTAGGCTAGCATAGGTTAGGCTAGCATAGGTTAGGCTAGCATAGGTTAGGTTAGCATAGGTTAGGTTAGCATAGGTTAGGTTAGCATAGGTTAGGTTAGCATAGGTTAGGTTAGCATAGATTTGGTTAGCATAGGCTAGGCAATGTTGACGGATATTTTTCACGAATCCACCAAGCTTTCAGATGACATTGTCCGTGGAATTTCCACAGGTCCTGTTAGTCATTATTACTTTGGAGGGAAATAAGGCAGCATTTTTTGTTTGTATTGCTGCGTTAGAAACACGCGCACGGGCAAAGCGAGGTGCAAACGTACTTTTGGAAACGCGTTTGGGCGAAGCCAAGTATCTTGTTTTGTACGGACGCGGCTTAGAATGCGTCTGGAAATGCGCCCAAAGATAGAAGGAATATTTATTTACCCGGTGAGATATGAGTTGAATGGGATTTTGAATATGAACATGAATACCTTGAATATGAAAAAAGTGTGCTGAATCCTACCTAAAATTTGGTTAGAATACTACAGCTGGCCAATGTAAGCTGGAGGAGCTGGGAAGTCATCTTTTCGAACACCCTCCTCTCACTTGGCCGACCTCCTCACAAAAATTGCAGGGTGTGCGGTCACCTGAAGATGCTAATTATAATTATTAAAACTCTTTTGACTCGAGGGAAAAATGAGCAAGTTTTTCTGTTCATTTCTACTTAGTTTTTTGATGAATTGGAATAGTTCCTGAGCTGCTTCCTACGGGAGTCTCTCTGGAAATCTCTAGTGCAAAAATGTGGGGTAAATATTTGTACCAAAACTGACATGGGATAACTAAAAGTGAAGGGGCAAAAAAATATTGTACTAGGTTTGCGATATTGTAAAAAATGTGTAACCTTTTGTTACATTTTTTGTCGGTGGCTGGGTCATTTTTTGTGCTGGGTCATTTTGTTTGTCGGTGGCCACGAGGAAAATCTGTGCCGAAATCAAAAGTTTTCGTCCATTTTATGTATGTAGTAACTATTTTGAAAAAGAGAAAATAACAGGTACACGTTATATTTATACCATAGTAATTGGTGAACCCCACACGATGACGACTCGCTATGAGTATTCAAAATTTACGTCACACGTGAACAAATACATTAAAAAAGCGCATCTCTACCTTCCTCGGCAATAACAATCCTAATTTATTGGTCTCCGAACCCTACAACACCGAGCTAAAATTATAGATCCCGTGGTTGATAAGCGAACACTTTCTCGCTCTAGTTTGTTTATTTTAAGCACAATTTTACGATTTGTGCTCGTGTCTGTCTCGCGGCTGTAAACAAATAAACTCCGGTGACGTCACAGACGCACCCGGGAAAGACTTTTCCAAGAAATGCAAGCTCGGTATCAGATTGCCGGATCGGAGATACGACAGCGGCTCTACAACGGATGTTGCTTTTGCACTGCGGCGTCGCAGCTGCAGTTTGTCTCGCTGCACTGCAGTGTGGGCAGTGTTAGCAGTGTTTATCTACGTACCGGTGACAGTTAGTTAGTGTTGTCAGTTCTAAACTGTGACAGAGTGTTTATTGACCACACCGCAGAGCGTGATCAAGCGAAAGTGGTATACCATCCATGCAGTTTTTGACAGAAGTGATTGAGTGTACACCATAATAGCTAGAGTGCAATTTGTGATTTATCTAAAGCAGGGAGCGCACTGACAAGAATTATAGAATTATGTAGCTGATGTAGTACGCAATGGCTGATTAGATTTCTGTATTACGTGCATTGATTTGAAGGCACAAATTCACGTTCCCTAGGATGTTCATTTTCTTCATTTTAACTTCGTATGATTGATGCATTTGTAGTTTGTATTTCTATGGTGAATCAACTTGGCACTTACCTTTGTTACTTTCAAGATAACTTTTACACGTGACAGGTGCTGTGACATTATTGAGCTATGCATACATGTCAGATAATTTAAAGCAACGACTTCTATGTGTGTTTGTGGTCTCGATAATTATTGTCATCTTGCTTTGGACGACACTTGATATTAAAATTTTATGACGCTAGTTTCCCAGTACTTTGATCTAGCCAGTAATTTGATTCGCGATAGGAAATTAAAACTCCCAATTTCTTCCAAGTGATGCGTCTTTTAATCAGACGGGAAATTTAAATCAAGGGAAATGTAGAGGCATTGTGGCAACGTTGATTGTGAGCTTCACCGCTCATAACGGAACAAATTTTCTTATTCAAATCAATAGTTATTTATAGGCCGTGCCCACAGCTGTGGGGACCGGGGATGGTTTTGCTAACATTACGCTGATTTCGACTTCACAGTTAATGAAAGAGATTGCTGTTTCTTCTTGTTTACGATGGACAGAAAGAAATGATACTACTACGAAAAGCTAAATAAAACTGTTTAAAATCAACTGATATTATAACATTGACACCCTCTGAACTTTAAGAACTTTAATAATCCCCACTAAATTTGAATGGTCTCTTATAAGTTAAAATTATCCCTACTAGATTTCAATTACCCCCTTAGATTTGAATAATCCTTATTTAATTCGGAAAATCCGCTTTGAATTTTAATATTCCACATTGGACTTGAATAATCCCACTAGAATTCGAAAAATGCCCCCTACATTTGAACGATACACTCTAGATTTGAATAATCCCCACTGGATTTGAATAATCCCCAATGCGCTTCTCGTCCAAGAGCGACTGTCGGAGCGCTGGCATGCGGGCTCGTCCAACATCGCAGGTGAGCGCATGGGCGCGTGTTGTATGTTGTCTGCCCTGCTGACCAAATAGCATGAATGTCCTCGTGACGAAAATTTTCTATTTAAATAAACGTTGTCCTAAAAAATGCCAGCTATTCCATTTTTTCACCATTTTGAATTCTCGCTCCCATATTTTAATGTTCGTATATAAGTATATAAGTAGATTCGTATATAAGTTCGTATATAAGTAGATATTTCAATGTCTCTACAGGTCGGACCATTGGACGTCTTTATCGAGGAGCAGCTAAGCTTTAGTAGGAATATTACCGCCAGCCTTTTGACGCTACGTCCTCTGAAACATCCAATGTTCGTCCGAACTCATGTTCAATGTATTCCTTTATAATTTTTGTGTGTTTTGTCGGTACTCGTCAGTTGGGGTGATGGTGTTGTGTGCACATCAGGTTGTGGTGTGTCAGCAGGGTGTGGGTGGTGGTGTGTCAGCAGGGTGTGGTGGGTGGTGGTGTGTCAGCAGGGTGTGGGGGGTGGTGGTGTGTCAGCAGGGTGTGGGTGGTGGTGTGTCAGCAGGGTGTGGGGGGTGGTGGTGTGTCAGCAGGGTGTGGGGGGTGGTGGTGTGTCAGCAGGGTGTGGGTGGTGGTGTGTCAGCAAGGTGTGGGGGGTGGTGGTGTGTCAGCAGGGTGTGGGTGGTGGTGTGTCAGCAGGGTGTGGGTGGTGGTGTGTCAGCAGGGTGTGGGGGGTGGTGGTGTGTCAGCAGGGTGTGGGTGGTGGTGTGTCAGCAGGGTGTGGTGGGTGGTGGTGTGTCAGCAGGGTGTGGTGGGTGGTGGTGTGTAAGCAGGGTGTGGGTGGTGGTGTGTCAGCAGGGTGTGGGTGGTGGTGTGTCAGCAGGGTGTGGGTGGTGGTGTGTCAGCAGGGTGTGGGTGGTGGTGTTTGTCAGCAGGGTGTGGGTGGTGGTGTGTGTCAGCAGGGTGTGGGTGGTGGTGTGTGTCAGCAGAGTGTAGGTGGTGGTGTGTCAGCAGAGTGTAGGTGGTGGTGTGTCAGCAGAGTGTAGGTGGTGGTGTGTCAGCAGAGTGTAGGTGGTGGTGTGTCAGCAGAGTGTAGGTGGTGGTGTGTCAGCAGAGTGTAGGTGGTGGTGTGTCAGCAGAGTGTAGGTGGTGGTGTGTCAGCAGGGTGTGGGTGGCGGTGTGTCAACAGAGTGTAGGTGGTGGTGTGTCAGAACTAGTCTAGTGTCAGGGGAGTGTCCTAAGGAGTGTGTTGGTATAGGGAACGAGTTCGTCAAGCCCAAACGAGAGCTAAATTCGCTGCATCCGGCGTTAACTACAGCCTTGTTCTTGTATGTGAACGTTCTTTTACATATATTCATGTCGTCTTGCGCACCAGCGTTCGTTTGTTTGCTTTCGATTTAGTAGTTGTAAATGGGCTCCTATATAATTTATTTTTAGGATTTTTTTTTATAACTCTATCTGATAAATTTGTTTTATTGTTTTATGGTTTTCGGTATTTTATTGCTACATGAATGTTTCGTAGAAATTAAAATGCATTTTAGGTTTATATTAAGTATTTACCACACTCGCAGAACTCATGTTGATCGTATAACATTTAAGCCTGCACTTGTTTTACGATAGAGAGATCTTGCATATTTTCTGGAATAAATAGCGATTTTTAAGAGTAGACAATCCAATCGTGGAAGCGACTTACACTTATTGATCAGCTCTTACTTCTTGATCATGAATATTCTCGAAACAAATATAACGTAGTAAAACCTTCTTCCGTTCGTTAAGTTCTAGCATTTTCTCAGCCCGGCGTTTTTGTTTCTGCACGTCAGTCTTTAGATTCCTTGGACGTTCTAGGCAGATTAATGACAATGACTACATTTGAAGTACTACGATTAGTTTTTGCAAATTTCTTCCCAAAGGTTGAAGTTGTAGTCCCTCTTTTTTGTTATTAAATTGTGCATCTGTAATTTCTTCTTCACGGACCAACTTGTATAATTTTTAAATGTTTCAATGAAATGAATTTTATAGACATATGTGTCGTGTATCACACATAGCGCAAGCGTAGCAAGTACATAACTCACTTGCGTAGTATAGACGTATTACACAGTGCAAGTCCAACACCAAAGTAACCAGTATATTTTTGGATTTGTCTAACTCTCGGTCTAAAAATCTCATTGATCAGCCAAGTATAAAAATCAAAGTGACTGCTCAAGAGTTGCTTGAGTGAAGCAAGTGGGCCGGGATCAGCGCAGTGTTCATGATGTTGTGGCCGGGCTGTGGTGCAGCCCACCAAGGCTTTTGAGTTATCGCGGCGACCGCCAGCGGATGTTGCAAAAACGGGCTCGAAGATATGGCGGTCTGGTTTTCTCAAATTTCCGTTGCTAACGGCTATTTTGAGCAGAATGTCGACGACGTTTATTTTCGAAAACTGAGAAACACAATCTAAGGAGTGGAAACTTTAATTGTCGTTTTGCAAGTAAGAATTAATGAAGTTTCAAAGGTCTTATGGTATTACGTTATTTCCACACTATGTATTGCGAGTTAGTTGCCAAATGTTATATCCTACTTCTTTCCTTCAGGATCCAGGTTTATCGTTTTCAAATTTCCGTTTTTTCGAGTCTAATCTTCAAATCAAAGGAGTTATTTTCCGAAAGAAAAGACGTTTCTTTCAATGCGGCCACATCGTTTTACTTGTTATAAGAAGGATGTACACAAAATATGACAAGAGATTGATGAAACTAGCAAATTCAGGAATAACAATTGTTACAATAATGTCTTACGTAACTCTGAGTATGTAGCGATGGCGAGGTACTACAATAAGGTCTCGGATTTTTCGTTGAATTTACGTGAAGTTAACACAATACCGGAGTCTAACACGGTGTGCCAGCCGTATGCAAACAAGTTAAATGAAGTGGCACCAAGAGACCTTTCAGTGACGGGGTTTCGCAGTCTAATCCTTTTCCCTAACCCTCGTCGTACCCTTTAAGTACCCTCGCGCTGTGACCGTTACATCTGGAGCGTGCAGCAATGCCGCAGCTGAACATGTTGTTATTGCTATGTCCCAGGCCCTGCTGCACTCTCGGGGTAGCGCCAGCCATCGAGATCGTGCCGCTCGTTGCCATCCGCCCGTTGCCACGCCCGTTGCCACGCCCGTTGCCATGCCCGTTGCCACGCCCGTTGCCACGCCGCCTCTGAGAGCGCAGGCATCGCCTTCTTTTTTGTAACCGCCGAGCCGTTGCTACGTAAGCGTCGCCTCGTATGGTGTATGCGCCACCCTCTGGCGTTCCGTGTTATGCTGAACCCGCGATTTTCTTCTGATAGCAGGCCAGATGTCGCTCTCACACTCAACCGTCCTTACTCCTTTTTATGGTAGAATTTAACGGTTCGTACTAGGGACATAACAAAATCCCCCATCCTATATTTCTCAGCATCCTCCTGGATGTTAAATGGAAGTTTCCGTCTACTGAAGTCACGCATCTGAGATTCGTACTTCATTGCAGGGGTGAAATTTAGACGAGCCTTGAGATTTGTGCTTCTGACGCACTTCTGAAACGAAGATCTTAAACAAGCGATAGTTTACTGTAGTCGTCGGGACGCCCTTTTCCAGTTTACTACCGAAGACCTTCTCTCGTGGCTATCGACGTACTACCAGAGGCCTTCTGAAGACGTCTAGGGGTAAAAACACCCTATTAATATAAATGTCGAGTATTTACTCGATCAGTCCATACGCAACCACCTGCGTGTAGCTATTATGGACGTATTGATGTCCATCGGTATCTTCTTTATTTTTTCTTCGTCGTTGTTGAATCCGTGTCCGGCGAAAATATAGATGTCCAGGAGAAAGTCCAGTCCTTGTACGAGTGAGTGCATCGTCCCGCTGATGGAAGTTGGGTCCGCCGATTGCGTCACGCACCCCTGGGGCCGCGGCACGCCAGGACAGCTGAAGTGGGACCTTTAATCGCAAGGTCGTTGTGGACGGCGCGTAGCAGAAGCGTGTCAGGGGTGGCTGGCTGACAGCAGTGTTGCCAACGCGACAATAGTGCACTGTGCGCGCGCACACTCTGCCTCCAGGCCGCTGTGCTGATGAGTGGTGTGTGTGTTGTTGCTGCTGCTGCTGCTGCCCCAGCCTCAGTCAGTCGCTTGCCTGCGTGCCTCCGCTGGTCGCTCGCCTGTGTGCCTCCGCTGGCACTGTGTCGTTGTAACAATCGTTCGACGTTAATTTCAGGGCTTGGCAAAATTCTCTCCTTTGGATTTCTTTGAGTATCATAATCAATTGTTTCCATCTACTCATTCCATCTTTCCCCTGCCATTTACAACCCGGTGTACCATCCTTCAACAGTATTTAACTAGATCAAAGTAACCTGACGCAATAAGCTCAAAGAAATCCATTAGAGAACATTATAACTAACACAAAAATGAAACAAAGGCAAAGTAAATGAAACTGATTAGAAATACACAATACATCATATAATATTTCAGATAGCTAGTGAGCTGTAAAGGAAATTTTCTACGTATTAGCACGCATTCCTGTGGAGGAGTTATGAAAGACATACGAACGGGTTACAAATTTGACATCAAATAAAATTTCTATTTAATTAATAAGCATCATCAAGGTAAATACATAAATTGGTTTATCAAATCGACATTAAACATATAATACAAGAGGGCAAAAGCATCCTACTCGCATTTCGCTGGAGGAATCAGTTAATTCTAAGTGAAAGCACTTATCCTAAATTTGTAAAATGAAAGAAATGTTAAACACGAGGGAAATGATTAGGAAACATCCTTAATATTAAACATAGTACATCTTTAGAATGAAATGAGGTAATCATTATCGAAGTTTTGGGACATTCTTGCAAGACACAAGCAATTATACATAGTTTGGACGCCTCGTCCGATTCCTCAGAGAATACCTAGGAATCATTTCTTCATTTCTCTGGCTCGTGTTCGGCATTGTAGGAATGTCGCTCGTCTCTGCCCCTTGCAGTTCGTCTTCTTCGTCACCGTTGTTGAAAGGGAAGGCCATGGCGTCGTCCAAGTAGGCTCGTTTGACTCGGTTGAGGTGAAGGGTTTGTTCTTTTCTGTCTGAGTACAGACCTTTGATAGTGATGTTATTTACACATCGAGATAGTATCCGGTAAGGCCCCATGAAGCGCGTTGGAAAGGCCCTGTCCTCAACATGCCCTGCCTCATTCCTCAGCATGACAAGGTCCCCTGCTTGGACATCACATTCTTTGGCCGTTCGATTGTAAATGTTCGCGGCAGCTTGCCTCGCAGCTTCCGAATTCTTCCGAACTGCAGCAAATGCTTTAGACAGACGGAGAGAAACCTCAATTGAATAATCTTGGTGACACGCATAGTTGATGGGCTGTTCCTTGAAAATGTCGTGGTAAGGAAGGTTAGCATCTCTGCCGTAGAACAAGAAGAACGGCGTGTCTTTAATTGCAGTCTGGTAGGAAGTATTTACCGCCAACGTTACGAAGGGAATGCTCTGGTCCCAACTGAATCTATCTTCAGCAACCAAGTGAGAGATCGCGGTTTTCAGGGTACCGTTCATTCTCTCGCAACAACCGTTCGCCATGGCGTGATAAGCAGTCGTAGTCTGTGATCTCGCCTTGAGATTTTTGCAGACGTCCTGGAATAACTTATTAGTGAACTCGCTGCCTCTGTCGCTGACAATAGTATTTGGGGCTGAGAATTTTCCGACGTATTGGACAAAAGCTCTGGTGACAGTATCAGCAGACTTATCTGTAAGGGGGTAAGCATCAACATATCTCGTGAAATGATCTACTATGGTTAGGAGATATTTGTTGCCTTCGTAACTAACAGGTAATTCAACAAGGTCGACAGCAACTCTTTCAAGGGGGTAAGAAGTCTCGGGGAATTTGCCTAAGGGGACTTTAAATTGGCCCTGCCATTTCTTTCGTTGGCACTGCAAACATTTCTTCACATGGTCTTTGACGTCACGAATTTGATTAATCCAGAAGAATTTATCTCTGGCACGTTCAAGAGTTCTCAAGAAACCCATGTGAGCAGACAAATCATTATCATGGCTTAATTTTAAAGCAACCTTAACTAGAGACTTAGGAATGACCATCTGTACATTACTTCTACCGTTTCTGCGTTTCTTTCTCGACAACCTACACAGGACATTATTATCATCAATAAAATATTCGTCAATGTTTGAAATCTTAGTATCACCCAAATCATTTCCAGTTAACAAGTTTCTTACACCAGATAAAGTGAGTCCTTTTCTTGCTCTGAAATAATATCATCTAAGCTGAATTGTTTTGCCTCGATGGCAACACTTTTATCACGTTCACTGGACACAGGTGGAGGGCACACGTCGTCGACAGGAACATCTGTCGCATCATTATTAGAACAAGGCTTAATTCTAGAAGGAACATTAGTATTATTTTTAGGATCACTCTTATTACTACAGTTTGATTCAGCAGTGCCAACAACAGCATTGACGGTTCTCTCAGATCTAGACAGGTAGTCGGGCAAGTGGTGTTGTGCTCCGGGTTTGTATCGAACAGAGAAATTATACTCTTGCAGAAGCAAAGCCCATCTCGAAATGCGGTGGTTACCTGTTTTATTAGCAAAGATAAACGTTAAGGGGCGGTGATCCGTCACCACGACGAACTCACTTAAGTACAGGTTCGCATCATAATGTTTGATTGAATCATGAATGGCCAACGCTTCGAGTTCTGTTGCAGAGTATTTAAGTTCGTTCCCTTTCAATTTTCGACAATAGTACGCTACAGGTAATTCGATGCCGTCGTGCATCTGGAGTAATGCTCCACCGATTGCAATGCCCGAGGCATCAGTGTGCAACACAAACTCTCTCTGAAAGTCAGGAAATTTAAGTATAGGCGCGGACACAAGTTTATCTTTCAAATCATCGAAAGCTCGCTGATGAATGTCAGTCCATTTGAATGCATTCGTCTTTTTTGTAAGCTCGGTTAGAGGTGCAGCAATATGTGCATAATTTTTAATAAATTTTCTAAAGAACCCGGTAGAGCATAAGAACCTTTTTACTTCCTTAACACTTCTGGGTCTCAAAGCATCTGCTAAAGCTCGCACCTTGTCAGGTCGGGGGGTTAGTCCCTCTGAACTGACTTTGATACCAAGGAAAGTCACGCTACTTGATGCAAATTGACACTTTTTCAAACTAAGTTTAAAGCCTGAAGCAGCCGTTTGAAGCAACGCCTTATCCAAATGCTCGACATGCGTCTCGAAATTTTTAGAATAGATGATGATGTCATCAACGTAACAGAACAGAAACTTTGAAATGAATGGGGAAAAAGCCATATTAACTGCTCTTTGAAGTGCAGCCGCAGATGTAATGAGACCTTGAGGTGAACGTAAGTACCTATAACTACCTGTCGACGTTCTGAAAGCGGTGATGTCTCTGCTCTCGGGAGACAGTTCAATCTGATGGTATGAACTTCTCATGTCTAGAGTGGTGAACAAGTTTGAGTCCTTTAGACTTTCGAGAGTATCAGTCATTCGGGATTGGGGAAGTATCCTTCTTACATATTTTATTGACGAGACGAAAATCAACAACTATCCTATGAGTTCCATCGTTTTTTCTGACTGTCAAAATAGGTGACGACCATGGGGAGTAAGCTGGCTCTATAACTTTCTGTTTCAGCATCTCTTGGACGTGCTCTTCAACCAATCGCTTTGTTGCATGAGGAACACGATATTGGGGTGAATTTATTGGCTCATGTCCCTGAATATCTAACCTATGCACAGCATTTCGCGCATGACCAATCTCGTCTCCAACCGCGAA
Organism: Morinoia aosen; assembly: GCA_030386875.1. Classification (NCBI taxonomy): domain Eukaryota; kingdom Metazoa; phylum Arthropoda; class Malacostraca; order Amphipoda; family Talitridae; genus Morinoia; species Morinoia aosen. The sequence continues at coordinate 16,784,004 of CM059559.1, forward strand.
CGCATTCCTATGTTTGTTAATCAAATTTACAAGGGTCGCTTTCTGATCATGCCCTAAATGAGATAAGTCGACATTGTCAATCATTTGGTTGAATTCAGGTTCATGACGTTTCTCCGCGACTGGCAGCAGTCCACTGTTAGGCAGTAGCTCAGGGCTGCACTGACTCAAGGGGCATTCGGTCAGAGCGGGCGCTCGCCTGGCATCATGCACTGTCGCCACGGCATCGTAGGCCTCGTGTTGTGGCTGTGCTCTAGCGTCACTTTCGCTTTCGTCTGAGTCAGGCTCTGGGTCCTCAACAGCGACATCCAAACTAGCACAAATCTTATTCTTATCATTATAATTTACAAAGACTATTGGCACGGTGCCATCACGGACAGTAGCAAGAGTACGCGGAATAGCTACTCCTTTGCAAGCAGAACTCTGTTGAACTACAACCTCTTTATCGTTCATGTGTTTTGGTACTCTAAGATATGAGTGACACAAAGTTCCGCCCTCAACGGTCAGATCATGTGACATTCTTGCGACACTGAATGATGCATGCTCTGATTGTTTTACAAAATTTACTGAATTAGAAGCAGCAACTGATTGAAATGGGTAAATTCTATCATTAATTCTCACATGACCTTTCTCGTGCTGGCTGTATTTTATTTCAACACCGAATCTCTTAAGGAAATCTCGGCCTATCAAGACAGCTCCAGGGAAGTAAGAATCTTCCACAATGATGGCGGAATGGTGACACTCAACATCACCTAGTTTAAATTTCAGGTCAATCGTACCTCGAGTGTGGAGATTATCTCCGTTTACAGAACAAAAAACTTTAGTGCATCGTTTAATTCGGGGAAGGGTTTTGAATAATTTATTAATTACACAAGATTTCACAAGAGTCACGGAAGAGCCTGAATCAACGAAAGTGGAGCATTTTCTCTGTTCAACATTTAATAAAATCACGGGGGAAAAGCTTTTCGGTTGCTGTGGAAGTTTTTTGACTTTACTGCGGCGATGTCACCATTCTGATTCGGATGGCCATTGAATTTACGTTGGTAATTATTGAAGGGGCGAGCGTTTTTGTGTGATGCACTTTGCCACTTAAATGGGATTTTAGGCTGGTACGCTCGCTTTTGTGGTGAATTGTATTGGTACTTCTCCACCACCACATCGTTTTCGTGAATTCGTCTCTTCCGGCTCAACATAGTTCTTTCTTCGATCAAGGACTCCTCAATTGACCTCGCTTTGTCTAGGAGTTTGGTCACACTCTCAGGGTGAAAATCATGTGATAATTTTTCACTGATCTTGGGATTCATATTTTTAACAATGGTAGGAATGAGGATTTTTTGTGCTTTACTATCCTCGTAGTGCCATTCTGGACCGAATACGTCCTTACAGCCAGCCAGAACGCGAGTTGCAAATGCATTGACAGTCTCATCATTTTCTTGATGCAAATTAAATAGAATTTTTTGGACTGTCTTCCTATAATTCATGGCTCCCTTGTAAACAGAGACAAGCCAAGTTTTGACATCGTCCAGCGTAACAAGTTGATCCGACTTAAGAACATACGAATTCCAAGCTTTGCCAGTTGAGGCATTCTTCAAATAACGACATTGCAAATCGACGTCGTTCGTGTAAATGTCAACTCTTGTCTGGAAGTGTTTTAAAAATGAAGTTACACAGCCTTCACCATTAAATTTAGGCAGTTCAATTGCATGATTTAAAGTCACAAAGTTATTTGGATTATTATTTGGATTATTCTCATTGTGGCCATTTTGGTTGTTTTCATTATCGTTCTCTGCCATGATTTCAATAGACAATTAGATCAAATTTAGCAAAGCAAAAAAAAAAAAAATCGTTTTACAACGAACACTGATAGCAATTTGAGTTTCAAATTAGGAATTTAAATGCAATATTTCGTACAACACGTTTCCAAATACACAGATATAATCGAATTTTTCGCACAATAAGTTTCCAAATGCACAGAAATAAATGAGTCGTCAATAACATCAACAACAGTAATGAAAAATAGGGTCACAATAGGGATAAAATAGGGTTTGAATAGGCATAATAATCATATTAGAAAGGTAAATGGGTTAAATTGCGCAAAATAAATGGGTGAAGCATCAAAATGGTAAATATGGTACAAATTCACACGAAATTTTCAGAAATAAATCAATACACTGACACAAAATGCAAATAATGACACTAATTCACACAGAAAATACACAAAATAAATCAATAGAATGACATAAATTACAAAACAGAATGGGTTCAATGATGAGTGAAATAAATTTCCTAATGAACAATGGCCATTTACGTTATACGTTAAGTTTTTATTTGAAATAGGTAGCGTGGCGAGAAACGGTCTCTCACAGAGGCGTGGAACCGGCAAGATCAAATTAAATTATATCAAATTCAATATTCAATCCTGCGCCGCTGCCCACCAATGTTATATCCTACTTCTTTCCTTCAGGATCCAGGTTTATCGTTTTCAAATTTCCGTTTTTTCGAGTCTAATCTTCAAATCAAAGGAGTTATTTTCCGAAAGAAAAGACGTTTCTTTCAATGCGGCCACATCGTTTTACTTGTTATAAGAAGGATGTACACAAAATATGACAAGAGATTGATGAAACTAGCAAATTCAGGAATAACAATTGTTACAATAATGTCTTACGTAACTCTGAGTATGTAGCGATGGCGAGGTACTACAATATGGTCTCGGATTTTACGTTGAATTTACGTGAATTTAACACAATATCGGAGTCTAACACGGTGTGCCAGCCGTATGCAAACAAGTTAAATGAAGTGGCACCAAGAGACCTTTCAGTGACGGGGTTTCGCAGTCTAATCCTTTTCCCTAACCCTCGTCGTACCCTTTAAGTACCCTCGCGCTGTGACCGTTACATCTGGAGCGTGCAGCAATGCCGCAGCTGAACATGTTGTTATTGCTATGTCCCAGGCCCTGCTGCACTCTCGGGGTAGCGCCAGCCATCGGGATCGTGCCGCTCGTTGCCATCGGCCCGTTGCCACGCCCGTTGCCCATTCCCGTTGCCACGCCCGTTGCCACGCCGCCTCTGAGAGCGCAGGCATCGCCTCCTTTTTTGTAACCGCCGAGCCGTTGCTACGTAAGCGTCGCCTCGTATGGTGTATGCGCCACCCTCTGGCGTTCCGTGTTATGCTGAACCCGCGATTTTCTTCTGATAGCAGGCCAGATGTCGCTCTCACACTCAACCGTCCTTACTCCTTTTTATGGTAGAATTTAACGGTTCGTACAAGGGATATAACACCAAACAATGCTTCTACGATAAAACAAATCGATCTTGAAAAAATAATTTTCTCAGAGACAAGTCATTACCGGTCATTGAAAATGCACTTATCACTTATGCTTTATTTGCAATAATTTCACAAGTCTTCTGACTAACAAAGGCTCGGCCGAAAAATATTTTTTACGAGGAGAAGTACAGTGCAGCTTTGTTTTAAATGCACACATAGTAGTTCTTACCAAATTCGAATTAAGAGGAAAAATTTAAACCAATTTATGCATGTTTGTGTACTTATGCTAGCACGTTCTCACGTATAAACATGTTCCAATGCTGCGTTTCTGCTGCTCTCAGGAGGGGATGTTTTATTTATATAGCTTAATTAAAACGAGTTAAGTATTTTTTTAACACGTTCATTACGCTTTCGCGGTTTCTACGGTTGCTTTGGTCAGGCTGGAAGAAGCAGATTTGAAAACATCTCTACTGCTTGATCACATTCTTATCCTTTCTAACAAGCGGAAAAATATGATCACACGATAACATTTCAACTTATACGCCATAACCTACTCTAAATATAGGTAGTGAAATCAGTAAAAATGGTAGCCTTGTTACTAGTACGTAAATGAGTAATTTACCAAATGGTACACATATGTACGAATACGTAGTGAACGTGTTGAATCAAGCAAACACATATCTTTTCTCTTCCACCGCTCCTTTCTTCAACACGTACGCCCACACACCAAGCAGTGCCAGGAACAATGCTCCTGGTCATTGTTCGTCTACACGGTTGCCGGTGTTCAGGGTCAGATTGCTGGTAATTCTTAGTTGACTAGCATGAAATTTAAAAAGAATTATTCACCCGAAGTTTTACGTTGTCGCATGTAAGATATAAAAATAACCCTGGTGTCCTAAAGACAACAATAGTAGCATTGTGGGGCTTCTGAGGCATCGCGGCTTATGATGCAATAGTTACTGAACTACTTCAATAAATGAATTTTTTTAAAACATTTCACTCATAACGAGTGTACATGTTTCCTTCCAATCTAATCAGTGTAAATTTTACCGCACAGTTGTTGGTATATTTTGTGAATTGGTTTTACGTTACTTGAAAAAATGCGCTGATTAATTCTTTCTAATTTTACACTCACATTTATTGCTCAATGCTAATAATTTGAATAACTCAAACGATTACATAAATTAGTAACATCCACAGTTCAGATCTAAAGCAAGATAAAATAGAAGTCAGCAACGCATGACAAGGTGAGCCCCGAATTAGCGAAAAGCACTGAGCCTGCAAAAGCTGTCCGCTGCTTGTGGGCCATTTATTACAATGTATTCAGATAGCTAGATCTTTAACTGCTGATTATATTGGTCCACGATCTTCAGTCTAAAATAACTCGCTGCAGGGACGTTTCCCTCGCATAAAATACATTCCAACAGCACTGAAAAATTGGCGGAGGTCTGCGCTGTACTCTGCGCTTTGACGTCACATGATAAGACTCCCTGACACGGTCGAGAATGCAGTCTTTTACAATCAGATTAGGTGTGGTCGCCTCACATTTTATAGCCTGAATGTGGCACCTTGATAACAGTGAGTCGTTTTGAGTAATCTTTGTTATGGAGACTGCATTTGTTTAACAAGGTGCTGAACTTTGGTGAATATTTAGCGGCTCGTAAAATGGCTCTAGGAGACCGAAAACATCACGTCTGCCTTTTTTGCGTAACTTGAGTCTTTAGATTCCAAAAGTTTGGCCTTGTCTTCGTTGTTTCTTCAGCAGCTAATGAGTCTACGAACAAAGCAGTGCGCGTGAAAATGCACCAGGAAAACGTGGTATCGCGTCGTTAACTTGCTGGACTCGGCGATTTGGGGGAACGGAGAGCGTTGGGACCTGGGGAGCACGCGCGCGTGTGTGTAGGTCGGTGGGAATTTAACTTGGTTTGCTAACTGGGATTTTTGCCTGACGGGGAAAAACCAAAATGAAAGACTGAATTCTCCCACTTGATGCACTCTTGGAAAAACTGCGTAGTATGACCTAGCATTTAAAATGTGCTGTGGTATTTTGATAAAAAAAATGTAACGAGTGTGATGATGCTTCTATCGATGCAACTCGATATGAGGTCTGTTTATCTAGATTGGAAACTATTTCATTACAAAAAAGACAGTTCTTAATATTTCAAGCTTTGTTGCAATACTTTTGAATTCATTATCATGATGGAGTGAGCTCGATTATCTATTCTACTGTGACGAAAAAATGTGTTTTGCCTTCCTTTTCGTGAGAACCGCAAGAACCTGAGCATGCAGGTAAATTATCTTATACTGACATAAGCTTTAGTCTGCGGCCTTTCAAATGGTTTCAAAATATACCCCATGCAATACATTATTAGGTAATCGGTAGTAATATTTATTTTCTTTTACAATGCATCATAAAAAGTTTTCATAACCAGGCTGCAGTGATGTAACTTGCTTTTCCCTACATTATTGGAGCATTGGACTGGTTTCATAACTTTTTTTTCTTTTCATTGGACTGTTTTTTCACTGTTCATTAATTTTTAATTTTTCCATTTATTTCATGTTTTCATTTTTTATTTTCAATGGACTGTTTTCATAAAAAGTTTTCATAACCAGGCTGCAGTGATGTAGCTCTCTTCTCCCTAAATTATTGGAGCATTGGGCTAGTCTCGTACAGCGTTGTTCCCAATAATGAGGTTGTAATACATTTCCTTTATGAAGTAAAGCTAGTGACGCAAATGCATTTCCTGAGCATTTCTTGGTACCAACTAGATTCGAGTAACAGGAAATGCGATCTTTGTTGCCTTAGAACCCAGTAGGCGTGAGAGTCCTATTTGTAGCAGCAGGAGTGTTTACGTAGGGTTTTTATTAAATCAAGGCATTGAGATTGAAAAGTTATGTCAATGTACATTGTAAAGTTAACTGTTAACGTTTTTCGCCCTGACGAAATATGACGAGATATTTGGAAAGTACAAAAGGGCCTGAATAAATGTTTTGATACAGGTGGAATGGGAATGGTGTGATATGTTTCAAGACTGGATTTTTTTTCCTTTTTGGATCAAATTTCGAAACCTGTTTGAAAATAAGACGTTTGAAATTTACAGAACGAAATTTCAAATTACCGATGAATTTCTTTGGGTCGTTTTACATCCCTAATTTTTTGTATGATTCCTGAATTCAGTTAGTCTGTTCAGTTAAAATACTCTGATGTATTTTGTGCTAGTCCCAGGTTCTTGCAATTATTTTTTGATTTGTCTGATGGTTGATACGATAATTTTACTGTATAAATACACGGCATGATCTCGGTTGAGGGATCAAATATATATCTTGAATATTTACTTTCAAACGATTATGAATTTATTTTTTGACCAAAAGGGTAAAATATTATAGAATTCAGCACTTTATAGTTACGATTTTGTTGTAATAAACTCTCATTCCCTGTGAATTACGTGTTTATCATAATAAAATAGTTTACACTTCAAGCGTTTTTTGTCTATATAACTGTAGAAAACTTTCTTGAAGTATGGGTAACTAAGACAAACATCGACAGTCCTCGTGCTTCCATTCGCAGAGTCATAAATAATTATTTTAACACAAATTTTTCTAATTACTATTACGAGAAATTCACTAATGAAGCTTTCTAAGTATTAATGAAATTTTTTTCTTTCGAATTGAAGTAAATTTCGGAGAATTCCTCTAGCTGAGTCGCACGAAGTAAGCTAATATGAGGTAGTGTACTCTCCTCATTTGTATAATTTTTTACTTGTAAAATTAAAAAAATCATCACGTTAGCTCTAGCAAAAATGAATCATTTTTGGTAATAAAATAAGATATATATCATGTTGATGGTCTTGAAAAACTTGAATCACCATTATCTTACTAGTTTAGCGATTCATTTACCAATATTCCAAAAATAATTTTCAAAATATTTTTTATTGATATGGGATGCATTGGAATTTTTTGAGCAACTCGGTTATTTTTTACTTCAACTTGAAGCTTCTTAGGGAAATGCAATTTTTGTAACTACGATAATTAGCGCTCCCATGGGTAAACGCGAGCTCTTGAGCTGAAAGTTAGGAAGACTTTCCCTTCGTTGGATTTTTTTTTCTTATGTTGTGTGTTTTATTTTCCATGGTTTACTACTGGTATATTTTTCTTAACTCATTAGTATCTTTTCCAAATTTGATCTTGTTTCAAAAATTTCTTCCTGACATGTTTTTTTTTGTACAAAGGGGATCTGGTCAAGTTATCACTCATCGTGGATAGATTCCTCGTTTACTTTACTCTACACTGAATGATGCTTTCGTCCTTTCTATCTTAGGATTTCTTTTGTTGTGGCTATGAAGGTTCAAAATAATTTATAATCTAATCTAAAACAGAATACTCTAGTATAAAATTGAAAGAAGATACGGTTTGACAGCTTAGTCATCATTGTTCTCTGTAAGAAGTGTTATATATGTACGAAAGTATGTGCTCATACAAACATATACATAACGGCAAGCGTACAAACAAGCCTCCTAAAAAAATAATTTAATTGATCAATCCACGTCATAACCAAACAAAAGCTCATCCGCTTAACAGTACAAATTACTCTGCTTTAGATTCTGTCCTCAGCGCTGCTGACCTCCGTATTTTGGAATCTTTAAACATTTTTAAACACTGTCCTGAAATCATTGTGTCGGATGGAATAGTTGCTTCTGTTTCAAATCCGAGTTGATCTTACTAAATTAACGTGTGTACATAGAAGCAATGAATGTGAACTATTTTTGTAGAAATTAATTGAAATTTTTATGCGTGCTGCTCATTGGAATTGGAGTTCCTTGGGGGAATAAGTGATGTTCCGAGTTAAAGGTTAGGTAGTTTTTTTTGTTGGAATAGAACAGGCTTTTTGTGAACAGTGCTCGTCGTAGCGCGCGACCATCGAACTTGCCTCCGTCCAGGCAGACCCTGGTTCGAGTCCCGGCGCTGGTGGCGATTTTCTCTGTTGGGTATAGGAGAAAAATTGAAAAAGCACAATACCCCACTCTACCCAGGTGTCTGAAATGGGTACCGGTCTTGACCGGGGGAAAGCGTAAAGGCGTCCTGGCGTTAGTTATAAGGCATTTGAAAATCCAATGTACAAGGTGATATGTATCAGGCTTGATTGGAAATAAAGCATCCGTAAATGGCTTCATTATTGTATTGTTATGAATCAAAATTTTTTGCTTTATTGGTGTCCCGTTTTTAAGCACCTACATACTACTTTCTCCTTTAATGTTGAGTTATGATTTTGGCAAAACTCCAAAGCGATAACTTGATGGTCTATGACCGAAGCTGTCGTAGTTGAGTTTATTATTATAGTTTTGATTATTATTATGTCTTCTTTAAATTTGATCTTGTTTCATAAGCTTTTTTTACCTTGATGTTTTTATACACCTTGAGCATAGATTCTGTGTTCCCTTTGAACGATACATAATGGTGCCTTCCTCCTTCTTTTCTCTGAAACGCCCTTGTTGCAGTTGAACGAAGGCTAAAATTACTGCTAATTTAATCAATTCTAGACATAAAATTTCTAAGAAATTTTTCACCTGCACTCATTTTCATGCATGTATTTGTTTATCGGTAGCTACAATAAAAAGTTTTGTGTAAGAGTTTGGAAAATGACATTTTTGATAATTTTCGACTCGCTTTCGTTTTTATTGTATCCCTATAGATCATTGAGTTGTTAAGTAGTTTGAGAGCGCGTTATTACAGCCCACCATGGAAGTTAAATAACTGGGAGCATCGCGTATATCGTCTGTTAAAAATTTTTACAAGTTGACCACGAAAAAATAAATCTATTTTGTGACTCAGCTCTGCGCAATGCAAGAGAACGAGTATTTCTATTTCTAGTCTAGTTTTCATGATAGTCATCCCGAGTGTCAACTTATTTTAGTTAATTGAAATTTTTGTTTGTTTCAAGTATATCGTGCACATAACTGAGGAAAAAGAATCTGTAGAGGATATACAGATGCAACATTTCCTGGGTTTTAACGTGTGGACCGCGATGAGTTAGACTGAAGTTCGTTGTCCGAGCTAAAGGATAGGTAGGCTTTCTTTTTGTTAAAATAACATAGGTTTTTGTTTTGTTACGGACCAACTTTTTTTCGGTTCGCTGCTGTCCTGTTTTTTCAACACCTACTACTTTCTTCTTCAACTTTGATCTTGTTTCATGAACTTCTTTCTCATCTTACTGTTTCTATGCCCTTTCTGCATAGATTCCACATTCCCTTGACTCCATACTACATGGTGCCTTCTTCCTTCCTCTCTTTGGATCTCATTTGTTGAGGATAGGGAGGCTTAAACTAACTAATAATCTGAAGTTCGTTGTTCAACTCAAATTTATTATCAAAAGTTGTTAGTAGTTTAATAAATACCAAACATTGACTGGGTTCATTGAATACCACAGATTTTAAATTGTTAAAAATTTGCAAACGACCCATCGATGTGCCGTATTGCAAGCAACGAGTTTAAATAAGGAATAAGGAGCTTGGGCGTTGAATTCTTTGCGCGGTACGGTCATAATAGTGTTTTTTGCTGCATCATGCAATGCTCTGTCTGCTTTATTTTTATCTGCTTTATATGTCAGGCTCTTATGATACACTCATTAAACGGATGAATCATTGTTGTGTAAAGGATGTTTTGTGCTTTCTTTAGTAGGATGTGCTTGACTTGATGCAAAATTTGAATGGATTTGGATAACTTCTTACGTATATCATCTGTATGATTTTTGCGGATTAGAATCGTATCTGATGTTAAAAATTACTGGCATTCAGTTTGTGTAAATTTGTGATCGCTATTCATAATATCACGAAGTAAGGTTTTCTCTTATAAGAGTGGAGTACTTATTTAGTTTTGTTGATATCTATGCATATTTTACGTATTTTTAGCCTGAGTCTCCTCTGGAAGAAACGACCATCGTGTCTATTGGAATTGGCGTTCCGAGTGAGATGAAGTGCAGCCTCGAGTTGATGACTAGGTAGGCTTTCCTTTTATAAAGTAGAAAAGGTTTACTTATTCGTTTAGGACCACCTTAGTTCGTTCAACGCAATCCTTTGTCTCAGCGCCTAATTTTTTGACATTTATTTTATATCTTAAACTTCTTTCCATCTTACTGTTTCTATGCGCAGGACGAGGAAACCCAGTTGCGCGCCGATTCCCTGTTCCCTTAAATCCATATTAAATGGTACCTTCATCATTTCTTTGCTTGGAAATACATTTTTTGTGGTTAAGGATGCTTAACCTGTCATTTTAGAGACCCGTTTGGTCATATTTCAGAAAATACCTTAGAATATTGTAATCCTCATTGAATTTAGTCCTCTACGCATTCTTAGCAGTCACTGTGGAGTGGCGGTTTCTCCCTCATTCTGATGTCGGTGAAAACATGATCACAGTGCCGGTCTAATCACTGTGGTCGTGTTAACGGTAACGCGAGAACAAAAATGTTGACGTTAAAGGGTCCAGCTTAACTTATATCTAATCTAATCTCGAGTGTCCATGTAGGCGACGGGAGGTTGTTGCCTCGCAGGTGTAGTCATAAAAATCTGCATATTCGAGTCCCATTACATTTTGAAAGTTGAAACCTGTTTGGAGAACATCCTGTCAACCTTACCCGAGCATCTAATTTGAGCGCAGTTATTGGCAGGAGAAATTTGTTTCGTATTACCTTAGATATTTATTTCAGATCTTGATAAAGCTGAACTTTCGTCGAGATTGTAGAGTACATATTACTTGTAGATATTGCTTCTGTTATTTGTTATTTATTCGCGTTATTTGTTCTACTTTTCATTTGCTAAATATTTTTACGAGCTAGAGATTAGCATGGCCAGAGTAACCTTTGCGGCACACCCTTTCTGTTACTTATAATAGCATAATGGCATTTAGCTTGATGATAAGTTTAACTGTTTCATCGTGGCTGCTTTTCACGATGAAAGTTCCATGAAATGCGTTGAAAAACGAATTTCAACTTTTTGAACCTCCAGCAAAGTTTTTCGCGATTAAAGATGATTACCTTTTTACGAACAAGATGCCCCTCAGGGAGATGAAACTATTGCAGCTACAAAAATTAGCACTCCCATTGGGATAATGTGAGGTCCCGAGCTGAGAGTTATGTAAGCCTTCTTTTAGTGGAAATAATGTTGTTTTATTTTGTTTATCTGTTTCGGTTCATTGCTGTCTTTTTTCAGCCTCTCTTTCTTCAACTTTGATCTCTTTTTATAGCCTTCTTTCTTAACTTACTGTTTCTATGCACAGAAGATCTTATGTGCGAACACACTATTCTGTGTTTCCTAAACTCCATACTGAATAATATTTTCATCCTTCTCCTCTTTGGAACGCTTTTGTTGCGGTTAAAGAGGCTTTACACTTTGACCGAAATGTGCGCCACCGGTGGGCACGAAAGGAATTTTCATAATGCTGCTGACCGAACAGTCGTCACACACTCAATTTTCATAAATACTCAATTAAAGCTAAATTAAAGCACAGTTGGCCCGGCCTGCTCAGTTGGCCCGGCCTGCACAGTTGGCTCGGCCTGCACAGTTGGCCCGGCCTGCACAGTTGGCCCGGCCTGCACAGTTGGCCCGGCCTGATCAGTTGGCCCGGCCTGCTCAGTTGGCCCGGCCTGCGCAGTTGGCCCGGCCTGCGCAGTTGGCCCGGCCTGCACAGTCGGCCCGGCCTGCACAGTCGGCCCGGCCTGCACAGTTGGCCCGGCCTGCACAGTCGGCCCGGCCTGCACAGTCGGCCCGGCCTGCACAGTTGGCCCGGCCTGCACAGTTGGCCCGGCCTGCACAGTTGGCCCGGCCTGCACAGTTGGCCCGGCCTGCACAGTTGGCCCGGCCTGCACAGTTGGCCCGGCCTGCACAGTTGGCCCGGCCTGCTCAGTTGGCCCGGCCTGCACAGTTGGCCCGGCCTGCTCAGTTGGCCCGGCCTGCACAGTTGGCCCGGCCTGCACAGTTGGCCCGGCCTGCACAGTTGGCCCGGCCTGCACAGTTGGCCCGGCCTGCACAGTTGGCCCGGCCTGCACAGTTGGCCCGGCCTGCACAGTTGGCCCGGCCTGCACAGTTGGCCCGGCCTGCACAGTTGGCCCGGCCTGCACAGTTGGCCCGGCCTGCACAGTTGGCCCGGCCTGCACAGTTGGCCCGGCCTGCACAGTTGGCCCGGCCTGCACAGTTGGCCCGGCCTGCACAGTTGGCCCGGCCTGCACAGTTGGCCCGGCCTGCACAGTTGGCCCGGCCTGCACAGTTGGCCCGGCCTGCACAGTTGGCCCGGCCTGCACAGTTGGCCCGGCCTGCACAGTTGGCCCGGCCTGCACAGTTGGCCCGGCCTGCACAGTTGGCCCGGCCTGCACAGTTGGCCCGGCCTGCACAGTTGGCCCGGCCTGCACAGTTGGCCCGGCCTGCACAGTTGGCCCGGCCTGCACAGTTGGCCCGGCCTGCACAGTTGGCCCGGCCTGCACAGTTGGCCCGGCCTGCACAGTTGGCCCGGCCTGCACAGTTGGCCCGGCCTGCACAGTTGGCCCGGCCTGCACAGTTGGCCCGGCCTGCACAGTTGGCCCGGCCTGCACAGTTGGCCCGGCCTGCTCAGTTGGCCCGGCCTGCTCAGTTGGCCCGGCCTGCTCAGTTGGCCCGGCCTGATCAGTTGGCCCGGCCTGATCAGTTGGCCCGGCCTGCGCAGTTGGCCCGGCCTGCGCAGTTGGCCCGGCCTGCGCAGTTGGCCCGGCCTGCGCAGTTGGCCCGGCCTGCACAGTCGGCCCGGCCTGCACAGTCGGCCCGGCCTGCACAGTCGGCCCGGCCTGCACAGTTGGCCCGGCCTGCACAGTTGGCCCGGCCTGCACAGTTGGTCCGGCCTGCACAGTTGGCCCGGCCTGCACAGTTGGCCCGGCTTGCTCAGTTGGCCCGGCCTGCACAGTTGGCCCGGCCTGCACAGTTGGCCCGGCCTGCACAGTTGGCCCGGCCTGCACAGTTGGCCCGGCCTGCACAGTTGGCCCGGCCTGCACAGTTGGCCCGGCCTGCACCGTTGGCCCGGCCTGCACCGTTGGCCCGGCCTGCACCGTTGGCCCGGCCTGCACCGTTGGCCCGGCCTGCACCGTTGGCCCGGCCTGCACACCCGCACGCTGCAATCTTTGCTTGCCGAGGTGTCCACACGTGTAATGCTGAGGTCTCCTGTTCAATTCTTATTGATGGCACAATTCTATTCGTAGGACAAGGGTCCTGAGCAGCTAATAATTCATAAACGGTTCACTGGTCATGCTCATAATTTTCGGAAAATAAGGAACAAACTTTTTTGCGAGCGTTTTAAAACATTTGGTGGGGTACGCAGCTGCTGCACGCGATGACTGTTTTCATGTTCTTCAACTGTTTTCCTGCACAGTTATTTTAAAGCTGCTGTTGCATTGATATTAGCAATATTTCACAGCTGTACTTATGGTTTCACTGGCAGCCCATGCATGGCAGCGTCATTGATAGAAGTTTCAACAGCGTATCCGCATCAGAAACATACGAACACAGTTATTTTGAAGTTGCCACTGCATTGATGCTAATACATCGAGGTTTACGGCAGTAATTTTTCACAGCTGTACTTATTGTTTCACTGGTAGCTCATGCATGGCAGCGTCAGCGAGAGCTAAGAAGTTTCGACAGCGCAATCAGCATCAGCAACACAACACGACCACCTGCATTGACTCCAGATGTTACTTACCTTATTGACAACCTTTGAACGCGCCTCAGTCGTGCCTGGTTTTATGCTGTATTTCTTCCTACTCGTCCTGGCATTCTTCCTCCTGCAGCTCTTCCTCCTGCAGCTCTTCCTCCTGCAGCCTTTGCTCTCACATCCCTTTCCTCTCACATCCCTTTTCCTCTCACATCCCTTTTGCTCTCACATCCCTTTTGCTCTCACATCCCTTTTGCTCTCACATCCCTTTTGCTCTCACATTCCTTTTGCTCTCCTATTCCTTTTGCTCTCACATTCCTTTTGCTCTCACATTCCTTTTGCTCTCACATTCCTTTTGCTCTCACATCCCTTTTGTTCTCACATCCCCTTTCCTTACATTTTCGTCTCACACCGCCACCTTCTAAGCGCTTGCACTGCCTGGCGAGGTGTGCAGTTGCTCTTTAGTCCACCGGGCAAATCAAATTATTTACGAGTCTCATTGCCAAAGACTGCGCTGACGACGTGTTCCTTCAGAGCCGGGAATGAATTATGCTCCCATATTACACAGCATTTAGTGCGTTGAAAGGTTAAGTTGAACTCTTAGTCGAGTCGCGCCTGCAAATGCCTCGGTTGATGATTGCGAGATCGTTAAGCAAGCACTTTGGGAGGTGAAGATTCGTTTTTAAACGCTTCGTTGAGTTTTAATATTATGGTCCGATGTTCCTGATGATTTTGAGTGGTTAAAGCTTGCGAGACTTTCCTTTATTGCATCTTTGGTCTCGCCGCTTTAGTGAGGTAATGAGTAGCTTTAGCTTTCGTTTGTTACGAAATTGTTGGTTTAACCCTAAGGGTGGATTTTTGCCTTAAAATATTGTGTTCGACATGAAAATTTTGTTCACATTTTATGCATATTGACTCATTTAAAGAAGTATCTGCATTTGCATGAAATGGTTAAAGTAAATAAAATGGGACATGAATTAGCTCCTATTTTTAAATAGAGTGAATTTTCTGTTTCTTTCTCTGTTAACCATGCCACATCGAGGCAGAATAAACTTTTTAAATTTAAATCGAGCTATGAACTCCGTAGGAAAATAAGTTGGTACATACATTATACCAGCCGTCGGTGTGGTGCGACCGTCGGTGTGGTGCGACCGTCGGTGTGGTGCGACCGTCGGTGTGGTGCGACCGTCGCTGTGGTGCGACCGTCGCTGTGGTGCGACCGTCGCTGTGGTGCGACCGTCGCAGTGGTGCGACCGTCGCTGTGGTGCGACCGTCGCTGTGGTGCGACCGTCGCTGTGGTGCGACCGTCGCTGTGGTGCGACCGTCGCTGTGGTGCGACCGTCGCTGTGGTGCGACCGTCGCTGTGGTGCGACCGTCGCTGTGGTGCGACCGTCGCTGTGGTGCGACCGTCGCTGTGGTGCGACCGTCGCTGGGGTGCGACCGTCGCTGTGGTGCGACCGTCGCTGTGGGTGCGACCGTCGCTGTGGGTGCGACCGTCGTTGTGGTGCGACCGTCGCTGTGGTGCGACCGTCGCTGTGGTGCGACCGTCGCTGTGGTGCGACCGTCGCTGTGGTGCGACCGTCGCTGTGGTGCGACCGTCGCTGTGGTGCGACCGTCGCTGTGGTGCGACCGTCGCTGTGGTGCGACCGTCGCTGTGGTGCGACCGTCGCTGTGGTGCGACCGTCGCTGTGGTGCGACCGTCGCTGTGGCGCGACCGTCGCTGTGGTGCGACCGTCGCTGTGGTGCGACCGTCGCTGTGGTGCGACCGTCGCTGTGGTGCGACCGTCGCTGTGGTGCGACCGTCGCTGTGGTGCGACCGTCGGTGTTGTGCGACCGTCGGTGTTGTGCGACCGTCGCTGTGGTGCGACCGTCGCTGTGGTGCGACCGTCGCTGTGGTGCGACCGTCACGGTGTGGTGCGACCGTCACGGTGTGGTGCGACCGTCACGGTGTGGTGCGACCGTCACGGTGTGGTGCGACCGTCACGGTGTGGTGCGACCGTCACGGTGTGGTGCGACCGTCACGGTGTGGTGCGACCGTCACGGTGTGGTGCGACCGTCACGGTGTGGTGCGACCGTCACGGTGTGGTGCGACCGTCACGGTGTGGTGCGACCGTCACGGTGTGGTGCGACCGTCACGGTGTGGTGCGACCGTCACGGTGTGGTGAAACCGTCACGGTATTGCAAATCCCGCTCGGGCGCGCCAGGTTTCTTCGTCTCGCTGCCTCGCTAAGTAAGGGCCCTCACACACGATTATGACCACAGTGGGGCCCTGGCGCCGGTTATGGGCCCCTCTTGGTAATGGAGCCGCCCGTAAAGACGGTTCTTTACGGCCGCCTTCCGTCATCCGCGAGTACCGAGTTCTGCGGATGCGGTTGCCTGAGTAGCATGAGTATCGGTGGCCTCAACCGCGTCTGAAACGCTCGCTAACTCGCCAGTCACGTGCTATTCGAGAAGCAGTCATATTCCCTGTAGGCTGGTGCAGAAATTGGAGCTTCATTTCGCATTTTCAAGTTTTGTCCTTGGGTCGGATTAATTTCCCCTCTCTTCTTAGTGCGGGATGGTTCCACGTTTATGACTTGTAAGTGCTTAACAATACGCGTAAAGCGAATCGTATAATGTGAGATCGACGGTCATTTCTTGGTGTATTATCAGCGTGAAGCAGTAATGTTCGCTCCTTCAGGGGCTCATATTTAGTCGTATTTCTTATGATGCAGAGAAAGTGAAGAATCAAATCCTTTAACTGCTTCTATTTCTTTTATACTGTCACGATGTGAACGCTGTAGCGGAGCTGTGGGCTGACACCGGTTGGCAGCTGCGTCAGGATGTTCTACTACATTTTGTGATTGTTGGTTTTCTATCCGTCATTTCTTCCTTCAGTTTCTCTTGAGACGCGTTAACATCTCTTAGTTTCCAGTGCTGTGTATTTGATGAAGATTGCCTCCTCAAGAGGCGTATGACAAAAGTTATAATTCATGCTTGAGTTATAATTCATCCGTGACGAATGTTTCAAATGCTGTTTAAGTATGTTTCTTTCTTTTCATTTTTGTCTTAGGATGACATTAGAATCGATTTCAATTAACAGAAAAACATTTTTAAAAATTATCAGTTTTTATGTTGCATTCAGGTGTCCAGTCCAGAGAGTGGGTACATGGGACGGATACACCAGGCAGGCAACGAGCAATAAACTTTGTAATTATTTCAAGGCATTTTGGTGTCGCCCTCCGAGGTTTAATGTGAGGTAAATCACAAATTTCCATGTTTTTAACTACTTCAAAATTGCTCGAATTTGCGCATTTTTATGCTTTCAAACGCTTCGTTGAGTTTTAACATAATGACCCGATGTTCCAAATGATTTTGAGTAGTCAAAGTCTTAGCAAAAATCGGTCAGTTAATTCGAACGTTGGAAGCGACATGAATAAAAATGCAGCACTGAATTATTTCCTTATGAGTGAATTTCATTGCGATGGGAGTTTGCTTTAAAGGTGCTGGTCTTCTAACCTTCTAAGGTAGTATGCATTTAAAAGCCAGAGCTTCTGAAGAAGTTTAGTGACACGTGTCAAGTTGTTGGACTGAAGTTCTTACCGATACCTGGACAGCCTTGATTCTGCAACTTTCTTGTGTTTAGCTGTTTTGAGAGCTAAGTACGGGAAATTAACTCTTTGTGAGTAATCATTTTGATTGCCAATTCACCTCATTGTAAAGGAAACTTTTTGAGCGTTTAACTTTAATCGAGGCAAGCAGTCTCGCCATAATGGTTTTGAATGGCCATAATAGTTTTAAATGCGCACAAGTCTGCTTGACTCGTGCAATCAAGACTATGTTTATGACACGGACCTTCTTTATGCCGCTGAACGTGAACTCAAAGGTCTTGGTAATTTTGAGCGTATTATAGACATGAAACCCTCTACGGCACCGGCAATTTCAAGCGCATTGACGGTGCGCAACAGCTTCGCGGTAGGCAATCTTGAGATCGCTGAACAGCAATGTTAGGAGTCATCACTCGGCTGTATAGCTGTGTCATCTCGCCTCTCTAGCGCATAATCGTTGGATCGCTAAGGTTACGACCCTTGCTATCGGGAAGCGAGATTTCGCGGTACTGCTTTGCTTAGAACATCCTTTCTCTCGTGCCCTCTGTCTCAGGGTTAGGATTTCTTTTCAACCATTGTTTTTCTCTGAAGCGTACCCGATTGCCGTTGACGAATGTCAGGACCGCATTCGACGTTTGAAACATCGTCTTGATGTTTGAAGCTCGCCGATTGCTTAAGAGGGATTATGCAATACGGAACTCTTCTCTATTGTTATTTTAACCTGTCGTGCTGGGTCGTTGTGCTTTCTTCAGCTCGTTACATTTGCTAGGAGCTACAGAACGAAGTCATTCGTTTGCACCTAACGATAACGGAAAGTTTTCCTGTTCGTCGAGTGCTTTGCTTCTTTAACACGTTGCTTGCGATGTGGCCCATCGATGGGTTGGGCCTAAAGTTCTTCCTGCTACGATACAACTCATCGATGGGTTGTTTGAAAAAGTTATCACAACCTTTCATAATTATTGATATTTAATGAACCCAGTTATTGTTTGACATTTGTAAAATTCCTAACATCTTTTGACTTTAAACGTGAGTTGAATATTGAACTGCAGTTTAACCAATTTCGGTAAAAGTGTCAAGCATTGGTGGCAGTTCACGAAGAGCTCGAGCCCGCTCCCCACGGGTCCATGCACCGCTGCTCCGTAGGGCCGCTCGGCGGGCCGCCATGACTGGATAAGTGTTGCCTCTGAAGGGACGATCGCTCCATCTCTCGGCGCCGTCTTTAATTAAAGTCATCGGTGTTGCTCCCCTGAAAGTTTTCTTCATTTGTCACACGTGGCATTTTAAGTCGACATTGCTACAATGCACTGCCTAATTGAAGTGTCAGGCTGTGGCTCGGCGCCCTACCTTTGCGATGGAACAGACTGATTAGCTTAATAGGTCCGACCGCGCTGGAAGAGGAGTCCTTGTTCTTCTTTCTTCGCTGTTCCCTCCAAATTTCCTGCCATCCTGTTCATGTTCGAACTCCATGGCTGACGATTATATCTTCATGACAAAGATATGTTCTCAAACGACTGCTCTGTAATTTTGGGTCTTTGTGCGTGTATAACCGATTATCACTTGTCCAGCCTATTTTGAAAATTGGTGCTTAACTTGAGGAATTAATCTTCTTCAGTTTTTCTCTGTCTAGACATGTGTAATTTATGCCATTTAGGCATGTGTAATTTATGCGGTTTACCCATGTGTAATTTATGCGATTTTCTGCTCTCAAACGAAATTGGTTTGCCATAAACAAATAGAAATTTATGGCTGCTTGGGAGGCACGTCGTTACGATTACAAATAGCACTCAGAAGAAACGCTCCATTGAGACCATTCGTAGCTATTATTTGTAGCTATTATTCTAACCGCACTACTGCAAAAGCGTTCAAATTTGGTCAGAGAAGAACGTACGCCCTAACAAAAACACGTTTTTATACATGTTCTTATGTAACTGTTCCTCTCAAATTTAACCTCCACGATAATCACGATTGCGACTTTCAAACTTGAGAACAAAACGTCCATTGTTTCTGTTAACAATTTCGAAAAATTTCAATTTTACAGTGGGCAGTCAAATACCTTAATTGCAAGTATTCATTCAAGTTCTATAATGCAGAAAAATACGGAAACTAAGTTCCACTATCACATTGTTGTGAAGTTTTTTTATCTTTGTGAAGTATCGTGGCGAGAGTACCTTCTTTCACTCCATACACACACACACACACACACACACACACACACACACACACACACACACACACACACACACACACACACACACACACACACACACACACACACACACACACACACACACACACACACACACACACATACACACACACACACACACACACACACACACACACACACACACACACACACACACACACACACTACGTGTGAGGCCAGCCAACATATACGTACAATCTTCGTGCGTTGGTACTATCTTCGTGCGCTCGTCTGATGGATGACTTAGGTCACGGCATACTGAAGGTATAGATGCTCGCGCGACTACGAAAAATTCCTGTACCGATGTCGTCTTCATGCCGTCTTTTCTCAGCCGGTAGACAGCGGCGTAACACTTCGAGATATCAGGGTTCAAGAATCTCGGTACCAGTTTCAACACTTTGACTGCGGCGGGTAACACTGAAGTTCAGTATTCAACTCCAATTTTCAGTCGATTGTAATGAGCCATTTTGAAAATAGCACACATGAACAGAATCGTGTTTTAATTTAGATTTAATTGTTTATGAAAATTGAGTTTGTGACTACTGCTCGGTCAGCAGCATTATAAAAATTCCATTCGTGTAACGTTGCAGTCAAAGTATTTAACCCAAGCGTGTAGAGCAGGGTTGGCTTTTTGTGATTTTTTTCAAGACTTAGCTAATACGTTATAGTTATAGATTAGTATGTAAAATTAGGGGTTGTCGAGCAATAATTTTCTAGTGTTTTCGTTCATATTTAATTGAACGATATGAAATTTTGGCATGTGAAATTTTCATTTTTTTTGGAGAAACGCAAACCTATTTCCTTGAAGAGAGCTACGCTTGTTATTAAATTTTTTAAAATATTGAATAAACAATTTTATTACGAAGGCAATTTGTAGTTTCATCGTTTTTCTGCTTCTGAATTGTTGCTTTGAGCACTGGAATTCTTCAAAGATGTAAGCCGTGATTGCTCGATATCATGTTCAAGTGAAACTCCTTAATTAACTGCACGGACACGTAACTCTTGTTTAAATTAAGTGAGGCAACGCAAAACTCAGGCGATGAGAAACTTAGAAGAACGTAAGAACACAATATAGCCAGCCATACATTTACGATAAAATGAATTAAAATGTTAATTAAAAATGGTTATTAGAAAAAACATTTCACGTGTTGTTGCGTAACGGTTTCCAAGTTATTTCGAACAGCAGATAGAATTTCCACGAAAGGTGTAATTTTGATCTGCGAAGTGTTGATCTGTCGTCCACCAATTGTTCATCCCAGATTGATTTACTGAAACTACGATGTCAGCTTACATTGTTACGCTACCATGACGGATCAGGAGAACTGCATTGAAACCTAAAATGATTTATTTTACGTTCGGGTGTTATTCTCCAGCAGCCTTTGAGAATGGCGAGGATGACGCAATTTGGAGAGACGGACTCTAGGAAGAGCTTAGTTAATCAAGTCTTTCTCGTTGTGACGGGACAACAAAGCTACTTCACCTCGTCCCTCCTGCTTTCCAATCCGATTTGGCGACCGACGGCATTGCAGAAGTCTTGGTTGTCAACAGGGAGCGGGAGCTTTTCTATCACTTTCCTGGGTCCTGGTCGTAGGGGTGTCGGGTACGGGGTGATGTTGCTAAGTGCGGTGTAGGATACGGGGTGATGTTGCAAAGTGCGGTATAGTATACGGGATGATATTGCAAAGTGCGATGTAGGGTATGGGATGATGTTGCCAAGTACGGTGTAGTATACGGGATGATGTTACGAAGTGCGGTATAGTATACGGGGTGATGTTGCAAAGTGCGGTGTAGGATACGGGGTGATGTTGCAAAGTCCGGTGTAGTATACGGGATGATGTTGCAAAGTGCGGTGAAGTATACGGGATGATTTTGCAAAGTGCGATGTAGGGTATGGGATGATGTTGCCAAGTACGGTGTAGTATACGGGATGATGTTGCGAAGTGCGGTATAGTATACGGGGTGATGTTGAAAAGTGCGGTGTAGGATACGGGGTGATGTTGCAAAGTGCAGTGTAGGATACGGGATGATGTTACAAAGTGCAGTGTAGGATATGGGATGATATTGCCAAGGGAGGTGTTACGGGATGATGTTGCAGAGTGCGGTGTAGGAGACGGAATAATATCGCATAAATAAGATGTAGTACATGGGATGATATTGCACATTGTAAGGTTCAGTTCCTTGTGTCAGGCTGGTAATATAATCAATGAAGTCTGATGACGGTGGTATGAATGTGTGTGGTTTGAGATGGAAGCCTGGGGAATGCGGTTTAAGGAAAAAATAAACTGATACCGTCCTAGGAAATAGTGCTGGCCACGACGTAATAGTTGCTACTTTGCTCTCAGAACGACTTTCTCCTTTCATTTAGGGGAGATATTTAACGGAAGTGACGTTTTTTAAATTCCAAAGAGTGGGTTCCTAACAATTACAGAAATATTGATCTTTGCCTGCCCGCTTACGTTCATTAGCTAAGTATCCAAATATTCAATTTCAGGTGCAAAGAGGTTTGGTCGAAACCGTGAACTCGAGGCCGTATTCCAATCGTGAAAAATTCTTCGTTGAAAATATTTATGATGCTTCGTGTAATTATTTCATTGTAAAAAATATGTTTAATATTACCACTTTGAGTGCGATCTGACCACCGGTGGTCGCTGAGGGGATTTTAATAATACTGCTGACCTATCAGCAGTCAAGATCTCAACTTCCGTAAACACTTGATGGAAACTAAATGAAGGCGCGATCGATTTAATGTTTGTTATTTCCAAAATTAATCTCCAAATTTGACTCTAATTTCAGTTGAATATTGAACTTTAGTTTAAGCCGCCGCACTTAACGTGTTAATTCATTTGATACGATTGTCTTCTCGTGGTGGGAGTCGGGAGTTTCCTGGACTTTCAAGTTTTCAAGCGATAAAGTTTACTCTGCAGTTCTACCAAAATTATCGCAGCAGGTGCTTTTCCATCTGAGATGACCTCCTGAATGTGCTCCCATGAACTCCCATTCTGTCAACTTCCAGCGGTATGAGAGGCCGATTTCGGGATTTGTAATTAGACAATTAGACCTGTAAAACTTTAAACTAACATGCTAGAAATCTGAAATGGGTAAATGTAAACTTACTGGAAGTGGGCGGGTGGGTTGAATGTCGAAGTAAAGTATGGCTGGTCCAATATTTGAGCATAGGGGCATTTAAGGGCACGCTGCAATTGGCGAGTTGAGTTCGTGTTAAGGACCCCCATTTTAGTGACCTCAAAAGTAACCAAACCGCTCACTCGAGCATGCCCGACTCTTGGTCTTATCAGCAGCACTCCAGTTAAGGCCCTGTCGTGGCTTTCTCCTAGCCTTTTTTGGGTGCGAGCATTCTTAAAGAACATTTCTCAGTAGGAGCTTTGCGATATACTTGTCATGCTTCGCAAGTGTCCTTGCGTCTCCTGTCACGCTCATGCTCTCGGCAAGATGTTGCGTCGCTTCG
This sequence comes from Morinoia aosen, assembly GCA_030386875.1. Classification (NCBI taxonomy): domain Eukaryota; kingdom Metazoa; phylum Arthropoda; class Malacostraca; order Amphipoda; family Talitridae; genus Morinoia; species Morinoia aosen. The sequence goes on from CM059559.1 coordinate 16,807,186, forward strand.
GATTTGTAGGCATGCTGGCGTCACTGAGTTGTGCGTTTGTATAGGCATGTTGGAATGACGGCTGTGTGGTCTTCAATTAGACGGGAGTAACTGCATTGCAGGTTTTTGGCTCGCTTGAATGTCTTCTATGCATCTGGAGAGGCATGCTGTCTGCTGCTGTAGTTGGATTGCTGCTAAAATCTAGACGAGGCAAAAATGTACGCCTTGTGAAAGTAGTCGAACCACAGAAATTTAAAGCTCGGAATGCTAGTAAGAGAAATTCATTTTGTAGAACATTATGAGTAGGCAAATAGTAAATAGAAAAGGTGCAAGGCATTTTCTTGAGGAAATCGACTAGGTTACTTTGCTCAATACTGACCACGACGTAATAGTTGCTAGTGCTGTCAAAATGCAAATAATTGAATTGTTCAGTTGGTAGCTTCGTTACACAGAAACGAAAATCCAATTCAATGAAGTCCTCAAAACTATTTTTTTAATGCAACACTCAATTTTGCTTAATAAGGTGACTAATAGTAATGAAACACGCCTAATTGAAAACTAGTACGAAAACTTAGAGATTTTTGAGTTATCCTGCAATCAGCATAAATTCTCAATTCGTTACTGGGAACACACATTGGTGATGTGAAGCACGTTAGTGGCTGTGTGTATCCTCGTGGGAAACATGGAGAAGATCAAGGAGTGACTAAAGTGCGCAACAGAAAATAAAAGAAAACGAAGTTCGGTGTCAGTGAGTGTGTGTGTGTGTGTGTGTGTGTGTGTGTGTGTGTGTGTGTGTGTGTATGTGTTATTAAATCCCCGACTCCCACTTGTGATGATAGGGTGGACGCTTCTTGAGGATTTTACTTAAAAGTGCGTGGAAAATGTTTTTTCCTGACGACTGTTCCTCGAAAGTAGACGGAGAAACTGAGAGCGAAGTTCTTGTGCTATTATTTATGTGTGGGCTTTTCGGAGGAGTTTTGATGCAACAGAGAGGACTTATTTATTTATTCACTTGTAACATTTTATGGTGCTTTCTGTGTGACTGCCAAGAATATTTTTCTCTGTGCCGAATTCTGATGGCCTATTATGAGTAAGACTCAGCACTGATCAAGTGAGACTTTCTGCATCAATTTGTTCATGAAGCGTTTTCCGTTTCAACATACTTCAAGCAACTGTTTAAAATGCTTTGCAGCTTTGCTATCATTACTTCGACAATTTGAATTTAAAATTAAGTTTAACAACGTTTGCCAACTGTTCATATTTGTTTTGCAGGAGGTTGAATATGGTTTCCTGTTCTTGGATCTATTACTCCTCAGGAGGCACACGATAAGCTGTATGTTTAGGCTGCTCCTAGTAAGTTTTGTATTTATTGTATGGGGACCGGGGCCCCGAGAGAGGATACTGTTGGGCTAACTCAGCTATGGGTAGACCTTCGGGACTTATATTTTTCACGCCCATCAGTTTTCGTACCTTCTACGTTATTTTTTCCTCTTTCCTTTCTTTTTTAATCCGAACTTTGTCTCTATGTACACACCTTCTGCAGTGATTCCATATTTTTTCAAGTCCTTGCTAGTCAGTCCCTTCTTTTGAGACCGCTTTTTATGTAGTCAGGAATTTTCCTATTTTTGAATTGAAGAATACTAACCAGCTTTTTCTGAATCTATAATATAAACCCACCTAGTTAGTGTTTCGAAAATGTGTTGTTTTGAGAAGTACGGACTCAGTGGAAATTGTGTGTAAGAGAGTTTGTCGAAAATCGAAGCGAGGGAGTGTGTTTGTCTTCTACTTCGTTTAGCTGCTTCGGATCCTAGGAAAATATTGACAAAAATTAGGAACAGCGGCTCGAGTGTCAAAAAATTCTAAAGGTCAATAAAAAAATTCACGCCTCAAACGAAAGTTTTATCCATGACCGAGTAGAGAACGATTGAAAGCATGGAGACGAAGTCTCCAAGCGCTTTCAGAATGTCGAGTTCAAGGATGAAGATCAAGTTATGGAGTGACGTCTTATCGAAAATAAATCAAGCATTGTCTTCTGATAGCATTTTCTCTTAAAGTGTTGACAGCAACAATGTTTGCATTTTTCTCGTAAATATACTGAATTTTCCTCTCTAATTGTATTGCTTAGTTTAATGATATGACGCCCTGAAACTGCGCGTTGTTTGATTAGTTTAACGTATAGTTAATGGAAAAAACTCTAATTCATTCAGCACTACATGAAAGCTGTCTTGAGTACAAACCTCAAAGATTTTCCTTGACCATAAGTGAAGACTATGCCTTTCACACTCCCTTTCTTTATCCATACCTTAGGAAGATGTTCATCTTCGCCTTATCCGTACCTTCATCTGTGTTTCTCAGGTGCGAGACCGCGTGTGTGGCGATAAAAAATTGATTTCTGTTTCTTACCAAATTTGGCACGAATGTTTTGGGGCGCCTGGACACAGTGAAATTAGCTATGAAAAACATCTTTTTTTTTACCTATGTTCGTTCTTCTTGATTGAAGCGTCGGAACAAAAATCGTCGAGTTGAAGTTGAATCTGATACCGATGCTACACGCTAAGATTGTTGGTGAAAGCCACGAAGTGCTCGAAAGGTTTGGAATGAAAAGTATGATTGCTTCAGCATGGCCATGGTGATTTTCACGTTTTTTCCATGAAAATGTAAACCGTAGAACTTCACAGTTTTCTTGAAGATGGTTCCATTTAAGAATTTGCTCGTGAAGTAATGAAAAATGTAGCACCGAGCTATCTATTCTCATTAAGAAGATGAAACGCTGAAATTTTCATGGCGAGCTTCCTTGGGGTGCTACAACCGTTGTTTCCATGGAAATTAGGGCTCCCGAAGGAACGACATGAATTCACGAACTAAAGGTTAAGTTCACCTTCCTTTTGTGGAAATTGCATGAATTTTATGTTTTGACTCTCGTTTTTTGGTTCACTGGTGTATTTTTTCAGCCCTTTCACTTTTCCCTTCAACTTCTATCTTGCTGTATGAACTACTTCCAATCTTGCTGTTCCTGTGCTCCTGAGGACTCACCTCGTGCATATATTCACCGTTTCCTCAATTCCAAATTAACTGATCTTTTCACGATCTTTGCTTGAGAATTCCTTTGTTGTGGTTCGGAGAAATTAAACTGATAATTTTTATCTAAGGATTGAATGGGTCTTTCATCGCTGGTTTTGCTTTCTTCGCTGCTTGATTCCTTGAAATACTTGTTGCTCATTTCCGATCAGGGTTGTAACAGCTAAAGAGAATAAAAAACATAATAATACCACTTTTTTGTAATATTTGCACACATTATTAACCGTCGCCACGTCCTGGACTCTTAGAAGGTCGGCAAAGCTAGCACATGTTTCACATCAGCAAACCTAGGGTTGCCATATATGGTCTTTAGCGTCTCGTTGAGCGCTATTCATTGGTGTAAGGTAAAATTAGGTGGGAGGAACAGGGAAGGAGAGGTATCAAGCTCAAATCTGTATGAATTCTTCTGCTTAGTCTGGGGTGTAGCTACCGGCGCTGCACAACCTCTTAGAAGGCCAGCAGTGTACCTGAGGCATACCAGCACACACTCTGCCTCTAAGAAGGTCGCCATCATTTTTATTTTCTCATGTTTTTTGTTCCAAAAATGGGAGTCCAAATCCACAGATTTACTTCTACGCAAAAAATAATACCACCATTGTATTTGGGAGGAAAAGCTCTATGCATATCAAACTCTTTACAAGCAATGAAACTGCTTGATAACAGCCTATGCACAAAATGAACTAAAAAATAAAAACTGTGTTTTACATATAGTGCACATAACTCCGGAACTATTGGACCTGAAAAAAAAATTCACATACCACAAGATTCAGCAACTTAGAATCTATGAAAATGCATCATAAAAAAACATAAAAGTGCAATAAATAAAAAATGGCCAGTGATTTTCTGATTCCTGTTTTTGTATTTTACCGAAATAAAAACTCGAACTTCGTAGATTTTCCTTGGGGTAGCAGTATTTTTTTCCCCATTGACAGAAAGAGCAACTCTCTCTCTTTACAATGAACCCCCAATGAAACTTCTAACATGATTAATGAATGTACAGTAAGTTGCACAGTTACCCATTTTCTTCAAACCTCTTGGTAGGTCGACCATGTGGAGACGGGTTAACTAGCTTTGCGGTAGGCCGCGTGTTGAAGTTTGGTTTTAATTTAAAACCTTCATGACTCAGGATGCCCAACTCCCTCTGCTGAGCTCTGCGAATATTTATACGCACCTATTGAATTTTATCCATGTAATTTTTTCAGGCCGCTTTTATGTTCCTGATTTACTTCTTTCATCCTCCAGCACTGTAACGCATGTGCCATATGTTTCTTACATTTGACGAGGTAAAACACGCGAAGTATTTGAAGAGTTTCGATCTTCGTATCACGGAAAAACTGGTATCATGTAAGGCGAAAGTGGTACACGTGTATTTTAAACAACCTTTCTAGTGGACGCAATGCATCGATGCCTTTTTAAAATCGCTGGCGACCACATCGTTCATGCGATAAATCAGGCTGAGCTGTGCCCTGCTGTAGCGGCCTTTGCTTGCATTGGCTGTCGATCTTTCCGTTCCGCTTCACATGATGTGATCAACGTTGCTGGCAGCGCGGTAGGGCTTTGAACTGAACGTATTTCGGGTTATTTCTAACACCTCGAATATTTTTAAATACGTGCTTCCAGTAGTGAAAAAAGCGTTATGAACATCAATTATATCTGAACAAATACTCTATTCTGAATAAAGTAAGCCAAAGTGTGGCTTTAGATCTGAGAACAGATATCTGTGAGTGTATCTGGATGAGGCATCCCAAATTGATGAACAAGTGGATCCGTTCGCTTGCATGCAGGCTTACTGGCGCTGGCTTCTGCGCCCTAAACTCAATATTTCTCTCGTTCGTATTAGGTTCATTTGAACTTCAATGAGGTCGAGAGCTGAGCTGCTTTGCTGAAAACTTTCCATGAAGTTGAACGCGTTCTCTTACTTTCGTGTGTTTGCTGCAGTAGCTTGCGTCAGTGTGGGTGACACTGGTAGTATTTTCCAGGCTGTCAAATCCAGGCGCCTCAATGCAATTTTTAATTAGAAAATAGTTCGCTCATGCCTCGTGTGTGAGTGGTCCTGAGCTTGGTTGGCGTGTCAAGTCCCAATAATTAACAATAAATAAAGTGCGAGGCTCACATGTGTCTGCTACACCAAAACCTCGAGCGTTCGTTTGACTGCTCCCGAATTGTGTTTAAATGATTTTTGATTTCGGCTCACTTTATTCCGAGTAAAGTATTTGTTTACAGATAATTGATGGTGATAAAGCTCGTTTCACTACTAAATGTACGTATTTATAAATATTCGACGTATTGTAAATAATCCGAAATAAGTCCGGTTTGAATTCATCCCGAAGAGCTGGCATACCTCTGTGTTGCAAATGGAAAACTTGCGTTCGTTCATTTGAACCCTAAAGACTCTTAATTTCTGCCTCTGACTCTCTATAATTCTTCCTGCTTCCACTTAGAAACAATTTATTTCAAATAAATAAGCTAGGCTGGCCGTGCCTCGATATGCCTGACTGGGATCACTCTCACCTGCTCATTGAAGTCTCCTTGGCTGCAGAGTCGGAGCTCGATTTAACACGTTAACTGCGACGTGAGCCGCCGGTGTACATGGAGGCAATTTTCATACTGCTGCTGACCGACCAATAGTCACAAACTCAATTTTCCTGAATACTTTATCTTAACTAAATGAGGGGACGATCTAGTTAATGTTCGCTATTTTCAATATTGCTTACTACAATTGAATTTGAGTTAAATATTAAACTTCAGTTTTACCTGCTGCAGTCGAAGTGTTGAGGATTTTTTCCTCCCTGATTCTTCGCGCTGATTTTCCTCGCCAGCAATAAACTTCTGGTGTTCAAATAAGCATTGAATATTGTGTATACTTGCGCTTCATTTTGGTTTGAACGTATTCTCGTTTAGTCATCAAATCCTTAATCTTGAAAGAGAGCCACTAGTGCACACCGACCAATCGTATGTTGTAAAGAGGATGTCGTATGAGTCTATCAGCAGATATATTACAATATTTCTAAATAACTACGTTTAACTCTGAAGTATTTCGTTTCTTACGCACGCGTTTTCAGTTATAAGCTGATGAAGGCGCTGTCTGTTTTTAAATTATTCCAATCAACGTTTGTACTCAGCGATGAAATTCCTTCTCAGTGGATTGGGCCCCTCGAACAGAAAGTAATAAATTACAGTGTGTGCTTGTCACTTTCCTGTGAATTTTGATGATATTCTACGCTACCATAAGTCATGAACAGCACTTTCTGTTGGGCCATCAGCCGGCGGCCCGTAGTGGGCACTTCATGCTATGTTTGATCTTATCTTCTCTGCCATCTGCATTGTAAATGCGTCTTACGTTCAGCGTGCGGTTTTTGCAAACCTGTTTCTCGACTCATTTTTGAGACTAAGTCAATCTTCACTAATTACTGGCGGAATTTCGTATCCATAATACTATTTACGAGGGTTGTTTGCTTAGAGCCACAGGAGGAGGGCATCAGGGGATGAATTTTTTACGCGGTTGCTTATCAGAAAAGTTAAGTGAAGTTCGGTGTGCTGTAGGAGGCAATTGAATACGAATGGCGGTCAGTCGCCATGACCTACGCCTGTACGGCTATCGTGCGCCCTATCTGCGCTGGTCCGTCACATGCAGGAGATAGGCACGCACCAAAACGCCCAGCTGCTTTGCATCGCCGGCCTTAATTAACCCTAATGATGCCCGTATTACATGGAGTGTAACGGTGCAGGTGACATGCGCCCAAAATGACAAACGACAAGTTTTCTTCACTATTTTATTTTAGAACATAAACGGTAATTGTGTTCGCGCGCAATGACATGGTTTTATTTTAGGACATACACGGTGGTTATGTTCGCGTGCAATGACACTGTTTTATTTTAGGTTTTAGGACATACACGGGGGTTATGTTCGCGTGGAATGTCATGGTTTTATTTTAGGACATTCACGGTGGTTATGTCCGCGTGCAATGTCATGGTTTTATTTTAGGACATACACGGTGGTTATGTTCGCGCGCATTGCATTCGAACTGTTCATAGCTAGCTGCTGTATATACTATAGATATGTAGAATTTCACGTATTCATCAAATCAGCTTATCTGTGAGAAGCCTCTTTAAACAAATTTTTCTTCGATATGAGTGTTTTTTCAAAGAGCTTATACCTTAAAGGGATGCAAAGGCATTGTGAGCAGATATTACGTCCAGACGAGCTGATGTCAGGACATAGAGGGGATGGAACCCTTTCCTGAACACCCAGTGAAGGCTGACACTTAAAGTGATGGTGGAGGCAGCCCGGGGTTCTGAATCGACATCGTATCCCGTCTCGGAATCTCTTCGTGAAACTCCAACTCTTCATCAGTGTACTGGGACAGAAAAAATAATTTTTTAAAAAAGAGGCAACAACGAAAACTGTTTGCAAAGGATATTGGTGTTAGTGTTAATTAGTTGGACATTCCATAATTAATCATCACCGTTATTACAAATTTAAATTATTGTACATCATTGAAGAATGACCCGGATATTGCGTTACCACCCATCTTTTTGCAAACTTTTCGTTGGTGACAGCGATCTCTGCTGTGAAGTATCTCGTTTACCTTCCTGAGATTTAGATAGCATCGCGCTCTGCAGTTCCAATGCGACTTGTAAGGCCCCTGATGTTAGAGAAAGCGCCGTATGAATAGTCGTAATTTATGCATGTTTATAATCCATGTTTGGAATTGCTGGATTCAACCAGGGTGGAGGAAACAAGGTAGTCATTTCTATTGGGTAATATACACCCCTTCTGGTTCGGCTAGCCAATAGAACGGCTTTATTTCAAACAAACTTCATGAAGTCACCATTGCGACATGTTGTTAGGCCAATAGTGGTGCCAGATTTAGGGTTAGCAGTGTTGCCAGGTGCAATATGAGCGCTGCTATTTGTTCGTCGCCATGACGTCGGCATTGCCACACAGTCGACGGAAAAAGACTGGTTTGACCCTACCTTGTTTCTTCTACCGTGACTCAACCAAGTGCTCTATAAACGACGGATGTGCTTTACAATGCAAGAAGAAACAGAGCTGTGTCCCACTGCACTCCAGTATCGAATGCATAGTTGCAAAAACTTTTTCTTTCGCATGCTGGAAGGTATGGAACAGAGATTTATTAATTTTGTGTAAAACTACTGTTGCATCGTACTCACGTATGCTTGTTATTCTGTTTACTGTTATAAAGTTTAATGCGAAAAGGTGATATTTATCAATTTATGCAATGTAACACGCGACGAGCAGCACACGACGGACAACACACGACGGACAACACACGACGGGCTACACACGACGGGCAACACACGACGGACAACACACGACGGGCAACACACGACGGGCTACACACGACGGGCTACACACGACGGGCAACACACGACGGGCAACACACGACGGGCAACACACGACGGGCAACACGCGACGGGCAACACACGACGGGCAACACGCGACGGGCAACACACGACGGGCAACACACGACGGGCAACACACGACGGGCAACACACGACGGGCAACACACGACGGGCAACACGCGACGGGCAACACGCGACGGGCAACACGCGACGGGCAACACGCGACGGGCAACACGCGACGGGCAACACGCGACGGGCAACACGCGACGGGCAACACGCGACGGGCAACACGCGACGGGCAACACGCGACGGGCAACACGCGACGGGCAACACGCGACGGGCAACACGCGACGGGCAACACGCGACGGGCAACACGCGACGGGCAACACGCGACGGGCAACACGCGACGGGCAACACGCGACGGGCAACACGCGACGGGCAACACGCGACGGGCAACACGCGACGGGCAACACGCGACGGGCAACACGCGACGGGCAACACGCGACGGGCAACACGCGACGGGCAACACGCGACGGGCAACACGCGACGGGCAACACGCGACGGGCAACACGCGACGGGCAACACGCGACGGGCAACACGCGACGGGCAGCACGCGACGGGCAACACGCGACGGGCAGCACGCGACGGGCAACACGCGACGGGCAACACGCGACGGGCAACACGCGACGGGCAACACGCGACGGGCAACACGCGACGGGCAACACGCGACGGGCAACACGCGACGGGCAACACGCGACGGGCAACACGCGACGGGCAACACGCGACGGGCAACACGCGACGGGCAACACGCGACGGGCAACACGCGACGGGCAACACGCGACGGGCAACACGCGACGGGCAACACGCGACGGGCAACACGCGACGGGCAACACGCGACGGGCAACACGCGACGGGCAACACGCGACGGGCAACACGCGACGGGCAACACGCGACGGGCAACACGCGACGGGCAACACGCGACGGGCAACACGCGACGGGCAACACGCGACGGGCAACACGCGACGGGCAACACGCGACGGGCAACACGCGACGGGCAACACGCGACGGGCAACACGCGACGGGCAACACGCGACGGGCAACACGCGACGCACGTTGCAAATCCGGTTTCATCACACAGCGGCAAGTTACAGTACAAGACGCAGCAGCCCGTGATTGACTCGGTCTCTTTTCATTTGCCCGAGTTGCGGCGTGTATGCAAATGCCAGCTGCAGGTCACCATCGTGGCTAATTGGCCGAGGTTTTATGCCTGACTGTTGTGCTGACGTGGGATGAAGCCTAGGCCGCGGCTTGTGGGAGCTGTGTGGTTTGTGTCATGTGGCTTATTTCACATTTGATTGAAGATCCATCGTCCTTTTGGTCGACGTTGCTTGGATTCGGCATAAATTGTGCAGTTGTGTTGTTCGTCGTGCGTGAGTTTGTGTGGTGCATTATATTTGAATTTGTGTGGTTCATTGAAGTGTGTAGTTGCATGAATGCGTTTGGATGCATCGCAGGATGCATTTGTGTAGTCAGTTATGCGATGCTTAAGGCTTATCATGCGTTTGGTTAGTCATGTCAACATTTTATAGCTATCTGCCTATATTTTATGGCTACCTGTCTATATTTTATGACTACCTGTCTACATTTTATGGCTACCTGTCTATATTTTTTGGCTACCTGTCTATATTTTATGGCTATCTGCCTACATTTTATGGCTACCTGTCTATATTTTGTGGCTACCTGTCTATATTTTATGACTACCTGTCTACATTTTATGGCTTCCTGTCTATATTTTATGGCTTCCTGTCTATATTTTATGGCTTCCTGTCTATATTTTATGGCTACCTGTCTACATTTGATGGCTACCTGTTTTCATTTTATGGCTACCTGTTTATATTTTATGGCTACCTGTTTATATTTTATGGCTACCTGTCTACATTTGATGGCTACCTGTCTTCATTTTATGGCTACCTGTCTATATTTTATGGCTACCTGTCTATATTTTATGGCTACCTGTCTATATTTTATGGCTACCTGTCTATATTTTATGGCTACCTGTCTATATTTTATGGCTACGTGTCTATATTTTATGGCTACGTGTCTACATTTGATGGCTACCTGTCTTCATTTTATGGCTACCTGTCTACATTTGATGGCTACCTGTCTTCATTTTATGGCTACCTGTCTACACTTTATGGCTACCTGTCTTTTTATGGCTACCTGTCTATATTTTATGGCTACCTGTCAACATTTGATGGCTACCTGTCTTCATTTTATGGCTACCTGTCTACATTTTATGGCTACCTGTCTACGTTTTATGGCTACCTGTCTACATTTTATGGCTACCTGTCTACATTTTATGGCTACCTGTCTACATTTTATGGCTACCTGTCTACATTTTATGGCTACCTGTCTACATTTTATGGCTACCTGTCTATATTTTATGACTACCTGCCTATATTTTATGGCTACCTGTCTACATTTTTTTTTTGGCTACCTGTCTACATTTTTTTTTGGCTACCTGTCTACATTTTTTTGGCTACCTGTCTACATTTGATGGCTACCTGTCTTCATTTTATGGCTACCTGTCTTCATTTGATGGTTACTTGTCTACATTTGATGGTAACCTGTCTGCATTTGATGGTAACCTGTCTGCATTTGATGGTAACCTGTCTGCATTTGATGGTAACCTGTCTAAATTTGATGGTAACCTGTCTACATTTGATGGCTACCTGTCTACATTTGATGGCTACCTGTCTACATTTGATGGCTACCTGTCTACATTTGATGGCTACCTGTCTACATTTGATGGCTACCTGTCTACATTTGATGGCTACCTGTCTACATTTGATGGCTACCTGTCTACATTTGATGGCTACCTGTCTACATTTGATGGCTACCTGTCTACATTTGATGGCTACCTGTCTACATTTGATGGCCACCTTTCTACATTTGATGGCTACCTGTCTACATTTGATGGCCACCTTTCTACATTTGATGGCCACCTTTCTACATTTGATAACCACCTGTCTACATTTGATGGCTACCTGTCTACATTTGATGGCTACCTGTCTACATTTGATGGCTACCTGTCTACATTTGATGGCTACTTGTCTACATTTGATGGCTACCTGTCTACATTTGATGGCCACCTGTCTACATTTGATGGCCACCTGTCTACATTTGATGGCCACCTGTCTACATTTGATGACCACCTGTCTACATTTTATGGCTACCTGTCTACATTTGATGGCTACCTGTCTACATTTGATGGCTACCTGTCTACATTTGATGGCCACCTTTCTACATTTGATGATCACCTGTCTACATTTGATGGCCACCTTTCTACATTTGATGACCACCTGTCTACATTTGATGATCACCTGTCTACATTTGATGATCACCTGTCTACATTTGATGATCACCTGTCTACATTTGATGATCACCTGTTTACATTTTATGGCTAATAACACACGTGTTGAGCCCAATTAAAATGTACGGCACCCTCAAAAATCTTTATTACGTACGAGTGTAAATATTTATTTTGAATCTCTGCAATATTCCTCAGGAATATTTCGAATTTCTTTACAATATCCCTCAGGAATATTATGAATTTCTTTACAATATCCCTCAGGAATATTATGAATTTCTTTACAATATCCCTCAGGAATATTATGAATTTCTTTACAATATTCCTCAGGAATATTATGAATTTCTTTACAATATCCCTCAGGAATATTATGAATTTCTTTGCAATATCCCGTGGCTCCAATTAATCTACGTTTTTTAGGTGTTCAAATGAGTGCAGCTCTACTTCGCGTACATGAATTGGTTTAAATATTACTGAGTATTGAAAATGTTCCTGTAGTTTTAACCAAATGAAAGTAACAGTTGTGTAGTAGATAGTTTAACAATCCGTTTCTATTGCAAAGGTCTTTTCTCAGAGGAAAGAGAAGAGGCAAATTTGGTACAAACTGTAGAAAAGGATATTCTACGTTTGGGAACTGAAAGTTATGAGGGATGAAGAAGAAAAGCAAATAGTAGATACGTAATAAAGAACAAGGCATGAAAGTATTGTGAGATACCGTCGCTATATTTGAGACGACAAAACACGACTCTCGGCAACCTCGATGCTTTATGCCCCAAGAACGCGGATCGCTTTGCTAGGATCTCAGTACTCTTAATTTTATTTTGCTCTCCTTATTCTGATCATTTAGTTTCTTTGCTTATTGTAATGTATGTATTAGCAGACGCAGTGAAAATATTTATTTGTAGGACATGAGCAGAATATCGTGATATTTACTTAATAGATGAGGAAAAATTTAAGGTATTTTGATAATATTTATCTTTATTGTTTTATAGATAATGTGCAGCATATTTTCTAAATTTTTGATGTTTTATAAAGATATTTAGTATAATTTTTAACGAGACTATGCTTGTCTGGAAGAAAGTGCGACGGTGTTTCGCCTGTCGCCCGTGCGTGGACTGCAGCGTGAATGCAGACATGGTGCACATGTGTGCTCATTACCATGTGTGGTTGTGTTTTGTTTGTACATGTTTGCACATTATACATTTGTCACTGAAACACACACTTATACGAAATATTTTTTTAGTTATTATTTTGAAATGGTTATAAGCATTTCAAAGCTTACGAGTATAAACTGTGATAATTCTGTGTCTGAAATAGAATTTCAAATTTATTTTGAAAATATCTTCCACGATTTTCTTTCATTTACCTACAATCCCAGTTATCAAGCGCAAATTGAAATAACATAAAAAACTTTTTTTTCAGGTAAGGCAGAGTCTTCGGTTGAGATCAAAGATTGTTTGGAGTTGCTGACGCTGACTAACGGTGAGTATAAATGATGTTTATTACTTCATTTTCTTGTAATTAGATATATTCATTGTGGTAATGTTACCAGAGACTGGCCTCTGATGTGCATGTCTCCAGTGCTGCCCCTTTTTAATATTTATTCGGGGAAATATATATTTCTTTGCATTTACAACTTTCTCGATATTTATTTATAGAACTATGTGCCATTGCATTTTAGTTGCGCGAATACAGTATTTGAGCTGTTGTCAGCAATTCCTTTAGCGTAACGGTCTCCTGCTTGTAAGAAAGACAAGCTCTCTGCCTTGAGCAGTAAAACTGATTTAATTTCAAAATTTAATTAAACTTCCCATTGTGACCCCTAACAGCAGTCGTTCCTTCGATCGTAATATCCTCAGAAATCTTAGAATTTTTGCATCAAATTTGCGAAGCCGATCTCAATATCAGTTAAAATTAAACTCAGAATTTATTTTACCAAATTCGCAGGTATCGAGCATGTTTTTCGCCGCCTAAGCGATTTAATTGCTAAAATCGCTTAGGCGGCGAAAAACATGCATGCAGGCGGCGAAAAAGATAGACTGTGGAGTAGCAGTAAGTTTTTAGGTTGCAGTATCTCGACCATAAAATATCGGCACAACAACGTACCAAGTGTTGCTTTGAATGAATGTAAATTCTTGCAGATCCCTTGCTTCCTGCGGAGCCGTGCAGCGGTGCCGTTTTTTTGTTTTGTCTAGGGTGTTAACTCATATTCAACACAGAAAGTTGAAATTATTTCCTGGTGCTCTTGCACTCGCTGAACGTGCAGCGTCTTGGGCTATTACCCTATTTATTTTGTTTTTGAGCTTTAAATGAACCGCCCGTCCAGCTTACTGCTCTAATTGTTTTTTCAGCTGCGCACCTAATTTTAAGGACTAAAAGTCCGGATACAAATGATGTAGGTCTGAAGGTTTTAAAATTCGTGGCCAGAAGCTGTGGCTGCAGCAACACTGAGCCAGCTGAGGGTCAAGGATCACCATCTGCGCTTGGTAGAATTTGTGTTTACAATCTGTCTGCCTTCTGCACTCAACTCGGCCTCCTACCTCCTACTTCTTTATTTTACCCTGTCTGCAACTCTAGCTCTCACCACCTAGCATCACCACCTATAGCATCACCACATACTTGAGTCCATTCTACCTTTTGCACGTCATTCCCCCCTCAGGGGGATACAACTATTGTTTCAATGGGAATTAGCGCTCCCAGGGGAAAAATGTGAGGGCCCGAGCCGAGAGTTAGGTAGGCCTTCTTTTTGTTGAAATAAAATTTTTTTTGTTATGTTTGAGGACCACCTTTTTTTCGGTTCACTGCTGTCCTGTTTTTCGGCATCTCTCACTTTCTTCTTCAACTTTTATCTCATTTCATGAACTTCTTTCTCATCTTACTGTTTCTATGCCCCTTCAGCATAGATTCCTCATTTTCTTATCTCCATACAAAATGGCGCCTTCCTCCTTCCTCTCTTCGATACGCTCTATTTTTGTAGCGGTTAGGGAGGCTTAAACTAACTTATAATATAATCTAATCTGCACGTCATTCCCCTCATATAGCCGTATTTTTTCCGCCTACCAGCTCTTATAAGAGTATTCCATTCATGCAAATTTCAATTTACTCATGAAAGTACCAAGAATTACTACTCTGTACTTCCTATTAAGTACTTCCCCACCGTACTGCCTTCTTCGAGCTGATTTGACAAATGTATTTTCGGCCAGGTTTTTATTTGTCGGTTACTTCACATGCATCTCTCCAATGAATTTTTATTATTTGAACTGTTGTCTCATTAGCGTTTTTAAACGCCAATGTTGGAGCGACATTTTTACTGCCCAACGAAACTATCTCCATTGCCAAATGCCCATTGCGCCTTCACTTCTGGAAAGTCTATTTCTTAAACACAGAAAAAGTATTTCCGTTCAATTTTCAAGGCGGCAGTTTGACACAGATTGATTTTGTTAGAGTGAAGTAGATTATTCGTGTTTGTGATGCCTGTAACAAAGCTTTTATGAGTGCAATGAGACGCTCGTTGGGATCCCTCGGCAGCGGTGCAGGAGTGTGACTGTGTGAGTGAAGTAAGGGTACTTTTACCGTAGACTTGTTGCAAAAAGTTCCTTGCCTTTTAGCGCCTTCGAAAAAATATAGGAAAAAGCAGAACGGTTTATTTCCACTGAAGTTCATGCAATAGTCAATATTTAATTTTTATGTGGCTTAATGTTTCAGTTATTTCACTAGCAAGGTTTGCTGATGAGAATGCGTCTCCGTAAGCTTAAAACGGGCGGCAATCTCGTAAGGGTTGTTGTACTGAGAAGCAGAGCATATCAAAATGAAAGAAATGCTTTTGTAGTGAAGCATCGTATCTTCTAATCGAGCTTGTAAATGAATCTAGCCCAGAAAACGTCAGCGTAAATTTTTTTTATGAAGCACATCGTATTACATGGTGCACTTGCAAAGGATACCATTACTCTCGTCAACAGAATAAGATAGAAACTCGATACTTTTCAACTGGCCTCTTCAGCAGCACAATGTATCTTGCTGAATGGTTGGCTTGGAAGTATTTTCTTGGGTTAAAATTCCAAGTTACAAAGCCTGGTTAGCTTCCATTTTGACGTTATGCACGTAGTGTTATTTGAGCTATAAATGTATGTTTTGTGTGTGCTTTCATCAAATAGAGAAACAATCTGTCATTTATTAGAGAGACAATCTGGTTATCCTTTTCTCCCCATAAAATTGCCGAAATATTTTTAATCATTATCTAAAACATTGTTTCCAGGGATTTATTTTCGTACCTTTATTTCTATTTATGTACAGGCACGCACACAACTCATATATTCCGGAACATGTATCCGTGTATTGCTTCTCTTCAATTAAGTTCAGTTGATATTGTAAAATTTTTTTAATTTCTTATTTCTTCCGCAACGCTTGCAACTGCTGCACTAGTAACCCAATTTATTCTATTTTATTCTATTCACTTCGGCTTCTGGGAGGAATACTTTTCATTTCTTGTTCTCGCGAGCACCATGTCTCTCCTGCCTCTTTATTTGCAATATTTTTATTCCTTCCTTGCACCAACACCGTTAATTTTCATTTTAAAAATAAGCTCATTTCCTCCTCACTAACCTCTCACAATTCCTGTCCGATAGCTATACTGCCGCATTGTCGCTCTCGTACATGCAAAGTGAGACGAAATGACAGGAGGCGATGCCATGATTTCCTTTTGGTTTAAGAATGCATTTACACAGCTTATTGCTGGCAACATTTACACAGCTTATTGCTGGCAACATTTACACTGCTTATTGCTGGCAACATTTACGCAGCTTATTGCTGGCAACATTTACACTGCTTATTGCTGGCAACATTTACACTGCTTATTGCTGGCAACATTTACACTGCTTATTGCTGGCAACATTTACACTGCTTATTGCTGGCAACATTTACGCAGCTTATTGCTGGCAACATTTACACTGCTTATTGCTGGCAACATTTACACTGCTTATTGCTGGCAACATTTACACTACTTATTGCTGGCAACATTTACACAGCTTATTGCTGGCAACATTTACACAGCTTATTGCTGGCAACATTTACACAGCTTATTGCTGGCAACATTTACACAGCTTATTGCTGGCAACATTTACACTGCTTATTGCTGGCAACATTTACACTGCTTATTGCTGGCAACATTTACGCAGCTTATTGCTGGCAACATTTACACTGCTTATTGCTGGCAACATTTACACTGCCTATTACTGGCAACATTTACACTGCCTATTACTGGCAACATTTACACTGCTTGTTGCTGGCAACATTTACACAGCTTATTGCTGGTAGCATTCACATAGCTTATTGCTGGCGTGGGAAATATGCTGGAAATATCTCGGCTCTATTTATTTTTGTTACTGAATATAAAGTGTACGAAGCATATCAGTGCAATTCTAAGCAGGAAGCTTGGCTTTCTTCTTGTCTAGGAGCAGCAGCTCTGGCAGTTAAAGAAACCTTGGTCCTCAACATATTATTTTGCGTGCAAATTGTTATTCTTTTTGCGAGCAAAATTCAACTTGAGCAAATCGAAGTGAAGTTCAAGATTGGGCCGACGGCCTCGCTGTACGGTTCAGTGATCAGCTGAAAGAGAGGAAGAGAGAAAGAGAGAGCCTTGAGCCTGCAAGTTTGTCGCTTCTGCGTCGATGTCACTTGTCAATCGGCGTCGATAGCGCGATGAATGGCGTCTTTTTTGGGAAGAGTTTGGGTCACCCTCAATTCTCGACGGGCTGCTCTGGTCACTGCATTTACATAGCAATGGCGAGCCAAAGTGCAGCAATGCGGGCCCGATACGAGCGCCGTGTTGTGTGATAAGCTCCCCAAATGAGCGGAGTCGGCGCGGCTTCTTCCGTTCTGCCGCCGTTGTGCCGCTCCCTGTCTCGCTGTGCCGATGCAGCTGCAGCTGATATTGCTGCCGTGGCAGGTGTATTAACAGTAGATGTATAACCCCGCTGCCGTATTGTTGCAGTGGCAGGTGTATTAACAGATGTATAACACCGATGCCGTATTGCTGCAATAGCAGGCTTATCAACAGTAGGTGGATAAAACCGGTGCCGTACATACATGGAGTTAGAGCAACCGTATACAGCCTAGAAACTTACTGAGCGAATCCATCAACACTGCGCATCCCTGCTTAGGTTGCTAGGCTGCCAGTAAACTATGAATATAATAAAAAGAGCAGTAAGTGATGATTACTATGGCAACTAACGTTACTGTAACGTAAATATAATTACCATAGTAACTGACGTAACTGTGACGCAAATATGGTTGCTATAGCAACTAACGTAACTGATACGCAAATATGATTATTATAGCAACTAACGTAACAGTAACGCAAATCTATACTATAATAAGAGCCGCGTCCGTCCGTCCGTCCGTCCGTCTCTGTCTGTCCGAAGCCAGCCGGAAGTGTGCGATGCGCGTATCTGTGATACAAGCTCCAGCCCTATATATTTTGACGGGCCGTGTTCACGCGGCCTCATCAACTCTCGAGAGATTGTTTTTTTAATTTTTTACGGCCTTTCTCTCATTTCACCCTATTTTTTTATTTCAAATAAAGGGGGGTGGACTAGTACCTATATAATGACGCGATCTCTGGTTAGCCGAAATCAGGTTGAGGCATCCCAGGCTACATTCAGTAGAGTTGACAGGCTCGGTGTAGGTCAACTCCCGGTCATCCTTGTTCTGGACAGTCAATGTATTATTTCCTGGCTGCATCACTGTGCTGCAGCCTAGCATCACACGCTGCAGTGCACTGCTCGGCCATGCAGTCTCTCACAGTGCACTGCCATGTCGTGTTCACCAGTTCATCACAAAGGTACGTACAATTTTCATAGTGTGGAATACTATGATAGTTGCTAGTGAACTCCATGGAATATTTTGATACCAGCTTCAATACTTCTATACCTCGTGACCTCAACCTTGCACTCACACCACGGCCACGACAAGAATGAGCGTCTCGCTTCTCTTATAAAGCGGAGTGTGACACTCCAGTTTGAACCTCACTTTAGGGTCACTTTCAACCCTTCAACGCCAGCATTTTTTCACTCACATTACCGTTATTATAAACACCATCATTATACACTCGGGTTTCAGGTAGTGTCCGACATTAAATCGAGGAAGGAGCTGCCACTCAGCAGTGAACTCTTATGAACACACTCGGGAACAAATTTAACAAGAAATACAATATATTGAGGCTATTTTCTAAAGGATCGAAAAGTCCTCCGGGGTGTTAAAGGGTTAAGGCTGCTCAACAAAGGCTTAATAATCTAATAGTTGATCGTAACGTCAGGGAGAGCGTCAGCTGTTTATTCACACTGCAGCTTGCTCCACTTGTGTCATGTCTGCTGTGTAGAAGTGTCTGTCATGTCTGCCGTGCAGAAGTGTCTGTCATGTCTGCCGTGCAGAAGTGGCTGTCATGTCTGCCGTGCAGAAGTGGCTGTCATGTCTGCCGTGCAGAAGTGTCTGTCATGTCTGCCGTGCAGAAGTGTCTGTCATGTCTGCCGTGCAGAAGTGGCTGTCATGTCTGCCGTGCAGAAGTGGCTGTCATGTCTGCCGTGCAGAAGTGTCTATCATGTCTGCCGTGCAGAAGTGTCTCATGTCTGCTGTGCAGAAGTGTCTGTCATGTCTGCTGTGCAGAAGTGTCTGTCATGTCTGCTGTGCCGAAGTGGCTGCCACGTCTGCTGTGCAGAATTGACTATCACGTCTGCTGTGCAGAAGGGACTGTTATGTCTGCCGTGCCGAAGTGCCTGTCATGTTTGCCGTGCAGAAGTGCCTGTCATGTCTGCCGTGCAGAAGTGCTCGTCATGTCTGCCGTGCAGAAGTGGCGGCTGTAATATCTGCCGTGCAGAAGTGGCGGCTGTAATATCTGCCGTGCAGAAGTGGCGGCTGTAATATCTGCCGTGCAGAAGTGGCGGCTGTAATATCTGCCGTGCAGAAGTGGCGGCTGTAATATCTGCCGTGCAGAAGTGGCGGCTGTAATATCTGCCGTGCAGAAGTGGCGGCTGTAATATCTGCCGTGCAGAAGTGCCTGTCATGTCTGCCGTGCAGAAGTGCTCGTCATGTCTGCCGTGCAGAAGTGCCTGTCATGTCTGCCGTGCAGAAGTGCTCGTCATGTCTGCCGTGCAGAAGTGCCTGTCATGTCTGCCGTGCAGAAGTGCCTGTCATGTCTGCCGTGCAGAAGTGCCTGTCATGTCTGCCGTGCAGAAGTGCTCGTCATGTCTGCCGTGCAGAAGTGGCGGCTGTAATATCTGCCGTGCAGAAGTGGCGGCTGTAATATCTGCCGTGCAGAAGTGGCGGCTGTAATATCTGCCGTGCAGAAGTGGCGGCTGTAATATCTGCCGTGCAGAAGTGCCTGTCATGTCTGCCGTGCAGAAGTGCTCGTCATGTCTGCCGTGCAGAAGTGGCGGCTGTAATATCTGCCGTGCAGAAGTGCTCGTCATGTCTGCCGTGCAGAAGTGGCGGCTGTAATATCTGTCGTGCAGAAGTGCCTGTCATGTCTGCCGTGCAGAAGTGCCTGTCATGTCTGCCGTGCAGAAGTGCCTGTCATGTCTGCCGTGCAGAAGTGCTCGTCATGTCTGCCGTGCAGAAGTGGCGGCTGTAATATCTGCCGTGCAGAAGTGCTCGTCATGTCTGCCGTGCAGAAGTGGCGGCTGTAATATCTGCCGTGCAGAAGTGTCTGTCATGTCTGCCGTGCAGAAGTGCTCGTCATGTCTGCCGTGCAGAAGTGGCGGCTGTAATATCTGCCGTGCAGAAGTGCCTGTCATGTCTGCCGTGCAGAAGTGCTCGTCATGTCTGCCGTGCAGAAGTGGCGGCTGTAATATCTGCCGTGCAGAAGAGGCTGTCATGTCTGCCGTGCAGAAGTGGCTGTGCAGAAGACCGGCAGAGACGGAACAGCGCAATGGCAGCGCTCGACTGATATTAATTGTATCGATTATGCGAAGGACTGCAGCTTTGTCCAGCACCTGCACTTTTATGCGGCGTTATTGCACTCTGGCTAAAGTGGCCTCATTTATCGGCCGCTGCACGCCCTGTAGTTCCTCGTGCTCTGGGACACGTGATTTGAGAGTAGCTGCTGCTTTCAGTTTAGCCCCAATCATAATCATTTTATTCCCAATCATAATTATTTTAGTCCCAATCATAACTATTTTAGTCCCAATCATAAATATTTTAGACCCAATCATAAATATTTTAGACCCAATCATAAATATTTTAGACCCAATCATAAATATTTTAGACCCAATCATAATTATTTTAGTCCTAATCATAACTATTTTAGACCCAACCATAACTATTTTAGAACCAATCGTAACTATTTTAGACCCAATCGTAACTATTTTAGACCCAATCATAAATATTTTAGACCCAATCATAAATATTTTAGACCCAATCATAAATATTTTAGTCCCAGTCATAAATATTTTAGTCCCAATCATAAATATTTTAGCCCCAATCATAAATATTTTAGTCCCAATCATAAATATTTTAGTCCCAATCATAAATATTTTAGTCCCAATCTTAATCATTTTGGCCCCAATCTTAATCGTTTTTGCCCCAATCTTAATCATTTTGGCCCCAATCTTAATCGTTTTTGCCCCAATCTTAATCATTTTGGCCCCAATCTTGATCATTTTGGCCCCAATCTTAATCATTTTGGCCCCAATCTTGATCATTTTGGCCCCAATCTTAATCATTTGGCCCCAATCTTAATCATTTTGGCCCCAATCTTAATCATTTTGGCCCCAATCTTGATCATTTTGGCCCCAATCTTGATCATTTTGGCCCCAATCTTGATCATTTTGGCCCCAATCTTGATCATTTTGGCCCCAATCATTGCGAGGCGACTGAGTCTTTTGTACACGTTGCTAGCATCGTTTCTTAATGCCGTTTATAATACTTGAATAATTGATGAAGTTATTGCGTTGTTTAGGAATGTGTCTCGCTTTAGTTTTGACTTTGCGTGCGGTTAGTATCGAAGTAAATACCCTTGCCACTTGTGACTTTCACTTCCGCGGTGCGTTCCGACTGTACTTCTTTTCGAGTTGTGTATCATAGTACCAAAAATGCTTCGCAATTCCGGTGGAAGAAATTCATTTTCTAGCACATGGTAAAACCATTGCCGTATCAATATTTAATTCATTCTCTAGCTCACGTTAAGAATATTGATCCAGCGTCTCACTCTCTCCCATTTCAAAAATGATCTCACATCTTCAAACCGATACCTCATAACCATTTTTTTTGCATCATTTGTAGCAAATCGTCTTTAAAGGACGTGCTCTGTGTGAGGCTTGACGTAATTATTAATGCAATCTCGTTTATATTATATGCCTACTTATGTTACCAGTGAGACCAATTGTGTTTCTCACACAGACAGCTTGACAAACCTCATTAATCTGTACCGCAGCCCTACGACAATTACTGATGACCCTGCCGAGTGCCTCCGTTCTCTCTCGCGGAGTCATTTCACCAAAAGTTCTCGTCTGATTTCAACGTCTCAATTATTTCTAAAATGAACAGTCGACATCGAACATGGGAAGGCAAAATTAAAGACTTTTATCGAGCGCGCAAGTGTATTTGCTTTACGTGCCGCACGCTAACTTCTTGTGCAACTTAAAAGCTAAGCAAAGAAACTGTTTTACACTCGTAAAGCCCCGTGTTAGAATCTGTTTTACTCCTAAAAAGCACGCGGAACTCGGAGTAAGTGAGCTCGTATAACCCTCCTTAGACACAATGCAGTGTGAGGACAGCTGCGTTAGAGCGGCCCACATTTGCTCGATACATCCTGGTGCACTTTATCTCTCTTACCCTAATTTAGCAGACCTTCGAGGCTGATCATAGCGCCATTGAGTGCAGAGCTCAGCGTGATCCGGGGCTCTAGAAACAAACGTGATCCGGATCTCTGCCTGAGCGCTTTCTATGCCTGCCTAGATCGCCGAAACAAACAAGATCCCTGCGACTAAACGGGACAACTGTGTCGACGCCTCGGTCCAGCGGCTCTGGAGTCTCTTGAGGCTTCGAGAGAAACGGAGAAATCTCGAGTCATTAGTGCTTCAGAGAATCGAAGAATCTAAAATAGAAAATAACTTCAGTGGCTGTTCCAAAGAAAAGGGCCGTCGACTTTGGCGTGTCTCCATCACAATGAACTGCTCGTAGCTTTGTGAGGGAGTTAGGGCGGCCTTGGTTGTGGCGAGTTGAATCTCGTTCTATGGGACCTGGAGAAGCTTCAATAACAATGGATGGCGGGGCGAAGAACACAGCATTGTTTAAAAATCGAGAGGCCACTAAAATTCAAAACGGAAATCATGTACCCAGTTCGAAATCGTTTTGTGATGTTCTTTGAGTATACTCTTCGTAACGTGAAGCTTCTAAAAGGGCTTAACACGTTAAGTGCTGCGTGACACACCGGTGGTCATTTAGGGGATTTTCATAATGCTTCTGACCGACCAGCAGTCACTGCCTCAATTTTTACAAATACTAAATGAAAGCTAATTGAAGGCATGATTCAGTTAATGTTAGATATTTTCAAAATTTCTTACTGCAATTGACTCT
This sequence comes from Morinoia aosen, assembly GCA_030386875.1. Classification (NCBI taxonomy): domain Eukaryota; kingdom Metazoa; phylum Arthropoda; class Malacostraca; order Amphipoda; family Talitridae; genus Morinoia; species Morinoia aosen. Next base: position 16,830,548 of record CM059559.1, read on the forward strand.
AAATTTGAGCTGGATATTGTACTTCAGATTAACCCGCCGCACTTAAAGTGTTAAGAACGTGGTGCGTCATTTTTGAGTGTCAATTGACGGATAGCGTTTAGCGAGCAGAAACCTTACGACACACCTTGCGCTGTAATTTCGAAGTCAAGAGGCTGCATTTAAATATATTCATGCCTAATGTAATAAGGTCGTGTATCTGTGCTACGCACGCAAATCTTTTATACCTAATGTAATACGGTCGTGTCTCCGTGCTACGCACGTAAATCTATCATACCTAATGTAAAAAGGTCGAGTATCTGTGCTACGTACGCAAATCTGTTATATACCTACCTAATGTAATAAGGTCGTGTATCTGTGCTACGCACGCAAATCTATTCACGCGCGAGTGCGTTGGAGCGTGAACGTCGCTTTATTCAATATCTGAGAGTATTACTTGCAGCCTGATGCTTTCTGTCGTGCGTAGCATGCATAAATAGCGATGTTTACAAATGCGCTGCCAGAGCTGTTAAAAAATAATTTAATTCATGCTTGTTGAGGTAAAAAAAAGTTAGGCAGTGTCGCTTGTTTTGATGACGAGGGTAAAAAAAACGTCTTGAAGTAATTTTAGCTCACGACATGAGAGTTGAATTAAATGTTTTGAATTATTTGAGCGTACGAAAAGAGAGTTGAATTAAACGTTCTGAATTCATTGAGCGTAGGATATAAGAGTTGAATTAAACGTTATGAATTAATTGAGCGTACGAAAAGAGAGTTGAATTAAACGTTCTGAATTCATTGAGCGTAGGATATAAGAGTTGAATTAAACGTTATGAATTAATTGAGCGTACGAAAAGAGAGTTGAATTAAACGTTCTGAATTCATTGAGCGTAGGATATAAGAGTTGAATTAAACGTTATGAATTAATTGAGCGTACGAAAAGAGAGTTGAATTAAACGTTCTGAATTCATTGAGCGTACGATATAAAAGTTGAATTAAACGTTATTAATTAATTAAGCACACGTTTTGAGAGCTGAATTAGACGTTCTGAATTGATTGAGCGTTCGACATGAAAGTTGAATTTACCCGCAGAGAATTGCGATGAAAATAGGGGGTGGTGGATATAAAGAGACGCGAGGCCAGGGAGGGGTGATATATTGCGAGATGTCATGAGGAAGGAGTGAGTCTTATGGCACACTGAACTATACTATGCACAATGTACGAACAAAACTATGTACATGCAAGTTCGTAGAGAAACACTTTCCGTTTTAAATTTTTCGCTAGCCAAGCTTTCTGTTCGCTGGAATCGAACCAAATTCAAGGTCAATGTCATGGAGGGATTTTTGCGCGCACATATCTGTATGCGTATAAAACATTTTAAAAATTATCCGTTTGAGGGATTTGAGGAAACGAGGGCTATTCTTTAAGAAATTCAGGTTTCAAATTATTCAACGGTTGTATTTATGAGAATTGGTGGTTTTAGGGGAAAATGTGAGGTCCCGAGCTGAGAGGTATGCTGGCCTTCTTTTTGTTAAAGCTAAATGTTTTTAGTTTTGTCATCGATATCTTTTTTCAACTCACTGCTGTTCTGTTTTTCAGTACCTTTCACTTACTTCTTCAACTTTTATGTTTTTTCATAAACTCCCTGTGCGCAGGGAGCTTATGTTGGGAACACACTTTGTGCATGGATTTCCCGTTCCCTTACTTTTATATACTGAACGGTGCTTTCATCTTTCCGGTCTTGAGAACACCTTTTCCATAGTTTTGCAGGCTTAAACTAACAAATGATCAAATTGCAAGTGTTACAAACGCCCTGTAATGCTGCCATCATTCCGTGGTGGTGGCAGTTGTGGGCGAACATTTTCTGCCGAATAAAAAGAAGTAAAGAAATGGAGGTGAATGAAAGAAGAATTGGAAATAGATCGGGTATAGAAATTTTGAATGGAAATCACTGGTAGTGAATAGTTGAAGGGTATGAATGGCAAAAAATGAGGGGTTTTAGTTGATGAGTGTATAAGAAGGAATAATGAAGGAAAAATTAGGGTAGAATGGAAGAGAAATAGTTGAAAATTAATTTAATATAACTAAATTGAAAATAATTGAATCGAGATTTTTATCAAATTATAGACGGGAATTATTTCAACAGAAATACACGGTTGAGAAGAAATAATCGAGGGAATGTGAGAGAACAACTACCTATGCGCATCAAGAGTTAATTATTTCAATGCAACCAAGTTTTCATAGCTGAAAAAAAACGAATTTCCTCTTTTCGAGCCACGCGGGATTTATTAAAGATGTTCTTCGTAACATCATAATTTTTTATCTATTTTTGAAAGGATTGAAAAGTTACCTGCAAATTATGTCTTTGCACACTCCACGACATTTTATTCTCTTGCTTCTTTTGCAACGATGCTGACTTGAAGACTTTCTTAGGAGCAATAAAATGGTCAAGTTTTGGAGTACGCACATTATTCTCCAATAATTTTCCCGTAAAAAATTACCACTTCGATTTCCCTGACTCAGAAATGGGCTCAAACTTTAATCGAAATAGTTGCCCTCTAAGCTTTCTCGCCGCAGACTGGCAGCGAGTGCCAGTGTCCAGTCTCCAGTGAGTGACCCCGAGTCTGGCGAGTCAGTGTGCCTGCAGACATTATGCGGTGAGGTGTGTCGCGTGCGTTCGTCCCACCTCGGACTCTGGTAGGCGTGTTCGTTCACCAAGTCTGGGATTAATTCATTCACTGAAATGAATGGCATGTGGGGGAGACAGGAGTGACAGCCAGCTGTGAGGTGTTGAGAACCAGTTAGTATGGTCTTATGCTGCACGCCACACGTTCTGCATGTGTAAATTACATCGCATTCACGTCTGAACATTTCTCTCGTAAGTCTGCGATAAGGGTAAATACGCTCTGGTGTGATACTTGGAAGTATTTTTTTACGTAATGTTTAAGCTATTGTATCATTTAATTTTTGAACGGCATTTGCTTTATAATTTTTCTAAACCCTGAATAAACTTGTGTAAAATTGGTGTGTAAATTAATCATTTTGTACTCGCAAGCATCAATTAGATATTTGTGTGTGCATAGGAACGTGCGCTGTCGCCGCTGTCTACACGCGCCGCGTATGTTTGTGTGGTGTTGGTGTGTACTGTGTGGTGTTGGTGTATATTGTGTGACGTTTGTGATGGTGTTTGTATCACTATGTGTGTAGGAACTTCATCACTATGTGGAGATGTGTGTCAATCTCCCGGTGTGTTAATGAGAGTGGAGTGTACCCGAGACACTCGGGTATGACAGATTTTCTAACGCTGAAGAGCAATTGGTTGTGGTGACGATATAATAATGTAATATTCATTAAATTAAGTCATGCGCCATTAAACAGCTTATGAGATTTTAATTATCTGTTATTAAATTATTGTCCACCCGGGAACGTCTTGTTATGTTTCCAAATATTATAAAAATTAATTGTTTATTCCAAGTGTTAGTGAATTTTTAATTAGGCTAACTGCCTTGCGAGTGGAATTATAAATATAGGGGAATTGAATTCTTTTTCTCATTAATTTGGGAACAAACCGAGGAACTCACGCGTGTTGATCTCGTTGGGTATTTTACGAGAGCAACCGTGGGTCGTCGAGCTGGCGAAATGCGCCACACTCTAGTTTAGGTGTGAAGTGTTGGGCATTTTGGGATTATTGTGCAATCCATAAATACAAGGATTCTAATTTACCGAAATTGTAGGAATTCTAATTTACCGAAATTGTAAGAATTCTAATTTACCGAAATTGTAAGAATTCTAATTTACCGAAATTGTAAGAATTCTAATTTGCGAAATGTAAGAATTCTAAACGAAACAGTACGAACTTTAGTTTAATGAAACGGTAAAGATTATTGACACGGTAAAAAGTAAAGATAGGAACCATGATCACATAGATATCAGTATTAATAGTTGGCTTAAAGGAAACTTGAGCTTAAGCTTTTTTCCAAATTTGAGGCGGTCCTTCATTTAACACCATGAGAGGGTTTGAGCAGTTCGAGTAGAAGAGCGCAGTGTAAGTTGTGTGTTAAATTTCCACCGTAAGCAATTAACGCGATGCGTTAACATGCGCGTTGTGCAATTTCAGCGTAGTTGTGCAATTTTAGCGTGGGTGTGCAATTTCAGCGAAAGTGTGTTACTTGGACGACGTATTTTGAGCGTTTGAAATTCAGGGTTGTATCAGCGCACAATTCCGACTCGGGGACTATTGTTTCACTTTAATTAAGGAGGTCGTGAAACAGTTCCCAACACTTCACAGCTCGAGAAGCAGACGCGTGATAAAAAAAATGTTCTCTCCATGAGCTAACTGCTAGGATTTTCACCCGAAATACAACGCCTAGCGCATTGAAATCGACAGAAGAACTCAAATGCGTTGCCACCTGCACTGCTATACGCCGTAAGTTGTTGGGAAGGCTGGCTTGTCATGTGGTAGCTGTGATACGGGGGCAGACATATGAAGTGAACCACCAAGTCACGTCCTACCCCAATCCAGCAAGACAGTCCATGCCACAATCATCTTCAGCACATCTGGTATACCATCCATTCTCTCCATACTGCTCATATACCATCCATTCTCTCCATACTTCTCATATACCATATTTATGGAAGTCATTTGTTGCTGTCCCTTAACTGTGAGCTGTACAGAAATTCACCTATCCCATTGAGTCACGAAACACGAAGTTATATAGTTGCTTAGTCCGGAAACAGAAGGAATTCGAATTCAGCACGATGGCTCACTTCACAAACGAAAAGAATTCACTAAACTTCTTCTGATGGAATTACTGTACGAAGTCATCATGTAATCATTCAGAGGAGAAAAAATTATGGTATATTTCTAGTTTTGAAGATTTATGCGGCTGTTCAAAGAAAATGTAAAATTAGGATATTTTTCTATTCCTAATGATTTTTATCCAGGAGTTTTCTCGTTTTTTCTGTCGAAAATCATCAGCCATTAACTTGCTCCTGATGATGCAACCTGTAATGTGGGCCCAAGTTTCAGCGACTGTTATGGACCATACGGCGACCGTACGTTGGTTATATCCCCATATGAAATTACACTCGTTATTTTCTCGATCTGAAGACACATTTGTTATTCTTTATCGAAAAATACATTCGCCATTTCTCCATCTGAAAGCACATTCATTATCTCTCCATCTGACAACATATTCGTAATTCCTCCATCTGACAACACATTTTTTATTCGTCCACCTAAAAATACATTCGATATTTCTCGATGTGAAAGCCCGCTTGTTATTCTCCACCTGAAACAAACCCTACCTTATGCAGAGCACTGAAATCTACACCTGATTTGAGACGGACGACCGAAATGTATTGATGAGCCTGTGAGAGGCCCCTGACTTACGTCAGCGCATCGTTATTTCTCGATCTGAAACAAACCCTACCTTATGAAGAGCCCTGAAATCTACACTTGATTTGAAATGTACGACCGGAACGTACGTAATTGATGAGCCTGACGAGGCCCGTGACTTGCGTCAGAGCAGCTCTCATCCCTCGTCAGCTGTGGCATGTTATCGCTGCTGAACACCTGCTCGTGGCCGGGCGTCGTGGCTGTCAAACCGAGATCACTAGGCAAAATGAGCCATTTTTCCAGGTGTCAGGCTCTGCAGCTCGAATTGCAACTTATGTTGGGGGACATGCGGGGGACGCTCTTCACGTACTGGATTAAGAACTGCGGCTTGAATATATAAATGACAATTGGCATTAATAACATTATTATTAACTGTAATCTATACTATAAAAAGAGGGCCGTCTGTCTTTGTCTGTCTGTCCGAAGCCAGCAGAAAATGTGCTATGAGCGTATCTGTGATACAAGCTTCATCAACTCCGCAATTTTCAGTGTATTACTCCATCAGGTTCGAGTAGGAATGAATATCTCGTGATTTCTTAGGAAATAGGAACGTGTGTCATGTGATTTGTCGAACATTATTATTCATTTTTGACGGGCCGTGCGCATTCGGCCTCATCAACTCTCGAGAGATTGGATTTTTTATTTCTTACGGGCTTTCTTTCATTTCGCCTTCTTTATCATTTAATAAATAAATTACACACATGCACTATTACTGTGTATGTGTGCAATGGCGTCTAAACATCTGGGTGTCCTCCTATTAAGAGCAGATTTTTAGATCAAGATGATTATGATGATGATGAATTAAGTTTAGTAAGTAGGTCGCGCATGATGTACCTGGAATTTAATGCTTAATTATTTACTTGTCTAATTATGAATGAGTTTCATGTTTTTATGTGTGTACTTGACGTGCTGGAGGTGTTGTAGTACTGGTGTGTCTCTGATCCATGGTGTTGCAGTGTGTTTATGTAGGTATTGCAGTGGTGGTTTAAGGTATTTATGTTGGTATTGCAATGTATGTATTCGTGTAGGTGTTGCAATGGTGTCAAAATGTATTTATGTAGGTTTTGCCATGTATTCATGTAGGTATTGCAACTGCAGTTTACTTGATAAATTGCTTATTGATGTCTGTGTAAATCTTACATGCTATACTAGGGATTTTTTGTTGACAAACAAAATGTTATTTGGGTGCAGAGTTCAGCAAAATGTACCCAGAGTACTCGGTAAATGAAGTCAACTCAATTGTGTGTAAGTCAGGTGGCCGGTCGCATCAATTGCCGCAACAATTGTCTCATCAATTGCGTGTAAAGAAAATTTATTCGTGGTAACCGTCGGGTGTAACCGTCCTGGTTGTATATTTTAAGTGAGTTTAGACAGTATTCTTCAACAAGGTGTCTATGTATATCACAGGAGATGGTTATCAAAAGGGAAAATGCCTCCCTTCGAGTTACGTTGCAGACACGGCTTGAGTCATAGCTTGAGTTCGTCACACCTGCAGAATGTGGTGTTCAAAACGTGTCAGATTGTACTGCTGGGCCTAGAGGAGTGTCATCGTTTGGTGTCCTCATTTCTACATTGCGAATTTCGTTTGATAGACGAGTCCGAATTACGCAATGAATCAGCTCGAGGGCCCGGTTAAACGTGAGGGAATTGGTGAGTGCTGCGGACAGGCGTAGTGTGGCCGCTGGAACTCTGTTAGACTGAAACTCTGGATTTAATAAGCTTGAACTCGTGAAGAAAATGTGAGTCAGGAGAGCTGGAGTTATAGAAAACGTAAAAGTAACTGGAAATTAACGCTGGAACCTCTGTATTAGACTGGAACTCTAGATTTAAAATGCTTGTACTCGTAAAGAATATGTGAATCAGAAGAGCTGTATAATTGAAGAAACCGGAAAAGTAACTGGAACCCAGAGAGTATTTAACTCAATGAATAATTTTGTCTCAATATTGGTGATAATGTTTCATAGCTATGTGCGTTCTAGCATTTTGAGCAATTGTAAAAATTTTCCGTCGTCATTTACTTCAATTTCAGAGTTGCCGATCACTCTATCTAGACGTACGAAACAATGCACCGTTTCCGTTTTAGTGAACTGCACCGACGGTCGGGGCTTCTATACGCATGCAAAACTGAGTTTAAATTATGGAGATATTTACGGTCAATCTCTTAAGGCGACTGTTGATAAAAATCTGACCTTCTACGGGCGCCCTCCATATCTTAGCATTGAACCTTACAGATCCATAAGAGTGCCCTATAAGGATCGAAATTATCGGTCATGAGGATACTCTGAAAGTAATCCTCCATTATTTCTACAGCTGGTGCAGTAGAAATAGAGCATGCCCTCTAAAAGTGGACAGATGAATGACTCGGTTCTATAAATTTTCATGAGCGTTTAATTGAGGGCATCAAGAGCGATAAATTGGAGCGGGCGACGTGGAATTCAATGGGACATGAATGTGGCATTCAGGAGGCAGACAATACTTAAGCCTTCTGTGCTCCACGAACTTCCCTCTTCATACTTCCGCGCTTGGACGCCCCGAATGCTGGTGGCAGTGACCACGTCCTCAACGACTGGTCTCTTTTCAGTCCAGCTCTGCGGATGGCTTTCAAGTTACTTTGTGTTTCTCTTGCGTGATCAAGGCTGGCTGCAATTTGACTTTCACAGCTCAGGAATCGATTCCTCGAATGCAGTAGTCGTAAACATCTGCAAGACTTCGCTTTCACACGATGGTGCGCCAAACGATGTTGCAAAACAGTTCATTTTTTGCTGAGCTTGCGGTATAGCAATCTATAATGACTAAGTTGTAAATGAACAAGAAAATAATGACTGCGTTTGAAGTTTTCTCATTGTGCACATTTTGAAGCCAAGCATTCAATACGCACAACGCCGCATTCCTCTTTTTCTAAGAACTTTTATGGAAATCAAATTCATCTTTCACCTTCGAGGAAAGATGATGTTAGAATGAATTACATTTGCTATGATACACTGCTTCTTTTACCAACATCTCGATTCACTTCTATTGATCCAATCTTCTAATACAGAATCTAAGCAGGTATACGACCAGTTCTTCAAAATATTCCTCGTGATTTTGAAGCTCCAGAAGTTATTGAGACAGCTGGGCCTTGTAATTAATTTCAGTGAACGTCTCCCTGCACTTGCAAGACCGTGTACGAGCTGTTATGTGTGTTATGTTTGCCTTTTCGTCATCATTTGGTTTCAAATTATTTAAAGTTCTCGAACGTTTGCAAATCTCGTGCACGTCAGTGAATAAATTCAAAAGTTATCCCAGAAGTTTCATGCGTTTCAGGATTTGATTAGAATTTCACTGCGACATACCATGCTTTGAAATACGTCAGTGGAATAAATTCAAAAGTTATTCGTAACAAATTCAAACATTATTCTAGAAGTCTGATGCGTTTCAGAAATTAATTAGACTTTCATTGCGACATACCTGCAATTGCCGTAGTCACTACCACCACCAGCGTCAGGACCGTAACTCTTGCAGGGCTGGGCGAAGGCTCACCGTGACGGCAGCCCATAGCAAACATTTGCACACTTGAGGGCTCTTGTAATGCCGCGTCCGGGGTTTCTAGGTCAGTTTCGTGCACAGTCTCGACTCCTCCTGCTGCATTTCTGTACGCTTGGATGTGCGTAACGCGGTGCTTGTTCGTACAACTCTCGTGGCTATTGCATGTCATATTTGGCTGTTCCATGTCATATTGGGCTATTGCATGTCATATTGGGCTATTGCATGTCATATTTGGCTGTTCCATGTCATATTTGGCTGTTCCATGTCATATTTGGCTGTTCCATGTCATATTGGGCTATTGCATGTCATATTTGGCTGTTCTGTCATATTTGGCTGTTCCATGTCATATTTGGATGTTCCATGTCATATTTGGCTGTTCCATGTCATATTTGGCTGTTCCATGTCATATTTGGCTGTTCCATGTCATATTTGGCTGTTCCATGTCATATTTGGCTGTTCCATGTCATATTTGGCTGTTCCATGTCATGTTTAGCTGTTCCATGTCATGTTTAGCTGTTCCATGTCATGTTTAGCTGTTCCATGTCATATTTAGCTGTTCCGTGTCATATATAGCTATTCCACATCATGCTTAAGATGTGTTTTTACAATTCGTTTGCGCTCAGTGGAGTGAACTATCGGAGCGTCAAGCCCTCTCTACGTCGCACTTGCAGGGCCACCTCTAGGCAATGAAGCTTAAACGTTAATGATTGCATTTCGAGCAAGGACTTTTGCGGTGAAACAGTGCAGTTGGTATGCACTCTTCCTCCCTACGGTGCTGCCGCTGGCGAGCGGTGACGCTTGGTAACCTTCGAGCAGCACTTCAGTGGTTTCGAATGTCACGTGCGTCTACTGGTACGCAAAAATGTGTAAAGTGCCTCAACCCTGGTCAATTCTGCGTGAATGCATGCACTGCTACAGTGGTGTTTTGTTAAATTAGATGATTTATTCACGTTCACCTTTGATGAGTTGACTGCAAAGTTTAAACATATTTACCGAACAACTTCCCCCTGATTGTAGGTCCTACTAGAACGGTATTTTATTGAATTGAATGATTTTTTTGCCTTGATTTTTGCCGAATCGAGTATAAAGTTAACGCATTTTATCATCTATTTACGGCACAGTTTGAAAGCTGGCTGTGCTACAGGAGTAAGCTATTGAATGAAGTGAATTTTTTTACAGTGACCTCTGTTGAATTGAGTGCAAAGTGTAACGCTTTTTGTAAATATATTTACGCTGTAATGTCAGCTTTCTTACTTGCCGTGGGAGTTACGTATCGTATAGATGACGGTAACGTGTGGTGAAGTTAGTGTCTGTAGGAGCCGCAGTTCCTCCAGGATCTCTGGAATCGTACCATAAACTACTCACAGGATCAGTAAGTTCTTGACCACACCCGTAAAGTCCTGATCGCATCAATAAATCTTCGTCAGATTTGTATAACCTCTGATGAGATCAGTACAATATGTTAAGATCAATAAAACCTTGGGTTGGTCAGTATAATCGCTTTCAGATCTAAATATTCCTGATCCGATCTCTGAAACCCTGTCCTTTTCTTTGAAGTCCTGAGCAGATCTCTAAAATTCCGACTGGCAGTTGGAAATTCTCGACAAATCTGCGAAATCCTAGCGAGATCTGAGAAATTCTTGAGATCTCTAAAATCCTGCATATCTTCTGCAGGATTACTTAAATCCCTTCCAGGATCCCTTAAATTCATTTGAGGATCCTTTAAATCCCCGCGTCCGGGGTGTCTGGAGTATCAGTGACGGCGATATGTGACGGAGATCAGGATCTCAGTCAAGATACCTACCTGCGCTCGAGCTCTTTGTTCGGGATGCCTCGATAAAAATCTGATTAATAAATTAATTCCGAGCTGGAGCGATGGGCGACTAGGAGCTGGGCTCCAGTATGGGGTCGCAGCCAAATGAATATTTGAGATGCGTCACTAAACGAGAATTTTTGGACGGCTCTTCATTGCTGGGCGTTGGCAGATCAGCGCACACGCCGGGCACAATGGTGAGCTCTTGGATACGGTCGGAGAGCGTTCAAGATTTTGTAGCATATCAGGATAAATTTTTAAGTAGACTTGGAAGATGTGCTTTAGGATTCAAGTTTATTCTGGAAAGCAATTTGAATTTATTATCGGTGTTTGTTGACAATATTCAGTAATCCTCTCCTTGACGCACAAGGTTTTTTTCGCTCAACGAATTGTAGAAATTTTTAAATTAAGTTTGTTCGTCTCTGATAAATGAACCTAGTTATATAACCACATCCAGTTGTGAATAGATTTTTTCGTTTTTATACAGAAACTGAAATATTTTGGAGTGATGTTCAATCATAGGATTCGTTCGTTTGTGAGAAAGCAATAGAAACGAATATTCTGAACACACGTCAAGTGAATTATTTTCTCGTGGCTCACCATTTTCATGCTGTCGACTTTATATCATCAGTATAAAATAAAAAAATTCTTCATAATTGAGGAATTTTGGCGTGAAACTCGCTCGACGAAGCCTCAGTCGTACCTCAGTAATTTTCTCCTAGACATCATCAGTAATTTGCGCCCTAACCTTTGGTCCACCGGCCTGCTCGCTTTGATGAAGACGTCACATGCGCACGTGCGTTGGCGCAGCTGTCATGTTACCGCACTTTATTTCCAAAATTAGCTGTTCAACTTCTGAGAAAGTTCTCAGGATCATGCGCGATTTTCTGTTGAAGAAAATGAAGAGCCGCCTCGTGGCTCCTCACCCTGAAATTACGTGTTCAGTCCGACGTAAACTTCGCTTCATTATGGGCAAAATGGGACAAAAACATCGACAAATCGGCAGGTTTTTCAGAACAAAGATCTCGTTCAATTTGCACAAAATACTATGGCAAAATATAGCCACAGGAAATTGCGTTGAAAAGTTTCAAGAAAATGTATGCTCGTATATTTCCTGTTCGACAAGATCACTGATAACGTAACAAACGTTGGCTCGGAATTAAGTAAACCTCGTCAACTACTTGCTTTCCGTCACACAGCAGAGGCTCGTCTGAACTGGACACCAGATTATTTTGTTGCAGCAGGAACACGGGACTTTGGTAGGAGACTTAAAATGCTCCACTCTGTTTGTTTCGGGTCGTAATTTTTCAAGTTATAATGCGTCTGAATTTGAATATTTTGGGGAATATTTTCCGCCTTCCTCACTTTTTTCTCTTCTTCCTCTACTTTCCCTTTCTTTCCCTTTCTTCCTCTTCTTTCCCTTTCTTCCTCTTCTTCCCCTTTCTTCCTCTTCTTCCCCTTTCTTCTTCTTCTTCCCCTTTCTTCCTCTTCTTTTATTTTCTTCCCCTTTTTTCCTCTTCCTTCCTCTTCTTCCTCTTCCTCCTTTTCTCATTCCTCCTCTTCCCTTCATCTCATTCTCACATTGATGTCATGTTATATTTTATTTCAACAGTTAGAACGTCAGCGTGGACATGTACATGATTTCAGTGCTTAGCTACTCACCCTGCTCTAAATTAACTTTAAGGTTTGTTTCACTTCTTTGAAATTCTGCGCTGAATGTTTTAGGTAAACGCTTGAAAACACTTGTAGTATTTGTAAGCCGACTGCACGTCAAATGTCCCTATTTCAAATTTGTACTTGTGTTAATTGTAAATTTGCGCTTGTTATTCTGAACTTTTATTTAGATTCTTGTTTAGACATTTCTGAATTGTAGGAGGCAACTCACTGTTATTTTTGTGAGCTGCCCATGCTGGGCGTAAGTTAAAGGAATCGTTCGATTGTCTGCTACAGCTTTGTTGTTATTTGTTGGGTCTATTGCATTCTGCACTGCTTGTTGCTCCCCTCACTCCTTGTTGCCCCCCTCACTCCTTGTTGTCCCCCTCACTCCTTGTTGCCCCCCTCACTCCTTGTTGCTCCCCTCACTCCTTGTTGCCCCCCTCACTCCTTGTTGCCCCCTCACTCCTTGTTGCCCCCCTCACTCCTTGTTGCTCCCCTCACTCCTAGTTGCCCCCCTCACTCCTTGTTGCCCCCTCACTCCTTGTTGCCCCCCTCACTCCTTGTTGCCCCCCTCACTCCTTGTTGCCCCCCTCACTCCTTGTTGCCCCCCTCACTCCTTGTTGCCCCCCTCACTCCTTGTTGCTCCCCTCACTCCTTGTTGCCCCCCTCACTCCTTGTTGCTCCCCTCACTCCTTGTTGCCCCCCTCACTCCCTTGTTGCTCCCCTCACCCCTTGCTGCTCCCCTCACCCCTTGCTGCTCCCCTCACCCCTTGTTGCTCCCCTCACCCCTTGTTGCTCCCCTCACCCCTTGTTGCTCCCCTCACCCCTTGTTGCTCCCCTCACCCCTTGTTGCTCCCCTCACCCCTTGTTGCTCCCCTCACCCCTTGTTGCTCCCCTCACCCCTTGTTGCTCCCCTCACCCCTTGTTGCTCCCCTCACCCCTTGTTGCTCCCCTCACCCCTTGTTGCTCCCCTCACCCCTTGTTGCTCCCCTCACCCCTTGTTGCTCCCCTCACCCCTTGTTGCTCCCCTCACCCCTTGTTGCTTCCCTCACCCCTTGTTGCTTCCCTCACCCCTTGTTGCTCCCCTCACCCCTTGTTGCTCCCCTCACCCCTTGTTGCTCCCCTCACCCCTTGTTGCTCCCCTCACCCCTTGTTGCTCCCCTCACCCCTTGTTGCTCCCCTCACCCCTTGTTGCTCCCCTCACCCCTTGTTGCTCCCCTCACCCCTTTGCTCGTTGGAGACCAGCGCTGACACTGTCAACTTTGTCCCAGAGCGCAAGGCTCCATCCTGTGCGTTATCTGCATGACGTCAGCCCTTTTATCTCACTAGGGCGTCTGGGACTGCCTCTCTTATCGCTCGAGCCTCCTAACTAAAGCTGCGGCTTATCAGGTCTCTCGGTAGCAGGTACGGATTTCTTCTAATCCACGGGTTTTTCAAGTCGTTCTCTATAAGCGTCTCGGTGTAATAAAGCGTGTAGGTGTTAGTGTTTACTGTCCAAGTGGATTTCAAAATCCACTTTCATTCATGAACAGCTTTAATATATTTTGTTCCTTGTGAAATTTGTGCCCTAATGTGTTCTTTGATGTTCGTTGTCGAGTGGCTGTCACTTCCTCGTTGTGATGTCGGTGACTACATGATGCCGGTGCCAGGTTAGTGATGGTGGTTGTGATAACGGTAATGTGAGTACAAAATGCCGACGTTAGAGGGTTAATGGTGGTGGTTGTGATAACGGTAATATGAGTACAAAATGCGGACGTTTATTAGTCAAACTCTTCTGATGTCCACAAGTTCTGTGTTTCTTAAAGCATCGCATTGTTTAGCAAGCCCCGTATTCGATGCCGCTGTTACCGATGCCTGCAATTCTTGTGCCTCAGTCTAATAAAATGCGTAGGCGTCAATACTCTTCTGATGTCTGCAAGGCTTTCTGTCTACTAAGCTTCACAATGCTGAGCAAACCCTGTCCTCGATACCGCTGCTAACGATGCCCGCTATTCTTATCGTGCGCATCTCGCCTCGGTGCAAATTGTGACGGGCCGTGCGACCTGGGCACTTGAGGCTGGAGGGCTCCACTCACGTCAGCCCTCGAGTCTTGAGGGGCTGGTCCCACGGTGATATGCCCCCACCTGGCACGGGGCACTGAGAAGGCTGTGCTCAGTAGGGCAGGTCCTACCTTGGGCTCGTGGCAGTAGTCCGAGCCGCGTCACGCAGTCATGAGAGGAAATGAAATGTTGTTTTTTATTCCAATCAAGCCTGATACACGTCATCTTGTACATTGGTTTTTCAGATGCCTTATAACTAACACCAGAACGCAATTTTCCTTTTCCCAGCGGGGAGAAATTACCGGGTGGCACTGCCGGGATTCGAACTGCCGACACCTTCCCGTGAAGAGCCCGTACTTAACAACTCGGCCACGGCGACCGAGACAGAGCAGTTGTCTTGCACCGCAGCATCGATCGACCGGCATGCTGGAATGGAAGCTGAAATGTGCCTACCGGGCTTGCTATGTTATTTGAATGCGTCTACTGGAGGTGAAGGATTCAATGCTTCGAAGGGGAAGATGTGAAGTCCTGAGTTGAGGGTTTTGTGGCCTTTCCTGTGTTGAAGTAAAATATAATTTTGTTTTTTTACGGACCATTTTTTTTCAGTTCACTGCTGTCTTTTTTTTCATCAGGTGTTGTTCTCTATTTCGAACTTTCTCGCGTCATAATTTTTTCCAATGCTGCTGTTCCTGATAGCAGAGTGTGGGAGACACATCTTGAGCACAGATTCCTCGTTCCAAAAATTCCGTATTGAATGGTGCTTTCCTCCGCTCCCAGGGGGACAATGTGAGGGCCAGAGCTGAGAGTTAGGTAGGCCTTCGTTTTTGTTGAAATAAAATGTTTTTGTTATGTTAAGGACCACCTTTTTTCGGTTCACTGCTGTCCTGTTCTTCAGCACCTACTACTTTCTTCTTCAACTTTGGTCTGTTTCATGATCTTGTTTCTCAACTTACTGTTTCTATGCCTTTTTGCGTAGATTCCGCGTTCTCTTAACTCCATACTAAATGGGGCCTTCCTCCTTCCTCTCTTTAGATCGCATTTGTTGCTGAGTAGGGAGGCTAAAACTAACGACTAATCTAATCAGGTGCTTTCCTCCTTCCTCTTTTGTGGATACATAAGTTGTGGTTAGGGAGACTCAATTTAACCTCAGACGAGTGAATCGGGTAATCCAATGCAGTGAAACATTTCGGCAGGGAAATAACAATTCAAATGATTAAAAAGTTAAATTATTGAAAATGACTGCACTTTTGGTTCACATGATCATGTAGAATATTTGAACTACTGCCGAATCTTTAGTGGAGATAAACGAACGCATTGATTTCATTTCAATTTTTCACTAGCACGAGGCTAACTTTCTTTATTGAGGTAAGTCCCTTTTTCCAATACATTGCTGACACGACGCTTTGCTGCTGCTGCTGCTGCTGCCACTCAACGCTCGGTCTCTGTCATGCGTGTGCATGCAGTGTGTGTCGTGTGTGTGTGTGCAGTGTGTCCGTGTGTGTGTGTGTGTGAAGTGTGTGCCTCGTATGTGAAGTGTGTCTTGCATAAGTGTCGGTTTGTGCCGAGTTCGCTGCTGTTAGAGGGTGAGGGACGCTCATCTCTTGAATTAATCTTCATGAGACCAGCCTAGAATTTCGCGAGGTCCACGCTGTCGTTGCAACCTTGTTAATTACACTCCGTTTTCCATTAGGCCCGAGCGAGTCAGAGAAAATTATACATTGGCATGATTGTGGTTCTTGGCATCGAGTGATTTGAGCAGAGCGTGTCCAAGTTTTTTTTTGCATTTTTTGGCTGGGATTAGCAGGTCTTCAAAGTATAATTGTTGCATTAGAGCGTCCTGCAAAGGAATTCATGCGCCGGCAGCGTATCCGCTTGCCTGCTATGCTGGGCACATCATTGGCTCACCACGCGATGTAATTTGCCCCGCACCCAGTAGCTTAATTCTGATTCCGCAGCGTGCAATTGCAGCATTGCGGCCGAGGCTACCGCATGGTCTGATAACAGCGTCTTCTCTTTTGCTCTGAACAGAATATTCTGTTTTTGTTTGACCGTAATCCGTCAATTGGTGCGTCGGCTTTGAAGGTTTAGTTGCTAAAAATTGGGACATTCGACAGAGCGTTGCCTCGACCCAAGCGTGCAATTGAGTGATGCTTCTATCGAAATGGGGCTCTTGAGATCGGAGGGGCTGATTTCTTGCTGGAAATATATTATCGATAAAATAAGGTGAAAATTGCATTACGTGTCTCCCGAATCGTAGCTAAAAAAGGACTAAATCAGCCGCGCTAATTCAGCCTTATCTGTCTAAGTGCCGGGATAGCTGCATTTTGTGTTCAAGGCGATTCCCTGGACAGAGTTTTAGCTGCAAGGTATTGGTCATTTCTGTCGCTATATACTTGAAGGAGGTCTAAATGTGAAACTTGCCTTCTCAAAATCGGTTCCTAAGACTAATGATTCCTTATACCCGTATATTAGCGTAGTAATTGTAGAGCATCTCATGGTCTTATTCTGTATAAGCTCATTGTTTATTTTGAGCACAATCTTCTGACAACAGTATGGTTTGAACTTATGGTTAGCGTCTAGCAAACCTTCAGTGCAAATAAGACCGCAATATTTTCACTACCGTAATTGTTATTTTCTATTACTACTGTAATTATTATTACTAGTCCACCCCCTATATTTGAAATAAGAGAGAAGACGAAATGAAAGAGAGGCCGTAAGAAATATATTCAATCTCTTGAGAGTTGATGAGGCCGAGTGCGCACGGCCCGTCAAAAATGTATAATAATGTTCAACAAATCACATGATACAGGTTCCTGTTTCTTGAGAATTCACGTGATATTCAATCTTGCTTGAGTCTGATGAATTAATATACTGGAAATAGTGGAGTTGATGAAGCTTGTATGACAGGTACGTTCATCACACACTGCAGGCTAGCTTCGAACAGAAGGACTCGGCTCTTATTATAGTGTAGATTATACAAGAAGTTTCACCACTGCCATATTTGCACTACCGCCTGTGCTGACAGGGCACTTCAGCGCGTCGGCATGTCGTCAACTCATCTGCTGACGCTCGCCATAATCCCGAGAAAATATCGTAAAAAATCAGAAATGGGAGCATTGCGTGCCAGCCCGTGCCTGCCGTGTGCCGGGGGTGCGAGCAGAGCGACTCTTGCCGGTGCTAAACGCTCGCTTAATTTGCGTCACTTCCGATCAGTGAAGTTGATGTCTCGAAAGGTGTGGACTATAAACGCTCGCTTAATTTGCGCCACTTCCGATCAGTGAAGTTGATGTCTCGAAAAAGTGTGAACTAATAGTAGATCAAGTTTTTTATTTTGGTTTTTACGTTAAGTAAGAAAACACATGGATTAGATTTGTGCTCGTAAATAAGATCAATAGAAAAGAACGAGGCCAGCTAGTTGACAACGGTGTGGCTTATGTTTTGACCTACAAACGAGGTTCCCGTGTACCACGTACCAATCTAGTAGAGCTCTTTTTTCATTATAGAGTATCACTTATTTATTAACGGCTATCCCTTAACAACGGAGGTATTAAGAATTTTACCAAGATTCATGGATGATTATGATTTCAGTCTTTCAATGTTTCCCCAGGTATCCCGTTATGGGCACACGGTTTTATTGTACTGTCTGAAATGCAGAGGCTTCTTCGTCAGCAAGTTTAGAAATATCTTTCATGTTTTCTTTATCTTCATACTCCCAATATCCTTAATGTTTCGTTGGTCTTCATACTTCAAATATTCTTAATATTTCGTTGGTCTTCATCCTCCAATTATCCTTACTGTTTCGTTCATTTTCAATCTATAAAATAAGAAAATGATGATTTTCTTGACTCACGCATGAGAGAGCGTGCGCCGGACACATGAAGTGACAACTGTACATGTGCCACACGCTGGCTGTGTGTTCCCGCTGGATGTATGTTTTTCTTGTTAATTTTAAATGTGTGCATTTTTGCGGTGAGATATTGAAAGAAAAAGCAGCGCATTAATGCGTGCTCACGACGAGAATTTCAAACAAAGAGCAGGAAAGCGACTGACAAAAATAGTCTTTGGAATGAGTTTTTTCTCGTTACTAACCAACATTTTTCCTTTCCTTGCAAAATTTTATTGCCCGTACGGTCATTTGACAATTAGCCTTCCTTGGTGGCTGCGATGTCGGCCCTTTTGTGTGGCTGGCCTTCGTTAATGGGCCTTCGTCATGCTGCCGTGCTGCTGCTGCATCATGGTGGTGGTGGTGGTGCTGCTGCTGCTGCTGCTGCTGCTGCATCATTGTAGTGCTGCTGCTGCTGCTGCTGCATCATTGTAGTGCTGCTACTGCTGGTGTATCATTGTGGTGCTGCTGCTGGTGCTGCCGCTGCTGCTGCTGCCGCTGCTGCTGCATCATTGTGGTGTTGCTGCTGGTGCTGCTGCTGCATCATTGTGGTGTTGCTGCTGGTGCTGCTGCTGCATCATTGTGGTGTTGCTGCTGGTGCTGCTGCTGCTGCTGCATCATTGTGGGGCTGATCTCATCATTGCAATACCGAACAATTTTTTGCACCCGTTGCCCTCACACGTAGAGGCCCTCAGGTTATGTTGCTGATGAGATTGTGATTGAGTTTTCTTGCCTGCTGCTCGCATCGGAGCTCGTATGCACCCATATTGCTCGCAGTGGCACTCGTGAACTCATATGCTGTTCGCAGTGGCGCTCATATGCTCTCAGTGGTGCTCGCATGGCACGGCCCTGTAACCTGAGAGACCGTCCGTCGCGCAGCGCGGACAGGTGACCTGCTTCTCCGCCCTCCGCTGACTTTATTCAGCTGATATTGCAGCTCGCGACCCGTCCCAAGATGGCGGCTATTCAAAGAACTCGATTTATGGGACACCGAGCATGCGTTGTGATTGAGCACTTCCACCGCCATTCAGATGGCTGCCATCGCTGCTTAAATAGCTCGAGTGCCGCGTCGTTGAACTTCTGTACGTGTGTACCTGCCCTTGTTCAACGGGCTAATTGTCCGTGGTGACCAGTGTATGGTATGAGTGGAGTGTGGAGTTGCGTGTAGTGAGCAGCGTGTGACCAGCTATGGCATGGAGTAGAGTGGCGTGTATGATGGAACATTGCGGACTATACGCATATCACCATCGTTAACATAGGTGGGGTATTTCATCGCCCTAACCTAAGATCGGAATCTTTCTTCTTGGTTCTGTTTTGACGTCCTTGTGTTTTGCTTTATGTGGGCTCCCAGGCCTAGCTTCTCTCCAGGTTCAGCAATTTGAATAATTCCCTCTCATTACCGAGATTGAATGCGTATACGAGGCTTCAGTGCACTCTCACCAAGCCATTAAAGCGCTCATGAAGACGTGCTGGTGTTTGTTGGAGTGGATCAGCAACTTTATTACCGAGGCCCACTGTCTCTAGTAGGGAAGAGTTGCGCTAATAGCATTTTATGACGATCTTTATGCGCGTACGAATATTTATTTTGTTGCTAAGGTGCACGCTGCTGAGAGCTCCCAACGCGTGTTTAGGGGCTTGAACCAAAACAGAAAATTGCTCTATAAATTAGTTTTGAAAGCATATCATGTTCTTCTCATGTTTAGGTAAATAATTTGTACTTTTCGTGTCATTTGACTGTAACTTTTTATTTCTGATATACTTTTGATGTCTGGTTGCTTTTCTTAATATTTAACCATAGATTTTAATTTTCGAACTACTTTTGGTGTTTTGTTTGCTTATGAGAGGTCCCGAGCTGAAGGTTAGGTAGGCTTTCTTTTTGTTAAAATTGAGAAGTTTTTTTGTTTTACTACGGACCATCTTTTTTTCGGTTCACTACTGTCCTGTTTTTCAGTACTTACTATTTTCATCTCCAATCTTTATCTTATTTCATGAACTTTTCTTGGCTGCTCACTTTATTTATGCACCCTGTGCGTAGATTCCACGTTCCCGTTCCCTTAACTCCATACTAAATGGTGCCTTCCTCTTTTCTCTCTTGGAACATCTTTGTTGAGGTAAAGGGAGGCGAAAACTTTCTAATAATCTTGTTTTCAATATTTTTTACATGAAGTCTTGCTGGGAATGAACGAAGTGTGCTTTCTTGTGAACGCAATACGACTGGCAGAGACGTAGTATTTTTTATGACATTTATTGCTCAGGCTTCCGCACTGTAATCGGTCGGTGTTGTCCATACGGGGACCATGTTGTGGAACTATTGGTTGCAATTCGTTACTGAGCGCGAGACTTGTGCTCTTCGGACGCCGAAACTTCGTGAATACGCTTACATAAACTTGAAATCAACTAAGTAAATAAATCTCGTTAATTCGAACTTAGAATTAGTATTTTTTTACGATGGAACTGATCACTTTACTCCAACTTCTGCGCTCTAACCAACGCTTACACTAAAATGAAGTACAAAAAGAATTAAGTAATTGCTTCTACGGATGACTCTATCTTAGTATTCTACCTATAAAAATAACTTACCTTATCGATGAAATGTGTTCGAATTAGAAATGCATGTCAGCTGTAGCGTAGCGGGCAGAATTGCGCCTGTAGATTTCTGCTAAGCGAACTCTCCACTGAATTTTTCACTGCGCTGATGGAGTCGTACATGCTGCAGGGTTTGTTCATGAATATGGGTTGTGTAGTGAAACTAGACTCGTTCATGTCTTCATGTGCAGTCTCCTGAAGTTATAGCGTTCGATGCAACTTAGTTTATCGCCAGGACCTCCCCATATGAGATAGTGTGCGTGTGTTCGAAGGTCTGCGTGTGTGAGTTTGCGTACGCATGTTTACTTGATAATGATAACCCTATATATGTATAGTCAAATGACGGGGTTCCACGGGTGTGAAAGTTACGTAAAAAATAATACAGATTAATGAATTACGATGCATTATTTAATTTTAATTTGTGTTGCATCATGAATTCATGTAAATGGTTTCATTTACACAAACTCTTCATTTAGACGTGAACTAAATGCTTGATCACTGCAAGCGAAAAGCAGTGGAGCAGTGGAGCAGTGGAGCAGTGGAGCAGTGAAGCAGTGAAGCTGTGCAGTGCAGTGCAGTGCTGTGCACTGCTCAGAACGCTCGTCACGGCGGCGCCTGCAGGCCTCCACCAACACCTCGCAGCTCTCTCATTGCTCCTTAAAAACTCCATCAATCTCGCGTCGTAACGCCAGCTAATCCAGCCCTGCACGTCGCAGTGCTAAAAAAAAGTGATCAGCGTTAATCAACGGTGATCAGAGGTGATCTCACTCCACCTTCTCGAACGAAGCGTACTAATCTTGGTTTTTTGCTCGTGCACGAGATCTTTTTGGGATCCTCAACTCGGATCATGCGTTGGTTTTTGAGCGTCCCTTTGTCGGAACGATCTCGAGGTGCTGTGGCAGGGAGACGGGTTGTCTTTGTGCAGCTTTGCGGCTGTCCCGCGCTGAGGTACAGGGGGATCACGTCGCTGGCGTGTTTAGTGTAGAATAAATCGAAGAACCAGAAAGTGTAGCAACGAATATTACACTTTTTTACAAACGTTTCAGAATTATGAAAAATTTTGGAGTTATTAAACTTAATTATTTTGATACTTCCGAAACACTTGCAATAAATGTAATGTTCGTTTATACTTTGGTTCTTCTTTTTATTCGACGAGTGAGATACTCTACGAATCGCTCTATTGGAAATATAACATGTTTATTGTTGAGTGTATCGGTGCTACAGTGGTCTTAGTCAAGTGAGTAAAATACGTGTATTGTTTTGTTATGTGCCCTTTTATTCGGTTCACTGTTCACTGCTGTCTTCTTTTTCAGCATTTACTATCATTGAAGATAGTGAATAGAATTGAAGATGATGCTTTCGTCTTCAATAATATCTTGTTTCATAAACTTCCTTTTAAACTTCCGTTTGTTTGCGTTGGGTATCTTGTGTCAGATCACACCTTGTGCATGGATTCCGCGTTCCCTTAACTCCATACTAAAAACTTCCTCCGCCCTTTTTCTCTTTGGAACCCATTTGTTGAGGAGTGGGTGACTCAAAATAACTGATAATTTTATCGTTTTTTTTTTATGAATTCAGGGAAGTTACTTTCCATTTGGCGAATGATCATTATCAATTTAAAAATTAAGAACGCGCTAATCGTTGAAATCGTATTGAAGATAGAGCTAGTCTTCTATAGAACTGACACTTGTACTTATTTTAAATTTAGATTTTTGGGAAATCTTCATAAAATACGATTTCAATGCTAAGCGCTTTTTCCATTTTTAAAATTCCTAATGATATCGATCGTAGGTTGTGAAGACGCTGCTGCTGAGTGAGGAAGTGTGTATGTCTAATGTGGTGGCGTGTGAACGTATCTCGGGGCAGCTGCACGCATAATGGGTTGTCCCGCATGAGGCTTATTGCATGATTGTGCCTCGCATAATGGATTGCCTCGTATGATGCTTATTGCATGATTGTGCCCCGCATGATACTTATTGCATGATTGTGCCTCGCATAATAATATTATTGCCTCGCATGATACTTATTGCATGATTGTGCCTGGCATGATAATATTATTGGTTGCCTCGCATGACGCTTATTGATTGATTGTGCCTCGCATAATTACCACACGTCTCTGTCTCGCTGCCAACCAATCTCTGCAGAGGAAACATCCTGGCCAAGACACTGGCGAAGCGGAACATCTTCTTAGACTTCACTTTCTCAAGTCAAGTTTAAGACTTCAGTTCAGACTTCAATTAAGTGGCCTCAGCCAAGGTAAAAAATGAGACTTAGCGGTCTCCATATATTTTACCTTTGTATGCACAGATCCAAGACTCGCCGTATTTTGGCGTCGGAACTTGATCCACCATCGAAAAATTTCTTAGGGTGCTGTGGAGTAATCAATACAGGTCGTGTTCAGAAGCCCCTCATATTTTCAGAAGCAATCTGAGGAGTGCAGTTACTGCTGCGCGCCAGGCCTGCTGTTATGGGAGACTTTTCTGTGCACCCTGTCATCAGCTTCAGCTTCGTTTAAAGATCTGCGGTGATGTACTTTTTTTGTGACGCTAATCGAGCGATTCTTATATAAATCATAAAGTTGAGGCCACCGCCGCTGCTGATTTCTGGCGCTGATAACAGCTCTCCTGACGCTGCGGTGTCTCGCTTCGCCATGTTTGGGAGCGTGCGCTGAGCGGCGACGCTGGTAACCGAGTGCTGCTTTTGTGGGACCAGTGGGTGAAGTGGTAACCGAGTGCTGCCTTTTTGGGACCAGTGAGTGAAGTGGTAACCGAGTGCTGCTTTTGTGGGACCAGTGAGTGAAGTGGTAACCGAGTGCTGCTTTTGTGGGACCAGTGGGTGAAGTGGTAACCGAGTGCTGCCTTTGTGGGACCAGTGAGTGAAGTGGTAACCGAGTGCTGCCTTTTTGGGACCAGTGAGTGAAGTGGTAACCGAGTGCTGCCTTTGTGGGACCAGTGAGTGAAGTGGTAACCGAGTGCTGCTTTTGTGGGACCAGTGGGTGAAGTGGTAACCGAGTGCTGCTTTTGTGGGACCAGTGGGTGAAGTGGTAACCGAGTGCTGCCTTTGTGGGACCAGTGAGTGAAGTGGTAACCGAGTGCTGCTTTTGTGGGACCAGTGGGTGAAGTGGTAACCGAGTGCTGCTTTTGTGGGACCAGTGAGTGAAGTGGTAACCGAGTGCTGCCTTTGTGGGACCAGTGAGTGAAGTGGTAACCGAGTGCTGCTTTTGTGGGACCAGTGGGTGAAGTGGTAACCGAGTGCTGCTTTTGTGGGACCAGTGAGTGAAGTGGTAACCGAGTGCTGCCTTTGTGGGACCAGTGAGTGAAGTGGTAACCGAGTGCTGCTTTTGTGGGACCAGTGGGTGAAGTGGTAACCGAGTGCTGCTTTTGTGGGACCAGTGGGTGAAGTGGTAACCGAGTGCTGCCTTTGTGGGACCAGTGAGTGAAGTGGTAACCGAGTGCTGCTTTTGTGGGACCAGTGGGTGAAGTGGTAACCGAGTGCTGCCTTTGTGGGACCAGTGAGTGAAGTGGTAACCGAGTGCTGCTTTTGTGGGACCAGTGAGTGAAGTGGTAACCGAGTGCTGCCTTTGTGGAACCAGTGGGTGAAGTGGTAACCGAGTGCTGCCTTTGTGGGACCAGTGGGTGAAGTGGTAACCGAGTGCTGCCTTTTTGGGACCAGTGAGTGAAGTGGTAACCGAGTGCTGCCTTTGTGGGACCAGTGGGTGAAGTGGTAACCGAGTGCTGCCTTTGTGGGACCAGTGGGTGAAGTGGTAACCGAGTGCTGCTTTTGTGGGACCAGTGAGTGAAGTGGTAACCGAGTGCTGCTTTTGTGGGACCAGTGGGTGAAGTGGTAACCGAGTGCTGCCTTTGTGGGACCAGTGGGTGAAGTGGTAACCGAGTGCTGCCTTTGTGGGACCAGTGAGTGAAGTGGTAACCGAGTGCTGCTTTTGTGGGACCAGTGGGTGAAGTGGTAACCGAGTGCTGCTTTTGTGGGACCAGTGAGTGAAGTGGTAACCGAGTGCTGCTTTTGTGGGACCAGTGGGTGAAGTGGTAACCGAGTGCTGCTTTTGTGGGACCAGTGGGTGAAGTGGTAACCGAGTGCTGCTTTTGTGGGACCAGTGGGTGAAGTGGTAACCGAGTGCTGCTTTTGTGGGACCAGTGGGTGAAGTGGTAACCGAGTGCTGCCTTTGTGGGACCAGTGGGTGAAGTGGTAACCGAGTGCTGCCTTTGTGGGACCAGTGAGTGAAGTGGTAACCGAGTGCTGCTTTTGTGGGACCAGTGGGTGAAGTGGTAACCGAGTGCTGCTTTTGTGGGACCAGTGGGTTAAGTGGTAACCGAGTGCTGCTTTTGTGGGACCAGTGGGTGAAGTGGTAACCGAGTGCTGCCTTTGTGGGACCAGTGAGTGAAGTGGTAACCGAGTGCTGCTTTTGTGGGACTAGTGAGTGAAGTGGTAACCGAGTGCTGCCTTTGTGGGACCAGTGAGTGAAGTGGTAACCGAGTGCTGCCTTTGTGGGACCAGTGAGTGAAGTGGTAACCGAGTGCTGCCTTTGTGGGACCAGTGAGTGAAGTGGTAACCGAGTGCTGCCTTTGTGGGACCAGTGAGTGAAGTGGTAACCGAGTGCTGCATTTGTGGGACCAGTGAGTGAAGTGGTAACCGAGTGCTGCCTTTGTGTGACCAGTGAGAGAAGTGGTAACCGAGTGCTGCATTTGTGGGACCAGTGAGTGAAGTGGTAACCGAGTGCTGCCTTTGTGGGACCAGTGAGTGAAGTGGTAACCGAGTGCTGCCTTTGTGGGACCAGTGGGTGAAGTGGTAACCGAGTGCTGCCTTTGTGGGACCAGTGGGTGAAGTGGTAACCGAGTGCTGCTTTTGTGGGACCAGTGAGTGAAGTGGTAACCGAGTGCTGCCTTTGTGGGACCAGTGAGTGAAGTGGTAACCGAGTGCTGCCTTTGTGGGACCAGTGAGTGAAGTGGTAACCGAGTGCTGCCTTTGTGGGACCAGTGAGTGAAGTGGTAACCGAGTGCGGCCTTTTTGTGACCTATGAGTGGAGTGGTAACCGAGCGCGCTGTAACACACTCTCAAATCCCTCTTGCCAGCCAGCATTCGTAAACACACGTTGTGAATCAATTCTTCGTTTTCTGAATTCCTCACCAAGCGGTGCTTTCCTTCTCGATATCTTTGGAACACCTTTGTAGTGGTTAAGGAGAGTTGAACAAACTTATCTAAGCAAGCCTGCGGTTACCGAGTGCGTATTAGTACAGCACAGAGTGTTTTAAGAATGAAGAGGGTTCAGTTAATAACAGACAACTTGAACTTCACCTCTTAACTCAACCATGACATTCACACAGATGTGTCCATGTTAGTGCAGAACATCAAAATGAATTTGTAGCCTGCCACACGCTATTGCTAATAGCCACGATGATATTAAAATATATGAATATTGCAAATAACTATTCGCGGATTTTCGTTCACTCAACAAAAGGAAGCGTTAAAATACTTACACAAAATCATTTGGATTGGCTTGCGGTGACGAAGAAGGTGGGAAAAATCTCCGCACCGTTCTCGGTGACTCATACTGAAATACTTCTGCGAAAATGCATCCAATCAATCCATGCAAATTTATTCCTTTAAAAGCGTATAATTTTGAATAACGTAGCAAGTTTCATAAGAAGATCTAAACGTATTTTACGCACCTACTTTGATTTTTGGGATAGACATTTGATCGCGGTGCACGAGTGAAAGACAAAGAGGACGGTCTCGTGTACATCAACGAACGCTGGCATTGAGGACTTATTATTTAATTAAGTCTGCCTATTGAGCGGGAGATATGTTCAGAGGGCCTCGCTACTCGCGCGCTGCCGCGACACGAACCTGACGTGCTGCTTTGTTTGGTCTCGGCACCTGCCTGCGGTCAGCTGCTGTGCCTGCCTGCGGTCAGCTGCTGTGCCTGCCTGCGGTCAGCTGCAGCACCTGCCTGCGGTCAGCTCCAGCGCCTGCCTGCGGTGAGCTGCAGCGCCTGCCTGCGGTCAGCTGCAGCGCTTGCCTGCGGTCAGCTGCAGCGCCTGCCTGCGGGCAGCTGCTGTGCCTGCCTGCGGGCAGCTGCTGTGCCTGCCTGCGGTCAGCTGCTGTGCCTGCTTGCGGTCTGCTGCTGTGCCTACCTGCGGTCAGCTGCTGTGTCTGCCTGCGGTCAGCTGCTGTGCCTGCCTGCGGTCAGCTGCTGTGCCTGCCTGCGGTCAGCTGCTGTGCCTGCCTGCGGTCAGCTGCTGTGCCTGCCTGCGGTCAGCTGCTGTGCCTGCCTGCGGTCAGCTGCTGTGCCTGCCTGCGGTCAGCTGCTGTGCCTGCCTGCGGTCAGCTGCTGTGCCTGCCTGCGGTCAGCTGCTGTGCCTACCTGCGGTCAGCTGCTGTGCCTGCCTGCGGTCAGCTGCGGCCACTTTTCCACCACACTCCACACCGACATGCTGCGCACGCTGCAGCCGCTGACTTTAGGTTAATCATGCGCCGAGTTTGGGCATAATCGCCCTGGCCGCTCTGAAGCTCGCTTAATGGGTGGCATCTGTATCTGCTTACCATAGTCATGATAGTCATGTTTAATGAAGGGGCTTCTTAATAAAATCAAAATTACTCAGGGGTGACTTCAATGAATACGTTTTGTATTGATGAGGCTTCTAGGATTCGGACTTGAGTTTTAAAATTACTCTTCCTTCTGATAACGCTATGCTGTTCACGTCCATCAACTGGTGAGTTCTGAACTCAAAAGTGATGTCTCGAAGCGAGTTAATTCGTGTTTACAGGTACGGCTTTGCGTGTTTTGAATTTTTCGGTTTTGTTAAGTGCTCGGTTTAGTCCAGGTATGGAATTTTTATGGTCGCTGCAGCCAGCCGGGGAGATGCGTGGGAAGCACCTCGCACTCGCTCCATATGCAAGTCCTGGCCCAATTTTTTTTTTTGGTTTACACAGTTGACGATTTTACTTGTCCTCTTTTTAACCCCTTATGTAAGATCGACGACATGGTTATTTCTCTGTCTTAGATACTCTACATAGGATCGATAGTGCGTTCAATTTTTTGGTTTACACTGTTCACGATTTTACACAGCCTTTAAACGACTGATGTAGGATCCACAACATGGTTATTGCTCTCTTGGCTACTTTAAATAGGATCGGTAGCGTGTTTGCTTATCCTAAATACTTCAAGTGGGATCGAGGACTTTTTGATACTTTACGCAGGATCGACAGCATGATTATTTTCCCCGAAGATAATCATACAACTAATGTATCTATGGGAATTAGCACACCCAGGGGGAATGTGTGAGGGTCCGAGCTCAGAGTTGGGTAGGCCTTATTTTTGTTGAAATAAAATGTTTTTTGCCATGTCAAGGACCACTTTTTTTCGGTTCACTTCTGACCTGTTTTTCAGCACTTACTACTTTTTTCATCAACTTTTATTTTGTTTTATAAACTTCTTTCTCAAGTTACTGTTTCTGTGCCCTTTCTGCATAGATTGCGCGTTCCTTTATCTCCATACTAAACTGTGCCTCCCTCCTTTCTCTCTTCGGAACGCTTTTTTTTTTAGCTGTTAGGGAAGCTTAAACTAACATCTCATCTTGCATGAGTCGCATTGTTCATTCACTATTTGGATTTCCTCCATCTTAAGCGAGTGTCTAAGTTTTGAATGGCATTTCGCCAGCGACTACCACTCGGAAACCGGACTTTGAATATTATTGCTCTTCGCGAGGAATCATTCATGATGCGCAAATGTCGATGTTCAACACTCCAACCGTCGTCATTTGGTCATGATCAGCCTATAGTGGTTGCAAGCGAGCACGCCTTATTTTATTCACACCATATTTTTTATTTTTATGTTGGGTGTATTGGCGTCCTAATGTTCCAGTACTCCCTGATGATCTGGTGATCAATACTAAGACGCTTCTGTTGTGTCGTGTTTCTTTTTCAAATTTTTTACATCTTGGCTTTTTATTTTATTTTTGGCTCGTGGTTATGGTGACTTGTTTTAGTTCGTGGCTATTGTGACTTTTTTAGGTCCGTGGCTGTTGAGACTTGATTTTCTCCGTTTTAAACACTCATCGTGACGTGTCAGCTGCGCTCAAGTTTGGTACTGCGTAAACGTCATACAGAAAAAAGACGGTAATCGTATTTATTGCGTAACTCGTGCTCGCTTGGATCAGATATTAGCATTTCTGCTCGATTATAATTGCGTGAACGGCAGGTTTACGCGCCTCATTGTTCGAAAATACTCGGGCACATCAAACACAAGGCTGCTTTCTGAAAGAAAGAGGTCAAAAAACGAATTATACTAAGAACGAATGAAACTTTCTTCTAACAACATAATTCTAGTAGCATTCTACTAACAATGAATGTCACTAACACTCGTTGTTGGCTAATCTATCTAATGTTACCTACTATCTAATGTTACCTACTATCTAATGTTACCTACTATCTAATGTTACCTACTATCCAATGTTACCTACTATCTAATGTTACCTACTATCTAATGTTACCTACTATCTAATGTTACCTACTATCTAATGTTACCTACTATCTAATGTTACCTACTATCTAATGTTACCTACTATCTAATGTTACCTACTATCTAATGTTACCTATTATCTAATGTTACCTATTATCTAACGTCACCTATTATCTAACGTCACCAACTATCTAACGTCACCAACTATCTAACGTCACCAACTATCTAACGTCACCAACTATCTAACGTCACCAACTATCTAACGTCACCAACTATCTAACGTCACCAACTATCTAACGCTACCAACTATCTAACGTCACCAACTATCTAACGCTACCAACTATCTAACGTCACCAGCCATCTAACGTCACCAACTATCTAACGCTACCAACATTGTGTGCGCGCGAGTTGATGAGATGTGAGCTACGCGGCTTAGGAAAGTAGCGAAACACTCGGATTTAAATTGGGCAGTATTTGTATGCTCCGTAGCGCCTCTGCCCAGAGTAGGTCTGTATAATGAGTGCACCTCACAGCGCTCGCTCGGTGTACGGCGCTGTGCAGCATGTATACATTCTACGTCCTCACACGCGTGCAGTGCGTGCACTGGAAGCTGCATCGCCGACCGCTTCTATCTTTGATTGACTTTATAGAGCTTCCACGTGGGCGGCGGCGAGCGAACTTTGAAAAAAGTTAACTTTTTGAATTGTTTGAGTTTTCTTCAGTGAGTTACAGTCGTCACTGCTGTGTGGCTGCTTGACACCTTCACTGCGATGGGTTAAACTGAAGCTCAGTATTCAACTCAAATTTAGAATCCAAAGTTTTCAGAAATTTTATAATTATCAAAAATTTGCTGGATCCATTAAAAACTAATAATTTTAAACGATTGTAAAAACTTTTCCAAACGACACGTCGATGGGTCGTATCGCAGTCAACGTGTTGATGAACTGCCGAGCCCCTCAGGGGGATGGATACAGCTGTTGTGTCTGGGGGAATTAGCGCTCCCATGGAAAATTTGAGGGAGGTATCGAGCTGAGAGTTCGGCTTCCTTTTTGTTGAAATAAAAATATTTTGTTGTATTAAGGACCGTTTTTTCAGTTCACAGCTTCTCTGTTTTTCAGCACCTCTGAATTTCTTCTTCGACTTTCATTTTGTTTCACAACCTCCTTTCTTGACTTACTGTTTTTATGCGCACGGGGTTCTGTGCATGGAAAAATTCCGCATTCCATTAACTTTATACTAAATGGTGCCTTCATCCTTCTTCTCTTCGAAAATTTGTGCTGGAAAGAAAGCTAAAACTAATTTATAATCAATCAATGAACTGGCAAATTTTGGACGGGGCTTTCTAGAATTGCAGTGCAGATGGTGAAAGTGTGCACGCTGTCGCCACGGTCACTGGATTTGCCCTCACCATCACTGAATTTGCCATCCAGGTAACTGAATTTGCCTTCACGGTCACTGGATTTACCATCGTGGTAACTGGATTTGCCTTCGCGGTCACTGGATTTACCATCGTGGTAACTGGATTTACCATCGTGGTAACTGGATTTGCCTTCGCGGTCACTGGATTTACCATCGCGGTCACTGGATTTGCCTTCGCGGTCACTGGATTTACCATCGTGGTAACTGGATTTGCCTTCACGGTTGCTGGATTTGCCATCGTGGTAACTGGATTTGCCTTCACGGTTGCTGGATTTACCATCGTGGTAACTGGATTTGCCTTCACGGTTGCTGGATTTACCATCGTGGTAACTGGATTTGCCTTCACGGTCACTGGATTTGCCATCGTGGTCACTGGATTTGCCTTCACGGTCACTGGATTTGCCATCGTGGTAACTGGATTTGCCTTCACGGTTGCTGGATTTACCATCGTGGTCACTGGATTTGCCTTCACGGTCACTGGATTTACCATCGTGGTCACTGGATTTGCCTTCACGGTCACTGGATTCTACCATCATGGTCACTGGATTTACTGGTGGCACATGGGCTGAATTTGCCCTCACGATGACTGGGCAGCAGGCGTTTATATTAGGAGGTTTTCTTTTCGTAAATTCAAAGAACATCAAAGTTCTTCCTTCATCTATTAAACACTTTTAATATCTAGTCCAATGCTGAAACGATACGCTGACATGCCTCGTTACAGACCTTAGGGCCTTGATTGCCTGTTACTGTGAACAGCCTTATTTTTGAACTTACGATGCTATTAATAAATGCATTTCGATTTCAATACTTCTTGCCTTGCCTCAAATCTACTGATCGTAATCAGATAACGGTTACATCGGTTTTCGAACTTGAACATCCTCAAATCCCATGCATGAAATGAATCCATAAGTTACACGTTGTGAGTGAAATCAGCGAATGGAGCCCCGATTTCCATCACTCAACGCTTGGAACTTTATGATCCCTAAACGCAAGCGGGCGTCTTCTCTGCGCTTGTCCCAGTTTCCGTCTCTTCTTGCCTGGTCTGGAGTGAGCGTGAGGTGTTGGTCTCTTCAGTCTGGCGGTAATTGATTTATGAGCGCCTGCGGTGTGTTTCATTGATTTATGAGCTCCTGCGGTGTGTTTCATTGATTTATGAGCGCCTGCGGTGTGTTTCATTGATTTATGAGCTCCTGCGGTGTGTTTCATTGATTTATGAGCGCCTGCGGTGTGTTTCATTGATTTATGAGCGCCTGCGGTGTGTTTCATTGATTTATGAGCGCCTGCGATGTGTTTCATTGATTTATGAGCGCCTGCGGTGTGTTTCATTGATTTATGAGCGCCTGCGGTGTGCTTCATTGATTTATGAGCGCCTGCGGTGTGCTTCATTGATTTATGAGCGCCTGCGGCGTGTTTCATTGATTTATAAGCGCCTGCGGTGTGTTTCATTGATTTATGAGCGCCTGCGGTGTGTTTCATTGATTTATGAGCGCCTGCGGTGTGTTTCATTGATTTATGAGCGCCTGCGGTGTGTTTCATTGATTTATGAGCGCCTTCGGTGTGTTTCATTGATTTATGAGCGCCTGCGGTGTGTTTCATTGATTTATGAGCGCCTGCGGTGTGTTTCATTGATTTATGAGCGCCTGCGGTGTGTTTCATTGATTTATGAGCGCCTGCGGTGTGTTTCATTGATTTATGAGCGCCTGCGGTGTGTTTCATTGATTTATGAGCGCCTGCGGCGTGTTTCATTGATTTATGAGCGCCTGCGGTGTATTTCATTGATTTATGAGCGCCTGCGGTGTATTTCATTGATTTATGAGCGCCTGCGGTGTGTTTCATTGATTTATGAGCGCTTGCGGTGTGTTTCATTGATTTATGAGCGCCTGCGGTGTATTTCATTGATTTATGAGCGCCTGCGGTGTATTTCATTGATTTATGAGCGCTTGCGGTGTGTTTCATTGATTTATGAACGCCTGCGGCGTGTTTCATTGATTTATGAGCGCCTGCGGCGTGTTTCATTGATTTATGAGCGCTTGCGGGGTGTTTCATTGATTTATGAGCGCTTGCGGGGTGTTTCATTGATTTATGAGCGCCTGCGGTGTGTTTCATTGATTTATGAGCGCCTGCGGTGTGTTTCATTGATTTATGAGCGCCTGCGGTGTGTTTCATTGATTTATGAGCGCCTGCGGTGTGTTTCATTGATTTATGAGCGCCTGCGGTGTGTTTCATTGATTTATGAGCGCTTGCGGTGTGTTTCATTGATTTATGAACGCCTGCGGCGTGTTTCATTGATTTATGAGCGCCTGCGGTGTGTTTCATTGATTTATGAACGCCTGCGGTGTGTTTCATTGATTTATGAGCGCCTGCGACGTGTTTCATTGATTTATGAGCGCCTGCGGTGTGTTTCATTGATTTATGAGCGCCTGCGACGTGTTTCATTGATTTATGAGCGCCTGCGACGTGTTTCATTGATTTATGAGCGCCTGCGACGTGTTTCATTGATTTATGAGCGCCTGCGGTGTGTTTCATTGATTTATGAGCGCCTGCGGTGTGTTTCATTGATTTATGAGCGCTTGCGGTGTGTTTCATTGATTTATGAGCGCCTGCGACGTGTTTCATTGATTTATGAGCGCCTGCGACGTGTTTCATTGATTTATGAGCGCCTGCGACGTGTTTCATTGATTTATGAGCGCCTGCGGTGTGTTTCATTGATTTATGAGCGCCTGCGACGTGTTTCATTGATTTATGAGCGCCTGCGGTGTGTTTCATTGATTTATGAGCGCCTGCGACGTGTTTCATTGATTTATGAGCGCCTGCGACGTGTTTCATTGATTTATGAGCGCCTGCGACGTGTTTCATCGATTTATGAGCGCCTGCGGTGTGTTTCATTGATTTATAAGCGCCTGCGACGTGTTTCATTGATTTATGAGCGCCTGCGACGTGTTTCATTGATTTATGAGCGCCTGCGACGTGTTTCATTGATTTATGAGCGCCTGCGACGTGTTTCATTGATTTATGAACGCCTGCGGTGTGTTTCATTGATTTATAAGCGCCTGCGACGTGTTTCATTGATTCATGACGGTCTCACAATCACAATTCAGGCCAAGCTGCTACACCTCCGTGACATCTCCCATCTTCTTGCAGCTACCGCACCTCACATCGGGCTACTGTGCGAGCGTGTGTGCATTTAATGCGAGGCGTACGTTAAGTGCGAGGCGTACATGAAATAAATGCGAGGCGTACATGAAATGCGAGGCGTAAACGAGATATGAACGCACATACAATGCGAGGCGTACATTTGATGCGAGGAGAAATGCATCCTATTGAGTTGAGTTGGTTAACCGCTAGCAATGAGGCTGTGAATTTGAGAACTGTTTCGTCCATAATTGGGAAGTTTTCATGTGTGTCTTCTGTAAGTTGCGGCTGTAAGTGAATCGGAGATTTTCTGTATGCAGCTGTACAAGTTAATGAGTTGCTCTGCATGCAGTTACACTGCACCAGAGCTGCTCTGCATGCAGCTGTACTTATCCCTTAGCTCTGCATACAGCTGTACTTGTCCCTTAGCTCTGCATGCAGCTGTTCTTGTCTCTTAGCTCTGCATACAGCTGTTCTTGTCTCTTAGCTCTGCATACAGCTGTTCTTGTCTCTTAGCTCTGCATGCAGCTGTTCTTGTCTCTTAGCTCTGCATGCAGCTGTTCTTGTCTCTTAGCTCTGCATGCAGCTGTTCTTGTCTCTTAGCTCTGCATGCAGCTGTTCTTGTCTCTTAGCTCTGCATGCAGCTGTTCTTGTCTCTTAGCTCTGCATGCAGCTGTTCTTGTCTCTTAGCTCTGCATGCAGCTGTTCTTGTCTCTTAGCTCTGCATGCAGCTGTTCTTGTCTCTTAGCTCTGCATGCAGCTATTCTTGTCTCTTAGCTCTGCATGCAGCTGTTCTTGTCTCTTAGCTCTGCATACAGCTGTTCTTGTCTCTTAGCTCTGCATACAGCTGTTCTTGTCTCTTAGCTCTGCATACAGCTGTTCTTGTCTCTTAGCTCTGCATGCAGCTGTACTTGTTCCTTAGCTCTGCACGCAGCTGCAAGAGCAGGCCACGCTGCACCGTCCACAAGACCTGTACGAAGAAATCTTTCCAAAAGCGCACCGCTGCAAGTCATGGAGCCGTGTTTGTGCAGTGCGGTCTTGAGAGCTGCCTCTCTTTCTCTCTCTCGTTCTTTATATCATTATTTCTTTCTTTCTTGTTTAATTTTCTTCTTTATTCTTCTGTTTTCTTCCTTTTTAATTTTTTTCTCAAATCTTTATTTTTTGATTTTTCCTTTTTCCCTTTCTTTTCTTCTTTCTTTGTTTATATCTTTTTGCTAGCCCGGGCTAGGTTTTCAAACAGCTTCGTTGCCTCAGCGGCACAGTTTACAGCGGAGGGTTTTTGCAGACTTGGCTATGCTACGTGTTTTTTTTTTGCCAAAATCTGTGAGTGGACTTTTTTGATATATAATTTGTGCATCTGGTGACCGTACAATAGAAGCCAGGCGCTCAGTGTTCAGAATTTATTTTTCTTTAAATGAAGATTTGATTCAGAAAATAAGATGACTTGGCCGAGTCAAAAGAAGAACTTTTGCTGCACTTCTAGACGGTATTATTGTCACTTAAGTTATTGTTTTTTCTATCAGTTTTATTTTACAGTAGGATTCGTTGTACGAGGTCTCGGGACTACTCGAGTCGTTGTACGAGGTCTCGGGACTACTCGAGTCGTTGTACGAGGTCTCGGGACTACTCGAGTCGTTGTACGAGGTCTCGGGACTACTCGAGTCCTTGTTCCAGGTCTCGGGACTACTCGAGTCGTTGTTCCAGGTCTCGGGACTACTCGAGTCGTTGTTCCAGGTCTCGGGACTACTCGAGTCGTTGTTCCAGGTCTCAGGACTACTCGAGTCGTTGTTCCAGGTCTCGGGACTACTCGAGTCGTTGTTCCAGGTCTCGGGACTACTCGAGTCGTTGTTCCAGGTCTCGGGACTACTCGAGTCGTTGTTCCAGGTCTCGGGACTACTCGAGTCGTTGTTCCAGGTCTCGGGACTACTCGAGTCGTTGTTCCAGGTCTCGGGACTACTCGAGTCACTGTTCCAGGTCTCGGGACTACTCGAGTCGTTGTGCCAGGTCTCGGGACTACTTGTGTTGTTGTACCAGGTCTCGGGACTACTTGTGTCGTTGTGCCAGGTCTCGGGACTACTTGTGTAGTTGTACCAGGTCTCGAGACTTCTTGAGTCATTGTGCCAGGTCTCTGGACTACTTGAGTCATTGTGCCAGGTCTCTGGACTACTTGAGTCATTGTGCCAGGTCTCTGGACTACTTGAGTCATTGTGCCAGGTCTCTGGACTACTTGAGTCATTGTACCAGGTCTCGGGACTTAGTGTCAGGTCTCGAGACTACTCAGGACTTTGCGTCAAGTCTCGAGACTACTCAGGACTTTGCGTCAAGTCTCGGGACTACTCAGGACTTTGCGTCAAGTCTCGGGACTTTGCCTCAGGTCTCGGGACATTGCGCCAGGTCTCGAAACTGCTTCATTCATGGCTGAGTGGCAGCCTCAAATGCCCACAAATTTCCATTGATGCGCTGGGCAGCTGAAGGTTGTCTGGCGCTGCAGGAAGCGACGCGTGCGCTCCGTGCTCAAGTTTCGAGCATTTGGCTATCAATTGCGACCTCAGACGACGGCTGTTTCTTGCTGTGAACTCGGACAAAAAATCCTTATCTGAAGCGGACGATCGGTGTATGTAAACGGCGGCCCCTCGCCACACAAAATTCAATTGGAGCTGCAAGGAAGGGGCCAAAGGACGGGTTCCAATGGCCCTCGATTGGGGCTTTCTTGTCTGTGCTTGCCGCGTCGACGTAGCTTTCGATTCGCCCAAAAAATGAGCTCGAATAATTTTATTCACACCCAGGAAAAAGCCAGACTGTTATCAGTTGTCTGGAGCTGAGTGAAACTTCGTTCACTAACTTTACGCATGAGAATCTGGGACAATTGATGAGGTCAGTTGTACGCAGCTCGTGGCTCTCGAAACTGGGGCAGTCAAACGCCGGTGTTAATCTCGTCGTGACAGCTGCTTTGCAATTGTCATGATTTTAATTGCTCTTCCTGGTATTCGGTGAGCAGTTTGTTCTTTTTGTCTCTTTCTTCTTGGTGCTGCTTTGGGTGTCTGTGTGTTGCGTTGGGCTTATGTGTGTTGCGTTGGGCATATGTGTGTTGCGTTGGACATATGTGTGTTGCGTTGGGCATATGTGTGTTGCGTTGGGCATATGTGTGTTGCGTTGGACAGCTGTGTGTGTGTTGCGTGCGTTGGACAACTGTGTGTGTGTTGCGTCGGATTTCTGAGTTTGTTACAACTTTACACGCCACACTAAAATTTAACAAATGAGTTATGAGTGTCTGAGAGTGATCTTTTCTTGAAAAGAAAGATGCTGTACAATTTTCAAACGAATTTTTTCCAGTATATTTAAAAAAGTTTAAAGACGCTTGAGAAGATGCATATATTTCATTGGGTGCTCTCGAGACGAATATAGGAAGCGGAGTTTATCTCGAGGCTTTTCATGATGTTCATTTAGATGTGCAGCTCTCCTTTGGACAGGGCTCTTTGGCCGGGTGTCTGGAGAGTGACTCAGCACTCAAAACACAGCGCAAATCATTTAGCGTCCCGACCCTGTAGCGATGGTCGCCTGTGCCTCTTCCTGGTGCCCTCAGCTCGGACCGTGTTGTGTTGTGTCGTGGTGTGGTCGGTGGCGTATATTTCTGCTGGTGTATCTCATATATTACGGTCATATATATCATATGTGTGACCATATTGTGTGTTGTGTCGTGATGGGTGGTCGAGTACCTCGCATATTTCTGATGTTATATCTCATACATTCCGGTATTTACATATATATATGTGTATACATATTAATTTTTGGTTGAAAATAATACCGAAATTGGTTGATACAAGTATCAAACGTGTATAAAGGAAGGACTGTTTTCCAAACATCCGGAAATATAGTACATAAATCTATGACATATATCGCAAATATCCTGGTATACATCCTAGTGTTGTGATGTATTCTCCCCCAGCAGTCAGTTCCACTTATTATTATGGAAATCCGATGTTCTCAACGCGTTTCTTTTGTGTTTTGAAGTCATCTGTGCAGTTATACGTAAGTTGTAGCTATCTCAATGATTAATTCGGTGTTCTTGTCCACTGTTCAATTTGCCGAGTTTCATGTGAGGTCAGTTGTGCGCTGGGGTTGCGACGCACTCTTCGTGTTGCAGTCAAATCGTGGAAGCGTAGAAATCTGGAGCGTTTCGGGAAAGTCAGGCAATCCTCGTGGGTTGAACGTTTTTCGATGGTGGAGCCCGGCGTTGTGATCCTTAGCCCAACGACAGGCCTGCCTATTTTGATGTCAGGCCTACCTATTTCAATGTCAAGCCTACCTACTTTGTTTGCAATATTGATCATCTAGGCTTTTATCGCGCACATCATTTGGCTGGGTCGGAGAATTTTGGGAATAAAAAAGGCCTACTCGTTGCTGGCCTTCGCTACCTCGTGGGGAGTGTCCCCGTCTGACGGCGACAACTACCGCACCAACTGTCCGTCCCAAACTAGTTTTGTCGTCCACGTCTCAAGGCCGTCATGCCTCTCACAACTATCTGCATAGTCTCCGAATGTAAGTAGTGCAGCTCCTCTACTGTAAAAATTCCTCTTTACTATAGTATTTACCCCGCGCTGTTGTATTGCCTATTTACCTAATGCCCTAGGTACATTGCAAGTGTACCTCTGTTAACCAAGTGTACCAGCTTCAATTTACAAGTATTGCTGTTACACAGTATTGCCTACTTACCAAATGCACTCGGTGCTTGCAAGTTTACCAGTGTTAAACAAGTGTACCAGTTTCAATTTACCACGCGCTGTTGTACAGTATTGCTTATTTACCAAATGCACTCGATGCTTACAAAAGGGTACCGCTGTTAACCAAGTGTACCAGTTTCAACCTCGCCTTAAAATTCCAGTCACTTTCTAGCATATCGAATTTCCCCGTGCGTCCGACCAACGACCCCCGTTGCGAAAAAGAGTTGTTTTTTATTCCAGCATCCTCCATGGCGCCCTCCACCGCACCCCTGCGTCTGCCGCAAAATTTGGCACGACTTTGCTGTTGCTGCGCTGTTAATCCCTGTAAATTTCTCAATTTTTGATGATGAATTGCACGAAGATTGATGCTGCCCCGACTCCCAAGTCAGAACGTAAATATGCACAGTTCTGTGCCAGTGAGCACTCACTGAGCTAGCCGCGCTCAAATGACGGTTCCGTATGCGACGAAAAATGGGAGCTCCTCGTGCCGTGATGGATGAGGCAGCGTGTGCCTCGTTCTTTATCCCGGCCTCCTTAGCTCGGCCGTGTTGGGCCCCCAAACCTCATCATTTCTCACCCGACTAATTCATTTCTGTCCGCTAAATCAGTTTCGGGATCACGTTTCTCGAATTTGTCAGGCGTTGTGTAACCGCGCGTCGCGTGCTTGCGGGAAGCGAGTTTGACCCGATGCTGTTCTCGTGCGTTTTTGAAAGTACGAAAAATCTATGAAAAATGTTCACTCTATAAGAATCGCTATCGTAAATTTTTATTCTATAAACGGCTTTTGTTCTCGTACGTTTTTGAGGGTAGGGAAAATCAATGAAAAATGTTGACTAGGAGAGAATCGCAATCTTATATTTTCTTTCTACAAACCAATTTTGAAGCAGAGTTAAATTATGAGTTACGTCAGCGGCGAGCTTTGCAAATCTTTCGCAGCTTTGTTATTGCCCCTTCTGCTTCCTTCCATCTGATCCCATGTATCCCATCTCAGCTCTTAATTTTTTCATGTGGTAATTTCTTAAGGCTGAGACTCGTTCGTCTGGCAGTTTTCCTTGCAGTTTTATCAGAAGTGAACGCTTTTTCATCAACTTGAGAATGTCATTGATAGGTGAAATGATTAGTTCATCCATTGCCATGAAATATTTTTAAAGTATTTTGTAGAATTTGTGCCTAGTTCAACTTTCCCGGAACTGTTGTTATCGTGCAGATCGCTCGCCTGCTCTCTAGTGCCTCTTTTCAAACGCGTGCTGCGGTCACTGGAAGACCAGAATATGCCATGAACCGTAATAGTAACTCTGACAAAATGACTCAAAATTACCTCCATGAGCCCAAACATGTACGTCAAATGTATGGGCTAAAGGCTGCCGATGTTCTTTGTTTGTTCTAACTCTTTGACTGCGACGTAGGCTACCGGTGGCCACGGAGGGGCTTTTCATTATGCTGCTGACCGACCAGCAGTCACAAACTCAGTTTTCATTAATACCTAATCAAAACTAAATGAAGGCACGATCCAGATCATGTTTGCTATTTTCAACATTGCTTACCACAATTGACTTTGAATTTGAGTTTAATATTGAACTTCAGTTTCACCTGCCGCAGTCAAAGTGTCGAGAGGCATCCCTTGAAATTGTGGTGTTCAAACTCGTCCTCGCGCAACTCTTTGCAATAGATTCAATTTCAAGCATAAAAAGCTTTGATTTGACACGAACGCGGCGTTCTGAACACACGGCCACGCTGTCCGACACTCTGGAAACATCCACAGCATCCAAGTCGCTTCCAATTCTTAAAGGAGAAGAGCGGGAGTACTGGTGTAGTATTTTTACGGGGCATAAATGCGTAGGCTACAATTTTATAATTGCTTGACTTGTGAGGAAGTCGGTAACCGTGTTTTATCTGGCCCGTGTTAATTATTTTCTTGATAGAGCTTCAGTTGCCGTTAGTGGCGGCCATATTTATTTTGTGTGCAGTTTTTTCCAAAGGACTTCGTTCAGATATATGGCAGTCGTGCAGCGTGTTCTCTTTTTTCAGCGATGATGAATGAAGTTAAAGTTTCGGTAAGGAAAAAATATATTACTATGTCAGCCGTAATAATAATAATAAAAAAGATAAGAGAAGACCGACGGTCAAGATTCTTCTGTGATAAGTTTATTTACAGTCTGACCTTTTACGGCCTATGAAGTAGCGGAGGAAGCAAAGAAAAAAAGCTGGTACCTTCTCGGACGGAACTTGCGCTGCGCATCTGGTGCTCTTGGGAGATCACTGCAAATAGTTACTGTCGAATGACGGATTAGGAGTCGATTTTAAAGTCTCGCATGTGTTGGTCAAATCAAAAAATATATTTTTATCGGAGAGAATGTGAAACGTTGTGGATTCAATCTCCTCCGCTTGTACACGAGATTTTTTTTATCATAAAGATGACTTTTAGTTTAAATTTATGGACAGGGGCAAGCTTTTTAATTCTATCCGCGGTTAATTTTCAAGTCCTGTTTTGTCAAGCAAGTAACGCCTTTTATAGTATGTAGTCGAGCAGCTCCTTTCATACCTATGCGACACGAACCGCAGGCTTCTCCTCACTGAAGCTCTCAGGGTAATATCTGGTGCCCTTCCTCTTTCGTCATATGAAACGAAGATTTTTACCTATACCAATACTAAGTTAGTATATGAATTTATGAAAGTTAGTACATTGAGTTTTTTAGTAAATGAAATAGCATGTCTTCGGTTCAAGGAATGTATTAATTACTACGGATGTGCTTATTCTCGACGCACTTAAAAAGTTGTGATGTCGAGCTACAATGAGGTTAGCTGGGACTTGCGTATGAATGAATAATCCACACACAAGCCGTACATAATTCCAAAAGAACCCCAGTGATTTTTTCTGTTGAGAATGAACCCTGCGAAGCATTTAACACGCCACTCTGGCAAGTATTCGTGAGCCCTCTCTATGCATAATTCGTAAGGCATTCGTGAGCCCTCTCTATGCATAATTCGTAAGGCATTCGTGAGCCCTCTCTATGCATAATTCGTAAGGCATTCGTGAGCCCTCAGTAGCAAAACCCCCCCAACTGATTAAACGTTAAGTGTGGCGAGTTAAACTAAAGTTCAATATTTAACCAAAATTGGCGTTAATTTTCAAGATGAAAAAAACGAACATTAAATAAAGCGTGCTTTTATATGATGTACGCTGAACAAAGATTGAGTTTGTGACTGCTGGTTGGTCAGCAGTATAATGAAAATCCCTTCAGTGACCACCGGTAGTCACGTAATTACTATCCTGACCATGAACGAACGAAGAAATGCTTGCGCGCAGCAGATGTGAGAATCTCCCCTCACCGACACCGGAGCTACGACAGAGCTCCTGGTCATCAGGACGGTGGACTCAAGGAGCTTGCGGTCTCTCATTCTAATTCGGCCTGACATTCCTGGCTTCCAGTTCCTTGCATCGAATGTCATGCCGGGAATGCCTGCTTACCTGCCTGCCTGCCTGCTGCCAATTGGGCGAACGGCCGTAACGTAGCTTCTGGCCCCTCAGACAGACTGCTGTTTTGCTCATGCTCACGGCTCATCTAGGCTCATGCTCGTGGCTCATCTCGGCTCATGCTCACGGCTCATCTCGGCTCATGCTCACGGCTCATGCTCACGGCTCATCTCGGCTCATGCTCACGGCTCATCTCGGCTCATGCTCACGGCTCATCTCGGCTCATGCTCGTGGCTGTCGTCGCTCGTCATGCAGTGAGCTAGAGCGCGGCTTCGCTCCCTCGAGTAGCTTCAACAGAAGAAAATGTAAAAAGCGTTCAGGACTTGCCACTTGATACGCAGGCAGCAACGCTGAAAAATTGTAGTGAAAGTAAATTTAAATATATTTTGTACTGTTTATAGCAGCCAATTGGTTTGCCATTTCAAGGTGGAAAAATGTTCATAATTGACTTGGGATAACATATTTACTATGCTTTTGTTGCTATTTGAATTGTCGACAAAATGTGCAGGCTGTTCATTATCCCGTTAAAGTACTTCGTGCCCTCCCAGGGGAATGATTTGAGGGCCCGAGCTTAGGGTTAGGTGGGCCTTCTTTTTGTTCATATAGATTTTTGCTTCGTTATGGACCATTTTTTTTCGGCTCACTGCTGTCCTGTTTTTCAGCAGCTACTACTGTCTCCTTCAACTTTTTCTTGTTGCATGAACTTCTTTCTTAGCTCACTGTTTCTGTGCACCACCTTGTGCATAGATTCTGCGTTCCCTCAACTCCATACTAAATGATGCCTTCATCTTTCCTCTCTTGGAACATCTTTGCCGTGGTAAAGGGAGGCTAAAACTTTCTTATATAATAATAATAACCACATCGTGCCAGTTACATTATAGGTCCCATGCTCGTAACTCAAGCCAGAGAGGGTCAACTATGTTTGTCAAAATGAGTCGACTTAGACGTCGTTATCACCGTCCGATTTGAGCATTCAGAAATATTGTAAGTGTACACCTAACGTTCAGAAAATCAAAGTAAGAGCTATTTTCTAGGTTACTTTTTAGAAAAATTTTTATTTGAATCAATTTAAGTATTTGTCCAGCTGTTCTTGTGCAATGTGAGCTGTGATGTGGCAGTTGGGAGGGAGATGGATGGGCGGAGGGAACGATTTTATGAGCCCTGCTCAATACGTGTGTGACTGCTGGGGCCTGATATATTGCACTACACTGCCGCGACCGAGAGGTATTTATCCGAGATGTTTAGATCCATTTGTGAAGAATTTTAATCCCCCTCGCTGACATTTACATGAAATTATGGGCGGCGATAGGGCGCGCAATATGGCGTATCTCCTCCGCCCGTACGGGTCGCAGAGTTGTACTTTCGGATGATTGCTGGCTCGCTGGCCTGGCGCCCGCGTTTTTTCACGAAGAAATGGCTGTGTTTTGCTAGTTTAGGCTGCTGAAATGGCTGTAATTACAGCACATTTCTGCGAGGCGGGCTCCTTCTCAGCGCAGAGCTTTACGGGTCTCCTCAGATCGATCTCATCCTCGAGG
Organism: Morinoia aosen; assembly: GCA_030386875.1. Classification (NCBI taxonomy): domain Eukaryota; kingdom Metazoa; phylum Arthropoda; class Malacostraca; order Amphipoda; family Talitridae; genus Morinoia; species Morinoia aosen. The sequence goes on from CM059559.1 coordinate 16,874,182, forward strand.
CTCAAAGAACCAATGACGAACGAGTCGATCTCGTATCTGTGTGATGATCTGTTAAAAATATCGTTTCCTCTTCCTGCAATTAATTGATAACTGGATGTATCCAACGTTAAGAAGACAATAAAATAAATATTAGCGTATGATAGTGTACACCTCTGCAATGACTGCCCATATGGTCGTTTAAATACTTGACTCTCGGAGAAAAGGCTTCTAATCAAGTTCTCGTGCCATGAAAACCGTACAACAGCGTTGGCTAGCATTCTGCTAACGTTTGTGACGTACGTTTTCTGTACTACAATAAAAAGTATATGAACTGAGTTTTTTGACATATTAGAGCTTTCTGAACAACTGGCATGACTTCACTTATTCCAACGATGTTTTCCGTACTATAACAAAATGTGAGCCGAGTTTTGTTGACATGCTAGAGCTTTCTGAACAACTTGCATGACTCCACTTACTCCGTCGATGTCAGGAGTACTTACATGCGCGGTACTGAAGCAATCTCTCATGAAGCACTCGTTCATCTAACAAAGAATATCACAGTATGTGCGGCTTTGTTTAAAAAAGATTAGAGCTTTTCTTTGGATAGCGATTACAGTCATCCACGATCAACAATAGCGCTTGGCATTTTGTAGACGGTTGTATGATCGAGTGATGCGTACCAATCATGATCGATGCAATTTATACTGGTAATGTACGCGGTTCAATATCATTATCTCATTACCTGGCTTGTGGAGGGAATTGATGCACGTACAACACTCGTGATGTACCCTGAGAGACGAACGCAGGCTAATCGATTGAAATTAAGAACGGTTTGTTCTCGGGGCTCTGGGAGTGGACTTGAGCATACAAGCATTCTTGCGATAAAATACGTTTCTATTAAATGTTCACATTCGAGCGGCTTATTCCTAATTGCGGACCGCTTATGAATCATGGCAGGTTTTTCTATCCTTATGCTTTTCGGATTACCGTCAAAAGTGCTGTCATGGAAAGCTTTCAGCATCATCAATAACTGTCTTAATAACCATAATCGATCCTCGACCAATCAAAGATCATTATCAAAATCATGCCAAGAATCTTTAATTAGTGCGTTTCGTTCCAATCAGTAAGTTTTCAAGTTTTGTAACAATCGTGAAATACTCGTCGACGATGCGTTGATTGTTTTTAATGTACACTTATAAACAAAAAGTTCACTTACAGAGTTCTTCACTTCTGTTGTGATTGGAACAGTGTGTTTAAATATTATTCGACTGTTTCTATCAATAAAAATTTCATATTTTCTGGTAAAACTTGAACGATTTAGAAACATTAAAATCAAGCCGTCTGTATCTGAATGCTTCAAGTGATCTCTTTCTAACGGTTATTCATTTACTTTACTTCAGCAAGATGAACCGTCTCCGATACAGAAATGTGTGAGAGTCCAACCTGAAAGTTAGGTTGGCCTTTTTGTTGAAATAAAATGTTCTTTCTTATGTTAAGGACCCACTTTTTCCGGTGCACTACTGTCCTGTTTTTCAGCACCTATTACTCCTTCAAATTTTATGTTGTTTCACGAACTTCTTTCTAAAATTACTGTTTCTATGCCCCTTCTGCACAGATTCCGCGTTCCCTCATCTCCATACTAAATGATGCCTTCCTCCCTCCTCTCTTCGGAACGCTAGTTTTTAGCAGCTAGGGAGGCTTAAAACCAACATCTAATCTAATCTCTGATGCAGATGCTCTTGTCTTCGCCTAGCTCGAATTTGAAACACACGAGGAACCCAACTCTTCACAGCTGCACCCGCACCAATCCCGTGTGTGAACGATCCCTCCAGCTCAGAGTTCCGACCTACGGCACCGTGCCTTGCAGTGGCCGAGTTTACGACGAGATAAAAGGAAATCCTGCTCTCCCTATTGATGTAGAAGGTATTAGGGCCTCAGTGCCTGATGTCGCTACCATCTTTGTCTATTTGTGGTCTACGTAGGACGAGGAAAAGGCGCTAAGAACCCTACGAGCGCTGAGGGTGCCTTACGTACCGCTCTTTGTGTTTGCTTTGCCGTCACCTGCAAATAAGGCGACTGCACCTCGAAGTTCCTGGTTTTCTGCTCCGCAGGAGTCAATACTCGCTTGAATGTTAAATATTCCAGCGCTACGCGTTGTCCGTAACTTCTTTGACTGTTACAACGCTTCTTGAATATCTAAGTCGTGTGACAAGTTTTGTGGGTCTTGACCACAGTCAATACTGGATCCTTTGAATCTTTTAATCCACTAAAGCCATTGCATCCTCAATCGTAATCTGACTATTTCCATGAGGGTCATGCTTTGGTATGTAGACTATTCATGTCGATTGAAAGAAGCATTTTCAAGTCAACTTAAAGTTACGACGGTTTATTTATTTTCTGATCAAGGATTAGAAAAACATTTCAGCGATCTGGAGGGTATATTGCAACTGATAGAATCGTGCAAAAACCTCGAACACTATTGCCAAAATTTAGAATAAAAATCTAAAAACTAACCTCATTTTTCAGCGTGCTCAAAGCAGTCTGTGGAAATTGGTACCGTTGAATCCATGGATGAGGTCTTACAAGAGCAATATACCTTTGTAAGCCTCTTTGACACGAATGTGGGTTTCGTTCTTTTCAGCACTACTCTGCATAGTGAACTCGACAAACGGATTGCTTTTTACGGGAAATTTTTACTTGTGCTGTCCGGGGAGATTTCATCATCGGTTCTTTATTCGATGCTTGGGAAAAAGCAGCCGCGCTTGGGGTGTGTTAGTTTTCCGATTTCCGATGACGGTAGAGGCGGTCAGCTTGTTTATGGATTTTTGCTAAAGAAGCCTCCTATACCGCGACTCCCAGCTCACTAAAACTGTCCAGTAGGAAAAAACGAACTCTGTTCTCAGTCTGCTATCATCTTGTAAGAGGGGACTTTTGTACTTAGGAGCTTGACTTGGGTTAAACTGATTAAATGCTGGTATTTCAAGTCTGCATGTGAGAAACTCTCGGATATTGAAGATGCGGTTAAATAGACAGCTCTAACAAAACACCGCACGTGTGAAAAATTTGGCCACTTGGAAGAGCGGCCTGAGCGGGATGCGAGTTAATTAATGCCTTGCGCTCACGCCGAACGGACGGCCTCGCATAAGAACCCAGATTTCGAGTTGTCGTACCATCCATCGCGCTACCGGCTGCTGCAGGGTTGCCAGATTAGCCATTTCATGGCTAATTCACTCATAATTGGCCATTTTTTGAACGCCGTGGCCATGAGAAATTCACGAGGCCATTTTTAAAAATATCGAACGATTCATGACACAGAGGACTTTCAACATCTTACGGAGGTGCTCTCGTCATAATAATATGGAAGTGAGTAAAAAGTTTATTAGAATTGTGAATTTTAAATTAAAAAATGTCTATACAATTTATGCTGGCCATTTTGGCCATCGTTTCTCGTGAAAAGTGGCCAGAAGCTGACTGATTCTTCTGGCAACCCTGCCGCTGCTGCACTTAACAGGTACCAAACTCGACGGCTCTGAAATGTCACTCACGTGCAGCGGTTCCTAATCATGTTGGAGGTACTGAACCCCACAAGTACCATACGTGCATTCATCGAACACCCTTCGTAGTTGGAAAAATAAAATGTGTTTTTCTTTCTTGAGATTCAAAACATCTATGTATAACTACTCATATATACTGTATTAGGGCCCAAACTGTACCATGCTTAACCCAGAGGTTTGACTCGCTGAACCCAGAGGTTTGACTCACTGAACCCAGAGGTTTGACTCACTGAACCCAGAGGTTTGACTCACTGAACCCAGAGGTTTGACTCACTGAACCCAGAGGTTTGACTCACTGAAACCAGAGGTTTGACTCACTGAACCCAGAGGTTCGACTCACTGAAGTGACTGAACCCAGGTTAACAACCACTGCTCTAATGTTTATTAAGTTCGTCATGTGATGTACCATCTTCAGACTTGCTCACAAAAAGGGTTGGGTTGATTATACTAATGCAAGAACAGATTCGTTCACCCCGTCTCCGTATAAACATTCCTATCTTCATTTTCCTTAAACTCGCCGAGTCCAGACAGCCGTAGGGCACAACCAATACAGCCTCAATAGATTGTAAGGGTAAAATTAAACATTTGAAGCATCTAATTAATGAAGATCAATGTACCAAGAAATTTACTTTATGAAAAATAGTTCGCGTTTACTTGAACATAGATGACGACTCCGTAGTAGCCCCACTGTTCAGAATTAACTGTTTAAGTGCGATTGCTTAGCAGGGTAAACCGTAGCTTACGTCCTGCACCACGCGAGTTTCTTCACCTCTTCGAATATCGTTCCGTTAAAGGAGGCAACACTTTAACCAAATGCAATCAACGGCGATGCGATCTCGGCCCCATTTCCTGCATTATTTTCGAGTTGTGCTCTGGGAGTGCTTGGTAGAATATTCAGTTTTCACTCGAGCTGCTTAATTTGAAAGCACTTACGCATACCTGGTGGCCATTCTTCTTGATTTAACGCGTCCGTGGCCGCGCTGGAGCCGCTGCCTCGGCCCCCACACGAGCACTCGCCTGGCTCGTCGTGCTGGCCTTTTTGATGGCCAGGATACGCTTCATTTTGGTTCATCTAAGTTTGAGCTTCAAGGTAAGGCAACCCATCAGAGTTGACAGATGTAGAGGGGTCTACATGACCAAACTACGCTCCGCGTATGGCAACCTTGCCTAGATGCGGAGAAATACATGGCCAAAGTGTTAAAAAAAAAAAACTTCGGGATATTGGCCAGAAATCTGGCAAGCAATGTCTCGAGCTCGTCTCGCTTCAGTTGTTCTCCGCAGCTGCTGCCGCGAGCGCTTTATGGGCCACTTGAGCTGCATTAATTGCTCCGATACTCTATTTATTGCTCGCCAAAATTCGAATTTGAAGCTCATTCAGTGCCAGCATTTACTTCCTATGCGCTTGAGTACCCGACTGACTCGCGTTCTTCAACCCTTTTATGTCACCATTAGGGCGTCTAATTTTCTTAATTTTCCATGTTCCTCGTTGTCTTTCTGAGGCGAGATCGCGATCGAGAGGGCGGGGCTGCTCTGCCATGAATGAAAGACTCGCTTCAGGACGCGAGCTTTGTGCTTTTTTCCCAAAGGACCTCAAGCCAATAGGCTCGGCGAAATTAATTGAACTGGAAAATCTGAACTGGAAACCGTAGTTTTTTGAGCGAGTATAAAGGAAATATTCACCACCGGGCCTGTGTGTGGAGAGTACAAGAACTCGTGGTGGAGGTAGTGAAGAGATCTAGCAAGATTTGAATGCTTTACATTTAGGTAGATGCTTTAGACTGGTTACATTGGAATTAACCTCTCTTCCACTCAAAATACCGCATGTGCAGAAGTCTTAACTTCGCTAGGCTTCTGTACTGCGTGCACACAAATCGTGCTGGGGTGCATGCCCATGTGGAACGTTTTGATGCCCGCTAGTGAATAATAACGCTCGAAAATATGCTTTAATTTTTAAAGAACTATGCTGAAGTGTGTATGTGTATCGACCCACGATGACGTAAGTTGTTTGAAAATTATTCGAACGTGCTGCAGTTACGCGTAAAGTAGCTTGAAATGTATCCGTATGATCCTGAAAGTGTGTTTATGTAAGTTTGTGCATATGTCTGGGAGTGTTGGTGCGTATTTGTGCACATGTGTGTGTTTGCGTTGATTGTGTTTGTGTGAGTGTGTGCCTGTGCGTGCACTAAAGCCTCCTTCACTGCACATTGAAGTGCGTTCCAACGCGCTGGTGGTAGGACCGTCATAAGCAACTTACGACGCGCTGGTGGTAGGACCGCCATAAGCAACTTACGACGCGCTGATAGCCATGATCAGGGATTTATTCCTTTTTTCTAAAAAGTTCGTGATTGATTTCAGAATCAGAGTCCGTTAATGATTAAAAAACTTCCATCATACAGTGAAAGTCCAAGAAGAACGAAGCGCGGCGTTCCATCAAATGCCATGAATAATCATAAGCGACGAGAACCCGAAGACGGCGGCGAGTTTGAGGCCGTTGAATGTCAAAATCGAAGCCTCGCTCGCCTGATTGTGCCCCACTCCGCTGAAGTTGCGCGTGCGCTTCAAATTGAGCTGCTAATTCAGCGAGGTCTTCTTTGCATGTTCCTTGCTTCCCTTAATTCATTCACTCAGCCAAGCCCGTCCGATGTCCATTTTGTGGCGCTTTAAATTACATTACCGTCAACGCCTCGGCTTAGAAAGTATCGTATAAAAATATCGTTGAGAAATGTTGTTGAGAATATATTGTCTCCTTTAGCCTTTCTTGACGTCGGTGTATGAACTACCAGCAAGTGCATCAGAGTTCATTGCTTGATGAGGGCGTGGTGCTGCTCTGAACATTTCCTGTGTAACAGGTACTGTGAAAGAAAAGAAAAAAAAAAGAAAAACAGTTTATTTGCAATAGAGATTGTACAATATTACAATCATTGGTTTTTAAATATCTTAAAATTAATATACTTAGATGATACACACACACGAGTATAGAAAAACTCGTGTCACTAGTCGAAAAGAAATGATTGAGGGCAATGAACTCCTAATCTAGCTTAATCTACATTTGATAATACATGTAATGATAATTATAAGAGATAACACAATTTCATGGACGATGCATTTTCATTGTGGGGTGAAAACACTTTTGACAGTTTACATGTACATGACATAAAACTTCGCAATTCTTGACGCCAGGAAATAATATATGAAATCGCTTGTTTCGGTCAATGTTCACAAGTGTCGTTTTAAGGAAGCATAAAAAAAAAGACGACATAAACATAGACAAAACACTGTGGAGGTGAGAAATTACGTAACTTTGAAGAGCGGGATGAAGCGATCATTGCGTTTGCTGTGATGCATTTTAACACTTTGACTGCAACTTGCGCCACCGGTAATACACGGAGGTAATTTTCATAATGCTGCTGACCGACCAGTAGTCTCAAACTCAATTTTCATAAATATTTAAATCAATGCTAAATGAAGGCATGATCCAGTTCATGCTTGGTATTTTCCAAATGGTTTTTTTACAATAGATTTTAAATTTGAGTTTGGTCTTAAATTTAATATTTAGTTGCCGCAGTCAAAGTGTTAAAGCGCTCCGTTGTGATGTTAAGTATGTCAGTTTAAGTCTCCCTAGCATCCTTTGTGAGCGAGCAGGATCAATCAAGGTCAAGTAATGCCATTGCAGATCAATCAGGTGTTCTTCAAAGAAGCTCTTATGTATTTCTCTGGCTCACACACTTTTCGTGTTCTTAAAATCGAAAAAAAATTGGTCGTTCTTGTCTCAATTTCTCCATTGGAATATCTCTATAATTTCTCTGGTGTAAAAGTTTAGATCATGTTATGATATTCAAATGTGAAAGAGCTTGGCATGGTGGCCATTTCTCCGTCGTTGTTCTGAGCGCCAACATCACAAGGCTACCAAATGAGTGAAGCGAAGCTTTGCAGCACAATTGTTTTCTTTCGGTCCACAAAAGAAGTACATATCGTATCAAATTCATAGTAAAATTGGCCTATTGTCTCTATGGGAGTTAGCGATACTTGAAGGAAGATGAGAGGTTCTGAGCTGAGAGTTACGTAAGCCTTTCATTTGTTGAAGTAGCTTTTTTTTGGAAGGAGAGGGCCACCTTTTTTCAATTCACTTTTTTCAACACCCACTAATTTGTTTTAGAACACAGTTCTGTTTTTCATAAGTTCCTTTCTTAAAAGCGGTTTCATTGCAATGGGTACAGCGATACATCTCGTGCATAGATTCCTCGTTCCCTTAATTTCATAGTAAATCCGTCCATTTTCTTTTCCCTGTAGGGAACTCTATTCATATGGCTTGGGAAGTTTAAAATAGCACAAAATTGAACCTATTTTTAAAACAAAATAGACATAATGCAAGCAGTGTTCCATAAAGTTCATGACCAGTTTTAGGCCGGCAGATAAAAACTGCGGCAATTTTTTCAAAAACGGGAGTATCATTTTCAAAAGTAGGAGTTTCATCAACGACGACCATTCGAACTAGGGCGTCAAGTGACCAGTGAGAGGGAGTGTAGCAATGTGACATTGCAGGAGCCGAGCGTTGTAAAGCTTCAAATGCAATACCTGAAAGAATGGGTTAAAAAAATCAACTTCGTGTGTATTGAGAAGCTCTCGATTCGAATCGAGGTCGATATTCATACGTTTCCGCTCTGTTAACATCAGTGATAATCACTTCTTTAGAACAACGACTGGTTTTTCGTCTGAATTTGAGATCATGAACATGATCGATCCACTCTTTTGGCTGTCAGAATATGAGCTACTTCAGTGTCGAGCTCGTGGCTATCTGTATTCAGGGTTTCTTTTGAACATCTCAGCGTCTGAATTTGCATAAAGTTTGTGCTTGAATCGAGCATTATGATGCTAGTTCCGAATGTTTATTGGAGGCTAAGTCTGAGCTTTGTGATCGTCGGGTTAGGTGCGAGAACGCGCAGGGTGATGACTCCGGGAGATCCAAGATTCAGATTCTTTAATTTTTAGAGGTTGTTTGACTCGGGAGCCACAACAGATTCTTTCGGAAGATTATTTTTCGTAACGTTGAAAGAATCGATTACCTCAAATAATGTTGTGGAATTGAGCCCTCGTTTGCATTGAGCGTTAATCGTACGGGGACTATTTTTACCGACCTTAATAAAGAATGATCTACGGGAACACTCGTAATACCTGCACAACAATACTCGGGATTCTTGCACAACAATAGGCGGGATTCCTGCACAATACGCGGGATTCCTGCACAACAATACTCGGGATTCTTGCACAACAATAGGCGGGATTCCTGCACAATACGCGGGATTCCTGCACAACAATACGCGGGATTCCTGCACAACAATACTCGGAATTCCTGCACAACAATACGCGGGATTCCTGCACAACAATACGCGGGATTCCTGCACAACAATACTCGGAATTCCTGCACAACAATACGCGGGATTCCTGCACAACAATACGCGGGATTCCTGCACAACAATACTCGGAATTCCTGCACAACAATACGCGGGATTCCTGCACAACAATACGCGGGATTCCTGCACAACAATACTCGGGATTCCTGCACAACAATACGCGGGATTCCTGCACAACAATACGCGGGATTCCTGCACAACAATACGAGGAATTCCTGCACAACAATACTCGGGATTCCTGCACAACAATACGCGGGATTCCTGCACAACAATACTCGGGATTCCTGCACAACAATACGAGGAATTCCTGCACAACAATACTCGGGATTCCTGCACAACAATACGCGGGATTCCTGCACAACAATACGCGGGATTCCTGCACAACAATACTCGGGATTCCTGCACAACAATACGAGGAATTCCTGCACAACAATACTCGGGATTCCTGCACAACAATACGAGGAATTCCTGCACAACAATACGCGGGCCTCGCGCGCATCAACACACGGAACACAACTTCAGGAAGTAAGCGCGGCGCTTCCTCGCCCGCTCGCACGTCATGGATCTCCCCGTCTTCATAGCGAACTCATTTCCATTTGTGCTTCTCATTCCGAATTTTTGTCAAATCATCGAACCACGCGCCCAAGGGCAACTTTTCCACGTATCGATTAATGCCTGGTTACCTAAACTTCATGTTGGATTCTTGATTCTTATTTCCCACTGAATTTATGTACCATGTTAGAATACTAATGTTTGTTCTTCATCAAATCTCATAGGCAAGCTCAAATGATAAGCTCTGTCCGTTATTAAGTCTTAACATGGTGTTGAAGTGATAGTTTGGTTCGTTATTTGATTTCAACTGCATCCTCAGTGAGTAACTTCATATGCCACCAAATCGCAACTGTGCCTTAGATGAATAATTGTTTAATAGCTCCCCTCAGAGGGATACAACTATTGTATCTATGGGAATTGGCGCTCCCAGGGGAAAAATGTGAAGGCCCGAGCTGAGAGTTAGGTAGGCCTTCTTTTTGTTGAAATAAAATGTTTTTTGTTATGTCAAGGACCACCTTTGTTCGGTTCACTACTGTCCTGTTTTTCAGCACCTCTGACTTTCTTCAACTTTTATCTTATTTCATGAACTTCTTTCCCATCTTACTGTTTCTATGCCCTGTCTGCATAGATTCCTCATTTTCTTATCTCCATACTAAATGGTGCCTTCCTCCTTCCTCTCTTCGAAACGCTCTATTTTTGCAGCGGTTAGGGAGGCTTAAACTAACTTATAATCTAATCTGTTTAATAGTTCTCGAATTATTTCTGAGATGGAGTGCATGCATTCATTTCCCAGCTGGTGTGAATGGATTAATTTCCCAGCTGGTGTGTATGCATTCATTTCCCAGCTGGTGTGTATGCATTCATTTCCCAGCTGGTGTGTATGCATTCATTTCCCAGCTGGTGTGTATGCTTTCATTTCCCAGCTGGTGTGTATGCCTTCATTTCCCAGCTGGTGTGTATGCATTCATTTCCCAGCTGGTGTATATGCATTCATTTCCCAGCTGGTGTGTATGCATTTATTTCCCAGATGGTGTGTATGCATTCATTTCCTAGATGGTGTGTATGCATTCATTTCCCAGCTGGTGTGTATGCATTCATTTCCCAGATGGTGTGTATGCATTCATTTCCCAGATGGAGTGTATGCATTCATTTCCCAGCTGGTGTGTATGCATTCATTTCCGAGATGGTGTGTATGCATTCATTTCCCAGCTGGTGTGTATGCATTCATTTCCCAGCTGGTGTGTATGCATTCATTTCCCAGCTGGTGCGAATGCATTCATTTCCAAGCTGGTGTGTGTGCATTCATTTCCCAGCTGGTGTGTATGCATTCATTTCCCAGCTGGTGTGAATGCATTCATTTCCAAGCTGGTGTGTATGCATTCATTTCCTAGCTGGTGTGTATGGATTTATTTCCCAGCTGGTGTGCATGCATTCATTTCCCAGCTGGTGTGTATGCATTCATTTCCCAGCTGGTGTGTATGCATTCATTTCCCAGCTGGTGTGTATGCATTCATTTCCCAGATGGTGTGTTTGCATCCATTTTCCAGCTGGTGTGTATGCATCCATTTCCCAGCTGGTGTGTATGCATCCAATTCCCAGCTGGTGTGTATGCATCCATTTCCCAGCTGGTGTGTATGCATCCATTTCCCAGCTGGTGTGTATGCATCCATTTCCCAGCTGGTGTGTATGCATTCATTTCCCAGCTGGTGTGTATGCATTCATTTCTAAGCTGGTGTGTATTCATGTATTTCTAAGCTGGTGTGTATTCATGTATTTCTAAGCTGGTGTGTATTCATGTATTTCTAAGCTGGTGTGTATGCATTCATTTCTAAGCTGGTGTGTATGCATGTAGTTCCGTTGGGTTTACATGCATTTACTTCCGAGTTCGAAGCACTAGTTTCCCTCGCCAAAGAGTTCACAAATTTCTAACCAGAATCACTACGGAAGCACTGAGCTGGGAGGCATTCTTTCCTAACCAAAGTTCATACGTTCAAGCTTTTTCCGACGAAATTCGGCCATACGGACCACTCAGGATGCGACAACCGAGCAGAGCGCCACTGAAGCATAAAACTAAACATCTGAAGGCTCGCTCTACAACAGCTTCCCGTCCCCCGCGGCCTGTGTTCGGTAATCAGGCTCTCGATCGGTCTTTATTGATTATGAACTCCCGCAGCGCTGCGTTACTGAGCTGGTGGTCTGCTTCTGTGCCAAATTTTCCAGATCGGACGTCAAGCTGCGGTAAACCTGGATCTTGCATTCCTTTCAATTCTGTGTTGCTTTGGTTCGCTCACTGCGTTGCGTTCCATCTGTACGTGTTGCTTAAAATCTGGGTTTTACACTCCTTACAGTTTTAATTTGTGTTGCATTAGTTCGCTCACTGCGTTGCGTTCCATCTGTACGTGTTGCTTAAAATCTGGGTTTTACATTCCTTACAGTTTTAATTTGTGTTGCATTAGTTCGCTCACTGCGTGCGTTCTACCAGCACGTGTTAATTACGTAAAATCTACTTTTTACGTCCCTTTCATTTTTAATTTTGTTCTGCTTTGGTTCGCTGTTTCATTCGTTCGATCAACACGTACTGCGTAAAATCTACATTTTACATCACTTTCAATTTAAATTTTGTGTTGCTCCTCACTCCATCTGTTCGACGAGTGCGTTGCATAACAACAGCGTCGCAAAAACAACTTAGTGAACGCCGTCAGCCTTCACCAATTAAGACCCTTTAGTGTGTGCTGTACTACATGGATATTTGCTGGAGTCTCGGGCTGTACGAAGCTCATTTCCAGGTACTGGTGCAATCTTTATTCATTTGATGCTAAAGAAGCAGCATGCTCTTATTTGCCCAGTCATTAATTGGAAATTGAGATCATTTAAATAATACCGTGCTCCCTAATTGCTCTCCGTCGCATTGTTCGCTTCTGCTTAGCGAGCGTCGTCGAGCTTCAAAGTTTATTTGCCTATCATTTATAGCTCTCATTTTCATGGCTTTAAGGAGATAAATATTAATGAATAACCATTGCTGTTCAGGTGAGCGCTCACTTGTTTCCTTGGCCGCTATGATGTTGCATTATGGCGCTGAACGCCTTTTTAGGCTTTATGGGCCACACCTCCATAACAAGTCGTTGTGTAGCTTATGGGTCACACGTCCATAACAAGTCGTTGTGCAGCTTATGGGTCAGACCTCCATAACAAGTCGTTGTGCAGCTTATGGGCCACACCTCCATAACAAGTCGTTGTGCAGCTTATGGGTCACACGTCCCTAACAAGTCGATGTGCAGCTTATGGGTCAGACCTCCATAACAAGTCGTTGTGCAGCTTATGGGTCAGACCTCCATAACAAGTCGTTGTGCAGCTTATGGGTCACACGTCCATAACAAGTCGTTGTGCAGCTTATGGGTCAGACCTCCATAACAAGTCGTTGTGCGCTTATGGGTCAGACCTCCATAACAAGTCGTTGTGCAGCTTATGGGTCACACGTCCATAACAAGTCGTTGTGCAGCTTATGGGTCAGACCTCCATAACAAGTCGTTGTGCAGCTTATGGGTCACACCTCCATAACAAGTCGTTGTGCAGCTTATGGGTCAGACCTCCATAACAAGTCGTTGTGCAGCTTATGGGTCACACGTCCATAACAAGTCGTTGTGCAGCTTATGGGTCAGACCTCCATAACAAGTCGTTGTGCAGCTTATGGGTCACACGTCCATAACAAGTCGTTGTGCAGCTTATGGGTCAGACCTCCATAACAAGTCGTTGTGCAGCTTATGGGTCAGACCTCCATAACAAGTCGTTGTGCAGCTTATGGTTCACACCTCCATAACAAGTCGTTGTGCAGCTTATGGTTCACACCTCCATAACAAGTCGTTGTGCAGCTTATGGGTCAGACCTCCATAACAAGTCGTTGTGCAGCTTATGGGTCAGACCTCCATAACAAGTCGTTGTGCAGCTTATGGGTCAGACCTCCATAACATGTCGTTGTGCAGCTTATGGTTCACACCTCCATAACAAGTCGTTGTGCAGCTTATGGGTCAGACCTCCATAACAAGTCGTTGTGCAGCTTATGGTTCACACCTCCATAACAAGTCGTTGTGCAGCTTATGGGTCAGACCTCCATAACATGTCGTTGTGCAGCTTATGGTTCACACCTCCATAACAAGTCGTTGTGCAGCTTATGGTTCACACCTCCATAACAAGTCGTTGTGCAGCTTATGGTTCACACCTCCATAACAAGTCGTTGTGCAGCTTATGGGTCAGACCTCCATAACAAGTCGTTGTGCAGCTTATGGGTCAGACCTCCATAACAAGTCGTTGTGCAGCTTATGGGTCAGACCTCCATAACATGTCGTTGTGCAGCTTATGGTTCACACCTCCATAACAAGTCGTTGTGCAGCTTATGGGTCAGACCTCCATAACAAGTCGTTGTGCAGCTTATGGGTCACACGTCCATAACAAGTCGTTGTGCAGCTTATGGGTCAGACCTCCATAACAAGTCGTTGTGCAGCTTATGGGTCAGACCTCCATAACAAGTCGTTGTGCAGCTTATGGTTCAAACCTCCATAACAAGTCGTTGTGCAGCTTATGGGTCAGACCTCCATAACAAGTCGTTGTGCAGCTTATGGGTCACACTTCCATAACAAGTCGTTGTGCAGCTTATGGGTCACACCTCCATAACAAGTCGTTGTGCAGCTTATGGGTCAGACCTCCATAACAAGTCGTTGTGCAGCTTATGGGTCACACTTCCATAACAAGTCGTTGTGCAGCTTATGGGTCACACCTCCATAACAAGTCGTTCTGTAGGCCCTTTTGCCCGCGTCTGAGGTCGAGTGTATTCTGTTTATTTTCTTTATGGCCTTCTTGCATTTTTCTAAGCCGTAACCGCATTTCGGAAGTGGTACATTTACTTCACGTTTGGGATTAGTTGACTCCTGCTTGATTTACTCGTGCATTTGTTTGCACCTTCGCTTGCTAAAATACATCAGATTCATTACATCATCAGTTTAATTTAATAGCATGCTAATAAATCAGCTCATAGTTTAGTTCGTAAAAATAGTAGCTAATTAAGTCTGAATTTTGTGGATCATGTTCCATTTGCAGTCGAATGACTTGCATTCTGTAACCTCGCCTTTCAATACGCTCTCTTCGAAATGGACCAAGTCAATTCGAAATTGCTAAACTATCGAAGCAGCTGTAATCATTATATCACTTGCGCTCATTAAGCTGAAAAACATCTACTGAATATCTTAGAGTTCCAATCCACCTAGTGAAGTCTTCGCCTTTGTTGTTGAGTTTGTATTGTTGTGGCTGCTTGCTGAAACACTCATTGTTGTAAGAAGAAATACATAATAAATATTCGTGTAATTATCTAAACTTCATTGCAATTCTACCGCTATTATTTTTCCATGAATAGCTTAAAATAATGGTCAATTTATCGCTGGGTATGAGATGTTTTATGATGTAAGATCCAGTGCCAACAGAATACCGTAACGATGCATAAAATTTGAATCGACAGCTCTAAGCAAAACTTCACTTTTCTGCCTGTCTTGAGAGACTACAGGTCACTTTCTGATGCTCACTATTTTAGCTAAACCTGCAGGGAGGATAAAATAATTTTGCATAAGCATGAGAGGTCCATGAGACTTCGACTTTCCATTTCTAAACACATCTATATTTGCAGCTGCTCCGAGGCATTCCGAGTCTCAAATAAATATAGCCGGCGGTCTCGTGTTCTTGGCAGTTAAATTGTCCGAATCTGATATGAAGAGACGGAGGCACATAGGATTAATTTTGCTTCTCGAACTCGCGCGTTTTTAGAGGCAGCAGCCTGCCTCATTTGCATGAGCTCTCCCAGTGAAGGGTATAAAGTTCGGTTCGACACCTCAGCCTGAGATTCATTAATGATGCCAGGGGAATCGACACGATGTGAGAGTGCCTCTCATGCAGTCGATGCTCAAATCCACGCGCTTGCGAGCACGTTTCTGTGCATCTCAGCACGGCATCGTCTCGTTTCTGGTCGATCTGCAATGCCTAGCTCTGGCATAAAAATCCTATCTCTACAATCCTAGCATCATCGATGATTTTAGTTGATAGAGAGCAAATTTTCACGTCGCAACTTTTAATGAAGCATAATATGAATACTTGTAAAAGAGATTGGATGAAATTCTGCATCGTGTTTTTTAATGACACCTAATTTGAATATTCACAAAAAAACACAATATTTTGTAATCGGATTTCGAAAGTATAAACTCGCACAACGTCTTGTGACGTTTTGACCCCTCAGGGGGATACAACTGTTGTATCAATGGGAATTAGCGCTCCCAGGGGACAATGTGAGGGCCCGAGCTAAAGGTTAGGTAGGCTTTCTTTTTGTTAAAATAATATAGGTTTTTGTTTTGTTACGGACCATCTGTTTTCGGTTCAGTGCTGTCCTGTTTTTCAGCACCTACTACTTTCTTCTTCAACTTTTTCTTTTTTCATGAACTTCTTTCATAGTTTCTGTTTCTGTGCCCTTTCTGCATAGATTCCGCGTTTCCTTAACTCCATACTAAATGGTACCTTCTTCCTTCCTCTCTTTGGATAGCCTATGTTGCGGATAGGGAGGCTTAAACTAACTAATAATCTAATCTTGTGACGTTTTGATTTGATTAGACGACGCCCGTGGGCTGGACATTCGACCTGCCCAGGGAGACCTTCACGGCTGCTCAAATTTTGGTGTGATCAACATCCCATGCATTAAGCGAGGATCTCGCTTTGCATAAACGGATTCCTTGAGCGAAATTTGGCGCATAATTGACGATGCAGGCCGATGCCTTGATACGCATCGGGCCTAGTAACTTATTAAAGTCCAGCTCCAGAATGTTAATCCACTTGCTGGTGCCATCTGACGCTCGGCTATTGAAGTTTTTAGAACTTCGAATGACTTTATTCTCTACCCTCGCTCCTTGTGGCAGCTCTCGCCTCACGCCGTCGTTTGGGAGGGTGTAACCTTAGGTCATGCATGGATCACTTTTCTCGTCAGTACTGCGTCCATCTCCATCATTACGTGCTCCACTGTGTAATGAGGGAGCTGTGAACTGGGGCAACTGTGTTTAGAACGCATTGGGAATTTTTTTTGGTCTGCAGAGTTATTTATTTTTTTTTGCCAGCATAATAATTTACGACTTTTGTCTGCATAATAATTTGATATTTTTGTCCTAATAATGATTAATTGTTTCTGACCGCATACTAATTTATTATTTTTGTCCGCATTGTAACTTCTTATTTTTGTCCGCATTGTAACTTCTTATTTTTGTCCGCATTGTAACTTCTTATTTTTGTCCGCATTGTAACTTCTTATTTTTTTCCGCATTGTAACTTCTTGTTTTTGTCCGCATTGTAACTTCTTATTTTTGTCCGCATTGTAACTTCTTATTTTTGTCCGCATTGTAACTTCTTATTTTTGTCCGCATTGTAACTTCTTGTTTTTGTCCGCATTGTAACTTCTTGTTTTTGTCCGCATTGTAACTTCTTATTTTTGTCCGCATTGTAACTTCTTGTTTTTGTCCGCATTGTAACTTCTTATTTTTGTCCGCATTGTAACTTCTTATTTTTGTCCGCATTGTAACTTCTTGTTTTTGTCCGCATTGTAACTTCTTGTTTTTGTCCGCATTGTAACTTCTTGTTTTTGTCCGCATTGTAACTTCTTGTTTTTGTCCGCATTGTAACTTCTTGTTTTTGTCCGCATTGTAACTTCTTGTTTTTGTCCGCATTGTAACTTCTTGTTTTTGTCCGCATTGTAACTTCTTGTTTTTGTCCGCATTGTAACTTATTATTTTTGTCCGCATTGTATTTTTCCTCATAATAATTTTTTATTTTCGTCCGCATAATAATTTTTTATTTTCGTCCGCATAATAATTTTTTATATTTTTGTCCGTGTAATAATTAATTATTTTTAACCGCATAATAATTTATTGATTTTTCGTTCACATAATGATTCATCATTTTTTCATCCGTTTATTATTTTCGCCTGCATTGTACTGCCTCATAATGGTGAACTCCTCCGTGGAAACACAGTACCAAACTCGTGCGCGCAGAAAACACATCATTTTTACTCTCCTCTTAACGAGGAAGGGAGGCTCAAATTGAATCAAACTGCTGGCATGACGGTGCGTTTTCCAATGACGTGAATAAAACTGCATGAGTTGCTTGATCAATTGTGAACATGTGACGCAAACGCGTCCAGGGTTCAATACGACGTTCCTCGGGTAGTATTTCAGGTACGTGCACTGATCAGCTGAATGTAGCAGCCGATGTAAGTTACTTGAACGAGCTCAGTATTGAGGGAGGTGTGAGCGAAAGTATGAGTGACTATACATTATGCCCTTAAAATATACTCGCTTTTTCTCTGACCTCTAATGTATTTTGTTTTGAAGTAGGTAATTGTTGACATGGGTACAAGTCTGGCGAGTTTAATCGAAGATAAGAACTTGAAATTTAATCAAATTAAATGTCGTAAGAGAAAACTCAGTTGCAGCTGAAACAAAAACTATAAATACGGGAGTAATCGTTAAGGGACGGGTACATCCCCTCTGGACAAGGCAATACTACTATATTACTTTTGGGAATTAGCCCTCCCTAGGGGAAAAGTGAGGTCCCGAGCTGAGAGTAAGGCTAGTCCCTATTTTTTAAATAAAAGGTTTTCGTTTTGTTACGGACAATCTTTCGTCGGTTCACTGATGTCCTGTTTTTAAGCGCCTTCAACTTTCTTTTTCAACTTTTATCTTTCATAGGCATACTTCTCAACTTACTTTTTTTATACGCACGGGCTTTTGTGCGGGAGCATACCATGTGCATAGATCCCGCGTTTCTTTGATTTCATAGTGAATTGTGCCGTTATCCTTCCTTTCTTTGGAACGCCTTTGTTGGGGAGGCTTAACACGTTCACCGCAATGGGTAAAAACTGAAGTTCGATGTTCAACTCCAATTTATAGTCGAAAGTTGTTAACAATTTTATAAATCCCAAACCTCAACTAAGAATATTAAATAACATTACTTTTGATAGAGGTTTCAATTTTTCAAGCGACCCATCGATGGGACGTAACGCAGCCGGAAGAACTTGAGCACGACCCATCGATGGGTCGTATCGCAAGAAACGTGTTACACTAATATTTAATATAATCTAGGATGGGTACATTTATGGGGACACCCTGTGCGAAACTTCACCTTCTGAGCCTGAGTTAGGAAGCGCGGCTCGGATTGTCGAGCGCAGAGGAGCTGTGGCACCTTGAACTTCTGTTCAGTTTTCTCGCTGCAGGGCGGCGATATTGTAATTTCTCGCTTCTGGGCGGCGATATTGTGATTTCGCACTTTGGGGCGGCGATATTGTGATTTCGCACTTTGGGGCGGCGATATTGTGATTTCTCGCTATAGGGCGGCGATATTGTGATTTCTCGCTTTAGGGCGGCGATATTGTGATTTCTCGCCTTAGGACGGCGATATTGCGATATTTGCTGCTTTAGGGCGACAATATTGCGATATTTGCCGCTTTAGGGCGGCGATATTGTGATTTCTCGCTTTAGGGCGGCGATATTGCGATATTTGCCGCTTTAGGGCGGCGATATTGCGATATTTGCCGCTTTAGGACGGCGATATTGCGATATTTACCGCTTTAGGACGGCGATATTGCGATATTTGCTGCTTTAGGGCGGCGATATTGTGTCTTCTCGCTTTAGGGCGGCAATATTGTGATATTTGCTGTTGTTTGAGCGGTTATCGTTACGTGGAAGCTTGCATCTCTGTACCGTGAAATGATGTTCCTAGCCTCCCAGAAGCTGAGTCCACCGTGATCCGTGGCTCGAGTTATGAAAAAATGGCTTTAAGGGAAAACAACCTCCCGTACTTTTTGTTTTCCTCGCTTTCCTCGAATAAATTTATTCTCAACTCAAAGAATCCTATCGGCATTTTTTCTTACAAGCTAAAAATATTTTTTGAAGGCATTTGTCTGTAACATAAGCAGTAATAGGCATATCTCGCGCAAGATTATTCTTGCGTAACATTGAGTTTTCTAGCGACGCGTCTGTACCGTGCGCTCGTCACAGCATCTGTCCCATCCTTTACAAAGCTGCCTGTCGAATTAGCGTAAAACAATCCCTGATGCTCAGCTAGGCTCCAAGCCAACACGCTTTTTATTCAAAACATGCTCTATGAAACGTGCCTGGCCCTCATCAAATGGCCGTCGCGCGTCACACACCGTCCTGACGAGCACATCACCACATTGCGCCCTGATTCATTGCTCAATTGCAGCGCTGGGCTGCGAAGTGTCAATCTTTACGGTCGTTGCTGGATGACGCCCGGCACGTTACCCGCATTGCGCACACGCCAACTTCGTCCGTTTACGACTTTCCGCGCTGGGCTGGGACGCATTTTGGGCTGGGCTGGGACGCATTTTGGGCTGGGCTGGGAGGCATTTTGGGCTGGGCTGGGAGGCATTTTGGGCTGGGCTGGGAGGCATTTTGGGCTGGGCTGGGAGGCATTTTGGGCTGAGCTGGGAGGCATTTTGGGCTGAGCAGGGAGGCATTTTGGGCTGAGCTGGGAGGCATTTTGGGCTGGGCTGGGAGGCATTTTGGGCTAAGCTGGAAGGCATTTTGGGCTGGGCTGGGAGGCATTTTGGGCTGAGCTGGGAGGCATTTTGGGCTGAGCTGGGAGGCATTTTGGGCTGAGCTGGGAGGCATTTTGGGCTGAGCTGGGAGGCATTTTGGGCTGAGCTGGGAGGCATTTTGGGCTGAGCTGGGAGGCATTTTGGGCTGAGCTGGGAGGCATTTTGGGCTGAGCTGGGAGGCATTTTGGGACGTGTCGAGCCGGGAGGCATGCAGGGCTGGGAGGCATGCTGGGCTGGGATGCGTCGGGCTGGGAAGAATTTTAATGCAGCTGATGCATCATGTGTTGGCCGGGGGAGCGCTAAATGCCCCAGTGCAGAGAGGGAGTTGCTGTTAAGTGTGCTCCACACTCCCTAATTTTAAGCACCGAGCGCGCCACACCTTCGGTCGAGCCTCTCTATGTATGAGCTCCCGCCCATGGCAGGTCACCCTCTGCTGAACTCGCCAGCTCAAATGGTGCACTGAGCTCATGGCTCTTGCGTTAATAATGATTGTTCCACGTCAGATCCTAGACCTTCATATCTCTTAATTAGTTCTGAAATAACTCTCGTCGCTAAGCGTATGGGTCACATTAGATCTAGATTTCATACCTTCAATTAGTTCTGAAATAACACTCGTCGCTGAGCACTGAGTTATGCTGGTGAAATTTCTACGCATTCTTAGGCTGTTTTCGGTCCACGTTTGACGGCTTCAAAATGAGGGACCTTCAGAGGGCCCAAGAAATGAATTCTGTAGCAACTTAGGCTTCAAGCTAAGTATTCTGAGCAGCTGCTCAGCAGGTGTGTCTTGAAGGCAGTTTCGCTAGAACAACGACGCCAAATGAAGCCGTCAGGAGTTACGACGCAGTTTACGAGAGTTTATGCTGAAGTTTTCATACGTTAAATAACGTCGAAGAAATGGAGTCGAAAAACAGACGAATGAATCCACAATTTGGGCGCTGTTAACCTTTACGAGATGAATGTGTTTGATAACCTCGTCGGCTCGTCAGTATCGCGTCACTGGCACTGACGAGGGCCCAGCCTTAGATAACCTCCTGCAAATTATATAGTACATCTCACCTGCAATTTTGAGTTGAGTTGGGTGATGAGGGCCGTTGATTATTGACTTTTCGATGGTAATGGTATGCATCATGGGATCAAATGGCCCCCTTCTCGACCATAAACGTCTAGAACTCTCGATTGATCTCCATAACTGCGAGTTCTGGAGTTGATTTCCATGGAAATGCACACCTGTGAGACTTTCTACGAATGTTTACCGTAGGCTGAATTTGATGAACTGCCCTCATTTACATGGTTTATATTAGCATTATTGTTACCAGTGAGATAGCTCTCAGCGAGTAAGCAATGGACCCTCCTGATTGTATAGCCAGCCCTTTCTCGTTTGTGCACTGCGAAGGAGAAGGTAAGGATATAAAAGGGTCGGTTCCGAAAGGAGAAGGGCTAGAACCTCCTTAAAAAAAAGAAAGCGAGAAGGTTTTAAGTAGCTTTATCTGGTCGCAACGTGTAGGGTAGCAGGCAGTTTACGAGCTCGAAACGAGCTGTTCTTCTTGCGAAATTTGTTTCCGTTGTAGGACTCTTGGTTTTTTAACGGCTCCTCTTCCTGCTTAAAAATGAACTTGCATGATAGCTCGGCCGGCCGAACTTCTGTTGCCCAACGGCTTAATCAGCATGCGACTCGCGTGCATATGGGTACAAGACTAAGCGACGTCGTCTGTGGTTTGAACCGGAAAATATAAAGCTGACATTGCACTATTTCTGGTGCATTTTATGGACTACGTGCGGGTTATCCCTTTATGGTTACATTCGTGCGCGGTCATTTTAGTTTTAATCTCTCAGTGTGCAGCCCAACTGTACAAAAAAACACCCTGCTCTTTATGGCTTGTCTAGCGCAATCTACACTTGCATAACTTTTATTAGTCCGACTTATAATAAACTAATTTGAGTGGGTAGTGTCTTATAACTTGGAAGAAATTTAATTATATTCGTTCTATCGCCCTTACACTGTGCACTTGGAGATGCGTGCCGCTTTGCAGCTACATTGTTTCTTTTTGTTTTGGGTCGAGAGTTTATCCCCACCATGTTTTTGCCCAGTTGTCTGATCTGATTCGCAGTACAGTGCGTGAAGGAAAAATTACTTTTCAGCTACACTCTTCTATGTTCCCCCCAAATTATGGAAGTTTAATGATTGGGACTGATGGAAATTTAGTCTGTGACTAAGTCTGTCATAAGGAACTTGAGTCCCGATTATGGAACTTAAGTCTTTCAAAAACATGTCCCTCCATGTATACAATTATATTCGAGGAAGTAAGAGGGTCATGAACACATGGGCGCAAGAGATCATCCCTCCTAACGATGTGGTGCAATACATTGGGAAGGAAACACTGTCCAGGAATCGTTGAGCCTCTCAAGTAATTACAACAGATTCTAAAAGATCAAGTAATTAAAACTAAAAAGGATTATAAAAGGGTGTCTGCTAGCGACGCTGTGGAACACTCTTGAGATTTAGCAATAAGCAACGCATAAATTCTAAACATCATTAAACTCAAGGAAATTGCACAATATGATGGCAACGCTATTGAAAACTCTGTCAAGTACTGAGGACCGCGTGAATTTTAAGGAAGATAGGCCGAGTGCAGCAGGCAGTGAGTGCCCTGCGTACACTCCTGATTGACTGCGATCATACAACCCATCGAAGGGTCGTTAAAAAAAGTTCCGACAATCTTTTAAAATTAATGATATTTAATAACCCAGTATGGTGATAATAAAATATTTAACAACTTTTGAATTTAATTCGTATTTGAGTTGAATACTAAACTTCAGTTAAACCCATCGCACCACACCCCTGATTGATTGTCGACCTGTGCGGCAACGACCGCCTCCGATCGGTCCCTAATAAATGGGAGCCGAGAAAAACTGCAGTCGCACACCAGTGCCAGCCTCGTCAGGCTTGTCGGTCATAAAAACAAGTCCCCAATTCATTTTTTGGCGCTCCCCGTGCAAAGTCTCTCATTGAGGGAAGATCTTCGATATACTTCATGCCGTCGTCAAGTGTGATGGATCGGAGGGCAGTAATGCAGGGCAGCCGCTGTTGCGCTACGATGGTGGGTGCGGCGCACGGACCTTCCTCGCTGTGTCGTATTGCATCGGGGGCTTGCTGGTGTGTCGGGGCACATTGATGGCGTGCAGGTGTATCTGGGCACATTGATGACGTGCAGGTGTATCTGGGCACATTGATGACGTGCAGGTGTGTCTGGATACATTGGTGACGTGCAGGTGTGTCTGGATACATTGGTGACGTGCAGGTATTTCTGGATACATTGGTGACGTGCAGGTGTGTCTGGATACATTGGTGACGTGCAGGTGTGTCTGGATACATTGGTGACGTGCAGGTGTGTCTGGATACATTGGTGACGTGCAGGTGTGTCTGGATACATTGGTGACGTGCAGGTATGTCTGGATACTTTGGTGACGTGCAGGTGTGTCTGGATACATTGGCGACGTGCAGGTGTGTCCGGATACATTGGTGACGTGCAGGTGTGTCTGGATACATTGGTGACGTGCAGGTGTGTCTGGATACATTGGTGACGTGCAGGTGTGTCTGGATACATTGGTGACGTGCAGGTGTTTCTAGATACATTGGTGACGTGCAGGTGTGTCTGAGGACATGGGTGACGTACAGGTGTGCCTGGATACGCGCGCCTCACATACGCGTGGCGTGCCGGGGTGCTAGGGCACGCGCGCCTCACAGGCGTGTGGTGTGCTGGGGTGCCAGGACACGTGCGCCTCACAGGCGTGTGGCGTGCCGGTGTGCCTGGACACGTGCGCCTCACAGGCGTGTGGTGTGCCGGGGTGCCAGGACACGCGCGCCTCACAGGCGTGTGGTGTGCTGGGGTGCCAGGACACGTGCGCCTCACAGGCGTGTGGCGTGCAGGTGTGCCAGGACACGCGCTCTGACAGTTGTGCCGGAAGTTGCACTCTCGTGTGTTTTTGTTTTGAATTTCCAGAAGAAGAAGAATTAACATTTCATTATTGCACTAGTTTACGTGCCAGGCCTCGACTAACTACAAATGAACCTGTGTTTCACTGTTAATCAACCAGGTGCTAGCCAAAATTGTCGCAATTATTCATAACCGAGTACAGGTTTTCCTTTCAAAAAGGTGTGAATGCATTACTATCCTCTCAAGGAGCTTAGAAACAGGATGTTAAATTTAGCTTTGGCTCCGACAAATGGGCCTTTGTCTTCGGGTTTGGTATTCATGCGGTGTTTTGAGCGGAACGTGATATACATGTACCCGAATAATTTCATTCTGATTTTTCAAACTGGTCTTGTGTTGCGATATGTTTTTGGTAGGTCGTTCGAACCCAACTCGGAAACCCATTTTAGTTGAACTTGATTTTTATGCCTGCCAGATTCTGAGTCCAGAAGGCAGCAAAGATAGCATGGAAGTACCTAAATCCTCAACTAACTTAGACCTCGCTTAGATAATCCATTTATTTCTGTTGCCATGATGCCGGGACGAACATTTGCGTAAAATTGTCTGTTCATGTTTATTCACATGCCATTTTACCGTCAACTCGTATTCTATGGGAGTTATTTTGTAGTAAAATAAGCTAATAATAAAAATCTTAATAAATACCCTCAAATTATATAATTTTTTCTGTAGTGCATTGTGTTTCTTTTTGCTGCTGAAGATGAGTAGAGGTTAGCCATGGCACTAAAATTCCCACATTGTATGTAGAAGCCCGCCCATGGGAGCTTCTCAGTACAAAGAACTGTCACCCGATGAGGTAGGGAAGGCCTATGTGTCAAGAAAAACGTCGTAACAGTGTTACGAAATAGAAAATAAATGACGTATTTGTAAACTATAAATTCTACACCTCAATTTATAGCGAGCGACTTGGAGTATTATTTCAAACATCGTCTTACCTACAAAGTTTTACTGAGGATGGAGCTATCTCAAGCAGCAACATGAATTATTGTGGTCTCCCAATTCAACACATGAGTTCTTCATCTATGTAGTGAATGGGAGGGAGTTCTCAGTTCGTAACAATCATACGAAAACTAGGCTGCTGGTAGACGTGTATCCCCAAAACAGGGTACAACTATTGTATCTCTCCAAGTTTTCGTTGGCATCATAGTTACGGAGAATTCATTCCCTCTCACTAGATGTTGAACCTGTGTGAAAAATTTGCACGGTACAATTTATGTTGCAGGTCTAAACTGTTCTACCCTCAGTAAAACTCTGTGAAAACATGGAGGTGTGATGCATTTCCTTCTAATTCTCATTATTCCTTGCAACGTATAATTTTCGATGCTTTATATCTAGCAGTTTTTACACACCGATTTGGTTCACACAATTGTCGAGGTTCTTTTAATTTATCTGTGTGGCTTTATCTTGTACCTGCACGACGATCAAATGCGGCTGCGTTTAACACGTTGACTGCGATGGGTTAATCTGAAGGTCCAGTATTCGTCGCAAATTTGAATTTAAAATTTGTTAGAAATTTGATAAACGCCAAACATTAACTGTGTCCATTAAGTACCATTAACTTAGAAATATGTCAAAAATTTTTCAAAAGACCCATCGATTTGTCGTCTCGCAGTCAACGTTTTGAAGCTGCTGGAGGGCGTTGTAGGTGTGCCATTCATGCCTGAAGTGTGCCGTGCCGCAAAAAGTCTCATGCAATTTTTCATGAGAATTTGCGATTATCCTGCGATTTTCCAGGTCGCGGCCGACGTTGGCCGACCCTCGATAGCGCTGAGCTCTCCCTCCCTCTTTACGTCGGCCGGGCCAATCCTCCTGCGATTTATAGGGCGTTTCTTGTTCTGCGATTTATTGTTTCTGGTTCTGTAATTTGTGGAGTAGTTTAGAGTCATCGACTTGATCGTGGGTTTCATTCTGCGATTTAGAAGGGTTCTGGTTCTGTGTTTAACGAAGCGTTTCTTTTTCTGCGATTTATTGAGAGGTTTTGAATCTGCCTTATATAGAGCGTAAAAACATTTGCTCATGTGTGTGATACTTTATCTTGCATTCAGTTCTCAGAAATTAATTCATTTGGGGTTCACTTAATCACTTATCAAGGCAAATCTAAGTGATTGATTTCAGGTACGCTTGATCGCACTCTCTGTGATGCTGGCAAATTCAAAAATATCTTTGATGGGCTTTGCATCGCAGGTTTTTATCGAATGCTCCTAAATTTAGGTTCACTACTCTGCTTGTTGTTGATATTCTGCTCTGCTTCAAATCATTTATGGAGTGTGTTCTACATGCATTATTTGGTGTCTAGAATTGAGCTAAAATGTTAGGATTTATAGAAACCGAGTATATATGTTAATATCTTAAGTATTTTGAGTTATCTTAATTCCAGCGCTGCGTATCAAGGTAACGATATCGTGGCGATAACTAACTTCAGCCCTTTACCGTCAGAGTGGATTTCAAAATCGACTTTCATAAACAACTCTAAAACATTTTATTCCTCGTGAAATTTGCGCCCTAGTGTGTTCTTCGAAGTTCATTGACGAGTGGCAGTGGCAGTGGAGTGATGTAGGACATCTGAAAGAGTCCGAGAGTAGTTGTTGTTGGAACCCGATAGTTCGAAGGGAATAGTGCATGCACAAACGATTCACTCCCGTGACGAGGTTCCCTTTATTTCGAGGGGGAATCTTTTAAAATAGTCATAAAATAATTGTAGATATTTCTGTAGCAAGCTTGTGATGAATTACACCTTCAGATGAGGACGTTCAACTTTTTCAGTGAATCGATGTAATAATTCTAGCCTGTCCTAACACTTGTTCCGCAGCACAGAGACGTAAAGATATGAACGCGGTCATGACGAAACCACTGCAATATGAACACGAGACAGTGAGGTAGGGCCTCGTTCTGTTGGCCTTACTATTCACGGGAGCGTTTAGTTTTGCTCCAAAAGTATTTATTTTTTGGGGGCCCTTTACGTCCCTTCCTCCTCAAGCAGAGGGTTTTATCGTCTTCAATTTCCAAGCCTTCTCTTTATCGTCCTCAATCTCGGAGCCTTCTCTATCATTCGTAGCGACGGGGCCTTTTCTTCGTCATTCCCAATCTATAGGGACTTTCTTCATCATTCGTAGCGACGGGGCCTTCTTTTTATCATTCACGATCTCGGGCCTTTTCTTTATCGTCCTCAACCTCGATTATTAATTCATTGAACTAATTGAAAACAGTTTCATGGAGTTACGAATGGCATCATCCTGCACTAAACTGTTGCCAGATCCTAAGATGACGCGGGCCCGTTTTTGGTTGTGCGTCCCGCTGCTGCTGTGGGGATCCTCGTGGTGAGCGTGAGCGTGATGGCGAGCGTGATGGTGTGCGTGATGGTGAGCGTGATAGTGAGCGTGATGGTGAGCGTGATGGTGAGCGTGATGGTGAGCGTGATGGTGAGCGTGATGGTGAGCGTGATGGTGAGCGTGATGGTGAGCGTGATGGTGAGCGTGATGGTGAGCGTGATGGTGAGCGTGATGGTGAGCGTGATGGTGAGCGTGATGGTGAGCGTGATGGTGAGCGTGATGGTGAGCGTGATGGTGAGCGTGATGGTGAGTGTGGTGGTGAGAGTGATGATTAGATAAGAATGGCTGTGAGAGTGATGACTAGGCAGGAATGGTTGGGAGAGTAATGGTGAGAGTGATGACTAGGCAGGAATGATTGTGAGAGTGATAGTGAGCGTGATGGTGAGAGTGATGATTTGGCAGGAATGGTTGAGAGTGATGACTAGGCAGGAATGGTTGTGAGGGTGGTGGTCGGTGTGGTGACTATCCAGGCGTGCGAGGGGAGTGGTCGGTGTGGTGACTATCCAAGCCTAGAGGTGAGTGCGAGGGTGATGATGAGAGTGGAGCGTGATGATGAGCGTGGAGCGTGATGTTGAGCGTGATGAACACGCGACGGTGAACACGCGACGGTGAACACGCGACGGTGAACACGCGACGGTGAACACGCGACGGTGAACACGCGACGGTGAACACGCGACGGTGAACACGCGACGGTGAACACGCGACGGTGAACACGCGACGGTGAACACGCGACGGTGAACACGCGACGGTGAACACGTGACGGTGAACACGTGACGGTGAACACGCGACGGTGAACACGCGACGGTGAACACGCGACGGTGAACACGCGACGGTGAACACGCGACGGTGAACACGCGACGGTGAACACGCGACGGTGAACACGCGACGGTGAACACGCGACGGTGAACACGCGACGGTGAACACGCGACGGTGAACACGCGACGGTGAACACGCGACGGTGAACACGCGACGGTGAACACGCGACGGTGAACACGCGACGGTGAACACGCGACGGTGAACACGCGACGGTGAACACGCGACGGTGAACACGCGACGGTGAACACGCGACGGTGAACACGCGACGGTGAACACGCGACGGTGAACACGCGACGGTGAACACGCGACGGTGAACACGCGACGGTGAACACGCGACGGTGAACACGCGACGGTGAACACGCGACGGTGAACACGCGACGGTGAACACGCGACGGTGAACACGCGACGGTGAACACGCGACGGTGAACACGCGACGGTGAACACGCGACGGTGAACACGCGACGGTGAACACGCGACGGTGAACACGCGACGGTGAACACGCGACGGTGAACACGCGACGGTGAACACGCGACGGTGAACACGCGACGGTGAACACGCGACGGTGAACACGCGACGGTGAACACGCGACGGTGAACACGCGACGGTGAACACGCGACGGTGAACACGCGACGGTGAACACTGTGAGGAAGAACTTAACAAAGACATTCATTCTCGGGGAATTATGCATGCCTGCGTTTCTCATGATAAAATGAAGGAAAATGAATTCATGTATGCATTTCTAATTAAGAACAAGTGTTCAGGTATTCGTCGCTCATTAGGGCTAGTTACATTGGCATTCATAGCTAATTTAGAGAAATAATGGCGACATTCATAGAGCATTAAAAAGTGCTTCACTATGCAGAATTGTGATGGTTATATGCGCAAACAAAACTTCTTGTAAACTAAAAATTGATGTGCTTCTTATTTATGATGATGAGCCATTTAAATGGTAATTTATGCAAATTGTGCAATAAAAATAACCGAATGCTGATGATGTTTTTTAAAGTCGTGCTCGCGTTTCGTTAAAAAGAGCGATGTAGTAGGATCATTGTACATCAAAAACTGTGAAAATTATAGAAATGAGAGAATGGGACAGAAGGATTGTTAATCATCAAAGACTATGTGAAAATTATAGAAATAAGAGAAGGATGCTGGAAGATTATTAATTATCAAAGACTTGATGAAATTTATGGAACTAGAACAATGCAGGGTGAGAAGTAATTATTAATGATTTTAGGATAAGTATAGAAATAGCACGATGCAGGATGATTAATAATCATCAAAGACCTAATGAAATTTATAGAAATAGAACAATGCAGGATGATTAATAATTATCAAAGGTTTTTACGAAAATTATAGAAATGAGTTTAAGGATTTTCGCTCTGCACGCGCGGTGTACTTTTGCTCCACATAAGCTCGTGCACATAAAGCTGATGTAGGCAAAATGAATGGAAGCAACCGTCGTTGTTGTCAAACTCTCGCATCAACTCGTCAAGTCGCCACGGTTTCGACCCTCTCAACTGCTTGCAACGATGCAAACTCAATTTTTTTTATTCTGCAGCCGGTGTCATTGCGCTGACAACTCAATTTTTCGGGCTAACAGTATCTGTTTCTCGTGCTTTATGTAAGAAGTTTCTCATTCCATACTTCTTTATTCCGACGTGTATATTTGTGGAGTGTTTTGAGCCATTTTGTGCGGTCATCAGCGAAAGAATTAATGTCGAACCATAATAGAACACTGATGACTTTCTCACACTCTTGTGTGTTGGTCATAAAGCAGGAGGATTTGCTCAATTCTGTCGAAGAGTATGAGCGTTTGAAAAACGCTCCGTAATTCATTCTGCTTGAGAATCAAAAGGAATAAAAATGAATGTACTAGGGATACCCGGGTAACATTACGCGTTTAGTCTCAGTTAGATGCAGTAAATCGTCAAGTGATGGATTGTGTCATGTTTAGGGCTCTTGAAACAGAAGGAAAATATGAATTTAGTACTTTACTCGTATGAAGTTGTTCAAACTTTAGCTTAAATAAACGTGCACAACTTTTGATGGTTCTAAATTAAATTATAGCTTTTCAATTTCAAGACTTTCATTAGTTAAGAAATTTGGTTATCGTTTGTATGCTGCCGTGAAATATTTTAAGCTTTAGATTCGAATTACAATAAAGTTCGTGACAAAACGGCAATAACAAACAACTTCAAGCCATTGACACGCATTTTATTTGTAAGAAATTTAAAAATAACCGAATAAACATGTTTGTGGGGAATTAAAGTCATGTAGCTTTGGGTTTATTGGGCTTTAATGCTGTAGCTTATACACCTGGGCGCGGCAGTGGTTGTTGTCCTTCGTGACGGTCGCTTTTTGCAGCGGAGCCCCTCAGGGGGATACAACTATTGTATCTAATTGAATTGCTACTCCCTGGGGGCAAATGTGAGAGGGCCCGAGCTGAGAGTTAGGTAGGCCTTCTTTTTGTTGAAATGAAGTGTTTTTTGTTATGTTTAGGACCACCTATTTTTGGTTCAATACTGTTCTGTTTTTCTGCACCTACTACTTTCTTCTTCAACTTGCATCATATTTCATAAACTTCTTTCTCATCTTACTGTTGCTATGCCCCTTCTGCATAGATTCCGCGTTTCCTTATCCCCATACTAAATGGTGCCTTCCTCCTTCTTCTCTTTGGAACGCTTTTTTTAATCGGTTAGGGAGGCTTACACTAACATCTACACCTTTTTCACTTCAAATTAATCTAAGTCAAGTTCAATTTAATCCAAGTCAAGTACAAATTAATCCAAGTCAAGTACAAATTAATCCAAGTCAAGTACAAATTAATCCGAGTCAAGTTCAAATTAATCCGAGTCAAGTTCAAATTAATCCAAGTCAAGTTCAAATTAATCCAAGTCAAGTTCAAATTAATCCAACCCTTAGTTCAGGTAAAAATAACGTAATAATTTGTTAATTTGAGTTTTTTTGTTAAATATGTATCTATTGGATGTGATGAGCAAAACTGGTTTCGAGGATTTATTTACACTCATAGATATTTATACACGTGAAATTCCATTTTATTACATATATGAAATCAAATACATGCAAGTACAAAATATTATCATTGGACGATATGTAGATTTAATCTTTAAAAGAAATATACAAGTGCGATTCACTGAGTACTAATGTACGATTCCGTTTGATTACAATTTATACTTGTACATTACTACCCAGACACATACATTCTTGCATTAGCACTATAAATGTTGCCATCCATTCTAATTCCGTGTTTGTCATTGTGAAGAATTGTAGGATCCACTTACAATACACAATAATAATAAAAGAAACAATGTTTCTAATTTAATACTGATTTTATTTGTGTGTGTTCACAATTCAATATACGAGTATAATACTTTGAAAACTTCAATAACTTTTATAATAATCATTTTATGAATATTTAAGTCTTGAAAGTAGTATTCAGTGAATCGCACTTGTATATTTATTTCAAAGATTAAATCTACATATCGTCCAATGATAATATTTTGTACTTGCATGTATTTGATTTCATATATGTGATAAAGTGGAATTTCACGTGTATAAATATCTATGAGTGTAAATAAATCCTCGAAACCAGTTTTGCTCATCACATCCAATAGATACATATTTAACAAAAAAACTCAAATTAACAAATTATTACGTTATTTTTACCTCAACTAAGGGTTGGATTAATTTGAACTTGACTTGGATTAATTTGAACTTGACTCGGATTAATTTGAACTTGACTCGGATGAATTTGAACTTGACTTGGATTAATTTGAACTTTACTCGGATTAATTTGAACTTTACTCGGATTAATTTGAACTTGACTCGGATTAAATTGAACTTGACTCGGATTAAATTGAACTTGACTTAGATTAATTTGAAGTGAAAAAGGTGTAGTCTAATCTTTCACTACTGATAATTCCTCCTTAACCTTTGCTCGCAACTCCATCCGCTGTACCTACTTGCAGTAGACTGTTATACTGATCACAAGTTGATCATTGCCTATCGCCAATTTAAGCGTGCGCTTCAGGTGACTTCGCCACACCCTAATTTCTTAGGCAAGCGCAAGGTTTGGAAAGTTGAGGTGGGTCCACCAGCGCACCAAAGAGAAGATTTCGAAACTTTGTCACATATAGACAGCGACGTGAGCCACCGGTGGTACACTGAAGGGGTTTTCTTAATGCTGCTGACCGACCATTAGTCACAACTCTACTAACGTTTGTTATTTTCAGCATTGCTTGCCACAATTGATGTTAAATTAGAGTTGAATGTTAAACTTCAGTTTTACCTGCCGCAGTCGGAGCCCTAACCCTTTAGCGCCCAAGAGGACTATGCATTCCTCTTCCGAAAGTGGTTTTAATATATTGTATATATAGCAAAAAAAAATTTCTCTAATGTATCCTTTGAAGTTCACTGCCGAGTGGCCTTTTCTTTCTCATTTTCGTATCGGAGACAACCTGATGGCAGCGCCAGTCTAATGACGGTGGTTGTGATGACTGCGATACGAGTACAAAATTGCTGACGTTAAAGCGTTCAGCATGTGACCGCTCGCTGCCCGCGCTGGTAGTCACTAATGAGCCACAGGTTTACGGAGGTAAACATCTTTTAAGGCCGCGACTCATTCTTCTGACGGTCTCTCTGGGGGGCGAGCAGAGGCTCGGGCCCACCACCGAGGGGGTCTTTGCGATGAGAGGTCAGGATGCGGAGGTTATGCGAGCGTACGAGGCTCGTAAGTCATGGCAGAGACGTAGATGCTGCGCTCAGATAGGGCTGAGTGCTCGCTTTTTTAGCGAGTTGGTGTCGTCCGCGCAGCTCTTTACGACTGTGCACATGAGGGCTTTATATTCTACAGCGATGCTTTTTGTGCCCGCGGCTCCAGCGTTCGTTGAGAATCTCTCGTGAATGTGTTACGTGGTCGCTCCCAGCCTCGCTTATACGACCGCTTTTGGGGCGTGCGCTGATCTTTATGTGAGAGTCGTCTCAAGATAATTATTCGCATCTACTTGAGAACGTTCGAGCTACTTCAGGGTATCGTGGAATATTTCTAGTGGATGTACTATTTTAATGATAACTTTGGAGTGAACTTTTTTTTCGTTTGACTTTTGACCTGCGCGGGCAGGCCTTCAAATGTGGACTGCCGAACGCAAGTGGGCGCGTGGCGAGTGTGCTGTGTGACTTCGATCTCAAAGCAGCGAAATGCCAAGTATTTAGCGACTTCATTGCCTGATATTTATAAAGAAAAATTATCAATTTCAGAGCTTTGATTTGTATCAGCCATGGAAAAAAAGGCTTATTTCACAAGGACTTAGTTTCCTTTGTTCTGCAACTTCGTCGCTTAGCTTAAATTCATGCATGTGTGTGTTTGAGTGTGTAAGTAGGCATTCAGAACAGGGTTATCAGATTGACCTAATTTAGATATCTTCCAAAATTGTAGCCATTCAAAACGCCAATTTTTCAACCCTGTTTCTGAAGAGCTCGGGGAGCTGTCGCTGTTTTAAGGCGAGGTAGGATTCAAGAGCTCCTCACGTGAACAGACGTGAGTTGCGCTGAGAAATGTTCTGCCAATTTTTTCTTCGTCCTGTGACAGAGGAAACTAGACCAATACACCCACGAGCGTTGCCGTTAGAGCTGGATATATTTTGAATTTTGTTTCTTTCATTCGACTCGTAAAGACGATCCCTGCAATTGCGTACTCACACACAGCTGGATCTCGAGCCGATGGCACTGAAAATCTTTTCAACACAATTGAAAACGAATACTTTCGCTTATTTGGATCTCCTTTGTTCTCGATTGTTAGGAAGATGGCAGCAGCGATAAGCGAATTCATTGAGTGCCATTATGCTCCTGAGTTGGCGAGGTCACCAAGTGCTGTTTTCTCTCCGTTTTTTTTTTGCACTGCGCTGCCGCAAATATCGGCCCTAATTAAAGCCTCGCTCATTATCACGGCGATATTGTGGCGTCTGTCTCTGCAGCTCACCTCCTTTTCTGGCGCAATTCAAACATTCCTCCTGGTAATCTGGCTTGTTTTCCGACATTCCTTCGTGTTTTCTGGCTTGTTTTCCGACATTCCTTTGTGTTTTCTGGCTTGTTTTCCGACATTCCTTTGTGTTTTCTGGCTTGTTTTCCGACATTCCTTTGTGTAGTTTGGCTGTCTTCCGACATTCCATTGTTTTCTGGCTTGTTTTCCGACATTCCATCGAGTAATTTGGCTTGTTCTCCGGCTTGTGGCTTGATTTTTGACATTCCTTCGAGTTATCTATCTTGATTTTAGAAGTACCTACTCCTTAGTTCTGGAAAATTTAGCTTCTTTACTGATTTTTCATCCACATTTGAAGAATCTTGTGCTGGTATATTTTTCACGTACAACCGTAGTAGTGCTGCTGGTTTAGCTACGAATTCTAAACTTGAAGTTTTCCGTTATTATATCGCTTTCCAGGCAGAAATGTTCTCACTTTTTACCTTTTTTGACATAACATCACTCGCGAAGCCACTGTATTTTGCCCCTTCTGGCATCACAATGTTAAATGCATCATCACTCGCTTGTATTATCAATAATGATCCTTTGATATTTCCCTCTTTCATATCACCATGAAAACAATAATACATCGCTCATAATGTGTGGAAGCTATACTATCTCCCTCACGTGTTTTATGATATAGGACGATATTTGTAATGTAGGGCAATATTTGGAATACAGGGCAATATTTGGGAGTTCACACCTTGCTTTTACAGCAACAGCTCTGTGGATGACATTAATGCTAGACCTCTAAAAGGCAGGAGATACACTGGAATACATCGGCTGTTATCACCATATTCCTGATTGCAATCATTTTGCGACGACGCTGCCAAGACGTGACACACATGGACCCCGTCACTGGCGGGAGTTGAGATCTGTGTCATGTTTTGCATGCCTCACCGCAACGAGGTGATGACGTTCGGTATAGGGTCCAGAATAACGACCACTCAGAAGCAATGAAGTTGTTGAGTGGCTGACAGAAGTGCGTTTCCACTCTGAAGAACAGTATTAAGGCGTTGTCTTTCGCTTCTTCTAGTCCTTGCCATACGTTTTTTAAGTTAACGGGACGAATTGAACCAAGACTTTGATTTGAACTCTTATTTTAAGTTTCACTCCTCGTTTGAGAAATGGGCACCTTGCTTTCATGGAGGCTAAACAACAGTCATTAAATACCTTTCCCACGATTATCCGGTTGTGGCTTCAAATTTAAAATAAGTACTGCAGAAAGGAGATAAGTGCTGAAGTTTGAATTGCAGCACATAACATGCGTTTGAACATGGAGTTGTGCGGGAGGTTTGTCTCATGTGCAGAATAACACGTTGACTGCTATACGACCCACCGGTGGGTCATGCTTTTTTTCCTGCTGCGAAACGACCCATCGATGAGTCGTTAGAAAACAATATTTTGAAATTAATGGCATTTATTGGACATAGCTAATTGGTATTTATGAAATTTCTAACAAACAACTTTTGAATTTAAATTTGAGTTGAATACTGAGCTTGAGTTCAACCCATCGCAGTGAACGTGATAAGCGGCCAGAGACGCTCGAATATTTCCCATTCTGAGGCTGGCGTCCACGACTCGCCTCAAGTTTTTGCTTCTAACTGCGACCCTGGTGACCGTGGCGAGCTGGGCACAGATCTCCTCTGGGCATCTGTTAATTGGCCTACATCTGTGTGTCGTGTCGCTCGATACACTCCCACAAAACAAGAGAACTAATTGAATTTGAGCTGCCTTCCGTCGTCGTCGTCGTCGACGGCGGTCAAGAGTTATCGCATTTCCTGAATACAAACACAGATTTTATATCTATTGAAGCTATGCTCTTCTACTTGACGCCTATCTGCAGCCAGTGTAAGAATGGAGCAGTAAATCTGTAGAGACATGCGCTCTTGTGGAATTCATCCTCTTTTGTACTTCCGTTCTGGGTGGCCTGATCGGTTGAAAAGGCACGGGTCAGAGTAGGAACGTTTATTTGCCAAGTGCTATGAACAAGTTGGAAAACGGGGTTCAATGTTCAATTTTGCGCTGGACTTACTCCTGTTCCTTCTCATGCAACATCACAGGCCCTTGACCTGGTCTACGGCGCAGCCCTTACCTTTAGATTACAGTGACAGACTTTATCCATTGTCGCATGTGCAGCCTGCGCTGCGGTGTTCTGTGAATGTAAAGGACATGCATGTACTTTCGAGGTATTGATATAACACAGATTCTACACTCAATTTGGTACAGCGGGCACCAGCGCTTGGTTATCAAATGTAAACTGACTTTGTTGCCTAGATACAGCTGTTTATTTATTCGTAAGCTCGAGTTGTCCCAATTTTGCTATGATGCTCAACGCAAACATTATTGAAATCTGTCATATTCTAATGATTGTTAATACTTTGACTACGGCAGGTAAAACTAAAGTTCAATACTGAACTCAAATTTAAAATCAATTGTAGTAAACAATATTGCAAATAGCGAACATTAACTGGATCGTGCCTTCATTGAGTATTAATGAAAATTGAGTTTGTGACTACTGGTCGGTCGGCTGCATTTTGAAAATCCCCTCCGTGGCCACCGGTGGCTCACGTCGCAGTCAAAGTGCTAAGGAGGCTTCACAAGTGATGCAGTGATTAATAAATAAATGAAAACGTTCCCGAGATGGAACATATTCGTCATGTTTTTTTTCTGGGGTTATCAGATGGTGCGTCTGTTAATGAGTGTATATCGTTGCATTTGATATGAAAGCCGACTTGTGCGTCTAGGGATGTAAGAAATGAGCGAGGAGTTACTTATAGCATTTTTGTGTGGTGTTGTTGTCATCATATATTGTGGACCCACGCTAATTATGATCACATGCGACGTTAATTCAGTGTTTGTCGGCTTATCTAAAAGCTGAATTTGTCCGCCGTGTTCAGTGTTCGCTTTGATAAGGCCTTGCTGGATATCAAGCCCCGCAAAATGCGTTATAAATTCGCGCTGAATTTTAGCACTATTGAAGGTTAGAGAATATTGCAGCATAATGGAGCCATTAATTCAACTTTCACTGCACACATGCGGCGTTTACAGGTCGCCCGTAGAGAGACAGGCTTTATCAATCCAGCCCGCTCTGCTCGGCTCTATGGTCTGCTACGGTTGTGGTTTAACCCTGCCAGATTGAGGTCCTAACCCTTAACCCTACCAAACCTGAGGCCCTGAACCTAACCCTCAACGCTACCACACCTGAGGCCCTGAACCTAACCCTTAACTCTGACAGACCCTGAGGCTTTGAACCCTTAACCCTACCTGACCTGAGGCCCTGAACCCAATTGTTGAATGTTAAACCGCACAAAGTGAATTCAGTCTAACGGAGGCAGATATTTGCAATGGCTAACCATGAGGTTTGAACGCGATTGGTTGGTGATTTTTAGTTTGTTACATTTTCCCACGTACTAGGCAAAGTACCTAAAATTAGGTTCTACAGTACAGCGACAGATGAGAAAATTGACATAAATCGGTACAGCGGTCCCGTAGTTATGACAACATTTTTTCATGGGGGTTGTTTGTTGAGCGAAATTTATGGTTACTGAGATCATGCCACTCAAACCGGGGTCATGCCACCCAAGCCGGGATCATGCCACCCAAGCCGGGATCATGCCATCCAAACCAGGACCATGCCACCCAAACCGGGACCATGCCACCCAAACCTCGGTTGCAATCTTTCAGTGTTATTGAGACGCGATTCGGCCGTTACACTGTACGAATAGGAACCCAACTCTTGGAATAAATTTAGTGCTGGACTGGAAGATCAATTTGAAAATCTTCTATGTAGAGGTTGATGATCATTCCTAGGGAATTCTTAAAGCGTTCACTCGAGTTCAATGTGACACCGATGACTAATTTTCAAATTCAGTTGGAGAAAAAAGCAACTCAATGAATTGGTAAGTTAGTACTGCATGTGTGCACATTGCACATTCATCTGTTTTAATTTCGTAACATGTGCATATACACGACTCAAATTAGGCATAATTCAGATCTAACTGAACAGGGACCCAGATAATTACAAGACCCAATTTGTTTGAAATTCAGATCTAACTGAACAGGGATCCTGAAAGTTCCAAACGGTTTAATTGCCTGAAAACCTTCCATAAAATTGAGTCCATTCCACCACAGGAGATAATTCCAGGGACCTGCGGTGTATCCTGACGGTCGAAACGAGCAATAAATTAAGCTAACTATCGCCCTCGTGTTCGTCCCGTTTATTGGACACCGCCGTTAATCTCGATTATTTATGCGATTTTCATATCGTTAATGCGACTCTCAAAACTTCATCCGAACTGCATTACTAAATCACCGCTATATCAAGGATCATCGTAATTTTTGTGTGATTTACTCGATCGTCGTTTGATTTACGATAATTTCAATTCTGTGGTGTCTGAGGGATGTGCATTGCTCGCCTGCAGTGATTGTGACGCCAGAGGTAATTGTGACGCCAGAGGTAATTGTGACGCCAGAGGTAATTGTGACGCCAGAGGTAATTGTGACGCCAGAGGTAATTGTGACGCCAGACGTAATTGTGACGCCACAGGCAATTGTGACGCCAGAGGCAATTGTGACGCCAGAGGTAATTGTGACGCCACAGGCAATTGTGACGCCAGAGGTAATTGTGACGCCAGAGGTAATTGTGACGCCAGAGGTAATTGTGACGCCACAGGCAATTGTGACGCCAGAGGTAATTGTGACGCCAGAGGTAATTGTGACGCCAGACGTAATTGTGACGCCAGAAGTAATTGTGACGCCACAGGTAATTGTGACGCCACATCTCATTACACAGTTTGTGAAGAGTGCGAATCATGGTGAGTGCGCCTCTCGTGTTTCACTTCCCGTAATGACAAATGCTCGAGAAATTGCCCTGTTTTTCTGGTTTTTGGACGTTTCTTTATTGCAGCAAAATTTGATCACCTCTAATGTTAACCCGAAGTAACTTCATCAAAAGTAAACAAAGCTCAGTGATGTCCTCTTGGTTCACTCTTCAAAACATTGTAAACATTTCTTCTAAACCCCAGGTATGTCTATTGTACGTATCCTGTATGATCCCACAAAACGTCTCCCTCAGTGCGTATGTTGCTCAGGTGTCTAGGATTGGAATCCATAGAAAGACGCTTTCTCGCAATAAAGCGATAAAGTTCCCTTAATATGTTATCTGAGCAGCCATCGAACAGGTGCACAGCTCAGAAAATGCAAATATAATAAACTTTCATTCGTAAGTGGACTCCATCGGCGCATTTCCGCACGCGTGCGTGTCTCATTTACGGGGATAGGTTACTGGGCTGTGGAGAGCGAGCTGGCAGCCAGATAAGGTGCAGAGCAGGGCAAGAATTGTAACATAATATTGTGGTGTTCGGAGGTGTCTGCGTGTCTTCGCACCTACCTCAATCTTGTAGTAAATTTCCTGCGACCGCCAGATTTTGTTACGCTGCGCTCTCACAAAAGCGTCATGACGAGCAAGATAGTTTTTGCGTGGCGTCTCGGGGTCTGGTTGCTCATTCTGACATTGTAGAAACGTCACAGTTTTCTTATGTCTCCTGTCTTATTATGTTATTTATATGGACTTGGGTACCATGGCTTTTTCTTTTCACCAGTAAGAGATCCGCCCTTACCCTTCTTGGTTAAAAGTCAGAGGTCTTCTATTTTAGATTTGGCTAATAGCTCTTTCACTCAGCAATCATTTGTCCAAAAGTGCATCGCTTAAACATGATCCATCAAACTTTGTATGGAGTCTGTGAGCTGGCTTGTATCCTGCCACGCTGCTTTGTTTTCTCCCTAGTCTATCATTAAATTAATTGCGGAGATGTTATAGGGAGCGGCAGCTTGATTTATGAAGTGCCTGCGTTCGGCTGCAGAAGAACCACCTCCTTCGCTCGCCTCGCCAAACACTGGCTGTGCTTTAACACGTTGACTGCGATGGGTTAAATTGAAGTTCAGTACTCAACTCAAATTTAAATTCAAAAGCCGTTTGAAATTTTATAAATATCGAACATTAACTGGGTCCATTAAATACCATTTTTCTTAAAAAATTGTTGAAACTTTTTCAAACAGCCCATCGATGGGTCGTTTCGCAGCAGGAAAAACTTAAGCACAACCCACCGATGGGTCGTATCGCAGTGAACGTGTTAAATCTGTGCCTTTCAAACATTCAGGCTCATGCCATTCAAGTTTGCCTGAGCTGCTTGCTCTAATCGGGTCAAGAGCTTGGCTCCTTGTAATCTTTTGCGGTAATCGGTACGCATTAGGTTTGACACTAGTGCAACAAAGGTGAATCCGTTGTTAACATTAGCGTTGACCACATCTCATCTATAAGCCTGCAAAACAGGCATGCGACTCATGACCTGATTCTAATGACTCGATGTTGCTTTCCAAAGTAGTCCAGCGGCCTCTTACTCGGGTGTAACGCTTACATTTCTGCAGTTTGCTTGCATTTTTCCGATCGTTGTTGTTGTTGTATCCAATGTGTGCTGACGACTAACTTCAGCAATGTTTGAATTTCATTCGAAAAAGGCTGCTGACATGTGACAAAATATGTGTGAGTGCCAAGTTGTTGTGTATTTTCTCTACGCTCACTTCTCTGGCGTGTCCAAAAGTCAAGCTTAATAATTTATGGATTTTTGCTGAATTTTGAGAAGGCGATGTAGAATTTTCTCATCGTTTTGGACGGGGAAAATCTTTGCGGTAGAAAATCGAATAGAATATCGAGTGTAA
Organism: Morinoia aosen; assembly: GCA_030386875.1. NCBI lineage: Eukaryota > Metazoa > Arthropoda > Malacostraca > Amphipoda > Talitridae > Morinoia > Morinoia aosen. The sequence goes on from CM059559.1 coordinate 16,915,202, forward strand.
AAATTGTTTTTCTTCACTCAGGCAGTACCTATAGTTCTAAAAATATGAATCGAGTTAAAGTTTTAATTATGCTTTAAATCACTATTGACGGTAAGTAAAAGTTACCTATGCGCTTACAAATTAGAGCAGAGAAATTTCACAGCGAAAGTGAAAATGACTTCTTAAGCGATTTAGATAATTTAGAACTATTACCCCTCAGGGGGATACAACTATTGTATCTATGGGAATTAGCGCTCCCAGGGGAACCATGTGAGGGCCCGAGCTAAAGGTTAGGTAGGCTTCCTTTTTGTTGTAATAAAATAGGGTTTTGTTTTGTTACGGACCATCTTTTTTCGGTTCACTGCTGTCCTGTTTTTCAGCACCTACTACTTTCTTCTTCAACTTTTTTCTTGTTTCATGAACTTCTTTCCTAGCTTACTGTTTCTGTGCACCTTGTGCATAGATTCCGCGTTCCCTCAACTCCATACTAAATGGTGCCTTCCTCTTTCCTCTCTTGGAACATCTTTATCGTGGTTAAGGGAGGCTAAAACTTTCTTATGTAATAATAATAATATAATTTAGAACTATTATACGGCTCGCTCAGTCTTGTACGTGCATGTGTACGTGATATGAGAATATAGGCGCTGCAGCGATTTAGGTCTATCAGGAATAAATGATTTACAGAAGCTTTTATCGAAGAAGCGATTCACTCAGACGAGCGCAAGGTAAGTGACTTCGGCAGACTCAGAACAAGAAATTGCTCACCAAGACGAGAAGGGCTCAAGTAATGTAGATTCTTCATAGACGAGTTTCTCACTTCTAATGATCCATCTATTTTACGAGAACTAAATTACTCTCGTTTAGACAAGTAGGGTCTATCTAAATTGCGCATAGATAACTTCTAACGAAAAAAACAATTGTTTGAAACACTTGAACTGTTCTTTCAAGTGATTCAGCGCATTTAGGACTTCCAAAACATTTGTCTTGGGCTGAGTGATTCTCATCGTAAGGGAGCCAAGGAACATAAGACGCTGATGCCTCTCACTTGGCACAGGTTCGAGCTAGCTGACCTGTAGCCTGTACTCCTAGTTTTGACTTGTGCTTTACACCTTCGCAAACGAAAAATTTAAAACCGTTCATTTCCAAAAAAATTATACGTGAAAGGCATTATAACACATTTGAATTTAAAAATTTCATAATATAAAGTACTTTGTTAAGTATTAACTTGGTTCTGTTACGAGTCTGTTGAGAGTTCGTATTCTTAAGAAGGTCGCAGAAATTATGGTGGGGGTGGCGATTTTGAGCTGTCTTGCATTTTGACGAAAACAGGAACGAAACGAGAACTCATTATAAAAAAAGTTTGTGTTTAAAGGAGGGAAATCACTCGGTATACGCTAAAGCATTCAACCCTGTCTTAATGGGGGACTGAAGTTGCCTTTCAGGTTTCTTCAGTTTTACGCTTTGGATTTCTGGAGTTGCACCAGCTTCTTCAAAACGCTTCTTTTTGTGGAACAATTTGGCATTTCTTTGCCTGTTAATTAAGGAAGCGTCCTCCCAGATCTGTGAGCTGCTAACCACGTCTTCTTCTCTTCTCAAGCGATCGCGTAACGAACGTTCGCTGAGCGAAGAGGTAAAGTTTTCCAAGCTAAGCTGTAAAATATTCAAGTTCGTTCAAGGTTGCTGCTGTTTGCAGCTTTTTCGTTATTGCATGTGTTGGCTTGATGAAATCTTGCAGTAGACTTTCCTTAAATACAGATTCAAATCACTGGAAGTTCTAAAATGAAATATTTCCGTTCCAAATATTTTATGAAGTTCTTCAGGTTATAGCCATTATGCTACTTCGAATTTGACGTACAATTTCATGAAACTCGCTCGCCGTTATTCGGTGAATTCGTGAGGGACGGTAAGGGGTAAAAATAATTTCAAATTTCGCCTTCATCTGAACCACGCGAGCTTTTGTGCTGGTGTAACATTTGTGCTGATGTACGAAGTAATTTTGACGGATACACGATGTAATTTTGACGGATACACGATGTAATTTTTACGGATACACGATGTAATTCTTACTGATACACGATGTAATTCTTACTGGTACACGATGTAATTTTTACGGATACACGATGTAATTCTTACTGGTACACGATGTAATTCTTACTGATACACGATGTAATTCTTACTGATACACGATGTAATTCTTACTGATACACGATGTGATTCTTACTGATACACGATGTAATTCATACTGATACACGATGTAATTCGTACTGATACACGATGTAATTCTTACTGATACACGATGTAATTCTTACTGATACACGATGTAATTCTTACTGATACACGATGTAATTCGTACTGATACACGATGTAATTCGTACTGATACACGATGTAATTCTTACTGATACACGATGTAATTCTTACTGATACACGATGTAATTCTTACTGATACACGATGTAATTCTTACTGATACACGATGTAATTCTTACTGATACACGATGTAATTCCTACTGATACACGATGTAATTCTTACTGATACACGATGTAATTCGTACTGATACACGATGTAATTCTTACTGATACACGATGTAATTCTTACTGATACACGATGTAATTCTTACTGATACACGATGTAATTCTTACTGATACACGATGTAATTCTTACTGATACACGATGTAATTCTTACTGATACACGATGTAATTCTTACTGATACACGATGTAATTCTTACTGATACACGATGTAATTCTTACTGATACACGATAACATTAGTACTGGTACATGATAACATTAGTTCTGGTACACGATAACATTAGTACTGGTACACGATAACATTAGTACTGGTACACGATAACATTAGTACTGGTACACGATAACATTAGTACTGGTACACGATAACATTAGTTCTGGTACACGATAACATTAGTTCTGGTACACGATAACATTAGTTCTGGTACACGATAACATTAGTACTGGTACACGATAACATTAGTACTGGTACACGATAACATTAGTTCTGGTACACGATAACATTAGTACTGGTACACGATAACATTAGTACTGGTACACGATAACATAAGTACTGGTACACGATAACATTAGTTCTGGTACACGATAACATTAGTACTGGTACACGATAACATTAGTACTGGTACACGATAACATTAGTACTGGTACACGATAACATAAGTACTGGTACACGATAACATTAGTTCTGGTACGCGATAACATAAGTACTGATACACGATAACATAAGTACTGATACACGATAACATTAGTACTGATACACGATATCAGTCGAAGTGATATACGATATCAGTCGAGGTGATGTACGATATCAGTCGAAGTGATATACGATATCAGTCGAGGTGATGTACGATATCAGTCGAAGTGATGTACGATATCAGTCGAAGTGATGTACGATATCAGTCGAAGTGATGTACGATATCAGTCGAAGTGGTGTACGATATCAGTCGAAGTGGTGTACGATATCAGTCGAAGTGGCGTACGATATCAGTCGAAGTGATGTACGATATCAGTCGAAGTGGTGTACGATATCAGTCGAAGTGATGTACGATATCAGTCGAAGTGATGTACGATATCAGTCGAAGTGGTGTACGATATCAGTCGAAGTGATGTACGATATCAGTCGAAGTGGTGTACGATATCAGTCGAAGTGGTGTACGATATCAGTCGAAGTGGTGTACGATATCAGTCGAAGTGATGTACGATATCAGTCGAAGTGGTGTACGATATCAGTCGAAGTGGTGTACGATATCAGTCGAAGTGGTGTACGATATCAGTCGAAGTGGTGTACGATATCAGTCGAAGTGGTGTACGATATCAGTCGAAGTGGTGTACGATATCAGTCGAAGTGGTGTACGATATCAGTCGAAGTGGTGTACGATATCATTCGAAGTGGTGTACGATATCAGTCGAAGTGGTGTACGATATCAGTCGAAGTGGTGTACGATATCAGTCGAAGTGGTGTACGATATCAGTCGAAGTGGTGTACGATATCAGTCGAAGTGGTGTACGATATCAGTCGAAGTGGTGTACGATATCAGTCGAAGTGGTGTACGATATCAGCCGAAGTGGTGTACGATATCAGCCGAAGTGGTGTACGATATCAGTCGAAGTGGTGTACGATATCAGTCGAAGTGGTGTACGATATCAGTCGAAGTGGTGTACGATATCAGTCGAAGTGGTGTACGATATCAGTCGAAGTGGTGTACGATATCAGTCGAAGTGGTGTACGATATCAGTCGAAGTGGTGTACGATATCAGTCGAAGTGGTGTACGATATCAGTCGAAGTGGTGTACGATATCAGTCGAAGTGGTGTACGATATCAGTCGAAGTGGTGTACGATATCAGTCGAAGTGGTGTACGATATCAGTCGAAGTGGTGTACGATATCAGTCGAAGTGGTGTACGATATCAGTCGAAGTGGTGTACGATATCAGTCGAAGTGGTGTACGATATCAGTCGAAGTGGTGTACGATATCAGCCGAAGTGGTGTACGATATCAGTCGAAGTGGTGTACGATATCAGTCGAAGTGGTGTACGATATCAGCCGAAGTGGTGTACGATATCAGTCGAAGTGGTGTACGATATCAGCCGAAGTGGTGTACGATATCAGTCGAAGTGGTGTACGATATCAGCCGAAGTGGTGTACGATATCAGCCGAAGTGGTGTACGATATCAGTCGAAGTGGTGTACGATATCAGTCGAAGTGGTGTACGATATCAGTCGAAGTGGTGTACGATATCAGTCGAAGTGGTGTACGATATCAGTCGAAGTGGTGTACGATATCAGCCGAAGTGGTGTACGATATCAGTCGAAGTGGTGTACGATATCAGTCGAAGTGGTGTACGATATCAGTCGAAGTGGTGTACGATATCAGCCGAAGTGGTGTACGATATCAGTCGAAGTGGTGTACGATATCAGTCGAAGTGGTGTACGATATCAGCCGAAGTGGTGTACGATATCAGCCGAAGTGGTGTACGATATCAGCCGAAGTGGTGTACGATATCAGCCGAAGTGGTGTACGATATCAGCCGAAGTGGTGTACGATATCAGCCGAAGTGGTGTACGATATCAGTCGAAGTGGTGTACGATATCAGTCGAAGTGGTGTACGATATCAGCCGAAGTGGTGTACGATATCAGTCGAAGTGGTGTACGATATCAGTCGAAGTGGTGTACGATATCAGTCGAAGTGGTGTACGATATCAGCCGAAGTGGTGTACGATATCAGTCGAAGTGGTGTACGATATCAGCCGAAGTGGTGTACGATATCAGTCGAAGTGGTGTACGATATCAGTCGAAGTGGTGTACGATATCAGTCGAAGTGGTGTACGATATCAGTCGAAGTGGTGTACGATATCAGTCGAAGTGGTGTACGATATCAGTCGAAGTGGTGTACGATATCAGCCGAAGTGGTGTACGATATCAGCCGAAGTGGTGTACGATATCAGTCGAAGTGGTGTACGATATCAGTCGAAGTGATGTACGATATCAGTCGAAGTGGTGTACGATATCAGTCGAAGTGGTGTACGATATCAGCCGAAGTGGTGTACGATATCAGTCGAAGTGGTGTACGATATCAGTCGAAGTGGTGTACGATATCAGCCGAAGTGGTGTACGATATCAGCCGAAGTGGTGTACGATATCAGTCGAAGTGGTGTACGATATCAGTCGAAGTGGTGTACGATATCAGTCGAAGTGGTGTACGATATCAGTCGAAGTGGTGTACGATATCAGTCGAAGTGGTGTACGATATCAGTCGAAGTGGTGTACGATATCAGTCGAAGTGGTGTACGATATCAGTCGAAGTGGTGTACGATATCAGTCGAAGTGGTGTACGATATCAGTCGAAGTGGTGTACGATATCAGTCGAAGTGGTGTACGATATCAGCCGAAGTGGTGTACGATATCAGTCGAAGTGGTGTACGATATCAGTCGAAGTGATGTACGATATCAGTCGAAGTGATGTACGATATCAGTCGAAGTGGTGTACGATATCAGTCGAAGTGGTGTACGATATCAGCCGAAGTGGTGTACGATATCAGTCGAAGTGGTGTACGATATCAGTCGAAGTGGTGTACGATATCAGCCGAAGTGGTGTACGATATCAGCCGAAGTGGTGTACGATATCAGTCGAAGTGGTGTACGATATCAGTCGAAGTGGTGTACGATATCAGTCGAAGTGGTGTACGATATCAGTCGAAGTGGTGTACGATATCAGTCGAAGTGGTGTACGATATCAGTCGAAGTGGTGTACGATATCAGTCGAAGTGGTGTACGATATCAGTCGAAGTGATATACGCTAACGTTTGTACTAACGTTTAAGTATTCGTTTGTACCGATGTAGGTCAGACCGCTCCCTCGTTGAATAGGAAGGCTGTGACGGCAGGGACGAGTGTGCCAGAGACGGTGCCTCCTCCTGAGCTGCAGCCGCCCTATGATTTATTCGCCCCACACCGCAGTGTTGGTTGAGGCCGACCCAGCCGACCTGCCTAATGTATGGCTGTCTCCGTCGCTTGTTGTGGCGCGACTTGCCGCGTCTGATATTTTCGCTAGTTTTGTTCCTACGTCTGAAATTTGCCTCGTTCTCTCTCGCTAGTTTTGTTCCTACGCCTGATATTTGCCTCGCTTCCGTTCGTTAGTTTTACTACTTTCAGGAGTCGCGTTGAACTCTCGCTAGTTTTGTTCCTACGCCTGATATTTGCCTCGCTTCCGTTCGTTAGTTTTGCTACTTTCAGGAGTCGCGTTGAACTCTCACTATCGCTTACTTTCTCACGTACGTCATGGTTATAGTGAACTTACGCTCGTAAAGTTGTCCTGCAAAGCTGTTGTTGGAGTTATATGTGATGATGACCGTCGAGTGGATGGTGCGATTGGGCGTGTTATAAGTGCCTGTGTTCTATCCAGGGCAACAACGTGAAAATTATGTCATATAACACGGTTGCAATGCGAATGTTACCACTGTTGCAGTAATTCAATAAGCAGTTCAGTTGAGGAGCAGAATATCATTATTATGCACTGGTTTAAGATGATTGATTTCTTTGTTTCGATAACGTCACCTCGTTCCAAAACCAGAACTTGACTTCATTTCATATCTGATTTCTTTGTTTTTTATGCCAACTTTGGCCCTGATATTCAACGCAGGGCTGTATGACAACATGCGAGGGTGGGGATGTCGACGCGTGTATGCGAGAGGGTACACGTTTGAGTGACGGTGATAGCCTGTGACAGAAAGAATGCACAAAACTAAGCAACAGTTTGAGAATCAGAATGAAATGCGCTTCCGGCGAAAGCTAAGAGCTTACTTACATTGACGTGCTGCATCAGAAGCCATCTTCTTTCTATATGAAGGAGTTCAGTTAATGCTGAACTTGACACCCAAGCAAGCCATTGGGTGTAATGTATACACATTCTGCTCAACAGCTCTTTGTACACCGAACTTTGGTTCATCTTTCACATGTACACAAAATTCTTATGCGTTCAGTTTTCGGTTTCGTATTGCATTTGATGTTCGACTTGAGGCTATTTGTGAGGCTAAGTGTTATATCTTAACTCGTAGAATAGAAACCATGATACTGCGAAGAAAAGAATCTTCTCGCTATATTTGCTTCGTACCCAGCCACTGCCATCCTGGCCTGTGGAACGAGGGTGTTGGTGTGGGCTGTCGATGACGTGTAGGTGAAATTGTACACGCTTCTTCTTGCCATTGTTATGAACATTACTTTCCCCTTCCAACCGCACGCTTTACCCTTTGACGTCAGCATTTTTGTGCTCATGTTGCCGGCCTCGCAACCCCCGTCATTAGCCTGGCACTGGCGTCAGGTTGTCACCGACTTCAGAGTGAGGAAGCCTGCCATTCGACATTGAAATTCAATGAAGAGATTGGGGAAAAAATTTAAAATTAAATACAATATAAATACAATAAAATGAAACTGTTTTTTTACATTACTACGTTACTTAAAAGTGATGCAATCTTGTCTTTAATATTTTAGAAGTAGTTTGACGTTTTATGAACGATTTGTTAAACTTGGCAAGAAGCAAACGCATTCGGACGAATGATTCAATATTTTGTAACGTCGATTTCGATGTAAAGACTTCACCGATTCTTGAGGTTTGATTACAAACATGCGTCGCTGAGAACGGATGTTCCTAATATGTATGGACTCATCGAGCCAACGTGGTGTCCAAGTTTCGTCTAACGTTTTTGGGAACATTTTGATAGCGGTACACTGATGCACTGAGTGTTAACAGGAGCTTACACAATGAGGGATGGCATAGAAAGAGGTGTGAGTGTGAGCTGTAGGGATGAAGCTGGAGGGATGAGGAAGACTGCTACATGTACAGAGGCAGGAAAGATGACACTTGCTGTCAAGTCGTTGAGCTACTTCTGCACCAAGATCTCACTCCGCTCGGTACAACAGGTGTTGCTGCATGCGCGCTCCTGCGGTCATCACCGCTTCTGAGTTTTCACCACCGTTTTGTGATCTGTATTCAATATTCCTGCACCATTGTGATGACCTCAACACGCCGCCTGACTTAATGCACGTTTAATAGGAAGACCGTATGACCTCTAAACGGCCCTTGGATTGCGAACAAAGCGACTTCACTCATTTTCATTTCTTCTCGCAGTTTTCACACATCTACTGACTCAGAACTGAAAAGTTATCAGTTTTAACCTCAGTGAAGTTTTCGCCGTAAATTTTGAAACGTGTTTCCTTACTGTCATCACCAGTACATTTGTGAAACTGTCTGTCCACGTTGTGATGACCTAACTGCATCCCCTCTCCACATCACAGAGCTGCCACCATACGGGGTGATGACCTGACTGCATCACCTCTCCACACCACAGAGCTGCCACCATACGGGGTGACGACCTGAGTGCATCACCTCTTCACACCACAGAGCTGCCACCATACGGGGTGATGACCTGACTGCATCACCTCTCCACACCACAGAGCTGCCACCATACGGGGTGATGACCTGACTGCATCACCTCTCCACACCACAGAGCTGCCACCATACGGGGTGATGACCTGACTGCATCCCCTCTCCACACCACAGAGCTGCCACCATACGGGGTGATGACCTGACTGCATCACCTCTCCACACCACAGAGCTGCCACCATACGGGGTGATGACCTGACTGCATCACCTCTCCACACCACAGAGCTGCCACCATACGGGGTGATGACCTGACTGCATCACCTCTCCACACCACAGAGCTGCCACCATACGGGGTGATGACCTGACTGCATCACCTCTCCACACCACAGAGCTGCCACCATACGGGGTGATGACCTGACTGCATCACCTCTCCACACCACAGAGCTGCCACCATACGGGGTGATGACCTGACTGCATCACCTCTCCACACCACAGAGCTGCCACCATACGGGGTGATGACCTGACTGCATCACCTCTCCACACCACAGAGCTGCCACCATACGGGGTGATGACCTGACTGCATCACCTCTCCACACCACAGAGCTGCCACCATACGGGGTGATGACCTGACTGCATCACCTCTCCACACCACAGAGCTGCCACCATACGGGGTGATGACCTGACTGCATCACCTCTCCACACCACAGAGCTGCCACCATACGGGGTGATGACCTGACTGCATCACCTCTCCACACCACAGAGCTGCCACCATACGGGGTGATGACCTGACTGCATCACCTCTCCACACCACAGAGCTGCCTCCACACGTAGTGATGACCTGACTGCATCACCTCTCCACACCAGAGAGCTGCCACCATACGGGGTGATGACCTGACTGCATCACCTCTCCACACCACAGAGCTGCCACCACACGGGGTGATGACCTAACCACATCACCACTCAGCTGGACCTCACCACAGGCAAACACGCTGAGCTGCCATCAAGTTCTTGTGTTTATTTTCGGCAGCGAAGCCTTCACTCGTGCGCAGCTCTCTCGTATCTCATCGGATATCTCGAGCCCCGAAATCAACTCGCGTAAATTATCAAGTTTTTCTTTTAAGGCACGGGCACTTCAGAGTAAAAATCTAAGTGTAATCGTCAAAATATATAAATGTGTTTTTTGATAATTAGTAATTAGTGTTGATATGCAGGCAAATTGAAGAGCATGAACAGATGGCGCGTGAAAAAAATATTTGAACGTTCGCCTCAAATAATTGTTTTTAAACAAAACTACGTAACGTTACTTGATCACCTGTAGCTTGATCTCATGTTAGGTCTCGGTTCGTTTTTGACAAAGAAAAATTTGGACCCAATACGTGTTCTAAAAAATCATTTAATTGCAGTATAAAGGTTTAATCCTGTTGATATTGCCTTGAGGAAGGGGTTCGATTTTAGTGGAAACGTTCGACAATCCAGGATATATAGTTTTCAGTTCATTGTTTCCTACATTTTTTAAAGTAAGCAATGACTACGCAATATAATCTCCGAAAATTAGTCTCGGAGCAACTGGAACCTTCCCTTATTTATCAAGTGCAGTAAAATTTACTGATTACCTCCCACTGAACAAGAACCCGAAAGATTTTACGACAATGACATGCAGCGAAGACCGAGTCTCTCTGCCAAGCGTTCCCATATCCCATAGCCGCCTCTGCGAGATGACATTTGCTGCATGACGCTTTTTAGGAGAAATTGAGAGAACATCGCGCGAGGTCGGAGCAACATTTGCATCTTCATATTTATGAGTCTCTTGCCTGTCAAATTGGAGAGCCCTTGGTGGTCCTCTGCAGTTCGTGAATGTGCTGCAAGATTCCGGGGTTCTGACCGCGCTGTATCGGTGCATCGGGTGAGGTAGGTATCAGCGACAGCATCTTGAATCTCTATGGTAACCGAAGCTGCTCGGATACCAAACTCGGGAATTTACTTTTAACCCGTTGACTGCGATGGGTGAAACTGAAGTTCAGCATTCAACTCAAATTTAAAGTCATTTATTGGAAGAAATTTCGGGTGCATATTATGGGTCGTAAACATATTATGGGTCGTATCGCAAGAACGTGTTAACAGCGATGTGAACATTTCGAGATGGGCTTGAGTACCCAACTCGACTCCACTCATGTTAAGTATCTCTGCTCCACGTTAGGTTTGCCTACATTTCATCGCTTGTAATGTTATCTTACTCTTTTGTATTCAAAACACCCTACAATTTTACAATTGAACAGAGTATAATTATATGAATTAAAATCATAATAAAATTGTACAATTTAACTATACGTCAGAAGCTCTGGGATGAGCTTAGCTTATTTTACCCCTGCGTGGTGAGCCATCTTTGTTGCAAAATGGCTGTATGAAACGCGTACATAAATGCATGTCAAGGTGCCCTGTCAAAAAGCCCTGTCAAGAAGCCCTGCCAAGCCCTGTCAAGAAGCCCTGCCAAGCCCTGTCAAGAAGCCCTGTAAAGAAGCCCTGTCAAGAAGCGCTGTCAAGAAGCCCTGTCAAGGTGCCCCGTCAAGGTGCCCCGTCAAGGTGCCCCGTCAAGGTGCCCCGTCAAGGTGCCCCGTCAAGGTGCCCCGTCAAGGTGCCCCGTCAAGGTGCCCCGTCAAGGTGCCCCGTCAAGGTGCCCCGTCAAGGTATCCCGTCAAGGTGCCCCGTCAAGGTGCCCCGTCAAGGTGCCCCGTCAAGGTGCCCCGTCAAGGTGCCCCGTCAAGGTGCCCCGTCAAGGTGCCCCGTCAAGGTGCCCCGTCAAGGTGCCCCGTCAAGGTGCCCCGTCAAGGTGCCCCGTCAAGGTGCCCCGTCAAGGTGCCCCGTCAAGGTGCCCCGGCAAGGTGCCCCGGCAAGGTGCCCCGGCAAGGTGCCCCGGCAAGGTGCCCCGGCAAGGTGCCCCGTCAAGGTGCCCCGTCAAGGTGCCCCGTCAAGGTGCCCCGTCAAGGTGCCCCGTCAAGGTGCCCCGTCAAGGTGCCCCGTCAAGGTGCCCCGTCAAGGTGCCCCGTCAAGGTGCCCCGTCAAGGTGCCCCGTCAAGGTGCCCCGTCAAGGTGCCCCGTCAAGGTGCCCCGTCAAGGTGCCCCGTCAAGGTGCCCCGTCAAGGTGCCCCGTCAAGGTGCCCCGTCAAGGTGCCCCGTCAAGGTGCCCCGTCAAGGTGCCCCGTCAAGGTGCCCCGTCAAGGTGCCCCGTCAAGGTGCCCCGTCAAGGTGCCCCGTCAAGGTGCCCCGTCAAGGTGCCCCGTCAAGGTGCCCCGTCAAGGTGCCCCGTCAAGGTGCCCCGTCAAGGTGCCCCGTCAAGGTGCCCCGTCAAGGTGCCCCGTCAAGGTGCCCCGTCAAGGTGCCCCGTCAAGGTGCCCCGTCAAGGTGCCCCGTCAAGGTGCCCCGTCAAGGTGCCCCGTCAAGGTGCCCCGTCAAGGTGCCCCGTCAAGGTGCCCCGTCAAGGTGCCCCGTCAAGGTGCCCCGTCAAGGTGCCCCGTCAAGGTGCCCCGTCAAGGTGCCCCGTCAAGGTGCCCCGTCAAGGTGCCCCGTCAAGGTGCCCCGTCAAGGTGCCCCGTCAAGGTGCCCCGTCAAGGTGCCCCGTCAAAGTGCCCGTCCAGGTGTACACTCTGTCTCTATTCCGGATTTTTATTTTGAAATGCAATATCCTTCACTCTCGTTAGTTGGAATTTATTGCGTCTATTTTCAAGAAATTTTTTCTCAATTGAATAATTCATTTTCTGTTCCGCTGCGCCGTAACGTTGGAAACTCTATGTTCATGAATTTCTTATTCTTCATTATGCGAGTACAAGCCTTAAAATGAACGTCCGGGCAAGAGATGCCATTTGTGAACTATAATTATCAAATATTTCTTACCTCTCTGAAAAATACCTTTTCTCCAGCTACCCAGACTTCTCTATGAATTTATTCCAATCTATTTTTAATGTGAAATTCCGCATATTTTTAATATGGAATTCCGCTCTTTGTGGTCGAAGCAGCCTGGCATAATTGCACTTTCGCAATCTTGCATGAACCTTCATTGTTTTCCCGCATCGAGTCCTAAATTACACGTAGTTGCTAATTTGCCAGAGCAAGGTCTTCTACACCTCAAACGCACCATGGAAAAGTTATATTCATTTTAAATGCCTGCTTCATTTCCTACAGCTGCTTAATGACGCTATTCCCACATGTCGACAGCGTGCCTTGAAATCGGATTTTTAAAGCCTTCCTCTGTACTTTGAGAACACTGAAATAAATTTATAGTTTTCTTATTGACATACCATCAAGAATTGATTAAATTCATAAATATTCAGTATTAGTTTGGATCAAAATAAATACGTTTGTGTAACTGTGTACACGATCGATCTATAGCTTTGAACGTAGGTCCATCGCATCAAATAATCCCCGGACTGACTTGAGGTATGTCAGTCCGGAGCTGCCCCGTAGCGTGGGCGGTTTGGAGACGCCTGGTTTGTCTCTGTTGTTCAGCAAAAGAAAAGAACGACAGACCACCGCAGGTCTGATGCCCAGACCAAATTTGTCGTCGGATTCACAGTAATTTCTCTTGATTACAGCATATTCTACTAGGATTGAAGAAAATGAGCATAATTTCACGTTAATACATTGTTGTTGTAGGACTAGAGGGTAATTTAATGGAAATTTGCTACGAGGAAGCTCTAAAATTCCTTCTTAGCGATTGCAATTCTCCGAAACATGGACCGTCGTGGGCTTGTTTGTTGAAGTGTTAGCGTGGAAGAACTTTCGAGCGGTGAAAGATAAGTATAGAGGCTGTGAAACATCCAATGAGGGCGGAAGATCCAGTATGGTCCAGACCGCAACAACCACAACGACGGTCTACAAACGCATGTTAGAAATCCTCGGCCGAAGCCGGCGTGGGGGTAATCCGTCTTCCCGTGAGTGTTTTCTTTTTATTTCAGGCGCACAACTGAGCGTAATGACGCGTCCGAATGTTTCGCTGCCTCTAAATTTGATCTTGAATATGAGGCCAGGGAAAGCCTGGCTGAGGCTAATCATATTTTTTGAGAAAAGACTGGTACTAGAAGAATTTCTAAAGAATTATGTATATTGACTTTTCGGGTCGATAGAAACATACAAAAATTAATCCGAGGAATTGCCTTCATTCAGAATAAAAATCGCTCGCGTCACAGTGATATTTTAGAGCGGCAACATTTTACGCTGGTAAGACGAACGCTGTGACGCGATCATTACGATGTTGAACACAATATTTCTCACTGTACTCACCCTTGCATTTGTTTACCGTGTAGGTGTGTGCTGTCTCTAGTTTGTACTTACTCTAGTTGTCTACACACTCTGGTTGTTGTACAAACGCTGGTAGTGTACTCACTCTAGTTGCCTACACGTTGTACTTGTTGTGCAAACGCTGGTTGTCTACACACTCTGGTTGTTGTACAAAGGCTGGTTGTGTATTCACTTTAGTTGTCTACCCACTCAAGTTGTTAAGCAAATTCTGGTTGCGTTTACACTCGGGTTATGAACAAATCAGAATTGTGTACATACTGGGTGGCGCACACATTGGGGTGGTGTACACACTGTGGTTGCCTACGCACCCGAAGTGTGCGGCGTGCCGTACACGCACGACTGCACACACGCTCGTGCCCAGCATGTGATGGCGGGGCTGTGATGCTTTGTTGTCCTCCTGCCTCACTCTGTGCCGTGCTGGCCGTGTGGACACTGCGTTTGTGCCGTGCTGGCCGTGTGGACACTGCGTTTGTGCCGTGCTGGCCGTGTGGACACTGCGTTTGTGCCGTGCTGGCCGTGTGGACACTGCGTTTGTGCCGTGCTGGCCGTGTGGACACTGCGTTTGTGCCGTGCTGGCCGTGTGGACACTGCGTTTGTGCCGTGCTGGCCGTGTGGACACTGCGTTTGTGCCGTGCTGGCTGTGTGGACACTGCGTTTGTGCCGTGCTGGCTGTGTGGACACTGCATTTGTGCCGTGCTGGCCGTGTGGACACTGCATTTGTGCCGTGCTGGCCGTGTGGACACTGCGTTTGTGCCGTGCTGGCCGTGTGGACACTGCGTTTGTGCCGTGCTGGCCGTGTGGACACTGCGTTTGTGCCGTGCTGGCCGTGTGGACACTGCGTTTGTGCCGTGCTGGCCGTGTGGACACTGCATTTGTGCCGTGCTGGCCTTGTGGACACTGCGTTTGTGCCGTGCTGGCCGTGTGGACACTGCATTTGTGCCGTGCTGGCCGTGTGGACACTGCGTTTGTGCCGTGCTGGCCGTGTGGACACGGCATTTGTGCCGTGCTGGCCGTGTGGACACTGCATTTGTGCCGTGCTGGCCGTGTGGACACTGCATTTGTGCCGTACTGGCCGTGTGGACACTGCGTTTGTGCCGTGCTGGCCGTGTGGACACTGCATTTGTGCCGTGCTGGCCGTGTGGACACTGCGTTTGTGCCGTACTGGCCGTGTGGACACTGCGTTTGTGCCGTACTGGCCGTGTGGACACTGCGTTTGTGCCGTACTGGCCGTGTGGACACTGCATTTGTGCCGTGCTGGCCGTGTGGACACTGCATTTGTGCCGTGCTGGCCGTGTGGACACTGCGTTTGTGCCGTACTGGCCGTGTGGACACTGCGTTTGTGCCGTACTGGCCGTGTGGACACTGCATTTGTGCCGTGCTGGCCGTGTGGACACTGCATTTGTGCCGTGCTGGCCGTGTGGACACTGCATTTGTGCCGTGCTGGCCGTGTGGACACTGCGTTTGTGCCGTACTGGCCGTGTGGACACTGCATTTGTGCCGTACTGGCCGTGTGGACACTGCATTTGTGCCGTGCTGGCCGTGTGGACACTGCGTTTGTGCCGTACTGGCCGTGTGGACACTGCATTTGTGCCGTACTGGCCGTGTGGACACTGCATTTGTGCCGTACTGGCCGTGTGGACACTGCATTTGTGCCGTGCTGGCCGTGTGGACACTGCGTTTGTGCCGTGCTGGCCGTGTGGACACTGCATTTGTGCCGTGCTGGCCGTGTGGACACTGCGTTTGTGCCGTACTGGCCGTGTGGACACTGCGTTTGTGCCGTACTGGCCGTGTGGACACTGCATTTGTGCCGTGCTGGCCGTGTGGACACTGCATTTGTGCCGTACTGGCCGTGTGGACACTGCATTTGTGCCGTACTGGCCGTGTGGACACTGCATTTGTGCCGTGCTGGCCGTGTGGACACTGCATTTGTGCCGTACTGGCCGTGTGGACACTGCATTTGTGCCGTGCTGGCCGTGTGGACACTGCATTTGTGCCGTACTGGCCGTGTGGACACTGCATTTGTGCCGTACTGGCCGTGTGGACACTGCGTTTGTGCCGTGCTGGCCGTGTGGACACGGCATTTGTGCCGTGCTGGCCGTGTGGACACTGCATTTGTGCCGTGCTGGCCGTGTGGACACTGCATTTGTGCCGTACTGGCCGTGTGGACAGTGCGTTTGTGCCGTGCTGGCCGTGTGGACACTGCATTTGTGCCGTACTGGCCGTGTGGACACTGCATTTGTGCTGCATTTGTATTCTAGAGTGCCTTACGCACCGAACGCTCTATTTGTGCTGAGATTCGCCGGTTAACGAGATGGTTGTAATTTGTATGAATGTGGACTCTGGGTCCCCCCCGGTTTATTTTTTGATTGGTTCAGTTCAACACATGACCGTAAACCCTGAAAATCGAGTAGTTTCACACACTCAGCATGCTTCCTGTTCAGTCTGTTATTGCGGCATCCGATCTCCATAAGGGGACACAACTGTTTTATCTATGGGAATTAGCACTCTAAGTAGGAAAATGTGTGAAGGCCCGAGCGCGAGAGTTAGATAGGACATTTTTATTCGAATTAAATGGCTTTTTTGGGTTCACAGCTGTTTTGTTTTTCGGCACCTACTATTTTCTTCTTCTACTTTTATCATGTTTCATGAAATTCCTTCTCAGCTCACTGTCTCTATACCCTTTCCGCATAGATTCCGCGTTTCCTTATCTCCATAATAAATGGGGCTTTTCTCTCTTCGGACGGTTGTTTTTAGCGGTTAGGGAGGCTTAAACTTATATCTTATTTAATCGGATTTAATTTACTTCATCTGATGTTGATTATTCACACCCCAGCTCCAGGTCACTAATTCAACTTTCGTGTCGCTCTCTCGCAGTTTAATTTCTGGGTCTTTTCTCAGGTTTATCTTCTTGCTCATGTGATACGAAGGCGTAGCATTTGTGCAGTCCCTGCCACGGAGCGCTTGCCACTGTTGAGGAAACAAGGTAGAATCATTTCTATGGAAAAATACACTTCCTCTTCTTCGGCTAAATAGAACGGGCTTATTTTAAAAATCTTCATGAGGTCAGCATTGCGACCTGTCGTTAGGCCAATAGTGCTTCCAGATTTTGGTCTAGCAGTGTTGCCAGACGTAATATGAGCGCTGCTATTGGTTCGTTGTCATGACGTCAGCATTGCCACACGGTCGAGGAAAAAAAGACTGGTTTGACCCTACCTTGTTTGTTTTACGTGGCGCTTGCGCTGCTGGATTAGTTCTGCTCTGTGCACTCGCGCTCTCTCTCGATCTGGAGGAAGAGGAAAAATCGTTCGTTGTATTGCGTTTGCAGGGACTGGTGGGCGGCTTATGGCGGCACAGACTTGCATGCGAACTTTAAAGCAAGCAATAGGTAGTGAGGGCTAAAGGCTTTTATTTGGTCGTTAGGGCTGAAGACTTTTAAATGGTTTCAGTAAAGATAAGGGCTTTTAATTGATTGACAGGGTTTAAGGCTTTTAATTGGATGTTAAGGCTAAGGGCTTTTAATTGGTTGTTAAAGCTAAGGGCTTTTAATTGGATGTTAAGGCTAAAGGCTTTTAATTGGTTGTTAAGGCCAAAGGCTTTTTATTGGTTCTTAGGGCTAAAGTCTTGCATTTTATGGTTAAGGTTAAATGCTTGTATTTGGTAGTTAAGGTTCGATGCAGCTCAAGGTCTGCGCAGAAAACGTACACTGACGCATTTTCTGAATTCGCAGAGTTTCATTACCGTTGATTGTCAGCAATTGTTACAAATCTTCTATTAATTTGGCGGCGCCATTTCTGTCGTCGGCGCTAACAAGTCACATTTCCTCCAGTTCGCATTTGTGCCTCGTCTCGGTCTTAACACTTCGAGTGCGACATCACCCACCGGTGGCCACTGAGGGGATTTTCATAATGCTGCTGCCTGACCAGCCTTCACTGACTCAATCTTCACGAACACTTAATGAAAACTAAATAAACGCAAGATCTATTTTATGTTCGTTATTTTCTAAATTGATCTCTAAAGATAACTCTAATTCGCGTTTGATATTGAACTTCAGTTTAATGCGCTGCACTTGACGTGTTAAATTTGTGCAGTTTCGCAGTGTATAATGATCAGGCAGTGTTATCGAACGATGTTGATGTCTGCGGAAATATAGCTCATTGTTTAAGAAATTATCATTTGGCAATCATTTGAGATCTCTTGCGCAGCTGAACAATGGGATCCATAGACGAAGGATTGCAATTGACGTGTACGGTACTTGCGTAAGCGTTGGTTTCTTAACATTCGAGCCACGAGCCAACATGAAGTCTCGCAGATACTTTTTGGTCGGTGTCAAGTTGCGCAGTGGGTACGCTCACGTCCCCAGCCTGACTCCAGACTCTATTGACTCAGGAAACCCTACCTCTATCGTAGTCACCCACGCCGACTCTGTGTGCTTCCGCTTAAAAAAAACTGACTCTGTTTGGCACTTGTCGCTCAGAACTTGCGTCCTAGTCGTCAGGTCCAGTGCTCTGTTCCGGTCGTACAGGATATTAGCTTTGGAATGGAAGTTTACCATTGAAGCCTGCTTACTTTACTGTGGATTGGAAGCTACTAGTGAAGCCTTAGAAAGCCTGACTGAGGATCTTCTCAGTTAACTATTGAAGCCTGATTACAAATCTGAGAATCTTTTCGCAGGTTTGACGTTGTTGCTCCGAGCGTCCGAGGAGCATTACGTTCAAACGCCGCCGTCGTCAATGGCTGATTACTCGGTGGCTGCTTCTTGTGTTTCATTTTGTTCAGAGTTAACCGGTGAAATTTGGCGTGTAAGGCCTCATTAGTGTCGCTTGCGCCGAGCCAGAGACAGGCTCACTGTCTGGCTACCTCAAATGAGGGTCAATCATACCGCTCCTCCCGCTAGCTTCTCTCTTTCTCCCATTGACGCAACTGACAGCCCTCCTGTGTCCTTTGAACAGGGGACTTTGTTGGCTTTTCTTGGCCGCGACGTGCTGGCGCAATGCTAAAGGGATTTGACGAAACTGCGAATAAATCTTGTTGGATACGAACATTTTGGGAACTATGTGTTTGTGAATTTTCAAGTCTATCTATTGGCTGTCTAATGAAGATGAGGTACGCATGAATTTTACGTTAACTCTGTGCATGTTCTGACGATGAATAAAGCACATCTAACATTTCCGTTCTACAGCTCCCACATGATATCTTCTCAGTGGGATGTAAACGGCCCTTGTCTCAATTAATTGCATAAAAGATAAGTCGGTTCTTTAGGGCTCGTCCTCTCGTATCCTGTTTATTTATTCAAGTTGTTCAGGAGGAGACTTGATAAGCTCGCAGCAGACGGATGCAGTTAAGTGTTAGATCACAGTCCCTTAATGTGACGTACTATTGAACATGATGCCAGTTTTCCTCGCTTTCTACGTCATAATGTCTCCCCTACCATGGAATTATTATCCGTGAATTTGAAAAAGTGAAAATAGAATACGATGGACTATTTGAATCAGCGGAGATGCGTTGTCATATTCGAGAGTTAAAAACCAGCACCACTGTTCAAAAGACTTCAATCTGGTGGGCGACTAAACAACATTTACGCTATTTATGTTTTAACAACAGCATTTATGATTTGTGTCGAGGCTATACGAGGGCCGTCAGCTTCTGCTCACATATCCCTGTTTAGCATGGCAACATTTGCAGCTTCTATAACCAGACTCCTCCATGTCAGTGGAAATAGACGAGACCGTCGAGACTCAACTAACAAGCTCACACACACGCTGATTTTCGGGAGATCTTGTCACATTCTTATTATCGATGAGGAAGGTAATAAGAGTTGTTTAGTAAATGAAAACTCTGAGATCGAACATTCCATCTTCCAGTCGATCCCTCAATCCTAAAGCTACTTCTCTCTTTTTTATATTCGTTTTCGAATTACATGTCTTAGTCACTCACATGCGTTCTATTCACAGCCAGACGTTGCTCATTCGTTTTCTAAAAAAAATTCAAAACACGAAGCGTTCTGTGTTCTACGAGAGGTGACTTTTTCTTTGCAAGTGATCTTTTCGAACACTATAATAACCTGAGCAATTGAGAGAAAAGTTTTTCAAAACTTCTCATTCATGGAATTTTTGGTGTGCTGTTTTTGAAGTCTAGAAGGTGCATGTAAATATCAAACTGTGCATTCGGGACGATCGTACAATTCCGTTCAAGTTTTCCCCAGCTATTGACAAGCTTATTCTGTGTTGAGAGATATTCCAAACTTCACGGTGCCTGCATGGTACCCTCTACACCCACTTCGATCTTTATCATCAAGAGATCATGATTATGATGACTCTCAATCCATCATCTCTTTCATTTGAATTTTGTATTTTTGCTCTGAACACTAGCAGAGCAGCTCATCACTTACCCCTTTTTTATTTGTTTCTAATTTTCTTCCTTACAAATTGCTTAAAAGCTTGTGACTTCTCGCAAAGTAGCAGCCCCGGTTTAATTTATTGCAAGAAACACCTCGAAAAATGATTTCAAGAGATGGCTTTCTAATTTTGTGTTCATCAAAATTGCTTTGTTCCTCACTCTTGACCATCCATTGAAAGAAGCTCATCTCTTTGATGGACTTGCTGCGGATTTTTTTTTTTGTAAGTGCAATCTTTTTGCCTTCGTGAGATGGATTTTCGTTTCATTGTCTTTTGCACTAGCAAAAATGTCAGCTCCTTTGTTTTGGCAGACTTACACGAGTTGCAATTTTTATCCAATGGTCCTCTCTCTCTCGCAAGTCTTAATGAAGACATTCCGAAGGTATCTAATGTTCAATAACAAAAAACTGAAGTCTTTTGTCTGTCTAAGCTTGTTGGTATGTTTGTTATCGTTCTTTAAAAACCGAGTAGCTTTTTTAATTAGTTTTCTTCAGTTGTGGAATTTGCAGCGCGAACTTAGTTTTGGGGATCAATGTTATTTATTGCGCCTGGCAATTCTGTTTGAGTGGTTTGGACTCACTTTTTAAGTTTTATTTTCAAATGGATTTTGAATATCATGTTTTTTTTTTCGTGGAAAATGTAATTTATGGAAACGCGCATTTTAGATATAGTCTTAGCTCATTGGCAACAAAGGACATCTCATTTAATCACACTTGCAAAAACTCTCAGTACTGGCATACAATCTTCGTAACGTTGCTTAATTTACATCGTTTTATTTTTCCTTGCTCCTTTTGGGATTTCTCTTAGCTATTTTTCGTCCAAGGTGATATATATCCATTCATTTCTTCAAGTAATTCTTCTTTATTAAATTGTAATTCTCATGGTCATGTTATTAAGCCGAAGGTGAACTGATTCTCCTTGACCATCATGTCAAAAATTCATTAATTTGACCTGAGAAAAAAAAGTTTAGCTGAAAATATGTTTTAAAACTTTCAAACAAGAATGCAGTCCAGACGTGCGATATTCAACTGAATGTTATTTTAGTTTCCAGTCCTCATAGAGGCAGCGATCGTTCGCTCCCAACTGAAGACTCCTTAACACGCACCAGCCATTTTATCTGAAACTTGTATTTCAGTGAGATCAGCTCGTATTATGGATACTGAGTGGTCTCGTTCCCTACATAAACTCAAATACGAGTATAAGGCCTTTAACTTTTGAAATTTTATCACGAATAAATTCTCGCTTTAGCCCCTCCGTTGGTTTTGTTTAAGTGGCTTTCATTGCACATCTCGAGCTGATAAGTGTGGCAATTGCTTCAATATTTTATTTTAAATTGGTTTAAGCTTTCAGCGATTTTTTTCCCGCGTCAAATTGGAATAAATGCAGAACACATTTTTACATAATTAGTAAATGTGAATTTTTAGATACTTTTTTCACACTAAAATTTTCGCGTGCAAGTTTCACTCTGAATTATCAAGTTGAAAGTGATAAATTCTTCTGATACTGCACAGACTTTCAAAACTGAAGAGGCGTTAAACGTTGACACGCTAATTTGAAATGCATCTTCTACGCTGAAAGTTAGAGTAAAGGACTCACAGTGCCTCAAAACGATAAACTACGATAATTCTAATTCTAAACGATAAACGATTGTTTTTCTCACCACGACCACAGTGCCTCAAAACGATAAACTACGATAACTCTAACTCTAAACGATAAACGATTGTTTTTCTCACCACGACTCTGCAATCCTTTAGCGATATCATAGAAGTTTGAAGTATTCTATTCCGTGGTCCAGTTCCATTCTATTGTTTTATTCTTTCAGTGGTGGAGTTGTTCTACCATTTTTTTTTATTCTAGTCAATTGTCAATTCAATTGTTATCAGTATCAATAATCTTGATATTCCGTGGTGCCGTTGTAGATTTCAATATCAAAAATACAGATATTCCGTGGGGCAGTTGGTTGATATCAGTATCAATAATATTAATATTCCTCGGTGCGGATGTTGATGTCAATACCAATAATATTAATACTCCGTGGTGCAGCTGTTGATATGAATACTAATTATATTTATACTCCGTGGTGCAGATGTTGATATCAATAGCAATAATAGTACTATACCGTGGTGCAGATGTTTGCATCAACGGGTGAACCCGAGAGCCAGTGCTGATGATTGGGAGAGACTTTATGACGCCGAACGTGAAAATGGAAAGTGAAGTGGTTTGAGCAGAGACTAATTCATCAGTGACGGGTATTGAATGGTTCTCCTGCAATAGGTTGCTCCCGACGGGCTTCTCATTACACCCTCACACTCAACAGTCGTGATGCAACGCTCCTGGGAACGCTCTTTCTTTTTCCTAACACTTGAAGGGGTCTTTGTAATTTTCCCTTAGCCTTTGTAATTTTCCCTTAGTCTTTGTAACTTCCTATGGTCTTTGTAATTCTTTTCTAGTCTTTCTAATTTTCCCATAGTCTTTGTAATTTTCCCTTAGTCTTTTTAATTTTCCCTTAGTCCTTGTAATTCTCCCTTAGTCTTTGTAATTTTCCCTTAGTCTTTTTAATTTTCCCTTTGCCTTTGTAATTTTCTCTTTGCCTTTGTAATTTTCTCTTAGTCTTTGTAATTTTCATTTAGTCTTTGCAATTTTCCCTTCGTCTTTGTAATTTTCCCTTTGCCTTTGTAATTTTCTCTTAGTCTTTTGTAATTTTCCCTTAGTCTTTGTAATTTTCCCTTAGTCTTTGTAATTTTCCCTTAGTCTTTGTAATTTTCCCTTAGTCTTTGTAATTTTCCCTTTGCCTTTGTAATTTTCTCTTAGTCTTTGTAATTTTCCCTTAGTCTTTGCAATTTTCCCTTAGTCTTTGTAATTTTCCCTTAGGCTTTGTGATTTTCCCTTAGTCTTTGTAATTTTCCTTTAGTCTTTGTAATTTTCCCTTAGTCTTTGTAATTTTCCCTTAGTCTTTGTAATTTTCCCTTAGTCTTTGCAATTTTCCCTTAGTCTTTGCAATTTTCCCTTAGTCTTTGTAATTTTCCCTTAGTCTTTGTAATTTTCCCTTAGTCTTTGTAATTTTCCCTTAGTCTTTGTAATTTTCTTTTAGTCTTTGTAATTTTCTCTTAGTCTTTGTAATTTTCCCTTAGTCTTTGTAATTTTCCCTTAGTCTTTGTAATTTTCCCTTAGTCTTTGTAATTTTCCCTTAGTCTTTGTAATTTTCCCTAAGCCTTTGTAATTCTTCACTAGTCTTTCTAATTCTCTAGTTTTTGTAATTCCTCACCATTCTTTTTTATTCTCCACTAGTCGTAACTCTCCACTAGCCTACATGTTGTGACGTCCTGTTCTTCCAGATTTTCAATAGTTGTAATTTCAGTGAACTTAGAAAATGTCGAATCGCATTTTTCTTACGCACATACAACTTCATTTGCCAGCAATCGTTAAAACTAAAACATTTCTAGTTTACAGTTGATACTAGTTTTGTACTTTGTTAACTGAAGTCATCGTTTACACATTTTGAAATATTCATAAAACTTTTGGCTGAGACTCTTGTACACGTTAATTGAGTACTGAAGAATTATTTGTTCGAAAACATTATTTTTGTTTACTAGTTTCAAATTGCCGGATTATGTAGTGAAACATTTAACAACAAGATAAACTTGAACACATTTGATCAAAATTTCTGCCCCTGATACATATTATGGAGAAAATCTTGATATAACTGAATTATTGAGTGATCATTCTTTCATTGGCATCAAAATCTCCGTGAAGCCGTCATGCTTCTCACCGACTGACTTTGAAGATCTCTAATCCGTAGCGCATTGCCCTCAGCAATCGTCGTGTTCTCATGATCAAAAACCCGCACTTCACTTTATACTACTGGCAGTCATCGGGCTTTGTGCCCTTTTTCTGACTGGATGGTAACGTATTCGATGTTTGGGACGGCTATTTGGACGTGTTTGATGTTTTGGACGGTTATTTGGACGTGTTTGATGTTTTGGACGGCTATTTGGACGTGTTTGATGTTTTGGACGGTTATTTGGACGTATTCAAAACTTTGCTCGGCTATATGGGTGTACATCAAGTATTTCCAAAAGTTTCCGTCGTTCCAACTAAATTCCCCTCCATGACATGAAATGCACAGGGCTGTGGAGATATCTTGTGTGGGCTCCAATATTCCGCTGCAGCGAAAGCTGCCCGCGGCAGCCACCGCTCGTCCAAATTGCTGTCGTAAGCCGGCGTAAATTCCCAAAATTGCGTCGTACATCGCAGACCTATCGTCTAATTTTGAGCAAACTTGCAGCGTTATTCGTGACAGAGACTTGTACAGTTATCTCTACGTACGATCAGCGCTGATACGATGCGTGGGTGGATGAGATACATGCAAGCTTGTTGCCCGAGACCAAAAATGATCATTTGTGTATTAGCTATTACGTGCAAATTTCATAAAATTTTGCTTCTTTTTCAGATTTTTGTATTTGAGAGTACAATTTAAAGTATTTTTATTGAAGAAAGATGTATTTATTTTTCCATTTACTCTAATATAGAAGTACTGTTTTAGTTTTCAGAGCTATATTTCAACTCGTTTTGTGGTAGAAGATAATTAATTTATTATATTTATTTATTTCAACCTTTTTCTTGGTTGAGAAATAATTGTGGGCGAGTTCGAGTCTACCAAGTCGAGTAACTTAACGGAAAATACTATAGTGTAATTATGGCTCTCGTCTAGTGGTGAATTTGCTCGTACCTGTTTCTTGGTCGAAAAATAATTGTGTGCGAGTAAAGTCTACCGAGTCGAGTAACTCAACCATAGTGTAATTATGGCGCTCGTCAAGTGGTGAACTGTTCGGTTGGTGCACACCTGATGAAGATGAGCGACGCGGCAGCAGCAGGTCCTGTCATAGGGTCACAGTTCCTCAAAGTTCCAGCCATCGATCAGTCCGCTATAGACCGCTGGCCGCCCTGCCCTCCCCCGAAGCCGAATCCTGTAGAGAGCTATGGAGGGAGCACGGCCTCTGAGACCTCTCGCCTTGATCGAGACAAAATTTATAAACTCCTGCAGAAGAGTTCGAGAAGTTTGAAGAACCTCAAAGTGTCCTCACTACCCGACCTACGAGACAGCAGTGTCATAAAGATGCACGCTGAGGGTGCCAGTAAAGTCCTTTGTTTAAAAAATTCTTGTAGGAATCAAAGTGGCCGCTGCCTCAAAATCAATCGATCTTTTAGATGCAGTGCTGCCGTGAACAATGAGAAGGGAGGCGACGCAAAACCTCCCGTTGATGCTGACAAATCTACCGTTAGACTGAGAGAACGCTTGAAGCTAAGGCCCACTTTGTCGAACCAGTTAACTCCGACGTATCTAACTGAAAATGTTGACCATATTCATTTTGAAAATTTGGCCTTCTCTGAACGTGCTAAAGAAAAAGAAAGAGAAAGGTCTGTGCCTGTGCGTGAAGTTCCAAAACGGCCTTCCTTCACTTCAGCATTAAATGACAGTGTATTGAAGTTGCTACCTGAGAATGACGAAGTGGACTTCACCGAAGACTCTGCAATAGAGGAGGAATGGTCAATGGACTCAAACTTCAACCGTCGGGGCGGGAGCATATTTTCCGACAACTCTGAATCGTACAGTCGAAGGGCATCGAGCAACGCTGGCGACAGCGAAAGTCTTGTGGATCCCGGCGAGTCCGTGAGTCGTCGAGCGTCCAGTGGGATCGGCAGCGTCGACGGCCGCAGTTCTTACAGCAGGACACAGAGTATGGATGACGAAGCTTCTGAAGGTCCGAGCCGCCGCTCCTCCAACAACACAAACGCCGACTCGCTCGACGACTCCGTTCTCGTCACGCAGCGAGATCGCATGGGCCGTAGACTCGACTCCGTTTTTGGTGCCAAAGAGTCGTCGAGCCGACGGACCTCAGGGGAGTCGGGGTATAGTCCCGACCCTTTGATCCGCCGCGACTCGTTACTGGAGGCGGTGTTGGCGGCCAAGCGGGGCGGCTGGAGGAATCTCGTCAGGTCTGAGAGTCTCGACAGTGCCTCGTCCCTCGCATCGTCTCTCACGTCGAGTCTCATGTCCGACTCGTCGGGTTGTCCTTGTGACGACTGTCTACTTGGTCTCACCGTCCCACCCAGACCCAAAAAGGTAAGGAGAAAACGATTGTCTTCTTTCGTGTCTATCTGTCGTGTACGTCCAAGAATGGTGTGCTAATTGAGGCTGTCATTCGGCGTGTGGGAACAAGTTCAGCGCTACTCGGAGATGGGTAGGATTGTCCAACTCCATTGGCTCGTGAAGGGGTGTCGAGAAAGCCGACGCTGCTATTCTTTGCCAGTCTGCGTTGGTATCTAACTCGCGTATAAGGTAGGTATCAAGGACTAGGACTGCTTATGGAAACTGCAGCTCTGTGTTCGGAGGAACGGGGCGTGTTTGTTAGCTCATAATGTTCTTTTTTTCTCGTTCATTTTCTCTTTCCTGGTGAGGCGTACAGAAAGAACACGAAAATTTTGTGACCTCCCCCAAAAGTATCTTTGATACCAGCGGCTTTCATTTCAAAGTTTGTCGTCGTTTGATATGCTGCCACGCAATTTTAGATGCATCCGATTTGTTGATGGTGAATGAAGAAACGAATACATTATTAAAGTTTTGTGAGCTCAGGAAATACGTTCGTAGCGAAGAGGTGAATTTTTTTTATCACAGTTAGCGTTCATATTAATACTGTCTAATATTTAGGATGTCTTATTTGCGGAGCTCAACTATTTAAATTATACCTCTGATGGACCATGGATATCCATTCATGACGTCCATGATCGATGCATTTAAGCTCCTTGCCAACAGATTGGTTCAGCTCCCAATACTATCATGAAAAGTTGTAAAGAAAAAGTTTGAAGGCTTTTTAAAATAGAATTAAATGTGCCTAAATGTTTGAATTGATTGTCCCTAACTGCACATCTGCAAAGAAAATATTTTATGCGTCCATATTTTCTAAAATCCTATAGAAGAAATTCAGTATGTTGAGGATTTCAGCCTTCGTTGGCCTATTTGCAGAGTCCACTTCTTGTAACGCTCATACAATTCAATCAATCCCAATCCCAAGTGTTCGCTATTTCTGCTTCATTCGAGTTCTTGCAGCATCTGGGTTATGAAAAATGAGACTATTACTTTATATTCATGCTAATTAAAAGTTTCTTCCACAATTTTCACAATGAATTAAGCAATGAAATTGTTTCATCGTCCTGAACAGTCATTGAAATCAAATAAATCCTGAGATATGGTTAGAAATTTTTCGATTACAAGTTTTATCATACGTAACTTACGCGTCATTGTTTTATATGATGGAAAGATGGAGAATTTTTATTGAGAAATCAAAAATTATGTTCCAATAATTCACAACCATGTATTAATACGTAATGCATTATAGTCTTTCAGCGTGAGATTTGTAAGCAACAAATGGTTCAGGTATTCCTAGAATTCGTTTTCTAAACATTTTTTCTTGTATTCGAAGAAAACAAATTTTGCACTGGTGAAAGGGATAACTTAATGCAAATTTCGTTAGAGCTTCTGCTTATATTTAAATACTTTGAGTAATGCCCACAATTTTTATAACTGAGCAGAAATGCTCCGTGATGAACATTTATTGAGACAACTTCCGTTCATATCTGTTGAGTTCAGGACATACACGGTAGTGAAAGGAAGCTAATAAGTAACAAGTGAACACTCAACCCCTAAGGGGGATACAATTATTGTATCTATGGGAACCAGCGCTCCTAGGGGGACAATGTGAGGGCCCGAGCTGAGAGGTAGGCCTTCTTTTTGTTGAAATAAAATGTTTTTGTTATGTTAAGGACCACCTTTTTTCGGTTCACTGCTGTCCTGTTTTTCAGCACCTACCACTGTCTGCTTCAACTTTGATCTTGTTTCATAATCTTCCTTCCAAACTTACTGTTTCTATGCCTTTCTGCGTAGATTCCGCGTTTCCTTAACTCCATACTAAATGGTGCCTTCCTCCTTCCTCTCTTTGGATCGCATTTGTCGCTGGGTAGGGAGGCTGAAACTAACGACTAATCTAATCAGTGAACACTTAATCTCGGCGCAGGCAGTGGCGATTTTCTCTGTTGGGTATAGGAGAAAAATTCCAAGCACAATACCCCACTCTACCCAGGTGTCTGAAATGGGTACGGGTCTTACCCGGGGGAAAGCGTCATGGCGTCCTGGCGTTAGTTATAAGGCATTTGAAAATCCAATGTACAAGGTGATATGTATCAGGCTTGATTGGAAATAAAGCATCCGTAGATGCCTTCATTATTTATTTATTTATTTAATTGTTTCACGTAGTTGCTCATATGACACTGCAGTAGAATTTTGCCGAAAATACGCTGAAATTTTCTTTTTATTCGTGAAATAACTAAGTAACGGATTGACTTTAGCTCAACGTTTAACATTTTTTGCTCTGTAGGCTTCTGGTTGCAAAACTTGTCGCTGGTTAACTTGTTAATTAAATATTAAAATCAGCTATAATTGTAAATTTCTTTTTGAAATACTTTTTATATAATTATCAGCATGTGCAGCACATCGCAAGATTCAAATAATTTTGGTATCTGAATAATAAGCCTTAAGGAGGTGTAACATAAAACAGATAACAAATTTCGACACTAATTATGAGCAATTAGGAACCTTCTTGATGTTGCACATATGTTCTTTCTTGTGTTACTAAAGGAAAATTGTAATTTATTTGCATGTAGTCTCCACTGAAGCGTTAATTTATGAAGAAAATTTTACGATGTCTGAAAGGTTTTTCTATCGAGCCCTCCACTGCAGCTATGAAGCTTCTCTAGCTCTGTTGTAAGTTTTCCTATATCAACTTTTTTTTAGTTCAGCTGTAAAGCCATTCCAATTAAAATTTAAAGCATATTCAATTTATCTGTAATTTTTTTCTGGTGCAGCTATATAGTTCCTGTACTACAACTCAAAATCTTATCGTTACTGACGTCGAGTTTCGGGTGTACACCTGTAAAGTTTCTCTAGAACAGCTGTTAGTTCATCCACTGCAGCTGTGAAATGTGTCCGCTACAGCTGCGAGACCTTCATCTCTCAGCCCGCACGTCATCAAAATGTGAGCGAAATGAGCCTGTCGCATTTCTTTACTGATAGTCCTAGGTATCTGGTCTCTGCATTTGAATTTCAAAGGAAAGCGTGGAGGGTAAAATTCACTTAATTTTTTGCGTTGGCTAGTGTAAGAGAGGCGACAAAATCAATTAAATTGAATTATGTTGCTTTGAAATCCTTTTTAGGGGATATGTGTATTTGCTTTCAGGAAATGAAAATAAGTGGTCACTGATACTCGTCGAAATTATGTGCATCACAAACTATTTTAAATGGTAGGGGTCATCTTTCTAAACAAAGTTATGAACTTGAAATGATCCGTTCTTTGAATGCATCATGCCTTCTGAATCCCATGTTTCTAGATTCAGAAACATGTTTCCCATGCTTCTAGAGCGCTATTTGTAAACATTCCACACACATCTAAAGTCATGCATTTCACCGTGGGCTTAAAGTGTCGAGAAAAAAGGACAGGAATACGAAAACCTTTTGTACCAACTTCTACTGAGATATTTCTCCGTTTAAAAAGTTAATTCTAGTCACAGAACTCTTGCTGACCCAAACATTAATAACTTTTGTACATTGTGGAGGGTAGAGTTCTTTTAAAAAGTTTTATTCAACATAAAATTAATTTTGTAAGAAGTATGAAATAATTATTTTGTTAGACATAAGTCAGTTTTGTTAGATTTATGGGGCATCGAACTTAGCGCTTCAAGGAAGAAGATGCTCTGTCCTGAGCGGAGGGTTGGAAAGGCCTTCCATTTGTTGATATACAATAGTTCTTTGTTTCGTAGTGGACTATATTTTTCTGGTTTACTGCTGACTTTTTATGGTGCCTGTTACTCTCTTCTTTAACTTTTATCTAGTTTCATAAAATTTTTCCAATCTTACTGTTTATATGGGCAGGGTGACGGGACACACCATGTACATACATACTCCGATCCCTTAATCGCATAAAATGGAGCTTTTCTCCCTCCTCTCTTGTGAACACCGGGTTTCAGGGAGGCTTAAACTAACTTAACTTCATCTCATTCTTTATACATAGATTTATTAATGAAAATACTTTGACGTTTAGGTCCGAGAGATAGTCAGAGAAATGAATAAATAAAATACGAAATGACTTCTAGGGTTATCTGTAAATCAAGAGAAGTTGCGCCAACAAACTTGGTATCAGAGAAAAAATGTCACGCAGAGGAAAACAACAATATAAATAACTCTGAAAAGTATGTATGACATTTTTACCGTTTAAGTAGAAAATAACTTTTTTACTGAACGACAAGCACGAACCCAACCTGCAGTTGAAGTGCTGCTCGGATGTGACCTGTCCAGGTGTCCGCTGCATCAGTATAATTATTGCTTGATCGACGTCCATTATATGAGACGAAGCTTTTTCGTGGAACTGACAGAAATAAGCACCAGGTTTTTGCATTTGTGAACACTCACCGCACCTGCAAATAGAACCGTAAAGGATTCAACAGTCCGCCGTATCGGAAAGTTCGCGAAGATTTGATCAAAGTTCTAGAAGGTATGGTTTCAACAAAATAATATTTGAATTACTAGTTTTTACAAGAAACCCTCATTAGCATTCAACACAAAAATGCGGTGACCTACTTGTAGACGATGAACAATGATAAAGTTTTTAATTTCATTCCTTTGCTGAACAAAAAAGTTACTAGATCCTTCAGTATGAATTTGCAGTAACTAAAGTAGCCCGGTACAGATTCTGTTTCTAGATTACTAGGTCGTGTTACTGAAGAAGGTTACTAGATCTTTCAGTACAAAGTTGCCTTTAAATAAAGTAGCCCGGCACAGATTGTGTTGACTCATTACAGAACGTGTTGCGATTTCCAAGAGAGGATTGAGTCAGGGGCCCGAATTTTGTGCAATTCTGATTCCTCTGCTTCTTGTCACACAGATGTTTGCACGCGGTAAACGTACAATTTATTTAAGCTCAACACGTAGACCGCGATGGATTATTTTATATGTGCTTAACGCGTTGTATTATATTATGTATGTGTTATAATAAAGATACAGATATCTTTATATATAATATAAATATATTATATAAGCTTGACACGTAAATCGTGATAGGTTAAACTGAAGTTCAATATTCAACTCATATTTAAAGTCAATTGTGATGAGCGATTTTTAGAGTAGCTAATATTTTAAACAATTTCAACAATTTATTTACTACAAGAGAGAGACAGTATTAGATGTTAATCAAGCCTAGTACAATTGACAGATTAACGTGTAGCTACTTTTGGGCTCTAATAAGTTCAGCGACTTCTAGAGCATCCTATCATCAACGCCAACGCTATTCTATGGAGTAAAATTATGTAACGCCTAATTCACCTAACCTAGTTGCGCACTAGACTGATTAATGAATTGATTTACTCAAGATTCGATGTTTTAATTTACCTTATTATATACTGGAGATATATATATATATATATATATATATATATATATATATATATATATATAATAATTGGATCTGGATCGTGTCTTCATTTAGCTTTGATTAAGTATTTATGAAAATTCAGTTTGCAACTACTGGTCGGTCAGCAGCATTATAAAAATTCCCTCCGTGTACCACCGGCGGCTCACATCGCGACCAACGTGTTAAGTTGCACGGCTTCGATTGTTATAACTTCATCCATTTGAAGGAGCATTGACGAAGGTCGATTTTTTTTCGTTTAGAAGAGGGAGGGAGACAGTTATTTCTATGTGTTTTTCAGTGCAAAGATAGCACTGGAACTAAAGTTTGCCTGAAAATGTAATTATTTACTCTAATGAATATGCATAAAGTGAATTTGTACAAGCTACGTTCCTCCTCAGGAGAAAACAACTGTTGCATCCATTTGCAGTTACCCTTCGAAGCGAAAGATGTGAGGTCCTGAACTGTACGTTAGGTAGGTTTTTCTTTTTTCTAATAAAATAATTTTTCTTTGTTTTGCTTTTGTCAGCCTTTTATGATTCAGTGCTGTCTTTTTTTGTCTCACCTA
The DNA here is from genome assembly GCA_030386875.1 of Morinoia aosen. NCBI lineage: Eukaryota > Metazoa > Arthropoda > Malacostraca > Amphipoda > Talitridae > Morinoia > Morinoia aosen. Next base: position 16,947,853 of record CM059559.1, read on the forward strand.
ATATATCTTTTCGAACTCTTATCTTGTTTCACGAAGTTCTTTAAATCTTGATGTTTTATGAGCGGAATATGGGGCACAACTTGAACATAGATTCTTCGTTTCATCAATTTTACCCAAAATGTTACCTTCCTCTCTCGGAAAGTCCTGTGTTGTGGTTAGGAAAGCTCAAAATAACTTGTAATCTAATCTCTTATAGCTTGAACTGATTCAAGCGTTCTTCGAATTGTTGTTGCTATGAACTCTCTCATAACCACCAATATTGCTGATATCACACAATAGTAGAAAACATAACCTTAAACACTTACAATACACTGGCATTCTTATTAATATTATCACTTGATATAACTTAACTATTTTTGGCATTGCAATCGTTATCGCCTCATTTCTGGAAGATATTATTTTCCTGACGCATTTGTTGTCTGTTCACCGATACACCTTAGAAACAACATGTGCATACTTCTTTGACCAGGAAGCTCGATCGCTTGCGCCCACTGGCCTTGTGAGCCTGACACTTCTGCTACCGAGTGAAGGTTTGGCTTTATCGCTCACAACTGAGTATCATCGACACATGCTCAAAGTCATCACTCTTTCAGCTTCGGCCTCTCACACCCAGTGCCAGCTCTACACACCCAGTGCCATCTCTACTCACCCAGTGTTAGCACCACATACACCCAGTGCCAGTACCACGCACACCCACAGCCAGTGCTAGCAGCAGAGTTGCACCCAACAAACACCGCCGCCGAGATCGTGCTCGTTAAGATCGCTCTCTGTAATTAATTTAGGCCGCCTGGGCCACCTCGAGGCGCGTCTGTGTCGCAAGTAGCTGTTCGCTTCGCTGTATGAATAGACGCGCACTCTTGTGGCCCGTCCTTTGTGTTCAAAAGTGTTGCACAAATTATGGTGATTAGGCCCGTGGAAGCTCTGCACCTCACAGCCACCGTGTGGTGCCCCGAGCTGCTATTTGCCATTTCCGTACCGGCTGTGCTAGCTCAGTTCGCGCTTATAACACTAAACGAGTAAATATTGGAGGAGACATAGACAACGTTACGTTTGTTTGACAATACAACAGCCACAGGTGAATAAGAATGGATTTTTTAATTAAGAATGATGTTTTTTTAGTGTATGTGTTTATTCGAGCTGAGTTTGCGGTAAATGTTCCAGACGACTCTGGTGGCGTTGAGACTTGACAGGTTCGATGGCTTTATTAATGTTGTTTCCGTATATATTTTTGTGATTTAATTGCAATCACTTTTTTAGTATTCTTTTGTCCAGTAGTCACTTTTTAATCCATGTTGGGTAGTGATACTTCGTTTCAGTAGTTCTATGTACTCAAACATACTTCTAAACTCTGAACATTCTGTTGTCGTCTGTGTTTCTTTACGAGCGCTGCTGTCGCTGCCATAACACTTTTAGCTCATTCTATCCACTAGTAAAACTACTAGCCACTAGCAGAGAACAAGAGAGCTACCCAATGCTCTCATTAAGGGCACGGTTCGGGTCTATTTTCAGATTATGGTCATTTTTCATTTTATAAACTCATCTTATAGAGATTTTTGTTGCGCATCCAACGATATAATTGGCTTTCAAGCACGTCAATTGGTTAGTCTTCTGGACGGGGTAAAAGACGCGCACTAGTGTGACCTTGGGGTGCGCCAATGGATGGGTGACCTCCCTCTTCCCCCCCCATTACGAGCCAGTATTGAGTGTTTCTCTACTGGAATAGCAAGAGAGTTCATTCATGGCCTAACGTGAAATGCTTTCGTACTCAAACGAAACATCCTATTACTCAGTGATAAATTATGATGGTGTAATGGAGTGTTTGTTTTGAGTCCGGCTGCTGAGTCGTCAGCTAATTAGCTGGCTATGTAAACATAAACGCCTCCCAGAGTTTCGAAGCTACAGGAATGGCAATTATATCAATCGAAAGGGCTTAAAAAGAGCTACAAAGCAATATATGTTTTTGAGAAAAATATTTAGTCAGCATTGAAAAAAAAATAATTAAAAAATTAACCCTGTTCTGAAACTTATATTTATTGACTTTTGATGTGGATCCCTACCCACTGTTTTGAAGGTACATAAGAAGGTATAGAATCACTGATAAGACTCAATTAAAAAATTAGTACATAACGAAAAAAATTTTTTTTGGAAAAATGGCTTTTCTGAATACTCACCTTCTTGATTTTTGAAAATCTACTCCTCCCACAGTTTTGAAGGTAAAGAGATGGCGAGCATACCAATCAATAGCGATTGAAAAGGAAAATAGATCCGGTGCAAAAGTTTTTTCAAATTTCAATTCACCTTGAAAATTAGAAGCAAATTATTCAAAAAAGTGGAAAAAGAGGTCATTTTTGGGGAAAAAAGTTCTCAAAATTCAAAAAATCAAATAATCGAAAAACTTTTGCACCGGATCTCTAGACAAGACAATTTGCTATCTAGAGAATATTTTCTGAGTTCTGTAAGTTGAAAATTGTAGGAGGAGTAAGATTTTCCGCAACACATGTTTTTTCATGTTTTTTAAAAAAAATCTTATTCATGTATGGTTACGAAAAATTCTCACAAATCAAAAAAATTATTAATAACAATTTACATCGACGGTAGATATCTCAGAAAAATCCACCGAGAACTTACAGACTTTTTTTTTTTACCCCGAACCGTCCCCTTAAAGAAACATTTTTCTGTACTTTGCGTTAGACTCTATCGCAACAAACCGTTTTTCACTGATGAATTAGAGGTAATACGCGATAGAATACATCTGTATTTATTACTGTCATGATTTCGACTCGGAAGTTGACACAGGACGAATGGACGAACGAATGGATCGGCCATCCATTCGTTCGGTTTGGCCGGACACTGAAGCCACCCTTTCAAGCTGCAATCTTACCGCAGCTGACTCGTTGCGTTGGCCTATATGAAGGCGAGACATACGGGCTTCCACTTCGGCAGTATTCCTGGATTGTATTAGCGCTGATCATTAAAGCTATTGAATCTAAAGTTCGAATCGACTGTAATGCAATGTGTATTACAGTGGAAGTGTGGATACTACAAATCAATTGAGTACAGATTTCTTGAAATGATTCAGTAATGGAAATAGCCGAAGCTCCAACGGTAAAGCTATCGTCTTAGGTGCTTAAATATACCTAATTCGTAAATCGAAAGTAGTACGTTCTCTACTGTGGAGTTATTGAGGAACGCAGTGGAAAATTTGCGTTTGCTGGTCGCCGGACGGTTCCATTTTATTTACGTGACATGATCATTTATTGAGGCCGTTGTTGGTTACCCTTCAGTAATATTGTTCCCGACACTGGGATGCCAGCAAAGATTTGCCTAAACTTATGTGAAGCTGATCATATGTGCTTGTAAGTAATTTAAATGCTAGCGCTCATTTCGATAAATTTGCTTTGCTCAAATTGTGGCCACTGTGTCTTGTATGTGACGAATCGAACAAGCATAGCTGCTAGACGCTCTCCACTCGGTTGAAACACCACGTCCAACACCGTAGATGTGTCTTCCAATATGTATTCATAGACATTTCTAAATTTTGTAGATTCTGTTCTGTTTCTGTGTCAATCTATATCCTTCAGGGTATCCACGTTTGACATCTTTTTAGCATTGGTGCCTCCTCGGTTCCTTGAGCAGCGATAGGAGCAATTCCAATATACTCTACTTTGAGGGCATCCACGTTTGACACTTATACCATTGGTGCCTCCTCGGTTCCTTTCAGTGACATCAGCAGGCGGGAGAATGAAGCCTTCAGGGCACCTCTTGACGAGGTCGATATGAGAGACTTGGTTTGACCAGGCGGGCGCTGAGCGCCAGTTTGACGTCGCTCTGACGTCAGGATAGAGCCCTGCTAAGCAACGCTCTGTTCTTCGTCTGTACTTCTGTTGCGAGCATTGCTTTTTGCTTGGTTGCTGTGAGACGAAATGATGTGCGTAGCTCCTTGTTCGCACCCTTGAAAGTTTCAATCGATCTGTACCATAATGAACGCGGCATTTCTGTCTAATGTGAAATGGTGGTCGCTTAGTTTAATTAGAATGAGTTTTCACGGTGCGTAGCTTGTTCTTATTCGCCGCCCCATTGAACGATAATCAACCCGTTCTAGCAACAGCTGATGACTTCATTTGCAGCTGTTATATGCAGTGCATTAGGGCCGACCAACGCGTCATTTGCTCACACTCTATAGGGAGACTGGTGCCCCCACAAAAGATACTGTTAGATAACCTCGGCTATAAATAGACTTACGGAACTTCCCATCTTTCGCGTCTACTTACTTCAGTTTTTATACCTTACTTGCTCTTTCTTCTTGGTATTTTCTTCCTTTTCTTTCTTACTCTTCTACGTCAGAGTGACCTTATGAGAACACTCCTGACGCACAAATTACTCGTTTTCTACTGTCCGCCCTCAGCACTAAATGCTCTATGCTCTTCTGTTCGATCGCTTTTGTTTTGGCTAGGGAATCTTAATATGGAATAATGATAATAATTAGCAATCGATGATCAGAGAAGCGGAGTGCACCGGTCGTGCTTTAAATCTGTTAATGCACCCGAAAGAAAAATCGTCGTGCTGCGTAAATTTTACGAGTCATGCAGTCGAATTTTGCACCGCTTCACTTGACTGGTTGTTACCTTTTTATGAAGTTTTTATTACGGTGAAAATGATACAATGGGTATGTCAACAATTTAATCCTGAAGATAAATTAGAGCAAGGTATTCATTACAGGTTTTCTTCACGGTTCGAAGTGGCCAAAGCTTACAGTTTTTAGGGATAAATTCAAAAATATTTTAGATTTTACTTTAAGGTAGCACAACTAAATATCTCTCAGGTGGGTTGTGTACGTAGACTAGAATTCTGTTTGTTGTTTACAAACCTAGCTTTACACGATCAGAATACATTCCCATTCTAAAAAGTCTTTGGGACCAAGTGTTCTGTTCAAAAGCATTTCGTCCTCAGGCTGCGCCTGTTTTTCTATTGTTTAGAGCCGAGGTTCTGTTTTATTTCCAGCGTGGTACACAAATGCCAGGAGATAAGCGCTGAAATATGCGAGGGCCGGGAGAAGACACAAGTGTGGGCCCCCCCACATGCGTGTCGACGCAGAAGATGCAATGCCTCTCTCACATGGGCTCAACTCGCGCCGTCTTTTCCAACGGGCCAAATATCAGAGTAAACTTGAAAAAATGCAGGCCAAATGCCAAAGTAGTTTTGAAAAACTTCGTGGTTGAACTTCCAGTTTAGTGATATCATTTTACGCTCAGCTCAACTGGTCCGGATGAAATTAGTGCGTTGGGCTCAATTATGCATGCGTGATCTACTCCAAGCATCATATTCGTTGAAAAACTTTAGCTAATTTTTATCGATATGAGTTGAGTATCGCGTTAGATGATGACGTATAATATCAAAATCTACTACGTCGTCAACATTTTGTGAGAATTATTTCAAAAAGCTTCCTGCAAATTATCCTGCACGTATTAGTTATGTTATTGTTGAATTGGTTGCATATGCATTTTTATCATTATGATCCCCTATTCAAAAGTGTTTTTGAATTAGGGTTATTCTAATTCAAACGCCACACCTTGGTGTCCCTGCTAGTCGCAGAAATGGGTGCAGTTTTTTCTAAAGAATTGGTTCCATTTCAATAATTAACAAATTTATCGGGATAATAGAAAAATTTCGTGCTTTGTAAAGCTTTATTTTCTCATCTTAGTCCCTATTCATAAATATGTTGATAGAATCTTCCTTCTCTTAATGAGATACCTGCAGTAGCAAGCAAACTCTTTACCCAGTTCTTTCACTTCATCCTCAAATATTTTCCACATAGAACTTATGCTCGCACAGAACTAATGAATTTGTGTAATATTTTGCCCCTGATTATTCATCGATGCTCCATCTCGGTATCTTCAGTAGATATTAAAAAGGTTATGACTTTAACCCTATAACGTCTACATTTTGTACTCATGTTACCATTATCACAACCACCATCACTAAACTGGCACCGACATCATGTAGTAACCGACATCACAGCGAGGAAATGACTGCCACTCGACAATGAATTTCGAAGAACACAATAGGGCACATATTTCCCGAGTAATAAAATGTGTAAGACCTGTTTTTGAAAGTTAATTTTGAAATCCACTTTGACCGTAAGGGGTTTAAAGCAACATTAATATCGGAGGACAAGTAACTGACGTTATGCATCGCAGTTGGAACGTTTCTTTACGTATGCGGGTTGCTGCTCTCCGCATGTGTGTGACGATAACTCCATTCCATGTACCCTGCAATTTTTTTAATCTTTGAGTGTACGGTACGAGGCCTTGTGTGATTATCTGCAAGACTGGATCGGCCTGACTGACCCTGTGCTATTCATGCACGTGTGGAAGACTGAGCGATCGGAATAACGCATGTATTGCGAAAACTTCAGTAATATGGCGCGTTTGATGTAAATAGTATTCTGACCGCTTATGAATGGATGCTGGGACTGTTAGGATGACGTTACACGAGAAATCGTCATCCATAAGCATTAGTTAGCTTGAGAACATTATTTCTATCGCTTCGTATCTCCCTGCAGGTTTATAATGCTTCTACTCTATACGTTTTTGCAGCATTAATGCTGTATAAACAAATAAACGGCGTTTGATTCGCATTGAAGCGATGGTCTCATCACTATTCTGCAGCACCTTTATTTCATTTTCCCCTCAGGAGATTCAACGCTCGTATCTATATATGGGAACTAGTGCTCCTATAGAAGAAAGAGTGTGAAGTCCCAAGCGTTAGGTTAGGTTAGCCTTTTTTTTGTTAAAATAGAAGAGGTTTTTGTTTTCTTACCGACCGTCTTTTTTCAGTTGACAGTTATTCCTTGTTTCAACTCATAGTTATTCTTTGTTTCAACTCATAGTTATTCTTTGTTTCATCTTGTTTTACAAACTCGCTTTCCATTTTACTGTTTCTATGCGTAGGGAATCTGGTGCGGGAACACACCTTGTGTGTAGATCCCCGGAATCCTAAACTCCATACCTAGTGGTGCCTTCCTCCTTTCTCTCTTTGGACACCCATGTTGTAGCATGAGATGCTTGAACCACCTTATTCAACTTTATCTCAACGCTTTTTATTTAATTTTATCTAGTGAGTGCCCATATAAGTGGAGAGCACGCAGAGTTTCCTTCCGTTCGCTCACATTGTTTGAAGGTGCGACGTTTCCAAGCATAGAACAATTTAAAATAACGCGTTTTTTGACCATCAAAAAAGACAGAGCAGTTGGAATACAATATTATTGTATTAACCAGCTGCTAGGGAGAAAATACAAAGTAGTTTTGCATGGCACCATATAAAATTGAGTCCCTAATACATCTAAGCTTCAATAATTTATTGATCAGAGCTCACAGCAAGTATTCCCCAGGGCACCGCTTATGGTGTGAGAAATTACTCCGAAACCAAATTATTTCGCAGAGAAAATCGCAGTTCGTGCCACATCGCCGCCTGACGCGCGTAGAAAGTTTTCCTGGAATTCTGACCAAACGAGATGCGCTTTGCCGCGGTGTGTTGGTGGGATGGGTGCCAGCTTCACCTGTCAACACCCTGGCGCCATCATCACCTGTCAATACCCTGGCGCCAGCTTCACCTGTCAATACCCTGGCGCCCGCTTCACCTGTCAACACCCTGGCGCCCGCTTCACCTGTCAACACCCTGGTACCAGACGGCAAAAATCTGCACGTAGACAGCCTTGAAACCCAGTTTAACTTTTTCGCCGCCTGCACGCATGTTTTTCACCGTCCAAGCGATTTAAGCGATTAAATCGCTTAGGCGGCGAAAAACATGCATGCAGGTGGCGAAAAAGTTAGACTGGGAACTGTGTTGCCTCAGCTGTGTGGCGGTAAAACTTGCTCCTGCTCACTTCATACAAGAGCGCAGCGATTTTCTGCACTTCAGTTGCTTTGTGTTCGTGTGGTATTCGTTCCATGGTGGGGCTGCAGTTGCTACCCAGTCTCACTTTGTCGCCGCTTGCATGCATGTTTTTTCGCCGCCCAAGTAATTAAATCGCTTAAGCGGCGAAAAATATGCATGCTCCAGCGAAAAAATTAATCTGGGTACTATGCTATTCATTGGTCAGTCGCCGAGCTGGAATTTAGAACACACTGGACAATTTACGAAAAGTTATTGTAACACATTTTCAGGGAATATGCACCCAGTGTCTCCCATGATTTGTTTTGAGTTTCACTGATGAATTGCATCGTGGGATCGATCGTCCTATCGGTTTCTCTTTGTCCCGCAGACGGCGAATATCTCTGTACTTCTGTTTTTTTCTTTTTGGATAGTATTTGAAGAAATAATAATCTGTTCTAAATTAATAATTTTAAGATTCTATTTTGAGTCTAGATTCCTTGTAAGATTCCGTGTTGAATCTAAATTCCTTGTAAGATTTCGTGCTGAGTCTAGGCTACTTGTAAGATTTCGTGCTGAGTCTAGGTTCCTTGTAAGATTTCGTGCTGAGTCTAGGTTCCTTGTAAGATTTCGTGCTGAGTCTAGGTTCCTTGTAAGATTTCGTGCTGAGTCTAGGTTCCTTGTAAGATTTCGTGCTGAGTCTAGGTTCCTTGTAAGATTTCGTGCTGAGTCTAGGTTCCTTGTAAGATTTCGTGCTGAGTCTAGGTTCCTTGTAAGATTTCGTGCTGAGTCTAGGTTCCTTGTAAGATTTCGTGCTGAGTCTAGGTTCCTTGTAAGATTTCGTGCTGTGTCTAGGTTCCTTGTAAGATTTCGTGCTGAGTCTAGGTTCCTTGTAAAATTTCGTGCTGAGTCTAGGTTCCTTGTAAGATTCTGTGTTGAGTCTAGGTTCTCGGTTAAATTTTCTAGCCCACATTTGATGTCAGTACCTAAGAGACAATCTCCGGTTGTTGAACAAAGCAATGCTTAAAAATGACGTTAAAGGATAGAAAATATGTTTGTAATTCATCTTGGGTTTTCAGTGATGAACCTAAAACGTTAAGATGAATAACGCAGAAGAACTTACGGATGACCTCTGGCATAAGCCGTGTGTGCGGCAACGGCTAATGTGAACGATTCAGAATTTTCCCCCGCTAGACGACGAGTTTTGAGATAAGTGAAAGAGGCGTTCAGTGAGACTGAGGCTCTGCCTCACGGTAACGTATGCCCCACGGTAACTTCATGACACATGGCGTGTCTTGCGCTCGTTCTTGGTCTGTTTTCTATTGTAACTACACTCGCGAGCAAAAGTTTGGAATCACTTTCTTGAAATTGGTTCCGCGTGATTTTGAGCACTAAATATTTTTTCAATAACCATAAAAATTACATCATTTTAAAGGTTCAACTCTTAAATTTAAATTGATACCAAATTCATTCAAATCAAGCCAGTATTTCGGGAGCTATCCTGGATTAAATCAAGGAAGTAGGAAAACAAGGAAATATGGGAATGAATAAAACAACAAAAAAGAATCGATTAAAAATTTATTTAGCCTCAAAATTAAGTGTCAATACTTTGTGTTCGCGCCCCTTGCCCTAATTACTGCTCGAAGACGATTTTTCATCGACCTGATCAAGTTCTGAATTGATTCTTGCGGCATACCTTCCCACTCCTCAATTAAAGCCGATTTCAGCTCATTCAGACATGAAGGAGCAGGAGTTCTGGAACGAACCTTCCTCTTCAGTTCATCCCACACGTGCTCAATGGGATTCAAGTCAGGGCTGAGCGCTGGCCAGTCCAATGTGGCGATATAGACTTCTTAGAGGTATTCAGTTCTGCCACGGGCAGTATGACAACGAGCGTTATCGTGCATAAGGAGGAAGTCATCACCTATATATCCCGCATAGGGAACGACATGTTCCAGCAGAATATCGGAAAAGTACCGGTCCGAAGTTAGACCGCCTCCTCGTCCCCCGCCAGGCACGAATATAATCTCCGTTTTACCGTCGAAGGAAATGCCGGCCCACATCATACAAGAACCGCCCCCATAAGCCACTGTTTCAGCGAAACAGCACAGCGCAAATCGCTCCACAAGCCGCCTGTAGACCCGACCTCTTCGGTCGCTACCGTGCAAACCCATCCTGCACTCATCGGAGAACAGAACTCGACTCCATTGCTCAACCTCCCAATCAAGATGGGTGCGAGCAAATTGAAGGCGTGCTCGACGGTGAGCTGCCGTGAGTTTCGGGCCTGTGGCAGGCCTTTTTGGAGTCAAGTTCGCTTGCTTGAGTCGTCGACGAACTGTCCACTCGCTGGCAGCTACCCCACGAACATCTCGGAGCTCCTGTTGAACGTCGACACCAATCAAATGCCGATTTCGGAGAGAGGTTGATACGATAAAACGGTCATCCCTCCCTGAGGTGCACCGGCGTCGTCCAGATCTTGGTCTCGGGATAAAGCCACCAGTCTCCCGAAAGCGTTTGTAAGCTTTCGAAACACATGACTGGCTTATGTGGAGCCGACGAGTGACAACTCGCTGGCTGAGCCCTTCTTGCAATAGGGCTACGATTTGTGCTGCTTCTGTAGGAGTTGTCTCCATTGTCGCTCAAGGAAAGGGTCAAAAGTACCGGGGATGTGTACCGATCAACGTGTGAAGGTGGACTAAGAAATCAAATCCGATAACAGGTGCTTTTATAGGGGGTCAATAGGTCGCTACTCGCGACGAATCTAAGAATTGAAGCACGTCTTTTCCGTTACGCCTTCACTTGATCAGGGATAGCTCCCGAAATACTGGCTTGATTTGAATGAATTTAGTATTAATTTAAAGTTAAGAGTTGAGCCTTTAAAATGATGTAATTTTTATGGTTATTGAAAAAATATTTAGTGCTCAAAATCGCGCGGAACCAATTTCAAGAAAGTGATTTTAAATTTTTGCTCGCGAGTGTATTACACCAGATGCTACTTTCGAGCTTATATCAAGCGCTTGCCTCCATCAGGAGAATACAACTGTTTTGCTTACAGGATTTAGTGCTCACAGGGAAAAAATACGAGGTTCCGAGCTGAGGCTCAGGTAGGCTTTTTTGCTAAAACAATAGGCTTTGGATTTGTTACGAACCATCTTTTTTCGGTTCACTACTTACTTTCTTTCAGCTCCTAATACTTTCTTGTTCAACCTTCACAATGTTTTATAAGCTTTTCACTTTACTGTTTCTGTACGCAGAGCGTGGCGCAACGCCTAATTGCATACTAAATGGTGCATTTCTTTTGTGTCTCTCTGGGACACCTTCTTTGTGCTTATAGAGGCTTAAGATAACTTATCATCCCATCTAATCTATGAAGAATGAGAAAATACTCTTAGTTACGTCAAAATAAAAATATCTAATAATAAAGTTACGTTGAAAGTTACGAAAATAAAGTTTGGAGCCTTTGAAACGTTTCCCCTCTGAGGAATTTGTATGAGCAACCTCGAACATATATAGTGTTGTGTCTTAGAATAAATGCGCTACGCTCCATTCCATCTGAGAAAAACTTTGAGTAGATTTGCTCCCGCTCAGCGGGGCTCCTTGGTGCACAGTGAATGGAAGAGCTTAAAAAACGATCACATTTTTCATGGAGTGAACACCGTGACTGCGATCGCTTAAACTGAAGATGAATTTTCAACTCAAATTTAAAGTCAAAAGTGATTAGCATTTTTATAAAAAATGATCACACTTTTCATGGAGTGAACACCGTGACTGCGATGGCTTGAACTGAAGATAAATTTTCAACTCGTAATTAAAGTCAAAAGTGTTTAGCATTTAAAAAAATATCAAACATTTACTGAGTCCATTAATACGATTAATTTCAAAAAGTTTGTTAAAATTTTTCAAACGACCCATCGAGGGGTCGTTTCGCAGCAAGAAGGACCTAAGCACAGGTCGTATCGCCAGCAACTAGTTAATATCTTCATCTTAACCAACTCGCGCCTGGTCCTGTGTAGCGTGTCCTGCACGAGCGATCGGTGTAATGGTCTGTATTCTCTACATCACTCGGTTTTCTGCAAACATGTATCGTGTTCCTAAAATTTAAAAACAATGCGTTCCCAGTTTTCAGATTGTACTTTTGGATAGCACTTTTATTTTCTTACTATATAATCCTGAATTTACGATTGACTGCAAGGTTCGTAGATAACGACCTCCAGTATGCCGCGTATCTGATTAGGGAATTGAAGTTTTTCCCAAGTTCTTTCCCGTTTATATCTTGATTTTGTATACGTTTACGCTGTCGAAGGGAACTTTTACAACGTCCATACATTTAATTGGTGTGCAAGGTTTTACTGCTGAAGTGAAATATAAGCGTCCAGCGATGTAGTTGTGTGCGCTTTTTGTGCCTTGGCTGCATGAAGTGAACTTAGCGAAAGATATGCAGCATTCAGGGTAAATATAAATACGTTCCCTTTTTGTAGACACCATTATGTGTGGTAATGTAACTTGACACTCTAATTTTATATATGTAGAGCTAGCAAGAACCGCGTCCGCTTTTGCTGGCGAATATACGTGTAGTGCGCACATTCAGGTCACAATGAACGTCGCATTCAAGCACTACTTATCCTGCTTAAATCTTCGTACAAAAGAGGCGTTCGTTGCAAGTGGTATCGCAACTCCCACGTGCACGTACAGCAAGAGAATTCAGGGTAGTGGGATAACTTCACGCTCCGATGAATGTTCCAAATTGCCTAACACTCCGGAACTCGACAATGGCATGGGGCCGACAATAGGCCAGGCTAGGATCTGACATTGAGGCAGCGGATGCGCTTGTTCAGCTCATCTATGATCCGAGCTGAACGATATGGCGTCCCAAACACTGCGTTCCTGGGACGCTTGTCTCGCCGACGTCATCTGCACCAATTGCTGCTTCGGGCTCGACTTACTGATTGCCACTTATCTTCTGACATTCCGTTTGTTGATTTTTATCGGACTTGTCGGGTGCTATTTTTACTTGGACTTGTTTTTGCGTTTCAATCTGACGTATTTTTCGGATTCTATCTCAGGTGTTTTTGCGTTTCAATCTGACATACTTCTGCGTGTTTGCATTTCAGTCATCGTGGATTAGCAGTGTTGATATATGAGAAGGGTTTTTTGCTATGAAATCGGCACAATTCTTTACGCGTTTTATTCCTTCTTCGAAGAGTGTTACTGAAGTAGATCCTGTTTAAAAAGTCCTTCGCAACAGACGCTGGTGTGGAGTACCATAAACTCATCTGCAGAACGGGTGCTTAGTTCCTCAGATACGAAGGAATTTTGCAAATATTTTTTAATGCTCTGATATTTTTCTCTGTCGCATTTGATCCAAATGAGTTTAAAATTTTAGTTGACATCAATATTAATTCTAGGAAATTATTCTAAAATTTGCTAGAACTCGCGTCCCACAAGCCGTGTGAGGACAGCAATGCCCTTGAAATGTTCAGCAAAATGCGTGAATTGAAGAAGTTAACATCACCTCATGACATCACAGTCTCGTTTTCATTTTTTTTTTATCAGCCAACGTTCTTATCGAAGAAGCAGACAATATTGTTGTGTGTTTTTATGACTTTCAAACATGACCATGGAAAACTAGACTTCGCAGGCTTTCCCTGACCTTCGCATGATTGCTGCATGCATTCGTGATCTTATCTCAAGTAATCTTGTGATCTTCTAGTCCGCTCTATAGCATTCAAACGCATGCGTACTGGGAAGAAACATTTGACTCAAAAATTTTCATGCCCATGTCCTGAAGTGTCTTTTCACATTTAAAATACCGCGTTTACCGCGTTTTATATTTTGACTCGAATAATTCACGAGCATTAGACAGTCGAATTTCGGTACTAATTGCGAAGAATTTAAACCAGGACCTGATAGTTATCAAGATCCTCAAAAATATACGAGCATTCCTGGAGGCTACTTTGAAATCAAAAAACTCAGTGGAGGAAAAAGAAGAAGATACAGTGTGCGCCTATTCTACAAGTGTGAGGGGCTGCCACAATCAGCCCACATACACAGAGCTGACGTGTACCAGCGCAGCTTTTGTGAACATTCATTAGCGCAGGTGACACAGCCGTGCGTCACGCGGCCTGCCATTGCGCACTAGGCTCGTACTTGGCACACTTGCTCTCCGTTTTCAAGGCTGTTTCAGAACCTGGTGAAAATGACACCTTAGGGAGATACACCTATTGTGTCTATGGGCCCCTTAGGGAGATGCACCTATTGTGTCTATGAGCCCCTTAGGGAGATACACCTATTGTGTCTATGGGCCCCTTGGGGGATACAACTTTTGTGTCTATGGGCCCCTCATGGGGATACAACTTTTGTGTCGATAGGCCCCTCAGGTGGATACAACTTTTGTGTCTATGGGCCCCTCAGGGGAAACAACTTTTGTGTCTATGGGCCCCTCAGGTGGATACAACTATTGTGTCTATGGGCCCCTCAGGTGGATACAACTATTTTGTCTATGGGCCCCTCAGGGGAAACAACTTTTGTGTCTATGGGCCCCTCAGGTGGATACAACTATTGTGTCTATGGGCCCCTCAGGTGGATACAACTATTGTGTCTATGGGCCCCTCAAGGGGATACAACTATTGTGCCTATGGGCTCCTTAGGGGGATACAACTAGTGTCTATGGGCCCATCAGGTGGATACAACTATTGTGTCTATGAGCCCCTCAGGGGGATACAACTATTGTGTCTATGGGCTTCTCAGGGGGATACAACTATTGTGTCTATGGGCCCCTCAGGAGGATACAACTATTGTGTCTATGGGCCCCTCAGGGGGATACAACTATTGTGTCTATGGGCCCCTCAGGGGGATACAACTATTGTGTCTATGGGCCCCTCAGGGGGATACAACTATTGTGTCTATGGGCCCCTCAGGGGGATACAACTATTGTGTCTATGGGAATTAGCACTCCCAGGGGAAAAATATGTGAGAGCCCGAGCTGAGAGTTGGGTAGGCCTGCCTTTTTTTTGTTGAAATAAAATGTTTTCCTTATGTTAAGAACCACCCTTTTTTTGGCTCATTGCTGTCATGTTTTTCAGCACTTCTACTTCTTTCTTCAACTTTTACCTTTTTTCATAACTTCTTTCTCAACTTACTGTTTTTATGCTCCTTTTGCATAGATTCCCCGTTCCTCTATCTTCATACTAATTGGTACCTACTACTTACCTCATTCTTCTCTTGCGAATTCTTTTTTAGCGGTTAGGGCGGTTTAAACTAACATATAATCTAATCTCCGGTGAAAATGAAGCCCACGCACCACTGAGGCTTCGTGGGCAATAAAACAATGCGAGAATAAAAGCTTACCATATTGATGGACAGTGCAATTTTTGAGCTCCATATTGTGGGCCACCATGCCGCACAATGGCTGTTTGCAAATGTCCACTTACAGAGCCCTCTAACTATGTTAGCTCATCTGCAATGCCCACATGGACGATGACGCACGTTACTGATGCGTATATTGCTGCTAATGATTGCGATATTGAAAGACAGACACACCGACCAGAGTGCTTTACGTGTGAATGCAATGTCCGCCACATTAGGCCGTCACTTATTGCACACTTGTGCTTCTGACGCACTGTGGCACGTCCTGCCGTCACGTGGTTATTGTGTTGCGCCTGCACGTGGTGGTGACGCGCGCTGCACGTGACACCCGTGTGGGATGGTTATGGAGATCTGTCGGCACTGACATGGCACCCATGTGGGATAGTTGTGGAGATCCTTCATGTGTCGGCACTGCACATGGCACCCATGTAGGATAGTTATGGAGACCCGCCATGCGTCGGTGTGCTCAAGCCTAGCTGTCGCTCTCATGCAGCCAGCGTGCTAGTTAGCACCTCCGCTCTGTTAGCCCAGCTGCTCCTTCTCTTCCTCCGCCTCCTACTGCATCTGTTGTCCAACTCGTGTTCTTGGTCTTGATGATACTGAACAAGGACCTAATCATAGTTTACTCTTCAATCGAGCGTTAGTACGACGGAAGACTTTATCGTAAGCCGCACGTTTAAAACAGACCTAGAATGTTAGCTCTTAACTAATTGTTTGATATGTTTCAATGATATCCGTGAACCTTGTATTTGTGGTGAAATAAGTGATTGTTTTTTCATGAAGTTCTTGAGTCGTGAAGTTTTCAGAGTTGATTCTTCTTAAAAGTCAATCAGTAATTCAATTCGGAACCTGTTTCAACCATATTATCGATTTCCTACACTTGAAATGCGTGAAAATGAATTACCGTAACAACTGCTGGTAGCCAGAACCTGCTCGTATTATAACGATGGAGATTACTGTTATGAAGATTAAAATATGGCTGCAAGGATAAGCGTAGGAGCCCATTTTCGGGTTGATACCCAAACCCCACGCCACGCTACCCAAGTCCCTAGCCACGCTACCCAAGTCCCACGCCACGCTACCCAAGTCCCACGCCACGCTACCCAAGTCCCACGCCACGCTACCCAAGTCCCACGCCACGCTACCCAAGTCCCACGCCACGCTACCCAAGTCCCACGCCACGCTACCCAAGTCCCACACCGAGCTAGCATGAGCATACCCGTGAATGTTTGATAGGTCTGGTGTACGCAGAGCTTCATGATTGAGCCGTCAAATCAATGGGTGGACTTTGTTCCCTCTTACTTTAGCCAATTGAGGGTAGTGCGCTATACCCTCGGTGTTCATCATGGTTTGAATCACCGACGTCATTTGGTACTTCATGTGAACTTAATGACCTAAGGATTTGAAAGAATTTTCATTCAATATTGCTTCAGGTCAGAATTTCACAGTGAAACTCGAGTTAGTTCGCTGTATTCTAGTCGGTGTCACTGTCAAGTCCAGGATAAAATTGGCCTTTATGCATGGTCACAAATCTTCAACTCTACGCTGGGACTTGCAACGAAGCACCGTTTTCATTAGTTTGGATAAAAAACTAGGGTAAATTACTGCTTTCGTATTTTTTCAGCCGTAGTTCTTTAATGGCGTTATCTGTACTCACCATACACAGGTCTCGCTGATCAACTTTTGCGAACAACGTCCGGAACGAATCTGACTATCTTGCAACTATATAGTCCAAATTAGTGTGAACAGTGAACGATGTATAAACGAGAACAGGGATGAATGTAATAATCTTTGGCGTTAATAATTACATGAACAGCTAAGTCTAGGAATTGCAGTAGATTTCAGAGAAAGAAAGATTAGGAGTGTCGTAAATGTGCTGTCATTTTTATTCGATTTACAAACTACGGGTTCCCTACTGTGTCGAGGAGCTTTGGATCGTTAATTGTGAATATTTAGGGTCGTACTGACATACTTTTAAGATTCTTTTGCTTCTTGTGGACTGTATCTTACCTCAGTTTCTTCCTAGGAATGGATCGAGACTGATGTATCTGGCGAGCGATTTTCTTGCAAGGTTTCAGTTTTGTTCCGATTTCATCCAGCCATTGTCTATGTAGAAAATGATGCGTGTAAAAAAAATGGTTTAAACAAATTGAGTCCCCGGTTTTCAGAGAACGAAATTACCTCAGTTAAATAATTTTCACCGACTTTAATGAGCCACTACTCAAACTGTTGCTCCGATCCTCCAGTAACAAAAAGGCTACAGAATAACATCGTATGTTATGGACTACATCTAAGTCGAGCGCCTCCCCGGCGCTCGCAGAGTTGCGCATGCGCATCTCGACTGAACTTTCTGTGATGCATGCGAGAGAAGTGCACATACTTTGTGGACGCTGAGGCGGTCTCTTCTTAAATCGTAAGCGGATTTGAGGCTTACATTGAAGGCCCATAAGGAAGGAAGTTATTTTTTTTTGCGATCCACTCACTTCCAGCTAGCTACTCCCGTACAAACGATGTGATCCCCTCACTTCCAGCCAGCTACTCCCGTACACACGATGTGATCCACTCACTTCCAGCTAGCCACTCCCGTACACACGATGTGATCCACTCACTTCCAGCTAGCTACTCCCGTACAAACGATGTGATCCCCTCACTTCCAGCCAGCTACTCCCGTACACACGATGTGATCCACTCACTTCCAGCTAGCTACTTCCGTACACACGATGTGATCCACTCACTTACAGCTAGCTACTCCCATACACACGATGTGACCCACTCACTTCCAGCTAGCTACTCCCGTACACACGATGTGATCCACTCACTTCCAGCCAGCTACTCCCGTACACACGATGTGATCCACTCACTTCCAGCCAGCTACTTCCGTACACACGATGTGATCCACTCACTTCCAGCTAGCTACTCCCGTACACACGATGTGATCCACTCACTTCCAGCCAGCTACTCCCGTACACACGATGTGATCCCCTCACTTCCAGCTAGCTACTCCCGTACACACGATGTGATCCACTCCCAGCTAGCTACTCCCGTACACACGATGTGATCCACTCACTTCCAGCTAGCTACTCCCGTACACACGATGTGATCCACTCACTTCCAGCCACCTACTCCCGTACACACGATGTGATCCACTCACTTCCAGCCACCTACTCCCGTACACACGATGTGATCCACTCACTTCCAGCCAGCTACTCCCGTACACACGATGTGATCCACTCACTTCCAGCCAGCTACTCCCGTACACGCGATATGATCCACTCACTTTCAGCCAGCTACTCCCGTACACACGATGTGATCCACTCACTTCCAGCTTGTACCACCCAGCTCGTATCCCACGTGCATTCACTACTACAACTTCATGTGCTACATGTGCCCCCAATATGTGGCGCAGAGATGCGCGCAGTGCTGTCGCTCTAATGCTAACAAGGACGCCGCCAGGGCCGTACAGGACAATGGCTTCAATGAGCCTTGATGTCATTAAACGCTCTCATCCTCGTGTGTCGAGTGAGCCATACTGCGCCTCTGGCACAGCCTTGGTCTCCCTCTAACTTTCATTAAAGGGTTTCAATTGCTGAAATTTAGGTCTTGATTAGCTCTTTTGAGGGTAGGTTTCTAAAACAAAAAGCAGATGTGAAATCAGAGGAAGCATAGTTTCTCACTGTGAATATTAAAGATACGCGCGTGTAGAGTACGATTGCGTGGTATAAAATAATTGAATGAAATTTAGTGAAATATAAATTAATATGTTTGAAGATTCATACAAATAACACAGCACTATGTACGAGGTTGAACGACTTTTTTATAATTAGATAACCATGTTTAACCCTTTAACGCCCCAGAGGACACCAGTGTCCTCTTTCAAAATTCCCCTTCAATATATTTTATTTCTTATTCAATTAGTTCCCTAATGTGTTCTTTGAAGTTCTCTGCCGAGTGGCAGTTCTTATCCCATCCTGATATCAGTGACTGCCAGATGCCAGCGCCAGTTTAGTGACGGTGGTTGTGTTAACGGTAATATGAGTACAAAAATTCGGACGTTAAAGGGTTAAAGGATTACGAGTAGTCAGTACAAAAAATGGTGCCTTTTCAGAGCTTCCGATGAGAGTTCACAGTTCCTGGTATGTGATGGCGCGCGAGAAATATAAGAAACATACATTTATTGCACCACCGAAAAGTGGGAAGCTACACGCATTTTATTTTTTCTAATTTTATTGTTTTGAGTGAGATATTGTTGGTAAGGAATTCATTTTAACACGCCGCAGCTGTTGATGTCGTCTGCGACTCTGGGGCATGAAAATAGCCAAGTGTCCCTGCTGGATCGCTTGATGGTTCTGCTTAGTGCTTAGTTATGTAGTGTCGCAGTTAGAGCTGAGTAAATTGTGACGGAATGCAGGATTCGAACGGATCAGCGAATGCATCGGGTGTCGACCTAATCATAAAATCACACAAAAACTGAGAATCTTCTACTGAAAAAGTTAATTTTAACGCAATTAGCTAATACCACTACTGTAAGAATTTACATAGTACTTATAATAGTGCTTATAATAGTACTTAAAATAGTACTTTAAATAGTACCTTAAATAGAACCTTAAATAGTACCTTAAATAGAACCTTAAATAGAACCTTAAATAGAACCTTAAATAGAACCTTAAATAGAACCTTAAATAGAACCTTAAATAGAACCTTAAATAGAACCTTAAATAGAACCTTAAATAGAACCTTAAATAGTACCTTAAATCGTACCGTAAATAGTACCGTAAATAGTACCGTACATAGTACCGTAAATAGTACTGTAAATAGTACCGTAAATAGTACTTTTCATAGCATTTTTCATAGCATTTTTCATAGCACTTTTCAAAGTACTTTTCATAGTACTTTTCAAAGTACTTTTCAAAGTACTTTTCAAAGTACTTTTCAAAGTACTTTTCAAAGTACTTTTCAAAGTACTTTTCAAAGTACTTTTCAAAGTACTTTTCAAAGTACTTTTCAAAGTACTTTTCAAAGTACTTTTCAAAGTACTTTTCAAAGTACTTTTCAAAGTACTTTTCAAAGTACTTTTCAAAGTACTTTTCAAAGTACTTTTCAAAGTACTTTTCAAAGTACTTTTCAAAGTACTTTTTAAAGTACTTTTCAAAGTACTTTTCAAAGTACTTTTCAAAGTACTTTATATAGTTCTTTACATCGTACATTGCTTACATTGTACATCACGTCCTCAGTAGCATTTAATCACCATTGTACGCCCGAGTTCACGCAAGTCACCGACATCACAACGAAAAAGTGACTGCCACTCGACAATGAACTTCGAATAACACATAAGGGCACAAATTTCACAAGGAATAATATATGTTAGAGCTGTTTGTGAAAGTGTATTTCGAAATCCACTTTGACAGTAAAGGGTAAAAATCCACTTTAATTTGCTTGAGGAGAACAAAGTAGCGTGACCCGTGTTCTGCTGACGGGAGTTCACTGCTCGGACCACATCACGATGGTGGCGTTGTGAGGTGTTGGATCTCACGCTGGGGGTGTGGGAACGCTTTTGCAATGACAGCTACCAAAAGACGACTCATATGTCTTAAATACGTTCAATAGATCTACATTTTTAGGACTATTTCTGACTCATGCGGTAGCTCAAGACTAAGTTAAAGCTTATAAAATGATTTATGCGCGTCCAGTATAGGGCTTTGAAACAAAAGTACCGTTGATAATGCTCGCTGTGTTCGCTAAATAGGCAGATAAGAAAGAAAGAAAAGATTAAAAAAGATCTTTTCCAATAAATTTGAAACATGAAGTGTTTAACATTGAATTTTAAAATTTCTTAACATTAACATCCTTGGTTGATACACATGGGTATCGTAATACCCATGTCACATTTCGAAACAAAAATGATTGAGAGAAAATCATAAAAAAATGCATTCCCTTCGTTGCGTCAATCTGATTTTGCCAATGCATATAAATACAAGTAACAAAGAAAGCATAACCCTAGTGACGCATTGTTGAAAACACTCTCGTTAGTGCGCACTTATAGTGCCAGCAGCAGCACTGCAGCAGTGGTTCCAATAATTGAAGTAACAGCAGCTGCAATAACAAAACAATAGCAGCCTCTGCAGTTGCAATAACAATAGCAGTAGCAGCAAAAGCAGGCAAAGTTATTGGAGTAGCAATAACAGTGGCAGTAATCAGTAAGTAATAGCAAGAGTAGCAATAACAACAGTACCAACAGCAACAATACTAAAAGTTTGAGTAGCAGGAATAGCAACAACAATGGCATCAACAGCAGTCGCAATAGAGAGCAATGCTGGCAGCAGCGGCAGCAGTAGCAATAGAGAGCAGTGCTGGCCCCACAATTCTAGCCCTGCTTCCACTCACAAAATGGCCGCTTAAGGTCATTCTAATCTGTAGAGCTTATCTGATGATCCGCTCCCCCTAAGCCATGCTTAGCCTTGCTTGCCCTTCACGTTCTCCTGTGTTCGGTTGCTTATGTTCTGAGGTACTCGAGAAACGGCATAATGTTGAAACTAACAACGATGTTTATGCTCACGCCGTCTTGTGTAGTAGTAAAATGCTTGTACTGAACTATTTTCTTGAAATTACACATGCATTTCCGATCGAGATTCGATGATAGGAGTTAATTTATTCATGACCGCAAAATGAGAAGCAGAGACTTCCTGAGCAGACCACGGGAGTGAGGGCTGTGGTGGTGAACTTCGAAACGAAAAACAGCAGGCTCTTGTGCAGCTTTTAGGGCAGGCTTGAGTGGTGTTGTGTGTGTTACGCTGCCTTGCTTTAATATTTCCATGACACTTGGAGATATTTCGGTTCACCGTTTTGTTTTACTTTAGCACGCTGAGTACTGCGTTAGCGTGGTTGCTGAGGTGGATTAGGTTGGTTTGTAAGTATAGCAGGGTTGAGAAAACCGCATTACTGCCTGAATGCTGTTCTATCCTTTCTAAGAAATGCCGCAATAAATGCACGTTTTTTTTTTACTCCGTTAGCTGAGATCTTGTTTAAAATAGTGAGATATTTGGAATGCTGTTCATTTATGCAGGTACGTGAAGGCGCAATTCACTTAATGGTATACATGTGTACCGCTACGTAGTCAACCTGTCAAAATTGCGATGGCTATTATCGAGACATACGAACTGCTGTCATAAAGCCACTTTGATAGAATTTGTTAACTTCTATAGAGTGTCTATTTCACAGTAAAAATTGCACGAAATTTCTGGCAGCTCTCATGAGAAAATAACTGCTTACTCTCAGCACGGTTGTCATATTTGCTCTTTTTCTGGCTAAAAGAGTCCAAATTTAGCCAAATCTTGTTGGGGAAAAATGTTCAGTTTGAAAATTATGGCCTGAAAAAAGTAAATGTGAGCTGTGATCAGAGTTACTACCTTAATTGCTTACCTGCATAGACGGTACAAACCACATTAATTACAACCCACATTAATTGCTCCCCATTAATTATTCAACCCACTTTAAATACTCCAACCCACAACCCACATTAATTACTCTGCTAATGAAAGAAGTTTAGGATGTACACGACCTGCTCGCGATTAGTGTGCTGTTAAAAACTATGCTGCTTATTTCAGGGTAGGACATTCAAGAGTACCCTAGGGCTAATTATTGAAATGTATAAGCACAGCCATCCTGCGATGGGCTTGAAATAATTCTCAATCTGCATTTCTTCATAAATTCAGCACTCATCATGACTCTTTTATGGGTTCCTGTATACAAATAGGATGTTTCGCACTAGGTGGTTATCCTATCCAACGCTATCGAAATTTTGAATGGTGTTGCTATGCGCTACACGCGTCCAGCCCCGACGCATTACCTCGATGTTCAACTTTCGAGACACCGCGAAAATTTCTATCAGTCGCTCAGGAGGTCAAAAAGAGAGACGCGTCCCCGCTCTCGCTAACACTTTGACCGCAGTTGGTAACATTTAAGTTCAATATTAAACTCAACTTCGAAGTCAACTTTGATAAGAAATTTTGAAAGTAGCAATCATTAACTGGATCATGCCTTCATTTAGCTTTTAATTAAGTATTTATGAAAATTGAGTTTGTGACTACTGGTCGGTCAGGAGCACTATGAAAATCCACTCCGAGGCCACCGGTGGCGCACGTTGTGGTCAAAGTGCAAAAATTGTGCATCGTTGCACTTTGAGTCGGTATACAAGTCGCTGATGAGGGTTGTCTTTTGAAAAGAATGTTACTGATTTTACTATGTACATGGTTCAAGCAGTATTTGCTCCGAACCTAATTTATTTAACCGGTTTTTACTTCGTATATAATTCGAGCAGTATTTATTGAAACCTGATTTACTTTGAGCATTATTTACTTTGAGCATTATTTACTTTGAGCATTATTTACTTTGAGCATTATTTACTTTGAGCATTATTTACTTTGAAAATAATTTATTTTGAACATTATTTATTTGAACAGTTTATTTTGAAAAGCATTTATTTCGAAAGGCTTTAAAAAGACCATCCCATGCGCCACTACAATGCACTTCATTTGAGCTATGGCACTCTCCTCTCAGAAGCGCCCCTGCGAACAAGGCTATCTGGAGGCTGATCTCTCAATATTATCGTCGGACATTCGTGTATTGCATCGCTTGTATCGCATGGAAGACTTTTATTTACACGATAATTTATTACCCCTCCACTGCATTACCTCCTCCATTCAAAGTGTACGAGGTTAATAATATCTAATGGCGTACAATATATATTTAGTCTAATTGTATCACCTATCGTTCATTTCTCGCAAAAACTGTGACCAATGGATCACTACGCGAGCTGATCGCTCGTGGTTGGGTGCGATTTCACCTCTGGATTAGCTAATTCATGCTTTAATTATAGTTTTTGGCTCTAAGATAAATGAGGCGAGGGCTCCAGGCCACCACGGAGGCAGAGTTTGGGGTGCGGAGCGGGGCACCTCCGTGTAATTATGTTGCGGGCTGCGTAGGTGATGTAGTACGGCTGATGCTTGCAATTACTGCGATATGAACTGCGCCATTTGCATGATTCAGGCTGACGCTCGACCTATTTAATGAAAAATTTATTGGGCGGTAGATACTCCAGTCCACCTCAAATGAAATATTGATTAGCATCCAGTTCACCACAAACGTAAGGGTCAAAACGAGTCTCTTCGAGGCGGGAAAAGCTCTCGGGATTCAAGTCGCAAATGTAGTTTTGTAAAAATTCGTTTGATAGTTAAAAAGCAACATTCAAATTTTCGTTCGTGATTTCATTTGGATTTGCTAATACTTGAAGCAAATCTTCGAAAAAGGCGATTCCTGTTAGGTTAATTTGTGCTTCATTTCGAAGGCAACTCTATTTTCTTGCGTCCGTCCTTCACGGTGGAATATCCAAGCAGCGTTGACTACTTTATATTTTTTGTAATAGTCTATGATTGAAAGTATTCGTACGAACTCAATTTCATGATTATTTGCTGTATTCCTCTCACGGTGGTGCAACTCCTGCTTCTATGGGAATTATCGCTCCCATGGAAAGACATGAAGTGTTACTCTAACCGCTAGGTAGGCTATTTTTACTTTTAAATAGAATATAATTTTTGGTCTGATACGTATCATCTTTTTCGGTTTACTACTGCCCATTTTTCCAACTTTAATCTTGTTTCACACACTTCTTTTAATCTTACTGTTCGCGTACGTATAGCGTGGGCATACACCTTGTCCATTTAATGACTCTTTCCTTAATTCTGCTTTAGATAGGTATTTCCTCCTTCTTCATTTGAAAACACCTTTCTTGTGGTTGGAGAGGCTTGAACTAACTTACAATCTAATCTCAAACGAACTCCGGTACAAAAGTAGTTAAATAAACAAGGACCACGATAAAAGACGATGTTGGACTACTTGACACAATCAGGATTTTGCAGCCCGATATGCCCATCAAATCTTCTCGGTTTGAAACCATGAAACCATCACGAGCGTGATATTTCGCTCATCATCACGTATACAAAGCCCTCCTCCACAGCCACGGCTCTGTCCTGTACCTCGAATCCCAGGGGGAAAATGTGAGAGGGCTCAAACTGAGGGTTAGGTAGGCCTTCTTTTTGTAAAAACGTTAGATAAAATGTTTTTGTTATGTCTAATCTAATCTAACCTGTCCCTCGAATTACTGGACGGCTTCTACATACACAGCTCACTTTACGAGCTGAGGGATCAAACAAGTCATGCAAATACTGGCCGTTGCCTCGGTATAGACTCTGCAGAGCACACACAACCTCGCACGTCGATGTCTGTGGGAGCTTGAAGCTGCCGGCTGACGAAGCCTCGAGGCAAAGTGACAGACCCATGTCGCAGCCGACTGTGGTGACGCTTTGTTAACTTTGATTTGCTATAACAATTTGTTAATGTATTTATGTCATGTAGTGCTCAAACTATTCGTTTTAGAAGGATTTTTAACTTAAATTTACTGTATTGTTTTTCCCATGTATTTGTGTCATTTAGTGCGTTAACTACTCGTTTTAGAGGGATTTTCGAGAAGTCTCTCCTGAGTAAAGTAGAAGTTACTTCCAGTGTTGAAATGTAACGGAAATCAAACACGAAAATTTATATATGTATAGTATATTGTATACTCATCTTTACTGACGAATGACAGCGCAGTGGACATGACGCAACTCATGCGATTTGTGCTTCGCATTTTTATTCTATGATATGAAGATAGAAGAACGTGCACGATATACAAGTCAAATATCACATGACGTTATGGTACCGGTGCCGCGTGACGAAGGCATGGTTCCCATTGCTTCACATCTACTAAATACGTGCAGGGTGGGACAAATCAAAAGCCCGCATTTCGAAAGGCTGTTTGGGAAAGTAACACAATACTTAAAGAATTATTTGTTGTTTTATTCTTAACGCTCCCAGGGGGAAAACGTGAGGGCCTGAGCTAAGAGGTTGATAGGAATTCTTTTTATTGAAATAAAATGTTTTTATTATGTTAAGGACCATTTTTTTCGGTTCAATGATGTCCTGTTTTTCAGTACCTACTACTTTCTCCTTCAACTTTGATCTTGTTTCAAAATTTTCTTTGTCAAATTACTGTTTCTATGCGCCTTCTGCATAGATTCCACGTTTCCTTAACTCTATACTAAATGGTGCCTTCCTCTTTCCTTTCTTTGGATCTCATTTGTTGCGGATAGGGAGGCTTAAACTAGCTGATAATCTAATCTGTTGTATTATTCGAATAGGTATGCAATGCCGTTTGTGTGCTCAGTTTTTGAAGATGGCATCAGGAAGATGGTGGTGACAACACACGTCTTACCATCACCATCACAGCCGTTGCGCGCGCCTTTTTAAACTCGGGCATTGGATTTACTCCATCTTGCACGAGACGTGTGCTTCCGTGCAGGTGTCTCATGAAAATGCTTTCTTTGTTAATTTACGCATGCTCAACTTGAATGAAATGTGCTCGGGTTAGAGTCGCCTCGTTATGCATGAAGTTCACTTCAGGATTCAAGGAACGTCTTCAGTTGTGATCAATGTATCGTTTCGAGTAGAAAATAATTCAACACTTTGTGGAATAAACTCAATCCACTAAACGCTGTCTTTGTTAAGTGGCAGTTCGCTAAGTCTTCATAAATTAGGCTCAGGATGTATTCAACTCTGATCTCAAGTCTTATCAGAAAATTGAAAAATATTTTTACCCAGAGAGTGTTAACAAGAGTGGATAGCAGCATATCTTTTGTGCAGTATTTCCAGGTTGTAAAAAAGTGGGCCAGATCATCCATTTAAGTCGCGAGATGGCATTGATCTCGTGAAACTAACACGCATCCCGTCTGCGTATGATGTGATAACTGTAGTGAGGCATCGGTACAGCGAGCTCTATTGATTTCCGAACTGTACTCCATTGACTGTCTGGTCTGTTATCCATAGACCGCTAGAATTGAATCCTTTAGACTGCGCTCTGTTAACTTTCCGAATTATGCTCCTTCAATTTTCTGATGTTCTGATTATGGGTTGACTCTCCATTGATGAGGAAGCGACTTATAAATTGCACAATTGAAGTCTAACTAACGAATTCTCGAGCTCTTCGAAGTACGTACGTCTCTTACAATGTGCCAGTCTATTTTTCCGCCAATGCTTGTATGATTTTAGCTACCCAAGTATAGTTTCTCTATTGGATGGCTATGATCACAGATATTTAGTTGAAAAAGTTACACTGGGATCAGCTGAGATGCAGTGTGGCTCCCGTTCACGATATAATTTCAATAGATTTTGGTGAATTCTGCAGATTTCAAATCACTTCGTTGTTTTCTACCAATTCCCGCACACAAACTGTTGTCGACTGCAGACGCCGTAATTTCGAAGACAAACTCGGCTGTGGAACGGTCCACTGTATAACTCGTTCTCGGCAGTTGTGACGCAAAAGTCGGGAATTCGTCAGAGGCCGCAATATTTGGTCTCCACACACAAAGGGTGTTTGTTATGAGCTGTAATTGATGAATCATTGATGTGTCCGTGTGCGTCATCCAGTCAGGCTGAGGGCGCTCGTCCTTTTATCGTACGCTTATCGCCTGCATAAAGTGTCCGACGTGAAGTACTCTAGAGCTTTTCATGTGTAGTGGCACAGAGGACTTTTTTTGATAAGATTTTATTTCCGCGTTCCTTCATGTATAAAAATATCTTGTTTTGTCTTACCAAGAAATCCCTGCTCTCATTTTCCGGCACTCAATATGCGCGTTTTAGAACGTATGAGCACCAATCACACTTCGTGTTGGTTCGTGCTTCGCTTTGGCTCGTGCTTGCTGGGCTCGACACTTGAGAAAACTTCAACTTGACGTTCAGTTCGAAGGCCTGTAGCAACACTAAATCTTATGAACGCAGCTTGAATCCACTCTGTAATCCAGAAAAGTACGCATTACGCATTAATTTCACTGCAGGACTCACATTTCGTTGCAGAGTGACGAGAAATAACTCGTACAAGGTTAAGCACCTCCTCTTGTCACGAATGTATTATTAGCTGTATTAGCTGAACTATCTTCATATTTTAGGATTTGTTCCATTTTTCTGTTCCTGTGTGCTTTTCAGTGGGATTAATTATTAATCATTAAGATTTTTTTTCAATTTCAATGAACGTGATGCAATTTGGGAGCTGTATCAGCTAGGGTAATACAATTGGAAAATCGTTCATTGGCTTGGTATTCTCAAAATTACAGTCTCGCTAATAGTACGGCGATATCTTGCTTGGCTACCATGGTGATCGTCCCGGACGATGAAGAAAGCGCACCGTCAAAGTCAAAAGACCGTAAGCTCATCAAAAAACGAGTCGACAGAAATTCGAGGGTCTCTATGATAAAAACCGCCCGTAAAACCGCAGTTCTTCTCGACTCTGTCCGCTAAATAGTTTCATGGGTACTCGTAATCAAGGCCTTGAAGTTACAGAAAAAACTCGGCTGTAAGCGGTGACGAGCGAGTGCGACTTCATCAATGCAGTCAACTCAAGCGTCGGGCCGCATGTTAGCGATGGTAGAGCAGTTCTTCTTCACAAACGAAGAGCTAGCCGTGGAGCAAGTGCACAACCATCAGGAGTGGGCCCAATGAGCTCCCCGGCGATTCTACAATTATTGTCAGACGCCGCCAAAAACCCGGAATCGGTTATGGTTTGGGAGTTGTTTGCTACAGCTGCATAACATCCCTTGTCCTCGTCGATCGTGGGAACAAAATCAGCCGATAAGCGTACCATCACGACATTCGCGAGTCCGTAACGCATCTGTGAACTTGCTGCATTTCGGCGATGCAGAATGGACTTTTCAGTAAGACTCAGCGCCGGCTCAGAAGATGCAAATCACTCAGGATTGATGCAAGGCCTAGTTTCCAGATTACACCGTCGGCGGAATGGCCGCCATACTCGCCGGATCTCAGTCCAATAGACAACAGCGCGTGCTCGATTTCAGAAGCCAAGGTGTGTGCGAAGCCCCCACAGCCATTGCTCTGTCCTGTGCCTCGAATTACTGAACGACTTTTTCCTCCACAGCTCACTTTACGAACTGAAGGAGCAAACTAGTCATGCAAATACTGGCCATCGTATCGGTATACGCAGCAGTTCTAATTCCCAGAAGCAATTGCCACGCAGAGAGTCGGGTTGTCTCTCGCCTGGAGGCTTGCAGACCATCCACGAGAATTTCGTCGCACGTGTGAAGTTTAATGCCTGCGCAGAAGAGATCTCCTTCGAAAACCGACTGAAATTGTTATTACCTTTAGGTTCTACTACTGTCATCCATAGATGCAATTGTTAAATTTGAGGTTTTTAAAGTTTACAAAAAATGTTCGCTCGGATTTTTCCTGTCACCCAGTGAGTAACCGCAGCTTTGCGAACACAAGTGCTCTCTCAAACATCCCGCTGTTGAGCTGAATGATCTTTTTGGTCAAATTTAATCCGACAAATGACTAAACTTGATGATTTTGATAAAAATTCTAACTTAGGACTTTTGTTCGACGAGTGGCGTGTGTGGTTAGTGTCCAGCTTTGCCCAAAGTGGAATACAAGCGACACACGCTGAGAATTTTCCGGAGATTAATTTCAGCACAGCTTGTAACTCTGAACTTCGCGCAATATGATAAAATCATAGATTTATAGAAGTTATTAACTGTCGAAAGCAAAAGATGGGCTTGTTCCTGAATTAAAACTTTTAGTACAGAAGTTATAGACTGTCGATAGCAAAAGATTTTTTTTCTCGAACTGAAACTTTTAGATTTGCTTGGATTCAAGTAGGGTTGATATTCAAACAAGTATCTGCTTGATATACACTATTGCTTATTGCCCCAAAATAATTCTTGGTGCTACCTGTTCAGGTTTTGCCTAATTTCCAAAGTTATCTCGTGACCGAGATGCCATTCATTAGGATGAAAACTCTCAACTTGTTTTGATCAAATGATGTATTTTTAATGCAGTATTGCGGCAACTCGCTCCGACATGACAATTGTTTTTCTGTGTCATGAATCCCTCAGGAAACTGACCTTGGTAATTTTTCTTTCCTATTTTAACTTAACTCTTGATCAATGTTGATAGACGTATAATTTTAAGTCTAAATAGCTTACATAGTCATGGTCCCTTCAGTAAACAGACTCAGACTTTCTCATGCTGCCATAACTAAGTACAGCTCACACCTAAAATGCTTTTGTCGTTTCTCTACAGTTGCTTCACAATAATAACTGAAGGTTTGAATGAACAGCGCATTAGATGGGTAAATATGCGGAAAGCCTCCGGCCTAACTCGACGTACGTACGTACGCACACGCAGTTACACATGGCCACGTCAAGTCGTAGGAGCTAGGATGCGAGCGTTCCGAGAACACCAGAATTGCGTACGGGCTCAGTAGTATCCTCGTGACGTCACTCCTGATGCCATAACAAGTGTGCTCTTCTGTACTTGTTGCAACGCTCGCTCACCAGTCTGCAACTACAACAAAATCGACGTGAACGTGGATACTTCACCATGCCGTGTAGTGGCACTCAAGTCGCTCACGTCAACGTTGCCGAGTGTACAAAAATATCTTGAGTGTGCCAGAAATAAAGTCTGTGCCATTAAGTTCGTTCATAGATGCAAATATCCTCAATCTCGTGATGCTGAAGCTGGTAATATACAACCATGTTGTTATTTCAATGTGTTTTTTATCGCTTCAATTTCTTGACGTGGAATAGCGACTGTTCTTTCCAATTGAACTGCTCAAGAAATGACACTGAATGAACTCATGCCTGCGTGTTGTAATATCTTGATTATTCTTCCACTACAGGCCGACAGTGAGTGCCTAAATCTCAATGCGTGTGGTAGTGCGTCAGTGCGTTGTCGCGTGCCTCTTGCGGTGCTCTGTAGATATCTTTCAGCATGAAAGCTCATTCCATCAGTGTTTACTTGCATTATGTGTGTTTTAAAATGTGAAACATGAGCAATATTTAATTCACGTGCAGGAACGAATGTAGGCGCTGGTAAACCCATTGCATGCTTTCCTATGCCGTAAAAAATAAGTAAATAGTGTGTGTCCTTAGCTGTTCCATAGCTGTACGACGGCTCTTGTGAAAGCCACGGTGCGTGTAATAAGTCATTTAAACTTTGATCATGGCGCTCTTCATGAACTGAGTGTATTCATGATACCATGAGCACCGTGTCATCATTCATCGAATAAAATCATGGGAACGTATTCTTTGTCCAAGGCTGTATTGCCTTTTGGTTAGCCTTGTTCGAAACAACTTATAAGTGTTTCTATTTTAATTATTCTTAGTTGACGGGTGATTTAAAACAGCGTATATTTTGTGTTGATGGATGTTGATGGATTTGTGTTGATGTTAATGGATCAGCCTTCAGATACGTTCATCTCGTCATATTTATTGAGCCAAGGTTCTGTTCACCTTCTTTTTTAATCGTGAAACTAAATAATTCTTTGTGGCAGAAAATACCGTGAACCAATTCTGTTGAGAATGTATTTATTTTGGGTAGGATGATCTCAGTGGTTGGCTACTCCATATAACACTTGAGAGCGATGGGTAGATATGCGTAGTCGTTAGTACATAGAGTGCCGCACACCAGCCAACGGAGTCGAGTTTCACCAGCTAGACCAGCAGCTTATGTGACCACCTCTCACTCAGTTCATGACTTGGTATTTTCATGTAACGATATTTCAGTATTTTCCATTTCGTGATATCCACACTTACAGAATGCATTCCAGTGAAAAGTTGTGAGCTTACGTTTGAGGAGATAAAGACGACAGCTGCTTGGGCCAATTGCATAAAAAAAAATTTGTTACTCGCCGCGGTCGAACATCTAGTCAACAATGAACGAAGACGCACTTCTTGGTGAAAACCAAAAACAAAACCATGACGAGGAACATCAAAACAAAACACAGCACCACCACCGCCGTCACCACCACCACCACCACCACCATCATCACCACAAGCATCAACAGAACACGCAACACCACCAGCAACACAACACACAACACACCACAGAACACCAGGAGCAGCACAGGCTGCGGGACGGCACGCACACGCCGCCAATACGCGTGACGGAGGCGGAGAAGCAGTGCAGGGTGACGCTGTCGCCGGGCTACGACACGTACCAGCGTACGCTGCTGCTCCCGCTGCCCACCGAGTACGACTCCGCCAGCCACGACGACCTCTCCGCTGACGAGACCTACGAGCTCCCCCAGCGCGCGTCGCCTCCTGAGCAGCTCAAGGTACTCAGCTCTGCGCTGATCTCTTGTGTGTTCTGCTGTTCTGTTCTTTGTTCTGTTCTTTGTTCTGTTCTCTGCTCTTTGCTCTGCTCTGTACTCTGCCCTGTACTCTGCTGTTCTGTTCTTTGTTCTGTTCTCTGCTTTGTTCGCTGCTCTGTACTCCGCTCTGTACTCTGCTCTGTACTCTGCCCTGTACTCTGCCCTGTACTCTGCTGTTCTGTTCTC
This sequence comes from Morinoia aosen, assembly GCA_030386875.1. NCBI lineage: Eukaryota > Metazoa > Arthropoda > Malacostraca > Amphipoda > Talitridae > Morinoia > Morinoia aosen. The sequence continues at coordinate 16,980,521 of CM059559.1, forward strand.
TGCTGTCCTGTTCTCTGCTCTTTTCTTTGCTCTGTTCTCTGCTCTGTTCTCTGTTCTGTTCTCTGTTCTGTTCTCTGTTCTGTTCTTTGTTCTGTTCTCTTTTCTGTTCTCTTTTCTGTTCTCTTTTCTGTTCTCTGTTCTGTTCTCTGTTCTGTTCTCTGTTCTGTTCTCTGTTCTGTTCTCTGTTCTGTTCTCTGTTCTGTTCTCTGTTCTGTTCTCTGTTCTGTTCTCTGTTCTGTTCTCTGTTCTGTTCTCTGTTCTGTTCTCTGTTCTGTTCTCTGTTCTGTTCTCTGTTCTGTTCTCTGTTCTGTTCTCTGTTCTGTTCTCTGTTCTGTTCTCTGTTCTGTTCTCTGTTCTGTTCTCTGTTCTGTTCTCTGTTCTGTTCTGTTCTCTGTTCTGTTCTCTGTTCTCTGTTCTCTGTTCTCTGTTCTCTGTTCTCTGTTCTCTGTTCTGTTCTCTGTTCTGTTCTCTGTTCTGTTCTCTGTTCTGTTCTCTGTTCTGTTCTCTGTTCTGTTCTCTGTTCTGTTCTCTGTTCTGTTCTCTGTTCTGTTCTCTGTTCTGTTCTCTGTTCTGTTCTCTGTTCTGTTCTCTGTTCTGTTCTCTGTTCTGTTCTCTGTTCTGTTCTCTGTTCTGTTCTCTGTTCTGTTCTCTGTTCTGTTCTCTGTTCTGTTCTCTGTTCTGTTCTCTGTTCTGTTCTCTGTTCTGTTCTCTGTTCTGTTCTCTGTTCTGTTCTCTGTTCTGTTCTCTGTTCTGTTCTCTGTTATGTTCTCTGTTATGTTCTCTGTTATGTTCTCTGTTATGTTCTCTGTTATGTTCTCTGTTATGTTCTCTGTTCTGTTCTCTGTTCTGTTCTCTGTTATGTTCTCTGTTATGTTCTCTGTTATGTTCTCTGTTATGTTCTCTGTTCTGTTCTCTGTTCTGTTCTCTGTTCTGTTCTCTGTTCTCTGTTCTCTGTTCTCTGTTTTCTGTTCTGTTCTCTGTTCTGTTTTCTGTTCTGTTCTCTGTTCTGTTCTCTGTTCTGTTCTCCATTCTGCTCTTCTCGCGTCATGTGGGCGCAATGCGGCGAAATTGGGTGTCACGTCCATGAAATTTCAATGCCTCTTATACATGCACTTATCTTCAATTCAATTCGTACCCGAGAGCTGGCGGAAATTTAGTCTTAGCGCAAAAACGACGCGTTGCCCTACAGTTCACAAACGGTGAACTTTACGCTCATAACACTAAATTTCGAAGACTGGTTCTCCTAAAGCGTGCGAGCTGAAATATCAAACAAGGTCTCCGAGTCGTGCGACGTTTGCACTCGAAGTCGACTTCACTACCGTACTAACCGCTTGTGTCTGGCGCGCTTCACACTCGCTCTCTTCCATCAAATTTTTACGAGACTCCAATACTTCCTTAATTACAATATTCGAAATTTGATGGAGGTTTTATGTCTTCCAGCCGTGCAGTTCTCGAGCGTTGTTAATCGGGCTTTTGAAGGGGAAATGAAGAGGGAGAGAAGGGTGAGAGTGTGCTTCAATAAATGCTCCTTGATGAGAAGCAGCGTGTTAGAGACACTCATCATCCATGGCTTGATTGTTGAGTTTCTCATTCCACTTTCTCACTCTACATTTATTTTCGCACCACGTCCACACTCTTCCTGTCGCTTAACTTATGTCTTTTTCACTCTACTCGTATTTCGTCATAATTTAACATTTCATAGTTTCTCCTGTTTTTGCTTTCTCAAATCTCTAACTCTTTTCCCCCACTTCAGTCTCTCGCTTTTTCATATCTGTACACATTTGTATTCTTTTCTTGAGCACCGTTCCTAGCTGCAGAGGATGCTAGCCTAAATTCCCAGCTCAATAAATATCAGGCCCCGATTGAGCGGAGCTGTGTGTGACCTATCAGGCGTCTTTGTCGTTAATTAACTACTAATATATATATATATAGGAAGTTGTGGTTAACCCGCTCCCCATCACAGAATGCTACCTAATATCCTCATGAGCGCAAGGTATTAACAGGAGTCGTTTTATTTGCTTGCGGGAAGTCATGCGTACTCTTCAAGCACTCGGATTGCAACGTAGTGTTGTCTCGGACCATAACTTGAGTCAATTTTCTATGCGATTCTAAATGCACTCACAAAGTAGGGATCTGTCACGTGTGAAAATCCAGTTTCAATAACAAAAGAAATCGTTTTTGTACTACCTCGCTTTGACCTGCTTATTCGCTCCGTCAGCACATGTATTTAGTTCTCCATCAGCGACGTCGTTGATGCATTACGTCGAAAATGAACCAAATTTTAGTGATATTTCAATTAGAGGTGCTGTCTTCACGACATTGGGTCGGAGACGTCCTATACCGAGAACTCGATGCATCTCACAATCATTAAATCAATCTGAAAAATATATTAATTGTAAGAGTTAATTTGGTGATTTGAGATTCTATTGATCGTCAACGAATTTAGACATATGATATTCTTGTTATCAAGATGCTCTTGAGGAAATATTTTCAATCTTTACTCTAAAAATTGACCCAGAGCGACGGACAGCGTGTTGGAAGTTGAGCAGTGTTGCAGCAGCACTTCTGCTGAACCGTGCAGCGATCCGTGCGTTACGCGTAAGAATTGCGTCAGGATCAAAAGATCTGCAGTAGCTCCGTGAAATAATTGTTGCTTTCAAATTATGAAATGCTCAAAAATAACCATCAATACCTATGCACTTGCATGTTATTGCTCGTACTTTTTTCTTAACTTCAAAGTTTAAAGTTAAATTTTTATTGGCAAGAAGTTTGTGTTGTTAAATTAATTGTTCCCTGACTAAAATATAATTCTTCATTGCAAAATGTATTTCGTGCATGATGCCAATAAGGAATTGCGATCAAAGGGATTAAATCGTTTCTCGAGATCGCCTCCCAAAAGACAGAGAACTGAGCTGGATCTTCATAGCACCACGGCTAGTAATCTGATGGTGTCTGTCATCGCCTGTTGACCTTGTGTGAGCTTTGCTGTACAATCGGAGGTTCAGGTTCATAGGTAAGTCAGCCTTTCTGTTCGTAATGAATTATTTTTGCTCGTATACGAGAACTACACAATTACGAGTATGTGTGACGCTCTTCTCTCATTCCTCAATCCGATGCATCCCTAGCTGTCTCTTTTGATAGAATTTTACCGAGTGCGAGAAAGAAAAACATTAAAAACTAATGCTGCAATTAAAACAAAATCAATAGTTGTGTGTGCCATACGCGGCATAAGAATAACATTCAATTTTGGTGATCATTATTTTCATCATCCCAATCATAGCGGACATCTTACAAAAAGCATTTAATTTTTATCATCATTATTATCAACATCACGGCGGACATCTTCCAAAAAAGCATTTACTTTAGATCATCATTATTATCATCATCCTGATCATGGCGGACATCTTACAAAAAGCATTTACTTTAAATCATCATTATTATCATCATCCTCATCACGGCGGACATCTTACAAAGGCACTTAATTTAGATCATCATTTTCATCATGTTGATCATGGCGTACATCTCTTCCGTGAGGGATTCCTTCGCTTGCCGCGCGCAGCAAGGTTGACCTGGCCATGTAAGGTAGCATGTGAATGCCACGACCCGCACTCCAGCGCCACCTTGTTAACTTAACATTTTGATTGCGGCAGGTAAAACTCAAGTTTGATGTTCAACTCAAATTTAAAGTCAAGCTATGTTGTGTTTAACATTAAACTCAAATTTAACGTCAATTGTGGTAAGCAATATTGAAAATAATGAACGATAACTGGATCGTGCCTTCATTTAGTTTTGATTAAGTATTTGTGAAAATTTAGGACTACTGGTCGGTCAGCAGCATTATGAAAACTCCCTCAGTGACCACCGGTGGCGCACGTCGCAGTTAAAGTGTTAAGAATTTTGTTCTAATTCTTAATATCACCTCGGCCACATCGTCCCTTATGAAGGAGGTGCCTAAGCGAGTTACGAAATTGGTTGGTATGCTTCACGGGGAATAGTTGGATTTTGACGAGAATTTCAATCCCCCAATTAACACTTCGACTGCGACGTGAGCCACCAGTGTTCATGGAGGGGATTTTGAGAATGCTGCTGACCGACCAGCAGCCACAAACTCAATTTTCATAAATACTTAATCAAAACAAAATGAAGGCACGATCCAGCTCATGTTTGCTGTTTTCAAATTGGCCCAACTGGCTTGAAATTCGAGTTGAATATTGAGCTTCAGTTTTACCTGCCGCAGTCAAAGTATTAATGGATCTCCCACGGCCCACGTGTTCTGGGTCGCTTATTCCACACGTGGGTGTCATGCGTGCAAGTGGCCTCAGGTCCTCAAGCAGTTGGCGGGTCTCGTTTGGCTGGGCTATGCCTGCTTCGGAGGTCCCCTTGCCCCAAGATGGCGTTCGTGTTTTGGTTGGCCCGCCGAGCGTGGGTCCTGCCCTATAAGGTCCTCCGCGCCACGTCCTAGCACTCTGCACGCTGCTTCAAGCGTTCCTCCTATTTTTCAATAAACAATCTTGAAGGTTTTTTTGCACGAAATCTTTTTGAAATTGCCGGCAGTTTAGTTGTTTTTTTTTGTTAAATTTTCATCGTTTCCTCGGACGTAGTGATTCCGAAATGTTGGAAACTGCGGAAGGTTTTTTGTTCGGTCTTGTTTTTAATTTTTTGAATTGTCTTCGGACAAAACGATTCTGAATTGTTAAAATTGTTTTGTCGCTGCTTGCTGTTGTGGTCATAGTTTCAGGAACCGTCTTCTGCTTTTCCTATGGACTGACAGCTGAGTTGCAAAAGCTGTAATAAACTTTAGGGACAGCCTGCAGGTAATCTATTCATTGTACGCCAATTTGTGCATCTACCAATGTTCAATTGCGATTTAATATATTATATGCATAAAAAATTCTGTTAATTAACTATGAGCCAAAGGAAAAAATACTGCAAATAACAAAGCATAAAGATTAAACCTTTGTTACTTAAGCTATTGTGTAATATAAATCACATGAACTTGCTCGGGATTTTGATTATTGCACTGGAATTATGATCGGAAATGTTTTTTTACATATCCATATCACTGTTACGCTCTACCGCCGGTCACGAGGCACTTGGTAGAACGAAAAATCAGTAAGTCTGTGTTAGCAGGGGAAAATCGTGTATTGAGTAATTGAACGTTTGTTAATACTTTAACCACACCTTTCAATTTAAGAGTTATGCTGCGACTGTGTTTACATAGTTTTAACGTTTGTCAACGTGTTTTCTCTGCGTGTTCACTGCCGTCCTTCCTTTCAGCCCCTGTAACTTTCTTCTTTAACTTTTACTTTGTTTCATAAACAAACTTCTTTTAATCTTCCCTCTATCCAAGCGCAGGGTGTTAGAACACGCCTAGTGCGTAGATTCCTCGTTCTCTCAACCCCGTACTAGATGATACCTTCTTCTCTTTGGAAAACCTTCATTGGAGTTAGGGAGGCTTAAACTAACTCATAATTAAACCTAATCTAATTAATCTATTCAAGCTCGAAAACGAAACATTTTCGTAGAAGAAAGTGTCTGGGAAGGGGTTATTATAGCATCCGTGAAGATGCAACTTACACGGAGTAATATTAGAGACGATGACTCGCGAGCCACAGACGGTTGTCTGCTTTTGTTCAGGAACTCGAGAAAAGTACAAGAAAATAAGCTGATCGTGTCGCCCTCTGACGTCACTTGCTTGCTCATCTTGTCCTGAGGAAACGTGGGCTTTCTGTTCAAATTTGTGGAGATGGGGCTCGGGAAATCAAGTTCACATCCGTGACACTATGAGGGATTCAATAGCATTTCAAGGGTGAATGAAAGTCTGGGTTGATCTTCATTGATAATTTCTTCCGATTTTAACCCAAATCATAATTTTAAGTAGTTTAGTAGAATTTTTTTCTCCTACTTCACTGTGTCACTGTTCAAAGTAACATCCGGCAAGGATAAATGAAAACCAAGGAGTGTTCTTCCCAGGGGATTTGTTCTTTTATAAATCTGCTTTATAGCAGTGTTTTCTATTCTTAAAAATGGGGCAATACTTCTCCAGGATTTGTTATGGTTTTTAAAACTGTCAATGTGGTATGTATGTTCTTAGGTCAAAAATGGTTAAAAGTTGAAAAGATGTAAAAGAGGTTAAAAAAGAAGTTGAACGAAGTTAGGATAAGTTTAGAGAAATTAAGAAGCTTAAAGAGGCTTAAAGAGGTTTCATAAGGCTTTAAGAAGGTTTGAAAAAATTTAAAGGTTAAAGAGGTTTGAATGGGTTTGAAAGGGTGTTAAAGGGTTTGAAGGGGTTTTTAAGAGGTTGAAAGGAGTGTAAGAGACTCAAAGGTTAAAAAAAGCACTTGACCAGCAGCGCAGCACGAGCGGCGTCGGAAGTGAGCACTCAGGTCGCAGGAGGTTTGTAAAATTACTTTGCCTCTTGCTTAGACTTTCTCCTAACTCTGAAGCAAATACGACTTTATGTTTGGTGCTAACATCATGTCTGCACTTGGATATCTCCGCGACAGCTCTCTGTAACTTTTAGAAGTGAGTTTAACGCTTCAATTGAGATCTTTGAGTGCTTTCTTGGATGAATTTTGTGCTTTACAGTTTTCAGCCATTTCGAAACGTGTGATCGTTGAAATGAAACGAATCATTTACGAGGAGGGCTGGTAAAAGCGTGTGAGAAAATGCCTGGTATGAAATAGGACACATGTGAGAAATGTTTGAATGGTAGAACATGTTTTACGTGTTTTCAGAGGATGTGTTTTGCTTAACCTCGATGTTCGTCAATCGTATGAAATAAAAAGGATTGTTTATTTTAATTCGACTATTAATTATTTCAATTCTGTCTCAACATAAATACGACGGCAGTAAACAAATGCTCGTACTTAATAGAATAAAGTATGCATGAAATATTTTTGCTTAACTAGTACGCTTTCAAGTATCGAAAATAAGTAAAAACGGTTTTCTTTTATTAACGTTTTAATTAATATTAACATATTAGCAGTTTTCTTGGGCGATCCAGCATCGTGAATGCACTTCGAAGCTAAACATGTTTCAAACGAAATCGTTACGTTTCGTCGTGTTTTTGACTTGAGCCTGAGCGAGGACACCCAGACGGCTTACCCTTTATCGCCAACGTCCTCTCTGAAAGACATTAGAAAAGAAATTTTTTTAAAAGGGTAAAAAAGGCTGGAAATTTTTTTAAAAGGGTAAAAAAGGCTAAGAAAAGTTTGGAAATCACTCACTTCGTTCTTATATTTTAAATGTTTCGACGAAAAGTTCACATTTACTGGGTCTCATATATTATAATTTAAGAGAAATAACTTAATATTTCATTCACGAGCCAAAAACTTTGGTCATTATAGAGCTAAGGCAGATACTCTAGACACGTGGCCCCAACTCTCGGGTGCCTTATTTATCTCTTATGAGAAAATCGCACTCGGGCGTATTTTCTTTTATGTCAAATGTAAGGTTTTTTTATGTCTTTCAAAGCTTTTGGAACGAAGGACTCAAAATTGCGCGTATTGTGTCTAGGTGTCATAATCCAATAATTTTCTGGGGTGTTGGAGAATCGCCGGCACCGTCCAGCGAATTGATTTTTCAGTCACGGAAATATGGGAAATTTAGTGTTTCTTGCGGCGTAGTTCTGATGCTCACGACTGTCGCCCTGCGAAGTAGGTGCGACAAATTTCTCAATTTGAGGAACATTGTATTTTTCTGAGCTGCTACACGATTTTTCGCATTTTTCAGAGCGCTGTTTTCTCAGAGCGCTTCCTGAGCAAAATTTCGCGTGTCTGCTCCCTGCGCAAAATTTCGCGTGTCTGCTCCCTGGCAAGATTTCGCGTGTCTGCTCCCCGAGCAAAATTTCGCGTGTCTGCTCCCCGAGCAAAATTTTGCGTGTCTGCTCCCCGAGCAAAATTTCGCGTGTCTGCTCCCCGAGCAAAATTTCGCGTGTCTGCTCCCCGAGCAAAATTTCGCGTGTCTGCTCCCCGAGCAAAATTTCGCGTGTCTGCTCCCCGAACAAAATTTCGCTTGTCTGCTCCCCGAACAAAATCTCGCGTGTCTGCTCCCTGAGCAAAATTTCGCGTGTCTGCTCCCCGAACAAAATCTCGCGTGTCTGCTCCCAGAACAAAATCTCGCGTGTCTGCTCCCTGAGCAAAATTTCGCGCGTCTGCTCCCCGAACAAAATTTCGCGTGTCTGCTCCCCGAACAAAATCTCGCGTGTCTGCTCCCCGAGCAAAATTTCGCGTGTCTGCTCCCCGAGCAAAATTTCGCGTGTCTGCTCACCGAACAAAATCTCGCGTGTGTGCTCCCTGAGCAAATTTTCGCGCGTCTGCTCCCCGAGCAAAACTTGGCGTATCGACACACTCGCGCGTGGAGCTGTGCCCAGACTCTGTGTGCTGGCGCGTCGGTCGCGGTCCGCACGTGGACTTTACGGCCGCAAAAACTGACAGCCATTTGTTTCTTATTGAGTCGTCCCCCGTGGGCTGCAATTACAATTTTTTCGCGTGTTGCCGAGCTTTGCTCGTTTTTCTGTAGTGACTTGAGGGCCTGAAATGAAGGCATCATGTCTCGCAGTTAAGTGCCTGGTGAATATTCATAGGCGCCGCCTTACTTTTGTTCTCGCGTTAATGCCTCTGTCCAGTAAAGAGGCTTACCGACTGTGCTTCAAGAGCTTAACTTGGTTCCAATCAATGCGTAGATAATTATTATTATATTTCTTTACGGATGTGACGTTAATGAGCAACGTGCTGTCTGATAAGTTACCAGACTGCGGTTCTGACCGTTCTTTATTTAAGCGATCCAAGGAATCTGAAAAATTGAACTACTTCCTCCGAATTCATCAATTTTCGTGCGGTAAATTTTTGGGCTTTGTCTGCGTTTACAATCGCGATGCTGATGTCAGACGTCTGTGTTTGAGGCGTCCTAACGTAATTTGCTCACTCTGTGCCAGTGTATTCGAACTAAAACACAAAGAACTGAACAACTGAAGAAGATAAGAGGCGGAGTGATGTTTACAAGACATTTCAATCGTCCAGCCGAGTTATAAAATTGCGATTGGCAGCACCTAACTAAATAATTCCCCGTCAATTAATTGCGCCAGCTACAGGCCACGATTTTCACCAGCTGCGGGCCCGTGCAATTAGCCAATTGTCTATTTAGCCTCGCAGGCTGATTAGTAATGTTGAACTTTGGGTTACATTTTAAATCGCTTCCTTAATTCCATACTAAGTTGTGCCTTCCTCTTTCCATTTTTAGAAACATCGTTTTGTGGTTAGGGAGGTTTAAACTAACACATAATCTTAACAATTTAATTGTGTCGATCGCACCCCTCAGGGGGATACAACTATTGTACCTATGGGAATTGGCGCTCTCAGGGGGGCAATGTGTGGGGCCGAACTGAGAGTTAGGTAGGCCTTCTTTTTGTTAATATAAAATGTTGTTTTATTATGTTAAGGACCCCCTTTTTTCGGTTCACTACTGTCCTGTTTTTCAGCACCTCTGACTTTCTTCTTCGACTTTTATCTTATTTCAGCAACTTCTTTCTCAACTTGCTGTTTCTATGCCCCTTCTGCATAGATTCCTCATTCTCTTATCTCCATCCTAAATGGTACCTTCGTCCTTCCTCTTTTCGATGCGCTCTTTTTTTGTAGCGGTTAGGGAGGCTTAAACTAACTAATAATCTTAATCTTGTGTCGATCGCATTACTGTAACATAGTTTACGTAACATACATTCAGCAAGTATTCCTCTGTGAGGCAACCAGTGAGGCCGAGTTATAAAAGTGCGATTGGCAGCACCTAACTAAATAATTTCCCGTTAATTAATTGCGTCAGCTGCGGGCTGCGATTTTCACCAGGTGCAGGCCGGTGCAATTAGCCAATAGTCTTATTAGCCTCGCAGGCTGATCCGTTCTTGCGTGAGGCTACCAGCGGAGTGCCATCCCGTGTCCCCATGCGGGCTGCCGACAGCTGATGAACTTTCCAATATTCCAGTCTGGCGACCCGTGGGTCTGGCCGGAATTGTGGGTTATGGTAGTCATTGGGACCTGTAGATTTGGCTCAAGTTATGAGCTTGATAGTCTTTGGGACCTGTAGATCTGGCGCAAGTTATTGGTCTCTGTCATTATTATAAGTTTTGAAGAACTAGGTTTTGTTTTTTATGCACCTAATGAAAGACTGAGCCCTGGCCCCAGGGTTTGGGACTACCTAGCGCCTGATTTCCAAAAAGCGAGGAAGCTGAGAATGTCCTCGTGCTACGTGAACTTCAACTCTCGATATTACTGAGCGTGCTCGAAGCTCATGAACTTATTTCCAACATACATTCGTGCTTCCTCCCTCTCAACACTGAAGCTCTAAAACGCTCCCTGCAAAAGATCAGCGAAAAAATCTCACAAGCCAAGCGCGACAGGAAGGTTTTGCGGCAGATGCATGCTTGTAATTTAGGCTAAGAAAGGAAATACTGAATAATAACTGAAAATGAGTGAGATTAATGCGTTGCCTGCGAAGGGTTAGACTGAAGTTCAATAGTCAACTCAAATTTAAAGTCAAACGTTAAAATTTTATTAATACCAAGCATCAACTGGGTATATTAAATACCATTAAGTTCAAAGATTTTTACAATTTTTCAGCCGACCCATCCATCGGTCGTTTCGCAGCTGGAAAAACTTAAGCTCGACCCACCGACGAGCCGTATCGCAAGCAACGTGGTAAAGTTATTAATTGTTGTAGAAGTTAATAAACTTTCTTACTATAAAAACTGCATCTCTGCCACAGTGACACCCCTCACCATATTCGCCAGTCCACTGGTGACACCTCGCCAGAAATACCCAGGTGCGATATTTATCGTCCTGTGATAGCGAGTTCTCCCTAAAATATTTCTTATGTTCTCTCTGTTAAAAAGAGGATATTTTTAATTCCGATAATCCGGAGTCAACTTATCGACCTAGTTGAAACAAGAGGATTGACGAGTATTTTATTGCTTGTATTGCACGCAGCTTTTTGTGTCAAGTGCTGTGTCATCCGCTCACCGTACGCGGCATGGCTGTGTCCACCGTATGCGTGGCTGTATACACCGTGTGCGTGTGTGCGTGGCTGTGCGTGTGTGCGTGGCTGTGCGTGTGTGCGTGGCTGTGCGTGTGTGCGTGGCTGTGCGTGTGTGCGTGGCTGTGCGTGTGTGCGTGGCTGTGCGTGTGTGCGTGGCTGTGCGTGTGTGCGTGGCTGCGCGTGTGTGCGTGGCTGCGCGTGTGTGCGTGGCTGTGCGTGTGTGCGTGGCTGCGCGTGTGAGCGTGGCTGAGCGTGTGTGCGTGGGTGCGCGTGCGTGGGTGCACGTGTGTGCGTGGCTGCGCGTGTGTGCGTGGCTGCGCGTGTGTGCGTGGCTGCGCGTGTGTGCGTGGCTGTGCGTGTGTGCGTGGGTGCGCGTGTGTGCGTGGCTGTGCGTGGCTGTGTGTGGCTGTGCGTGTGTGCGTGGCTGCGCGTGTGTGCGTGGCTGTACCCCACGACGCGCACAGCCAATAGCCATATAAGCAACCTTCAGACAGTGCTCCCTCATAAGGCCGCCACCAAGTTTGGTATCGCAGCTACGCTAGGGAAATCGTTTCAAATCCTCCCCTTCCCCCACATCTCACGCCGCGTAGCACGGCTGAGAAGCGCCCAGCGCGCCTCAAATTTTGTGTCACAAGTTTGTATCATTATTAGGTGCCAAATTTCGGAGGCGAAGCGCAGTGCCTATAAATGTAATTGTGCCATAAATGCAATTGTGCCAAAAAATATAATTGTGCCAAAAAATATAATTGTGCTTAAAAATGTTGTGCCAAAAATTATTATTTTACCAAAAAATGTTGTTGTGCCAGTGGCGCGTTGATGTGAACGGAAATAATTTCTTTAGAATGTTGCTTACGTTGAGATCCGTGTTTGGGGGTGCATCGATCGATCTTTTCTTGATTGTGCTATTGTTGGGTGAAGAGCGTCGTAATTCACGCGTTAGTTCGTTGCCACTTTGATTCATTCGGCTGCAACGAACACTTTTTCGTGTTTCGCTTGTTCACCAAGATATTTATGGGTTTAAATCGTGCAATTCTTTAATTTCATATGATGGGTTCGCCAAAATGTTCGTTCGTTTTATGAGTTTCGCCTTTTCAACCTCCAAAAGATTATTTTTATATTATTATTCTCTAAATTCTGTATTCGGTACAACTAGCATACGTGCGTTAGTATGTAATACGAGTATGCCTCTAAGTGGAGAAGTTCCGACACTTCTGCTTGCATTCGAGCGTTTAAAATGGTAGTCTAAGCAGAGCACCTCTGACATCTAATGCTTTTTTACTTTAAAAAAGGAAGGAAAGCAACACAAACTACCCATACAGATGGCATATATTTGTGTGGGTAAGTGTGGTTTTCTTTCCTTTCTGAAGTAAACAAAAGCACTAGATATCGTTAGTGCTCTACTTCATCCACCATTTCATGGAGTCGAAAGCTAGCAAAAATGTAAGAACTTCCCTACTCGGAGGGTTATTACACACTGACGTAAACATGCTCGTTTTATTGAATACAGGATAAAAACATAAACTAACATAAGAGAATAAAAACATTAGCGAAATTTAGAAAGTCAGATGACGTTAAAAAAACGAACAACATTCAAAAAACGGACGAATTTTTTGGCCAACCCAATATTATGAGCCTATTTATTATTCTGGCCTCACTTTGCTCTAACAAGCCCAAAGTTTTTGAAGCCTAGTTATAGTTAGGTCAAAACTAAAATTACGGAAACTGCTAAAACGAGGTGAGACGAACTCGGGCTACAATTTAGAGTTCATACACATAGTAGACTCTGCGTGAGGTGCTTACTGAGGTCCAAAAACAGGACGCATGGAAGGGTCTTTTTTGTCCCCCCACTGAAGTGATAAACCTTTCCCGCTATCCAGTGCGACTCACGGACGCGGGTTGCCTAGTGTTATAAGCCACTTCACCTGTTCAAACTCACGCTTTAGTCGTGCTGCTCGTCGTAAGAGAACGACTTACCGCCGTCGCGCTCATTGGTGCCTTGCCATTTGATTCGCAGAGATTGTTTGTCTGAGTAGTTAAGGATTGAGCTGCTTTCGAGCGTTGAGGATTGTGCTACTCTCGAGCGTTGAGGATTGTCTGTCGTGGGTCGTAAAGGATTGTGCTACTCTCGAGGGCGTGTCGGCTTTCGCATGCATTGTCCGGAGGTCTTGAAACAAAAGAGTCATCTTACAAAGACCGATCATCATGTATGCCAAATCGAGATGATGCACAAAGAAGACCACATAGAAGGAGAACGTCATTAATGGATTAACGAATACACCTTGCGATATCTCCGCGCGCATTGTAGTGTTCTTTTTGTTGTTTGTAGCCCTGATGGTTCATTTTTCAAAAAAAAATTTGTAGCTGATGGCGCTTGGATTTATTGTTCTGCTTATGAACATTGCAGTCGGTCTGTTCATCATAACTAAAGCGGTATATCGAAGGAAAAGGAGCAGTTTCCAGTGAGTTTTTATGGGGGTGAACTAGCAGCCCCGGTGTGCAGTTAGCGTCATCTTCGTTATAACTTTTGTGTCTAATGAGTCTTTTAACTTCTTTCTGATCATCACTGTCAGTGGGATGATCGTGTTCACATATTACAGTTTCACGCTGTAAAATGAACCAGCTGTTTAGGTGAGCTTGAGAGCGGTCAATTGTGTATGAGGCTGTCGTGTATCACAGTTTTTATTATCGCAGGTTGCTGGCTTGATTTGAATATTACGGGCAGACGCGAAACGAGCAGATGCAGTGGAAAGGTATGAAAGCTAATCACTGAGGGCATTTCAACACTCCTATTTTGGTGCACTGCGTACCTTTCGATGATGAGGCTTAGATATATTTAAGATACCAGACATAGGCTACTTAAGTTTAGTGCTAAAATGGGAGAGATTGTACCAATTCTGTAACACGAGTCTAGACTGTTCAGTACTATTTATTTTTGTTTGCAAGTAACTGGGGACAGTTTCTTGCTTGAATGCGAGGGACTGCGGACAGTTTACGGCGTGAATGCAAAATACTGCTGACAGTAAATTGCTTGAATGAAAAATGTTGCCGACAGTTAATGGCTTCAATTGAAGGGGTTATGCGCAGGTGATTTCAACTTGAGCTAGACCACACAAAGTACTGCACGTAGTGCACCAATGTTACCATGACCAGTATCCAAGCTCTGTGAGCAATAATCTGCGCGGCGGCTTCAGCAAGTGAGGGCCCAACAAGCGTCGCGACCGCCTAATGTTGGCTCTAGCGCTGGCGATCAGCATCTCGAGCTGCAAAAAACACGAGGTACGAGGAAGTCTTGAGTGTTCTGGGTCAATTTTGCCGATTATTGCGCAGAGAAAATCGACAGCTTGTGAATGTCAGCCATAAATCCTATCGTGTTTTTTGGCCAGCCGGAATAACGACTGCTGCTGGAGCCGAGCCGGAGCTCGTGTGATGTTTGAGTGTGTGGTGTCCATACATTTATGCTCCACACGTGGATTTATGCTGGATTATGTGTGGCACTTGGCCCCTACGCTGTGTTCTGTGCTCGAGAGGCGTTTCATATAAACTTCAAACGCTCCTTATGCGGATTCTGTTCTCTTCATTAACGCTTTGAATGCGTCTGTTATATGTGAAGTTTATTATTCAACTCGAATTTAGAGACAATTGTAGTAAGTAATGTTGAAAATAGCAAACATTACCTGGATCGTGACTTCATTTACTTCTGATTTTGTGTTTATGAAAATTTAATTTGTGACTACTGGTCGGTAAGTTGTATTATGAAAACTCTGTCAGTGACCACCGGTGGCTCATGTCGCAGTCGAAGGATTAAAATGTTCATGATGTTATTCGTACTATTAGTGCGCTGCTATTAATGCTTCGTGCCAATGTATTAGATTTAGTCCGGTGCCAGTCCAGCTTGACCTTGTGCTGTTTATTGCTCCTATTTTATCAAAATTAATTCTGCGTCATCATACCCAGGAGACAAACTTGCTTAATAACTCGTTCTTCTGAGCATCGGTAGTCTCCATTTGATCTATAAAATAACGGCGCGTGTGTTTTTAAGAATTAAGATAAAGGTAAACATTTCTTGGAATCGACTCTTGCTTTCGAGCCCAAAGCAAAGTTTAGTGAATAAAATGTTTACTTCATTTAAAAAAATTTTGTGCTTGCTTAACCCGTTACCGTTAAAGTGAATTTCAAATTCCACTTTCATAAGCGGCTCAAATATATTTTATTCCTTTTGAAATTTTTGCCCTTATGTGTTCTTTGAAGTTCACTGCCGAGTGGCAGTCACTTCCTCGTTGTGATGTCGGTGACTACATGATGCCGGTGCCAGTTTAGTGATGGTGGTTGCGATAACAGTAATAGTGGACGTTGAAGGGTTAAGGAGGAACGTGAGTCTGTGAAGCAGCCGAGTCTTGTTGCCGCTGCCATCTCTCCACCCAAGTTTATGCGGAGTTGAGGCCAGATTTACGTGCGTTGTCACGACTGCATCTATCTTCATTTTCTGATGTGCTGTTCGTCGTAGCTTTATCAGTCCTGCGTTTGATGTGTTGTCTCTTCCGCAACTTTAATCCACTCCAAACATTGTATTTTTTTTACCAAAATCAACTATTGTATCTATGAGAATTAGCGCTCATAGGGGGGAAATGTGAGGGCCCGAGCTCAGAGTTAGGTAAGCCTTCTTTCTTGTTGAAATAAAATGTTTTTGTTATGTTAAAGACCACTTTTTTCGGTTCACCGTTGTCCTGTTTTTCAGCGCCTGCTATTTTCTTCTTCAACTTTTATTTTGTTTCATGAACTTCTTTCTACACTCACTGTTTCTTACTTACTTACTTACTTACTTAGATTCTGCGTACCCTTAACTCCATACCAAATGGTGGCTTCCTTCTTACTCTCTTTGGATCGCATTCTTTGCGGATAGGGAGGCTTAGACTAACTAATAATCTAATCTAATCTTTAAATCTTGTGGATCCTGGCGCTGATCGTTTGTCAGATGTTCTTTCGGTGTCAAGTTTTTCTAACCTCACTATCTGGGGTCTGAAATATCACACTTGTTTAATAAGTTTTCTCAAAGTTTTTGAGTGTGAGTATGTGAGGTCCGATAATATCTGCCCTGTCTTATCACTTTCGGTTGTCGATTGTAATTTAATTCTTATTTTCAATGAATAAAGATTGTTTATTTCAATTTTAATTCCTGTTCACATCCTACTGTTCGCCTTTCCTGCCCCTCCGCCCGGTTTAGATGCTTTCTTGAGGGCATGAGTTTCATTATATTACACAGACCATGATTGTTTATTGAGCGTCTTCAGTAGTAATGCTGAAGCTCTTCTTTTAAACGTTGTACTCTATTTTAAAATCGGCCATAAACACTTTTTTTAACGGCCTGTACAGCTAAAATTCAGCTTAAATTTGGTACCTGTTATGAAAGCATAGCTTGCTTTCCGTTTATTGATAACTGTCGGTCTTCAAAAAAAGCAGTATACCGCCCAGGTAAGCGTATAAAGATATTTTGCATAAATCAAAGTTTTCCAAAAAGAGGCTCATTTGAGCGGAAGTAATTTGTTTTGTGCTGTTATTTTTGTCGAGGTCAATTCCTCTCGAGGCCTGCAATCGTCCAAATAAAAAGTACGGGTGGAAAATATCAGGAATATTCCATGCGGTCAAGAAAATTTCAACGTAAGTAGAACTCCATAAATGATTTTAGTGAAAAATTTTTGCCTTGTTGTCAGGAAGTTGACACATAGACCGCCACCTGACCCGCCGGTGGTACACGGAGGGAATTTTCATAATGCTGCTGAGCGAACAGCAGTCACAAACTCAATTTCCATAAATACTTGTTCAAAACTAAATGAAGGCACGATCCAGTTAATGTTCGCTATTTTTAAGATTGCTCTCTACAATCACATTTAAATTTGAGCTGAATACTGAACTTCAGTTTTACCTGTCTCAGTCAAAATCTTCAGCCTACACAACACTTTCAAACCTATAACCAAGTAGGGCCACAAACTGTCGCATTATTCTCACAGCACGCGCTCTGTCAAAGAACATCGCCTTATTTCAACGCACAATAGTTGACGTTTCTGTGTCGACTGTGTGAGCTGAGCAGAATTAAAAGGCACCAATTTTGAGCCCGTTAGTTTATTATCCCTAAAAAGTAAAGTATCGTTGAGCCAACAATCATTATTCATTTTCACCACTTGGCACATGTCGTTTAAAACGGTAAATACGGTAAACAACACACCTCGGAAGCATACAATCCTCCGTGCCGCCTAAAATGCACGCATAATTTGCACACGGAAAGCAAAAGGTCGAGGTCCCTGAAGAAAAATGAGCATGAGGATAATGATCACAGAGCTTGTGTATCTTATGTTGCGCGCCGTTACCTACACTCTAGCTTTACATATACCGCCTGTCCTGAGCCGCACACGTCCATCGCTCAACGTTGTCGTGTTAGGCCGCCGTCACGCGGAGACCAAATGGTAACGTTTCGTCACAATGGTCTACCGTCAGCTGTCCCCCTCTGGGGGATACTACTATTTTACCTATGGGAATTAGCGCGCCCAGGGGGAAATGTGTGGGGCCCGAGCTGAGAGTTAGGTAGGCCTTTTTTTGTTGAAATAAATTTTTTTTTTGTTAAGGATCACCTTTTTTCGGTTCACTGCTGTCTTGTTTTTCAGCACCTTCTACTTTCTTCTTCAACTTTTATGTTGTTTCATGAACTTCTTTCTCAACTTACTGTTTCTATGCCCCTTCTGCATAGATTCCGCATCCCCTTATTCCCATACTAAATGGTGCCTTCAACCTTCCTCTCTTCGATACGCTCTCTTTTGCGGTTAGGGAGGCTGAAACTAACAAATCTAATTTACAGTCAGCGGTACCACTCGGTCTGTCCTGCGCTGCGCAACCGTCAGATTTCAGCTTCAGTTTGGGACCAGCTTAGTCAAATCATATCAGAACCGTGATTTCATACCTTGATTTCAGAACCATGACTTCAGAACCATGATTTCATACGATGATTTCAGAACCATGACATCAGAACCAAGACACCAGAACCATGATTTCATACCATGATTTCAGAACCATGACATCAGAACCATGATTTCATACCATGATTTCAGAGCCTAAAATTATGTCTGTCCCCTGGCTGTCCTTAGCAGCACACCGCCAGCACTCAGCGCTGACGTGAGGAGCGCTGAGCAGCGGCTCCATCCTGGGCTGTGGTGCGGGCCGTGCATCACTGCAGTATATGCATCACTGATTGCATCACCCTTTCCTGGATAGTATGCGGGCTATGCATCACTGCAGGATATGCATCACTTATATCTCTTGAATAGTATACGGGCCATGCATCACTGCAGGGAATGCATCATCCTCTCCTGAACAGCATAGTACGGACCATGCATCACTGTCCGCCGTGGTACACGAGTTTTGCATGAGCGAGAGGCGTGCTCGTGTCACCCCGCTGCCTCCCTGCGCCCGTTACAACGGGTGCCACTCTGTGTTATTCATGTGGAGCAGAGCTGGCATTTTCCCGTTGTTGTGCTCTGATTGATGAGTCCAGCAGCGGTTCGGGTACAATGGATCGTGTGTCGTGTGGTCTTGTCTCTTTGTAATATTTTATTTCGGTTCCGGGTATCCACAGGTCGCCATATATCAAGCGAAGCCAAATCGCCTTGTATTTATGTGTCTGTACAGCAGCACGGCCCGACACACCTGACGACATAGATCTTGTGGCTCGGATCTATTGATTTCGTTGGCCGCTCATCGCTCACGCGTGTCACTCTCTCAGATCCTGCCGCCTACTGTGTTAGGAACGGGCAACTTTTTTCAGACCCGATATCTATGGTCTGCTAAGTCTTTTCTTTGTCTTTTAGTTACGGTTCCCTAATTTCATAACTCGTTAATGCTCGTGAAAATGTGAGGTCCTCAGCTGAGAGTGAGGTGGACCTTTTTTTGTTGAAACGAAATGTTTTTTGTTTTCTCAATGAACATCTTTTTTTCGGTTCACTGCGGTTGTGGTTTTCAGCACCTCTGACTTTATTCTTCAACTTTTATCTTGTTTCCTAACTTTTCTTCTTGACCCTTTTTTCCATGCGCACGGGATCCTGTGCGTGAACTCACCTTATTCGTAGATTCCGCATTCCCTTAATTCCATACTAAATAGTGCCTTAATCTTTCTTCTTTTTGAAATTTTTGTATGGGTAAGGGAGGCTAAATCTAACTTATCAATCATTGGTGCTCGCAAAGATTTTAAACTTCAGTTATAGGAACGGACTATCATAAAGGTTGTGATTGATAATTTCTTATTGTCGGATTTTACTTAAAATGACCGCTCCTGTGATTGATGATTGAGATTCCACGACCTGCTTGATTTGAATGCATTAGACAATGTGAGGGCCTGAGCTGAGAGTTAGGTAGGCCTTCTTTTTGTTGAAATAAAATGTTTTTGTTATGTTAAGGACCACCTTTTTTCGGTTCACTGCTGTCCTGTTTTTCAGCACCTACTACTGTCTTCTTCAACTTTGGTCTTGTTTCATAATCTTCTTTCACAACTAACTGTTTCTATGCCTTTCTGCGTAGATTCCGCGTTTCCTTAACTCCATACTAAATGGTGCCTTCCTCCTTCCTCTCTTTGGATCGCAATTGTTGCTGGGTAGGGAGGCTAAAACTAACGACTAATCTAATCTTTGAATGCATTAGTTCTCAGGAAATGCTTTCAACATCACCATAGTTGAGCTATGAACTGTTTATGTTCTCAGTTGGTCCTGTCAGTTATTCAATCATTGACGAGCAAAAATTTATCTAAATTAATTTGTCGGTTTTGTTGTATGGAGGTCCCTGAAATTTATAACTGTATTTTGATCTCCATTGAATAACGAGCTGTTGTATGTAAGACTCCTGTCAATCGAGCGTCGCTGGGCGGTGATTGCAAGTTTCAATAAACTTTGCTTTATTTATGCTTACTTATCTGAAAAGTTTTCCTTCTCTGCGTTGCGTGAGCAGAGCGCGTATGTCTTCAAACGAGCTATCTGTTGTCCTCCAACGAACAAAACAAATTAAATATTAATTTTTGATTTCAATAAATCTTTAGATTTTTGAGTTGGCATGCTATGAATACAAAGCACTTCTCTCTTGTGATAACATTTTCAGACTAAATGAATGAACTACGGGTATGAAAGTTTTAAGCATCATTTCCTCGACCATTTAAAAGTAATTTGAAGACTTATTGAACCAACTCATGAAAAATAACTCAAATAATCTGTCGTTAGGCTTGTTACAGAGTATTTTCCTTCCAGAAAATATTACTCTGAGCGAAAGCCACGCTTCGCTCACATTTGTTTAGTTTGACACGCTTGGTTCCGTTGGCCGTCCAGCGTTGTGGCAGAGGCAGCTCATGGTCGTGTCAGAGTTCACCGAGCAATTCCCTAAACTTCCATCTTCTTCAAAACATTCCGACAATCGCAATATTTTTCGACGTACAGTTGGCTTCCACGGAAGGCAATTTGAGATAACCATCGCAATCACGCCCCCAGTCCATGTCTTACAATGGGTCAAGTTTGATTTCCGTCATTAATCTCTGTTTGGACCGGCCACTTCGCTCCCACTAACTCGAAATTTTTTTTCCAGACATCGAACTGGCGGAAAGTGAAGAATGTCGTACACTGGACCCCCTTCGTCCAGACGTACAAACGTCACAAGTACCCCTGGGTCCAGCTTGCAGGACATCAAGGTGAGCACAACTCACAAAACTTTATTTAGTAACGTCCAATTTAATTTAGTAACGTTTAACACTTTGACTGCGGCAACTAAATATTAAGTTCAAACTCAAATTTAACGTCAATTGTAGTAAACTATTTGAAAAATACCAAGCATGAACTAAATCGTGCCTTCATTTAGCTTTAAGTATTCATAAAAATTGAGCTTGCGACTACTGGTTGGTCAGCAACATTATGAAAATTAATTTTGTGTACCACCGGTGACGCACGTCGCAGTCAAAGTGTTAAGCTTATTCAATTTTTTTTAGTCTAAAAACTGGAAAGATGTCTTCATGACACGTTGGCATGTGCGCCGTCTTGACTGATGGTACGCGGAGCTGCAGTCTCACGACTGCAGACTGGTTCAAAAAACTTAACTTTAATTTCATTAATCTTTTATTTTCGGTAGTCATTTCTGTTTCTGAGCAGAGCGCTCGTAGCGCGCCCCTCGAGTTGCGTGCAGGAATGCACGCGAGAAGCTTACGTTGATAACACAGACGCCTGACGATGAGCGATGAAGTGTGTAAACGAGGGGTCAGAGTGGGATCAAAATGTGGAGTTTCAAAGCCGTCGCGCGTGTTTTAAATACGCAGATGTTGAGCCCCTAATGGGTGCGGTGTCGGGGTGTAAACACGGGGAGGGTCGTCTGGTGTAGGTGTGAGCGTATGCAGGATACCGGCGAGTGGTGTGTAGTGTTCTTTGTGTGTCACTTTTGCCTTGATGCGTCGTGTTCAGGAGGCTATTTAGTTGTCAGACTAGTGTACACGACCCGTCAGAAATGACGAGATTCGATAGTTTCCTTAAACAAGTCTCAATATATGGATGACCAACAAATATACCTATCTTAATAGTACCCACAAATTAAATATTCTTGTACTTGGGTACTGGTGAAACTCGTATCACAGATATGGTCATTAAGCGTTCTTTAAAGCGGCCCATAGACACTCAATTTAATTGTCAATATCATTGACTCAATATATTGACGAGATTTTTTGTTGCCCACTAAGTCAATTAATTGACGGTCGTCAATCAAGCCCACAGACGGTCACTCAAATTGTCAATATTCATTATTGTCAATTATACTGACAATAAAATTGATCGCCTATGGGCCGCTTAAGAGCGTGAAAGTTATTTTTGACAGGATTCCGAACGTTGAAGAAGCTACTCAACAACGTGTTGAATACCTTCCTCTAATTTTGTGAAATAGTTTCTTTACCGATAATAGCAGTTCAATTTTAGTGCGGCAATCATAAGTACTCATTATTTCGGGAACAAATATTATTTATCATATTTATCATATTTCGGGAACAAATTATCAGCGACCAGAATCAGCTCAAAAGGGTAAAGTTGTAAAATATCTCGGAAGGTGTTGATTTCGATCAGAAAAACGTTTCTCTAGGGAATGAACGGATTCATTAGAGTAATTTGAGAAACTTGAAGAGAATCCAGCTTTCCTGGCCGGCATTTTTTAAACTATGCTCAGTTTCTGCCTCTTATACGTAGTTGAGCTATAATATCGCTGGTGGCAGCGTGCCTATCAATCAAAAAGTTTGTGTACCTGCGTAGAAATGGTCATGATTCTGCGTCGATTTTTCAGCTCTCAACACGGATTAGTAGTCGGAAGACATAAGCAGCAGTCCTTATCGCAATCAGCACCTGATAAGAAAGAGTTCCAGCCGTGACGTCAAGTTTCTCTCCCCCTCGCGTGCCTCAAGTTCGAATGTTCGCTCACCGTATCACTGATACGCTGCCTCCTCGTGCCGCCTTATCTATGCTACGCTTATACTTTCTAGGGCCTAAACCACGGTGGAGGAAACAAGGTAGGGTCATTTCTATGGGGGAAAATACACCTCCTCTGGTTCGGCTAGTCAATAAAAGGCTTTATTTCAAACAAACTCTATGATGTCACCAAAACACCATGTCGTTGGGCCAATAGTGGAGCAAGATTTGGAGTAGCAGTGCTACAAGATGCAATATGATCGCTGCTATTGGTTCGTTGCCGTGACGTCAACAAAACCCCACCGTGAATAAAAATAGACTGGTTTGAACCTACCTTGCTTCCTCTACCGTAGCCTAAACGTACGCCGTAAAATGGCTTACAAGTTTGACCAGAATTTAATCAAAGATAATTTCGCACCAAATAGTTGCGGTTTTACTGCTTGGGAATGCGAGTGCTGTGCGTCGATTTCGTGGCATGATGACTTGCGGTGGTTGTGTGCACTGTACACACGCGCGAGTTGTTTTCCTCGGTTGAAGTGAATAGGATGGAATTAGCGAGTAAATGCATTCGTTTCTTGATCAAATTTTCGAAAATTGTGCGCAAAGCAAGGATGTAAAATGTGTATGAAAATGTGGCCAGGAGACAGTTTTCAATTAATTTTTTTGAGTATAACTTATCGGTCATATAGACTTTGAAAAATAATTCTTATATACGAAATAATTAAGTACGAATGTTAAGGGGCCTGTTTCTATGTGAGGTTTAGTGCTTTTTACCTCAGGTCTGGTGTCTCGTAACTCTACGGAGTCTACTACGAGCATTTCAACGAACCAAAGCTCGAAAAATCGACCGATCTGGTCCAGCCTAGGAAAGAATTGTTGCATTTTTCTCCATGACTCATTTCCTGAATGTTCTATTAGCACTGTTACAAGTAGGGATAAAGCTTTGCTGTCAAAAACCATCTAATTAATGTGATTATTTTAACGGAACAAATAAGACCTGCAGGAAAATGGGGAAGTGATCTTCAATGTGCTCATAATAATGCTACACGAGGATGAATTCAAGAATAATATCTGATGTTTGTGAATACTAAAGTTTATCTAACTGCGTCAAGCATAACGTACGGGACTTGAGACGTAAGAAAGGATGACGTTTACCCAACGTCGTGACGTCAGGTCTGCATGCAACGTCACACGCGGTGTATGTCCTGCGTCTGGGACTTCATAGAGACTGATTTACATTCGTCTAGAATTTGTCTCATTTGTCTAATTTTTATGTGTCAGATTTATATTTGTTTTACCGGGGCGCGATAAAATATTCGAAATGCCTGGTCAATTAATCGGTAACCTGAGCCAATTTTGTGCGCTTTTTCTCGTAATTGAATGGCGAGTAGCTGCTCTGATTCCTGATGGAATGTGTTATTAATTAGGGAGCTTCTGGATTTTATGAAAGTGTCTGGAACCTCGCCCCTCTATCTTTTAGTCCATCCCTCTAACTTTAGTATAGTCTATCTTTTTCAGGTGATGTTGATGACGAACCTATGTCTCTAACATGACTAGACTATCAATAATTCTATGTTCTGATCTGTCAATTTGGGAGACCAGGCCAGGCATTTTTGTTATACTTATGTTCGTATTTCTCGTTGTCCATCGAAACAATCTCATCGGATGAGACGAAATTATCGCTTGATCTTGTCCGGAATTAGCGGTCCATTAAAGATATTTTATACCCGCTGCATGTATGTTGTCGGCTTTTAAGTTACCTTTTGGCTTCTTCCTAGCGCAAAAACGCAATGCGTTGTTGAGAAATGAACAACACATGCCGTTACGGGCATGGAGACAATCTGTTGGCTCGCTGTGTGGGAAGGCCTAGTGTATGGGGCCCTGAACATTGTGCTAGGCCTATATGACCCCCTCAGGGGGAAACAACTATTGTATCTATGGGAATTACCACTCCCAGGGGGAGAATGTGTTAGGGCCCGAGCTGAGTTAGGAAGGCCTTCTTTTTGTTGAAGTAAAAGGTTTTTTGTTATTTTAAGGGTATCTATGGGAATTAGCACTCCCAGGGGAACCATTTGAGGGCCCGAGCTAAAGGTTAGGTAGGCTTCCTATTTGTTGTAATAAAATAGGTTTTTGTTTTGTTACGGACCATCTTTTTTCGGTTCACTGCTGTCCTGTTTTTCAGCACCTACTACTTTCTTCTTCAACTTTTTCTTGTTTCATGAACTTCTTTCCTAGCTTACTGTTTCTGTGCACCTTGTGCATAGATTCCGCGTTCCCTCAACTCCATACTAAATGGTGCCTTCCTCTTTCCTCTCTTGGAACATCTTTGTCGTGGTTAAGGGAGGCTAAAACTTTCTTATATAGTAATAGTAATAGTTGTTATTTTAAGGGCCATCTTTTTTCGGTTCACTCTTATCCTGTTTTTCGGCACCTACTACTCTTTTCTCCAACTTATATCTTGTTTCATAAACTTCTTTCTCAACTCCCTGTTTCTGTGCCTCTTCTGCATGAATTTCGCGTACTCTTATCTCCTTACTAAATGGTGCCTTCCTTCTTCCTCTTTTCGGAACTCTTTTTTCTAGTGGTAAGGGAGGCTCAAACTAACATCTGATCCAATCTGTGCTAGACCTGCCTGGAGCCGATCGTCATGAATGTGAAGGTTGCACCCGATCATCTACATGCAAATGTCCATGAAACGCCTGAGTGTATCTGACGACTGCAGATCCAAAACCATGAGCTAAATTAAAATCTCTGTGAAGTGTTTTTTGTAGGAACCCAGTTTTGTAGGTGTTCATACTTCATACCACGCCTCATACCACGCCTCATACCACGCCTCATACCACGCCTCATACCACGCCTCATTCCACGCCTCACACCACGCCTCACACCACGCCTCACACCACGCCTCACACCACGCCTCACACCACGCCTCACACCACGCCTCACACCACGCCTCACACCACGCCTCACACCACGCCTCACACCACGCCTCACACCACGCCTCACACCACGCCTCACACCACGCCTCACACCACGCCTCACACCACGCCTCACACCACGCCTCACACCACGCCTCACACCACGCCTCACACCACGCCTCACACCACGCCTCACACCACGCCTCACACCACGCCTCACACCACGCCTCACACCACGCCTCACACCACGCCTCACACCACGCCTCACACCACGCCTCACACCACGCCTCACACCACGCCTCACACCACGCCTCACACCACGCCTCACACCACGCCTCACACCACGCCTCACACCACGCCTCACACCACGCCTCACACCACGCCTCACACCACGCCTCACACCACGCCTCACACCACGCCTCATGCTCGAATTCTTGATCGTCGCAAAGCGCTCAAGTAACCAACTCGCACATGATTATTCCATACGCCGGCAGCTCTGACTGTAATGATACCGCCTGGTGTAAGTTGCGAAGTGTGTAGGTTGTGTGGTGTGGGCTGTGTGTGGTGTGGGCTGTGTGTGGTATGGGCTGTGTGTGGTGTGGGCTGTGTGTGGTGTGGGCTGTGTGTGGTGTGGGCTGTGTGTGGTGTGGGCTGTGTGTGGTGTGGGCTGTGTGTGGTGTGGGCTGTGTGTGTGGTGTGGGCTGTGTGTGTGGTGTGGGCTGTGTGTGTGGTGTGGGCTGTGTGTGTGGTGTGGGCTGTGTGTGTGGTGTGGGCTGTGTGTGTGGTGTGGGCTGTGTGTGTGGTGTGGGCTGTGTGTGTGGTGTGGGCTGTGTGTGTGGTGTGGGCTGTGTGTGTGGTTTGGGCTGTGTGTGTGGTTTGGGCTGTGTGTGTGGTGTGGGCTGTGTGTGGTGTGGGCTGTGTGTGGTGTGGGCTGTGTGTGTGGTGTGGGCTGTGTGTGTGGTGTGGGCTGTGTGTGTGGTGTGGGCTGTGTGTGTGGTGTGGGCTGTGTGTGGTGTGGGCTGTGTGGTGTATGTTTAATTCCAACAAGTTTTCAAAAGTCTATGATACATGCATCATTTATTTGAACAACACTTGTCAATTTTCCTCGAACGAGGCAAACTGATTTTCATCAATTGATGGATTTGTTTAAATTTTCGAAGCATTTTCTATCGTAGTGAAACACGTGGAAGTTTTATAAGAAAACACAAGTGTTCTGCGCGGAACAACTGCCGACCGCACTTAGTTGTAGCATTCGAGTCCAGCGAGCCCTATTGTAGAATTTGAGCAGCTGTTCTCTGCACAGCCTTTCCTGAGAGGGACACAACTATTGTACCTGTGGGGAAAATGTGAGGTCTCGAACTGAAGGTTGTAGGTAGGCTATCAAATGGAACGGTTTTCATGCATTGTTACGACCATCTTTTTTTTTTGGTTCACTACTGTCATGATTTTCAGCGCCTATTACTCTTTCCTTGAACTTTGATCTTGCTTCATAAACTTCCATCCCAAGCTACTGTTTCAGTGTACTGGGCACCTTTTGTGTGAGCATACCTTGGGAATAAATTCCGAATTCCCTTTACTCCATTCTAAATGGTGCTTTCCTGCTTCCTCTCTTTGGAACAACTTTGTTGCGGGTAGAGGGGCCTTCACTAACATATAATCTAATCCAATCTTCATCCTTCCTCTCTTAGGAACATTTTTATTTTGACTAGGGAGTTTAAAATGAATTTTAATCTAATTTTACCATGCCACCCGCATTTTTTGCTCACAATTTTATGGCTGAGCAAGCCAAATATTTTCAGAAATATCACTGAGGTATCCCCAATATTCTGAGCCCTTGTTTCTTCTCTGCGTCGATAATACACCTTTATGGTATTCCTATGATGATATAACCGACAGGGGAAAATAAATACTCGGTTCGGGTTTTTATGGGACATAAGTATGAGCATATCTTGGAGCTCCATTCCAAGATGTGATCATTAGTGCAGTACGACCATCCGAAATTTCAGTTGAGAAACTTATTTACAGTTTAAAAATGGAGGCTTCTAAAATATTGAACTATTCTGCTTATTTCAGTTCATGAACGATCGATGGTGTTTGTGCGAGACAAAATGTTGAATATGGACTGCCAGATCACATTTGCGACGATTTTTATGAAACAGTAATAGTTTATGGCTCTGCAACCAAAGCTAGGGACTCTTTTGTTTTTTACTGCCACATGTCGTTTAGGAGTTGGGACTCGAAGTTCAATACAGGTTTGGGAGGCGTTTCAGAGTGCCGAATTCTTAAAGGCTTCCTGAAACTGAGAACCGAAAGAATTGAATAAAATGTTCTGTAATAAAAAGCTTACTGCATGCATACGCCTTGGAATAAAAAAATATTTTAAAAAAATATACACTGGGTATCTGTAGACACTATACGACATGTAAATAAACTTAGTTTATTTATTATTAATTTTTTGAAAGGGTGCGTTTCTTATGCTCCACCCTGTACATGAGAACCAGAAGAACCGAATCAAAAGTTCAGAATTAGAAAAAAAAATTTATTGCATGCAAAGGCCTTGGAACGTTTAGACTTGAGGTGGAGTCGCAGAAATTTGTCGACTACGTGTGATGACTTGGGGAAAGTCCCTAAAACGTCGAGTTCCATGGGGAGTGGCACAAGTATCTCAACTTGTGGTCAAGTTCCCCTGTTTTTTTGTTTGGCTTACCAGGAGAACCAAGAATCATTCTGAAACCAATTTTATGAACCAATTTTGAAATTATAAAGTTCATTTTCAATTGAGGGCATCCTGAAGCTCTAGTTTTATTTATTATTGCTCATAATGCATGCATGCAATGTTTGGAGCGTGTGTGTGCAATTGGAGTGTTCAACGCTCGGAGGGCGTGGTGCACGGGTCGTGCACGCGTGGTGCAAAAGTCCTATGTGTTCCAGTCTAACTTTTTCGCCGTAACTTCTATGATTTTAGGCACTCATTGCAGATGCTGCACTTGGGCGGTTAAAATCATAGATGCCTCGGCGACAAATTTAGATTGAAGTAGTTTCGGCCAAACAGTGCTTCTGTAGACTTCAATTTACGCCCAAAATTCATGTATGGTTCAGTTGAAATGTGCTTTTATTTGTGATCAACACACGAAAAAAAAACATTTTTTTATTGAGGACGTTTTAAGAGACGTTTCATGTGTGAAATTTCTTCAATTGTTAGAAAGGAAGGCGTTTGTTTGGTTTTATTTTCTTCTACCCAATATCCTCGCCTATTGTCTCAGAATCTACTTGTCAGAGCCTCAATGTTGCAAAGTAAAGTCGTTTGACGGTGACTTTTGCAAGGCACATGGGAGTGCACATGGAAGTGCAGTGCTACGGCACTACAGCTGCGGGTTTGCGTCTCAGGGCATCTACACAGTATGTCCCTTAAAAACCCGAACCGAGTATTTATTTTCCCTTGTCGGTAATATCATCATAGGAATACCATAAGCATTTAATTTCTAGCAAAATTATCATTAAAAATTAACCTATAGAAAAAAGGGTACTACTGATTATGATGGTTTTACTGATACGGGAAAATAAATACTAGATCCGAGTTTTTGTGGAACATACGTATAAGCGACTAGTACATCAAGTAAATAACTTTTAGTATCACGCTCCCGTAATGCAATGCTCAACTCTTTATTTTAATGCAATAAATGATTACCAAAAAATACTCACCCCAAATAGGACTCTCCAGTATTGCCGCAGCTCGCACTCAAGTCCATGTCCTAAGTTGAGGCAAAATTACCCGTACCAACGGAAGAATCGAACTGTGTTATGTTCTGAATGCACGTTCATCTTTTACCATGAGATGACTGTCGAGTAGGGAGTGTTGAGTCCCAGTCAAACTTTTTCCCCGGAGCATGCATAGTGTTTGCTGCCTAATCGATTTAATGACTGGGGCGGCGAAAAACATGCATGCAGGCGGCAAAAAAGTTAGGATGGGTAGGGTAGTGTCGATGAGTAGGGCAGAGTAAACGAGTTGAGTAAAACATGAGTAGGGTAGTGTCGATGAGTAGGGCAGAGTAAACGAGTTGAGTAAAACATGAGTAGGGTAGTGTCGATGAGTAGGGTAGAGTAAACGAGTTGAGTAAAACATGAGTAGGGTAGTGTCGATGAGTAGGGTAGAGTAAACGAGTTGAGTAAAACATAAGTAGGGTAGTGTCGATAGCCCAAGATCAATTCCCAGCGTAATATTATTGCGATGTTTGGCGTAATATTATTGCGATGTTTGCTATCGAATCAGAAAATATTTTCAGAAATTCTTTCCTGGAGGAAGCAGTCGAGCTGCGATCGAGTAACGCACTTAAGTTAATCAGGTTTGCAGAGAGCTGGCTAACTCGTGTCGCCCTCCCACAAAAAACAGATTCGGGGCGAAAATTTCTTTATAAGACAACAGTGCTGAAGTTTGCGTCTGAGATTAGTTCTTTTTTCATGCTATTTACGCTGTAATAAAATTTTGTTATTTTATAGTTATCTCGACAGACCTCCACTGAATCTTGGAATTGCATTTAACGTTAGTCCTCAGTGTTTCCTGACATGCACTATTAATTTTCGAGTTATTTGTGTTTTTTTTGTATTCTGGCATTCACTGAATTAGTGCTTTAGGTATTTGTGTATTCTAACGTACACTGTATTAATGAACAAATAACTGTACAAATAACAAATATACACCATTATTTACGCATCATGAAGTACACTGTATCGGTTCTTCAGCTGTTTATATCGTGACGTACACTATACAGAGTGTTCATGTGTGCGCCGCAGTCTAAATGCTGATGTGCCGTTGCATCATCGCGTTCGTTAACCTTGCCCGTATATTTACCATTAATATGGTAAACTCCGCGCATTCATTATGCATGTTGTGGTGTGTACTACGCTAAGATAAAAGTTGAAGGCTTCGCATTAATTCCAGAGACGGTAATGTGTGAGTGTGTTCCAGATTATTCAGTCATAATTAAGATTAAACTGAAGGCAATCCAGATTATTCAGTCATGATAAAGATTAAATTGAAGGCTTCGCATTAATTCCAGAGACGGTAACGTGCGAGTATGATCCATATTATTTAGTCTGGAAGCTTCTATCGATACCAAATTTGCGGCATGCGCAACTTGTCCTTCACAAATAAGGCCTTGAAGTTCAGGCGAGTTCTCTCAATGAAACGACTACGCAACCTTCGTATTCTAGTATTGCTTTTTAGGCCACTATCGAATGCGATCTAAGCGACGTGCAAAAAATTTTAAGTGGTCAGTGCCTCCGAGTCGAGAGGTGGTGGTAGTAAAAATGTGCTAAAATTAGCACAACGATGAAGCGGGAGCAATTGTTCAGAGATGTTGAGTAAAAGAAAGGAACTAACTTAAGAGTTGAGATTGGAGAACTTTCAGGAACTGAGCTCGTGTAAAGTGGCTCATAGACGATCAATTTTATTTCCAATATAATTGACAATGATGAATATTGACAATTTAATTGATCGTCTGTGGGCTTCATTGACGACCTTCAATTAATTGACTTAGTGGGCAAAAAAATTTCATCAATATATCGAGTTAATGATATTGACAATTAAATTGATCGTCTATGGGCCGCTAGGAGTGAGGGACACTGCGCTCAGCGTAGCGTCGTGTGAATGAAAATGAGCGAAGTTCTCAACTGTGGAACTCGTATTAATTTAACCCCCAATATTTGTTTGATGTGTGATCGTGGCTGCGAAAGTGGCGCTAATGAGAAGTAAATACGCCTTCATTATTATGATCTATGTCACATTGAAGTTCAATCCCGCACATTTAGAATGATCTTCCCGCATGGGGATACAACTATTGTATCTATGGAAATTAGCGCTCGTAGGAGGAATATGCGAGGTCCCGAGCTAACGGCTAGGTGGGACTTACTTTTGGTAAAATAAAATGTTTTTGTTTTGCTACGGACCATCTTTTTTCGGTTCACTGCGGTCCTGTTTTTCACCACCTACTACTTTCTTTTTCATTTTTATCTTGTTTTTATAAACTTTTTCTCAACTTCACTGTTTCTATGTGCCTTGTGCATAGATTCCGCGTTCCCTTAACTCCATACTAAATAGTGCCTTCATCTTTCTTCTCCTTGAACATCTATGTTACGGTAAGCGAGGCAACAACCAATTTAATCAATCAATCCATTCATCTTCGTTGTAAACGAGCTTTCTTTGCAGGACCTGCGATCAGACTTCTTCGATGATCGATACTATTGAACGTATTCTTTCGCTCGGTGTTCCCGATATAACTGGCTGGTGTTGTGGCTATTTCTATTGTGTTGACTTGAATGTTTCTGCGTGTAGGCTCTCGTGTTGACGCTGCAAGGGCGTTATCGCGTCCTGCATCCGGCCGACTGCAGTGTGTGCCGTAAATGGCAACTGCCTCACTCCTGCCTACAGTTATTGTGAATATCCTCCATTTTTATATCATGTTTTATATTACGTGCGTCTACTTAGTTTATATTACGTGAGTCGTCTTTCAGAGGACTACTACTAATGTATTTATGGGCATTGGAAGACTCTGTGATCTTTCATAGAGACTTCAGGGTGATACGTATAAATGGCAACTGCCTCACTCCCGCATACGTAGAGTTATTGCTAATCGTGCGCTTCGAATTTGACTCTTTTTCTTCGGGTCTGTTTTCATACTTGCCAGAGATCACGTTTTGTAACTAGGTAGGCTGACAGAATTATTCGGGTGAGCTGTTAGTGACCAGTTTAGAGGTACATCTTTTGTAAGTCAAAGCTCATTTTTTTCGTGCCAAAACCTCATTTACGAGTATTAACTGCCTTGAGGTACCCAGAGATTATTACAATGGTTAAGGATTCGATCGTTTAGTTAGTGCAAGCCAAGTCTGCATTTTTCACATAGCAAATATTCACCTTTGGTTTCTTCCGAACTCGCGCATGAGATTCAAAAGATGCGCGATATCTGCTCCTGCAAATCTAATGCTGAAATGTTCAGCAAACGGTTAAATTAAGCTGCTTCTGCAAATGTACTGTGCAAATTTCTCTCAAAGTTTCCTTATGAGAAGTGATCGGAAGGTTGATAGAAGGTTTAATTTTATTCCTCCAGCTTTACTCCTGCACGTCCAGTTATGATGTTAGTACAGATGTGTTTTTTCGTTCTGTTATTCGTCTGTCACAATTTTTCCTCGCAGTTTCATTCTGAGCAAAGTTAGGAGACCAATTCTACTTAAGGTGCTTCAATAGTTGGTAAAGATCGTGAGCTTCCGTTCCAGCACCTAGCAGTGCTAATATATGGTTTAAAATAAAAAACCACTTGATCCTATTATTTCGCTTGCAGCAACGTTACTGTCAGTCGTTACTTCTCTCCACAGTAAGTAAAAGCATCTATGAGCAAAGTTTTTTCTTACTAATATTTTTAGTTATGAGCTTAAATTAGAGTATTTTTTCCAGTGACTTATTATTAGAGAAGGCGCTTATTGTTTCTTCCAAGTGCATCGCTCTGTTTCTTTCCGTTCATTGGCTACCCAACTGTCAGCCTGCGGTGTTTCATTATTGGTTTCGAACCTTTGAACAGGGTTGACTGGCCTTGTTTGGCAAAAAGATTTGTAAAACATGTGCAAATGGACCGCGTTGTTTTGTAAACAAGTTACGAACTTCTATGGTTATGAATAAGGCAGGTGTTGTAAGTGAGGGGTTTATGATGTGAAGGCTGCACGAATTGTTATAGAAAGAACGACACGCAAATCAAGCGTGTTGTTACTCAAAACTTGATATTTTCTCTGCAAACGGCAGACCAAAGAAGAGCGCCCTTAAACAAATCTTAAGCACATCAAAGGAGAACACACTTAAACACATCAGAGGAGAGTACATCTTTAAGGCACATTCTCAGTTCCACGCTTCACACCAACCGCCAGACCGCTCTCACAATTATTTGCATATCCAAGGAAGACCATAAGTACATTGGTGGTCCCCGTGAATTCTGTTGAGCGATCCGTAAGCTTAATTGCTGTATTGCTAACAAACGAATAGCCGGAAGGGTGTTATAATGTCAGTGCAGCTCAAAAGGAAATTTCGGATTCACTTGGTGTCGCACCTCGTCATGAGATATAAGGGCGCAACGCGTATATAAGGGTACGCGTTGCTGCTGCAGCATCCGTACCCTCAATTTGACTTGCTGGGCCTCCAACGTTGGTGATGCTCAAAATATGTAATTGGTTATCAACAGCAGAGCCGTCGGTTAATGTCTCAATGGCACGAGTGTTTCGGGCTCCTGTGAACGACTCGCTCTGTGCGTTTTCATCGCTTACTTTATGCGATAATTTCTGCTGAGAAAATAAACCTTGGTGTTTTTCTCCAGATCTGAAAGCTAGTCGTTTTGTGAGAGAAGTATATTGCAGCAGAAAACACGGCTGCTCAGTTCTCTTTCATCTGAGGTCGTGTCGCTGCACATAAGCGCTTGGCAACGCTGGCTTCTCTCGCCTGGCGTACACTGCCAAGTTCAAGTCGACGCCAAAGATCGAATTCTGTTACCATTATTCAGTCCTTATTTGTGCGCAATGTAGAAACGGTTATCATTTTACCAAAAAATTGATATTGGAAAACATAAATTATTTTTTGTTCAAAATGAAAGTGAGTCTGATCTGTTACGAAAAAAATACCGTGTAATTAGCCTGTTGTAATTACCTCGCTCGTTCGATAACCGCTCCATTTAGCTGAGCTGTATTCCGATTATGATAGATTGCCAGCCAGCGGATGATTGCCGATCAATAAATGATCTAAATTGGACTAATCAATGCATGAGCTTTCATCTCGCGCTTATTATTTTTAAATTTACGGGCAGTTTAAGCGATTTGCCCTTCAAAATAATGATACTGCGGGTATTTTGCCTAATAAAAACCATTTGCTGGGGATTTTCTGACGTTCTTCATACGCTGGAGAATGGAAAATTGGAATGTCTACGCTGGGCAACGCAGAACGTTAGGACTTGGAGCTCTAAGAAAAATAGTACTTCTCAAACTAGATGCTGTCAAGATTCATTAAGATCGATGCGTGTTAATTGTGCTGTTCTAAAATGGTGCATCTCTCCGACTGGTCGGCAAGAAATCGTATTAATGTGAGCCTTTGAATTAGTGCGAGTATTTCTTCTGGAATTGTAGACGCGGAGAAGATTTGTTTTTTAATCCGAACGTCTCATGGAAATGAAAACTGCATTCATGAATTTTGGAAGAAATTTCGTGTACGCCTGATCGATCTTTACTTTGAACGGAAGTTATTTAGTTGGTGAAATTATGAGCAAGAAAGATAATCAATTAATTAGAATTGTGGAGGGTGTAGGAAGTTTTAATTTTTAATATTTTCATGTGCAGTATAGGTATGCTTGTAGGAGAACGGAGAGCACGCCTTACTGAACAGAACGAGACCTCTTTATCTTGCACACCTGCCAGGACCTGCAGTGCTGGCCAGAACCTGTTCTAGGCTGCCTGAGCAGGTTCTGTTGGGCTCCCATTCAAGGATACCGCCGCCCCCGGTGGTTCTCTGCGATGCGTTTGTTGCTTCGTTTTAAGCTCTTCAATTCGCCGTGAGGCCTTCCCTGTCTGGCGAATTTCACGCTTCAACCGACGTTGGTGGTACTCGAGTTCAATAGTAAACTCAAATTTAACACTTTAACGCCCACATTTTTATACTCATATTACCGTTATCACAACCACTATCACTAAACCGACACTGGCATTAGGTAGTCACTGTTATCAAGATGTGGAAGGAACTGCCACTCGGCAGTGAAGTTCAAAGGACACATTAGTGAAAAAATTGAATAAGAAATACAATATATTATTTTTATTTTTGAAAGAGGACCGTACAGTCCACTTGGGCGTTAGGGTTAAGTCCATTGTAGTAAGCAATCGTTTCACGTCCTTCAACTCTCAGTGAGGCCTTCCCTGAGTTGCGAATTTAACACTTTGAAATTCATGTACTGAAGTTCAGTATTGAACTCAAATTTAAAGTCCATTGTAGTAAGCAATTTGGGAGATTGCAAACATTAACTGTATCGTGCCTTCATTTAACGTGCCTTCATTTGGGAGATTGCAAACATTTACTGTATCGTGCCTTCATTTAACGTTCAAGTATTTATGAAAAATAGAGTTGGTGACTGCTGGTCAGTCAGCAGCGTTTTGAAAATTTCCTCCGTGGGCACCGGTGGCGCACGTTGCGGTTACATTGTTCACACGTTCGTCGTGATGTGAGCCGCCTGTGTGCACGGAGGAAATTTTCATGACACTGCTAACCGACCAGTAGTTGAAAACTCAACTTTTATAAATGCTCAATCGCAGCCAAATGAAGGCACGACTCAGTTAAAATAATAAGATTTATTGAAACCAGCCTAATACAGTGGTTTTATACATTGCAGAGGCATGTAAATACAGGAAAATTTATACATAAACGAGATTTCAAGCTCTTTCGTAGTCTGGGAGATTATTCGGGCACATAGCTATTTAATGTTTGCTATTTCCAAAATTGCTAACAACAATTGACTTTAAATTTGGGTTGAATATTGAACTTCAGTTTAATTAACTCATCGCGGTCAACGTGTTCAATTATTTCTTTGGTGTTATTTTGAAAAACTTAGCTTTGTATCTACGTAATTTAAACTAAAAATATTACT
Organism: Morinoia aosen; assembly: GCA_030386875.1. Lineage (NCBI taxonomy): Eukaryota > Metazoa > Arthropoda > Malacostraca > Amphipoda > Talitridae > Morinoia > Morinoia aosen. The sequence continues at coordinate 17,016,578 of CM059559.1, forward strand.
AATTTGGTTTTCTTTGTCGAAAAATTACTTCATTTTTGAACATTTCATTTAATGGATTACTTCTTTAGATGATCTGTCGTTGATTGCGGTTCCTCCCATGCGTCCTAACCGCTTCGTAAAAAAGCATCGACGACGTCTAGGCTTTGTTCTTTAGACCGTCGCTAATGACGAGGCTTCGTCGACGTCATTGGTGCTTTAGTGACGTCATGTGCTGACGCCATCACCGCCGAGTGCCTGCGAACAGCCTTTTGATCAGGGTTGTCGAACTGCCCTTTTCCATCAAAATGATACAATTCGGCAACTGTTAAATAAGATTTGGCCTTAAAAATTGCTCATTGCCTGGCGACCCTGAGAATTTCGGCTGGAAAAAATTCAATTCAGCAACCCTGTTACGCAACTGGGCTCAAATTTTGGTGAGATCTCACGTAGTGTAGACGCGGCAGGCAAAAACTGGCTTGTTTCCAGGGCCGCGTGGCCTTCATCTCGACTGCAGTGAAGATGAAGATCGCATGACCACGGCTCCTAAAATCACCGCAGAGCTCAATGAACACCTACCTACCGAACTCAGTTTCCACAAAAACTGTTCGTCGGGAGCCGCAAAGCGTGGACCTACACCATATTGAGATATATTTTATTGATTTGTCATGGCGTTTCCATCATCTTCTATGTCTACTTCTAGTGCCTGTATTGTTTCTTCTGTATCGTCGATCCAGCTCACGTTGTAATTCGCCTTGCAGCAACGCGAGCTTTGGAACTGATGCCCGCATCACACTTTCTGAAATACTCCATCGTAAACCTGCTCTGATGCAGTCTGCTCTGAAATTTATCTTCTGGGATGCTCCTGTTGTGGTGGCGCTGTAAAGGCGACGTTTTGGCCGGTCGCGTCTCCTGGCTACTGCAACTACGATGGTGGTCAACTACGGACAATCCCGAAGCCTCGCGGACATAATACATGGATTTAATTTTTGTTAGCTCAACCGTTGCAGTGGACTATCTCGATCATGTAAAACCTGAACCAGTTTCAACTCCTTATTTATCGGTGAAAACTGCTCTGTTGACTAGTTTCGATGAAATTGGTTGCTCGCGCCTTTTGTTATTTCAAAATAGCTCCATGTATAACGGTAGCTGCGGAGCGCCTTACTTTCGACTTTACCATTTTAAAGGCGTTCAATTATAGGGATTAGAGAGCTCGTCTTCTCTGATGAAAAGTCTCTGAAAAGATAGAATTTATGGTTGCATTGACGAGTATCGCACAGAATGCATTTATTTGCATTTACATTATAATTAATAATTATATATAATTATAATATAATTTTGCCCCTCTATTTACATGTTCATTTTTACGCCATTGTTAGATTCTTAATGCTGGAAATATTCCATTAACTTCCGGACAAATTTCCACGGTATTTACTGCATTAATGAAATCGTAATCTGTTTCATTACATGTTCAGAATAAATTTCAGCCGTGACTGGCGTTAACGACTAAAACTGTGGAATATTCCCGAGCATTTTATTTTTCTTACTAGGTTTACGTCACGCATTCTCTCTACATTGTGTGTGCATCCACTGATGTTACACTCCATCTGATGCTAATCGCCTGCTACCCACGCCAGGTTTTCCTTTATTTAAAATCCATTTACTTCTTTTTAATTCAAGCTATTCATGGAGCATGGGTCTGAATTCATCGTCATTACTTAGTATTAATTCAAGCTATTTATTTTCATGGAGCATGGGTTTGACTTCATCATCATTACTTAGTATTATTTCAAGCTATTTATTTTCATGGAGCATGGGTCTGACTTCATCATCATTACTTAGTATTAATTCAAGCTATTTATTTTCATGGAGCATGGGCTGACTTCATCATCATTACTTAGTATTAATTCAAGCTATTTTCATGGAGCATGAGTCTGACTTCATCATCATTACTTAGTATTAATTCAAGTTATTTATTTTCATGGAGCATGGGTCTGACTTCATCATCATTACTTAGTATCTCTGAGCTCGACCCCTTCCACCAAACCTGCAGTGGTCGTCACGACCTGTGGTGCGATCGAACTATTGATGCCAGGACCGGCTCACGTAGTGGCAGCATAGCCGAGCTCCTCCGCACTGCCAGCGACGTGCGGCTGCCGTGGCCCTTGTAGCGCTTCTGGTATCATGGATATCACTTGCGCATTTAAATAGTCTATAATTACCCAAACTTTGGCAGCGTTCGTATGGTCCTGAGCTGAAAGTTAGGTGGGTCTACTTTTTATTAAATAAAATGCGCATCTAAAAGGTCAAAAGTTATCCAAACTTTGGCTGTGTTCGTACGGTCCTGAGCTGAGAGTTAGGTGGGCCAACTTTTTTTCAATAAAAAATGTACTTGTTTGTTAAGGACTACCTTTTTTCGGTTCACTTTTGCCCTGTTTTTCAGCTCCTCTGCCTTTCTCCTTCAACTTTTAGGTTGTTCATAACCTTTCTTCTTAATTTACTGTTTTTATGCGCACGGGGTCTGTGCGAATACATGCCTTGTGCATAGAGTCCGCGTTCCCTTACCTCCGTAATAAAAGTTGCCTTCATCCTCCCTCTCATTGAATATCTGTGTCGAGGTAATGGAAGTTAAAACCAACTTACAATCAACCGATCATTGTTCGCATGGTACGAGGATGAAATGACTTTCAGCGTCTTTGCTTCTCTATTTAAACAGCTTTCAATCGCTTGAAGTTATTGGCGGTCTCTTATACCCGGAAACGCGATTTGGAGACATATCATTCAAAATATACCGCATGTTTAATTAAGAGATCCCAGTACTTGCTTTACGAATTTAGAATGCCATCTTTTGTTGTGAATATATCAGTTGTTGTACGATGTATTGCTTATATCAAGGTACTATACAAAAAAGTTCAGAAGAACTCACGTGAAAAATGTTCTAAAATGTTTGGAGCGCCATGCTACAGGCCTGACATTTCAAGAATTGTGACACTTGTTTTGCTGCTGACAGAAGGTGGTGCAGCTCATAATGTCGGCATGCAAGGAAACCTGATAAGCGTGATTTCATTTGTCCCGCATACCACGCTAGGCCATTGTGAAAGCAGATGCACATTGAAACAAGTTCGAGCATCAGCTAGCAAATCATTTATGTTCACTTCTAGTGTCTGTATTGATCATACCATAGTATTGATCACGTTAGCGGAAACAAGGTTGGTTCAACCAGTCTTTTTTTCGTTGATGGTGTGATTTTCCTGACGTCACGGCAACGAACCAATAGCAGTTTTTATATTACACATGGTTGTACTGCTACCCCCATACCTCTCTCCCTTATTGGCTTAAACGACATTGCGTTTTGGTGACGTCATCAGGTTTTAAATAAATCCTTTCTATTCGATAGCCAAACAACAAGAGGTGTATTTTCTCCTATAGAAATGACCCTACCTTGTTTCCTCTACCTTGGTATTGATTTACCTGTATCTTGGATACTGCTTGCGTTGTAATTAGATGCATGTTACCGGTCAAATCAGTGGCCTGTAATGGAAGCTTTATGGTGGAAAATTAGGGATCTATTCGCTTCCTTAACTGAAATTTCATCCGATCGTGTTTTTTATAGTTAACGTACGCTTTAAATTATTCTATTTTGAACTGAGTGAATCGTAAAAACTTTCGAATTTTATTAAATGAACTATGTCTAAAGTACAGCAATGATAATGTTCAGTTCAAAGAACTGTATTTTGTTTGATGCGTTAACAACGCGTTAGTTCCTGGTAGTCTGCCGGAATATACCGGAACCAGACTTTGACACTGAATCTAAAATCCAGTCACTTCATGTTAAACAAACGAAAAAAATAACACCATCACTACCCGCGGCTTATACCACAGAACATTATAGGCAGTATGTCGCAATCGATTGACGCCTACACTTGCGCCTGCTAGCGTGTGCGGGGTGCTGATCAGTATGTATCGATCGTTCTTCCATCATGCCATGACTGACGTACATTACATACTGGAGCCAGCACCTAAACTTGAGCTTCATCGCCAACGGGAGGCTAAAGGAAACTGGCACACGGATTTGGTGCTACGTTTTGTTCCGTAGTATTGGGATTTTGTGACGATTAGGAATAATTAGGACGGGTTAGATCTTTAGATTAGGACAGATTTAGTAACGATTTAGAATTTTTTTAATGCGCATGTTCAATGATATTTTTGAGTGCGTACTACATTTATCTTCTCAATACCTTCGTTATTTATCCTCCCAAATGATATTTGAAATGAAAAACAGTCAAACTTATCACGATGTTATTGCTGATTTATGTCGTAAACGTAAGTGATGGAAACTCCTGTCGTAAGTGTGGTAGAAACTCCTGTCGTAAGTGTGGTAGAAACTCCTGTCGTAAGTGTGGTAGAAACTCCTGTCGTAAGTGTGGTAGAAACTCCTGTCGTAAGTGTGGTAGAAACTCCTGTCGTAAGTGTGGTAGAAACTCCTGTCGTAAGTGTGGTAGAAACTCCTGTCGTAAGTGTGGTAGAAACTCCTGTCGTAAGTGTGGTAGAAACTCCTGTCGTAAGTGTGGTAGAAACTCCTGTCGTAAGTGTGGTAGAAACTCCTGTCGTAAGTGTGGTAGAAACTCCTGTCGTAAGTGTGGTAGAAACTCCTGTCGTAAGTGTGGTAGAAACTCGGGTAGTAAAGTCATATCCGCATGGTGCAATTTTCCAAAGCAGAACAGAACAGACACCAGGACGCAGACTGTCCCGGATTTGCCACATGACGTCGAGGCTTCCGGTGACTGCATTACGTATTCGAGTGTGTGTGTTGCGGGGCGTGTGGCGTCACTGTGTGCTTTGTGTTCGTTATTGTGTTGTTGGCGTGTCGATGTGCTGGTTATGTTTATGAAGCATTGTTGTGGTGAGTCATTCTTGAGTTGATGAGTTATTGTTGTGGTGTTGCTGTGGTGTTGTTGTTGTGTTGCTGTGGTGTTGTTGTTGTGTTGCTGTGGTGTTGTTGTTGTGTTGCTGTGGTGTTATTGTTGTGTTGCTGTGGTGTTGTTGTTGTGTTGCTGTGGTGTTGTTGTTGTGTTGCTGTGGTGTTATTGTTGTGTTGCTGTGGTGTTATTGTTGTGTTGCTGTGGTGTTGTTGTTGTGTTGCTGTGGTGTTATTGTTGTGTTGCTGTGGTGTTATTGTTGTGTTGCTGTGGTGTTATTGTTGTGTTGCTGTGGTGTTGTTGTTGTGTTGCTGTGGTGTTGTTATTGTGTTGCTGTGGTGTTGTTGTTGTGTTGCTGTGGTGTTGTTTGTTGTGTTGCTGTGGTGTTGTTGTTGTGTTGCTGTGGTGTTGTTGTTGTGTTGCTGTGGTGTTGTTGTGTTGCTGTGGTGTTGTTGTTGTGTTGCTGTGGTGTTATTGTTGTGTTGCTGTGGTGTTGTTGTGTTGCTGTGGTGTTGTTGTTGTGTTGCTGTGGTGTTGTTGTTGTGTTGCTGTGGTGTTGTTGTTGTGTTGCTGTGGTGTTGTTGTTGTGTTGCTGTGGTGTTGTTGTTGTGTTGCTGTGGTGTTGTTGTTGTGTTGCTGTGGTGTTGTTGTTGTGTTGCTGTGGTGTTGTTGTTGTGTTGCTGTGGTGTTGTTGTTGTGTTGCTGTGGTGTTGTTGTTGTGTTGCTGTGGTGTTGTTGTTGTGTTGCTGTGGTGTTGTTGTTGTGTTGCTGTGGTGTTGTTGTTGTGTTGCTGTGGTGTTGTTGTTGTGTTGCTGTGGTGTTGTTGTTGTGTTGCTGTGGTGTTGTTGTTGTGTTGCTGTGGTGTTGTTGTTGTGTTGCTGTGGTGTTGTTGTTGTGTTGCTGTGGTGTTGTTGTTGTGTTGCTGTGGTGTTGTTGTTGTGTTGCTGTGGTGTTGTTGTTGTGTTGCTGTGGTGTTGTTGTTGTGTTGCTGTGGTGTTGTTGTTGTGTTGCTGTGGTGTTGTTGTTGTGTTGCTGTGGTGTTATTGTTGTGTTGCTGTGGTGTTGTTGTTGTGTTGCTGTGGTGTTATTGTTGTGTTGCTGTGTTGCTGTGGTGTTATTGTTGTGTTGCTGTGGTGTTATTGTTGTGTTGCTGTGGTGTTGTTGTTGTGTTGCTGTGATGTTGTTGTTGTGTTGCTGTGGTGTTGTTGTGTTGCTGTGGTGTTGTTGTTGTGTTGCTGTGGTGTTGTTGTTGTGTTGCTGTGGTGTTGTTGTGTTGCTGTGGTGGTGTTGTTGTTGTGTTGCTGTGGTGTTGTTGTTGTGTTGCTGTGGTGTTATTGTTGTGTTGCTGTGGTGTTGTTGTTGTGTTGCTGTGGTGTTGTTGTGTTGTTGTGGTGTTGTTGTTGTGTTGCTGTGGTGTTGTTGTTGTGTTGCTGTGGTGTTATTGTTGTGTTGCTGTGGTGTTGTTGTTGTGTTGCTGTGGTGTTATTGTTGTGTTGCTGTGGTGTTATTGTTGTGTTGCTGTTGTGTTGTTGTTGTGTTGCTGTGATGTTGTTGTTGTGTTGCTCTGGTGTTGTTGTTGTGTTGCTGTGGTGTTGTTGTTGTGTTGCTGTGGTGTTGTTGTTGTGTTGCTGTGGTGTTGTTGTTGTGTTGCTGTGGTGTTGTTGTTGTGTTGCTGTGGTGTTGTTGTTGTGTTGCTGTGGTGTTGTTGTTGTGTTGCTGTGGTGTTGTTGTTGTGTTGCTGTGGTGTTGTTGTTGTGTTGCTGTGGTGTTGTTGTTGTGTTGCTGTGGTGTTGTTGTTGTGTTGCTGTGGTGTTGTTGTTGTGTTGCTGTGGTGTTGTTGTTGTGTTGCTGTGGTGTTGTTGTTGTGTTGCTGTGGTGTTGTTGTTGTGTTGCTGTGGTGTTGTTGTTGTGTTGCTGTGGTGTTGTTGTTGTGTTGCTGTGGTGTTGTTGTTGTGTTGCTGTGGTGTTGTTGTTGTGTTGCTGTGGTGTTGTTGTTGTGTTGCTGTGGTGTTGTTGTTGTGTTGCTGTGGTGTTGTTGTTGTGTTGCTGTGGTGTTGTTGTTGTGTTGCTGTGGTGTTGTTGTTGTGTTGCTGTGGTGTTGTTGTTGTGTTGCTGTGGTGTTGTTGTTGTGTTGCTGTGGTGTTGTTGTGTTGCTGTGGTGTTATTGTTGTGTTGCTGTGGTGTTGTTGTTGTGTTGCTGTGGTGTTGTTGTTGTGTTGCTGTGGTGTTGTTGTTGTGTTGCTGTGGTGTTGTTGTTGTGTTGCTGTGGTGTTGTTGTGTTGCTGTGGTGTTGTTGTTGTGTTGCTGTGGTGTTGTTGTGTTGCTGTGGTGTTGTTGTTGTGTTGCTGTGGTGTTGTTGTTGTGTTGCTGTGGTGTTGTTGTTGTGTTGCTGTGGTGTTGTTGTTGTGTTGCTGTGGTGTAGTTGTTGTGTTGCTGTGGTGTTGTTGTTGTGTTGCTGTGGTGTTGTTGTTGTGTTGCTGTGGTGTTGTTGTTGTGTTGCTGTGGTGTTGTTGTTGTGTTGCTGTGGTGTTGTTGTTGTGTTGCTGTGGTGTTGTTGTTGTGTTGCTGTGGTGTTATTGTTGTGTTGCTGTGGTGTTGTTGTGTTGCTGTCGTGTTGTTGTTGTGTTGCTGTGGTGTTGTTGTTGTGTTGCTGTGGTGTTATTGTTGTGTTGATAATTTTTGTTGAGTTGATGAGTTTTTGTTGAGGTGATGAGTTTTTGTTGAGTTGATGAGTTTTTGTTGAGTTGATGAGTTTTTGTTGAGTTGATGAGTTTTTGTTGAGTTGATGAGTTTTTGTTGAGTTGATGAGTTTTTGTTGAGTTGATGAGTTTTTGTTGAGTTGATGAGTTTTTGTTGAGTTGATGAGTTTTTGTTGAGTTGATGAGTTTTTGTTGAGTTGATGAGTTTTTGTTGAGTTGATGAGTTTTTGTTGAGTTGATGAGTTTTTGTTGAGTTGATGAGTTTTTGTTGAGTTGACGAGTTTTTGTTGAGTTGACGAGTTTTTGTTGAGTTGACGAGTTTTTGTTGAGTTGACGAGTTTTTGTTGAGTTGAGTTTTTGTTGAGTTGATGAGTTTTTGTTGAGTTGACGAGTTTTTGTTGAGTTGACGAGTTTTTGTTGAGTTGATGAGTTTTTGTTGAGTTGACGAGTTTTTGAGTTGAGTTGAGTTTTTGTTGAGTTGATGAGTTATGGTGTTGATTTTTTGGTTTTGTGTTATCTATGTGTTGTTTTTGTGTTAACGATGTGTTGTTTTTGTGTTAACGATGTGTTGTTTTTGTGTTATTGATGTGTTGTTTTTGTGTTAACGAGGTGTTGTTTTTGTGCTAACGATGTGTTGTTTTTGTGTTATTGATGTGTTGTTTTTGTGTTAACGATGTGTTGTTTTTGTGTTAACGAGGTGTTGTTTTTGTGCTAACGATGTGTTGTTTTTGTGTTATTGATGTGTTGTTTTTGTGCTAACGATGTGTTGTTTTTGTGCTAACGATGTGTTGTTTTTGTGCTAACGATGTGTTGTTTTTGTTATTGATGTGTTGTTTTTGTGTTATTGATGTGTTTTTTTGTGCTAACGATGTGTTGTTTTTGTGTTAACGATGTGTTGTTTTTGTGCTAACGATGTGTTGTTTTTGTGCTAACGATGTGTTGTTTTTGTGCTAACGATGTGTTGTTTTTGTGCTAACGATGTGTTGTTTTTGTGCTAACGATGTGTTGTTTTTGTGCTAACGATGTGTTGTTTTTGTGCTAACGATGTGTTGTTTTTGTGTTATTGATGTGTTGTTTTTGTGTTATTGATGTGTTGTTTTTGTGCTAACGATGTGTTGTTTTTGTGCTAACGATGTGTTGTTTTTGTGCTAACGATGTGTTGTTTTTGTGCTAACGATGTGTTGTTTTTGTGCTAACGATGTGTTGTTTTTGTGCTAACGATGTGTTGTTTTTGTGCTAACGATGTGTTGTTTTTGTGCTAACGATGTGTTGTTTTTGTGTTAACGATGTGTTGTTTTTGTGTTAATGATGTATTGTTTGTTGCAGGCAACTTCAAGGCAGGCGATAAACAGGGCACCATCATGAAGAAGTTGTGTCCCGCCGAGCAGCGCGCTCTCGAGCGGCTAATGAGGGACGAACTCAAGCCGTACGTGCCTGCGTACATGGGGCTGGTGAGTGTACGTGGGGCTGGTGAGTGTACGTGGGGCTGGTGAGTGTACCTGGGGCTGGTGAGTGTACATGGGGCTGGTGAGTGTACGTGGGGCTGGTGAGTGTACGTGGGGCTGGTGAGTGTACGTGGGGCTGGTGAGTGTACCTGAGGCTGGTGAGTGTACGTGGGGCTGGTGAGTGTACGTGGGGCTGGTGAGTGTACGTGGGGCTGGTGAGTGTACATGGGGCTGGTGAGTGTACGTGGGGCTGGTGAGTGTACGTGGGGCTGGCGAGTGTACGTGGGGCTGGTGAGTGTACGTGGGGCTGGTGAGTGTACGTGGGGCGGGCGAGTGTACGTGGGGCGGGCGAGTGTACGTGGGGCGGGCGAGTGTACGTGGGGCGGGCGAGTGTACGTGGGGCGGGCGAGTGTACGTGGGGCTGGTGAGTGTACGTGGGGCTGGTGAGTGTACGTGGGGCTGGTGAGTGTACGTGGGGCGGGCGAGTGTACGTGGGGCGGGCGAGTGTACGTGAGGCGGGCGAGTGTACGTGGGGCTGGTGAGTGTACGTGGGGCTGGTGAGTGTACGTGGGGCTGGTGAGTGTACGTGGGGTGGGCGAGTGTACGTGGGGCTGGCGAGTGTACGTGGGGCTGGTGAGTGTACGTGGGGCTGGTGAGTGTACGTGGGGCTGGTGAGTGTACGTGGGGCTGGTGAGTGTACGTGGGGCTGGTGAGTGTACGTGGGGCGGGCGAGTGTACGTGGGGCGGGCGAGTGTACGTGGGGCTGGTGAGTGTACGTGGGGCTGGTGAGTGTACGTGGGGCTGGTGAGTGTACGTGGGGCTGGTGAGTGTACGTGGGGCTGGTGAGTGTACGTGGGGCTGGTGAGTGTACGTGGGGCTGGTGAGCGTACGTGTTGCTGGTGAGCGTACGTGTTGCTGGTGAGTGTACGTGTTGCTGGTGAGTGTACGTGGGGCTGGTGAGTGTACGTGGGGCTGGTGAGTGTACGTGGGGCTGGTGAGTGTACGTGGGGCTGGCGAGTGTACGTGGGGCTGGCGAGTGTACGTGGGGCTGGTGAGTGTACGTGGGGCTGGTGAGTGTACGTGGGGCTGGTGAGTGTACGTGGGGCTGGTGAGTGTACGTGGGGCTGGTGAGTGTACGTGGGGCTGGTGAGTGTACGTGGGGCTGGTGAGTGTACGTGGGGCTGGTGAGTGTACGTGGGGCTGGTGAGTGTACGTGGGGCTGGTGAGAGTACGTGGCGGGGATGAGACAGGTGAGTGAGGCAATAAAGCTTTCATTGTGCATTCAAAAACCAAGACATTTTATGAAGGATTAATATTTTGATGTTTTTGTTTGATGTTTGTTTTGTGAAGTTTTAAGACTTTTTCGTGAACTATGAACTTTTTATAGTCTACATTTAACAAAAGGGAATTATCTCAATAAAAAAATCATTTGACGCGCACCAACAGACAATGTTACTAAATCGTCCAAAGAATCGTCAGAAGTTGGAGTTTGTTCCATTAATCAAGGTTAAGTGAAAACCAAGCAAATTTTCAGATTAGTTACGTTTAACCTGAAGCAGTTATTTGAGACATACCTTCTTTCAATGAAAAATGCTAAAATTCGCCAGACGTAAAAAATTTGTGTTTCTTGAAGCCATTAATATTGATTAATTTCCATCACATATCAGCCATGTACACATGTGCGTTTGTAGATTGATTAGAGCCACAGATATTGGTATACATACAGTAGGTGTCAGACACCTGGCAATGTCATCTCAGTGTCACTTCTGTATTTTGTACAATTCAGCTCCGTTTTTACGTGGTCTATTCCTCCAGGATCGTAGGGGAGAATTTAATTACATCTTACCATCCTTGATGGCTAAATTCCATTCCTTTTGATTTGATTTTTTGATGTGAGTGGTGGATGTGTCTGCAGCACTTGATGTGAGTGGTGGATGTACGTGCAGCACTTGATGTGAGTGGTGGATGTGTGCGCAGCACTTGATGTGAGTGTTGGATGTAGGTGCAGCACTTGATGTGAGTGGTGGATCTGTGCGCAGCACTTGATGTGAGTGGTGGATGTACGTGCAGCACTTAACTTGATGTGAGTGGTGGATGTACGTGCAGCACTTGATGTGAGTGGTGGATGTACGTGCAGCACTTAACTTGATGTGAGTGGTGGATGTACGTGCAGCACTTGATGTGAGTGGTGGATGTGTGCGCAGCACTTGATGTGAGTGTTGGATGTAGGTGCAGCACTTGATGTGAGTGGTGGATCTGTGCGCAGCACTTGATGTGAGTGGTGGATGTACGTGCAACACTCCCAAGTGTAAAAAAAGAACAAAAGAATAACAGATTATTTCCAATAAAGTTGGTCCACGAAACATATACCATTGGGTTATAAAACATCGTAACATTAAGATCCTTCGCTGATATTTACACATGGGTACCGTAATACCCATATCTATTGTGGAAACAAAGGATTGATAGCTAGGGCCTATAGTTGACGTTAGTTAACATGCAGTTGATGAATAGTCGATGTTCACACATGGGTATCGTATAATACCCGCGTCAGTAGTCAAAAGAGTTCACCGTAAGAGTTCGTCTCACCTATGCAGGTGGACAAGGGCGACCAGGAGCAGTACCTGGAGCTGCAGGACCTCCTGAGCGACTTCGCCGCCCCCTGCGTCATGGACATCAAGATGGGCGTTCGCACCTACCTAGAGGAGGAGCTCGCTAAGGCACGAGTCAAGCCCAAGCTCAGGAAGGTGCGCTGCCGCTTCAAGTTTCTATTATCCGCCTGCCTCGATTAAATTTCAGGGGGATACAACTATTGTATCTGTGGGAATTAGCGCTCCCAGGGGAAAAATGTGTGAGGACTCGAGCTGAGAGATAGGTAGGCCTTCTTTTTGTTGAAATGAAATGTTTATGTTAGGTTAAGGAACATTTTTTTCGGTTCACTGCTGCCCTGTTTTCAGCTCCTACTACTTTCTTCTTCGACTTTGATCTTGTTTCATAATCTTCTTTTTCAACTTACTGTTTCCATACCATTTGTGCTTAGATTGCGCGTCACCTTAACTCCATACTAAATGGTGCCTTCCTTCTTCCTTCCTCTCTTTGTATCGCATTTGTTGCGGATAGGGAGGCGTAAACTAACTAATAATATAATCTGTACTGCTCTAGTTCTACGTCTGAGGCACTTGCTTTTATTCTCCGCCTTCGCCTGTTCAGATGCAGCTGTCGGCAGCTGCTCCGAACAGCGCAGTTCGGGGCCGTTGTCGACTAAAATTTATTATTGGGCTTTTGTGACTAGCCTGAGTAACTGTCTTCTCACTTTCCTACCTCATCTTGATGGTGAAATGCGATCCTGATAGTGCGCATATTTACTCGTTCGTCCAGTGAAATGAATCACTGCTAAAAATCACTTCCAACGTTCATTTGATTGAAATCGATGTCTCCCGAGCTGAAAGTTAAGCAGGCTTTATTTTGTTGAAATAGATCAATTTTTTTTTGTCAAAGCCGTTTTGGTTTACTGCTGTCTGATTTTCAGCACCTGTGACTTTCTTCTTCAATTTTTATTATCTTCCATGAAATTATTACTTAATTTACTGTTTGCATATGCAGAGAATCTTGGGGGGTAAAACACATTTTGCATAGATTCCATGTTCCCTCAATTTCAAATTAAATGGTGCCGTCGCCCTTTTTTCATTTGGAATACCTTTATGTGTATTATGGAAGGCTCGATCTAACTGATACTTTCATTCAAAATTGAACTCGTGTTTTTTTTTTCATAGAATCGTTGCTATGATGGCAGTTATCGTGCTACAAATTGAGCATGTCATCATTGTACAGTTGAATTTCAGTATTTCATGAAAAGCTTAATTAAATCTTGGTTTTTTATTTAGGGATGTTCCTCACAATCACACCACACCCCATGGTTCTGCTTCTTTATATATCTTCTTGATGTCAAGCTCCAGATTTTGTAGCGTTGATCAAATTTTCACTATGGATTATTTAATGTGGAGAAAAGACCAATTTCATTTTGTCTTTCTCTATCTCGTTGAAAGCCCACGAGTTGTTTCAGTGACCCAATTGATTGACTACTTTTTCTCCTCTTTGCCATCGTCCAACTAGCCTTGATATAATTATCCACGTATAACTTGTACATGATTTTCAAGCCAACAATCAATCCCACATTTTGTAGCATATTCTCAAAATTGCAGACGTTTAGATCAAGCAAATTATATATCCCACGTTTTATAGCATACTCTCAAAATTGCAAAAGTTTAGATTAAGCCAATAACCAATACCACCTTTTGTAGTATACTCCCTAAATTCCAGAAGTTTAGAATACTCTTATCATTCCATTTTTTAAAGTAGATAATTCGAAATGCTGAGCTCATATGACACTCTTTTCATTCCATTTTTTGAGGTAGATAATTTGAAATACTGAGCTCGTATGGCACTCTTTTCATTCCATTTTTTGAAGTAGATAATTTGAAATACTGAGCTCATATGGCACTCTTTTCATTCCATTTTTTGAAGTAGATAATTTGAAATGCTGAGCTCGTAGGTTTCAATGCTAAAACATCATCTGTGCTGCAGGACATGTTCGACAAGATGACCCAAATAGACCCGAACGCGCCGTCGGACGCGGAGCAGCGAGCACAGGCGGTGACGAAGCCCAGGTTTGTATGCCTTTGCTCGATGCGTGTGCCCAGTCACATTTTTTTTCGCCGGGCCCTATATAATTTCAGCTGTCCAACGTGGGCACTGGGCGGCAAAAATCATAGATGCCACGGCGAAAAATGGAGATTTAGTTAGGTAAAAATTGTAGATGCCACGGCGAAAAAATGAGATTTAGTTGGATAATAACCGTAGATGCCACGGCGAAACAATGAGATTTAGTAGGGTAAAAATCGTAGATGCCTCGGTGAAAAAGTGGGATGCGGTTAGGTAAAAATTCGTAGATGCCCCGTCGAAAAAGTGAGGTTTAGTGAGACTATAGCTTTCTATATGTGGCCAATACGAGCACGTCTGTGACGCGTCTACTTTGTGCTTGTGGTAGCCGGGTGGTTGAAAAACCCGCCCTACCGTGAAGGTGTCGAGGGTTCGAATTCCGGCGCTGTGTGGCGACTTTCTCCGTTGGGTATAGGGGAAAACTCAAAGCTCAATACCCCACTCTACCCAGGTGTCGGAAATGGGTACCGGTCTTGACCGGGGTAACCGTCATGTCGTCCTGGTGTTAGTTATAAGGCATTTGAAAAACTAATGGACAAGGTGATATGTATCAGGCTTGATTGTTTGTTTTGTTTGCTGTCTGAGCGAGCTCGAGCTATAATTACTTCTCAAGTAATTTTTCCCATTATTAACTATGTTATAATGCTTGAAGTGATAGCGTGTTTAGTGGTCATGATCACCTAAATAGCAGGTTAGAATCCTATCTGGGATACAGTTTTGCTATTAAAGATGCAGTGTGTTTGAAATTCTGGTATTTTCGTAGCCATGCATACTTGACTAGCGATTTTGAATTTTGTTCGAGGCAGATATCTCCTAATATGCCTTCTGTACGACAAAAGGTAATTTTTGATATACAATGAGATCTGTATTTCATTATATTTCCTGCCCTTGTTCGTGACATATTCTGGCAAGGATATTATAACGTGGTTTTACTCCCACAACTACTTTATGACCTCTGTTTCCTTTGTACCCATCTTGCTATTAGAACCATGACTTTCAAAAACCAACTTAAGAGCTAAAAAGGTTACTTTTTGTTGTCGTTAAGCTTATAATCTTACAAAAAAATCATCGTTTTACTTCCGTTTGTGATATGCTGAATGCCCGATGGCTGATAAAAATAACGCCTCGTGCGGCTACTCCTGAGATATGCCATCGAATTCTTCCCACTTCTCAGTGTCGAAAGAACACCTCTAAATGCTCATTCCAAATATAAGTTTTTTCTTTCTTCTGTGTATTCTTCCCACTTCCAAGTGTTTTTCCCTCTTCCAAGTGTTTTTCCAACTTCCAAGTGTTCTTCACACTTCCAAGTGTTCTTCCCACTTCCAAGTGTTCTTCCCACTTCCAAGTGTTCTTCCCACTTCCAAGTGTTCTTCACACTTCCAAGTGTTCTTCCCACTTCCAAGTGTTCTTCCCACTTCCAAGTGTTCTTCCCACTTCCAAGTGTTCTTCACACTTCCAAGTGTTCTTCCCACTTCCGAGTGTTCTTCCCACTTCCGAGTGTTCTTCCCACTTCCAAGTGTTCTTCCCACTTCCAAGTGTTCTTCACATTTCCAAGTGTTCTTCACATTTCCAAGTGTTCTTCACACTTCCAAGTGTTCTTCACACTTCCAAGTGTTCTTCACACTTCCAAGTGTTCTTCCCACTTCCAAGTGTTCTTCCCACTTCCAAGTGTTCTTCCCACTTCCAAGTGTTCTTCCCACTTCCAAGTGTTCTTCACACTTCCAAGTGTTCTTCACACTTCCAAGTGTTCTTCACACTTACATGTGTTCTTCCCACTTCCAAGTGTTCTTCCCACTTCCAAGTGTTCTTCCCACTTCCAAGTGTTCTTCCCACTTCCAAGTGTTCTTCCCACTTCCAAGTGTTCTTCCCACTTCCAAGTGTTCTTCCCACTTCCAAGTGTTCTTCCCACTTCCAAGTGTTCTTCCCACTTCCAAGTGTTCTTCCCACTTCCAAGTGTTCTTCCCACTTCCAAGTGTTCTTCCCACTTCCAAGTGTTCTTCCCACTTCCAAGTGTTCTTCCCACTTCCAAGTGTTCTTCCCACTTCCAAGTGTTCTTCCCACTTCCAAGTGTTCTTCACACTTCCAAGGGTTCTTCACACTTACAAGGGTTCTTCACACTTCCAAGTGTTCTTCCCACTTCCAAGTGTTCTTCACACTTCCAAGTGTTCTTCACACTTCCAAGTGTTCTTCCCACTTCCAAGTGTTCTTCACACTTCCAAATGTTCTTCCCACTTCCAAGTGTTCTTCCCACTTCCAAGTGTTCTTCACACTTCCAAGTGTTCTTCCCACTTCCGAGTGTTCTTCCCACTTCTGAGTGTTCTTCCCACTTCCGAGTGTTCTTCCCACTTCCGAGTGTTCTTCCCACTTCCGAGTGTTCTTCCCACTTCCGAGTGTTCTTCCCACTTCCGAGTGTTCTTCCCACTTCCGAGTGTTCTTCCCACTTCCGAGTGTTCTTCCCACTTCCGAGTGTTCTTCCCACTTCCAAGTGTTCTTCCCACTTCCAAGTGTTCTTCCCACTTCCAAGTGTTCTTCCCACTTCCAAGTGTTCTTCCCACTTCCAAGTGTTCTTCCCACTTCCAAGTGTTCTTCCCACTTCCAAGTGTTCTTCCCACTTCCAAGTGTTCTTCCCACTTCCAAGTGTTCTTCACACTTCCAAATGTTCTTCCCACTTTCAAGTGTTCTTCCCACTTCCAAGTGTTCTTCCCACTTTTAAGTGTGCTTCCCACTTCTAAGTGTTCATCCCACTTCTAAGTGTTCATCCCACTTCTAAGTGTTCATCCCACTTTTAAGTGTTCTTCCCACTTCCAAGTGTTCTTCCCACTTCCAAGTGTTCTTCCCACTTCCAAGTGTTCTTCCCACTTCCAAGTGTTCTTCCCACTTCTAAGTGTTCTTCCCACTTTCAAGTGTTCTTCCCACTTTTAAGTGTTCTTCCCACTTCCAAGTGTTCTTCCCACTTCCAAGTGTTCTTCCCACTTCCAAGTGTTCTTCCCACTTCTAAGTGCTCATTCCAAATCTAAGTATTCTTCCCACTTTTAAGTGTTCTTCCCACTTTTAAGTGTTCTTCCCACTTCCAAGTGTTCTTCCCACTTCCAAGTGTTCTTCCCACTTCCAAGTGTTCTTCCCACTTCTAAGTGCTCATTCCAAATCTAAGTATTCTTCCCACTTCTAAGTGTTCATCCCACTTTTAAGTGTTCTTCCCACTTCCAAGTGTTCTTCCCACTTCCAAGAGTTCTTCCCACTTCCAAGTGTTCTTCCCACTTCCAAGTGTTCTTCCCCCTTCTAAATGCGCATTCCAAATCTAAGTATTCTTCCCACGTTTAAATATCCTTACCACTAGTAAGCGTCTGAGAGAATTCGAAGTCACGCGCACCAGTAAACGTAGCGGCTGTGGGCAGGTACATGGTGTGGCGTGAGACGATCTCCTCCACAGCGACGCTCGGCTTCCGTATAGAGGGCGTGAAGAAGAGCGACGGCACCTCCAGTAAAGACTTCAAGACGACCCGCACTCAGGAGCAGGTGTTGTCTGCCCTCACCTCCTTCCTGCAGGGATACGATCACGCCCCTGTGAGTCTAGGGGTCATCCGAGGGTGTTGCTCGGCTGGGTTTGCTCAACTTTTTAAAAGCATCTACAGGGAATTAACTGAGATGAGATCTGGAGTTAAATGTTGCCATTGGTTTTGTGTATTTGATGTGAAAACGTGAAGCGCGGTGCTTTTGACGTCTTGGAACATGACTTGTAATGTTAGCCAATATCTATATTAATCAATCTATTATTGCACTCTGGTTGCAGAAATTATTTTTCAACTTTTTAACACTAAGCGAGGCAGTAATAATTGATGGTGGTTTTAGTTTGATTAGTACTTGAGAACATCCAAGTTTTCTGTTTCGCTTCATTCTAAATGTCTTCTCATTGACATTGGTGGCAGAGTAAAGACGTCTGTGATGCTTCTAAATTTCATCGCTCATTCCCCGCACCTTTCAACTTATATGCTCGTTGCTCAAAATAAACGTTTCAGTCGATCTAACAGAAAAATGTTCTGAATAGTTGAAAACAAATTTGACACTTTTGCCGCAACGTGCGCCACCGGTGACCAAGGAGGGAACTTTCATGACGGTGCTGCTCGACCAGTGGTCACAAACTCAATTTTCATAAATCCTAGTTAAAACTAAATGAAAGCGTGATTCAGTCAATGTTTGACGCTTTCAAAATTGCTTACTACCATTGACAGTTTAACCAGTTGTAGTCAAAGTATTAAGTGTTGTATTTTGTGTTGCTTGTGTTGAGTTTTGGCCTCAAAAGTACTTGCCGTGTAACATTCGTGACCTTCTGAAGGTTTGGTGGAAAAGAGTTGGCACGATAAAGGAAACAAGGTAATGAACCTACCTTTTTTATGCCAGTCTTTTTTATGCTGATGGTGTGATTTTGCTGACGTCACGGCAACGAACCAATAGCAGCGCTCATATTTCATCTGGTAGCACTGCTACCCCCAAATCTGGTACCACTATTGGCCTAGCGACATGGCGTTTTGGTGACGTCATTAAGTTTGTTTGAAATACAGCCTTTCCATCGGCTAGCAAAACAAGAGATGTATTTTCTCCCATAGAAATGATCCTACTTTGTTTCCTCTACCGTGAGAGCTGGCCAGAAGTAACTGGACCTTTTAATTTGCTAGCTGAGTAAATAGGATACCGAAATAAACCATAAAAATGTTATTTTTTCAAATAAAATTAAGTTTTCCATTTATTAGCCAATCAAAAGGGTCAGTTACTCCTGGCTCGCCCTGTATTTTACCGCACAGAAGCATAAGTTCCTATTTTACATCAGCATGGTAGTACAACGCGACATGAGGAATGAGGTGTACATTTTTAAACGAATATTGTTCACTTATGCGACCTCATCTCGCAAGCAACAGATCTGAGAACGTTTCCATTTCAATTAACAAATTCCTCTCTTTGTGAGGCCCCTTGCTAACAAACGTGTGATATTCTTGAGATTGCTTCCTACTATTTATTACTACATCCTTTATTATCGTTATGGTTTTTTGCAGCGTCTCTACCTGAAACGTCTAAAGGAAATTCGGGCAGTTCTTGACAAGTCGGACTTCTTCAAGTCACACGAGGTGAGTTAAAATTGTTATCCTTTGTTTCGCTCTCTGGAACCTCCAAGGTCCCAGCTTTTTAATTAGGCAATGACGTAAGTTTTCCGATTTTGGTCCAATTCCATATTTATTCAAATGTACTAGCAATTTGTAGTTCATCGGTGCACAAATTCGGTCTTTTGTTAATATTATGACTATCGGTAAATGCATTATATATGGAATAGCTGGTGAAGTGAATTTTTGCGTTACGTTTCTTCTTCTTGATAATATTTATCATGGTGTAGAAATATTCGAATATCAAGGGTCAACTGTCAAATTTTGATCATGCAAAAAATGAGAACGTTCAGTATTCACATTATCTCAGTATAATTTATACGTGATTTTCATTCCTGTATTCAACAGGTATAAACTACGCAAAATTTTCACAATCATGATGATTATTATTAATTGATTTGTTCATTTATTTTCCTCAGTTGATGCCATGATCATTATTGATTGATTTATTCAGTTGATGCCATGATCATTATTGATTGATTTATTCAGTTTATGCCATGATTAATCGATTTATTTTACGCAGTCCATATCATGATAAATTGATTTATTTTACCCAGTTTATGTCATGATTATTATTAATTGATTTATTCAGTTATTTTGCTCAGTTAATGTCATGATTAACTGATTCGTATTCCTCAGTTGATCGGGAGTTCGTTGCTGTTCGTGCACAACGAAGAGGACGCGATGGTGTGGCTCATAGACTTCGCGAAGAGCATCCCGCTGCCGGAGGGCGTGCGCGTGTCACACAAGGTGCCCTGGGTGGAGGGCTCCCACGAAGACGGCTACCTCATCGGCCTCGAGAATCTTATAACTTTAATGGCAAGTCTCGAGGCTGAGATCAACAAGAAAACAAAGCAATTGAATGATAAAAGTGCCCCAAAAACCTCGCAGTCTTCGTATATTGACCCCGTGAACCAAGTGAAGAATTCTGTGTCCAAAATACGGACTTTACAAAATGACGTTCTCAAAGGGGCTGCTTTGAAGCTTGAGGGTCTCCACCAACGAACAACAGACACGCGTCTTCTAACTAACTCTTCCGTTAATTCTAAGCCAATAACCAATTCTTCTAATGATGAATCTTCCTCTTCTATATCTTCAGCAAAAATATTATCGGAGAATAGCAAGAACTCTGTAAATTTATCGGTTGTCGATTCCAAAGTGGTGGCCGACTTGCGGTCCGCCTCTGTAAGCTCGTCGTAAGTTCTTTTTTTAATTTTATTATCATGTGTTCTCAAAATTTCACAACCAGAGGCTGAATTTTGGAACAATTTACGTCGTTGTTGCGAAGCAGCTAGTAGCGTAATTCCGTCTACGTGGACTTAACTACGCGACGTGCTGTAGAAAGTGGCGTAGCCAAGTCAACTTTGAGAAATTTATACCGCCAGCGGCTATGAAGACGTACATTGTTTGAAAATCTGGCCATGTGGCAAGCCTAGCCCAGAAAGTCAATAGTCCTTGAGAGATGTAGTATGTTTTTAATATTTTCAGAGATTTTGGTCGGCTTTCGCGCTTTGTGTTCACGCCTCCACGCAGCAGTCCTGAGCTGTTCACTAATTCCTCCAGAACGTAGGGAGTGAAATGCCATCTATGGCAATACATTTCTTATATTTGGTCTATGCACCCAAGTTAGAGCAAGCAAATTCATTGTTTTAAATCATTTCAATGCCTAAAGCAATGAGTGCTTTTCATACATGTGCTCTTTCTGAATCTGTAATTAATGTATTCAAATATTTCAAAATGCTGCATTCGCTGTGGGATTACGAGGGAATTATTAAGACCATCATCCTCCAATCCTAACCACTCTTGGTGAAGCGTGCTTCATCATCCACCAATCATAACCACTCTTGGTGAAGCGTGCTTCATCATCCACCAATCGTAACCACTCTTGGTGAAATGTGGCACCATCATCCCCTAATCGTGACCACTCTTGGTGAAGTGTGGGTATCATAACTTTTGATAGTTGAAATGAGCATAACACCAGGAATATTGAGGCGGCTGATGCACATTAACGAGATAACTGAATGTTTTTCAACTTTGTGGATCAATTGAAATTTTCAAAGGTGTATTGCTGGGGGCTTGCATAGCGTCGACATTTCTGCCTATATAACAGGGGTCGGTATTCGCATGTCTCGTCCCATAGCCGTCCATCTCCCTGCCTCTCTTTTAAGCCCACAAACAGTAGCTCTCCAATAGGCTTCTTTAACGCACTCAATGATATACAGTTCATTGAATCTATACATGTATTTAAAATAACTTTAACCTTTTTAATGCGACGGTTTTATTAGTAGACCCGATGTGAGAGACCGTGAATGTGCCCGAGCTGCGGAGAGTAATAAAGTATTTTCGACGTATGGTTGGCAAACTTATTCAAAAAGAATCAGGTCGATAAAGTTTCAGATGCAAAAATGTGAATTTCACAATTTATGTTAAAAAAATTTCTGCATTGGTGTATACTAGCATTGTTATTTGCGTGCCTTAGTGTGTGCCTTCGCATTGAGCGAGTGTGCCACTCACCCTCTGCCACTCACCCTCTGCCACTCACCCTCTGCCACTCCCCCTCTGCCACTCCCCCTCTGCCACTCCCCTCTGCCACTTACCCTCTGCCACTTACCCTCTGCCACGTACCCTCTGCCACTTACCCTCTGCCACTTACCCTCTGCCACTTACCCTCTGCCACTTACCCTCTGCCACTTACCCTCTGCCACTTACCTTCTGCCACTTACCCTCTGCCACTTACCCTCTGCCACTTACCCTCTGCCACTTACCCTCTGCCACTTACCCTCTGCCACTTACCCTCTGCCACTTACCCTCTGCCATTTACCCTCTGCCACTTACCCTCTGCCACTTACCCTCTGCCACTTACCCTCTGCCACTTACCCTCTGCCACTTACCCTCTGCCACTTACCCTCTGCCACTTACCCTCTGCCACTTACCCTCTGCCACTTACCCTCTGCCACTTACCCTCTGCCACTTACCCTCTGCCACTTACCCTCTGCCACTTACCCTCTGTCACTTACCCTCTGCCACTTACCCTCTGCCACTTACCCTCTGCCACTTAACCTCTGCCACTTAACCTCTGCCACTTAACCTCTGCCACTTAGCCTCTGCCACTTAACCTCTGCCACTTAACCTCTGCCACTTAACCTCTGCCACTTACCCTCTGCCACTTACCCTCTGCCACTTACCCTCTGCCACTTACCCTCTGCCACTTACCCTCTGCCACTTACCCTCTGCCACTTACCCTCTGCCACTTACCCTCTGCCACTTACCCTCTGCCACTTACCCTCTGCCACTTACCCTCTGCCACTTACCCTCTGCCACTTAACCTCTGCCACTTAACCTCTGCCACTTAACCTCTGCCACTTAACCTCTGCCACTTAACCTCTGCCACTTACCCTCTGCCACTTACCCTCTGCCACTTACCCTCTGCCACTTACCCTCTGCCACTTACCCTCTGCCACTTACCCTCTGCCACTTACCCTCTGCCACTTACCCTCTGCCACTTACCCTCTGCCACTCACCCTCTGCCACTGCATCCCCTTTCGTGTTATTTTTATGCATTTTCTTCTGTTGCGCGAGGATTTGCGGTTGACGGAGCGCTTCACGTTCGTACTGTACGTCCTCAATTCTATGATCTTCATTTTTGAACCTTCAGGACTTACGAAAGAAGTTTAAATTTCTCTTTTACGACTGCACGTGTGCCTTAAATGCTGTGTCTGTATTAGTCGTCTGTATTCACAGCAAACACTAGTTTCACAAGCAGCCTATATCCTTCATGAATAATATTATACTGAGGTTTGAATGACCCTTAAATCTGAAATTTTACTTTCTAAATGAACTTAGGAATTGTAAGCCCCAATGTTATGAAGTGTGACGGAAAATAATTCTGGACGGACAATCACAAAGTAACGGTGTTTTGTCTTTTTTGAAAAGCGCTGCGTAAATATATCTCTCTCCTTCCTTCCTTCTCTCCCTCCCTCCCTCTTTCCCTCTCTCCCTCCTTCTCTCTTTCCCTTTCTTCATCCCTTTCTCTTTCCCTCCCTCCCTCCTTCATCCCTCCCTGTTTTCCTTCCATCCTCCCTTCCTCCCTTCCTCTTTCCGTCCCTCTCTTCCTCTTTCCGTCCCTCTCTTCCTCTTTCCGTCCCTCCCTTCCTCTTTCCGTCCCTCCCATCCTCTTTCCGTCCCTCCCATCCTCTTTCCGTCCCTCCCTTCCTCTTCCCGTCCCTCCCTTCCTCTTTCCGTCCCTCCCTTCCTCTTTCCGTCCCTCCCTTCCTCTTTCCGTCCCTCCCTTCCTCTTTCCGTCCCTCCCTTCCTCTTTCCGTCCCTCCCTGCCTCTTTCCGTCCCTCCCTTCCTCTTTCCGTCCCTCCCTTCCTCTTTCCGTCCCTCCCTTCCTCTTTCCGTCCCTCCCTTCCTCTTTCCGTCCCTTCCTTCCTCTTTCCGTCCCTCCCTTCCTCTTTCCGTCCCTCCCTTCCTCTTTCCGTCCCTCCTTCCTCCCCTTCCTCCTTGCCTCCGTTCCAGCGCATTAGCCGCCCCAGAACTGTGCCTCTCAAGTAATTTTATTTTTGAAGTGTCCGTCGTTGGGACCTCCGAAGAATCTCTTTACGGCGGTGGTGAGTGGCAGTTCTTTAATAATTGTTAACCCATTGCGGTGCCTTCTTCAATTGAAATTTTTATTTAACTTACTGAAGTCTTACTTCCAAATAATTTGCTTCGTTGTTGCGGTACAACTGAAAGCGTAAGCTTTGTTACGTCGAATTGATTGCGCTGTGTTATAAGTGCTGTAATTATCACGCCGTGAATTGGTCGAAAGTTCTGCTTCCGTACTACTTTTGTGTTCTTTTTTTAGGATCTTTTACAGATAAGCCCCGCCAATAATGCAACACATAGTTCACCCACTTGTAACTGTCGAAATCATTATAAGTCGATAGACGCATTATTTCGAAAGTTACAAATGTGTGAACTATGTGTTTCATTAGCGACGGGGCTTATCTGGAAAAGATCCCTTTTTTATTAACGACTAAATAAGTGTTTGACTCCGTGAGTCAGCGCCGGAAAAACGTTCCAATTCATTTTGTCTTCTAAACAGACTTGGCTCGTCTCTCTGGCCCGTATATTGTAGAATTTACGTAGGGATTGCCTATTGACAAATGTACGTATGTGTAATTACTTTTATATTTTTATACCCATAGGATTCAGTTTTATTTTGCGAGCGATAATTTCGTTCATGTCTTTACGCGCACTAGTTGTACAAACTGTACATGACACTGTACGTCCTAAATAAATGCTAAAGCTTATTGTTATTTTACTCTATTGTATAAAGTTTATGTGGGGGTAATGACAACGAACGTGGGGGCCATCCTGAGGGGTGATGACAATGAACGTGGGGGCCAACCCCGAGGGGTGGTGATGCGAATAAGCCTTTCAACGCTAGTGAACGGAAAGAATGCAATGCACATATTTATATTTACTGTGAACCAAATATATGAACAGGAGAAGAATAGTTCGAACTTTTCTTGAGTGTGTATGTGTTGCTGTAACCCTTTAATCCTGAACTTTTGTACCTATTTTCTAAGATTTGAAAATTCGTTTTGCGCACCTGCACTTTTGAGCTTCGCTAAAACGGGAGTTTTATTGGTGATTATTAGTTCTGTCATTCCGAATAATATACAATGATAGGGTGTCTAAATCAAGAGGGTCGTTACAGTACGAACTTACATTAGCAATTATTACTGTGTGAGAAAAAATTTGGTGGCGATTAGGCTAGAGATTTAACTTTTTTCGCTGCCGGTTATTCTTTGACAAAAAGTAACGAATCAAATCTGTTTCCTTTGATTGTCTCTGCAAATTTTCTTCGTAACTGAAAGAAATTCCTGCCTCCAAAAGATAATGGAGCCCACAGGATTTGAACGGACCTCATAAAAGGTAAATTTTGCTTCGAATTGTCCGCACAAATTTCCTTCAATGTTTTAAATTTTATTCGTGCTTTCCAGAAGCTGAGAGAGCCAAGATCTCTAAGAGAGTGAGGCTGAGCTGAAAATAGTTTCGTGTTTTAAGAAGAAGTTGTAATGTTTGTGCCATTCATAAATTCATAATTTCGGCTATTTTTGTAGATTTCTAGTGTAGCGGACGAATTCCATGCACTGCTATGTAAACTTGAGGCGAATGAAAATGTCTTCGTGATTGAAGTGTGGAAGAGCAATATATGCAGTTACCAATTCTTTATTTAGAGCTTTATGGCTGGTTGTTGTATTGGGAGACTGTGTCCCCACATCTGTGTCTCAGAAGAATCTCTGAATTATAACAGTGTTTCTTTGTCCTTGTATTCAGGTGACTGTGAAAAATGTTAGTAAGATGAACATTCATATATTATCTCATGATGCGCACCTTCCAGAAAGTTCTTTGTTGGTACCATAGCCAAAGCAAGAGAGTGTGACGTAATGTAGATGCTTCACAGTAATCCGCAGCAGCAAGACGCATGGATAATAAAACGCAATGGCGAAACAGGGCGGACGAGCTCTATCGATAAAGGTGGAGAGTTGCTGGTGCGGACAGCGTCATAAATTGACGTACCGTCACTGCAACTGTGTCAGATTTGTGGACCCTTCACGATGTATGGTTTTTTTTTGACTGGTGTTCAAGGGAGACGCCAAGACGAGGTACCGAAGTCTTTCATGTCTCTAAGAGCCATGTTGATATTTTTGAGATGAAGACATTAAAGCTTATTAGCATGAGGGTTAATTTTTCAACGATCAAGAATCAATCACTTGATAGAGATTACTTCAGGGACGTACGTTGAACGGGTTTGTTCCTGTGGAACTTTGAGACTCGTTTTTTGAGGGGAACTTGTTCAATTCTTCAGCGTAACTCTGACACTCTTGGTGCTATGGTAATAATGTCTCGTCTCATTTAAATATATTGATGAAAATTCATTCACAGACGTCGTTGATTAAAATTAGATGAAAACTATATAACTAAGCTACTAACAGTACGCAGTCTCAACTCGTATCTGAACAACGTAACGAGCGCACGTTGTATCAGTGACGGTTTTTTTTTATTTTGAGTAATGTTAATATAGATATATGATCACTTGGAAACTTGTAATAGGTTTCATTCGCTTGAAATTGCAAGGAAGGTTTGACGTAACAAGTGAGGGCTTTTTTACGGCCTTCCATTCGCTTTAAAACGAAAAACAAACATTGGCATCTAAGGATGCTTTATTTCCTATCAAACCTGACACAAATCATCTTGTGTATTGGTTTTTCAAATGCCTTATAACTAACACTATATATAGGACACCATGACGGTAAAACGCGCCACAACAGGATGGCTTCTTCGAGCTTCTCACCTGTGGCCTAAACTTGACAAAGAGACCTTCTCGGGGGTCATTTTAGGTCATTGAATGCAATTGTGACCATGAGGGTATCACAGGGAGACCCAGCTTGTCAAAATAATCCCTCAAGCACTGCAGGATTGTTCAAAGTCAGTGTCGCCTATACCCCACAATAGCAAAAAAAAAAATCAATGCATCAATCTGGTTGCATTCTTTACCCAAAAAGTTGAATTCTTTATCCAACCTAACAAAAAACTCCTACCATAACCACAGACACAACCTTGGTAAGGAACTCTCCCTCGTGGTCAAACCTATTCCGCTCCAAAATTCGATGTTCTGTTGTTCCTTCTCCCCTGCCACGCTGCCTGCACAATTTCTTATACCTTTCATTCCACCTCCATGAGTAAAAATTCACATTTGAAGCCTCACACTTGACTGTAAACAGGAATTAATTTTCAAAGTTTCTAGGACATTTACACCATTAAGATATTCTTCTTAGTCTATCAAGTTAACATAGATTTTCTTCATGATATATTTTCATTTATTCAATTTATATTTTCTAGTTAATCATAGATAATCATTTAATTTAGAGCTTCCACTTTTTGTAATCCCACTCAGGTTCTTCACCTCCAATGAGCAGCAAAAAACAGTCATCCACAGATCTACCAATTCTAGGACAAATTCACGTGCAATAACTTCCAAAGGAATCCTTCACGGGAAGGTGTCGGCAGTTTAAATTTCTGCAATGCTGCCTGGTGATTTCTTCTCGTGGGGAAAAGGGGGGCCTGAGCCACAATCCCCATTCCACCCAGGTGTTAGAAATTGGTACTGGTTTGGCCGGAGGGGGGGAGTGATAGTGGAGTGGAGGAAGCAATTGAGCATTTTGTGCTGGAATGTAGTGAGTATGAATAAGATAGAGAGAGAGTTTCATGAAAGTGGTGTTAGAGCAGTATGGAGAGAATGAGTGGTATGCCAGATGTGCTGAAGATGATAGTGGTATGAGCTGTTTTGTTGGATTGGATCAGGAGTGTAATTTGAGTAACATTGAAGTTATGAAATTTTATCTTGTACGTGCCTGGAGTAAAAGACTGTGACTGGAAGCCAGTCATGTAGAGTGGACTGGAATGACCCGCCATGACCTGGGATGGTGTTTTGAAGTACTGGTTAAATCAGTGATGCTGGCTAATAGCAGCTCGTGACAAGGATCAGTGGATCCTGAGTAGTTTGTTAGACAAGTCTGGTAAACAGGCGCTGAACTCCTTTGTATGAATAGTGTGAGTGTTGCAGAGGGAATTGTAGGCCGTTACAAAGGCCCCGACGCTGTCGGCACTCAAGTTCAAGTTCAAGTTCAAGTAGCCGTCATTGCATCCTGGTGTTAGTTATAATGCATTTGAAAGACAAATGTATAAGATGATATGTATCAGGCTTGATTGATTGGAATAAAGTAACTTTTTTATTGCAGTAGGTAACCGCAGGCCTCACATGAATCCGAGTATTGCGATTTAACGGATTGCATCACGAATCCGAAAGTTGCCAACTGTTCACGTTACAGCTGCTGAGCCGCGTACAGCTGAGAAGAGATAACGACGCTGATATCTCATACTTAAAAAAGGCGGGTCCTGGTATTCGCACCGAATTTCAAAGCCATTATGAGTTCTTTAGATATTGATTCTTGCTTTGAATCAGCAGTATGTCTTGCAAAAGAAGCTGGCGCTGTAAGTAGTAGAAAGTGAAAATGATTTCTATATTTTTTATTAATTTTGATGCAGTATTAGGCTAACTAACGTTACCTGATACTTTCCCTTGAGTGCTTTTGCTCAATTTCTGGCATGGAAAGAGTGTTTTTGATTTATCTAACATGTATGAATTTGTTCTTATATTTTTGGGAAAAAACAGACTGTGATACGGGTTCAAGTCCCGGCGCTAGTGGCAATTTTCTCTGTTGGGTATAGGGGAAAAATTCCAAGCACAATATCCCACTCTACCCAGGTGTCTAAA
Organism: Morinoia aosen; assembly: GCA_030386875.1. Classification (NCBI taxonomy): domain Eukaryota; kingdom Metazoa; phylum Arthropoda; class Malacostraca; order Amphipoda; family Talitridae; genus Morinoia; species Morinoia aosen. The sequence continues at coordinate 17,044,818 of CM059559.1, forward strand.
ATGGGGGTCAATAATGAGTTTAGGTGACGTGGGGAAACTAAGTATTCCGTTTCTAACAATCAATTAAGAAGCCCATTTAAAAACGTTTAACATGAATGACATTTTTTCCGCTGATGCTTAGTTTTTGAGTTAGAATGGTAAATAAGCGTGCCAAAAGAAGCGGGCGCACCAAGCATAATTGAATTAATATCGGAAGCTAACCCCCTATTACAAACGTAAAGAGGTTGGGTCGTGAGGGGGGAGGCACAGTTCTTCTAGTGAAAATTATAAATAAAGCTTCTAACCAACCCATTAGGGTGATGACCGCAATCTTGTTTACATCGGCCGGCTCCAAGATTGTGGTCATCACCCTAATGGGTTGGTTAGAAGCTTTATTTATAATGTTCACTAAAAGAACTGTGCCTCCCCCTCACGACCCAATCTTTTTACGTTTGTAATAGGGGGTTAGCTTCCGTTATTAATTAAATTCTGCATGGCCTGCTTGCTTCCTTGGCGCCCAAAAGCCAACTTCAAAGTTTAATAATTCGAAAATAACGTATCAGCAGAAAAAATATCATTCCTGTAAAACGTTCTTAAATGGGCTTCTTAGGTGATTATGTGAAACGGAACGCTTAATTTCCCCACATCACCTAAACTCAATATTGACCAAAATGGGTATCGGTCTTGACCGGAGGAAAGCTTCATGGCATCCTGGTGTTAGTTATAAGGCATTTGAAAATCCAATATACAAGGTGATATGTGTCAAGCTTGAATTGGAAATAAAGCATCCATAGATGCCTTCATTATTATTATAGGCCCTATGTCTGGGAATGATCAGTAGGCGTAGAAAGGGTCAATGTGAAGTTTAATGCAATCACGGAAATTAATAATTATATTCCAAACCATCACTAAAGGAACCCATTTAAGAACGTTTTACAGGAACAACATTCTGCTCGCTGATGCTTCATTTTTGAATTATTGAACTTTGAAGTTGGCCTTCCCGCGCCGAAGGAAGCGAGCGTAATTTAATTAAAAACGGAAGCTAATCCCTATTACAAACGTAAAGAGGTTGGGTCGTGAGTGGGAGGCACAGTTCTTTTAGTGCAAATTATAAATAAAGCTTCCAACCCACCCATTAGGGTGACGAACGCAATCTTGTTTACATCGACTCTAAGATGGCGACCACCATGGGCGCCGCCATCTTAGAGCCGATGTTAGCAAGATTGCGGTTGTCACCCTAATGGGTGGGTTAGAAGCTTTATTTATAATTTTCACTAGAAGAACTGTGCCTCCCCCTCACGACCCAACCTCTTTACGTTTGTAATAGTTTCCGTTTGTAATAGTTTCCGTTATTAATTAAATTCCGTTCCACGCGCTCACTTCCTTTGGCGCAAAGGCCAACTTCAAAGTTCAATTATTCGAAAATAACGCATCAGCAAGCAGAATGTCATTCATGTAAAACTTTCTTAAATGGGTTCCTTTAGTGATTCCTAAGATCGGAATTCTTATTTTCCGTGATTGCATTAAACTTCACATTGACCGTAGAAAGTGTGTTTGATTGTTGGGATTAAAGGATGGTGTTTTGACGTACTTGATGTCACCAGTGATGCCGTCCAATGGTAGCTTGTGACTAGGATTGGTAGATCCTGAATAGTTTATTGGACAAGTTTGAACTTGTTTCTGTGATTACTGTGAGTATGGAGGAGGGAATTGTAGGCTGTTAAAAATGACCTAATGCTGACGGCCCTCAATTCCAAGTTCAAGTTTATAGGCTGTAGTTTAGGTCCAATATTGATGTTAATTTTCTTCTTTGAGTTCAATTTGATATTTTTCAACAAATCCTTTTGTTTTGATGAAAGCTTAATGTTTTATTTTTCATTAATATTTTGCATCAAATTCTCACAGTAAGTCTAAATGGAAGGTGTCATTCTTAGAACAATGAATGCTATTCATTTTAGTATGCTAAGAGCTTTGTTATTTTATTGAATTTATTGATATAACCTTTTAAAATATTTCAGTACTTGCATGTCATGGTTTTTATACTGTATAATTTTTATATATTTAGATTTAAGGTAAATGTGTAGCGTTGGTCAGTAATCCATTTTCCAGTTTTTGGTATCTAATCGTAGTTAATTAGATCAAAATAAACAATTTTTCTACTATGCACTTTCCGTCGGGAATGAATACTTTACAAGTTATAGCGGAAAATAAGTTACTGCAACTCCGGTGTTTGAAGTGGAAAGAAATTCATCAATCCCGCGGTAGGGCATCACTGCAATGAAGTCTCGCTTCCAGCGCGATCGTCATCAATGACGAAACCAAACCTACCGCTATACCTTGTTAACACGTTAAGTGCGGCGGGTTAAACTGAAGTTCACTATCCAGCTCAAATTTAGAGTCAATTGGTTTAAGAAATTTTGACAATAGCAAACATTGACTGGATCATGCCTTCATTTAACTTTCATTTATTATTGATAAAAGTTGAGTCAGTGACTGGTCGGCCAGTAGCATTATGAAAATCACCTAAATGACCACCATTGGGTCATGCCGCACTTGACGTGTTAAATATTCATTTTACGAAAAAAGTGTATATATATAGAAAAAAGTTGTTCATTTTGATGTTATAACCATGATTCAAGCAACAAAAATTTGAAAATCGATGAGTAGCTGTTTATTTGAGCGCATGCGTCATCAGAGACAAAACTAAACCTAGCGCCACAACTCCTTAAATACTCATTTCCGACGAAGAGTGCATCGAAGAAAAATTGTTTTTTTTAGATCTAATTATCTATTACTTGGAACTGAAAAGTGGAAAATCAATTACTGACCAACGTTACACATTTACCATATTTAATTTAGATCCTTTTAGGGAACTCTGAATATCTTTACATTTCCAATATTTTTATTTTCAATTTTGCTCCTAGAAACAGTATTGTGAATTGTATTTGAAGAAATAAAGCTTGTGAGTGCTTCAGTAGCAAAGTCTATGCCCCCAAAAAAGTGCCACATTATAAAAACAAAAATTGAATTAGCTTTCTCTAGCAGAGATTGTAATGAACTAAAATTATATAAAAACAGCTTCAGTTTTCTGTTCATATATTAAATTTACAATCACTAATAATTTTACCTGCAAATGAAGTAGCATTCTGAATTCTCTATGTCTAATGAGTTTTGTTAGTTATTTAGATGCCAAATAAAATTCTATAAAAATGGATGCACTTACAAAAAGCTAAATTTTTATATTTTTGTGCAAGGTATGCTATGATAATAATTGTTCTAGATTATTACCAGTAGCAATAGCTATTCTTGAACAAGATGCAATTTTGTCTTGTCAGTAATGTTACATGTAATGCCAATAACTTTTTCTAATATCTAAAGCCTTTGAAAAGGTTAAGTGTTAAAAAAAAGTTTGTCTATATTATTGAGTTAAAGGATACCGTCCGAAGCCCCTGCCAGGCCCCTGTTAATCCAGTGAGCTTTTTTCATGTTATTGTTGAAAAAGAACTCTTAGGTGGTGGACTATTCGGTCCTAAAATTTTATGGCGCTACAGAAAATAAATAAATAAATAAATACGGACAATATGGCGCAACGGACAATTCTACGGAATGGGACAAAAATTTTGAATTTTCGACCTGATTTCGACCCCATATAAATAGAAAATATAAATGGAAATGGATAGTTTCTCAACATACTTTTGTTTGAAATGTTTCATATATTCTAAAACTGTGTCTGTTTTTGTTCGAGCAGCAAAACTCAATGAGTTGATACGTTTTGAAATATCCATGAAAATGAACTTAAAAACCAGTATGTCAAATTTTTTTTGAAAACTAAGGCCTGTTACATATTATAGTCAAATTTCATAAAAATCAGACTGAAAATAAAAAATTTCATAATTTTTATATATATATATATATATATACAAATTTTTATTTATTTATATTTTTTGGGGAAATTACAATTCACACTGCGAATATGAAGTTATGCATGGAAACTATCGAAATAAAAAATTAAAACTGCATTGAGTTACTTAAATTGTCCATTATATTACACTTCAACAAAAATTTTGTTTTGGTTTATACCCAAAACATATACCTTTCAACATTCAAACTGTATCAACTCATTGAGTTTTGATGCTAGAACAAAACCAAAGACAGTTTTGGAATCCTTGGAACATTTCTAACAAAGTTATAATTTGGATTCTCCAAATTTTAGAAAACAAAAAAGTTATATGGCTCCAAACCCAAAAATAATTGTTTGTGATGTTATAAAGTATCACTTATCACAGAAATTTTTTTAAAATGTTAAAATTTTAAATTATAACTTAGTTAAAAATGCTTCAAGAATTCTAAAACTGTCTTTGGTTTTGTTCTAGCATCAAAATTCATTGAGTTGATATGTCTTGAAATTTACATGAAAATGCATCAAAAAGCTAATTTTTTGTAAAAAAAATAAGACCTAAATCGAAAAAATGACATGAGTAAAAAAAATTTACTTTAAAAAAATATATATACTGGCAAATTTTCAAGCAAATCGGACGAAAAAAGGTCAAAATCCTGGAAGGTACCCTTAACATGTACTGCTATATATATATATATATTTTAGTAACAGTTAAACTATCAATTGACATGATGGTGTCATTTAAAAAGTTTTTAGATAAAAATATTTCTTCCATAAACATATGTTTAAACTTTAGTAAGCGCTGCTGTCACCTAGACTGAATTACATGAAATTTGTGAAATTCTGAATTGCAAGCTTGAAAGATCTGCACTTTTAAATGCTTTTACTATTTTGATTCTACTTTGTGCAGATCATATTGGCAGCATTTAAGACAACTAAGAAGATTGAAGAGAAAACTTCTCCAAGAGACTTGGTGACTGAGACAGACAAGTTGGTAGAAGAGCAAGTCATACAAAAGTTGAAAAAATTGTTCCCAGATCATAGGTAAGTCTGTTTTTTTTCCTAATTACCATGCATTTCATATATTTTGCTCTAAATAAATTTATTATTTGTTTCTGACATAAATTCAAGTAATATATTAAGATCTCTCTAACTCTGAAATTGTGATAGAAATGTGTGTAGATTTTTAACTTTTTCCTTGTTAAAGAAAGGCTTTTCTTAATGATGCAATTTCAATTTCCTATTCATAAACTATGGCCATCTTTACTGCAGCTGATTTAGAAAATTATTGGATCACGCTTGAAGCATTTTACCGTCAGTTTAACGTTCTGCAAGCCATCAGTAAGTTTTACTCTCTCATTTTATGACATGGGATGTTATGCCTAAATTTAGAACCTATCATTTACAATATTTTATTTGAATTTTTGATTTCATAACTTGACTTTCAATGTATGTTAAAATGCCATCTTTATATCAGTGTTTGTTATACTCAACCCTGCAACCAGGAATGTTGATAGTTAAGATTGTATTATTTTTATTGAATTTTTTATATTCTTAGATTCATTGGGGAAGAGTCCACTGCAGCAGGAGCTAAATGTGAGCTGACAGATGCTCCCACTTGGATCATTGACCCAGTAGATGGCACAATGAACTTTGTTCACAGCTTCCCGTACACTTGCATCTCCATTGCTCTCTGGTCAGAAAAGAAACCCTGCCTTGGTGTTGTGTATAACCCTGTGCTTGATCATCTCTACACTGCCCGACAAGGCTCTGGAGCTTTTCTCAATGGCGAGAAACTATCGGTGTCAGGCCAAACTGGTGAGAAAGTTGTTTATGTTAAAATACAAAGTTTTATGTCATGACGTATTCATTTATGAATGAATTATTTTCTTTATATAAGTGGCTTCTAATGTATCTTTATTACATGAATGTTTTCAAATTTATTTCCAGGCCTCTTTCCATAGGGTAAATATGAAATATAAATATTGATGTTTTCTTACTAATTTCTCAAAGATGAATCGAATGAACCAAATGATGTTTGATCTATCAAATAGAATTTCAATCTTATAATAGGTTACTAATATAATCTGTGCCTCATCTAGTTCAATGTAAGATTGGTGACAATTTTTTTAAGCAATCCAACTATTGTTTAGGATTGCTCAAACCATGAAGTGATCTTTTGAATAATCTGCATATTTTTGCAATTTCTAATAAATTTATGTGTGATTCCTCACTTTGTGTACAATATTTTATGTCACTTCTGCCAAATTTGTTAAATTCCTGCTACACATAGCATCAGTTTTTCCTCTTCCTTTGCACAACTCTGAAAATTACTTAGGTCAGATTTTTCCCGGCTATATTAGAGTATTCTCTATTAACCGTGAGGTCCAGGCATTAAGAACTACTATAATTCTGTTGATAGTTTGTGGTTCTGTGGAGAAATAATAACTCCAACAGAGGTGACAGTGTAATAGTTCTTCCGGTGTTACAATGTTACACTCAGCTGAGCGAGTCTTCCCAACACCTGCACAGGCACCTTTTCTCAGGCTGCTTGGTGTATGACTGACTCAGGTAGCGTCAGTGGCACTCAATGCAAGCATACTATGGATTGGGCAAAAAGCCCCAACGATAAGGGAGGAGATTCTATCATTATTTTTGTCGTTTTGAGCAAAAGAAACACATAATCTAAAATTGGGTTTGAGTTTTCTAACTTCTTCATCAGGTAATTATTACTTCACAGTGTTATGCATGAATTATTCACAAGACCTGAGTGGTGTCAGTTTTGTAGAAAATCTTTGCTTTAGTTTGGCGGTTAACTCTTCAATGTGCTTTGTAATTATCTTCATGTATAGCTGCTTGCTCACCATGTTGCTGAGATATGAGTTAAAGGCTCTCATACCTCAAGGCCTCACTATAGGCCATCATTCTCTCTTAAAAAAAAGTTCAAAGTAAATATTCTCACACAATTACTTCATTGTGGTAATTTCACTCACGGTATTTCTAAGACTTGGAAATTTTCTGAGAGCTCACTTTTTTCTAAATGAAATGTCTGCAGTGTCAGATCTGGCCTTAGTTTCAGTAATTGTTCTTTATGTTTCTTAGAACTGTCTCGTTCCCTGCTGGTGATGGAAATGGGTTTCCGTCCTGACTCCAAAAAGATGGAAGTTGTTTACAGGAATTCACGAAGGCTCATTGAGAGCTGTCATGGGTGAGTGACATTTTTCAAAGACCTGTGATGTTAAATTTTTTGAAAGTGATACTCTGACATTTCAATAATTTGCTATTTATTTTTCCCCTTATTTATACATTATTCTTCATAAATTTGTGCCTAAAATATTGAGTTATATGAATCATTTTTCAGTACTTAAGGTTATTGTTAGAAAAAGCATTTGGTATTCTCATATAAAATGGGGAAGAGAATTTCTATGTCCAATTGTTAAACATTAATTTGCATCTGTAAAGTGCTGTTAGGTAATGTTATTGGGGTTTTCTTGGCTCAATAAAATTTTCCTTCAACTCAAGTTATCAGTATTTTTTAACATTTTAAGAGATGTAACTTAAACCTCTACCTATAATTAAAGAATGCATTAATGTTGAATTAGAAATGTTTTGATCTATATTGCTAAATTTGAAACACTTAGCCTTCATGATATACTTAGCAACAATCCCCTTAGCAATCATGAGGCTCTAAAATTTTTTGACAATGTGAGGGCCCGAGCTAAAAGTTAGGTAGGCTTTCTTTCTATTGTTTTGTTAATATAGAATAGGTTTTCGTTTTGTTACGGACCATCTTTTTCGGTTCACTGCTGTCCTGTTTTTTAGCACCTACTACTTTTTTCTTCAACTTTGATCTTGTTTCATGAACTTCTTTCTCATCTTACTGTTTCTATGCCCTTTCTGCATAGATTGCACGTTCCCTTTACTCCATACTAAATGGTGCCTTCTTCCTTCCTCTCTTTGATACATTCTTTTTTTGTAGCGTATATGCTCTTTTTGCAATTGTTGCTGCGGGTAGGGAGGCTAAAACTAATGACTAATCTAATCTAAAAATTGTCTCACAAGTGGAGCTGAGCATTGCTAGTTATATCGTTCTATGTTTGCTCCTTTGGCCCATGAAGACTTACATATGCTATGGATGCTATAGATCACTCTTGTTTCTTGGTGGCATCTCCTGCTTTGCTGTGTATTGGTTCATTGTTCTGTTTGTCTTCCTTGTCTATAGCACTAAAGTAAATGTTGGTGAAATGATTTCTGTCAGTCAAATTTTGCATATTTTTTGTCAGATGCTTATTTTGTTTTTATTCATACTGTTTTTATATTTTTACAATGGGCATTATTCATGCTTTAATCTAATTCAGATAGAAATTATTCAACTATTTTAGTGCTCTAAAAGTTTATTTCTTTACTTTTATTTCGGAAAAAATTTATTATGTCTGTTTGGTATGACTGATTGGAGATGATATAAGAATTTTTTCCATACATTTATTTGGTTTATTTCTCTTTACTAACTCTTTAATGCATGGAGGAAGGAATACTTTTCTTAGTTTCTCTTGCATCTGTCTGACTGAAGTTCATTTTTTTCTTTTCTATTCTTATATAATAGTGTGTGGAATGACTTTTGACTGGGGCATCTGTATTTTGATATAATGTGGTATTGTTCCTATATGTAACAGTACATTCATCATACGTGCATTTTGCATGTCACTGTTTTCACGTCACTTCTTCTCGCTTGTGATATTGGTAAACAAGTGTTATGTCTCACGGATGATACCATTTCTATATCAAAGCATGTTCATTATCTGGAGGTTATAATCATTCCTGGTACATCAAAGGTGAACTCGTAGCTTTTATTTGCTTCTGTGTTGGTTCAGTCTATGTTTTGTATTGTGGTGTCTTAGCTTGTGATGGTTCTCTTCATTGTAGATTACAGGTTTGGAGGAAAAGTAGTAGTAGAGTGCCCATTTTAAACTAATCCTAGGTGCTTTCACTGGCTAAGTTTTCTCTTCAAAGAGGAAGCGTGTTGTAGAAATGTAACTTGTGTCTGGTTTTCTGATCAAGGACTCCTTACTGGGAAACTAGGAAAAATTTGTAAAAGTTGGCCTTCCGCTTTTATAGGTTCTTCTTCTTTGTGGAAAGCACATAAGTATGGACTATATGAATATACCATTAAATTTTTGGTCATGGTGGACGCAATATATGTATATATTTGATGGTGTGTGTTATTTGCTGGACTACGTAGATGAGTACATATGGCATGTGCAGCGTCCGCTCGATGGGGTCGGCGGCGCTACACATGTGCCTTGTGGCCCAAGGTGCTGCTGATGGCGGTCTGAGTCTTGGCCTCTTCGCCTGGGACAAGGCGGCCGGTGTACTCATCGTGCAGGAAGCCGGGGGTGTGGTCATCGATAATGCCGGTGCGTGAATGATGTGGTTACCGGCTGGTGCTTGAGTGATGTGGTCTCCGGCCGGTGCATGAGTGATGTGGTCACCGCCCGGTGCGTGAGTGTTGCTGATGTTTGGGTATTGAAATTATGAAATTCATTACGTCGGCGTGTGGCTAAGTCACTGTACAGAGTGGATGAGATTCAAATTGCTGTCTTCATTTACGCGTATGCCTTGTGGCGTTCATAGTTCGTTGAGAGAATATAATTGCAAGCGGTCATCGCTGGGTTGCACACGATAGGTGTGATGTGCGGTACTTGTGCGCATTTGTTGCACCAAAGTCTGGAGCAACACCATAGTCTATGAAAGGGATTTATTGTTTGTTCTGGGTCGATATTTCTACTCGTTTTCTGGAGCAACACTATAGTCTACTGTATGAAAGGGATTTGTTGTGCACACTGGGTCGACATTTTTATTCGTTTTCTTTAGTACGTGTGTCCTTTCATACATACTTCTGATACTGGTTACTCCAAAGGCCCTAGGCTTTGAAGGACAGCTCTGGAACCAGTGTTCTGTTTTTGTCTTGCGCTTATTCTCACGGTCAAATGCGTGTTCGGAATAGACATGTGTTGTATATGCAGTGTCTGTCAGGAGCGCACATTATTTTCCTTTCCAGCCCACTTGGTACTCTCTTTCTTGTGAAGTCGTTTGTATCTTGCATGTTAATTATGAGGTGTTAGGTGTGAGAAAAAGAATTATGAGGCAAAATCTAGAGATGGAGAAGTAAGAGATAATCAAATGACGAATTTTGTGTCTTAAAATAAAAAGTAAACTAACTATTGGGGAGTTTTTCATTCTTTCTGTCGGGTGTGCTACACGGTGGAAGTTTTTTTGACATTCTCCCATCTTTTTTTTGTCTTCACTCTTCGGTTGTCATTTTTGTGGGTGATGTATTTTTCATTCCACCTTATTTTTCTCACGATTAATAGCCATAACTTATTCTCATTTGGTAAGCGTTTTTAGTATGCTCGTGCGATGCCGAGCTTCTATTGCAAATTTTGCTACTTATCATACTCACACCTGTTTGCAGTACCTCGTCTCTTATTACTCGCATACGTTCACAATACTTCTTCACTGACTTTGCATGTGTGCTTGCATCTGGTGCTCTATTAACATAATATTTCAAATGTGTATCTTGGAGCTACGACGAAAATTGCTGGAGTAGAAATTGGTTGTTCTTTTTGTATGTGCAGGGTGACCTTTAACGTATCATCGATTTCTCCAGATATGATCAAGGCGAGATGCGTGTTTGTAACGTGTATGGGATGTTTTATCTTCAGCTCCTTGACTCAGTTCTTTCGAATGGTGTGCCCCTCCTCTGTAAATGTATTGCTTACGAATCAACGTGTAATCGATCAATGTAATCAATGAAAATCGTTACAGAAAAGCATCCATCTTTGTGAGCACCAATTTTATTATTTTTGGAATTAAACTTGGGCGGCAATCATCTTTACGAGTGGTGTACTACCCGTACGAGTCACACTGGACATCTTTGTAAACGGTACGTAACGACGTACCGTTTTATGGTCATTCGTTGTGTACATTAGGTTGTGTGGGTGCTTCGCACGGTAGAAGAAATATGCTAGGGTCATACCGGTCTTTTTTTGTCGACCGTGTGGCAATGCTGACGTCATGGCAACGAACCAGTAGCAGCGCTCAAATTGTATCTGGCAACACTGTTTGCCCCAAATCTGGCACCGTTATTGGCCTAAACACATGTTGCAATGGTGACGTCATTAATTTTTTCTGAAATGAAGCCGTTTCTTTTACCAGCCAAACAAGAGGAGCCGTATTTTCTCCCTTAGAAATGACCCTTCCTTGTTTCCTCTACCGTGGTGCTTCGTAAGGTCGTTTCCATGAGGAACCATTCACATCTGACAATGAGGCAGGGCTTCTTCTCTTTTACTTTCTTCCACCGCACACCGATTTTGTCACCTCTAGGGTTACAGCTTTAGTTGCCGCGCTGTGTAGTGTTGCCAGACCAGTATATGTCGGGGGATACACAACCACAACTGCATGCAGCACAGAGACATGACCTAGAGTGAGGCTCCGCGTCTGGCTGCATTAGACATAGGATCTTGCGTCTAGCAGCCTTAGACGGGGTTTTGCGTCTGGCAACACTAGACACAGGGGTTATGCGTCTGGCAACACTAGACACAGGGGTTATGCGTCTGGCAACAGTGGACACAGTGGTTATGCGTCTGGCCTCAGTGGACACAGGGATTATGCGTCTGGCAACACCAAATATTGGGTGTTGCGTCTGGCAATCCTAGACATCGGGGTTGTGCGTCTAGCCACTTAAGATATAGGGCTTTACGTCAGGCAGCCCTAGACGGGGCTTGTGCGTCTGGCAGCACCAGACATGGGTTTGTGCGTCTGTCTTTAGAGTGAGGTTTTGCGTGTGGCAGCACGAGGTCCGTGGGCTGCGCTGCGCTGGAGATGTGCCTGGTGGCTCAGGGCGCTGCCGACGCCTATTGTGTGAATGGCCTCCACGCCTGGGATATGGCGGCGGCTGCCCTCCTGGTGGGGGAGGCTGGGGGAGTCGTACTCGATATGACGGGTGAGGCGGGGGGAGGGTAGGATTTTATTGATACTAGTCCACCCCCTTTGTTTAAAATTAAATTCTCTCGTGTCACTCGATGTCGTCCAGCGTTATGCCGAAAAATTTCCTCTCTTCTTTCATGTGTTTAGCTCTCTCTAGCTGCTCGGTGTTGCTCTGCATCATTCCGTAGAATTTTCAAATACCGTTCAAGGGTCAATTTAGCTCTAGCTTCTCGTTGGCGAGCAGCATTGCTTCGTCTGGCAATTTCGCGTTGTTCATCCGATCATCTTCGGCGTTTTTTCTTGCTGTCGAAGTCTTGCTACTTCTCTCTTGCGGTTGGACACATTTCTATCCATGGTGGCCTCTTTTGCCGGAATTTTATTCTGAATGTCATCTATTACATCTTCGGAGCTTTTCAAAAAAATCACAATTCCGAAAACAATAACTCAAGTTCCAAAATCTTGGGCCTTTACTGAGTGGTAGCCAGGTTCCTGGTCAAACGAATTTAAAACATTTCTTTTCGCATTATCAATTACAAATATCAAAGCAACTTGATGAATTTAAACAGAGAAAGCTCAAAGGAAAATTTCTATTTGTAAAAATAAGCCGATTGCGTATTCTGGATACCATAATGCAAGTGAAATGGAATTGAATTGCCACAGAAAAAAATTGCAATAGAATATTTTCTTGTATTTCTTAGGCTTTATCCTTGTTGCTATCAAAGCTATCGATTAGAGTAGGGGGTCACACGGACGGACGGACGGACGCGGCTACTTTTATAATAGTGCTGATGATAATTCTCCCTCGTTGTTTTGTTTGCTTCTTATCACACCCATATTTGGATGTGGTGCTCGATACGATTGGTGAGTGTGTGCTGGATCTTCACCTCGTGAATTAAGAAATACAAAGGATTGTAATTTCACGTGCAGAGGGACTCCGAGGTAAAGAATATTAATATTTAGGAGACCTTCAACTCTAATGTAATACGTGCCATGTATAAGATTATATTTTTTCGGCCCGGTTATTGTTGGCAAGTCCCAATGATTGCTATACCCAGCCGAGCAGGTGCCAGTCATCCGTCTCGTGGGGATTGTACGTCACGTGGGGATTACCCTGTTACCCAGTACGTCACGTGGGGATTGTGGGTAACTTCCTTTTTCCAGAAAGTAAAAGACCGTGTTTGGTGTTGCAGTCCTATCATTTAACGCAAATTTATTGTAATATTCAACTGAATATTATTTAATGTATGGAATTCATTATTGTAATCATCACTATTATAAAAGTAGCCGCGTCCGTCCGTCTGTCTGTGTGACCCCCTCTTCTAATCGATAGCTTTGATGACAACAAGGATAAAGCTTAAGAAATGTGAGAAATTGTTCTTCTGCAGTTTTTTCTGTGGCGTTTCAATTTCCTTTCACTTGCATTATGGTATCCAGAATACGCAATATCCAGAATACGCAATTTTTACAAATCGGATTTTTTTTTGAGCTTTTTCTGTTGAAATTCATCATGTTGCTTTGATATTTTTAATTGATGATGCGAATAGAAATGTTTTAAATTTGTTTGACCAGGAACCTGGCTACCACTTGGTATAAGGCCCGAAATTTTTGAACTTGAGTTATCGTTTTCGAAATCATGATTTTCTTGAAAAGCTCCGTAGAGATAATAGACTACATTTCAGAATAAATTTCCGGCAAAAGAAGCCACCATGGATAGAAATGTGTCTAACCGCAAGGGAGAAGTAGCAAGACTCCGACAGCAAGAAAAACGCCGAAGGCGATCGGATGAGCAACGCGAAATGGCAAGACGAAGCAATGCTGCTTGCCAACGAGAAGCTAGAGCTAAATTTACCCTTGAACGGCGTTCGGAAATTCTACGGAATGATGCAGAGCAACACTGAGTAGCTAGAGAGAGCTTAATACATGAAAGAAGCGAGGAAATTCTTCGGCATAACGCTGGACAATATCGAGTGGCACGAGAGAATTTAACTCAAGAAAAAAGGGATGAAATTCTTCAGATTAATGCCGACCAGCACGTGTGCAGGCGTGCACTAGTATTTATTATAATTTAATACTGTAATATTTGATAAATATTATAATATTTATGATAATCAGTCCGAGCAACTTGAGTAAACCTAATTATATACCGTGATTTTCAACTCACTCGAGAATAAAGCTGTTTAATTTCTATGTGAGCTCTAAACATAGCATGAGCTTTTCACGCTATGTCCCGTAAATTATTTACACACTGGCGTGTCGGTAGCTCTGCCTGGAGCGTTGAGTGTAGCTATGATTTTGGCAACGTAAGTACGATCATGAATTCAAAAAAGTCGGAGAAGATTCAGATTTTCGGCGAACCGCAAAAAGATTTGCAGGCTATTTCCTTGTAGCGTGGTCGGTAGTGAGGTGGATGACGTTGTTCATGTTCACCTTTATTGTGGTTAGCCGCTTTGTTGAGAACATTTTTATGCAGGCCTTTGGTTTTGTCGATCTGTTGCTTGCCCATTGTTGATGTGATCGAAATCGGTTGAGTGATTAGGATTTTTTTTTGATCGACATTGCTTGATTTGTTAGATGAGTGGTTGTACGAAGAGATGTGTTGTGCTTGATTTTTTGAGATAGTGGTTAATTTTACGGTGTGTTGTGTTGTGCTCGATTTGTTGAATAAGTGGTTGTGCAAAGATGTGTTGTGTTGTGCTTGATTTATTAGATTATTGGTTGTACGAAGGTGTGCTGTATTGTGCTTTATTTATTGAATAAGTGGTTTTTAGAAGATGTGTTGTGCTTGATTTGTTGAGGTAAGTGGTTTTACGAAGGTGTGTTGTTTAGTTTGTTGCTTGAAGTGAAGAGTGTAACCGAAACTTGACGTCAGCTCCAGGTTGGGTGTGAGTGGCTCATTACCTACGAGCTCGCACTTGCTGGTGACGTGTAAAATGCATAGCCTTTCAGTGTATTGCGTAGATCATTTTATCACTTGTTAACTTGTAGTAAATAATTTTCCTTTTTTCCCTGAAGATTTAGTATCAGATTTTTCGTCAAAGATTTGAACTGCTATTTTTCTTTTGTGTTCATTCTGTTTCTGAATGTTTAAATAACTTACTTTTAGCGTACTCAAGATTCCTGGTTATCAAGAGACCTGTATATTAGTTTGTTGAGTTGATATAGTGGGTTAAAGTTAATTATAGCACGAGAGTGAAAGGTAGGACACACCGAAAAGCTTGAAGCATTGTAAGGGCAATTCCACTCTTAAATACCATGAATATTGCTCTGAAAGTGCATGGTGCGTGTGAATTATTAATTTCAATATGTGAGTCTGCTTAAAGAATTGAAATATTGTTTTCAAAGGGTACATTAGAATTAGAAATATGATTGTTTTGAGTCTCCTGAAACGAAATGTAATACAAAAAAGAAATTTGAAGTACTTGAATGTTCCACTCCCAAAGGTATGGAATCTAAACGTAAGTCTACGGGCTCTGAAACGCAGGTTTCACTTACCAGTGAGTTGAGTGTTGAAAAATTCTGGACGAATCAAGAGAATGAATAACAAACCAGGTTAGGGATGCTTAAACTAACTTATCAACTAACCTAATGGAGAAATTACCTTATCATTCAATTTTTTAGCCTTGATGGTGGTAACTAAACTTCAGATTGTGCTGCTTTTACTTGCTAGAGATAATATGTTTCTATGTTTATCGTAATATAAAAAGAAGAATCAATGTAATAGAGAACATTTTTTTTATATTACACGTTATAAAAAAAATCGCCCTATTGATTCTAGTTTTTTTCTGTATAATTATATATATTTTTTGTGTATGAATTATTTGGTATTTGTACGGTTAATTGTCTTGTCACCGTGGCGAGTGGTTAAGAACGCGCCTTTCACGAAAAGGTGTCAGCAGTTCGAATCCCGTCTGTGCCGCTCGAGGATTTTCCCCGATGGGAAAAGGGAGGACTCAGTCACAATTCCCCACTCTACCCAGGTGTTGGAAATGGGTACCGGCTTGACCGGGGGTAACCGTCAATGCGTCTTGGTGTTAGTTATGAGGCATTTGAAGAAAATAATGTGCTAGACGAAATTTTTCAGGCTTGATTAGAATAAAGCATTCTTTTTTTTCCAGGGGGTCCCCATGATCTGATGAGCCGCCGCGTGCTGTGCGCGGCATCCCAGCAGCTGGCACAACAGATGGTGGAGCGCCTCGAAGTCTATGAAGAGGATCGTGACTGAAGGCGGCAGCTGGTCGAACACAGCTGGTGTTCTGAGTGAGGCTGCCATCTCCTGGTGTATTCATGGAACGATGACGCAGTCTCGCAAGACCGATTTTCTGAAATTTTTCGTTAGTGGTACAGCTGGTGCAGAAAGTCGTCTGCCGCTTTGGCTTTGTGGCGTTTTGTTTGCTTGAGGTAAGTATTCTCGAGTTTGACCTATTCCGAATGAAAATTCCAATAAAAACTCATTTGAGAAAGCTCAAACTTGAGCGGTTTTGCCTGGAAAACAACACGTAGCAAAGCCAAGCGGACGAACGACATCGCTACGACGACGTGAACTGATCAGAAATCCGGCCCAGTTCACCAGCGTGCGAGGTGTTCTCTTCAGAACGCTGGGATGAGTATTGCTTCCATGGCAGCCTTACCATATGGTGACCCACCTCATACAGGTTGAACCTGTCGAAAATGGAATCTGTTGTTTAGTTTTTAGCTTTGTTGACGTCAGATCGACTTCAAATTATGCTAATTATTTTTGGCAGGGTTTGCTGTGATGATAATGTGCTTCTATATTTATTGTTCACTCAAATATATTTGTTCCGTGTGGGTTGTTTGGTGGTTTTATGATTAATTGCTTCTAAAGATGGATTTTGAATTGTCAGCCATGAAATGATTCGCTACTAGTGTACACTTCTAATTGATTTAAGTGCTTCACATGAACCAGACACAGTGTGTCGGTAGCCACAAGAGACAGCAAAATAATAATTAATGTAGAACAGTTGAGCAGTTTCTGCTCACCGTTCCCTACTGAAGTGATCTACTTGACTCTCGTTAATGAACCACCAACCTACTGTGTATTCATAACAAGCAAATCAGGAGTTGTGAGATATTCCTGCTCTTCGTAAGTGTAAATTAAGAGGGATTATCTTCAGATCAAATGCTACTTTTTTGAACGTATCTCTTGTTTGGGAACACACCTTGTTCATGGATTCAGCGTTCCTTAAAGTCCATTCTAAATGGTTTCTGTCTCTTTGGAACGCCTTTGTTGCGGCTAAGGAGGCTTGAACTAACTTTTCTGATCTATCGCCGCCGTGGTGTCGCGAAATGATGGCTTTTTCGGCTGTGCTTTGTTTTTTGTGATCTTATTTATACATTTTTTGTTTTTCCGAGTTCATTTACGTGAAGCTTGTCAGCGATTTGTTCTCACGGCTCGGATGCCTTTGACAGTTTCATTTTTTGATTGTAGACTTTTTTCCTGTGAGTATGCTAATTGTTGTTAAGTTGTTTGAATCATTTAATTTCCGGTGGATAAATATTAAATTAATTGGGATCCGTTCTTTATCTTGGTATTTTTATGATACGTTTATATGTTGAAATGTGAGAACATAACTCGTTTCCCTGGATGTGAGCGAACGAGTATTTTGTGCGCTCAAGTTTTTTAACTTTACTACGGTCGAATTGTTGAATCTTTGCAATAAATATATGTTAATTAATGTTCTTTTTTATTTTATTCATTTGGATTGAGATGGGTAGGATTCGATGGAACAGCCCACTCACCCCTGCAAACTTATATTTTTGGTACCCTGTCCGGGGGCACTATCTGTCCCCAACCGACCAGTCAGCAGCAAATTTCCTGCAGCTCCTCAGGGAATACAACTATTGTATCTATGGGAATAAGCGCTCCCAGGAGGAAAATGTGTGAGGGCCCGAGCTGAGAGTTGAGTAGGCCTTCTTTTTGTTGTATTAAAATTTTTTTGCTCTGTTGAGGACCATCTTTTTTCGGTTCATTGCTGTTCTGTTTTTCAGCACCTACTACTTTCTTCTTCAACTTTTATCTTGTTTCATGAACTTCTTTCTCAACTTAATGTTTCTATGCTCTTTCTGCATTGATTCCGCATTCCCCTATCTCCATACTAATTGGTGCCTTCTTCCTTCCTCTCTTCGATACGCTATTTTGTTGTAGGGGTTAGGGAGGCTTAAGCTAGCATATAATCCAATCTAATCTAATTTCCTGCAGTTTGATTAGGCGATATTTCTTTCAGTTTCACTTCGGGCTTTTTTTCCCTCATGGCTCAAATGTTTAACAATATCTCAAACGAGTATCTCTGACTGCGATTCTTTTCTTCAGTGTTTACTTTGTCATTTGTATTCCTTTCAATTCCCTTTAGATCGCTTCCGGCGCGCTAAATTTCGACCACTTGCGTGAACACCAACTTGAACACGATCTTTCCCCCTAATAACGGCAAAAAAGGGTAATTTTGAGGGAGCTTTAACTTCTCACCTATTGCATTTATAAAGCTACATTTAGTCTCAAATTAGAGCTAACGTTTTGCTCTAGCCTGTCAAAACGCTCACAAATTGATTTCCTCCTTGGGAGAGGTGAAAACAGAGCTACGTCCTCCAACTCCCCCGATGCGGTCCCGTCTTTTAAAAATGTATACTTTTGAAAGAACTTCAATTTCTTACCTATTATATCTGTAAAGCTACATTGAGTCTCAAATTAACGCTAACAATTTGCTCTAGCCTTTTGAAGCTGTCAAAAAAAGTTCCTCCCTGGGAGGGTTGGGAGAGACTACTCCCCTCTCTTGTAGTGGTCTTTCCCAACTGAAAACTTGTTTCTAACTTTCTATTTCTGCAGTAACGCTTTAAGAAAACATATTAAAACTATTCAAAACTTCATACATGAACTTTTGAACCTCATATCTATACTAGGTATATATTTTGTACTGGTTTTGACGCAATCGTTATCGCTATTGGCTAATTCTTGTATATTTTTAATTGTCTTCCATTTTACCGTTAATATTGCTACTATCTATTTTTACACATAAGGGGAGAATGAATTGAATTTATATCCGGTGTTTATACCTCATAGCCCGTCTTTATAACCGTTGTCTGTATAATTAATTAATTCATCTATTTTTCCGCTCGACGCGGTTGGTTTCTCTTCACTTTTGAGATAGCGCTTTATAACTGTGGTGTCTGTGGGATGCATTCGACGAAGCCGTTATTAAATAGCCGTTGAGCCGGGTGGCCATATCGGGTGGCCGGCGAAGATCAATTTTAGTAGGAAATCAATAGCACTTCATAACCGTGGTAAACTAAATCGACAGTCGCATTCTCATCTATTAGTACAAGCAAATTGAAAAAAATTTCTCCATGCGAAAGTGTGATGAAAATTGGATTCATTTTCATCAGTTGGAAGTTTTTACTTCTGTAAAACTTTTTAACGAAGATATGCAGTTCCAATTAGGCCATGACCTTCAAGACCATATCTTCCACTAGACAAAGTCGAGGTTACATTGGGGAAAAGTTTTAGATTAGCTCTAATTTTAGACTAAATTTATCATTTTTAGATGCAATGGGTGAGGTGTTAAATGGGGTTCTAAATGAAATATTTTTAGAAAAGGAAACCGTGTGAAGTTCGAGTTTTTATTTGTGAACTTCAAGTTTGGTGGCTTTACTCAAGTTTAGTTTTACTTTAGGCAGGTTTGAACTTTTGTCTGAAGGCGGGTCACCAGTTGGCGTCGAACGCCAACACTTAATTAATAAACTAATGACTTAATCTGACTCAGAAGGTGTGAGGGTTCGGACGCGATCTTTCCGGCGTCTTTAATCAAAAACAAATACTATAATTTTCACCTCGGAACTGGACGATCGAAAGGATAAGAAAGTAGATATGGTTATTTAATTCTGGCCTGGTTTATTGGGTGGCTGTCAGATTGAGTCTTCCAGGTGCGCTGATGTTGACGTCCGATCTTGAGTAGGGACTGCAACAGGCTCACAGCTGCGTCGGTATGTGGAAGTGTAATTGTGGAGAAGGTCGTGTGCAATGGTATCCCGTGGTTAGTGACGGCAATAGCGTCTCTGATAAGTGAGGACGGTAAGTTGCAATTCCCCTAATGGTGTTAGAATATAGACTGGCAGGTTATGCAGCAAGTGGGTTAGCTGTAACCAATGATGTCTCAATTCTTAGTGAGGTGGAGGAATTGGATACTTGCTCTTGCCGTCCAGTAATGGGGGGGTTAATTTGAAGTGAAAAGGTAACAATGAAGGAGGCAGTTGTTTTGCCAAGTCGGGCTACCGGGTTATTTTACCCTTTTGATATGAACGGGCAAGGTAAAGGTAGGTGACGTGGCAGTGGAATGTAAAGTGTCTCGTAGCTTCCTGTACGGAATAATACGCTGGGTGAAATTGCACACGGTATTAAAACACATATCAACACATGCTATGCTGCAAACAATCTGGCATTAACATGCCGCCTCACAGCGAGGAGTCTCTTCGAAAAACGACCCCCACCAACACTCTGGCGCCGGAGTGCAAGCGGGGATCAGCTTCGGAGCACTAACAATTTGCTCGTAGCCAGATCTTAATTCTAATATTTCTAACGGCATGAAGCTAAAAATTCTACACTAGTAATTCACACAGGCAAAACTTTGCCTGGCGAAACTAAGATGGCATAAGCAGTGAACTGAGTATCCTGCCTCACTTAATTAATAGCTAATGGTAAAAAATCTACAGCATCTGCTAAATGCAAATGAACTAGAAAACACATGTTCCCAGTTCTTCCTAACTGAAATAATCAATGTACAATGACTAAGAATTATACAATTACCATCTAACTAAACCTAACAAAATCAATAATATTCAATGTATAATACTGATTCTATGAGGAAAATCAGGTATTTAGTTATTGGTATTTACAAGGTTTGTTCTGATTATCATCACAACAAAGGTTGGCTATAAAATTTGTTAAGAATGATTTTTAATGTTGACTGTACATATAAACTACAACCACGTGATTATATCAAAACCCTACTTAATTGAAAATACAGCTGTGACAAAATACAGCAATTGAGAATGATAATTTGATTGCTTTGATTAACAAAAAACATTAAAGAAATAAGTTGATAATTTGATGTTAGTCTAACTTGATCACAAAAATAACACCATATTGAATATTGGCTAAAGAAGTTATTTTTGATACAAAAGGGAAAATCCTAATCTTGATACAAATAAGACCATCTTAAATATTGGCTTATGAAAATTATGAAACATCAAAAGGGAAAATTTATAATTTGATAAGAATAACACCATCTTAAATATTGGCTTATGAAAAATATGAAACATCAAAAAGGGAAAATTTATAATTTGATAAGAATAACACCATCTTAAATATTGGCTTTTGAAAATTATGAAACATCAAAAGGGAAAATTTATAATTTGATAAGAATAACACCATCTTAAATATTGGCTTTTTAAAATTATGAAACATCAAAAGGGAAAGTTTCCCTTAAAAAGGACTTTACATGAAATAGTGAATTGTTTTCTAAAAACTTTAAGATAGGATATACAACAATACACAAGGAAAAATGGCCTGTGGGGAACCCAAGTTCTGGGCAAGGAAATCCTAAGCGTTTAGCACTCTGGAAAATTTAGGCACTTTTTCTTAATACCTACACAATAAAATTATTGACGATTTAAATATAATACATAAATATAGTTACCCGTAGAACAGCAAAGGCACACACAATATTTTAATTCTCACCAGTCAACAACCCTAGATATGCACGCTCTGTATGACACGAGACAATGACGCTAGATCGCATACGATGTTGCTGTCGCGCGTCCGTGGAAGGTTCCGTTAAAACGCAAATGTGAATTCTTAGGGATTGAATTGTTTTCGTTACACAATTTTGATAAAATTGAGGACAGAGATTAGTGAATTTCGTAATGTTATTTAATGCTAATGGTTGAATTTATTTTACTGAATTTTTAGATGATCATTCTGAGAATTTCGAAATTTCGACCAGGTTGCGGGATAGAGATTCACTACAACCGTATAGCGGGAGCTCCATTTGGGGTGGTGGGAGCTCTTGTTTTACCTTTCCAGGAAGGAAAGTGCTCTTTGAATGCATTGAAAGACTATAACAAACTTTTAGCTTAAATTTGAGACTGAATATAGCTCCATATATGCATTAGGTGAGAAGTTCAGGCTCCCTCAAAATTATCCATTTTTCTATGCTGTTTTTAGAGGGAAAGAATTGATGTTTACGCAAGTGGTCGAAATTTTGGCTCGACGAAATCCTTGAATTTTAACGTTTCATGATAATTCATCTTCTTCTTTTACCGAAAGCTTGCAATATCAGCAGAAAATAATCATAAACAATCAATTTTCATTAACTGTCACAAAATCATCTGAATTTTCTTACTTCTGCATTTAAATGCTCAGAACCAAATAAGCAAGCTGACACAACAACAGCAGTATAATTAAATATAAACTTACATTTCAAGTCCTTGACTCATTAGAAATTATTTGCTACGTGCAGCATGGTAAATTATAGTACAGATGTTCCAAGTTATTGTTAGGGATTTGAAAAGATAATCTGCGACACCGGTTCCGATGCTGCAGAATGTTATCTCGGATCCATCTGGCCGCTGCCACTTTTTCTTGAGTACTTCTTATTTTATCACTTATCATGCCGTTTTTTACCAATTTCAAAATTTTATGAGTGAATGAATGAGATATTAAATATTATGTTGTGTGATATTTGATAAAATACTATGTTGATAATTTTTATTCACATACTTTATTTGTCAAGTAACTGTAAGGGTACGGCCAGACTGAACGCGTTGGCGCTGACGCGCGCGTACGCAGGCAGAAGCTGCAATATTAAATACATGTGTTGCTCCGAGAGCGGCCACACTAGACGCGCGCGGACGCAGGCAGACCAAAGCGCACAGACGCCGCGTCGCGATGAGAGTAGTTCTTGCGGATATCTACATACCATAAAATACTTGTACTAGAATATAATTGGGGTGGAAAGGACTTCTGTTCCGAGCGGTGTGCACGTGTTTCTGGGTCCTCCGACGAATATTGTGGTGAATTAAAGTGAAGTTGCTAAAAACTGGTATAGTTTGTATATTCACGTGAGTAAAGTGTGTGACTTTGTATGGAGTGCTCGTGAGAGTAGTTTTTTTGTTGCGTGAGAGTTGAGACTGAGCATTGGACTTTGGTGTGGTGACTTGCAATTTTTGACTGAGGTGTTTTGACTGGTAGTTAAGCTTTCTTTGCATATAAAGAGTATAGTGTTTGACATTGTAGAGAGTGACTGTGAGTAGTAGGAAACGTTTTTGTTTCTTTTTTTTTTGATAACTTGATTTTCAGTAGATTTGGTGAGTGAAGACTCCTTCTGCCTGTGAAATTTGTACTGAGATAGAAGTCTGTGTCTGAGGATGGCAAGAAATATGACTGGTCGTAGGAAGGGAGGTGCAAGTGGAATGGATGAGGAGATTGAGTGCATGACTTGTAAAGAGTGGGTAGATATAGATGCATGCAAAGGTTTGAGAGAGATGAGTCGGAGGAAGTTGAATGATCTTGTGTTTACGTGCTGGAAATGTTTGAATGACGAGAGAAAGAAGTTGGAAGAGGAGGTTGAGAGATTGACAATTCTGATGGTTGCTTTAGAGGCTGATTTGAAGGATGAAAGGAAGTTGAATGAAGGAAAGAATGAGAATGGTGCAAATGAAGTGAATGAAGAGGTAAATGGTGGTGGTGCAAGGAGTACAAATGAAGTGGATGATGGTGCAAGGAGTGCAAATGAAGTGGATGATAGTGCAAGGAGTGCAAATGAAGTGGATGATGGTGCAAGGAGTGTGAATGCAATAAATGAAGTGAATGGTGGTGCAAATGTGCCAGATGAGAGTAGAAGGATGAATGAGCATGATGAAAGAAGTACGAATGGGAAGAGAGTGAAGGAGCAACCTGTTGATATGCCACATGAGGTGCAGGCGCCTGTAGTGGAAGTGAATGTAAGGAAGATGGATGGAAAGAGTGATGTGAGTGGAAGAGTTGAACGAAAGAGTAGTATGAAAGGGAGAGTGAGACCTACGATTAGAATATGTGGTGACAGCATGGTGAACAATGTGGATAGGTTTGTGAGTATGACTGACCGTAGTGGATGTAGGAGCATGAGAGGAAAGGGAGTGAATGAGATTTGTAGGCATGCTGAGGAAGTGATAGATGGAATGGATGAAGGGATGGTTGTACTGCAAGGAGGTGGCAATGGATTGCTTGAATGTGGGAGAGAGCGTACGGTGAATGCAATTATGAATGTTGTTGAAAGGGCGCGAAAGAAGAATGTAAGAGTGGCTGTGACCAGTCTGCTGAGAAGGCCTGCATGTGGTGAGGAGTATGAAAGGGTGCGAAAGGAGGTGAATTGGGAAGTGCATAAAAGGATCATGAGTATGAAAGCTGAGAGTATGAGAAAGCGTGAAATGGGTTCCAGCTTCCTTGATATGGATAACCTGATCCAGAGTGGGTGTTTTCGTGGAGATGGAGTCCACCTTACTCAAGAAGGTGAGATGAAACTCTCCAGGAGATATATCCAGTGGATTGGGTGTACTCATATTGTAATGGAAGGTGGAACTGGATGAATGGAAAGCTGTCAGAGCAAAAATGAAAAATGTTGTGAATTGTCCAATAGTGTTGTAAGGTTTGGATGTATAAATGTGCGTGGATGGAATGCAGGAAAGTTAAATGACCTTGTAGCAGAATTTGAGAATGGAGATTTGGATTGTGTTGGTGTAGTAGAGACCCAAATGCGTGATAGAGTCAGTTTAAAGTGTAAGGAGAGTAAGTACTACATGATTGGAAAAGGGCGTGTAAGTTGGCAAAAAAGAGGTGGTGGAGTGGTCTCATTGTAAAAAATGCTCTAAATTGGAAATTAGAAGAAATTCCTGTTGGAAATGAACCTGAGAGTGAAGATCTGTTAGTAATAAAGTGTGAAAGAATGCATGCCAGAGAATGTGTTATTGTGGTTGTATGCTATATGACAACTGATGGTATTTTAGCTCATCAAGAGAATGTAAAAAAGTATGAAATATTAACAAGAATTGTGCAAGAGCATTGCAGATGCCCTCTGATTTTAATGGGTGATATGAATGGCCATGTTGGTATACTGGGTGAGCCTGTGAATGCAAATGGACAAAAATTGATTGATTTCTGTGATGAGAATGAACTTGAGAACCTAAATGTAACAATAGGAAATGGCTTGCATACATGGCAAAGCAGGGAATGTAAAACTGCAATTGACTATATGATAGTGAATAGTAGAGCAAGAGAGTGTGTCAAAGAAATGTTTGTAGATGAAGATGATTTTGATATTGATAGTGACCATAAAATGCTTGTACTAGAATATAATTGGGGTGGAAAGGAGCCGATGCAGAAGGCCAGCAGAGTAAGAGAAAATTGGCGTATTAAAATGGCAAACTGGGAAGAATTTAGAAATGAATTGAGTAGATGTAACTGGAACAGGTGTGGAAATGTAAATGACCTAAATAAGGAGATTGCAAGAACCTTGTATGATGTGGCAGAGCAAAAGATCGGTAGAATGAAATGCAGGAAAAGTACAGGGAATGCTAGGTGGTTTACGAGTGAGATAAAGGAAGAACGAACGAGAAGGAAGACTTTAAATAAAAAGCAACGCAGTATGAGGAAAATGTATGAAAGACGCAGAATTACTGAGGATGAATGGCAGAGTGTATGGAATGAGTACAAGGACCAGCAGAAGAAAGTAAAGAGAATGATCAATGAGGCTAGGGTTAAAGAAGAGAGACACCAAGTTGAAAATCTAAGAAAGAAAGGTCTAGATGGAATAAAAGATTGGTATAGGTTTATACAAGGTAATGATAGAGGTAGTGAAGTTCAAGTTGATGAATTAGTAGTCAATGGTTGCAGTGTACAAGATAGGATGCAAATGGTGAAAGCAGTTGAAGAATACTGGGAGGACATTGGTGGAATGAATGAGCAGGTTACAGATGATGAACCAATAAATTTTCTGATAGATGAACATGAACTGCAAATGGAAGACGAAATCACTTGTGAAGAGATTGTAAGTTTTTTGAAGAAAGTGAAAAATGGAAAGGCATGTGGCCCTGATACGATACCATATGAGTTCTATAAATGTGGAGGAGAGAGTGTAGTCAGTATGTTGAAATGTTTATTTGATGAGATATGGAAGAGTGAAAGAGTACCGGATGACTGGAACAAGTGTAATGTAGTTCTGTTGCATAAGGGTGGACATAAGAGTATGAAAGAACTTAAAAATTACAGACCAATTGCACTGGGTGACACCGTATGTAAGATCTTTTGTGGTATTTTGAATGAGAGAATGAAAAATTTAGTTGAGGAATTAGGAGTCCTGGGAGAAGAACAGAATGGTTTTAGGCAAGATAGACGGGGGGAGGATAATCTGTTTGTAGTGAGTGAAATAATTGAGCGAATGAAGAAGGATAACAAGAAGGTATATTTAGCATTCCTGGATATTGAAAAGGCGTATGACAGAGTGGATCGGGTTAGGCTGTTTGAAATTTTGAGAAAAGTTGGTTTTAGCAGAAAAATAGTGAACATTGTACAGAGTCTGTATGAGAACACAAGTACTATCTACAGGTTAGGAAATTTGGAAACAGGGCAAGTGAGGAGTGTTAGAGGAGTGAGACAGGGCTGTACTCTGTCCCCCCTGTTGTTTGGATTGTACACAGAAGAATTAGCAGTTCGACTGAGAGGGAGTGGTTTAGGACTGAAAGTTGGTAATGAGAGACTGAGCTGTTTGTTGTATGCTGATGATGTGGTTGTGGTTAGTGAATGTGGTCATGAACTACAAAGGATGCTTGACATTGTGAATGGATATAGTACAGATTTCAAGATGAACTTTGGTGCCGATAAAAGTAAGGTCATGGTTATAAATAGTGATGAGACTGATAGAGACAGACTGTGGAATATTGGAGAAATCAGAATAGGTAGAACAAAAGAATACAAATATCTAGGTTGTATGATGAGTGAAGATGGATGTACTAGAACTAAAGGTGAGAAAGTGGCTAAAGCAATGCAGTGGAGTGGACGGTTAGGTAGTGTGGCCAGATACAGAGCAAACAAGTACGAATGTGTGAGAGGAATGTGGAAGTATGTTGCTGTACCTAGTGTCATGTATGGTATGAGTGCTCTTGCCTGGAATGGAAGTGATCTTGAAAAGCTGGATGTGATACAAAATAAGGTAGGACGTGTAGCATTGGGTGCTCCGAAATGGACAGCTACAGAAGCCATTAGAGGTGACCTAGGGTGGAGCCTATTTTCAGAAAGAATGATGAAAGCTGTGCTGAATTATAAGGTGAGAATTGAAAGAATGCAGAATAGCAGGTGGGTAAGGCGAATCTTTGAATGGAATCTGAGTGTAAGCTATTGGGAGGAAGTATGTTGGGGGCATGCAAGGAAACTCAGTATGCAAAAGATTATTCATGTTAGAATTGGGAGACCTGTGGATGACTGGAGTTTAATAAATGTAGGAGGTGTAGGGCCTGAGTGGGACTGCAAGAGGTGGAAGAAAGAGATTGAGAGACGAACAAAAGAGTATGGATTGAATAAGTGGAAGCTTAGCATGATGCGCAAGCCTACACTTAACTGGTATATGAAAAAGAAAGCACCTAAGTTTGAGCTGTTCTATGATGGTAGTTTTGGAAGTCAACTCTTGTTTGCTGTGAGATGTAAGTCATTGAGTGTGAACAGACGTACATGGAGATGGAATGAGAATAATAACAGATTATGTCAGCAGTGTAATAGTGGAGTAGAGGAAACAATTGAGCATTTAGTGCTGGAATGTAGTAAGTATGAGCAAGAGAGAGAGAGTTTTATGAATGTGGTGTCTGAGCAGTATGGAGAGAATGAGTGGAATGCCAGATGTGCTGAAGATGATTGCGGTATGAGCTGTCTTGCTGGATTGGATCAGGAGTGCAATTTGAGTATCATCGAAGCTATGAAATTGTTTCTTGTGCGTGCCTGGAGTAAGAGACAGTGACTGGAATGAGCCAGTCAGGTAGAATGGTCAGTAATGACCCAATATGCCTGGGGATGGTGTTTTGACGCACTGGCTATCCCAGTGACGCCATCCAATGGCAGCTTGTGACGAGGATTGGTAAATCCTGAGTAGTTTAGTGGACAAGTCTGGTACCAGGCGCTGAACTCTTTGTGTGATAACTGTGGAGGGAATTGTAGGCCGTTACAAAGGCCCCGACGCTGTCGGCCCTCAATTTCAAGTTCAAGTTCAAGTTCAAGCGCTGTCAAAATTCAGGATTACTTGGGAGAAATATTTGACGCTGCGCGGCGCGTACAGTGTGTCTCGAGCAGCCGTGAGTGGAGGATGTGGAGTTGCTACTCCCTTCTATTCAGGCTGTGCATGCAATTTGGGATGCTTTTCACCCTCAGCACAGTGACAGGGTGTTCATTAGCGACCAGTGGTCGATGATTGCGGACTCACTACAAGTTTCAGGTGAGAGTTGTAGCTGCGTTCATGACCTCTAGCATACTCGTGACGCTTAATTGTCTTTCTTGAAGTAAAGATAGGTAAACTATGAAATTAAGTTAAATTTATTTCCTTCGTTGCAGAAAATATAATCTGTCACTTAAACTAAACTCATGTAAATAACATTCAAATTTGAAGATATACGATGTTTCTTTTCAATACATATGTCTACCCTGTAACTTTTCGAACACCAGAAATAAAATAATTTTTCAATTTAGTTCTCACATTTGCTGCAATTGGTGAGCTGTTTCATATTGTTCATTTAATTCAAAGAATTCATGTAATGTAAATTCCAGCCCTATATCCTCTCTCTCCCTGACAACAATTGTGTAAAGCTGTTACTGTTTTTGTGATTTATACTGCATTCTCTGCACTGGTTTCAATGGATTTTGTCAAATTCTAGATTTTCATGTCATTACTCCGAAAGCACTCTCTACACAACACCAAACTTTAGATAGGAGATAATTGATTTTTTTTGTTTCATTCAAGTTTAGACGTGGGCATGGGCGCATTCAATAAAGGAGCAATGTGTAGGCTTCATCCCTTACAAAAAGAAACTGCGTTTCTTCATCACTCCCGGGAAGCTTCATTGATTCGGGGAATTGAATTTGTTTCCCTGCATGCATTCATACAGGTCAGTAATACGGAACACTCCATCATCGCTCTGCTTACCAAATGTTCCAACGTCAACACACACAAATTTGCATTCATGATCTGTAACACCTTTGAGAATTATTTAAAAAAATGTTTTTAGTTCAATACAGGTATCCTATTTGGTTTGAGCATGTTATTCAAATGCGGTTGTTATTCCCCAAAGCAGTTGGGGAAGTTCCATTTTATACAAAACTGCTCTGCAATTTCACTACACAACTTTTGATCAGGGTAAGGCATACATATGAGTTGAAGGTTTCTCCAAATAGCTTTGCGTGTCTTCGTCACAATAGTTGCAACTGTTCCTCATCCTGAATTGAAAAGCTAACAATCAAAATGGCGATCCAGTTGTCACATTTCTGAAAAACACAATAATCATGTTTGAAATGCCACATCAGTCAGTTTAAATGATAGATCTTTCCTTTTTTCAGAAGAAGCAGCAAGGAAGAAGTATAAAACTGTGCAAGATAAATTTCGAGTGGAATTGAAGAAACTTTCGCAAGGAAAGTCGGGAATCGCAGGACTTCCCCCTGAATCATATGAAAGCAAGTGGCCTTTTTAAAATAAAAAAAATTTTTGAGAGCTCAAATGTACGGACAACAGACAATTGGAAATTTGTCAGAGATGGCTTCGAAGCAAAACTGCACTGATGGACAGCAATCAGAGTCGATGAGTGCAAGCATTACTTCGACTTCTGCTCATGACACTGATAACGCTTGCGAAGGTCTTGTAGAACCCGGTATTGATGGAACAGGAAGAAATATGGAAGAGGGCTCCAAAGAACCATATAGAAAAAGGGGAAAAGTTCAGAGTGACATCAGGAAGCATTTCTTGCAATTAGTTAAAGAGAAACTTAAAAACCTCAGAGGAAAGAGTGAACCTGATGAATACAGTCTCTTTCTTCAGAGTGTTGTACCCTCATTGCAGAGCATGAGCAAAAGAAATCAATGCCTGTTTAAGATTATGGTTCAAGAACTAGTTTAAAATTCTTACATGATAAAAACGACGCATTTTAAATGGGGGTATTGGCATTCTAATGTTTACGTTTCCCTAACTTTTTCAGCCCTTTCCAGTGGATATTTTTGCATTAGTCTTAAAGGTTTACCAATTAATTTTACGTTTAATAAATAATCAAATATTATACTGATACATAAATAGAGAGTAAACTATACCTTTTGGATAACAGACATATAACTTACAGCTAATTATATAACCTGAAATGGAATTGCTTTGCAAATAAGTGTGCGTAAAGAATTACTTTGTGATCAATAAACTTTTTATTAATTTCATTGTAATGTAATATTAAGTACATATTGTTGATTGAACTATCGTAATTTTACTTACTTTATTGTTACCATCAGCCGTTTTTCTGGGGAGATAGCCTGCCGAAAGTTAGTGGTTTGTTTGTACATGTATAGGTCCTCAGTCACTAAGCTGAGCAGCTCATCAAATATAGCCATGCTCATCCTTCTGTATTTTTGAAACTTTTTTTGGACATTTCCGTAGATCAGAAAACTAATGATGGTATTTCCATGCTCGGATTTTGTTTTTATAAAATTGGGTGAACGGCAACTCACTGATTTCCATCAAGAATTAGGTACTCTACATATGAGGACTCCAAAGAGAACACCTTCTCACTAGAAGTCAACATGACAATTAGTTATCCCCGAAGCCCGATGCTTCTCGATGAACGCGCGCGTCAGCGTGTAGTATGGCCGCCTCCATTCAAATGACAGCGTCAGAACGCGTGAAGCGTACGCACGCATCAGCGCCAACGCGTGCAGTCTGGCCGTACCCTTTGTGTTGACCTCTAGGTATATAGTTTATTGTTTCAACTTATTGATGTACAATTTTTACTGCTTGTAAATCTACATTGAAGAATGAAATTCGGGTTTTAATTATCATGTTTTAATTGATTTTTCGACCTTTTATTTGTTGGTGGAATATTGGCTTCCATTGGTATTGTGCTGGATGTTTTCTGTTTATGACCTAACCTAACCTTTATGTTCTGAGCTAAAATCTTAAATGATGATGCTCATTTATTAGATGAATAATTTATCTTAATATTTTGATAATAACATACAATTTATGTAACAGACAAAAATAAGGTACCTACTCCATTAATTTTTTTGAAAGGTTTAAAATTAATATTGAATTGCTCTATGCATTTAAAATCCCATTAAAATATGTTCAAAGGCTTACTTGGTTTCAAAACTTGGTTGCAGTAGGCCCTAGGCTAGCTCATTTCTTATTTTATTTACCTATTAAAATATTTTCATTTTTTAAGTTATATATTTTTAGTCTTTAAAACCTGGATTATAATAATCTGCTATTAGTTTTAAAAAAAAATTTTAAAATGATTTTAGCATTCATAAGCTATTAAAAAATATAGAAATAATTAAAAATATTTTGAAATATTCTGCTTAACTGCAGTAAATATTGCAGAATATTTTAAAATCTATAGCTAATATGCTAATCAGGTTTCAAAAGATGTTAACCAATTGTAAGAGACCTCTGCAAAATAAGAAATACTTAGCAGTCTTGAGAATTGTCCAATATTCTACTATAAACTAGGTACAAGAGGTGTTCACAAAAATTATTTTAGGCCACATTTATTTTGAATTATTAGTATTTTTACATCAGTAAACTAATTTACCAATTTATTAATCTCTGTTCATGAAAACTTTTTACTCTAATTTGAATCATTTTTAGTGCTAGATATACCAAAAAAGTGCAATGTCTGCTGTGAATGCTCAGCGTCTTCATGAAGATGCATTGGAAATTGTTGCCAAAGCTGGGAAGGTGAGTTATTGATATACTTTCCAACATGTTATTTTTTGATGAACTAATCAATGATTTAGAAATTTATAATGAGCAATTTTTTGGAAAAAAGTGAAACCTTTTTATAAATTAATGACATCATTTAAACATTAAAAAGATTTTTTCAATGTTATGGAATAAAAAATGCTGTTATTACTTAATGAATGAATGTTAATCATAAATATAATTAATGGGTTAGTTCAAATGAAATCATTTTATGCAAGTCCATTTTCCTATAACTGATAAAAAACTATATCCTATTATGATCCTTCTGTAAAGGCTACAGTGGTACTTCAAATTTTATTCAAATATATAGCATTTGATCAAGGCTAACACAGTTTGCATATAACTTAGAATATGTAAAAAAATCTAAATCATTGATGCATAATGATTTTTGATTTGCTTGTTTTAGTAAAATTTTGTATAGTAACTAAAGAGCATAATTATATCATATATAATCCAATATTTATGCTGCATGAACTCAGGAGAGCTAAATTAATATTTCAATGTATTATGAACCAAAATATTGATCTTTTACATTATGTATGAAGTGCTGAATGGATTTATATCTAAAAAAACTCCTATTCATGAAAGATTTCATAATGTAGTTGACATAAATCATTGTTGAGTACTGTGAATAGCAAAGCATTAGATGCTCTGCTGCATAATGTAAAAGCTGTAATATTTAAAAGAGCATCTCATTGTATAATTCATGTTCTAGAGCACTTTTGTCTCCATTTTATGATGTATTTAAGATTTTAAGTCATTTATTGGTTAAAAATGGTTAATCTAGTCATGTTGAAATCACAATTAAGTTTGTAATTTTTGAGTTCATGACCATGAAGTCAAGGTTTTGTAAGTCAGGACTGTTAATTCTATATCAAATCCTTACCTAGGTTGTGAACTTTTGAAGTGAAAGAGGATATTGTCTTCTTGGTAATCCTCTAGTGCTCATTGAGGGAATTTTTATTGAGTAGGATACCTTCAGTTGGACACTACTGAATTTTTATTAGAACTTATTCAAAAGTAAATCAAGATATTTACCAATTTATCTTTCATTTATCCTCTCAGTGGGCAGATGAAAGGTGAAAGGTTTGAGTTTGCCTGCAAAATGCTATGAAGACTGGTGCCCCCTCTGCCTCTGCCTCTGCCTCTGCCCCCTCCCCAAAGAGAGGACACTGTTAGGTTATCTCAGCTATAGATAGGTTTTTAATACTTTTATTTTTCATCCCTTCTTTACTTCTTTACATTTTTATCCATCCATGTTATTTCTTCTTTATTTCATTCTCTTGCTTTTAATTTGCTGCTTCTATGCATAGGGTATCCTATATGGAAATGTATCCTGTGCATAGATATTCTGTTTTGTACAGTCCATAATAAATGGTCTTTGATGGACTTGATTAAGAGTCCTTTCTCTTTACTCTCTTGAGATTGCTTTTGTTATGGCTTGGGGGGGTCTTGTCCTAACTTAAATAAAATTTTAGTCTTTTGTTAATTTTGATGAAGGAAATTTAATTTGGATTTAGTATGAGATGAATATTTGATTTCTATTTTAACCACCACCATAAAGCATGTTAGGAATTTTGTGTTGCTTTAGAATTAAGCATGATGAAATTGATGTTGATAATATATAAAAGTATATTTGTATCAAAATTGAGACTTCAACATTTTTCCAGATGATTGCTTCAGCTTTTGAAAAAACCAAAAATGTGGAAGAGAAAGACAACCCTCGAGACCTGGTTACGGACACTGACAAAACTGTGGAGAAGTTCGTCAAAGATGAAATCACGAGGCTATATCCCGACCACCAGTGAGGCGGCTTCTTGTGTCAATATTTATTATTTGTGTTAACAATGCGTGTGGTGTTTATGAGGTGATTTTTGTATACAGTAAATCTTTATATGCTTTCAGTAATATTGAGTGCTCACACATATTCCTGATGTTTATGTAATTCCTGTTTCATGTATTTGAATTTTAGCAAATGTGAATATTTGAAATTTTGCTTATTCTGGGGAATTTATTAACACCTTGGTCAAGTTAGTATTTGAATGTTTTTGAAGAAGTGTGCAATAATCTTTTACCACTTATCTTGGTTTACCAGTGTTCTTAAAATTGATTAGAAATCATTCAATCTTGCATGTAAATTAGATAAAATTGCTTCTATGAAATGTCGAGTTTAGCCAAAAATCTAAGAAGCATTTTAAATTTAGCATTAAGTCCTGAAAGTAGGTCTCTAAATCTCCTTTTGGGCTACTGCAATTTCTTCTCCACAAATGCTGCTCTGTTCAGTAGAATTATTTTCTTCCATTCTCATTTTCTTCACAAGTTATAACCCATAATTATTAATATTTTGTTATGTTACCTATTTGCCTGTTTGCGCAGGTTCATTGGCGAAGAGTCGACTGCAGCGGGAGCTAAATGTGTCCTGACTGATACCCCTACATGGATTGTTGACCCTGTTGATGGTGGGTGTAGTGGATGAGGCTATGTGGTTGTGGCATAGAGTATCTCTCACGTACATCACGCACGCTACTGATGGTTCAATTTGACTTGTCCTCAGCTGATTTTTTCTGACAGGTTTTCACTCAGATTCAACACAGTATTAAAAAAAAATCAGTGTCACATATGAAAAGGCAGTTGTGAGCCGTAATGGTTCAACAAGGAGTCTGGCATTTTCTAGCACTCATGTCCTGAAATTAATTTAATGTACCTTTGATTGACTGCATGATGTACCCTATCATCAGTCAATCTTCTTGCCTGGCATGCTCGAGACCACAAGGGGACAGGCAG
This sequence comes from Morinoia aosen, assembly GCA_030386875.1. Taxonomy (NCBI): domain Eukaryota; kingdom Metazoa; phylum Arthropoda; class Malacostraca; order Amphipoda; family Talitridae; genus Morinoia; species Morinoia aosen. Next base: position 17,079,495 of record CM059559.1, read on the forward strand.
TTACCACACTCAAGTTTATAAAGCTATTACATCACTTTACCTTGAGGGTTCCCAAATTGGCATCTATTTTGCATAGAGTTTTAATAATCTAGGCGTTTTTTGTACTAAATTTGCTATGTTGACCACACTGTGGCTTGCATACTTAATTCTTACTTTAAAAATCTCAAATGTTCTCGAGAAGTTTGACCGTTGAAAAGACCATTCTAACAACCCTGTCACCCTTTGCAGGCACCATGAACTTTGTACATAGCTTCCCCTTCACGTGCATCTCGGTGGGGGTGTGGGTAGACAAGAAGCCCCTCGTGGGGGTGATCTACAACCCCATTCTCGACTTGAAGTATTCTGCCATCGCTGGCTCTGGAGCCTCCCTCAATGGCAAGCCCATCCATGTTTCCAAAAAGAAAGGTAATGCGATTCCTATGCGACACATTTTTTGAGTTGAGGCTTTTTATTCATTGTAGTGTTCTTATTCGTTGTAGTGTTTTTATTCGGTGTAGTGTTTTTCTTCATTGCAGTGATTTTATTTGTTATTGCGTTTGAGGCAGCACACCCTCGAGGTTTTACAGTTGCTTAGGAAATGCTGCGCATCCAAGGCCTTGCAGTTGTTTAATTACACACCTTCAGAGTTTTGCAGTTTTTAAGTTACACCTTCAAAGTCTGGGCAGTTATTTAGTTACGCTCCTACAAAGTCTCAGTTATTTAGTTACGCACCTACAATGTCTTGCAGTTGTTTATTTGTGCACCTACAATGTCTTGCAGTTTAGTTGTGCACCTACAATGTCTTGCAGTTGTTCAGTTGTGCACCTACAATGTCTTGCAGTTGTTCAGTTGTGCACCTACAATGTCTTGCAGTTGTTTAGTTATGCACCTACAATGTCTTGCAGTTATTCAGTTGTGCACCTACAATGTCTTGCAGTTATTCAGTTGTGCACCTACAATGTCTTGCAGTTATTCAGTTGTGCACCTACAATGTCTTGCAGTTGTTTAGTTATGCACCTACAATGTCTTGCAGTTGTTTAGTTACTCTGCTGAGCTTGAGAGACTTGTGTTACATTAACTCACGATAGCAATGACATTCCGAACATCACATTGACGTATATCGTCAAAATGTAGTCTTTTGCACTCCGTGGTTAGTATCATGGTTCCTAAATTGACTTGTTCTCATGTTCAAATTCTATCTTATGCCGGTAATAATAAGCCACATCTGGAAATTTTTACCAAAAAATGGCACTCTGAATCATGTGAAGGTTTTATATTTTTCTGGTTCTGTTAAGTCGTTGCTGGAAATTTTTGCCATAAAAATGCTCTCTAGATTCTCAGTTCAATGCGGGCCGTCAGGCACAGTCGAGTATGATGGGCTGCTTGTGAGACTCGTAATGGAATTTTTTGTTTAGAGTGATCAGGTCGCCGTGCGGCAGTTGTTTCCCACTTGGTTTGATCTTACGTTGCTTCTAGTCTCAGTCCTTATTGGTACAAAACAGCTTTTGGTTGCTTTTTTTCAAAAATATCAATCGCATTGGTAACATGTTGAGTAAAAACAGAAGTTTAGCTGTGTAGCAGCAAAAGAAATAATCTGAATAATATCACGAAAATAGCAAAATCTAATGTGATATTCGCTAACATTTTGGAAGAATAACTTTAGATATCTGTTTTAGATAATATGTATTAGTTGTTAATTGTTGATTCTGTTTTTGTACAACATAATTAAGCAACCCTCCCAAAGGAGAGTGGTTGACGTCAAAGCACGTATTGATGTTCTAACTTTCTAGGAAGTTATCAATAATATTTTATATTTTCATTTTTTAATGGATGTCGTTCTTCACTACCAGTAACGATGAGAGATCTTTTACAGTGGGAGAAAATAATCCCTCTAGAAGTCATCCATGTGGAGTTTTTACTGTAGCCTGGTATCTTTTATTCTTGAACAGATATTTTCTTCTTTCAAAACATTCAGGGGTTCTTAACATTTGATGAATTTTTGCATCACATCATTCTTCTAATATTGTAACAACATTTTTCATTGGACTGAGGTCTGAACTTGAAGCCGGCCAGTCGACCACTCGAATATTCTGTTATCCAGGAAATAATTTTACTGGCTTAACTGCATGGTAGGGAGCATCATCTTGCAAAAAGCATATTAGAATCCCACAGAGTGGATAAAACTTTGTTCTTGAGAAGTTCTTCACATGTAACTGGATTTCTTTTACCTCACAATCTGACAAAAAATTGCGTGCCTCTTTTTAATATCATACCCTAACCTACCATAGCACTCACACCTTCTAATTTTATGTTTCATTTAGTGCATTACAGGGGGGCCATCTGTTATCAGTGCTGCGAAGTGTTTGGATCAGATGGTAAAATATTGGTTCACATCAGTGCCGATTAGAGATGTTCTGAGTGCTTTCAGATAGTGTAACGTTTTTTCTTGCTTCTCATAATTCCAGTTACTGGGACGTGACGCCATGTAAGTTTGTAACGTTTTTTCTTTCTTTTCATAATTCCAGTTACTGGCTCGTGACCTCGTGTGAGTTTGTATGGCAAAATGAGTGGAGGAACTTATATAAAATAAATTCTATTCTCTTATTTGATCTAGAATAAAACACCTGGTGTTGGGAGTAAGATTACATTATATACCATGTACTGAAGCCAGTGAGATGCAGTATCCATGAATAGAAAATTTTGAAATGGAAGATAAGCCTGCTTGAAGTTCAGATTATGATAAGAGGAAAAATGTATAGAGGATATTGAATGAAAGATCGAATGCAAAAAATTCTGAATATACTGAAGACCTTTGAAACTTTTCTGAAGAATTAAAGAAAATATTTATGGGATAATGTGAGAGAATTATTTTCCCAGAATAAAATATCTCCCATTGTTACTAGTGGTGAAGGATGACATCTATTGTGTAAAAATATAATTGATGTCCTATTTTTTTTTTCTAATATGAAAAAAAATTCTTTAGCCTCCCTCGTTGTGATCATTATGAGAACCCAAATTTTCTTCCCGTAAAATCTAAAAAATTGCGTACGTTTATAAAATTGGTAAAGAGCCCAGACCTCTGAAGAAGTCTAGGGTAGGCAATAGGCTTAGGTTAGTTAGGTTTGTCTATCTCGTGCTGGCGCCCTAGGGAAGTTGTGTCTGGCGCCCTAGGGAGTACAGTGTGTGAGTTTGTATGGAGTGCTCGTGAGAGTAGTTTTTTTTGCTGCGTGAGAGTTGAGACTGAGCATTGGACTTTGGTGTGGTGACTTGCAATTTTTGACTGAGGTGTTTTGACTGGTAAGCTTTCTTTGCATATAAAGAGTATAGTGTGTGACATTGTAGAGAGTAACTGTGAGAGTAGTAGGAAACGTTTTTGTTTCTTTTGGTTTGATAACTTGATTTTCAGTAGATTTGGTGAGTGAAGACTTCTTCTGCCTGTGAAATTTGTACTGAGAAAGAAGTCTGTGTTTGAGGATGGCAAGAAATAGGACTGGTCGTAGGAAGGGAGGTGCAAGTGGAATGGATGAGGAGATTGAGTGCATGACTTGTAAAGAGTGGATAGGTATAGATGCATGCAAAGGTTTGAGAGAAATGAGTCGGAGAAAGTTGAGTGATCTTGTGTTTACGTGCTGGAAATGTTTGAATGATGAGAGTAAGAAGTTGAAAGAGGAGGTTGAGAGATTGACAATTTTGATGGTTGCTTTAGAGGCTGACTTGAAGGATGAAAGGAAGCTGAACGAAGGAAAGAATGAGAATGGTGCAAATGCAGTGAATGAAGAGGTAAATGGTGGTGCAAGGAGTGCAAATGAAGTGGATGATAATGCAAATGATGGTGCAAGGAGTGTGAATGAAGTAAATGATGGTGCAAATGTGACAGATGAGAGTAGAAGGATGAATGAGCATGATGAAAGAGGTAAAAATGGAAAGAGAGTGAATGAGCCACCTGTTGTGGTGCCACATGAGGTGCAGGAGCCTGTAGTGGAAGCGAATGAAAGGAAGATGAATGGAAAGAATGATCTGAGTGAAAGAAGTGAGCGAAAGAGTAGCATGAAAGGGAGAGTAAGACCTATGATTAGAATATGTGGAGATAGCATGGTGAAGAATGTTGATAGGTTCGTATGTATGAGTGACAGTAGTGGATGTATGAGCATGAGAGGGAAAGGAGTGGAGGAGATTTGTAGGCATGCTGAGAGAGTGATAGATGGAATGGATGAAGGAATGGTTGTACTGCAAGGAGGTGGCAATGGGTTGCTTGAATGTGGGAGAGAACGTACGGTGAATGCAATTATGAAAGTTGTTGATAGGGCGCGGAAGAAGAATGTTAGAGTGGCAGTGACTAGCCTCCTAAGAAGGCCTGCGTGTGATGAGGAGTATGAAAGGGTGCGAAAGGAGGTGAATAGAGAGTTGCATGAAAGGATTATGAGTATGAGAGCTGAGAGTGTGAGAAAGCGTGAGCTGGGTTCCAGCTTCCTTGACATGGATAGCGTGATCCAGGATGGGTGTTTTCTTGGAGATGGAGTCCATCTTACAAAAGAAGGTGAGATGAAACTCTCCAAGAAATATATCCGGTGGATCAGGGCTACTCATGTCATAATGGAAGCTGGAACTGGATGAATGAAAATCCGTCAGAGCAAAAGTGAGGAACGTCTGGAATTGTCCAATTGTGTTGTAAGGTTTGGAAGTATAAATGTGCGTGGATGGAATGCAGGAAAGTTAGATGACCTCGTAGTAGAATTTGAGAATGGAAAATTGGATTGTGTTGGTGTAGTAGAGACCCAAATGCGTGATAGAGTCAGTTTAACATGTAAGGAGAATAAGTATCATATGATAGGAAAAGGGCGTGTAAATTGGCAAAAAAGAGGTGGTGGAGTTGGTTTGATTGTAAAGAATGCTCTAAATTGGAAATTAGAGGAACTTCCTGTTGGAAATGAACCTGAAAGTGAAGATTTGTTAGCGATTAAGTGTGAAAGAATGCATGCCAGAGAATGTATTGTTGTGATTGTATGTTATATGACAACTGATGGAATTTTAGCTCATGAAGAGAATGTAAAAAAGTATGAAATATTAACAAGGATTGTACGAGAACATTGCAGGTGCCCTCTGATTGTGATGGGTGACATGAATGGCCATGTTGGTATACTTGGTGAGCCGGTGAATGCAAATGGACAAAAATTGATAGATTTTTGTGATGAGAATGAACTTGAAAACCTGAATGTAACAATAGGAAATGGCTTGCATACATGGCAAAGCAGGGAATGGAAAACTGCAATTGACTATATGATTGTGAATAGTAGAGCAAGAGAGTGTGTCAATGAAATGTTTGTAGATGAAGATGATTTTGATATTGATAGTGACCATAAAATGCTTGTGCTTGAATATAACTGGGGTAGAAAGGAGTCAATGCAAAAGGTCAGTAGTGTGAAAGAAAGTTGGCAGATAAAAAAGGCAAACTGGGAAGAATTTAAGAATGAATTGAGTAGGTATAACTGGAACAGGTGTGGAAATGTAAATGACCTAAATGGTGAGATTGCAAGAACCTTGTATGATGTGGCAGAGCAAAAGATTGGTAGAATAAAATGTAGGAAAGGGACAGGGAATGCCAGGTGGTTTACAAGTGAGATAAAGGAAGAACGAATGAGAAGAAAGACTTTAAATAAGAAACAACGCAGTATGAGGAAAATGTATGAAAGAAACAGAATTACTGAGGATGAATGGCAGAGTGCATGGAATGAGTACAAGGACCAGCAGAAGAAAGTAAGGAGAATGATTAATGAGGCTAGAGTTAAAGAGGAGAGACACCAAGTTGAAAATCTAAGAAAGAAAGGTCCGGATGGAATAAAAGATTGGTATAAGTTTATACAAGGTAATGATAGAAGTAGTGAAGTTCAAGTTGATGAATTAGTAGTTAATGGTTGCAGTGTGCAAGATAGGATGCAACTGGTGAAAGCAGTTGAAGAATACTGGGAGGACATTGGTGGAATGAATGAGCAGGTTACAGATAATGCACCCATAAATTTTCTGATTGATGAACGTGAACTGCAAATGGAAGACGAAATCACTTGTGAAGAGATTGTAAGTTTTTTGAAGAAAGTGAAAAATGGAAAGGCATGTGGCCCTGATAAGATCCCATATGAGTTCTATAAATTTGGAGGAGAGAGTGTGGTCAGTATGTTGAAATGTTTATTTGATGAGATATGGAAGAGTGAAAGAGTACCGGATGACTGGAACAAGTGTAATGTAGTTCTGTTGCATAAGGGTGGACATAAGAGTATGAAAGAACTTAAAAATTACAGACCAATTGCACTGGGTGACACTGTATGTAAGATATTTTGTGGTATTTTGAATGAGAGAATGAAAAATTTAGTTGAGGAATTAGGAGTCCTAGGTGAAGAACAGAATGGTTTTAGGCAGGATAGACGTGGGGAAGATAATTTGTTTGTAGTGAGTGAAATAATTGAGCGAATGAGGAAGGATGATAAGAAGGTGTATTTAGCATTCCTGGATATTGAAAAAGCGTATGACAGAGTGGATCGGGTTAGGCTCCTTGAAGTTCTGAGAAAAGTTGGGTTTAGCAGAAAAATAGTAAAAATTGTACAAAGTCTGTATGAGAACACAAGCGCTATATACAGGTTAGGAAATTTGGAAACGGGGCAAGTGAGGAGTGTTAGAGGAGTGAGACAGGGCTGTACTCTGTCTCCCCTGTTGTTTGGATTGTACACAGAAGAATTAGCAGTTCGACTGAGAAGGAGTGGCTTAGGACTGAAAGTTGGTAATGAGAGACTGAGCTGTTTGTTGTATGCTGATGATGTGGTTGTGGTTAGTGGATGTGGACATGAACTGCAAAGGATGCTTGACATTGTGAACGGATATAGTACAGATTTCAAGATGAACTTCGGTGCCGACAAAAGCAAGGTTATGGTTATAAATAGTGATGAGACTGATAGAGACAGACTGTGGAATATTGGAGAAATCAGAATAGGTAGAACAAAAGAATACAAATATCTAGGTTGTATGATAAGTGAAGATGGATGCACTAGAACTAAGGGTGAGAAAGTGGCAAAAGCTATGCAGTGGAGTGGACGATTAAGTAGCGTGGCCAGATACAGAGCAAACAAGTATGAATGTGTGAGAGGAATGTGGAAGTATGTTGCTGTACCTAGTGTCATGTATGGTATGAGTGCTCTTGCCTGGAATGGAAGTGATCTTGAAAAGCTGGATGTAATACAAAATAAGGTAGGACGGTTAGCATTGGGTGCTCCAAAATGGACAGCTACAGAAGCCATTAGAGGTGACCTTGGGTGGAGCCTATTTTCAGAAAGAATGATGAAGGCGGTGCTGAATTATAAGGTGAGAATTGAAAGAATGCAGAATAGCAGATGGGTAAAGCGAATTTTTGAATGGAATCTGAGTGTAAGCTATTGGGAGAAAGTGTGTTGGGGGCATGCAAGGAAGCTTAGTATGCAAAAGATTATTCATGTTAGAATTGGGAGACCTGTGGATGACTGGAGTTTAATAAATCCTGGAGGTGTAGGGCCTGAGTGGGACTGCAAGAGGTGGAAGAAAGAGATTGAGAGGAAAACAAAAGAGTATGGATTGAATAAGTGGAGGCTTAGCATGGTGCGGAAGCCTACACTTGACTGGTATATGAAAAAAGAAGCACCTAAGTTTGAGATGTTCTATGATGGTAGTTTTGGAAGTCAACTCTTGTTTGCTGTGAGATGTAAGTCATTGAGTGTGAACAGACGTACATGGAGGTGGAATGAGAATAATAACAGATTATGTCGGCAGTGTATTAGTGGAGTGGAGGAAACAATTGAGCATTTTGTGCTGGAATGTAGTAAGTATGAGCAAGAGAGAGAAAGTTTTATGAATGTGGTGCTTGAGCAGTATGGAGAGAATGAGTGGTATGCCAGATGTGCTGAAGATGATTGCGGTATAAGCTGTCTTGCTGGATTGGATCAGGAGTGCAATTTGAGTATCATTGAAGCTATGAAATTGTTTCTTGTGCGTGCCTGGAGTAAGAGACAGTGAATGGAATGAGCCAGTCAGGTAGAATGGTCAGTAATGACCCAATATGCCTGGGGATGGTGTTTTGACGCACTGGCTATCCCAGTGACGCCATCCAATGGCAGCTTGTGATAAGGATTGGTAAATCCTGAGTAGTTTAGTGGACAAGTCTGGTACCAGGCGCTGAACTCTTTGTGTGATAACTGTGGAGGGAATTGTAGGCCGTTACAAAGGCCCCGACGCTGTCGGCCCTCAATTTCAAGTTCAAGTTCAAGTCTGGTTGTCTCAGCTATAGCGGGCTTACTGCACTTATTTCATGCCGACTTTGCTTCTTTAAGTTTTCTACCAAGGAAAAAATGTAAGGTCCTAAGCTAGAGCCTTCCTTCTGTTGAAGAAGAATAGGTTTTTATTTTCTCCCTGACCATCTTTATTTTTGCGATTTACTTCTGTTTTTCGGCTCCTGTTACTTTCTTCTTCAACATTTACCTTTTTCCATGAACTTGCTTCCTAACACATTGTTTTTATATGCATGGGATCTTGTAAATAGATTAACTGAGCTCCATGCTAAATGATGCCTTCCTCCTTTCTCTCTTTGAAACTCCTTTGTTGTAGTTAGGGGGCTTATTCTGACCTATCCAATCTTTTTCTTAGTTTAACTCATTGACTGCAGTGCAACCCACCGGTGGGTCGTGCTTAAGTTTTTCCTGCTGCAAAAAACGACCCATCGATGAGTCGTTTGAAAAAGGTTCAACAATCTTGTAAAATTAATAGTATTAAATGGACTCAGTAACTGTTTGGTATTCATAAAATTTTTAACAACTTCTGAATTTGAATTTATGTTGAAAACTGAACTTCAGTTTAACCCATCGCAGTCAATGTGTTAAAGCCTGCTGTGCTATCGCTTCTTGTTTTTTTTTTACCTCCTCCTTCCTAACTTGCTGTTTCTATGGGCAGAGTGGGGCCACACCTGGTGTATAGAGTTCCTGTTTTCTTCAGCCTATACTAAATGTCTCTTATCATTGCTCTCTTGAGATCGCCTGTGTTGGGCTAGAAATCTCAAAGTAATATAATGATCTATCCAGAATATTTTATAACATATCGTGTGTCCCCATTGCCCCTGAAGTTCAAGTCATCCGCAAGATCATGGAAGAGAATTTCTTGATAGATCTTGTAAATTTTTCAGTATCGTTCTCAACATTCTGCACGCTGCTGTGTATGTAAAAAAATGAGCTCCCTATCTGTTGATGTCTTCATGTGTGATGTCACGACGTTGACCTGCTGTGCTACTCAGGCTGTGTAGCCTTGATACGAGGCAGCGCCAGCGTCCCGGTAGATCCATTTTTATGGGGAAAATACACTTCTTCTTTCATTCGGCTAGACAACAGAACGGCTTCATTTCAAACGAACTTTATGACGTCACCATTGCGACTTGGTAGGCCAATTGTAGTGCCAGATTTGGGGCTAGCAGTGTTGCCAGATGCAATATGAGCTCTGCTATTGGTTCGTTGCCATGGCGTCAGCATTGCCACACTGTCCACAAAAAAAGGCTGGTTTGACCCTACCTTGTTTCTTCTACCTTGGCCAGCGTGCTGGGTGCCCTCTTGTGGCGAGCTGGCAATGTGAGTTGAAACACACGCTTAAGATTCACGGTGGAAATTGGTATAAATTTTTGGTCTTCTCATTCCTGCTTACTACTGTAGGTGCCAGTAGAAATACACAGCCTCTTCGAAGGTAGTGAATCAGTGATTTTATATCCTAAGAACTGCTGTATCTTGGGCAATCAATCCCGTATGTATTCATGTTTCATCGTTACTGTCAGTGTTAAGGCCGTATCTCTGGCTATTAATCACACATCTACGTTTTATATTTACAAAATATTCCGTCAGTATTTAGGCAATTAATCACACATATACATTTTATTTTTAAAATCTGTCAATGGCGATACGATCAAAGTTAACGCTGTCCTGGAGCACTGTACCAGCTGGTGGTCAATGCTAAGTCCTATTCTCCGGTCTGTACCGCAAATAACAACACGTTTAAATTTGAACATTTTGTGTTCATGCAATAACGTTGTGTGCAGATCTGAGTGAGTCCCTGGTGATGACTGAGCTGTGGTGCCGTCCTGACCCTGACAAGATGGCTATCCTCACCTCCAACGCCTTGAAGGTCATCAACAGGTCACACGGGTAGGGCTCTCTAAATCTCTTTCTGCGTTCATCTTCTACTCTTATTTGAGATCTATTTCAGCGTTCTCTGTTCTTGATCTTTAATGTACCTTGTTCTATGCCACTTGACTCTCAATGAAACTGCCTGGTTATTATTTTTGGGTCAACCGATTTTGTCATGAATCTCGTCTACTCTCACTTCAGATCCGTTTCAGTGTTTTCTTTTTTTGATCTTCAATGTACCTTGTTTTACGCTACTCTACACTCCCTGTAGCTGCTTGGTTAGTACTTTTGCATCATTTTAATCATGAATCTCGTCAACTTCATACGAGATAACAAGGGTACAGTTAAAACGTTACGTCAGCGTTTGGCATTTAGTCCACGGAATCATCCAGATCCATTTTTTACTGGTAAGAGATAGCTTACTGTATCTTACTGTGGATTGTACAGATCTCAGTGTCAGACTTTGGGTGTATTGTCTCGTTTTTTACATGCTATACTTTTTCCCGCCAATAGTTTCCAATTTTGTTATATATTTTTCATTAGAGTCTGCATGAAAGAACTAGAAGTTGTTATGCCATTTCAAAGCATTTTTTCCATTAGTGGTTTTAAATTGTCCGTCTTTATCTGACGGTTAGGTAGGCCTTCCTTATATCGATATATTGGTGGAATAAGTTTTTCCATTCATTGCGGAACATATTTTTTCGATTCATTGCTTTACATTTTTTCACCCCCTATTACTTTACCTAAACTTTCATATTCTTTCATAGACTTCCTTCGTAACTCACTGTTTCTATGCGCAGGGATCTTTTGCGGCAATATACCATGTGCGTAGATTCCTCATTCCATGAATTCCGCTCTAAATTATACCTTCCTAATTTTTTCTCTTGACCACATTTGTTGTAGTTAGAGAGTCTTAAGCTAATAATTCGATCTATATATATACACCAAGCCTTTTCCTCTTTTAGTAGAGGGTGGCTAGCATCATTGACGTGATACTTTACAGGGAATGCACATGATAGGGGTTCCCCAGGCTCCTAGTCACGCCCGAGCTTTAGGCCTCATTTTTCTCTCGTTTAGTGCTCAGGTAACATTCCTTGAGGACAGTGACCATACTGCAGGCAACGACCCTGACTTGTCGCGTCAGCGTTTTTCACGCCAACTGCCGCTCACAGGGCTCGAACCCAGGCAGGAAGCACAGAACGCAAGCGCTCTGTACACTCGGCCACTGCGAGGCCGAGTGTACAATCTAATGTATTAAATCCTCACTTGAAAAATAATTGAATAAGTCTTTGTTGAACACGTTACATTTACGTTTTCTTCTTGATTAAATAGTTTCATATAAAGCTACCTTTAATGCTTTTCTTCTTAAATTTAAAAGGGTTCGAAGTGTCATAAGTGGGAAAATAGTTTTTTAAACCTGCACTTGTGTTGTTTTGGGTGTAAAAGTCATGGATGGTTTACTTACCTATTTGAAGATTCTTTTTGAAGGTTCTGTAGGAGTTATTTGCCTACTGCTCGTCATGCGGTGAGGCTAAGAGTGGCGATGTGAACTGAAAACTAGAACCGAGACTTTAGGACCCAAGTCTCGGTGGGTAGAGTGGTGTGGGAGGCCATGTGCAGTACTGGCAAATAGGATACGTTCGGCTAAAATTTCAAAACGTTTTACGGCGTCATAGTGGTGCTACTGGCATTAAAATTCCAAGTCGACTTGGCTACGTTTCGTGCTACGGAAATGTTATAGCTAAGTATGGAACACGTCTTGCATTCTTTTTCAAAACGTTTTATGTCGTCATACTGGTATTTATAGCGTCAAAACTCCAAGTTGACTTGGCTGCGCTTCGTGCTAATGAAATATTATATATACCCTGGCATGTCTTCAAAACAAGTCTTGTCACCACGATGACACAAAAGGTTTTTGAAAATTATCAGTGATTATTCTTTGAGCTGCACTCAAGAAAACCGAGGTGCTCGAGTGCTGTAGCTTACTGGGTTTGAGATCTGCTTCTGAGACTTAAAATATGGTGTAACTATTGTCTAAAGGCCCCTTGGTGAATAACTGTAAGCTAGACTACTCTGTTTCCTGATGTGTTCTATTTTAAAACGAGTTGAAACAGAGATTTTTTAAGCCAATTAACCAGGAGAGGAAGCGGTACCATCTGCAAATAATACTGAGGGAGAATCTGATGAAGGTGGCGCAAAAACGCTTGGATTTGATCGTTCTTTTTGCACCACCCTGGCCGTCTTAATATGAGAGGCTATAACTAACTTGTTATCTAATCTTCATGCTTTCAAAACTCAGCGCTGTAGGTTATTCTATTGCATACTTGATCTTAAGAATTGCATTAATAAACTCCGTGAGGGGGAATTTGATTCACCCCATCAGTGATTGGCAAGGGTGGCGCAAAAAAGAACGTTCAAATCCATGCGTTCTTTTTGCGCCGCCGTGTTGTATAACGCGAACGTGTGCTCGCATGACTTAACCCTTTCGGTCCTGACGGCTACTCCAGTGCCAAGTTGGCTAGTGCTTCCAGTTTAGGGCATCTAACCTAGTTTTAAACTAATTTAACTAGTGAGGGAATATTTTGGAGTAATAACAAAATTAGGGAAATTACAAACATTCATTAAACTAGTTTTTAAACAATTCCAGAAACCTGCACGCGTAAATTACCATAGGTTACCATAGGCCCCTGTAATTACCATAGGACCCTGTAGCACGCGTAAGTTCATGCTACAGGACCCGAGCAACATATTCAATACCCTTTCCATTTAACTTGAGCAAGTTTTTTCTGAACTTTGTTGATTTTTGGTAAATTCGGGCAAAAACGTATAAATAATTTCTTCGTAAATACGAAAACTTTATTATCAACATCAAAAATTTCTGTCGCCAAGCATCGAGCTTCAAAGATACAAAAAATTTCAAAATTAAAATAATGAAGAAGGCACTTACTTAAGCTAAAAGCACCACACTAGGACAATTTCACTGACAATTCAGGGTAATGACAACTTTTTCCCCAGGAAGTTTTTACCCAAACTATTTGAATTATCGTACCGAAAGGGTTAACACTTTCACTGCGACGTGAGCCCACCGGTGGTCACTGAGGAAGTTCTCATAATGCTTCTCATCAACCAGTAGTCCCAAACTCACTTTCCATAAACACGTGAAAGAAACTAAATGAATCCACGATCCAGCTAATGTTTTCTATTTTCAACATTGCTTGCTACAATTGACCTTACATTTGAGTTGAAAATTGAACTTCAGTCTTACCTCCCCTAGTCAAAATGTTATGAGAAAATGACGTTACAGACCGCGGTGCATGGGGTCGGCGGCACTGAACATGTGCATGGTGGCACAGGGGGGAGCCGAGGCCTACTACGAGATAGGCATACACGCCTGGGACACGGCCGCCGCCATCTTGGTCGTGAGGGAGGCCGGCGGTGTGGTCGTCGACGTGAACGGTGCGTGTGTGTTGTACGTCTGTCAATCTAGTTTATTGCCGTGGAAGTGTTATTCTTGTGGCACCGTAATGTTACGTTCATCTGTGCGTGTTGTTCATCAGTTCAGTTTGTTGCTGTGGAAGTGTTATTCTTGTGGCACCGTAATGTTACGTTCATCTGTGCGTGTTGTACATCAGTTTAGTTTGTTGCTGTGGAACTGTTATTCTTGTGGCACCGTAATGTTACGTTCATCTGTGCGTGTTGTTCATCAGTTCAGTTTGTGGCTGTGGAACTGTTATTCTTGTGGCACCGTAATGTTACGTTCATCTGTGCGTGTTGTTCATCAGTTCAGTTTGTTGCTGTGGAAGTGTTATTCTTGTGGCACCGTAATGTTACGTTCATCTGTGCGTGTTGTACATCAGTTTAGTTTGTTGCTGTGGAACTGTTATTCTTGTGGCACCGTAATGTTACGTTCATCTGTGCGTGTTTTTCATCAGTTCAGTTTGTTGCTGTGGAAGTGTTATTCTTGTGGCACCGTAATGTTACGTTCATCTGTGCGTGTTGTACATCAGTTTAGTTTGTTGCTGTGGAACTGTTATTCTTGTGGCACCGTAATGTTACGTTCATCTGTGCGTGTTGTGCATCAGTTTAGTTTGTTGCTGTGGAAGTGTTATTCTTGTGGCACCGTAATGCTACGTTCATCTGTGCGTGTTGTGCATCAGTTTAGTTTGTTGCTGTGGAAGTGTTTTCTTGTGGTACCGTTATGTTACGTTCATCTGTGCCTGTTGTGCATCAGTTTAGTTTGATGCTGTGGAATTGTTATTCTTGTGGCACCGTAATGTTACGTTCATCTGTGCGTGTTGTGCATCACTTTAGTTTGTTGGGGTGTGGTCGTCGACATGAACAGTGCGTGTGTTGCACGTCTTTCAGTCTAATTTTTTTTGCTATGGATTGCCATTCAAGTGACACCTTAATGTTGTGCCCTTCTTCTTGTTCATCTTGAATAATAGTCATAGTTTACGATTGAATGGTCTCATGTAAAGCTGTCCCTCTTATGCTCTTTTCCTTCTCCTCCTTCTTCTTGAATTGAAAAGGGTTTAGAAGTGTCGTAAGTGAGAAAATATTTTGTTAAATCTGCACTCGCAGTTGTTTCGGGAATAAGAGTTATGAATGCTCTACTTATATCTATTAGAAGATTTTGTTTAGAATTATTATTTATTTGAAGTATAATTTATTTGCATTTCATCAGGCTAACTGGGTGTCTTGCAGTACGCTTGCTCTCACTTATTCACGATGCATACTGTATGATGTACGATGTTTCCTCTAACGAAATTGAAAGACGACTTTTTTTAAGCTGGACCCCTGTGCGCTGTAACCACTCTCGGTAGACTTTGAATTTTAAGTATTGCTAATTGGTATCCACTGCGCTGCAAGTTACTTTTTGACTGTTAATGAGTTTTTTTTAAATTATGGAGTGTGGCAAATGCACGCGTAGAAAAGATGCTATTTTTGGATTTGCTTAACGAGTGCATTTGAGCTCTCGGGTGTGGAAGCAGTTGCCTAGCAAAAATTATGAGCATCATCGGAACTTATTCTCTTCTCTCAACAGCATTACCCGAACAGTTTTATGCTTGCTAACCTCGTCGATTGTAGGGAGTGGATAGCTGCTTTACACGTTCCCTGCGAATTGTTATGAGTGTGCCAGTTGGTAAATTGCCCATTTACGTATCAGTATCAGTGAATAGCATGTCGATTACTCGACTGCTTTTATTTAACTAAAAAAGGAGTAGAGCTGAAATTATTAAGGTGAAATTATATTTTTACCGTATCTTGAAAACTGTAAATATGTAGTCTAACAATGAAGCTGGTTTTCCAATCCTGCTACTTCCAACCTAACCAAATCGACCGTAGGGACCGCACAAACGCAGTTAACGGGTTAAATGTTGCATTGACAAAGAAGATACATTCATTTGACCTCAAATATTTATTCGTTATTGAACGCATATTTCGCTGCGTTTTGCAGAACAAACCATGAAAATCATCTTTGGTACGTTTCAAGCTATATTAAATTTAAGAGTACACCTATTCTTTCGTTTAAGTATCGTGCTGCGTCGTATGTTGCCCATGTATTTTTTTAACTAATGCAAGAGTAATAAGAGAAGTAATGCGTACTGTTTTCCAGGTGAACCATTCGACCTGATGAACCGCCGGGTGCTGTGCGCTGCGTCAGAAAAGCTGGTTGCCCAGCTGGTCGAGGTGCTCGAGGTCTATGAGGATGAGAGGGATTGAGTAGCTGGCACAAGTGTACCAGCTGCTGCTGACTCGTGTACCGGTTGCTGCTATGACTCGTGAACCAGCTGCGGTCGTGGGTTGTGAACTAGCTGCGGTCGTGAGTTGTGAACCAGCTGCGGTCGTGGTTTGTGAACCAGCAAATTTTGACGGTGGTTGTGCAAGTGTTTTCGTATCGTTAGAGGTTTAGGGAAAATGGGTGGCAAGTTTATCACGTCAAAATGCCTTCTACTAAAGTTCATAGTATCTGGTGTGCAAGCAGTAGAGCAGGAGCAGGTGGCGCCATACTAGCAGTAGTTTACAATGCTGAAAAATTTTTTACGGTGATAAGGACATCGTTCTAAAACCTCAACTATATACGGTCCATTGGCGTCATTGCGTATTGCCTTGTTCAAAGGCCCCCAACATAGTACGACTGTTAGCATTTCCATGTGCTTTTATGACTATACTTAAAATATTATGTGATAAAAAACCATCAGAGAGAGATTAAGGTATTCATTGATACGTATAGATGCTTCACAGTTTTATGTTGTGATTCTCAAGTAGGCATGCAAAAAATTAGGGATCTTGTGGAAATATGTCCATTATAACATGCTGGAACGTTGATCCACTCGTAGGGCAATCTGCCGTTGTAGTCCGTGGAGGTGTGACGAAGAGCCTCATATGCCCGTGCCATGCAGGTGACCGGGTGGGCGCGAGACTTCCTGGAAAATACAACTTTTAATTTCGATGGAGAAAGTTTCTGATCCGCTTTTATGAGTAAATATTAAGTTATGAGTTGTGATCCGACGTAATTCAAGGGGGCAAAATGAGAAGTTTGCTGAAAGTGCGTGTTAAGACAGGCAGGTAGACCGACCATTGGCATAATAGGGCTTGTTTAGCTTTCTTACGCCAGTGCTGCTGACACAATGTCGACCAAAGAAAATAGTTCTGACTTGCTATTTTATTTATTGCTCGTAGTGATGTCGTACTGGATCCCTTCATTCATGTAAATTTCTTTTTCGCATGTAGCGATTGTACGTTCCAAACAGGCAAGTTAATGTTACATCTTCGTTTTGGTAAAAGGGTTATATGCTTGAGTCCCTGTATTTAGTGAATTGTATTTGTAATATGTAAGTAAAGTATGTTATATGGATATATGATACTGCATGTTGTCATAATTACACATTCTTCTACCATCGAGTGAGGTTTTCAGAACTTGCAGTCTCTAAATTCTAAATTTATTTTGTATATTTCGCAAATAGTAGCACAGTGACGTGGAAAATGTCGTAGGTTCTGGCTCCTAGTTACACAGTTGAACAACTACCATATGAAGTGTGAAAGAACTAATTTGTAATTTTGAGTTATGATGGGCAAAATTTTACCGTACGTCTTTCACGCATTCCTTCATCTCTTCTAAAGAACACTGGCTTGTGTCTATGATCTATCGCAGTAAATAATACCTGTACGAAAAGGACTTGAATAAAATATCCGAGTGAATAATTTCTATGTTTATTGATACTTGTTTTCTAAACATCATGCCGGGGTCCTTCGCCTCTTAAGCCAGCACCAGTGTTTCACCAGCACCAGCAGTGCTTCGCCGACGCCAGCACCTGCACCAGTGCTTCGCCAGCACCAGTGCTTCGCCAGCACCAGTGCTTCGCCTGCACCAGTGCTTCGCCAGCACCAGTGCTTCGCCAGCACCAGTGCTTCGCCAGCACCGGCAGTGCTTCGCCAGCACCAGCACCGGCAGTGCTTCGCCAGCACCAGCACCGGCAGTGCTTCGCCAGCACCAGCACCGGCAGTGCTTCGCCAGCGCCAGCACCGGCAGTGCTTGGCCGACGCAAGCACCGGCAGTGCTTGGCCGACGCCAGCACCGGCAGTGCTTGGCCGACGCCAGCACCGGCAGTGCTTGGCCGACGCCAGCACCGGCAGTGCTTGGCCGACGCCAGCACCGGCAGTGCTTGGCCGACGCCAGCACCGGCAGTGCTTGGCCGACGCCAGCACCGGCAGTGCTTGGCCGACGCCAGCACCGGCAGTGCTTGGCCGACGCCAGCACCGGCAGTGCTTGGCCGACGCCAGCACCGGCAGTGCTTGGCCGACGCCAGCACCGGCAGTGCTTGGCCGACGCCAGCACCGGCAGTGCTTGGCCGACGCCAGCACCGGCAGTGCTTGGCCGACGCCAGCACCGGCAGTGCTTGGCCGACGCCAGGCACCGGCAGTGCTTGGCCATCGCCAGGCACCGGCAGTGCTTGGCCGACGCCAGGCACCGGCAGTGCTTGGCCGACGCCAGGCACCGGCAGTGCTTGGCCGACGCCAGGCACCGGCAGTGCTTGGCCGACGCCAGGCACCGGCAGTGCTTGGCCGACGCCAGGCACCGGCAGTGCTTGGCCGACGCCAGGCACCGGCAGTGCTTGGCCGACGCCAGGCACCGGCAGTGCTTGGCCGACGCCAGGCACCGGCAGTGCTTGGCCGACGCCAGGCACCGGCAGTGCTTGGCCGACGCCAGGCACCGGCAGTGCTTGGCCGACGCCAGGCACCGGCAGTGCTTGGCCGACGCCAGGCACCGGCAGTGCTTGGCCGACGCCAGGCACCGGCAGTGCTTGGCCGACGCCAGGCACCGGCAGTGCTTGGCCGACGCCAGGCACCGGCAGTGCTTGGCCGACGCCAGGCACCGGCAGTGCTTGGCCGACGCCAGGCACCGGCAGTGCTTGGCCGACGCCAGGCACCGGCAGTGCTTGGCCGACGCCAGGCACCGGCAGTGCTTGGCCGACGCCAGGCACCGGCAGTGCTTGGCCGACGCCAGGCACCGGCAGTGCTTCGCCGACGCCAGGCACCGGCAGTGCTTCGCCGACGCCAGGCACCGGCAGTGCTTCGCTGACGCCAGCACCGGCAGTGCTTCGCAATTCTAGCACTTGCAGTGTTTTGCCAGTGGCTTTACCAGTGGACATGGCTGCTACCAGTACGTATTAAAGTAGAAAGATATTCAGTCAACAGTTTTTAATTAGAACATCGTTAATCGGTAAAAATTCAAAATTTCTGTCTGTAAAAGGCGACGTTTCGAGGTTCAAGCATGATCCTCAGGCTGAAACCATACGAAAGTTTTCTCAGTCGAAAAGAAAACATGAAAATCTAATACTTTAGCTGAATCAAACTAAGTGAGAATGTTGAAAATCGTCGCTCTAAAAATGACTAGAGGCAAAATTTTTGCTGCAGGGAAAAGTACTTGCGAGACAGACAGCGATAAAAAGAAAAACAAGAACAATTAAATTGTCAGGTATTAAGGAGCATACATTAGAAATTTGAACAAGTAATAACTGCAAATATAAGATTTTTATAAATATATAACATTTTCAAACACCTTTAACGGGAGCAAAAATGCGCTTCTCATCAACAGGCAAATAAATGTTAAGTATAAATTAATTCATGCTGCTGCTTCCTAAATATTTACGTTAACAGAGTTGCGTTCACACATGGCGCTCGAATGCGTGAGTAATGTTTTTTTTTGCTATATTTTCGGTTTATTAGTACTGGATCTACGTTTAAAGATTACATATATGCCAAGATTCCCCCTGGTTGTTGTTTTTGGTAACCTATTTTGTACCATTTGTAGCGTAATAGTTAAGTTTTATTTATTTTATGGCGAAGCGGACCATTTGATTGCGTTGTGTTAACGTAGAGGTGAAAGCGTATGCCCTGGAGCTGTCGTGTTGTCACCTATTCATGTTGTATATATTGTATGTACTGAATTGATGTTCTTATGTGCTCTTCGACATGAAACTGTCAAGATTATTAAGCATTCTGTGCCAAATAGATTGAAATCTTTGATTCCTATTTCGTTGCGTCTAAGTTAATCTCCCCTAAAACGAAAAAAGAACAATTTTCCCAGAAGAAATTAGGTTTAGTGCAGAAGCGTGGGAAGGGCAACCTTGACCCCAGAACTTGATTCCCTAGCTCTGCAACTTAGAGGGAATTGTTGACGAATATGACCTTGTAAATTAAATGTTGCAGGTCAAACTTATTAATAAACGTTGGGTAGACGCTGTTAAATACCATATTCCGGCGTCGGAAGTTGAACGTTATACCTGAGCCTCAACTAAAATAGTGGGATAGAACCTGTAAGATTAGGCGTGTATGAATTCAGTTCTAACTCATAGGAATTGAACAGTCACTGTGATATCATGACGGTAGGGATGGGTTAGCTTCCTCCAGAACTAATGATTATGAGCTCAAAAATTTGTCTTACTCATGAATGCTTAATTTTCGTCGCAGTTGCTCTGCTCTATGTACTCTGTATGACTTAGTTTCGAGCTAATCATTCGTTTGCTTTGGAAATTTTGTAGAAACGTAATGACGTTGAAAATGGCGACGATTAGCATTATATACACTGAAGAGCTTCGCTATGTAGCGTTTCGTTTTGATGCTTATGTAAATTTTGACGAGTACCCTAGTCTTCTACACTAGTCTTGTATTCCCCCCACCTTACATCAGACGTGTGGTTCTTGCTTGTCAATTTACAAGAGTATATAAAATTTAACTAGCATATATGAAAGATTAGATTATAGATTCTATGTTGGTTTCAGTCTCCCCCCCAAAAAAGCGTATCGAAGAGAAGAAAGAGGAAAGCATCATTTAGTATAGAGATAAGGGAATGCGGAATCGATGCAGAAGGGGCATAAAAGTAGTAAGTTGAGAAAAAAGTTTCTGAAACAGGATTAAAGTTGAAAAAGAAAGTAGTGGATGCTGAAAAAACAGGACAGTAGTGAACCGAAAAATGTGCTCCTTAACGTAACAGAAGAACATTTTATTGCAACAAAAAGAAAGCTTACTCAACTCTCAGCTCGGGCCAGCCCCCATTTTCCCCCTGGGAGCGCTAATTCCCATATATACAGTATAGTTGTATCCCCCTCAGGGGTAGAATATACGAAATTCAAAGATGTATGGGGCTTAGAGCAAAAGTTACCCAATAAATCATTTCCGTGACCGGTAGCAACGATTGTGCATCAAAAGATGCTTTCAGACTTTAATATCTATATTAAGTCCGTATGTAATTCCCAATGATTAGTAAACGTGGGCTGATATTCAACAATGTCTAGGATTGGTTTCCTGTATGAGCTGCGCGTCTGATGAAGTTAATAAATGCCTTGATTTTCAATTAGTAACGTGTATGTTTCATTAACCTACACGATGACTGTATGGTTAACGCAAAATCTGATTCGTAAATAATGCGCTCTCATTAGAGGGAATTTATTCTAGCTAACTTTGAAACAAAAAAAACAGTTCATAACCCTGTAGAATTGATGTATAATTATTGCATAGCATAAAGCAGCGTGAGTTTCACGCACAAAGACTAGTGCAAGAACATACCGATATCATCTTCAACTGAAATGCCACAGCTTCTCTATCGACACACTCAGCGCAGCAAGTTACCATGTAGTGAAGACCTAAATTAAAACGGCGCGAGCATACGCTAAAGTTTCGTGATAGCAACTTTCCTCCCCAAAAATTTTTTGCGTGAATTTCTTTCGTTAAAATTCAACCATAAAATTACGACCACTCAGGAACTAGCAGCCCTGCTGAGTTGCAACAGGCTAAAGGATCATGGTCAATCTTAAGCGAAAAAATTGGACTTTATCTTGTTTTATCCTTGCAATAGGTAAATTTTGATACCCTAATTAAAAATGGAATAAAAATGGCAACAGAAACGAGCCATGTAACCCATTCTCGCTTTGTCCCCAAGTCCCGTGAAGTCAGACACCTGTCACGCCCCAAAACCAACAAAATTCATCAATAATCTTAAATTTTCACGTACTTCTGCTTGTCAACGCAATATCTTTTGACGCAGCTGTTACACAAAGTGTGGTCGCATGATATAACTCGCATGCCATCGCCGAGCCACGCCATGTGCTTCCCAGACACACCACAGTGATGAGTTTTGAGTAGCAATGTAGTTCACATGGCAGCTTGTGGTTGGTAACACTTTGACCGCAGTTGTTTAAACTTAAGTTCAACATTCAACTCAAATTCAAAGTCAATAACAGTCAGTAATTAGATTGGATTAGATCATTAGTTAGTTTAAGCCTCCCTATCCTCAACAAATGAGATCCGAAGAGAGGACGGAAGAAGGCACCCTTTAGTATGGAGTCAAGGGAACGTGGAATCTATGCAGAAAGGGCACAGAACAGTAAGATGAGAAAGAGGTTCACGAAACATGATTAAAGTTGAAGAAAAAAGTAGTAGGTTCTGAAAAAACAGGACAGCAGTGAACCGAAAAAAGATGGTCCGCAACAAAACAAAAACCTATGTTATTTTAACAAGAAGAAAGCCTACCTAACATTTAGCTCGGGCCCCTCACATTGTCCTCCTGGGAGCGCTAATTCCCGTAGATACAATAGTTGTATCTCACCCTGAGGCGACAGTCAGTAATTTTGATAACAAATTTAACTGGACCGTGCCTTCATTTAACTTTAATTAAGAGTTTTTGAAAGTTGAGTTCATGACAACTGCATGGTCGGTCAACAGCATTATGAAAATCCCCTCTGTAGCCATCGGTGGCTCACGTTGCGGTCAAAGCGTTTAGGAGAGGCCGATGTTGTAGTGAACCAAGTAACATGCAGAAAAAAGGTGGAAAATAAGAAAAATTTCACCGAACGATGCCGATGTTGCGATCGAAAAAACGTGGGAAAAAAGCCTGACGAACGGAAACCCGCCTGACGAAAAAATGAAATATATCGCAGTTAAAAGGTGATTCAACTGAATGAACACGTTGCTTTCATGAGTTAAATATCATTTACAAGCCTTTACGCGGATTTTTATAGAAAGAAATAGAAACCTTCTAATGTGCATCACCTCCCTGGTGCACTACTTATTCATAAGCAAGGGCTTAGTGGGGAATTTCTAGTGCGTTAAGTAGGGTGGGTTAAACTGATGGTTAATATTCAACTAAAATTAGGGTTATTTTTAGCGATTAATTTCGAAAACAACAAACATTAAATAGATCGGTCCTATATTTAGTCGTCTTTGTTGTATTTTTGAAATTGGAGTCAGTGACTGCTGGTCGGTCAGAAGCATTATGAAAATCCCCCTCAAAGACCACCGCTGGGTCACGTCGCACTCAAAGTACTAGTCGACTCCTTTTCTGGAGGAAGAATTACCGTCCGATACTGAACACAGCGTTTCTTGTTGTAGGCGTAAGGTTTTGAAACAGGAACCCTCTGAATGAAAGTTTTGGACATTGCTACTGCGAACCGGTAGACCATTATTTATTGCTACTGCGAACATTGCTACTGCGAACCGGTAGGCCATTATTTAAACGGCATTTGAAATTTGGCTTTTTCAACGTCAAGGATGGCTTTGATTGAAATGAGCAGATTTTATTAAAATTTTAAAACTTTTCCCCGTTATGTTGCCGAGTCCTTATATTGAAGATGCGGATTACGGTGAAGGATCCTTTACTCAGTTGTAATTTAGAGATGTTTGGCAAATTACTGGAAAAATTTCTCTGCGAAAATAACCTTGGTCGTAATTTGCTATTCAAACTTACACAAATTACAACACAAAGTATTTCTAGAAATAACATCAAAACATATTCAAATATTTTGAACGCATAGCCAAAGAAGTAACCGATAGTTGGTTTGGCCTCCGAGGAGCTAAAATGAATTTCTCTAAAAAAACGCAGAAACTAGTTATTTCTCGAATTGAATTTTCAATTAATATGAATTTCTCTAATTGAATTTCTAATTAAAATAGATTTCTCTACTTGAATTTCTAATTAAAATGAATTTCTCCAATTGAATTTCTAATTAAAATGAATTTCTCTTATTTATTATTATTATTATTATTATTATTATTATTATTATTATTATTATTATTATAAAAGAAAGTTTCAGACTCCCTTAACCACGACAAAGATGTGCTAAGAGAGGAAAGAGGAAGGCACCATTTAGTATGGAGCTGAGGGAATGCGGAATCTATGCACAAGGTGCACGGAAACAGTGAGCTAGGAAAGAAGTTCATGAACCAGGAAAAAAATTGAAGAAGAAAGTAGTAGGTGCTGAAAAACAAGACAGCAGTGAACCGAAAAAAGATGGTCCGTAACAAAACAAAAACCTATTCTATTACAACAAAAGGGATGCCTACCTAACCTTTAGCTCGGGCCCTCACATGGTTCCCCTGGGAGCGCTAATTCCCATAGATACAATAGTTGTATCCCCCTGAGGGGATTCCTCTTATTTAATTCCTAATTAAAATGAATTTCTCTGATATGAATTTCCTTAATTACACAGGGTCTCCGAATGACCGACCTCAAAAGTTACACACGCCCGTCATCCTCACAGAGCAACATTCACGGAGCCCAAACCATCACAGACACACACGTGCGGCTCTTGCTTCTGATTGGCCATCTGGAGGCGCAACGCCCTGCGGTGCTCGCAATAAATGTTTGTTGCCTATCGCCAGAAAAGCGTTCGCATCACTGATACCGTACTTGGGCATCTCATATTTAGAGCAATGCATCAATAATGGCGAGCTCTCGACGCCAGAGATGATTCCTCCGTCAATCTGGAATTGGAGAGCGGACATCGAGTCTCACGGAGCGATTGAGGCTTTTTATGAAGTCATCAATTTTGATGCGCTTCTAAAGCTCACGCCTGGTGTCGTTCCGCTTTGAGTAATGACCGATAGAGGGCGCCTTACGACGCTCCCTTCAGTTTCGTCGCGGGCGTTGTCAACTTTTGGAGGTTGCGTAGGAAACGAGTGCAGGGAACACTTTGTGCTCGCTAATTCAAGGTGAGTGCACTTGCGTTTATACCTCCAACCTAACAAAGAGGTTTTTGTAACTATGAAAGTTCTCAGTCAGATTTCGGTTATATGAAAGGAGTCAAGTATGAGTCGGTACTTGACATGATGAAATTGTGGCCTTAAACCGACTCCTGCACGTCCCGCCACGACTCTGCACAGTCAACCACGACTCTGCACGCCCCGCCACGACTCTGCACGCCCCGCCACGACTCTGCACGCCCCGCCACGACTCTGCACGCCCCGCCACGACTCTGCACGCCCCGCCACGACTCTGCACGCCCCGCCACGACTCTGCACGCCCCGCCACGACTCTGCACGCCCCGCCACGACTCTAACTCAGACAGTGTCGTAATTTTACCTAGAATATCACACGGTCCTGTGAATGTCATGCGGCCCATTTGAGAAATTATCACGCGTGATTTGCTTATGTTTTTGAAATAATTTTCTTCGTATCGTACACCTCCGTCGCTGACGATATTTCTGTCGGTGAAATTTTTGCGGTGATGATCAATTGTTTTATTTTGTTATAAAATACGCCTGTGATACAACAGCTTCTTTATAGTTCCGAAAAACGGCTCGAATGTTCTTTTTTGAGACTTCTAGACAGTGGCAGAAGCGTTGTCTGTTTTTTTTAAATTAAATTTGCAGGGTCTGCAGATCTGTGCAATGAAGCATTCTCACAGCATTACACTGTCGCATCTCTTCCTGTAATGACGTAAGTGATTGCAAACAGCGCAGTTAAAATTTGAACACAGGAAAAGGGTGTACGTGGAACGAATGTAATTTTTATCTGCTCTAATATTGTAAATTTTTTACGGCTTATGGCTAATTTCAGAACGATAATTTTTCAACTTTTTTCATGAATTGTGGCTAATTTCTGACCGATAACTTATAAACTTACCATGACCTCATTACCCATATAAATCGACTCTAAAATAGAACTGCAAAGCAAGCACATCGAGTTCCGCGTTAACGACGACGAAATGACACGCGGTTTTGAGAAGCCACACAATTCCTACAAGACATCGAAACTGCGACTCCCACGGCAACAAAATCAGCTCCCAGAGAGCGCAAGAAACGTGTCTTAATTACATCATCAGATGTGCGTAAATCCAGCATCTCATTACCTGGTGGTGGCTTCACAAGCTATTGACTGGCGTCACAAATACATCAAAAGCGCCACATGCAGAAAGTGGTGCAAATACGAAGACCTTCTCGTGCTGTCGAGCGCTGGTTCGTCTTCAAGCAAGCGCGGTCAGCACGACACAACTCTCCGATGTTGAACAGTTGAATAATGCTGAAATTATGGTCTCAATTAATTATTCAATAACCTCTTTGTTGAATAATTTATTGAAGGTTGAGAGTACTCACAGCATGACTTTGAAATTTTAATTTTTATGCAATGTTTGCATTAGTAAAAAATGTTGTGATCTTACCACAACGTAACGATCTTTCGGAACGAGGGACGCCTCAACATAATCGAAATGATTCAAATCAGCCAGAGAGAGACGTCGTGTGCCGCAGGGACGGTTATCAGATTTCGCGAGTCGTGCTAAGTAGTTATTCTTCCCTCCTTTCTATATCTACTATACGTCGACTTCAAGATCGCAGGGGAAGCAAGGACGTCAACTGACCGAAGGAGCTGCCGGATATCAACACAAGAGAGATTCTTCACTATTATTTCTATCATTGTCCAATAGCTCTTGTTAATTAGATCATTTGTACGATTAGCGAGTATTAATGTTTCCCATTGCCTATATAATTCAATACGGCCAGAGTCATATATAACCGCTTGTTTGAGGAATAATCTATATTGATATTGCAATGTAAGCTATCGTTCTGAGTCGGGCGTGAGAGCGAACGACCGGTATGGGAGCGCCGTGAGCGCAGGAGAATAGTCAGTACGCCCGTGACCGCCTCAAGATAGAGAGCTCTGAATTACGTCTTGAACGCCGGCCCTTCGAGGCTGGGCATTGTTTCTCCTCTGAAATGTGCATACCATGTAATTACGTATACCTGCTAAATTAAAGTAATTAATAAATGTCACGGCGCGTACACACAATATAGCTATCATCCTGGATCCAAATCAAGATAAGTTCCATCATAATAAGCATATATCCCTTTGGAAGCGTCCTCATTACTTCTCTTCTGTGCGTAGGGTTATCGTTGCCACGCCTTGAGCGTTCACTTATAAACGTTTTGCCTTCAGCATATATCTAAAGTGTTAATTTTCTCTTAGAACGTCAATTTCTTGTAATGAGATTAGGTAATAAAATATCGATGTGTCATTTCGTATGATTACCTGTTAATTAGAAAGATGAATTATCATTTTCCGTGGAGAGGTATTTCACGCTACCAATATATATTGATTTACCACTTACTTATCAATTAAATTTTTGGACATTGAAAAGTCCCAGTTTACCTTTGCTAACTAAAAATAAAAGAATTGTGATCTTCAATCATGACCATCAAAAGAAAGCTAAAAGGACGAAAAGAAAATAAAGAATAACATCTGGAAAAAAGAGCTCCACAACAAAAATGAGACAACGAAAGCCATATTCACTATCCCCAAATATTGCAAGAATAGAGAGGATAATTCAAGAACAAAATAACTAGTTTTCGTACGAGAGTTTACAAAACTAAATCTACCATATTGTCGGTAGATGAAGAAAAAGATAATAAAAGTCTACCCAATATTAAAACTAAATTCGACTAGAGACCGCCAAGGCTGTGCTGCTAAATGTGCTGCGCGCATATACGGGGGGCATGTCCTGCATAATTTGAGCAGGTCAGATTAGATGTTAGTTTGATTAAGCCTCCCTAAAAAACACGTTTCAAAGAGAGGAAGGAGGAAGGCACCATTTAGTATGGATATAAGGAACGCGAAATCTATGCAAAAGATGCAAGAAACAATAGGTTGCGAAGGAAGTTTATGAAACTAAATAAAAGTTGAAGAAGAAAGTAGTAGGTGCTAAAAAACAGGAAAGAAGGGAACCTAAATAAGATATTGCGTAATAAAGTGAGTTAAACAAAAAGCACACTCGAACAACGTGACCTAAGCAAAAGCACAGCGTATGAGCAGCACCGGAGTTCGCTTGTTATCTACGACTCTCCGACACGTTAGAGGACGATACTCGTATTCTCAAGCACACCCTCTTCCCCCAACCAATCCAACTGTGGCCTTGTTAATAAAAAATAATGAAATATAATGTTATGATACAAGCATCTTCACAAAACTGCAAGAAGCCATCAAAAATGTCTGGTACAAAGCAATTGATGTAGAAAGGAACCAAAATCGAATTAAATCGATACTAAATCATCTCAAACAAGCCTTGGAGAATAGAGGACAAATGAGAAAATAGAAGTAAAAAGGTTTAATTCTAGTTAAGCTAAATTAATATCTGCTTCTGTGTTGATCGTAAGCACTTTGACACCGCTATAAACATATGTAGTTCGAAGTTTGAACTGAGCAGTTTTAAATTTAATTTTATCCAATTTTTCTCATTCCGACAATTTCGATCATAACTTTTATTTTACACAGGTAAACCTGAAGATGGTGCTTGTCCCTCAAACGTTTTGCTAGTTGAAAATGATTCGTTGCATTAGCTTCACCATTCATTGTTTTCAACGCTTGAAGCTGCTATTTCAGGAAAGGGACATTCTATTGACCAAGTACCTCTTTTAATTGCCATCACAAAAGATAAAAGGAGTCGGTTAATATAGATTCATAGTTCCCCAATCGAATAACTGCAAACCTCAGTCTCATACGGTTTCAGCAACTAATTTCTCACTTACACGCTTCTGAATAACTACCACAACAAATCACAATTCCTAATTTCCCAATCGAACAACTGCACACCTCACTCTCATTTCCCACCAACACGTCTCTGAATTGCCATCAAAAAAGTTATTAAGAACAAATCAGTCAAAATTCACAACTCCTTAATCGAACAACTGCACACCTCACTCTCACACGCGGTTCCAGCAACTAATTTCTCACTAACACGCCCCTGACTAGGTTATGAGCTCAATTATTGACTTCTAAGTCGGTCCAATAAAGCGGTGAAGGCGCCTCATAACAGCACACGGAGCCATTACGGTGCGGCGCCCCCGAATTATATGGCGCAAGTTGCGGCGTGGAGGCTCCTCAGGCATCCATGCTCGCCTCTGCCTCCGCTTCTGCGTCTTCGCTGCATCCAGACTTAGCCTTCGGTTTGCGTTCACCGTCTTGGTGAGCGGTATTTATAAGCTTTTCTGCGTCTTCGCTGCCACCAAAGTTAGCGTACGGTTTGCGTTCACCGTCTGTGTGAGCGGTATTTATAAGCTTTTCTGCGTCTTCGCTGCCACCAAAGTTAGCGTACGGTTTGCGTTCACCGTCTTGGTGAGCGGTATTTATAAGCTTTTCTGCGTCTTCGCTGCCACCAGAATCAGCGTAAGGTTTGCGCTCACCGTCTTTCTTAAGTGAGCTGTATTTATAAGCTTTTCAACAGAGGGTACACTGACATGATAAAGAATAGTGTGAATGATTTCTTCTCAGCATTTAATGTTTCTCAGGTATTATGATATCCATAATAATTAATATACCAATTAAGAACATCTATTTTAAAACATATTGAAAAAATGTGACAAATTTCATAAGTGAGCTTTATTAGAAAAAAACCTTTCTCCTACTCAAATTTCAAAAAGAGCTGAAATTTTTCCATGAGAAATTGGGGTAAAATATCAAGAGAATGCGACTCCTGAAATATACTTTTTACCATCATAAAAAATATTAAATTTATTCTTTGCATAATTTCTTAGAATTAATTTCTAGTGCATTAAGAAAAGTGTTTCAGTGAGGACTTTTTACTATTTTTATGCGTAAAGATTCTCTAATTTTCTGAGGAAATTTTTCCAAGAAACATTTGCGTAAACTGACATGGTATCCCAGAAAGCAATGATCGAGGAATTTCGTACTGTTCAGCACGGTTTGTTTCAAGTATCATTTTTGAATTTTCACTCAAGTTTTCTCAATTTTGAAGTCATTCGATAAAAGGACAACAAATACCATGTGGCCAACGAACGTCTCATGTTAGAAAATCTCTCGACAATAATGAATGCTGCAGTATCTTAACCCAACTAGAGCTGAATTTTCATTGCCCTGAGCTCTTCTTCAATTATCCCCGATTTAAGAAACTGCCTTAGCATCGTAACACAAGAGGAGTGGAATTTTCATTGCCCTCAGCTCGAAACTGCCTTTGCATGTCGAAACAACAGCTTCAATGCCCACGGTGGAGATCTAACTCGCGTTCTCACAGCCCAACCTCACATACGTGACTTCTGGTCCCCACGACGTCTCTGTCTCGCCCCGAAACGAAGAAGCCCTTCGTAAATTTTTCGAAGAATTTGGCCGTAATCTTCATCCGGCAAGCAAATTTGGGCCATGACGGCCGGACTGGAAAGACAAACACGAGGCTCAAGTCTGATCAACTCCCGCGCATGCGTGACGGAGGGGAGGCGAAGCCCTCTTCTCCCCCTCCCTTTCGCTTGTGCGTGAGGTTCTACGAAAAACAGAAAGCGAAAACTGTTCTGACTTAGGATGCGTTATAGGCTGTAGAGAGCCATTTAGTCAGCGAAATAAAATAGGCTTTTGTTGAAATAAAATTGGATTTTTGTTTTGTAATAGACAGTCAGTTCACGGTGTCTTGTTTTTCATCACTAATTACTTTCGCTAAAAATTTAAAACCGAAGAAAATGCTAATAACATTAGTCGTTTTTATTAAAAAACGAACAAAAAATTGAAAACATTCCGGAGACCAGCTCCATCATCAGTTATGTAAAATACAAACTATGATCAATCTAACGTAAGCATGAAAACCCGATCGGTAATAAATAAAGAAAGGGGATAGGGGATAGGATATCTGAAGTATGACACGCAAACTTACTTCAGGAAAATACTTACCGAATTAAGACTTCAATTCATGGGCTAGTTTTTCAGATGGAGAACCGAAATAGGGTAAAGTGCAATACAGGGCATTTTCAAGATATGCCTAAATAGAAGTTCATAGCCCGTGAATTAAATTCCTTATTCAGTCAGCATTTTCCTGAAGTTTACGTGTCATACTGATTAGAAAAGCAAATATTGGTTCATTTTTTGGTACAAGGACTCAATTCCCGGGCTCATGCGCTCTTCTGTTGTGTATAATTATAGTTGTGCGCAGTGTGCATCGGCGCACGTTGGAATGACGTCGCGCAATAGTTACGCACGAGTGGCAGAGCGCCGCGGAAGAAGTTTTCGTACTGTTAACTTGTTGGCTCATCCTCCTCATTCAGCAATACGCAGCCACGCCGAAAAGTGTAGTGCAATCATCCGTGATATTGATTTTAAAATATTTGACAGTTTTTTTTCCATGATTTTGACCTTAGGATTTTAGAATCTTTGTATATTTTCAAGGAAAAATGAACTTTAAACAACATGCTTAGCTCTTATCCCCTTCAGATGGTTAATGCATAGTTCCATTTATTTGTATATTCTGGAATTTATTACAGATCGCGTTTTCATGCTTACGTTAGATTTTTCATACTTTTTATTTTATAGAACTGATGATGGAGCTGGTCTCCGAAACGTTTTCAATTTTTTGTTCATTTTTGAATAAAAATGACTTACTTTATTAGCATTTTCTTCGCTTTTAAATTGTTATTGAATTTGCGATTTAACCAAAGTGAAGATCTGTTTATTACTTTTGTATTCAACTTTTATCTATTTCATGAACTTCTATCTCAACTTTCTGTTTTCATAGACAACATATCTCAACAAGAATCAGAGCGACGTGTTTCGTTAAGGATGAAAGAAAGGAAGAGCATTCATTAATAGATGACTTTCATTCTTCTTTTTGAGGGCGCCAGAGTTTTATTGTTTATAAGATATAACAAACTCTAGAACATTTTAAAAGATGAATAAAAAGAAATATTTGATGCAGTAAGCATGACATAAATTTTTTGCTTTAGATCTATCATTGAAGACTTGCCAGACACTTTTAATTGGCTAAAGATCTGGGCTTTAGGCAGACCAATCTATCAAATGTTCTCCTAATAAAAAAGAAATACTAATTTCTTTATGCTGCATAAAAGTCAGATAAGTTCATCAAAAGCTCCCCAAATATGAGAAAATTAGTTCTGCGAAAGATCGTCGTACGCAACGGCATTTATTATGTATTACAATCGAAAAAGAAGTTGTATGCTTGCTCCCAAATTTATCCTCACTAGTTAACCCCCTTTTTTAGATAAAAAGGCGAACTGAAACAAAAAGAAATGAAAAATTCAATTGAAGAAATAAAAAATTCAATTTCTCTAGAGTTGATGAGGCCGAGTGCACACGGCCCGTCAAAAATGTGTAATAATGTTCGAAAAATCATGTGACATACGTTCCTATTTCCTAACAATGCACGTGATACTCATTCCGAGTCCGAATCTGATGGATTATTACAACGACAATAATTGTGTAGTTAATTATGCTTGTATCACAGATACGCTCATCACGCACTTTCGGCTGGTGGGTGTGACACAAAGACGGATAGACGCGGCTCCTTTTATAAGTGATAACCGAGACTTTCTCTGTTCTGAATTTTGTACATTTTAGTGTTTACTAGGGAATATATCATCAGTACTGCGGGGAGTTTAGATCAGATGGCAAATAATTTATTCGTCGCAGTGAAAATAAGTAATATCCCCATATTACACTAAAATATTGCACTAAGATACTGCATTTAGAAAGTGAACTAGTGATTGAGATTCTTTCAGGTGCAAGCACGGCACCTATTAGGAGGATGTGGACAAAAACAAATGCTTCTGCGTACAAGTGAGATGCTACTTCAGAGCAAATTCTCGTATAAAAATTTAAATAATTTAAATAAGTTATTTGCACAAGCAGTATATATGCAAAATAACTAGATATAGCTATAGTGGACCAAAGCAAGTTTAGTGACTTATAGAGAACTATTTTGAAACGATTTTATTCTATTATATGAGCTGAAAATGAACAAATGACTTTTTCGCCGGATAATGCTCTTTACCTTGCAGATTATAGATGTTAGTTTAAGCCACCCTAACAGCAGCAACACAGGCGTCTCGAAAAAGGAATGGAAAGGAAAGTCCATGACGCAAGATCAAAGTTGAAGAAGAAAGAAGTAGGTATTGAGAACATCACAGCAGTGAACCGAAAAAAGATAGCCCGGAGCAAAACAAAAATGAATTATTCGAATTTCAACAAAGGAAAGGCCTATGCAATCTTTAACTCGGGACCTCACATATTCTCCCTTAATGCTCTCATTCCTACAGATACAATAGTTGTATCCTCCTGAGGGAATCTTTGTCATACATTTAAGCTGGAAAAATGTTATTAAAACAAGAATTTGAATGAATATTCATCTAATGGATTGGTTTGTTCGATGTCCAGATCTTAATGCAATGGATAATGAATGAAAGATCTGACGCAACAAATTCAGGAATATCGAAGACCTCAGAAATATTTTAAAAGAATAGCAAAATAAATATCTGTCAAAACATTTTCAAGCTAGTTATTGTCCAAATAAGGAAACAGTTGATATGTTGGGGATACATCGCTATCTTTCCTTGCTATTTTTCCAAGTTTTCAAAATAAATTGATTTTATGCCATCTTCAGATTAGCTTGAGTCCAATAATCCTTAACCTGAAATGAATCTTCCTGATAACGTTTTGCAAATTCCTGTCATTACTCAAGTATGATAATTATTAAACTATGTAAAAAACCCGCTCAAAATTTCCTGGACGATTTTGTAACCTAAATAACCGAATCTGTCCTGTCTTAACTTGACTTGAATTTTCCTCCCAGTAATATAATACAACGATACATCCTGTATATTAGATTATATTAAAAGTTA
Organism: Morinoia aosen; assembly: GCA_030386875.1. Taxonomy (NCBI): domain Eukaryota; kingdom Metazoa; phylum Arthropoda; class Malacostraca; order Amphipoda; family Talitridae; genus Morinoia; species Morinoia aosen. The sequence goes on from CM059559.1 coordinate 17,113,049, forward strand.
GTTTAAGGCGTAACTTTAAGCCTTACTAACCAACAATAAAGGTGATCAAAGAGGGGAAAAATGAAGGTACCATTCATTTTAGAGATAGGGGAATGCGGAATCTATGCACAAGGTCATTCCCACGCAAGATCTCTTGCGCAGAGGAACAGTGAGTTGAGAAGGAAGGTTTCGATAGAAGACAAAAATTGCAGAAGAAAGTAACGGGTGCTGGTAAACAAGATAACAGTGAACTGAAACAAGAGGTCTGTAACAAAACAAAAGACCTATTCTAGTTCCACAAAAAAAGGGGCTACCTAGCTCTTAGCTTGTGAGGTCACATTTTTGCCCCGGAAGCGCTAATTCCCGCATAAAAAGAGAATACAACCAGTTTAACACTCAGACGACAACGTGCGCCAACGGTGGCCACGGAAAGGATTTCCATTATGTTGCTGACCGACCAGCAGTCACAACCTCAATTTTCATAAATACTTAAAGCAAAAGTAAAGCGTGATTCAGGTAATTATTGCTATTTAAAAAATTGCATATTACAATCCACTTTAAATTTGAGTTGAATATTGAAATTTAGTTTTACCTATTGCTGTCAAAGTGTTGGCACTTTGACTGCGACGTGAGCCACCGGTGGTACACAGAGGGAATTTTCACGAAGCTGCTGATCAAAAAATTGCCAAAAATTTCATATTCTTAAGTAACGGATGAAAACTAAAAGAAAGCATGATCCATGCAAAGTTAGCTATTTTCAACATTATTTACGAAGATTGACTTTAAATTTGAGTTGCATAATGAACTTCAGTTTTACCAATTGCGGTCAAGTGTTAAAGTCCCCTTTATCCCCATGCAGGGCCCGGGGCTGCTGCCGGGATAGGGATTACAACCGTTCCCCCCTCATCTTCCCCCGTCAATGCAAGCATTTCGGTGGCGATCGGCTGGGCTCGAGGCAGAATGAAAAGCGATATCTGAATGACAATGCACAATCCAACTGGTTTAAAAACCATTGCTGGAACGGTCACCTGAAAAGCGCGGGGGCTTCACTAGCCCAACATGAGAATAATTTTCTCGTTCTTTTATGCAGACGCGACCCAGATGGTGCCCTGGTACGATCTTGGAACATTTCTGAAAGTTCTTATCATTTTGACTGTGACAGGTAAGACTCAAGTTTAATATTTAACTTAAATTTTAAAGTGAATTGTAGCGAGCAATTGTGAAAGTAGCAAATATTAACTGGATTATGTTTTCATTCAGCTATAATTAAGTGTTTATGTTAATTGAATGAGTGACTACTGGTCGGTCAGCAGTATTATGAAAATGCCCTCCGTGGCCACCGGTGGCTCACATCAAAGTGTTAATGCGCTGCGAGAACGTCGACGTAACGATACGACCAATACCTCCCAGTCGACAGCACAGAGGTTGTGAGAAGTAAGGCTGATAAAAGTTACTCCAAATGAAAAAAAACTGCTCTGAATGATTGGCGATGATTGGTTGATACGAATTAATCAATATTAATTTCAAAAACAGGGTAGAATTGAATCAACTTGAAACATATAACAAGCGCCAAAAAAATCGATTTTAAAAAAGTGAGAAAAGTTCCATAGAGAGACTATAGTAGAGTGAAATAGAAGCATTTACTGCCAATTGCTTTGCTCGGTTCTCTGACAACTTACTGCATAATAACGCAAGAATAGCTCACCACACCAGTGCAGTGCCGTCACCACACCAGTGCAGTGCCGTCACCACACCAGTGCAGTGCCGTCACCACACCAGTGCAGTGCCGTCGCCACATCAGTGCAGTGCCATCACCACACCAGCGCAGTGCCGTCACCACACCAGCGCAGTGCCGTCACCACATAGTGCAGTGCCATCACCACACCAGCGCAGTGCCGTCACCACACCAGCGCAGTGCCGTCACCACATAGTGCAGTGCCGTCGCCACATCAGTGCAGTGTCGTCGCCACATCAGTGCAGTGCCGTCACCACACCAGTGCAGTGCCGTCACCACATCAATGCAGTGCCGTCCCCATATCAATGCAGTGCCGTCTCCACACTAGCGCAGTACCGTCACCAAACCAGACCAGTGCCGTCACCACATCACTGCAGTGCTGTCACCACACCAGTGCAGTGCCGTCCAGTGCAGTGCCGTCACTGCAGGTGTGCTGGTACACCGCAATGACAAAGCACATCGTACAGACCAGCAAAGTTCGCACCGAGTCCCCCACGCGTTCGTCACACCAGAGATTGAGCTCGACAGAACAATGATAACTTGCTCGAGTTGAGGCGCACGGTTGTCCACATCTCATCGATGTGTCCACCCTCGGGAAATGCGATCAGTCTTATCAGTGCAGAGCACCAGGCTGTTATCTAACGATGACGCACTCCGTGATGCATTGCATCCACGAGTGGTAGCTGAAAGTTCAATCCTCTGCGCGGAAATTTACCTACTCGGGAAAATAACGACGGGTGCTGTCCTCAATAGGTTACGCTCATGCTCTGTTGCGGAAGAATGGAATGCAAATTTACGCCGAGCCATGGTAATTACTAGAGGTGCAATCTTCAATACGTTCCTCTAATTTTTTATTATTTAAAAAAGAAACCAATGGCTTTCAATCCAAGAAAGCTTAGGAATGTGAATTATATTGAACAGAATAAATTTTTCTCGAAATATTGTCCCGTAACCGTAAAGAAAGTAACAATAGTATGGGATGAACACCAAACGACACATATTCCAGAAATAACGTCTCTATTATATGTATGACCCTACCATACGTTCATACGAGGAATGACATTCTGGGAGCGTTTTAACACTTAGACCGCAACGTGCGCCACCGGTGGCCACGGAGGGGATTTTCATAATGCTGCTGACCGACTATTAGTCACAAACTCAATTTTCATTAATACTTAATTAAAGCTACATGGAAGCACGATCCATTCAATGATTGCTGTTTTGAAAATTACTCATTACAATTGACTTTAAATTTGAATCGAATGTTGAACTGAAGTTTTACCATTAGCGTCAACGTTTCACGACGGACGAGCAACATCGAGTAAGTTCTCACTTAAAATAGAAGAAAAATCTTAGTTGATTGGGTCCGCTATTCGTGCTTGATGTCGCTCGTATGATACACACTTTTCCACTGAAAGATGTCTAAGTAGAGAAAAATAAAGGTTAAATATCACCACTATAATTAGCTAATTTAAAACTCTCTAACAACTTCAAAGGTGATCTCAAGAGAACGAAGAGAAAGAACCTTTCAATATCAACCCGAAAATTGTGGATCTACTGGTATGCCCAAGTTGTGTTTCAACACTTGATACACTGTAAACAGAAACAAGTTAGGAAAGAAGAGGAAGAAAATTCAAATAAAAAGATTGCGATGAAGGTATACGCGTCGACCGAAGCAAAGTGAGCCCGCGAGATAGAAGCTCCGAAGGCCTATCCACAGCTGAGATGATCTAACAGTATCGCTCCTGGAGATATGGTCAGCATAGCTTAGGACAGATAAACCTAACTTTCTCAATTCTACTGCCTATTTTATATCCCCTTCAGGGTTGATGCTATAGTATTTTTTATTTTAATCAACACGTTGCCTGCGACACGACCCATCGATGGGTCGTACCTAGAGTCTTCCTGCTGCGAAACGACGTATAGATGGGTCGCTCGAAAAAATTTAACAATATTTTAAAATTAATGGTATATACTGGACCCATTTAATGTTTGGCATTTATAAAATTACTAACATCTGACTCTAACTTTAGTTGAATATTGAGCTTCAGTTTAACCCACCGCGGCCGACTTGTTAAGAGCCACAAGATCTCGAGCTTTCTAATACAAACGCTGGAAGACCTGAAGAGGATTTGAAAAAAGTCCGTTTTAGCTCACGAGTGTAAAAACCCTAAGGTCTACTGACGATGCAATCACAATCGCAATCCCATCCTTTCCCTAACAAGTAATTTGTTCTCAGCAGACATGAGAAACGTTAATTTTCAATGATCCCTCGTGTAGGAAGGAGTGACTTTAAATGTTAGGGAACATGAATTAAATTTTCAACGAATTTCTGTTGTCATTCTGGAATCCAATGTGTTATTACGCGTAGATCTTCCCTCGTGTCTCTGCATGTATAAACTTTTTTGGAAATAAACGGGTTTGCTTTCTTTCTTCTCATGGAATCTCAGATAACAACAGTCAGAAAAACGTCCGCCAGATGACAGGGCAGGTCTGTGTTTAATGAACCTACATCCATAAGCTCATGTGGGCAAAGACTAACGAGCGAGTCTGTCTCATTAGACTGCCATCAGCGGCAGGAACAACTGCCCTCAAATTATGGGCGACGCGAAAACGGTGGGCGCCGATTTGCCCGCGCGAGGGATGGCGCCAACAAACGCAAAAAAAGATGGTCTCAGGTCTATCAGACGATATAATTAAACGCAACAAGAAAATTACTGTGCTTTGATTAATGTGCGATGATTACTGTACGAATGATTACTGTACGAATGATTACTATACGAATGATTACTGTACGAATGATTACTGTACGAATGATTACTGTACGAATGATTACTGTACGAATGATTACTGTACGAATGATTACTGTACGAATGATTACTGTACGAATGATTACTGTACGAATGATTACTGTACGAATGATTACTGTACGAATGATTACTGTACGAATGATTACTGTACGAATGATTACTGTACGAATGATTACTGTACGAATGATTACTGTACGAATGATTACTGTACGAATGATTACTGTACGAATGATTACTGTACGAATGATTACTGTACGAATGATTACTGTACGAATGATTACTGTACGAATGATTACTGTACGAATGATTACTGTACGAATGATTACTGTACGAATGATTACTGTACGAATGATTACTGTACGAATGATTACTGTACGAATGATTACTGTACGAATGATTACTGTACGAATGATTACTGTACGAATGATTACTGTACGAATGATTACTGTACGAATGATTACTGTACGAATGATTACTGTACGAATGATTACTGTACGAATGATTACTGTACGAATGATTACTGTACGAATGATTACTGTACGAATGATTACTGTACGAATGATTACTGTACGAATGATTACTGTACGAATGATTACTGTACGAATGATTACTGTACGAATGATTACTGTACGAATGATTACTGTACGAATGATTACTGTACGAATGATTACTGTACGAATGATTACTGTACGAATGATTACTGTACGAATGATTACTGTACGAATGATTACTGTACGAATGATTACTGTACGAATGATTACTGTACGAATGATTACTGTACGAATGATTACTGTACGAATGATTACTGTACGAATGATTACTGTACGAATGATTACTGTACGAATGATTACTGTACGAATGATTACTGTACGAATGATTACTGTACGAATGATTACTGTACGAATGATTACTGTACGAATGATTACTGTACGAATGATTACTGTACGAATGATTACTGTACGAATGATTACTGTACGAATGATTACTGTACGAATGATTACTGTACGAATGATTACTGTACGAATGATTACTGTACGAATGATTACTGTACGAATGATTACTGTACGAATGATTACTGTACGAATGATTACTGTGCGAATGATTACTGTGCGAATGATTACTGTGCGAATGATTACTGTGCGAATGATTACTGTGCGAATGATTACTGTGCGAATGATTACTGTGCGAATGATTACTGTGCGAATGATTACTGTGCGAATGATTACTGTGCGAATGATTACTGTGCGAATGATTACTGTGCGAATGATTACTGTGCGAATGATTACTGTGCGAATGATTACTGTGCGAATGATTACTGTGCGAATGATTACTGTGCGAATGATTACTGTGCGAATGATTACTGTGCGAATGATTACTGTGCGAATGATTACTGTGCGAATGATTACTGTGCGAATGATTACTGTGCGAATGATTACTGTGCGAATGATTACTGTGCGAATGATTACTGTGCGAATGATTACTGTGCGAATGATTACTGTGCGAATGATTACTGTGCGAATGATTACTGTGCGAATGATTACTGTGCGAATGATTACTGTGCGAATGATTACTGTGCGAATGATTACTGTGCGAATGATTACTGTGCGAATGATTACTGTGCGAATGATTACTGTGCGAATGATTACTGTGCGAATGATTACTGTGCGAATGATTACTGTGCGAATGATTACTGTGCGAATGATTACTGTGCGAATGATTACTGTGCGAATGATTACTGTGCGAATGATTACTGTGCGAATGATTACTGTGCGAATGATTACTGTGCGAATGATTACTGTGCGAATGATTTCTGTGCGAATGATTTCTGTGCGAATGATTTCTGTGCGAATGATTTCTGTGCGAATGATTTCTGTGCGAATGATTTCTGTGCGAATGATTTCTGTGCGAATGATTTCTGTGCGAATGATTACTGTGCGAATGATTACTGTGCGAATGATTACTGTACGAATGATTACTGTACGAATGATTACTGTACGAATGATTACTGTACGAATGATTACTGTACGAATGATTACTGTACGAATGATTACTGTACGAATGATTACTGTACGAATGATTACTGTACGAATGATTACTGTACGAATGATTACTGTACGATTGATTACTGTACGATTGATTACTGTACGATTGATTACTGTACGATTGATTACTGTACGATTGATTACTGTACGATTGATTACTGTACGATTGATTACTGTACGATTGATTACTGTACGATTGATTACTGTACGATTGATTACTGTACGATTGATTACTGTACGATTGATTACTGTACGAATGATTACTGTACGAATGATTACTGTACGAATGATTACTGTACGAATGATTACTGTACGAATGATTACTGTACGAATGATTACTGTACGAATGATTACTGTACGAATGATTACTGTAAGAATGATTACTGTACGAATGATTACTGTAAGAATGATTACTGTACGAATGATTACTGTACGAATGATTACTGTACGAATGATTACTGTACGAATGATTACTGTACGAATGATTACTGTACGAATGATTACTGTACGAATGATTACTGTACGAATGATTACTGTACGAATGATTACTGTACGAATGATTACTGTACGAATGATTACTGTACGAATGATTACTGTACGAATGATTACTGTACGAATGATTACTGTACGAATGATTACTGTACGAATGATTACTGTACGAATGATTACTGTACGAATGATTACTGTACGAATGATTACTGTACGAATGATTACTGTACGAATGATTACTGTACGAATAATTACTGTGCGAATGATTACTGTGCGAATGATTACTGTGCGAATGATTACTGTGCGAATGATTACTGTGCGAATGATTACTGTGCGAATGATTACTGTGCGAATGATTACTGTGCGAATGATTACTGTGCGAATGATTACTGTGCGAATGATTACTGTGCGAATGATTACTGTGCGAATGATTACTGTGCGAATGATTACTGTGCGAATGATTACTGTGCGAATGATTACTGTGCGAATGATTACTGTGCGAATGATTACTGTGCGAATGATTACTGTGCGAATGATTACTGTGCGAATGATTACTGTGCGAATGATTACTGTGCGAATGATTACTGTGCGAATGATTACTGTGCGAATGATTACTGTGCGAATGATTACTGTGCGAATGATTACTGTGCGAATGATTACTGTGCGAATGATTACTGTGCGAATGATTACTGTGCGAATGATTACTGTGCGAATGATTACTGTGCGAATGATTACTGTGCGAATGATTACTGTGCGAATGATTACTGTGCGAATGATTACTGTGCGAATGATTACTGTGCGAATGATTACTGTGCGAATGATTACTGTGCGAATGATTACTGTGCGAATGATTACTGTGCGAATGATTACTGTGCGAATGATTACTGTGCGAATGATTTCTGTGCGAATGATTTCTGTGCGAATGATTTCTGTGCGAATGATTACTGTGCGAATGATTACTGTGCGAATGATTACTGTACGAATGATTACTGTACGAATGATTACTGTACGAATGATTACTGTACGAATGATTACTGTACGAATGATTACTGTACGAATGATTACTGTACGAATGATTACTGTACGATTGATTACTGTACGATTGATTACTGTACGATTGATTACTGTACGATTGATTACTGTACGATTGATTACTGTACGATTGATTACTGTACGATTGATTACTGTACGATTGATTACTGTACGATTGATTACTGTACGATTGATTACTGTACGAATGATTACTGTACGAATGATTACTGTACGAATGATTACTGTACGAATGATTACTGTACGAATGATTACTGTACGAATGATTACTGTACGATTGATTACTGTACGATTGATTACTGTACGATTGATTACTGTACGATTGATTACTGTACGATTGATTACTGTACGATTGATTACTGTACGATTGATTACTGTACGATTGATTACTGTACGATTGATTACTGTACGAATGATTACTGTACGAATGATTACTGTACGAATGATTACTGTACGAATGATTACTGTACGAATGATTACTGTACGAATGATTACTGTACGAATTATTACTGTACGAATGATTACTGTACGAATGATTACTGTACGAATGATTACTGTACGAATGATTACTGTACGAAAGATTACTGTACGAAAGATTACTGTACGAATGATTACTGTCCGAATGATTACTGTCCGAATGATTACTGTACGAATGATTACTGTACGAATGATTACTGTACGAATGATTACTGTACGATTGATTACTGTACGATTGATTACTGTACGAATGATTACTGTACGAATGATTACTGTACGAATGATTACTGTACGAATGATTACTGTACGAATGATTACTGTACGAATGATTACTGTTCGAATTATTACTGTTCGAATGATTTCTGTACGAATGATTACTGTACGAATGATTACTGTACGAATGATTACTGTACGAATGATTACTGTACGAATGATTACTGTACGAATGATTACTGTACGAATGATTACTGCATGAATGATTACTGCACGAATGATTACTGCACGAATGATTACTGCACGAATGATCACTGCGCGGATGATTACTGCACGAATGATCACTGCACGGATGATTACTGCACGAATGATTACTGCACGAATGATTACTGCACGAACGATTACTTTACGAATGATTACTGTATTAATGATTAATAAACGAATGATTATCGAACGAATGATTACTGTAAAAATTACTGTACGACGACTAACATCGTCCGAAAATTATGATATCTCCGCGTATTGTTTGTTTTTATTATGTAAAATTTCGAATCTTTAGCGTATTTGAATACTCGACTGATTATTTTGCATAAATCGCAGAAGACAAACGTAAGTTTATTTGCATTGAAGACACCTGACGAGAGTACTCATTAACTCCCGAATAAAAAAAACGTTGGATTTCGTAGATGTCATCGAATTTCCCTAAAGCTGCGGTCATCAGTTCAATACAGAAAATCTCATTTTGTTTTCAATTGATTTGAATATGTATGATGAGATAACTTATATGAACAGCTCTGTTAAGCTCCTATAGCTAGTAAAAATTCATAATATGTAAAAATTTTTAAAGTGTCTACAAATCAGAAAAAATCACGAATTACGACAAAATCATGGCAGTTCAATACAGTTTTCTCCACCATAATAAACCATCACAGTCAGGACGACACCAAAATTGGACTGTCATCTGCTACTGTGTTTCCTGCCTTAAGTCAATGGGGCAAGAAAAAGACGAGCTGCGTTTCCTGGGCGTCGCAATCTCCAAGCGAAATTTAAAACAGCTCTTGGTTACCACGCAACGAGGGTTGCCCATGCGACAGCTGTGGCAAACAACCGCAAGAGGCAAATTAAAACATGATGCATTTTTGAAAACTCCTACTAGGTGTTCTGGAGCAGAAATTAATGGTCTGACAATGGAGTCTAAAATATACTTTTGGAATCAAAAATATACGAAATATTATCAAAAATATACTTTTGCGTCGGGGCCACGGGATATTTTTTGGAAAATAATAATATGCAGTGCTGCTTCACGTCCATCACATTCAAAATTATATTCATCGTTTTGTTGAAGCTGTGTCGCAACGCGGGATATTTTCATCAAGTATTTCATATTCATATCAGGTATTTCATATTTTGTGTTAGTATATATACACTATGTTGTTATACATATTAGTATATACTTGAATACAAATAGAATTCGGTCTTTCCTTCAGTCAAATCCTCCAGATGTGGATGTTGAACAAATATATCCATCCTAATAGTACCCGCAATTAAAATATTCTTGTACTTGTGCACTGGTGAAACTCGTATCACAGATACGGCCAGTAAGCATCCTTAAGAGCGTCACAGAGTGACGGAAAATAACGGACTTTTTTTTTGAGCGAGACGGTCCCTTAAGAAGCTGACATCAAACAAATAAATAAACACACGCAGGGAATAATTAGGTAAGACGAAGAATATTTTTGCTGTCTTCATACCAGCGGCGGTACCAGGAGGTGATCTCACTGGTGCTCTCATCGCGATAGAGGAAACAAGGCAGAGTCATTGCCATGGGTGAAAATACACCTCCTCTTGTTCTGCTAGCCAATAGTACGACTTTATTCAAACAAACTTTGTGACGTCACCATTGCGACATGTTAAGCCAACAGTGGTGTCAGATTTGGGGGCTAGCAGTGCTTGCATATGCAAAATGAGCGCTGCTATTGGTCGGTTGCCATGACGTCAGCATTGCCACACGGTCGACGAAAAAATACTGGTTTGATCCCACCTTGTTTCTTCTACCGTGGTCCTCATTGAGCCACACAGCCCAGGCACCGCACTCACCACAGCTGCTGCAACAGATAAGCGCTTGCCCGGAAATGTCGGAGAAAAATGAACTTTCGAATGGGGATGGAGCAAGTGAGAGGAAAGGAAGAGTGTGAGAGACGAGTGAAGAAGCGTTCTCTCACTTCCTGAACCTTGGCCCAACACTTTGACTGAGACGTGAGCCACCGGTGGTACACGGCGGCAATTTTCGAAATGCTGCTGGCCGATCAGTAGTCACAAACTCGATTTCCATAAATACTGAATGGAAACTAAATGACCGCACGTTCCAGTTAATATTTAATATTTTTAACCTAGCTTACTACAACTGACTTTAAATTTGAGTTGAATAAGGAAAGCAGTTATACATGCCGCAGCCGAAGTGTTAAGAATTGGTATCATTACTCATAAATATAAAGTTAAGGTATTTTATACACACATTGAGCTTATAGACCACATGTATAATAAATTGCGTGAATGAATTAAGGTTGTAAATTTCCTTACTCTGTCGATATACAGGCTTGGCAGTTCAACTGCAAAAAAAAACGACACCGTAAACGCTCGTACTTCAGAGGCAAGGTCAAATTTGGCATTCCCAAAACTTCCTCTTTAGAAATTATTATTATTATATAAGAAAGTTTTAGACTCCCTTTACCACGACAAAGATGTTATAAGAGAGGAAGGATGAAGGCACCATTTCGTATGGAGTTGAGGGAACACGGAATGTATGCACAAGGTGCATAGAAACAGTAAGCTACGAAAGAAGTTTATGAAACAAGAAAAAATTGAAGAAAGTAGTAGGTCCTGAAAAACAGGACAGTAGTGAACCGAAAAAAGACAGTCCGTAACAAAACAAAAACCTATTCTATTTGAATAAAAAGAAGGCCTACCTAACCCTTAGCTCGGGCCCTCACATTGTCCCCCTGGGAGCGCTAATTCCCGTAGATACAATAGTTGTATCCCACTGAGGGTCCTTTTCGAAAATAATTGGTCGAGAATACAAAATGATATCTTGCACCAAACGATAATGTATTCTGAATTTCACTCTGGGAAGAAATATTGATTGTTTTTCTCATGATCATGATGGCCTAGTATGTGCTTAGACCAAAAAATAATCTTGTACGAAAAGACAAGACGCAGCAGTAGTAGACTGCACTCAGGCAAAATTCACGCCAAAATTACAAGCCGTTCACCTTCTCGAAAAAAGAAGAGAAGTGAAAAATTCAACCTCCTTAAGTTCCTAAAGTAACTCAGGTGCTCTAACAATTACTTCTGAGTCTGCTAAAAGTAGTGCAGGGAATCTCTCAGATTTACCAAATAAATTAGAGCCGCTGTATACGATAGACCCATTTCACATATACACTCTCCCTTCCTCTTCTGATGAGAGAAGCTCTGGAATCGTGCCTGCATATCACAGGCAAGTTACCAAGTCCCCGAGACGCCCAAAACTCCCATCTTCAGCACACCTGCCAGGGAGAAAGAATGACTGACCAGGCAGCGTAGCAAAACGACCATCGCGAGCACAGCCACGGCAACTATTAACGCGTTCACCGCGTTTCCGCGGTTGTTAACGGTCGGTTTGGTTAGGTTGTAAGTAGCAGGATTTGGAATTCGACTTTACCGTTCGAATTCATTTTCACATTTCCTAAACTATTCCTAAACGATCCTAAACCATTTGAAAAATACAATCGCACGGATCTCCGTCTCTCGTCACGAAACCAGACGTGTCCTACACAGTTGTCAAACTACCTTGATCTTAAGCATGAATCAATTAAGTTTACTATCGAAGTAAAAAAGAACAACACTCTTGCTTTTCTAGAATTTTTCGTAAAAAGTGACATTACTTTCATTTGACGAGCGATCGATGTTCATGGATGTTCTCATTGAAGCCACCGAGAGTGCATAACACGGCCATCGATTTACGAGCTGACTCACAACTGTCAACGGCATGAATGGGAATGGAAGAATTACGAGAAGTGTTACGCGCGCACGTACGCACGCACGCACGCACACGCACGCACACACACATAAACGTACACACGCACACACATAAACGTGCACACACACACACACACACACACACATGTGTACACACACACACGCCTGCGCACACCTGCCTATCGCTCAGGTGAGAGTGCAGCTGTCAATTAGAACAGGGTGATGACAGGGGCGCCTGGAGCTGTTGGTGCCTCGCGCTCGGCAGCTCTGGAGCTGACTTGATGGGACACATGGTCATTGCATCGATTCATGGGCACTGCACTATGTGTTCACGGTCACTGCATGCCGATTACACGGTCACTGCGTAAGGATTACACGGTCACTGCGTAAAGATTTCACGGTCACTGCACAAACATACACACGGTCACTGCATGCAGATTACATGGTCACTGCGTAAGGATTACACGGTCACTGCGTAAAGATTTCATGGTCACTGCACAAAACATATACACGGTCCCTGCACAAATAAACATACACGGTCAATGCACAAAACACACACACGGTCACTGCACAAAACACATACATGGTCACTGTACAAAACACATACACGGTCACTGCACAAAACACATACACGGTCACTGCACAAAACACATACACGGTCACTGCACAAAACATATACACGGTCACTGCACAAAACAAACACGGTCACTTCACAAAACATATGCACGGTCACTGCACAAAACATACACGGTCACAGCACAAAACATACACGGTCACTGCACAAAACATACACGGTCACTGCACCAAAAATATACACGGTCACTGCACAAAAAACATACACTGTCAGTAGTAAGCACAATACCAATCAGGGCACAATTCACCCCAATTAGCTTATAATTGAAATTATTTAAAAAAACAATTTCAAAAAAGATTCATTCTTTGACGAATTTTTGAGTTTCATAAGCCAAAATGAGTTACACAAACGACTAAGTCACTTTTAGATATAAATTTCAATTTTCTAATCTAACCACAAGGGTTTCATCACTAAAAACTATTTCCGTTTTATCATTTTCCTTATTTACCAAAAATTGTTCGAAATTCATTTTAGTTTTCCATCAAACTATTTTTTCTAAGGCGTACATAGAAAATGAACTGAGATTTCGTGGTAGACTTGTCAAATTTCAATCTTATATGATTACGTCTGAACTAATACATAAAAAACTATTGAAAACAAACAAAATTGTATTTGAAATTATAAATAGAATGTTGAACAGAGATGTTAAAACGATGTAATTTATATAATGAAGAGAAATTTAAAATGTATATATACACAAGAATTTCACGCAACTTTCAAATGTCGTTGTAGCCTAGTGGTCTGAGGCGTAGCAGTAAAATCGTAAGGGAAAGACATCACGGGTTCGAGCCTCGCCTAATGTGACCCTTTTTTATGTTGAGAAAACGTTGGACTGATACGTAATTTAAATATTTTCTCTTTACCGAATGAAAGTAAAGAAAGTTTTAACATGACTATGAATTGTAAAAAAACCGAAGCATTTTTCTTCCATATTCAGAAAAAGTTAGCCCAAATAGTCCAAAATTCTCCATAGTACATTAGATCTATTTGTTCTAGTGGTAACGTGTCGGGGTAGCGTTATGAAAATGGATTAGAGCTGAGGGTTCGTGGATACAGGGACCTGCAATAGAATTCCAGGAGCAACTAGAAATACGTCACGAAGCAAATGGAGGGAGATTCAGATACTTCAAATGAAAATTACTTAGTGCAAAATTACATAGAAGATTTATTCGTTGACGAATTTTACTTTTTCATAAGCAGAAACGACTTACACAAACTACTAAGTACCTTTTAGATATAAATTCCTATTTTCTTAATCTAACCGAATGTAACATATGAAATAAATTTTACTCCATTCAGGAACATTTCAGAAAACCATTTTTTAGTTCAACGGTTCAACGGTTTCTCGTCTCAAAGTATTCTCTAACGATATTAATCTGTTTTTAATATCAGCGTAATCATCCTCCAATTTCTGCGATGACTGTTTCAATTTTCCTATTTCATTTGTATTTATGATTTTTTCGCTATCCTGTTCATGAAGATTATTTCTAAGAGTTTCAATGTATGAACTCATATCGTTGAATACTTTCTCGAGATTTGCATAGTCTAATTTCACACTTTTTATTTCCTCTTCTTCCAACCTCTTTATCTCATTTTTCAAAAAGTCTGTATGTTCTAAAGTACCAGTTCGAATCACCTCTATTTTTTCCTCAGATATTCTACTATGTTCATCGAGATTTGTCATAATTTCACTGAGTTTTTCTTGAAAACCTGTAGTATTCTCATCTATACATGCTTGGATAGAATCACTTCTGAACTGATAATTTTCATTGATAAGATTTTCTCTTACCTCTATATATTTTCTGAGATGAAGCCTCAAATTTTCCAAAACTTCAACATATTTTTTATTCGTAGCGTCAAATTCTTTGATTGGAAAAGAAATGTTTGCAAGTCTTTTATTATTTAAATCGAAGTTTTGATCTTCATGAAGATATTTAAAACCTATTCCAGGAGGTCCTGGTTGTGAAGATAAAAATGATTTTTTTCCTTGTTGTCCAAAAATATTTACGCCTATCGTTTTTTATACATAGAATTTTCAATTCTCTAAATTTGCTCTAACTCTCATAGATATCAAATTGTTTACTCGGTCACTCAAACTTTTCACTTCATGGTTTAATTTTACATTTTTATCAGCTTCATTCTGAATCATTAATTTGAACTGACTGATTTCATTCTGATTTGAAATAATGTCTCTTGAAAACTCCTGGAAAAGACTTTCTACATCACTCAAGTTCTTAGCTAGTTCTTCTATTTTTCTTAATGGGACTGACTCTGCTCGTAACTCCATTATAATTTTGTTAAGATCATTGAATTTTTCTTCGCTGGATGAGGTTACGGTTGACTCTAAATTTTTCAGCTTATTGTCAACTTCAACAAACGAAGGTGCTAAGGCTACTGTTCTTTCCATAACAAAAAGGTTTCTATCACTTAATTCAGTTAGATGTGCATCTAAGCTTTTACTTTTTTCTTCAACAGTATTGTTCAGTGTTGATTCTAAATTATTCAGCTTTTCTTCAATTTGATCATTAAGTGATGTCTGCAAGCTCATTTCTTTTTCATTCCCAACGTTAATTATACTAATTTCTTGTTCTTCAACTTCATTACTTATTAATAAGTTCTTTGAATCAATTTGATCACTAATTTTAGTTTCTAAAGTCTTCAGTTTTTCATCCATTTGATTTTGTATAACTGACTCTTGATTCTTAAAATTCTCTTGAATCTCAGGAATTTTAACATCAATCAAATTGGTTATCTTGGAGTCCACAACCTCAAATTTAGCTTCAACTCCTTTAATCTGATCGGTTAATGCTGACTCTTTAACTAACAGCTTTTCATCACTTCTAGTTTCAATACCCGACTCTAGACTCTTCAATTTATCCCCAATCTCAGGAATTTTTACGTCTGTTAGGTTGACTACGTTTGAATTAATGTTTTCAAATTTAGCATCAATTTCATCAATTTTCTTCATCAATGTTGAGTCTATGCTTGATAGGCGTTCATCATTTGAAACAATTTTTGGTTCAAGAGCACCGAACTTTTCAGAAAACTCATAAATTAACGTCTCTAAGAATTTAACGATTGAGTCTACATCAGAAAATTTCACTTGTAAATCTGTATTCAGAGTCACATATTTCTCATCATACTCGTTTATAATTGATTCCAATTCAGTTCTTTCATTTTTGAGAGCTTCAATTGTGTCTTTCAATGACTATATTAGAATCTTCAAGTAAACTTTTTATTTGCTCTACATTCTGCAAAAGTCCTTCAAAATTATTTTCACTATTTTCATGTTCATGATTTTCTTTACAGGAAGGTAAAAAGACCAACTTTGCTGCATAAATATTTCCACAAGACATTTTTCAAAGAAAAAAAATTAACTGTAGTTTATTTTCTAAAAACTAGTTGGGGTTTTATACAGATCTAAAAGAATTGCATGAAAGCTTTCATTTTCTAAACGCTTCAGCATTTCTAGACATAAATGTCCACAAATTACATCACCTATTTTCTGGATTTTGTAAGTAGAGAAAATTATATCAACACAATCTGTTAAGTAGTCTTTAAATTCAATTGGATAAATCAAACCATAACTGTCGAAGTAATAACATATGTTATCTTTCTTATACCAACAAGTCCAATGCGTTCCTAATGCTTTTTCAGTGTCCAAATTTAGGATTCCGCATTCCGTTTCTAGAGGGTGTTTAGGTAAAGTATCTCTCATGTAAATACCTCGAATATTCGGAATTTTCAATATATTCATGTAGTATTCTAAATCATGTTTAGATAATGGTTGGTTAGGTATTACTTTTTTGGTGGTTTCAAGTAGAGACCCTTTCCACAAGGTTTTTTTTTCTCGGAGTTATCCGTATACCTGAACCTTTTTTACTTTCCATTGCTTCATTGTGCCTTTTAGTTTCTGACAAGAGTTTATCATCAGCTTTTTTCTTATTGACTGCGGATGCTATTGCAGCAGCACCTCCAGCCAAAGAGCCAGCAGCCCCAAGGGCAGCTAATAAAGCTGGAATTGTAAATATAAAACCCCCTTTCGTCGCAGTATCTTTAGAAACAAAAGAAGTCTTTGTCTTTTTACAAATGATACTCATACCTTTGACCAGTATCTTATTGTTCTTTGTAATTAAATATTGAGGATTATCAGTATCAGTTTTCTTCTTACACTTTACACAATACATTTTTCAAACATTATTATGTGAAAATATTTTAATTTTTAGTAGTTTAAACTCAGTTTATCACCGTCAGATTGCAATCGAATTACTCTGTCAGATAGAATCAGTGCATATGCATCATCAGGAATATTGGTTTTAAATTCTGCTTTAATTTTAATATCAATTGTAGTTTCCTTGATACGCTCATTTTGTCTGCTGATATCAAACACATAGATGGGATACAAATATTCAAGGTGTCTGTATTCAATAGCACAATTTTCATTAGATACATAATCTATTAACATCTTATAAGCTGTAGCATAATTGTTAGAATCAAAATCAATCTGTAAATTGTGATCAGGGTATCGTTCATTGTTCAGCTGAACATATGCATTCGTCAAGTTACAATGATCGAAAATTGCATTGTTTACAGCTTGTGAATTGGCTTTCTTAGTTTGGAACGCTAAAATTATGTATCGAGGTCTTTGAGATCCTGAATTTGGAGTTAAAGTCCAATCTAAGAATTTCTGTTGAGAGTTTACAATGGTTTGTTCCAATTGTCTATTCAAATAAGGAATAGGTAATGTTATTTTATCCTTAATGTGACGATATAGCTTGATTTTATACTCATCAGACAGTTTGTAAGCTGGCATTTTCCAAATTAATTTTGTAATATTAATTTTACCATCAACTACTTTATCATGCTGGTTTGCATCTTTCTCATCCGATTTGAATATAGCATTAGAATTATCACCTCTTCTCAAAGTCAGAGCATGTTTCACTCCATAAATTACCTTCTTATAATTTTCACAAAATCCAAACACATGTTCAAGTGGGATAGCAGCGCTGAATTTCCCATTAGCTGAACTTAAGCTAAATCCTTCGTTTGATTTTTCATTCTTCTTAGTATCAACGCTCCAGAAAAATATCATGTTTTCTTTAACATTTCGGGGATAGCTAACTAATCCTTTTAGAGTTGTTGTAATTCCAGGGTAACTATAACCTTCGATTTCGTCATCTCAAATTCTGTAAGAAACTATCAAACAAATGCATTAATCCATTGTTGATTGTTATTTTTTCATCTTTAAATTATAATCACTTCCACCTTCTTTATTCAAAGCTCCTTCTATATAAATAAAACTTTTACTAGGTAATACAAACTGATCTTGATTCTGGATAATGATCTTGATATCGTTATGTTCACGATTCAGATCAGTACCTATTTGTGGTTCATAGTTATGCGTTTCAATTTTTTCAATTGATTCATCAACTTTAATGTTTTCATTCTATCCTAAAGAATCCATTTTTTAAAGATAATTTAATCAAATTATTTTAATTTCTAGATCTTAGGTGTAATCGAATAGTTACTTCTTCACCTCTAGTATTCAGAGCATGTCCATTTTGATCAGTAAGCCTAATTCTCAAATCATAGAGTAAAGGTTGATATATCGGTAGATAAATTGGTTTATTTGGATTTTCTACAATTTTATATCCCGGTGGGACGTTTGGGAAAAAGGAATATAAAATATTATGCAAAGAACCGTTAAGGTATGAGCCGTTAATTGCACTGCAATGAACGAGTATTGCGTTAACAGACATTATGTTCACTATATTTATACTTTCATGTTCTCCAATACCTTCTAAGATAATTTCTCCAAATCCTAACATTGTATTTAAAGATTTTTCTTTATTGAAAAATACTTTTAACGTAGATGAATGGAGAACTATGACGCATTTCAAGGTACTAGTATTTGCTTTGATTTCAATAAAACCAGCTAATGTTTTTGAATGAATTCGTTTATACTTTCTATTTCATAACAACCGGTTGGAAGTGTAATTACATTTTCAACACCATTTAATTCATAATGAAATTTATTATTATTTTCATCAATGTTAGGAATAGAATGATACATGTCTAACCCAACCAGTGCCGTTTCGTGAAATTTATTTTTGTTCAATTCTATTGCTGGACTAAAGTTTATACTTATGTCACTTTTTCTTTCACTAATTACAATGCATTGAGATTCCATTTTTCAAACAATAAATCATCAAACACCTTTACTTCAGCAGTATATAATAGACCTTGCTTTAAAAGTTCATGCGTAAGTATTTGCAGTTCATTAAAAACTCCTGTATTTCCAGCGATAAACAAACCGAACAATAACTGGTGTCTTTTTACAAGATCATTGATGTTAGATGGTAATACAATAATATCTGATCCTGAAACGTCTGAATCCTCTCTGGGAGGATGACGAGGAGGTATAGGAGAAGATGTAGGAGAAGGTATAGGAGTAGGAGTTGGTCTAAAAGTAGACCTTCGTGAAGGGTCGAAATATGGTCTCTGACTTGTAGAAGGAATTTTGCATCGACTCAAAATTGAGGATTCTACTATGTTTGGGTTTCTTAAAGGACTTGGTTCAGGGCTTGATTCACGACTTGATTCACGACTTGATTCACGACTTGATGGACTTGCTGATCTAATTGTTTCAACTGCATCTTGAGCTTTTTTTCGTTGAACTATTTAATAGAAGGGTTTGATAAATTTAGAATATTTCTCACCCTTATTTGCTTCTATGGTACCGTCTTCCCTCAAATAAGCGTCAGTTGAATACAACATTTCATAATAATCATTTTAAACTTCGTCCCTAAAATCAATAGGATTTTGCTTTGTTAATAATTCCCATAATCCAGTTGTGCCTTCGTATACCCTATCTCCAATTTTCAAATCATTACCCAGAATATCTACCTTCTTATTTCCTAGCATAACTTTACTTCCATCCCAACGAATGCAATAAGCTTTGTCATACTCATTTCCATGTTTCCATGCAAAACGCAAGAAATTCAATGCGATAGGCCCAACTACAGTGTTGGATTCAGAAGATGGCAAAGCTAGTTTCTCAACAGGTTTTCCTTGGAGAGATTCAAGTTTTTCATGAGGTATATCTTTTATTGCCAACCTAGTTTGTTTAGTTTCGTCAACAATTTTAGATAAAGGTTCAATCAATGGTTTGTAAACTTTTTTAACATCATGGTATAAATCTTGTTCGATTATTCTATCATTTGTGAATTGCTTTTTCAAACTCTTTGCTAAGTTTAGTAAATCTGATTTAGTTTTGATGTCAATCAACGCCATTTTTTAAAGAGAATATTTCAAAAAGACTTCAACTTAATATAAGTTCACTCTGAACTGACATTAAGTTCAGCTGCTGAGATCCATGAAGGTTCATCATAACCTTTCCACTTGACCAGAAGTTTTCCTTTACTCTTCTTGAGAATTTTCTCAATTGCATAAACATCACTAGTATATTTTGATAGTTCTTGTTCATAAAAACTTTCTTTTATTTCTTCACCATACATATCTTTTAATCTATAAGTAATTGGTTCAGTAGACAGTATTTCGGATACGATGAATAACTCATTAGTGAAATTTGGCAAATAACCCTTCCGAAAGTCTTTCCGTTTCTTGCTTATTCTTACTCTATCACCGGTTTTGAGTTTCGGTGATGTGAAAGTTGGTTCGGTTGGAGGGAATAAGTTATCATAAACCTTTTTACTGTTCTTTTCCAATGATGCTTGGTTAGGTGTCATTTTTATTGTTCTATGACAGCTATTATTGTAATTTTGCATTAAATCTTGTAAAACATTCACCCATTTTTTAGTTTTCATATGTGTAAAATATTTCCACATTTTAGTTTTTAACGTCCTGTTGAAGCGTTCCACAACTTGAGCTTTGGTTTCATTTTCTGAACTAAACCACTGAATGTTATGTTTCTTGAATAGTTATTGAGTGGATTTATTTGCAAACTCTAATCCTTTATCCGTCTGAACTTTAGAAGGAATTCGTATTTTAAATAGTTTTTGAAAAGAAGTTTTGATTTCTTCACCTGTCTTCTTACTTATTGGAATCGCCCATGCATATTTACTGAAAATGTCAATTACTGTTAAAATGTAGTTTTTTCCTTGATCTTTATAGTTTTGCATGTCAACCAAATCAGCTTGCCATTGATCATCAATTTTTGATACCTTCACCCTTCTCGTTTTGAAATTTTGTTTTATTGGTTTATGTAGAGTGTGAGTTTTTTGAGTTTCTAACCAATTTCGTACCTGAGTTGAAGATAAGCCGGATTTTTTAACAAGTTGATTCATTCCAGTATAACCGGTCTTTGGATTATAATATAAGTCATTCAAGATTTTATCGCTCACATCAGTGAGCGTGTTAATCCATTTTTGAAAGGCCGAATCCGGCCCAGCTCTTACCTGCCATAATTGCGTTAACTAATTTAGCATCTTGTCGAACGTATTCTGATTCATTTGGATCAGTTGCGATTTCAGCGGCTCTTTTTGCTAGAATATCATCAGCATAATTTCTGTCGTTTGTTGTTGGATGTTGTGAATAAAATATGTCATGATTCTTACAAGCCTGATCGAGTGAGTTAACTCCTCGATAACCTTCTTGAATTCGCTTCTGCACCTTAGTTCCTGGACCGCAAAATGAGTAGGTATGTTTATTGTTGAATGAACCGTTCGGGACTTGTTCAGATTGAATATTAGATGGTAATTTCAAATGCATTTCAGGTAATGGAAGTTTTCTAAGCAATGTATTTACAATACCCTTTCCAGTTTTTTCTTCATTAACTATTGATTTTAAATCACTCAAATACTGTTCATTTTCAACAGATAATAAATCTTGGTTATAGAAGTCATTATTGTTGTAGATAATCGTTTTTTATACTTTATTTATTGAATATATTTTATAGTGATGTAATGCTAGTGTGTTGATACCATCTGGTAATATATGTCGCTTGTCATCATTACCATTCAATGCAATCTTATTTATTTCTTTAGTATATAATTCGTGGTTAACACTTTGGATATTGTACATCGTTTTGTATATTGTTTCATTATTCAATGCTCTCTTATATTCATCCATTGTGATGTTGTTCTCAGTTATGTTCTTACTTGCACCTTTTGCTTTCTTACTCACGGAATTTTTCGTTTTGTAACAATATAGTTTTGCTCTAAGGCCGACGAATTCTTCAATTGGTATTCCACACGTTTCGTCTTTCATTTTCTCAATTACTTTCATATTTTTAGTTGAATATAGAAAGTGTTCTTTAGAATAATTTGATGTATCATGCAAGTCTTTATTTCTTTCCATATCTTTGTACAAATCTTTTGTTTCGATATCATAACATAATGAATCTGTATCTGTAAACAACAACTTTGCCTTATTACCATATTTCTTTTTAATATGATTATAATGGAAATCATGTATTAATGTTTCACTCATATCTAATACAGATAACCCTACGTAGATTGGTTTATCAAATTTCAGTCTTTGTTTTTGCATATGACATGCTATCAAATTTTCTGAGAATATTACAAAACTGGTAAAGTTTGGTTTGTTTGCTAATTTGATTAATTTTTTCTCTGACTTTACTAAACACACATCTACTCTATTTCTTATATTTTCCATTGTTTTACCAAATACTGAATTGTTCATCAGCTTGTAGAAGTCTTTTTCAAATTCAGATTTAGCTTGCTGACGCATTTTTGTATTGATATCAATATATGATTTCATCCATGGACTTTCATCAAACTCTAATATTCTGTGAATTTTCTCCAACTTCAATCCTAGATCTAGATATTGTGTTAGAGATTTAAGACGTACAACATATTTTTCTCGTTTTCCAAGATGTGGAACTAATTTATTTACATCGTTTACTTGATATTTTCTGGTGCTAATGGTAAATCATTATGTAGAGCATGTAAGTCTTTCGGATAACTTAAATCCACTTCTAATATATAACCTTTATCTGCTTTGAGTTTCGACTTTGGATCTTTCCATTTAAAGTTACCAGTAGGTAATGATCGACACATAGCCCAGCCGTAAAGATTATTTGCATCTATGTATGTGATAAAACTATTTGGTTTTCCTTTATCGAATGTTTCTGGAATATATGGATTGTTTGCTTTTGCATATCGTGTTGATATTGTAGAAATCCCACCTCTTATTCCTTTTTAAATGAATAGGAGCATATCAGGATCTTCAAACAAGTCCAATTCTATTTTTTATGTTTCAGTAGAGCATCGAAAGACAATCCTGGAGCTGTAAAATAATGTGCTGGATCTAGAGAATAAGTTTTCATGCATGTTAGTCTAAATTGTTCAAATACTTTTGCTAATAATAATGTATCGACTTTTAGTTATAAATTATGGTAATCTATGAATGTTCTACAATTAAAAGCTCTCCACACTTTGAGTGCATGCTGATATTCATCTTCTGAAATATTTTTATTATATAATCTACTGTAGAATTCACTTTTAGCTGGTAAACTATTACAGTTCATTTTTCATAACTATTTACATATTCATACGGATAAATACCTTTTTTGTTGATCAACTCTAATTGTTGTTCATTGAGAAAGAACTTCGATAATTCTTTGTGCTCAGATAAATTTTTCGAAAGTTTTTCTAGAGACGAAGGTAAAAACCTGTAGCTGTCTAAGAACCGTAAGTCTCTGGTGATATCTTTAACTTTTCCTGTATGTTTACATACAAAAGAATCTACTTTTATGGTTTGTGTAAAACTAATATATTCTTCATCTGTTTGTGGAATAACGTTCAATTTTCCGGATATATTTCCCAAGTCTTTCACGAACAAATGAGCATCGTAATTAGACAGATTATGTAAAAACACCGGTATAAAATTTGAATTTCTAATTTTTAAATTACATTTTAAATGAGCTGGACCTCTGTAATGACCTGTCAAATGATTGTGGTCTCTAACTTTATAGTTATCTTCCGTAAATTCTACGCCACATACATAACATCTTGTGGCTTCTTTATATTTTTTGAATTTATCTGATGGTAAATACATTTTCTTATTTATTTTCAACAGACTATAAATTCTCTTGGTTTCTTTTTCTAAATATTCTACAAACTTTTGGGAAGCATCTTTCCCATTATATATTTCTAAACGGGAATATTCATCTGCTTCAGATTTTGTATAGCAACAAAATGAATTAGGATTGTGCTTCTGAATGTTCATGGTGTAACTTGAGTTTTGATTTGGTTGACACGTATCTATTTTTGCCAACGTTGATTCGCAATCAGCATAAATTGCAAAAGGATGCATAATTGTTTTTTGGTAATGTTTAAATTTCAATTTACCTCCTTCAAGAACATACTTTGTTTGAGTGTGAACTGAACAATCATTAATGTGGTTTTTTAATAAACATTCTTTTGTGAATGGCCATAAACAGTATGGACAGACATGTTTTTATGACCATCTTTAGTTTGCATAAATGGGCTTAATGACTTCATTAATACATAATGACTTTTATTTTCATCTGTTAACAACAAAAGTGATATAACATCGTCATTTTTTACCTTTGTTATTCTCAGAGGACATAATTCTTTCAAGTAATTGAGGTTGTAAACATTTACTGACACATTATTGTTTCTCTCAAATTTATCGATATCTTTAAGTTTCACTGGAAATGTTATGTCTCTGAAATTTAACTTTTCAGCTTCAGTTTTTAATCTTTTAGATATTTTATTGCCGTTTTTCTCATCACGGCAATAATATCTCGCTACACTCCACATAAAGCATTTATTATCGGTATTTTTAATATTAATTAATATAAAAAGTCGACTTTTGAAACTTTTCAGGTAATTCTATATAACCAGAACCTTTGATAGGTTTGTATTCAATGATTTATACATTGAAGTCTAATAATTTATCTGTTATCCAGCCAGAGGAGTTTTTTGTATATTCTTCAATCTTTCTAATAGCTTCTTTATACAGATCATCAATGTTTGTGAAGTTTTTCGATATGCCTACAAACTTACCTGTATTCATCCATGCTGTTGAATATACATTTTCATTTTTTTCTTCGTTTTTATAAAATTGAACTAAAATTGCCAATTGTATCTTCATATTATCAAACTTTTGCTCTCCCAAAATTGATCGCACAACCGGTGTCATATTCCTCATGAAAACTGTCGGATCAATAACTGTTATATCAGAGAACATATATTCCAGGCCTTTTTCATTTATAGCACATTTTTTTCCTTTGAAATTACAGCCATAAACGTTTCTAAAATGCTTCTTTGATTTCTTATGCTGTTGTAGATTTTTTACTTCTACTTTACATATCTTACATACCTTTTCCTCAAAATATGAATCGGAAATTAATTCTTGATTTATGTTTTTAATATGCCTAGTAGATTTTAGATGTGTTTTTAGATTAGAGACATTTATATTACATATATTACAGAAATCTTTGTTTTTATCAAAATACAGATCCGAGATTAATAGTTTACTCACGTTTTTATTGGGTTTCATGCTTTTCTCATGTCTTCTCAAGTTTATGATGTAAATATTACATATATTACAAAAATTGTTACTTGAAGTCATCTTTACTGAAATTTTCTTTAAATTATTATGCCTTTTTGTATTCTTAGTATTAGATAGATGTGATACATTAAATGATTCCATTTTTGATAAATTATTCTCTCAGTATATTTCAAAAATTTCAATGTTTTTTTCCAATTTAAATTTTAAAGTATTCTGAAAATTTATATTAATCAAAATGAAAAGCAACATTCCATATGAAGTAATAGATGCTCAAAAATTTGAAAACTCGATGTATTTACTTTATTTACAACCAAAGGTAGCTCCTTCTCTCGTTATTGCCTAACGAGACAACTATAAAAAGAAAAACACATTGAAGAAATAAACTTAATAAAATGGAAGATATTAGTACAGATATTCAAAGAGAAGTTGTTCTCAATACTGCAAAAATAAATCAATTGCAATTAGATGTTGATCAAATTCAAAATGATGTCGAATTAAATAGGGAAGTTATAACTCAATTAGAGTCAGATATCATTCATCTTGAAACATTAATCAGTTACGTTTCTTATGACACCAAAGGTAGCTTTTTCTCCCGTAATTGCCCAACGAGACAACCAATAAGAAAGAAAAATACATTGAAGAATTGAACTTAATGAAGTAGCAAATTTAAAAAAAACAATGTTTACAATTGCTACAAACAGAAAATAAATATTGGAAAATGAGTTGTAGTTTATCAGTTATATAAAATGGTGTATATGTGACAGTAATAGAAATAATCAAAAGAATCACTTCATTTTTCCTTCTCCTGGTTTGAGATGTCTCATCGTAGGGAGATCAAACTGTGGTAAAACTTCTTTATTAATAAAGCTTCTGTTAGAAAAATTTGTCGATTTTAATCATCTTTTTCTGTACCGTAAATCAATACATCAACCAGAATATAAACTGTTGAAGAATGCTTGTGATAAAGGCTATAACCAATCTGAAATAATTGAATTATTTGAAAAGGGCAATGGTAATATTGAAGATTTCCTTGAGAATTTACCTATTAAAAGAAACTCAAAATCTAAAATTGAATATTTTCAAGAAATGACAACTATTCCTGACCCAAGTGACGTAGATTCAAAAAAGAAAAATCTTTTTATTTTCGACGATATAGCAACTGAAAGAGATCAAAGTCCAGCTGATAGCTTTTACACCAGAGGTAGACACAACAACTGCTGTTCAATTTACTTATCACAAAATTATTATTTATTACCGAGACGAACAATTAGAACAAATGCTAACGTTCTAATTCTTTTTGGCTTAGACTCAACTGATATGAAGAACATTTACACAGATATCATATCTCAGGACATGCCCTTTGATGAATTTAAAGAGTTTTGTTCAAACACATACAAAGAACCATATAATTTTATCTTTATTAATAAAGACAGACATTCACTTCAAGGTAGGTACTTTCAAAACTTTGATAAATTATATATTCCTAAAAAATACTTCAGAGAATGGAATTATTCCTAAACATACTATTTATTGTTTTTATTGATGAAACCCTTGTGGTTAGATTAAGAAAATTGAAATTTATATCTAAAAGTGACTTAGTCGTTTGTGTAACTCATTTTGGCTTATGAAACTCAAAAATTCTTCAAAGAATTAATCTGTTTTGAAATTGTTTTTTAAATAATTTCAAATTATAAGCTAATTGGGGTGAATTTTGCCCTGATTGGTATTGTGCTTACTACTACTGTCACTGCACAAAACATATGCACGGTCACTGCATAAAACATATACACGGTCACTGCACAAAACATACACGGTCACTGCACAAATCATACTCGGTCACTGCACAAAACATATGCACGGTCACTGCACAAACCATGTGTACGGTCATTGCACAAACCATGTGTACGGTCATTGCACAAAACACATACACGGTCACTGCGCAAAACATATGCACGGTCACTGCACAAAACATACACAGTCAATGCACAAAACATATGCACAGTCACTGCACAAAACATATGCAGTCACTGCACAAAACATATGCACAGTCACTGCACAAAACATACACGGTCACTGCGCAAAACATATGCACGGTCACTGCACAAAACATACACGGTCACTGCACAAAACATATGCACAGTCACTGCACAAAACATATGCACAGTCACTACACAAAACATACACGGTTACTGCATAAAACATACACGGTCACTGCACAAAACATATGCACGGTCACTGCACAAAACATATGCACGGTCACACTAGAAAAAGTTGTAACAAGTATTAGATCAGCGAATGCTTACATCGACTGTGGTATGGTATACATTGTTTTGAGTGAAAATTTGCGGATATTCACATTGTGAACAAATTTAGCTATCCCCAATGACGGAGAACTACATCACTTTTTCGTGCCTGTTGGCAGTGAAATAAATTGAGCGAAAAAAGTAATCAGCTACCAGTAATTCGAAATCATGAATTTTTCGCCCTGTAATGCATGTTCTCCGAACTATATAGTTGCTCTGTACTTTTTGACATGTATGTACCAAAAGCCTATGTAAAATTTCTGTCACGTTCATCTTTTCGTTTCAGATGAAAAATAATTTACTTCCTCCGATTATAAAATCTTTGCTTGCTAGTTAAGAGTGTTGGGGGATCAGTGGCCCGATGCTCGCTGTAACTCTACGGGAAAAACTCGAATGAATTGAGCGAAGAAAAATGTGACTCCGAAAATAGAGCATTAAATCGTTTCAATGGAGCCTGAAGGAGCCCCTTGAGGCGGTCTCTCAAGGTGAGCCGCTGCCATTAATCGGTCAGTATTCTCTTGTTCTCTTCACAAAGGTGAGCACAGAACTGAAGGAGAGTGCGAGGGGAGGAAAAAGAAACTGAGCTGGAGAAAAAAAAAATAAATGAAAGAAAAGAAAAACAGCTTATTTCCAACAGAGTTGATACATGAAATGTATAACATTGGGTTTTAAAATTTGTTAATATTCACACATGGGTATTGTAATACCAATGTCAATTGTCGTTAGTAAATGGTTGAGAAAAAGACACGAAAAAATGGGCTTCTGTGTCAGACAATATTGCGGTTCAAGAATTGCTCAATGACTGACAGTTGCTCAAAGTTATACAAACTGTGACAAAAAGATACTTCGAACTTTTCGACATTTATGAACCCTCCCAAATATATGCATCTAATTTTAATTAATTATTAATAAAAGAAAATATTTTAGGTCTGTTCTGGCGTTTCTTACTTGCAAATGCTAAACAGAAATATAGTTCACAAACGCTTCAATTAACCATGCATTACAAAAAAATTTTATACAATTACTAAAAAATTAAGAAAAAAGAATAGAGTAACAATAGTTCCGCTCAGATTAGAGTACATGCTAGTTTGAGTATCCCTAACCGCAGCAAAGGCGTTCCAAAGAGAGTAAGGAGGAAGGCACCCTTTAGGATGGAATTTAGGGAACGCGGAATCTATGCACAAGGTGCCTAGAAACAGTAGGTTGAGAAAGAAGTTTAAAAAACAAGATGAAAGTTGAAGAAGAAAATAGAAGGTGCTGAAAAACAGGACAGCAATGAACCGAAAAATGATCGTCTGTAACAAAACAAAAACTCTTTATTTAAAAAAACGGACGCCCAACCTAACCATTAACTCGGGACCTCACATGTCCCCTAGAGAGCGCTTATTCCCATAGATACAGTAGTCGTATCTCCCTGAGAATAGAAAAGAGACAGCAAGGCATAAAAATCAAACTGACCCAACAAGAAGGACTCCTATAGTTGTATTGAGGGAAGAGGTACCGCTTGGTGAAGCTATTTGTCGCAGGTATTATGACACGGGAGTGCACAACATGCATAACATGCCGACCGGAGTTCGAGAACCGATACCTCTGGAGCTGCTAAATAATCAAGACGCTCACAATTGAGATTCAACTCTCCAGTGTACCTCACATGAGGCAACATTCGCATTCCACCACCTTTTACTGACTTAAGTGAGCAGAGTCATAAATATCGTATTTCCCAGGAAAGGATTTCAACTTACTAAATTAACCTCTCCCTCACAAGGTATACACAGGTCTCACCTCGTCCTCCCTCCGTCCCCCCCCCCCCGAACAACCCATTTCTCACCCCGTACAATCTCCTTCTCTTCCCATACAACCCCCTCCCCCCATACAACCCCTCAGTGTCCCCTCACCCTCACGACAGGCATCAGAGGCCAAATTGGTGAGGGCACCGCTGCCGAGCACGCCACGCAGATCAACTTCAATTACAGGCCACAACAATTATAAGAAAGACAATACCACGGCTGGAGGTTGCGGGCTGCGGTGTGTGCGTGTGTGTGTCTACATATACACATAGGACCCAGGTAGATGCCAGAGGCGTAGATAAATAATGGTAAAAGATTGAGTAAAATGCAGCGTTATGCTTTCCATTTTATATTTCATGTTTTTCAACGTCATGTTCTTCATTTTATTTTATATCGTAGTGAACGAAGCTACTATGAGATACGTTACCCAGCTCCGTCATAGCAGGGGAGGTTTTCATACCTTGCAATTGTGTGCCAAGTTATCACACACTAATTTTGTATGAGTTGTCGTACTCCAGTTTTATGCTAAAAAGTTGTCGTACCCAAATCTCTGGTTACCAAGTTGTAGTACCCCCATCTCATGTTACCAAGTTGTCGTACCCTAATCTCATGTTACCAAGTTGTAGTACCCCAATCTAATGTTACTAAGTTGTCGAACTCCAATCTCATGTTACCAAGTTGTAGTACCCCAATCTCATGTTACCAAGTTGTCGAACTCCAATCTCATGTTACCAAGTTGTCGTACCCTAATCTCATGTTACCAAGTTGTAGTACCCCAATCTCATGTTACTAAGTTGTAGTACCCCAATCTCATGTTACTAAGATGTAGTACCCCAATCTCATGTTACTAAGTTGTAGTACCCCAATCTCATGTTACCAAGTTGTAGTACCCCAATCTAATGTTACTAAGTTGTAGTACTCCAATCTCATGTTACCAAGTTGTAGTACCCCAATCTCATGTTACCAAGTTGTCGAACTCCAATCTCATGTTACCAAGTTGTCGTACCCTAATCTCATGTTACCAAGTTGTAGTACCCCAATCTCATGTTACCAAGTTGTAGTACCCCAATCTCATGTTACCAAGTTGTAGTACTCCAATCTCATGTTACCAAGTTGTAGTACCCCAATCTCATGTTACCAAGTTGTCGAACTCCAATCTCATGTTACCAAGTTGTCGTACCCTAATCTCATGTTACCAAGTTGTAGTACCCCAATCTCATGTTACCAAGTTGTAGTACCCCAATCTCATGTTACTAAGTTGTAGTACCCCAATCTCATGTTACCAAGTTGTAGTACCCCAATCTCATGTTACCAAGTTGTCGTACCCTAATCTCATGTTACTAAGTTGTAGTACCCCAATCTCATGTTACCAAGTTGTAGTACCCCAATCTCATGTTACCAAGTTGTAGTACCCCAATCTCATGTTACCAAGTTGTAGTACCCCAATCTCATGTTACCAAGTTGTAGTACCCCAATCTCATGTTACCAAGTTGTCGTACCCTAATCTCATGTTACCAAGTTGTAGTACCCCAATCTCATGTTACCAAGTTGTAGTACCCCAATCTCATGTTACTAAGTTGTAGTACCCCAATCTCATGTTACCAAGTTGTAGTACCCCAATCTCATGTTACCAAGTTGTAGTACCCCAATCTCATGTTACCAAGTTGTAGTACACCAATCTCATGTTACCAAGTTGTCGAACCCCAATCTCATGTAACCAAGTTGTCGAACCCCAATCTCATGTTACTAAGTTGTAGTACCCCAATCTCATGTTACCAAGTTGTAGTACCCCAATCTCATGTTACCAAGTTGTAGTACCCCAATCTCATGTTACTAAGTTGTAGTACCCCAATCTCATGTTACCAAGTTGTCGAACCCCAATCTCATGTAACCAAGTTGTCGTACACCAATCTCAGGTTACTAAGTTGTCGTACACCAATCTCATGTTACCACGTTGTTGTACACCCAATCTCATGTTAAAAAATTTAAACAATTTAAACAATTTTAAACAATTCATTTACCACAGTGGTACAGAGATAGAATGTTTCTCAAGTGTGTTACCAAGTCGTTGTACCACAATCACATATTACCAATTTGTCGTACAATAATTTCATGCTACCAAGTTGTCATGCCCCAATCTCATGTTTACCAAATTGTCGTACCCCAATCATTTGTTAGCTAAATATCGTACTGCGCCATTGCACTGTATATCTGATTTTTTACCTGCAATTGCAGCACAAATCGCCTTAAGCTTTTCTTAAGCACATACCTTCGAGAGCTCCAAAGTCTAAGACATATTTAATAATAATTTCCTCAAAATCCATTTTAAATCTGTACGGCCATTTAAGGATCAATTTACAAATTACTATTAGTGTGCATTTATTAATGAAGTGCATTTTCGCATGTTGACGTGCCAAGTTTCCCTACACGTTTGGATTTGGGTATTTTTCTCCTGTAATTTTTCCAGTGCACATTCACCCCAATGCTTGCAGTTGATTGGCAGCAAAGTGTTTTCCTACAACTATTGCTTCCAAAAATGGTGTGTACGCAGAAACCGGTGATTGGACTTCAGCCCCGAGACATGAAAAATGGCTTTCGAGAAAATTATTTATTCACAGAGTTAGAAATATTTGGAGCCCATGCAGTAAATTTATTGCTGGCTGCTTGTGAAGCATCCTAGTGCATTTGCATGCATTCTTGAATAAAAAGTAATAGCGTGACATTGAAGTCAATAAAAATGATGTGTACTCAGTCGATGAACGTAAGAAATAAAGTAAGAGTGGCAGCAAAGCCAGGCTGTCGTTCACAGGATTTGTTCATCAATGTTTAAAAGCGTTTGAAAAAAGAAAGGCTATTGCGCCGTTATTACTACCTTCAGCAAACAGCGTCTCATTGTAACAGCAAAAATAACAGGAACAACAACAACAACAATAGCAGCAGCAGCAGCAACAGCACCAGCAGCAGCAACAGCACCAGCAGCAGCAACAGCAGCAGCAGCAGCAGCAACAGCAGCAGCAGCAGCAGCAACAGCAGCAGCAGCAGTAACAACAACAGCATGCGAGCGACTCAGCAGCCACTGGACAGAGTGAGGAGGCAATAGCGATGACGGCCCGTGAGGCGGTCACTAACTGCCCCCGTTCCTCTCCCGCCCCCGCCGTCCGTCAGCTCTAATTGAAGAGGACACAAATACCAGAAATGGGGATTATCATTGCAGGCAATTATGACTGACAATGGTTCTCTTGTTACGTGCATTGAATTGCGAGGTAAAGATAAGTGAAGAAGCTCGGTATCAGTGTGTTGATGCCCTTGAAATGTCCTGTACGCGACCGGAGGGAACTCTGAAGAAAAATTTGAAGTACTTAGTGAGGGGAAATATTTTATCTTAATTTCTGAGACTAGGTGTATTTTCCGCAGTAATTCAGTAAAAAAAAATATTTTAGACCTGCTTCATTAATTATGAGATAACTGAGAAGAGTATTTACAGTTTGTCACTTAAAAAAGGTTATGGGTTGTGCGACGTGGGTAGGAAAGGCCTAAAATATTCTACCGCGCGATAATGATTTTGTGTGCGGAAGAAAAATCCTCAGATGCGTACATGGTGTTACTGATCTCAATATAAATAACATATTAGTATCATATTAACGACATGATATTACCAATATCAACACCACAGTTACCAAAAACTTCTGCTCAATACAGCTAGTGCACATAAGTGGTTGGAACAAGGTAAAAAAACATCGTAACCAACCACACCGCTACGCTCCGCAACACTCGTGTATAACACTTGGTTCTCAAATTCTTCTGAAGGGAGAACACAAGCAAGAAGACATTTCTCTCTATTTGAGAAGGCACCCAGCGGCTTTGCTGTTTTCAGGAACGACTCTAAAAATAGCCGAGGAAAAATCTCGTATACCAAGTACAAGAAATCAATTTTTGAAGTTTTTGAAAACTGTAGAATTCCATAGAATTATAACAATTTTATCGAATTTCATGGGGATTTTCTTAAAAATAAATACACTTTATTCCTCATCACTAACATTACATGAAAGCATCAAGACCTAACCCGAGACAAAACTATACAGTACTCTAAACAAGCGCTTGTGAAATTAGCTTATTCTTTCATTCCTGACTTCATATTCTCGTCGCAATTGAGGTGTATTAGGAAGGGTCAGTGCAGCGCGTAAAGGCACAGCTCTCTATTCGGAGAGAGAAATTGGTCGACATTCGAAAACCTGATGATCAGATGAGTCAGAAAAATGAGATGGTCAGGCATAGGCCGCAAAAATGAATGCAACAGATACAAAACACGCGACCAGCAGAAACACACGACTAGCAGAAGATTAAAGCAAGTTGGTCTAAGCCTCCCAAACCACAACAAAGGTGTTTCAAGAGAAAAAGAGGCAGACATCATTAAGCACAGGATTAAGCGAACGAGAAATCTATGCATGAAGTGTGTTACTTCACGCTGTGCGTAGCAAGAGCGAAATGGAAAAAGTTTATTAAAATTATCGAATTTCATGGGAAAGTAGTCGATGCAGAAAAGATCGGACACCGGTGAGCAGTAAATAGTCGGTTGCAAAACGAAAACCATGTTAATTCTAAGAAAAGGACGCATTTCCCAACCTTCAGCTCGGAGCCTCACTTTTTCCCCTTAGAAGCCCTAATTCCAAAATATACAATACATACATCCTTTTGAGAGAACGTGAGATAGGAATACGCGGCTGACAGAAATAGGTCGTACATAGAAATGGGTCACATACAAAAATAGGCAGCAGAAATAAACAGGCAGCATACAAACAGGCAGCAGACAAACAGGCAACAGACATAAACAGGCAACAGACATAAACAGGCAACAGACCAAAACAGGCAACAGACCAAAACAGGCAACAGACCAAAACAGCAGCAGACCAAAACAGCAGCAGACCAAAACAGGCTACAGACCAAAACAGGCAACAGACCAAAACAGGCAACAGACCAAAACAGGCAACAGACCAAAACAGGCAACAGGCCAAGACAGCAACAGACCAAAACAGGCAATAGACAAAGACAGGCAATAGACCAAGACAGGAAACAGACCAAGACAGGAAACAGACCAAAACAGGCAGCAAACAAAAATCGGCAGCAAACAAAAACAGACATCAATTAAAAACATACAGCAGACCAACTAGGTAACACACCAAAAGGCCACGGATAAAATGAGTAAACAGAGAAAACAGGAACCGTAACGCGGGCAAAAGATTTAAGGGACAACAAAGTACATGACAGAGAGATATCAGTGACGGTCAGCGCTGGCCCCCGTATAACTCACGTGTGCAGTAGCGCGTTACTCGCAGAGGTACGAGTAACTGACGTCACTGAAACACTACCCCGTCGGCCTCACCTTAACACGTTACTTGCGATACAACCCATAGGTAGGTCGTGATCAACTTTTTCTTGCTGAGAAACGACCCATCGATATGTAGTTTGAAATATTTTAACAACCTTTTAAAATTAACTGTAGTTTAATGAACCCAGCTAATGTTAGGTATTTATAAATTTGCTAACAACGTTTGACTTTAAATTTGAGTTAAATGTTGAACTTCAGTTTAATCCAACGCAGTCAAAGTATTAACAAGTGCACCAGCAGGGACTAGGATTATCGGCTAGCAGGAGCACAGGTTCGGTTGATCGGCACTCCCTTCATGGCTAATAATTGTACCCATTGAACGGAGACCATAAAAAACCTGAACGACTTTACCCCCGAACTGCAACATCAACGAACGCCGACTAAACAAAACGTGAATGAGAGACTGCATGCGATTAGTTATAGGGATAAGAATACAAATTTCATTTTTTAAACAAATTAGCAAATATAGAAGTTGAGTTATAATAGTTTTGCTATACCATTCGCTCGTAGATATGAAAGGGAATAACTTGCGTTGCGCTAAACCAAAAGCTTTTAGCGTCTCTGCGCTGTTGGATTTGGTATTAAGATATTTACCCTACGAACCTAAGAGTTTATTGTGTTCAACACTATCTTAACTTTCAATCATTATTATTTGGTATTGATTCACCTAAGGTATCCAAGAGTTGACCAGGTTAATGAATATCTTTCCGTTCACTCGTTTTTACTTGCTATTAAGAAATTCATCAACGAAGCCAAGGGAATTATTGCGTTCAAGACTATCTTAGCTATTGATCACTATTATTTTTTCGAGAGAAACTCGCCTAATGGACCAATGGGCTTACCACATTACGTTCTATTTATACCTTTAATCATTATCTTGAAAAGCAAGGCGAAAATCGCTGTACATAGAGTCATTCTATTAATAAAAATTGATACCACTTGTATTTATAAAATTAAATTTACAAATTAACTGCACTGACTACACGGACAGCGATTTTCGCTTTGCTTTTCATTTAGATTAGATTATTAGTTTAAGCCTCTCTATCCGCAACAAAGGCGATCCAAAGAGAGGAAGGAAGAAGGCACCATATAGTATGGAGTTGAGGGAACGCAGAATCAATGCAGAAAGGGCATAGAAAAAGTAAGATAAGAAAGAAGTTCATGAAACAAGATTAAAGTTGAAGAAGAAAGTAGTAGGTGCTGAAAAAAACAGAACAGCAGTGAACCGAAAAAGATGGTCCTTAACATAATTAAAGCATTTTATTTCAACAAAAAGAAGACCTACCTAACTCGTAGCTCGGGCCCTCATATTGCCCCCCCCCCCCCCCTTGGGAGCGCTAATTCCCATAGATACAACAGTTGTCTCCCCCTGAGGGGTTGCTTTTCATTTTAAGAATCAGACGCATTAATGCAAATGTAATTTCAGATTCGTAATCAGTTGAACGAGTTGTATCAGAAAGCTCCAGCTCATATCAGCGTACCGGCACACGAAGCCAGCCAGCATCGCCAGACTCGGCCGCTCTGCAGACGTGAACAGCCGGGGCTCGTATTTTGAACGCAAGCGTCAGCTTCTAGCCGCCATTTGCGTCAGAAATTGGACGACTTGAGGTGAGAAGAAGGCGCTTCTTCACTGTAAAAAATACCTCGTGAAGAGAGGCGGGCATAAATTTCTGCAGCGCTGAAACCTGATCCGAAGAATGGTGGTCCATATTCAGAGAGATCGCCCTTCTGCCGAGAGAGATTGAGCTGCGGCGGATCAGTTTCTCGAGGGTGAGGAGCTACGAACGGCAGGCACTTGAGGAGGAATAGACTCTCGAGAAGGTTGATGAGAGTACATCTCTTTGCAGGCACTAACGAATGAAACTAAATTAATTCAGTGTAGATTTGAGCAGGTGACGAACCGGCAAGTAATCGATGAAGTGATTGTTGCTTGAAAGCCGATGACTAGATCTAAAATACATGCAGCAGGACGTGGCATTGCTGTTTATTTGCAAAGCAGAATTTTATTTGTGTCAGTTATGAGATACACTCCTGCTCAAAAGTTTTAGGACCACTTGAAAATTTAGAAAAATGCCAACTTTTCAGTGATAAATAATTAAATGCGTTCAACGAGGGATCGGTACTTACTAAAGGTAAAAGGTGAGAAAGACAAAAAAAAATTGTAACAATTTATTAAGAAATCAACGTTTTCAATGAATAATGACTTTTTCAGTTGATCTTAATTATAAGACCTGGGTAAAAAAGTTTAGCTTAAGGGTAATTTCCGGCATTTTAGATAAGTTACAGGTTACCACTGATAGCGTAACTTTCCGAATTTGAGCGTGGTCGAATTGTCGAACTGCATAAGCAAGGCTTGTCGCAGCGAGCAATCGCAGCTGAGATTCACCGCAGTAAAACTGTAATTTACAACTTTTTAAAGAACCCAGAGAATTATGGAACAGCAAAGCCTAGTGGTAGACAGAAAAAAATGTCGCCTGCATTGGGTAGGAGAATAAAACGGGTAGTTTCTCATGACAGAGGACGGTCTTCCAAGCAAATTAAGGCCCTCACAGATGCTGATTGCAGAGCAGTAACGATCAGGCGGCACTTACGACAAAGCGGCATGAAGAACAAAAAGCGTCTGCAAGGTCTTCGGTTGCTTCAACGTCACAAAGTGGCCCGTTTACAGTTTGCTCGTGAGCACCAAACATGGGATGTTGAGAAGTGGTCTCAAGTTTTGTTTTTTGATGAGAAAAAATTCAACATGGATGGCCCTGATGGCTTCCAACGGTACTGGCATGGCAAAGAAATCCCTCCTGAAATATTTTCCACGTCCAATAGTGGTGGAGGCCCCGTTATGGTATGGGACGCATTTTCCTACAGAGGAACCATGGAGCTTCGGGAGGTGCAGGGTCGTCAAATAGCTGCGGGTTACGTCGGAATGCTACAAAGATCATCTTTGTCAGCAGAGGGTTCTCGTCTCTTTGGTGATGGATGGATTTTTCAGAAGGATAATGCAGCAGTAGACACCGCCCGCCAGACTACGACTTTTTTTCAAGAAAATGGGGTCACTGTTTTGCGTCAACCAGCATGTTCACCGGACTTAAACCCAATAGAAAATATTTGGGGGTGGATGGCGAGAGATGTTTATGGAAATGGTAAACAATTTGCGTCAGTAAACGAACTTCGTGCTGCCATCTTCAGGAGCTGGGACAGCATTCCTCAATCCCTCATGGAAACCCTCGTTTCTAGTATGCCACGAAGAATTTTTGGGGTTATTAACAAGAATGAAGGCAGTACTCGTTACTAAGTTCAATGTTTGCTCACCTCAACGTCGTTGACTAAAGATTTCCTTTGATTTTCGTGTGCGGTCTTATCATTTTGATCAACTGTAAAAGTCATTATTCATTTAAAATGTTTATTTCTTAATAAATTGTTACAATTGTTATTTTTTGTCTATCTCACCGTTTACCTTCAGTAATTACCGATCCCTAGTTGAATGCATTTAATTATTTATCACTGAAAAGTTGGCATTTTTCTAAGTTTTTAAGTGGTCTTAAATTTTTGATCAGGCGTATAAATGGCAGAGAAATGCATCTGGACGAATTATTTGGAGGAAGAAAAATGCATTTGGAGGTAGCAGAAATACCGAATTAACATTTCCTGATGAGTCCAATTTTACGAGTCTCGCATTGGCTCATACGCACCTTAGACCAAATCTATTATTTTCGATATTTTTTCCACCATCAACACACAAACATCAGAACTTGCTGCAAAGTTATTAGTATCTACAGCAGTGATTTTAGAAATTTGGTAAATGAATATGAGTGTTTACTTCAAATGATGAAACGGCAATCGATGCTCGACTGGAATACTTACACAATTTTGGAAAAAAATTAAGCTGCTTCAAAAAAAATTCGATGGTTTGAAGAAATTATCACCGCAAAGCGAAAAATGCAGTCCATGCAAATATAGTTATGGTGAGGCTGGGATTATGAAGCTAAAAAGCAAGAGAAAAGAAAAAAGAGGAACGGGAGAGAATACACAATACGCGGGAGTAAGGAAGCAACTTTAAGTAGCATCAGCCCAACACAACAGGTAATGCAATTCAATGAACTACAATATAAAAACAAAATTTTGAAGAACTATTAGGGGTTCCGGAAAGTTCTACCCTCTTTTCTTTAACCAAATTTTAAAACATGAGAATAAGTCCAAACAGCTGTTTCCGAGGTCAGATCAGACGTCGTATATTCAGTTGAATTTCACAGTTAAATGTCTCCACTCCAGTTGATATTTTGAACACATCTACAGCCCATGGAAGGAAAAAATTTTCAAGTGAACCATATGCGTCATTGCATGTTGTAAGAATTGCACAAAAGCAGCGATCCAGCAACAGCAGTGAAGAACAAAAACGCTGTCTATCTAGAAGGTGGGAGTGTTAGAGACTGCCGTAGATGGTTATTGAAATTAAAAAAAAAGACAATTTTGATTGTTGTTCGCATAGCTTTGTTGTTTGGAGAGAGTTCATGCGGAACCACGACACCCTCTCCATACATCTATCCAATTTTCTTCCGGTGCTCCTGAACACAAGACCAACGGGCATCCAATTTTTAGGACAATGTTCTCATTGTTTGTCGAGAATCTTTTTCCACTGCAGCTTTCAAAACTTCACCTTCCAAAAGACAGGGTCTGCTCGTTCGAGGCTCATCAGTAAGATCCAAATTGTCTTCTTTGAATTTTAAAAATCATTTACGGCAGTTTCTAACACTCACACCTGGATAGACAACGTTTATGTCTTTCACTGCAGTTGTTGGATTGCTGCCTTTGTGGAATTCATACAACATGCAACAACGCAAATGATTCATTTTTATAACTTTTCTCTCTCATGGGATATAAATGTGTTTAAAACATCAGCTGGAGTAGATTCCCTTAAATGTGAAATTTAACTGAATGTCTGACATCTGCTCTGACCTCGGAGGCAGGTGTTTGGACTTATTCTATGTTTTGAAGTTTGGTTAAAGAAAAGAGGACAGAACTTTCTAGTACCTTTAATGAAAGTCGCAACATAAAAATGAGTTTAATCACAGTACAAATGGGAGCACGGACCAATGAAGAATGTAACACAAAAGAGAACGCAACACACAGAATACAACAATAAAGAGAACAACACAAAAACTCCTACAGAAAATAGAACACTACATAATGATGAAAACAGAATACAGAAGAAAATAGAAAGGAGAATTCAACACAAAACAAAACACAAAGGAGAACATAACACAAGGGAGAACAACGCAAAGTACACAACACAAAGGAGAACTCAACACAAAGAGCACACAATTCAAAAACACAAAACACAGAACAAGTCACACAAGAGAACACATTTAATAAGAACACAACACAAATAAAACACATTGCAAAGAATACAACATAAAAGACAACACAACACAAAGGATAACACAACACAAAGGAGAGCACAACACAAAGGAGAGCACAAC
Source organism: Morinoia aosen (assembly GCA_030386875.1). Classification (NCBI taxonomy): domain Eukaryota; kingdom Metazoa; phylum Arthropoda; class Malacostraca; order Amphipoda; family Talitridae; genus Morinoia; species Morinoia aosen. Next base: position 17,153,964 of record CM059559.1, read on the forward strand.
ACAAAGACGAGCACAACACAAAGACGAGTACATCCCAAAGAAGAACACAACACAAAGGAGAGCACAACACAAAGACGACAACAACCCAAAGAAGAACACATCCCAAAGAAGAACACAACACAAAATAGAACACGACACGAAGAAGAGCACAACCCAAAAAAGAACACAACACAAAGAACAGAACGCATTCTCTCGCATTTCAGCGCAGTCCAAAACGAAACGCAGCGCGCAGTGTTGCCTTCGCGCGCTCCGACACAGAGGGTCGTCCGTCAAGGCAGCGATGTGCGGGAAATGAAGTTTGTGCTCACATCGCAGCGTCACATCACGCTCATCGCGTCTCCTTTAGGCAGCGTCGCGTGATCCGCGCCGGAAATGTGGCACGGGAGACGGTCCAATTGAAAGAACGCGGGAAGTGTGCTGCAGAAATGTTTTGACAGTAGCACGGTGCAAGTAACAGAACGGCGCAAGTAGCAGCACGGCCCAAGTAGCAGCACGGCCCAAGTAGCAGCACGGCCCAAGTAGCAGCACGGCGCAAGTGCAGCACGGCGCAAGTAGCAGCACGGCGCAAGTAGCAGCACGGCGCAAGTAGCAGCACGGCGCAAGTAGCAGCACGGCGCAAGTAGCAGCACGGCGCAAGTAGCAGCACGGCGCAAGTAGCAGCACGGCGCAAGTAGCAGCACGGCGCAAGTGGCAGCACGGCGCAAGTAACAGCACGGTGCAAGTAGCAGCACGGTGCAAGTAGCAGCACGGTGCAAGTAGCAGCACGGCGCAAGTAGCAGCATGGCGCAAGTAGCAGCACGGCGCAAGTAGCAGCACGGCGCAAGTAGCAGCACGGCGCAAGTAGCAGCACGGCGTAAGTAGCAGCACGGCGCAAGTAGCAGCACGGCGTAAGTAGCAGCACGGTGCAAGTAGCAGCACGGCGCAAGAAGCAGCACGGCGCAAGTAACAACACGGCGCAAGTAGCAGCACGGCGCAAGTAGCAGCACGGCGCACGTAGCAGCACGGCACAAGTAGCAGCACGGCGCAAGTAGCAGCACGGCGCAAGTAGCAGCACGGCGCAAGTAGCAGCACGGCGCAAGTAGCAGCACGGCGCGAGTCGCAGCAGGAAGTAGCAAGGGCAGGCACTATATATGTGCCCTAATTTCGGGGAAATTCCCGCGATAAGATCAGGTTCACCAGCGCCACGTCATCGTAAGGCCGTTATCTGCCGCATGTTCATTTTTGCATCGTAATTAGGGAGTGGTGCGTATCAGCGTCGTAAATTTCTTACGGTGTCGTAAAGTTGGCTGTCATTAAGAGATGCCTTATTATGTCACACTGAGAAACCTCATCGCGAAACGTCCCCAGACTCATTATTGGAGCTCTTAATGCTCTTCCAAAATTACACTTGCGAGCTAGCAACGCAAATGTGTTCAACCGCTAGCTTGTTTATGGGGCGAATTTTCCAGGCGTGTGGAGTTTTGATGGTTAAAATGTTAGAGAAATTGTTGTTCCTCTAGCGCCACTGCTTCCCCTAGCTGCCGTACGTATGTATTATAACTAGTGTACTCGGCCCATCAAAAATGAGGGGATTTGACATTTTGCGCAAATAAATTTTCCAAATGTGGATGACCAACAAATATATCCATCCTAATAGTATCGCGATTAAAAATATTCATGTATTTGTGCACTGGTGAAACTCGTTTATACGGTCATTAAGCATCTCTATGAGCGTCACAGACACACGCACCAACCAACTAACCAAGCAACGACTGTATATTATCTCCAGCAACTAATACATCACCATTTAGCAACTAGAAGGTTTAGCATTAGCTTTGATTCGAGGAAGACAGTGGTGCGAATAGTTTGTTTTCACTATACATTGCACTTGGTACTACATGATTCTATGGGCCTCATATACAGTACATTCTTATTGACGTATGACACTAAGAAATAGCGTTATTCTTGTTGGGGTACGATGTATTAACCCGCGCACTGTAACTGGTCACCTCATTTACCAGGCTCACTGGTTGCCAGACGTAAGGCATAACCCCAAGTTGTTATACACCAAAATGATCGTCTCAGCGAGTGCTACACAGCTGGAGCCAGAAACCCCCACATTGTGGGGGTTAAGGCAGAGCTCCAACCACTTGGAAGTTGGGAGGGGTAAGCACAGTCAGTGTGGTAAATGAGGCGACCGTGAGAGGGTGTGCGTGCGAACAGTCAGTGGCAGCCTCAGTTACCAGCGAAACTACTCAGGGCCTTATTTCGCCTTATTTCGTAAAAATGGCAAATAAGACAAATCTGAAGTCAGTAGCGTGTAGAGCAGTATTTTATTCATATTGTGTGAAAATTACAAGTTTCGAAACACTATACTTACAGTAATATAACCAGACATGCAAACATGCATTTATGTAGGAACTAAAACGAAGAATGGATAACACCTAGTAGACATAAATGGTCATAACTTTTTTTCTAATTGTTGTAGAGGAAAAATAAATACATCAGCAGGTTTGGAAGGATTTTCTGCATAAAATAGCAGTGAAAAACATTACATTGTTCCCAAAACACAAAAATGGCCATTGATCTCTTTGAAGCAATGTTGTGCAAAAATCTACGGAGTTTGACTCCATATTACAAAGAAACGGTTCAAGTTATCAAAAATCTGACAACATCAAAGTGTAAAGCAACATTTTTTACTCATTACTTCATATTTTTACATCTCTGCCTATTACGGTAAGTGAACAGGGAACAGCAGAGTAACGCGGGTAAATTGACTACTTTTCTGAGGGATGCGCGACCGTGCGCGGGTTAAACTTAATTCTTCATACGTTGTGTATAGTAATTAATTGATGAATCACTAACTCAACTACTCGCTCAAAACGTCGTATACATATTGTTATATATTAAAATATGCATCGTTATAGTATGACACTGGTTTGTAAGTGAGAGTACCGGAAGCCTAGGTTTACGAGTCCCGGAAGATCATTGTTGTGAGCCTCCCATGGCAAGCTCACAGGATGTCCTAATCGTGCTTGGGTTCGGACGGGTCGGAAGCGCCCCTACCGCAAACGCCGCCGGATGGTACGGCGGAAGTCTTTGTTGCCCACTAGACTTAAAAGCAAGGTGACCAGTAGATGGATAAGTGCCTTACTGAGAGTTTCCTTCTCCTACTCCTGAAGTCAAGGCTTCAGATACGGTAGTTAGAGCTACCGATACTGTAGTTTGTAGCTACAGTTACTAAACCTCGTATCGTGATGAAAAACCACGACACTACACATATGTAGAGACATGCAAAATACGCGACGATACACTAAAAATTACGTACATTCGATGTCTCGACTCAGTGAGCAATAAATTTCAAATATCGTACATTCTCAGTGACGCACGACTGCCTCGAAGCACTGCGGCGTTTTACAGACGTACAAAATAAGGAAGCCCCGTACTAGCCTCACCGTGGTCGTGCTTTGGAACACAAAATGATGTCGAAAGACGTTGACATAAAAGTGTACTAGTGAACATTTACATTGAAGTAAAATAGGCGAATAATTTTTAGAAACAGTGTAGCTTAACACGTTGACTACGTTTTGGGCTACATGTGCACCACTAGCTAAATTGCTCATTTGTATGCCGACTGACGTAAATGAACAGCATTTCAATTATTTCACTACGTTTTTCATAATTGATTTTAACCCACGAGATGAAGTATTATCGTTAAATTATATTTTTCACACTTTTTAGGAAAAATAAGAATGGATTTGAGTAGTTCAGTCGGTTTTTTCAACTCTGCAACTCCCAAACTAACCGAAAACGACCGTGGATGTACTCGTTAAAATATTGCTTATACAAATTGCGACTTCATTATGGATTCTCTCGAGTCACTGTCAACGCCGCCAACACACAAAGCTACTATCAGCACACAAGTCACCGTCAACTGTCAACACACCAAGTCACCGTCAACTGTCAACACACCAAGTCACCGTCAACTGTCAACACACCAAGTCACCGTCAACTGTCAACACACCAAGTCACCGTCAACTGTCAACACACCAAGTCACCGTCAACTGTCAACACACCAAGTCACCGTCAACTGTCAACACACCAAGTCACGTCAACTCTCAACACACCAAGTCACCGTCAACTCTCAACACACCAAGTCACCGTCAACTCTCAACACACCAAGCCACCGTCGACTGTCAACACACCAAGCCACCGTCGACTGTCAACACACCAAGTCACCGTCGACTGTCAACACACCAAGTCACCGTCAACTGTTAACACACCAAGTCACCGTCAACTGCCAACACACCAAGTCACTGCCAACGCACCAAATCACTGCCAACACACCAAGTCACTGCCAACACACCAAGTCACTGCCAACGCACCAAATCACTGCCAACACACCAAGTCACTGCCAACGCACCAAATCACTGCCAACACACCAAGTCACTGCCAACACACCAAATCACTACCAACACACCAAGTCACTGCCAACGCACCAAATCACTGCCAACACACCAAGTCACTGCCAACACACCAAGTCACTGCCAACACACAAAGTCACTGCCAACACACCAAGTCACTGCCAACACACAAAGTCACTGCTAACACACCAAGTCACTGCCAACGCACCAATTCACTGCCAACACACAAAGTCACTGCTAACACACCAAGTCACTGCCAACACACAAAGTCACTGCTAACACACCAAGTCACTGCTAACACACCAAGTTACTGCTAACACACCAAGTCACTGCCAACACACAAAGTCACTGCTAACACACCAAGTCACTGCCAACACACAAAGTCACTGCTAACACGCCAAGTCACTGCTAACACACCAAGTCACTGCTAACACACAAAGTCACTGCTAACACACCAAGTCACTGCCAACACACCAAGTCACTGCTAACACACCAAGTCACTGCCAACACACCAAGTCACTGCCAACACACCAAGTCACTGCTAACACACCAAGTCACTGCTAACACACCAAGTCACTACCAACACACCAAGTCACTGCTAACACACAAAGTCACTGCTAACACACCAAGTCACTGCTAACACACCAAGTCACTGCTAACACACCAAGTCACTACCAACACACCAAGTCACTGCCAGCACACCAAGCCACTGACAACACTGCAAACACCCCAAATCACGTCAATACACCAAATCACTGTCAACTCCTGGAGTTGCCGTGAAGGCGTAAGGTTACTCTCAACACACAGTCAAGCGACGTCAACTCACGGTTGCCACTTCATAATGAAGATGTATAACATCATTGCACAAAGGCTACAAGCCACTAGCCAGTAAATGACATTTTATCACTAAATTCTCGTATTGTACGTCTGGAGTACGGTAGTCTCCGAGTTCGCTGAACGTTTCTAAGGTAAAAACTTTCGCTACGAAAACTATCAGTTTTCTTATCAAAAACAATTATTGACCTTTACTTAGCACAAGAAAATTGCTCAATTTTTATCTGTTGTCACACTCTTTATAATCTACTTCACAAACCAAGATAAAGTTCTCTGTGAAAATGTTATACACATGAAAAATGTAAACTTTTCAAAATATCCTAATCAGTTTTACCACAGACACGGTTATCTGCTTCTTAAATAGAATAGCCATTATTCATTAGAAGTCATGCGCAAATGCTGCTGCTTTGTTTACAAATGCATTACCACATATTTTTCAACGTCGAACATTAAATCCTTAAAGTTTCCACTGAACGTAAGGATATATTTTTGAGACGAATGCAGACTTCAGAAGACATGGGGAAAATGCGAGTAATTTTTCGCTACGCTAAGTGAGGCAGCGAGGGTGAGCGGTGGATGTATCATGTCTACGAAGTGTGGCTACTTACTAGCGGAATTTTTGTTCTCTGAGTAACGCAGAAAATGGACAGCAATGAATACCGCAGCAGATTCGGGGATCGTATTCAAATACTTTCACACACTTTCATCTGTCACTTGGAAATCAATTTAATTCATTTATTATTCATGTCACAAGAGGTTGGGAGAATGAAAACGCCAATTTTCTCGAAGTAACCCGTTAAATACCTCTTGAAACTTCGAAATGAACCTTCGAGATTAATAACACTGCAACAATTTCAGAGGCTTGTTTTTAAGGCTATAAGATAAGAGGATGCCCTAGAAGTCACTGAACTTATTCGGGCCCACAAGTAGCTATACTCAAACTTGACTATTGTACTAGACTTAAGAAACATTCTATCTTTGTCTCACCTGTGGTAAATAAATTGTTTAAAAATTGTTTAAAAAAGGGGTGAAAAAATTGTGTTATAAAAAACGTTTTCGATTTATTTCAGTGTTGAGCCAGTGTCGCTAACTTGATAGTGACGAGAGGTACATAAACTAGCAATCGCATATTTTGGCCCAAAGCTGACTGCCAAAACTCCAACTTCGGAATAAAGTTGCTTCATCTGAACTTTGATGGGGCAAGTACAGTGGCTCAAGTTCGCTTACTACCGTGATAGTCGCTTCGAGTCTTCGGAGACAAAGCAGAAATTGTGCTTACTGATTTTAAATTCACAGTCGATAGCAAAACGCTATATCATGCCACGTGCGTACAAAGGTTCAACAGTGAGAGCTTCGTTAATTTTTGAGATTATTATTATTACAAGGGGACACAGCCCGTCAAAAAAATGGCAGGATTAGATATAGGACCAACTGAGCTTCAACATGGCCTTCCCATGATTTACGGTGCTATTTTATGGCTTTTCAATACTTTCCAGAGTCTCAACCGCTGATATTCTATTCAACCTAATCTAACCTACCAATACACGTGATATTCATTCCGACTCCCAATCTGCTGGGTTAAGGCACCGAAAATTGTGGAGTTGATGAAGCTTGTATCACAGATACGCTCATCTCACACTGCAGGCTGGTGGGTGTGACACACAGACGGACGGGCGTACGTGGCTCCATTTATAATATAGATATAAGAAAGTTTTAGCCTCTCTTTACCACGACATAGATATTCCAAGAGAGGAAGGAGGAAGGCACTATTTAGTATGGAGTTGAGGGAACGCGGAATCTATACACAAGGGGCACAGAAACAGTAAGCTAAGAAAGAAGTTCATGAAACAAGAAAAAGTTGAAGAAGAAAGTAGTAGGTGCTGAAAAACAGGACATCAGTGAACCGAAAAGAGATAGTCCGTAACAAAACAAAAACCTATTCTTTTTCAACAAAAAGAAGACCTACCTAACCTTTAGCTCGAGCCCTCACATAGTCCCCCTAGGAGCGCCAATTCCCATAGATACAATAGTTGTATCCCCCTGAGGGATAATTTTTGAGAATAAACACTACGTAGAATAAAGGATTACATAAGAGTGAAATAGCGCGTCTAAATCTCCTCGACCTGAGTGTCGTAGGTTGAGTGGAGCAATCTCTTAACAGAGGAGGCCTGTTGGATTGGATTATAAGTTTGCTCAAGCCTTTTTAACTACAACAAAGGTCCCCCCCCAAAAAAAAAAACAACGGATGAAGGAACCATTTAGCATGGCACTAAGAGAAACGCCCTGCACACGGAAATAGTAAATTTGAAAGAACCCAACTGCAACAAAAGTGTTCCCCCCTCCCGAATTGGGACTCAATGCACAAGGTGTCTCCACATCTGGCGCATAGAAACAGCAAATTTGACAGAACTTCTTGGAACAAGGTATAAGTTAAAGAAGAGAACGATATAGGGCCTGGTAAAAGGAAAGCAATGAACTGAAGTGAAGATGATCCGTAACAAAACGTAACACCTATTTAATTCAAAGAAACGTAATGCCTATACCTAACCCTCAGCTCAAGACCTCACATCTTCCTCCTAGGAGTACTTACTCCCATAAGCACAATAGTTGCATTCCCCTTAGGGATCCACGGAAGGTTCATAAGCCCAATTTTCCAACAGCCATGAAGATCAGAAGAGCGCCTGTAATTACCCATTTTATAACTTACTTTATCACCTAGCGAGATGAAGAGCTGGGGCGTAATTACGCCGCGATTTATTCAAGTTTACTTTTGCTGAGAAGTCTAAGCAATTAATCAAGTCTGACGCCCCCGAATGCATGACTGCAATTTATTCCAACGGCTGTCCGAGCGCGAACGTCAGGAGAGCGGCCTGCAGCCGAGTTTCTTTGAAGGTTTCAACGCCATAAAAATTGTAATTAGATGCGATCCTGTTGCCCTGGCGGCGAGCCGAGGGATGTTTTGAGGAAGTTTGTTATCGTTGGGCATTAATTGCCGTGTTGAGCATCTTGTGGCAGCGAGATGATGTGATTAGATCTTCAAAATGCGTTATTTTCAAGCTGTGCTCGTAAGATGAGGTGCTCGTAAAATGGGATTCTCATAAAATGGGCTTTCAAATTGGGCAGAGTTTATTATGTCTCTAAGTGGGAGATGCTCGAATAAAACATTGCCTCGCTGCTCTCTCTTATACTTCAATATTCGTTGATAACAATTGGACGCTAGATCCAAAACTTTATTGCATCAAAAACTAGGGGTAACTTCAAGAAGAAAACTAACCAAACCCACTCGTTTGAATGCAAAACGAACAAGTTTTCAAGTGCCGTTTGTGTTCTGATCGTTGCTATCTCTAATACTTCAATATTCGTTAATAATAATGATAATTGGATGCTAGAATCAAAAATTACTGCATCAAAAAATTAGGGTTAACTTCAGAAAAGGAAATAAACAAACCCACTCAATAACAATTTTCAAGCGCTGTATGTGTTCAGTTAATTTAGGTACGCCTGCGGTGATGTTCCGCTCGCACTCTTAAGGCAGCACAACCGTAATTTACTCGTCACTCTAGTTAATAATTTAAAGGTTGCTTGTTTTCTCAGGTACAAGGGGACGCTTCCAGTTTATATGCAAGCCTCTTTGGTTTACTCTTAAAGTAGTGTGCAGTGCACATCTTTTTACCGCGGCATGACGTCGCAAAATTTCTACATCAGAATAGCAGAGCATCGGGGTAAAAGCTTCCGTACTAAGAATTAACTAGCACAGCCAGTCATTTCTAATCACGCTTTCACAGCCTGCATTCTACGCTCACCTGAAAATAAAGCAATGCAAGGTATCTCACTTCGGAGATCGTAAGCTGAAAAAATTCTAAATGCGATTTCATTGTTGTCTTCAAGATCACAGAAATTATAGTTTTGAAGTCTGTACATGCATTTTTAGGTTAGCGTGAAAGCACCATCCGATTTTTTTTGTTTAGAAAATGATAATGATATCTAAATCTGGTATTTAAATCTACACAACCTGGTGCATCAAAACGAATTAAATTTTTCATGATGATCTGAAGAGTAACGCGTTACTCGCGCTTTTTTAGATTTTTATTTTACGTGTGACCCTCAAAAAAAAGGTAGACAGAGCCTCATGATTGTCACCAGAAATGTCAACATTTGGAAACTAAAACACTTTCGCCTATCTGACGAGATTGCCCCCACATTTCTGACAAGGTTTCTCTTCATATCTGATAAGATTCCTCCTCGTGTTTGAAGCTACTCCTTCGCCCACTCGAAGGAATTTTTCCTTTGTGTCTGACGGGATTCCTCACACTATTTAGCGGGATCCCTCCGTCTAGCTTGCGCGATTCCTTTGGTTACCTCCCGGGATTTCCTAATCTTGCCTATCGGGACTCCCTTTGCTTGCCTACCGGGATTTCCTTTGCTTGCCTACCGGGATTTCCTTTGCTTGCCTACCGGGATTTCCTTTGCTTGCCTACCGGAATTTCCTTTGCTTGCCTACCGGGATTTCCTTTGCTTGCCTACCGGGATTTCCTTTGCTTGCCTACCGGGATTTGCTTTGCTCATCTACCGGGATTCCCTCTGCATATCTACCGGGATTCCCTCTGCATATCTACGGGGATTGCCTCTGCATATCTACGGGGATTGCCTCTGCATATCTACGGGGATTGCCTCTGCATATCTACCGGGATTCCTTCTGCTTATCTACCGGGATTCCTTCTGCTTATCTACCATGATTCCCTTTGCCTATCTACAGGGATTCCCTTTGCCTATCTACCGGGATTCCCTTTGCCTATCTACCGGGATTCCCTTTGCCTATCTACCGGGATTCCCTTTGCTTATCTAGCAGGATTCCCCTGCTCATCTACCAGGACTTCTGTAAGGATTCCGAGACGCGCGCAAGACGCGATAAGTTCAGCTGAACATAAAACGGCCCAGAAATTCTTCCCATCCGAGTAGCGGAACACCAGCACGCAGATAACCGAGATAAGAACTGGAAAGCTTGCGGTTCATTGTTGTGTTGGATTAGTCGGAGGCTGGGAATGAACTGTCGGGTCAAACAAACACCAACTGTAGGACAGGAACGCAGTCAAACAAGAAGCTGAGTTATTTTAATTGTTTTCTTCGTATGAGTGTAGGTGACAAGATCTGAAGGAAAAATACTTAATCTAAAAACATGGGGAAAAGAATTTAATATATCTGAATAAGTGAGTGGCTTGCTTTAGTTGTAACCTTATCAGAAACTTAAAATGAAGTTATTTTGAGGATATTGATAATCTTTACTAAGAAAATCAGTTCAAAAGACAAATTATGTCTGAAATAAAATAGCAAAGTACAATAAATTGTAGGTAATAAAATTCATCACGAGAGGAAAAATCAAAGTATGTCAAAGAAGCAAAGCAAAAAAACAAACTTAAAAACACGCAAAATATAGGTGTGCAGTAAAATTGGGCTGGCGATGAATAGCTTTATATATACTTACTATTTGCGAAGGGTATGAAGCATCCATATTGTTCAGATCAGGTTTCGCTTGAGAATGTGTAAGGACTCTCAAATGCTGAGGTGATAAGGGGTCGAAGTAGTGTCTAAAGTTTAGAAATCGACAGGAGATATATAGGCCGTTGCATTTTTTGGCACGATTTAGCACTGCAGAAAGCGATGGCTGTGCGAGTTGATTCCCTGAACTTACCCCGATGCTCACCACCCTGATGTAGAAATTTTGTGACGTCACATCGACGTACAAAGATATGTACTGCACACGACTATAAGAGTAAACCAAAGAGGCTAGCATATAAACGGGAAGCATATCCTTGTACCTGAAACAAAGAAGCAGCCCTAAATAATTATTCACCGGAGGGACAAGTAAATTAAAGCTATGGAATTATTTTGCACACTAACTTGAATTCGCATGATTGCTTCTCAGACGGTGCCCCAAAATACGGAAATGAACAGTACAACTGATTTTGTTTTATTCAACAGCTTGCGACGCGTATTGTTTCCAGAGAAATTTCTTGATTTGCGAATTAATGACACAGACAAAACCCATTAGCTGTAAAATATGAGCGTATGAATGACGTCAATTGAATCGTCGACGTCATTCATACTCTGACGGATACAAGAAAAGAAAAGATGAATGACAGATTAGATTAGATTAGTCGTTAGTTTTAGCCTCCCTACCCGCAGCAACAAATGCAATCCAAAGAGAGGAAGGAAGAAGGCACCATTTAGTTTGGAGTTGAGGAAACGCGGAATCTATGCAGAAAGTGCATAAAAACAGTAAGTTGTGAAAGAAGTTCATGAAAAAAGACCAAAGTTGAAGAAGAAAGTAGTAGGTGCTGAAAAACAGGACAGCAGTGAACCGAAAAAAGGTGGTCCTTAACATAACAAAAACATTCTATTTCAACAAAAAGAAAGCCTACCTGACTCTCAGCTCGGGCCCTGACATTTGATGAATGACGGAAGCAAGAACAGAACGAGTGTGGTGGATGTGACGCGCACTGCTGGAAGAAACCCAAAATAGGAGGTGTTGTGTTATTTGGATATAAATTGTGAATGTTTAAATGTGTTAAAGGGTTATTTGGCAGGTCAAATTTAGTTCCAATTAGCACCCATTATTAAGATGTGACTTGAAGAGGGTAGTACTTAAAAGTAATTGCAGGCACGTCAACGTCAATCAAGTAGCACCTAGTGCCAGCCTATGAGCGTATGTTGAAACCGTGCGGTAGCCTCATATAATGTGTTGTTGAATTGTTCTAATAATGAGTTCGTAACGAATCTGGCGTATTATACCTGGAAATATCTCATATCAGAAAGGAAGCGAACAGAAATCGCGCAATCGTAATTTGGGTCTCGGCATGTCGTTGAGTACCGCCATGATTTGTGTTTTTGTAATCGGTAATCATTAATTATCTATACTCGCGAGCGTTTATGTTGCTTCTAATTCTTTTCTGCATTTCTCATAGAGGTAATGCTAATAACTCAAACCCGAGATTTGGTCTTCCTTGTTAATGCAAATGAATGAGGGGACTAACCTTGTCTCGTTTCCTGAAGATGAATATTAGTATGAAGTAATTCTACATAAAATGAAGCCATGGTTGAATCTTTAATGTTCGGAATACTTCTAATATTTTAACTAAATTTGAAAGTATTGTTGACTGTGTACTGATTCGTAATTATATCAGTAATTACTGGTGCAAGAAGTTTACTCGCTTTACAATTGGGAGCATTGTAAGCGGTTACAATTGGCTGAAATCAAAATCTCGATACAAAATCGGGCTTGTGAATTTTCTATAGACCATACCGCACCGCAAGATAAGAACCTGACGCATGCAAGTTAGAGAAATTTTTTGATTAAGCGTTTGTTATCTTTTTTAGCCCGCGTCAAATATTATTTATTTTACCTTCAACTTTGAGTACTATTTTATTTACGGGCTGTAATCTGAACGTATATTAAAGTATCATGTATTAAATTGAGTGTACTCTCATAATAATATTCTTAAATATCAGCTAAGCCACACTGTTACCTTGATTGAGTTTGCTTATTATCAACCGTTTGTTAGCTACAAAGGATTTCATGGGGTAATAATATTTATACAAAAACAACAGAAAATATTGTAAGAGGATTCAAATAATGCAAGTGCTTATGAGTTATTGTCTTCAATTTGTCAATTAATTCGGCAAAGTTGGTACACTTTTTCTTTTCAAGTACACTTAAAAAAAGAGTATAACAACTGTATGAAGACGCAAAGATTAGATTAGTCGTTTTAGTTTTAGCCTTCCTACCCGCAGCAACAAATGCGATCCAAAGAGAGGAAGGAAGAAGGCACCATTTAGTATGGAGTAAAGGGAACGTGGAATTTAAGCAGAAAGGGCATAGAAATAGTAAGATGAGAAAGAAGTACATGAAACAAGATCATAGTTGAAGAAGAAGTAGTAGGTGCTGAAAAAACAGGACAGCAGTGAACCAAAAAAGATGGTCCGTAACAAAACAAAAACATTTCATTTTAATAAAAAGAAGGCCTATCTAACTCTCATCTCAGGCCCTCACACAGTCCCCCAGAGAACGCTAACTTCCATAAATGCAATAGTTGTTTCCCGCTGAGAGGTTTCCCTCTTGAAATCCCTTGCAGATAGCGCATAGCTGATAATGTGCAGGCCCGATAAAGATAACGGTGTAGTTTTTAGTTTACCGTAAAAATATTATGAGAGCATGCTCGATATAAAATTTTATAGAAATAAATATAGATATTCGTCAATACTACTGACACGCTATACTACTGATACTACTATTCGTCTTGGACACGCTGCAAATAGGCATTTAGGCTTGGCCAAGCAAAAAAAAATGATGCGTGAAGAGCTTCCGGTGTAATAAAACGACACTGGTGCAGAAGGATACTCTTTCGAAAATTTTGTTTGAACTCCAACATGTAAACATTTTTACATCTAATGACATCGGTAACAATATCGTCAACATGATAAGCTATTTCACATAGTTCAGTTTTTTTCTCTCTTTAATGAACAAACGTGCACAACCTTATGAGCTAAGAAACTAAAATCTATGGTGGCCTGATCGCATTAGAATCTAAAGGCTCAAAAACATCAACTCAGGGAGAAACAAACAAAATTAACAAGATATTAATTCCTCATTGGCAGGCTGCTAGAACACGACAGTTCGGTAAAATGTTAGTTCGGATCCCCGGCGCACGCTTTAAACACCCTGACGTTCGCTCCAACACCCTGACGTTCGCTCCAACACCCTGACGTTCGCTCCAACACCCTGACGTTCGCTCCAACACCCTGACGTTCGCTCCAACACCCTGACGTTCGCTCCAACACCCTGACGTTCGCTCCAACACCCTGACGTTCGCTCCAACACCCTGACGTTCGCTCCAACACCCTGACGTTCGCTCCAACACCCTGACGTTCGCTCCAACACCCTGACGCAGCTCCAACACCCTGACGTTCGCTCCAACACCCTGACGCTCGCTCTAAACTATCAAACTGCAGGTAAATAATGCTTAAATAATGCTGCGACAAATTTGGAAACTTCGAACCTAAGTCTTTAAGTTTACAGTATAGGAACGCAACTTCGCAAAACGGTGCACCTTCTTTCTCAGGTTCGCTTGCTCGACAAATGCCTAATGCATATTCTCACATTCAGCACGTAACAACGCTTTTCTTCATTACCTATCGTATATCTATCACAATCGTATCTTATTTCGTATCCATAACAAGTGAAGATTTGAGACGTAATAACACAAATGAAGCAAAAACAAATGAAGCAAAAACAAATGAGGCAAAAACGCATATGAAGCAGTAACCCAAATGAAGCAGTAACCCATATGAAGCAGTAACCCAAATGAAGCAGTAACCCAAATGAAGCAGTAACCCAAATGAAGCAGTAACCCAAATGAAGCAGTAACCCAAATGAAGCAGTAACCCAAATGAAGCAGTAACCCAAATGAAGCAGTAACCCAAATGAAGCAGTAACCCAAATGAAGCAGTAACCCAAATGAAGCAGTAACCCAAATGAAGCAGTAACCCAAATGAAGCAGTAACCCAAATGAAGCAGTAACCCAAATGAAGCAGTAACCCAAATGAAGCAGTAACCCAAATGAAGCAGTAACCCAAATGAAGCAGTAACCCAAATGAAGCAGTAACCCAAATGAAGCAGTAACCCAAATGAAGCAGTAACCCAAATGAAGCAGTAACCCAAATGAAGCAGTAACCCAAATGAAGCAGTAACCCAAATGAAGCAGTAACCCAAATGAAGCAGTAACCCAAATGAAGCAGTAACCCAAATGAAGCAGTAACCCAAATGAAGCAGTAACCCAAATGAAGCAGTAACCCAAATGAAGCAGTAACCCAAATGAAGCAGTAACCCAAATGAAGCAGTAACCCAAATGAAGCAGTAACCCAAATGAAGCAGTAACCCAAATGAAGCAGTAACCCAAATGAAGCAGTAACCCAAATGAAGCAGTAACCCAAATGAAGCAGTAACCCAAATGAAGCAGTAACCCAAATGAAGCAGTAACCCAAATGAAGCAGTAACCCAAATGAAGCAGTAACCCAAATGAAGCAGTAACCCAAATGAAGCAGTAACCCAAATGAAGCAGTAACCCAAATGAAGCAGTAACCCAAATGAAGCAGTAACCCAAATGAAGCAGTAACCCAAATGAAGCAGTAACCCAAATGAAGCAGTAACCCAAATGAAGCAGTAACCCAAATGAAGCAGTAACCCAAATGAAGCAGTAACCCAAATGAAGCAGTAACCCAAATGAAGCAGTAACCCAAATGAAGCAGTCACCCAAATGAAGCAGTCACCCAAATGAAGCAGTCACACAAATGAAGCAGTCACACAAATGAAGCAGTCACCCAAATGAAGCAGTCACCCAAATGAAGCAGTCACACAAATGAAGCAGTCACCCAAATGAAGCAGTCACCCAAATGAAGCAGTCACCCAAATGAAGCAGTCACCCAAATGAAGCAGTCACCCAAATGAAGCAGTCACCCAAATGAAGCAGTAACACAAATGAAGCAGTAACACAAATGAAGCAGTAACACAAATGAAGCAGTAACACAAATGAAGCAGTAACACAAATGAAGCAGTAACACAAATGAAGCAGTAACACAAATGAAGCAGTAACACAAATGAAGCAGTAACACAAATGAAGCAGTAACACAAATGAAGCAGTAACACAAATGAAGCAGTAACACAAATGAAGCAGTAACACAATTGAGGCAGTAACACAATTGAGGCAGTAACACAAAGGAGGCAGTAACACAAAGGAGGCAGTAACACAAAGGAGGCAGTAACACAAAGGAGGCAGTAACACAAAGGAGGCAGTAACACAAAGGAGGCAGTAACACAAAGGAGGCAGTAACACAAATAAGACAGTAACACAAATGAAGCAGTAACACAAATGAAGCAGTAACACAAATGAGGCAGTAACACAATTGAGGCAGTAACACAAATGAGGCAGTAACCCAAATGAGGCAGTAACCCAAATGAAGCAGTAACCCAAATGAAGCAGTAACCCAAATGAAGCAGTAACCCAAATGAAGCAGTCACCCAAATGAAGCAGTCACCCAAATGAAGCAGTGACCCAAATGAAGCAGTCACACAAATGAAGCAGTCACACAAATGAAGCAGTCACACAAATAAAGCAGTCACACAAATGAAGCAGTCACACAAATGAAGCAGTCACCCAAATGAAGCAGTCACACAAATGAAGCAGTCACACAAATGAAGCAGTCACACAAATAAAGCAGTCACACGAATAAAGCAGTCACACAAATGAAGCAGTCACACAAATAAAGCAGTCACACAAATGAAGCAGTCACCCAAATGAAGCAGTCACACAAATGAAGCAGTCACACAAATAAAGCAGTCACACAAATAAAGCAGTCACCCAAATAAAGCAGTAACACAAATGAAGCAGTCACACAAATGAAGCAGTCACACAAATGAAGCAGTCACACAAATAAAGCAGTCACCCAAATAAAGCAGTAACACAAATGAAGCAGTCACACAAATGAAGCAGTCACACAAATGAAGCAGTCACACAAATAAAGCAGTCACCCAATGAAGCAGTCACCCAAATGAAGCAGTCACCCAAATGAAGCAGTCACCCAAATGAAGCAGTCACCCAAATGAAGCAGTCACCCAAATGAAGCAGTCACCCAAATGAAGCAGTAACACAAATGAAGCAGTAACACAAATGAAGCAGTAACACAAATGAAGCAGTAACACAAATGAAGCAGTAACACAAATGAAGCAGTAACACAAATGAAGCAGTAACACAAATGAAGCAGTAACACAAATGAAGCAGTAACACAAATGAAGCAGTAACACAAATGAAGCAGTAACACAAATGAAGCAGTAACACAAATGAAGCAGTAACACAAATGAAGCAGTAACACAAATGAAGCAGTAACACAAATGAAGCAGTAACACAAATGAAGCAGTAACACAAATGAAGCAGTAACACAAATGAAGCAGTAACACAAATGAAGCAGTAACACAAATGAGGCAGTAACACAAATGAGGCAGTAACACAATTGAGGCAGTAACACAATTGAGGCAGTAACACAAAGGAGGCAGTAACACAAATGAGACAGTAACACAAATGAAGCAGTAACACAAATGAAGCAGTAACACAATTGAGGCAGTAACACAATTGAGGCAGTAACACAAATGAGGCAGTAACACAAATGAGGCAGTAACACAAATGAGGCAGTAACACAAATGAGGCAGTAACACAAATGAGGCAGTAACACAAATGAGGCAGTAACACAAATGAGGCAGTAACACAAATGAGGCAGTAACACAAATGAAGCAGTAACACAAATGAGGCAGTAACACAAATGAAGCAGTAACACAAATGAAGCAGTAACACAAATGAGGCAGTAACACAAATGAAGCAGTAACTCAAATGAAGCAGTAACACAAATGAGGCAGTAACACAAATGAGGCAGTAACACAAATGAGGCAGTAACACAAATGAGGCAGTAACACAAATGAGGCAGTAACACAAATGAGGCAGTAACATAAATGAGGCAGTAACACAAATGAGGCAGTAACACAAATGAAGCAGTAACACAAATGAGGCAGTAACACAAATGAAGCAGTAACAGTTTCAGCGAGATCCGTGAAAAGAATACATCTAATTTACGGCAGTGGGCTTCGGCTGCTTTCAGATGTTGTCAAGAAAGAAGTTGAAAATCACGGTGGCCGTGACAAATATGCGCTTGGGCTACCAAACGAGCATGAGACACGAGGCGTCATCTCTCACCCCAAGTTTACCAGCGGTAGCGAATCAATGTGCGGATGTTTATGTAAAATAAAAGACCAGCGCAATCGGAGACTGAAGATGGGAGATACGAATAGACCCCGTGGTCGTTCTCGTGGCCGCGGTCGTGTGCCGTCACCACCATCGCTTGGGAGTCGGGGTGTGCGGCCTGCATTTCCTCATCCATTAGCCAAACAAATGCAGATGCGTCCTGCGCAACAAATGCAGATGCGTCCTGCATTTCCTCATCCATCAACCAAACAAATGCAGATGCGTCCTGCGCAACAAATGCAGATGCGTCCTGCTCAACAATCGGCGCCTGGGCCTATAACTTTGCAGGGTGCGTGGGCGAGGCCTCCTATGAGATCAGCCGGTGGAACTGTTGCAGCCTCGTTGGGAGCCGGGTAACGACACGAACAGCAGCAGCAGCAGCAGCAACAGCAGCAGCAGCAGCAATTCCGCAAGCGGCACAGCGCGCCGATATGTCGCCGGCTGTCCCGCGCACCGCCAATGCCGACGCAGCCTGGCCAAGCCGTGCCTGCCCTCACCCGTCAACCTGCGCCATCTACTCCTCAGTAGCTAAGCTCAGTCTGAGGGCTTCGCGGCTGCGAGGCACCGCTCCCCGCCCTGCGCAGCCGTCCACGCTGAACCTCCCACCAGCGCGAACGGGAGCAACGGTAACGGAGCATCAGCAGGATGAGGGCATTTTCGAGGAAAACAGTTCTCTCGCGAGGACGATGTGCAAATGATACCCCGCCCTCACACAAACTCCAAGATAGGCGGCCTTTCAAAGACAACCTTCCGCAAAACCAATGCACTTAGGGTGTACGGTAACTATTTCGAACTGCAGAAGAGGAAGGACTGGCGGCTTCATTTCTATGCTCTCAATTACAGCCCCGATCAAGACGACCGGTGTCAGCGGTACAAAATTATGGAACCTCATCTGAAGCACTTTGGCAGCCATGTATTTGCTGGCATGAACATCTTCTCACTTGTGAGGCTGCCCTGAAACCGAGACGGTATTCACGAGCAAGACTGACGTGCAATATACCGTGACTGGGAAGCACACACGCACTAGACGACCAGTTCATGAGGTTCCTGAACTTGATTCTTCGCCGGTGTCAGTCTGCCATGAGCCTCAAGCTTATTGGGCGGCAATACTTCAATACTGTTTATGCCAGGGACTTGGACAGCGAACCAAAAATTTTCAAGAGAGGATTCTTCTACCCCAGTGTGGTTTTATTATATCGGAAGCTCTTCTCACACTATGTTCCTGCTTGGCTAAGCCTGAATGGCTATTTACGGCTTATCCAAGACAACGCGTGGAGGAGGCCACGAGTTGAGGAAGCTCAGGTATCACAGGCACCGTTAAGTTTTCCATCTTTGCTCACTACACCCCTTATTTCCGAACCAACGACACCATATCTTCTTACCTCAGAGTTGTAGAAACCGCCAAGTAAATCTTTTGACGGGCAATGCCACAGGTTCCACCGTTGGCTGAAAACACTGCAGCATAGAATGGAACCCTTAAAACTGGACCCATTAGACAAAATAGAAATTCTCAACACTCACTCTCTCCGCGACTCACTCTCATCCGGGAATTGAGAGCGATATAGTGGTAGTCAGCAAGTCAAAAAATTTATCCGATTTGTGTTTTATAATTTTCAACTTTAAGTGCACGACACCGGACCTCAATATTCTCAATTACTCATTGGGATTGGCGTTCATTCGTCAGAAATTGCCAGAATTCATCGACAACGCGTAGCAGAGACACAAGGCGTAAATTTCCCAGGGCGGTTCTAGTGTACCATTCGCTGTGTTTGTAAATTTATTCAGTGATAAGTCGAACCCTTTGTACGACGATATGAAAGCCAGTTCTGCGATTATTATCAATCAAGGCAACGAGAAACAACTCTCTCGTCGACCTGATTATACTTCATTGCTCGCAAACCCGTCGTATTCTGACTGACTAGGAAACGACATCTGCGCCGCAGGACTCTTCGTTTTCAAATGCGCGTTGCGCAAAGGCAACACACATGACCTCAGAAGCTGCGACATGTTCAAACGTGCTGACCCGAGCGTGTGGAAGCAGTTGATGAGCAATTTCAATCTGTGCTTCCGTTTTTTGGGAAGTCATTTCTCAGCGAATTGTTCGGAGCGAGTGAGGTGTTGTCCGCGTTGCAGCGAAAACCACAACACAATTTTGCATGCCAATAGACGGAAGAAGATGAGTACAAAGAAAATATTTATTCAGGAAAAAACTCGAGCACAACCAAACTTTGTGCGACCTACGGCGGAATGCGGCTCTAAATATACTAGCACTATGAGTACTTGCATTTTTGGGGACATTCGAGGACGAAGTTTCGGGATGGCTCTCATGGTCGATATTTTTCTACCTAGGCAATTGACCAAATTACTGACCTACGTGATCCTCGACCATCAGTCGCACCAGAGATTTGCTAGTTCCACACTATTCGATTTTTTCTTGGCGAATTAGCCAGTGGAATCCTATTCAATAGCGACGTTGTCCGGAACGTCGAGCACTCAAGATGAAAAGTAGCCTTTGGGCTCATGATCCGGCCGTTGGGGGTGAAGCAATTTTTCCTTTACCTGACCTTCTCGAAAACATGATTCCAGACACCAAGCATGAGGTAGCTACACGACAGATGGTAGCCAAGCACCCTGCACTGTCGGAGTACGCAGAACATTTTTGTGAAAAAAAACTTGCTGCGAAGGTTATTATTTTAATTGAAAGAAATGGAGGAGACCTCATGGCAGCAAGTACAGAACAAACAAAGGCTTCATTAGTTTACCGCACTCCACTGGGATTTGCCATGGTTGGGTCAATCTGTCCAGTGAGGAGCCTGACTGAACGTAGAAAGTTCACGAGGTTAAAAACAAGCATCGAATGCAGTAAGCTTTTCAGGAATCGAAGGAGCTTCTTTCCGAAAATACTGGAAAATGTCTTCACGCGACAAACCAGCGATGAATAACGGGGGTTGACAGTAAACGATAAAAAGTTCCTCAATATTATTCACAATGATCTCGAAGTGACAAATGACGGTAACATCAAGACTCCCTTGCCTTTTCGACGCGAAAATCAAGAACTGCCCGATATCAGAGCAGCAGTCTATCGACGAGAGAAAGCCAATCTACAGCGCTAGAAAAAGGAGCCAGAAAAGTTAAACAATGCCTAGAGTCGATGCTTGCCACTGTGGAATCTTGCTATGTCGAGAGAGTCTAAGGCGATACCGTAAAAGCGTAAGGCACTAACAGCTGGCCAGTATGGTTTCTGGCTGTGTTTTCGATTACTCCTCTAAAAACGGGTAAAGTTCGCCTGGTTTTCGACAGCGCAGGCACCTTTGGTGGGGATTGCTTAAATTTGGTTCTGTTGCCTGGTCCGGACCAAAATAACTGCTTGCGAGAAGTTCTCACCAGGTTCAGAAAGGGTGAAATTAGATTTGTTGCAGATGTTCAATCAATGTTTCACTCCTTCTTTGTGGTTCCCACATATGGAGATTTCATAAGGTTCTATTGGTTCGATAATAATGATCCTATAGCAAGGAATTGGTGCAGTACCGATCCGGAGTACACAATTTTGGCATTTGTTTTAGCCCTGCAATAGCAACCATATGTCTTCGTAAAGTAGTCGATTTCTATTCAGAGCGTACTGAATTACTGAATTACCTGCCTACCACGTATCTGCCACAGGCTCGCCAATATGGCAGTAAAAACTTTTACGAGGACGATAGATTAGGAGTTCCATCAGTGTCAAAAGTATTTTATCATCGTTCGAAATACGCTTGCACAAAATAGTCTCCAATGACAATATCGTTACGACAGCATTTCCCGAGTCAGAGAAAGCGAAGGATTTTTCAGAGTTGAACTTCAACGATTTTGCGGTTCAAAGAACCCATGGGGTGGCTTGGTGTTTTGAAACCGATGGATTTCTGATTAAGACCTACATCGAAAAGAAATCTTCACATGGAGAGGTGCTATATCGATAATCAATTCTCTGTTCGACCCATTAGGTTTTGTATCCCCAGTTGTCGTGGGAGGCGTGGGGGGGGGGGGGGGGGGGAGGGGAGGGGGAGGGGTAGATTGATTTTACGGTGCATTCTATTTGAACAAGGCGAGCAGGCTCTTGGTTGAAATGATGCGTTGCCGACGGTTTACCTCGAGAATTGGAACCGCTGGTTGAAAACGTAGGGGGACTTTGCATGAGACTGTGTCTTTACCGAGGAGTTTCATTCCTAGCGAGTTTGGCTGTTACAAGAGTAGAGCTCTTTGTGTTCTTAGATGCATCCAAAGATGCTATCGGCCATGACAGGTACCTAAAATTCACTGACTGCCGGAATGTTTCGGTTGCGTTAAAAAGGGAGAAAGTAAAGTTTCCCCTCAAGGAACGGCCTCCATTCCTAAATTAGAGTGTTGCGCATCCGCAGATGCCACCGTAGCAAGTCAGCATTTAATTTTTAACCTCTCAATACGTGTAAGTACAATCAGTGAAGAATTTTCAGGTCAACGAGAGAGGGGTTTCTTGTTGCCTTGGTTGATAATAAGCGCAGAACTGGCTTTCAGGTCGTCGCACAGAGTGTACGACTTATCGCTTAAGAAATTTACAAATACAGTGAATGGTACGCTTGAAACACCCTGTGAAATTTGCGCCTTGTGTCTCCGCCACGCGTTGTCGATGACTTCTGGCTATTTCGGACGAATAAGCGCCAAACCCAATGAGTAATTGAGAAAATTGAGGTTTGGTGTCGTGCTCATATAGTTTGAAATTGTAGAACACAAATCAAACAAATGTCTCAACTTCCTGGCTACCACTATATCGCTCTCAATTCCCCGGATGACAGGAAAATTATGAAGTTGATCGAACGGGTTCATCGCAAATTCGACCTCAGAACCAAGCAATTGCCGGTTCTCTGTATATTGATTGCTTTCAGAGCACGGCTCGTGTCCTCACCCACTATCGACCCAAAGGTCTGCATGAGCATATGCTGATCCGAGACGGGAGAGAGTGAGCCTCGAGAATTTAAATTTCGTCTCATGGGTCCAATTTTAAGGGTTCCATTCTATGCTGCAGTGTTTTCAGCCAACGGTGGAACTTGTGGCATTGTCCATCGAAAGGAATACTTGGCGGTTTCTAGAAGCCTGATATAAGAAGATATCTTGTCGTTGGTTCGGAAATAAGGGGTTGTAGTGATCAAGGATGGAGGGCCAGCCTGTGATACCAGAGCTTTCTCAGCTTGAGGTCTCCTCAACGCGCTGTCTTGGACAAGCCATAAATAGCCACGCAGGAACATAGCGTGAGAAGAGCTTCCGATATAATAAAACCACACTGGTGTAGAAGAATCCTCTCTTGAAAATTTTTGGTTCGCTGTCCAAGTCCCTGGCATAAACAGTATTGAAGTATTGCCGGCCAATAAGCTTGAGGCTCATGGCAGACTGACACCGGCGAAGAATCAAGTTCAGGAACCTCATGAACTGGTCATCCAGTGCGTCCAACTCTCGTGTGTGCTTCACAGTCACGGTATATTGCACGTCATTCTTGCTCGTGAATACCGTCTCAGTTTCAGGGCAGCCTCACAAGTGAGAAGATGTTCATGCCAGCAAGTACATGGATGCCAAAGTGCTTCAGATGAGGTTCCATAATTTTGTACCGCTGACACCGGTCGTCTTGATCGGGGCTGTAATTGAGAGCATAGAAATGAAGCCGCCAGTCCTTCCCCTTCTGCAGCTCGAAATAGTTCACGTACACCCTAAGTGCATTGGTTTTGCGGAAGGTTGTCTTTGAAAGGCCGCCTATCTTGGAGTTGGTGTGAGGGCGGGGTATCATTTGCACATCGTCCTCGCGAGAGAACCGTTTGCCACGAAAATGCCCTCATTCTGCTGATGCTCCGTTACCGTTGCTCCCGTTCGCGCTGGTGGGAGGTTCAGCGTGGACGGCTGCGCAGGGCGGGGAGCGGTGCTTCGCAGCCGCGAAGCCCTCCGACTGAGCTACTGAGGAGTAGATGGCGCAGGTTGACGGGTGAGGGCAGGCACGGCTTGGCAAGGCTGCGTCGGCATAGGCGGTGCGCGGCACAGCCGGCGGCATTTCGGGGCGCTGTGCCGCTTGCGGGAATTGCTGCTGCTGCTGCTGTTCGTGTCGTTGCCCGGCTCCCAACGAGGCTGCAACAGTTCCACCGGCTGATCTCATAGGCCTCGCCCACGCACCCTGCAAAGTTACAGGCCCAGGCGCCGATTGCTGTGCAGGACGCATCTGCATTTGTTGCGCAGGACGCATCTGCATTTCTTTGGCTGATGGATGAGGAAATGAAGGACACATCTGCATTTGTTTGGCTGATGGATGAGGAAATGCAGGCCGCAAACCCCTACTCCCAAGCGATGGTGGTGAAGGCACACGATCGCGGCCACGAGAACGACCACGGGGTCTATTCGTATCTCCCTTCTTCAGTCCTCGATTGCGCTGGTCTTTTATTTTACATAAACATCCGCACATTGATTAGCTACGGCTGGTAAACTTGGGGTGAGAGATGACGCGTCGCTGTCTCATGCTCTCGTTGTCTCTATACAAGCGCATATTTGTCACGGCCACCGTGATTTTCAACTTCTTTCTTGGCAACATTTGATAGCAGCCGAAGCCCACTGCCGTAAAATAGATGTATTCCTTTCACGGATCTCGCTGAAACTGTGCTACTGCCTCATTAGTGTTACTGCCTCATTTGTGTTACTGCCTCATTTGTGTTACTGCCTCATTTGTGTTACTGCCTCATTTGTGTTACTGCCTCATTTGTGTTACTGCCTCATTTGTGTTACTGCCTCATTTGTGTTACTGCCTCATTTGTGTTACTGCCTCATTTGTGTTACTGCCTCATTTGTGTTACTGCCTCATTTGTGTTACTGCCTCATTTGTGTTACTGCCTCATTTGTGTTACTGCCTCATTTGTGTTACTGCCTCATTTGTGTTACTGCCTCATTTGTGTTACTGCCTCATTTGTGTTACTGCCTCATTTGTGTTACTGCCTCATTTGTGTTACTGCCTCATTTGTGTTACTGCCTCATTTGTGTTACTGCCTCATTTGTGTTACTGCCTCATTTGTGTTACTGCCTCATTTGTGTTACTGCCTCATTTGTGTTACTGCCTCATTTGTGTTACTGCCTCATTTGTGTTACTGCCTCATTTGTGTTACTGCCTCATTTGTGTTACTGCCTCATTTGTGTTACTGCCTCATTTGTGTTACTGCCTCATTTGTGTTACTGCCTCATTTGTGTTACTGCCTCATTTGTGTTACTGCCTCATTTGTGTTACTGCCTCATTTGTGTTACTGCCTCATTTGTGTTACTGCCTCATTTGTGTTACTGCCTCATTTGTGTTACTGCCTCATTTGTGTTACTGCCTCATTCGCGTTACTGCCTCATTCGCGTTACTGCCTCATTCGCGTTACTGCCTCATTTGCGTTACTGCCTCATTTGTGTTACTGCCACATTTGTGTTACTGCCTCATTTGTGTTACTGCTTCATTTGTGTTACTGCTTCATTTGTGTTACTGCCTCATTTGCGTGACTGACTCATTTGCGTTCCTGCTTCCATTGCGTTACTGCTTCATTTGCGTTACTGCTTCATTTGCGTTACTGCTTCATTTGCGTTACTGCTTCATTTGCGTTACTGCTTCATTTGCGTTACTGCTTCATTTGCGTTACTGCTTCATTTGCGTTACTGCTTCATTTGCGTTACTGCTTCATTTGCGTTACTGCTTCATTTGCGTTACTGCTTCATTTGTGTTACTGCCTCATTTGTTTTTGCTTCATTCGTATTATTGCCTCATGTGTGTTTCTGCCTCATGTGTGTTATTGCCTCATGTGTGTTATTGCCTCATGTGTGTTATTGCCTCATGTGTGTTATTGCCTCATGAGTGTTATTGCCTCATGTGTGTTATTGCCTCATGTGTGTTATTGCCTCATGTGTGTTATTGCCTCATGTGTGTTATTTCCTCATATGTGTTATTGCCTCATGTGTTGTTGCCTCATGTGTGTTATTGCCTCATTTATTTTTGCTTCATTTGTGTTATTACGTCTCAAATGTTCACTTGTGATAGATACGATTTAAGATACGATGGTGATAGATATACGATAGGTAATGAAAAAAAGTGTAAAGTGCTGAATGTGAGAATATGCATTAGGCATTTGTCGAGCAAGCGAACCTGAGAAAGAAGGTGCCCCGTTTTGCGAAGTTGCGTTCCTATACTGTAAACTTAAAGACTTAGGTTCGAAGCTTCCCAAATTTGTCGCAGCATTTTTTAAGCATTGTTTGCCTGCAGTTTGATAGTTTAGAGCGCGCGTCAGGGTGTTCGGAGCGCGCGTCAGGGTGTTCGGAGCGCGCGTCAGGGTGTTCGGAGCGCGCGTCAGGGTGTTCGGAGCGCGCGTCAGGGTGTTCGGAGCGCGCGTCAGTGTCACGAGAAATCGTGCCCTTCACCTCCTTGTTAACATTTCATTAACAGGAAGATCCGGCTCTCGGAATTGAGGAATGGCACACCTCCAAAGGATACATATACGACACAAAAATTCATGGAAAATAATTGACACTACAGTATATATATACTAAAATAGTAAAGGTACTCACCGGTGATCGCTGACCCACTTACGTAGCGCATTATCTGAGCGCCCTCCGTGGTATTACGGTTTATCGCTTCTGATATTGTGGGGCATGATACACAGGATAAACTATGCTTAACATTTATAATTTCCAGCTATACGTCATACAAACATTAATGAGCGTACACACAATGAATGGTGTTAGGAATAATGCCAAATAAGTAATGGAATCAAATAGCATACGTCAAATGACTTACATCACATAATTATACTGCAATATTGGCTGGCCGGCCGCCGCTAAGTTTACAAGAATTACACATGAGAATTCATCTATCCTGTCCTATTTCCATCTCAGTTATTCCAGCAGCACAGTGGGCAATGGTCACTTCAACCACAAAAATCGTCAGCGACTCGCTTCAGTTCAAAGGCCTGCCTCATTCACTGTTCAGAAAATGTCTAGTGATGACGTTATTTTGATTATTCCGCTTCAGTATATTCACACGTCGATTTCCTTTCATTCGAGCTGATCAATCCTCAGACATATGACTCCGTCCCACCTGTCAAGACAAAATTTTAACTTATTAATTATGATAGCACCCATTAAGCTCCCTTAAACCATTTCAATTTTGCATTACTGTATGCCAATAAATTTCAGACAATTAAAAAAAATCATCTTTTCCCAAGAAACGGCTTCGCTCCTACCCTCCCCAGAGACGTTGCGCCTAAGTGTTCCATTAAATGATTCCCACGCTGCAAGTTTAATTTGCTCCTCTGCAAGTAAAACGAGAAAATATATGAATTTCATGATCACATTTTGGCGTGAAACTTAGTATAATTTTCAATATATCCAATAACCACTTTCCATTATATCTTTGAGCACGTTTGTTACAGCGAACACACCCGCGTTTCATTTCTTATACTTCGCGTCGCGGCGTCGGTTGTAGAACTCACTTTTGTTCGTCCCCGATGCCTAGCGCCTTTTCTTGAGGGTTGTCCTCTGTCTCATATTCGGCCTATAAGAATCCTCGGACCTTGACTGCGACCGCCTTCCCTCTCTTCTAATTGGTAGTACCGCATTCTCACGCTCTGCTCCTTCGAAAACGACCGTTGGTTTGCCGTCTCTCTCGGCCTGAGTGTCTCGATTTATGTGTGACTACAAGGCGACTTTGTTTTGCACATGGGTAGGCATTTTTCAGAACGTCTCAAGTTTCCCAAGGGCTCGCATTAATGAAAAGATTTGCTAACACCACAAAATAGACCCCTCCAGAAACAACACACAATGTAAACAGACATCTTTTTGGGCTCTCGCATCTTATCGCGGCCTCCTAACATTGCAGAGTTAAACATACGGCATAAAAACATACATGTTGAAGCGACCCTCCTGTACTGCTGGGATTTTCTGAGATATTTCTAAGTAAGCCAAACAAAGCCAGACATTTATTACACACAATTAAAATTTTCCCTAAATTCTCATTTTTAATTCGCAAAATTGATTATTCTTAACAGATTCTCGACGTCAGGGTGTTCGGAGCGCGCGTCAGGGCGTTCGGAGCGCGCGACAGGGCGTTCGGAGCGCGCGTCAGGGCGTTCGGAGCGCGCGTCAGGGCGTTCGGAGCGCGCGTCAGGGCGTTCGGAGCGCGCGTCAGGGCGTTCGGAGCGCGCGTCAGGGCGTTCGGAGCGCGCGTCAGGGCGTTCGGAGCGCGCGTCAGGGCGTTCGGAGCGCGCGTCAGGGCGTTCGGAGCGCGCGTCAGGGCGTTCGGAGCGCGCGTCAGGGCGTTCGGAGCGCGCGTCAGGGCGTTCGGAGCGCGCGTCAGGGCGTTCGGAGCGCGCGTCAGGGCGTTCGGAGCGCGCGTCAGGGCGTTCGGAGCGCGCGTCAGGGCGTTCGGAGCGCGCGTCAGGGCGTTCGGAGCGCGCGTCAGGGCGTTCGGAGCGCGCGTCAGGGCGTTCGGAGCGCGCGTCAGGGCGTTCGGAGCGCGCGTCAGGGCGTTCGGAGCGCGCGTCAGGGCGTTCGGAGCGCGCGTCAGGGCGTTCGGAGCGCGCGTCAGGGCGTTCGGAGCGCGCGTCAGGGCGTTCGGAGCGCGCGTCAGGGCGTTCGGAGCGCGCGTCAGGGCGTTCGGAGCGCGCGTCAGGGCGTTCGGAGCGCGCGTCAGGGCGTTCGGAGCGCGCGTCAGGGCGTTCGGAGCGCGCGTCAGGGCGTTCGGAGCGCGCGTCAGGGCGTTCGGAGCGCGCGTCAGGGCGTTCGGAGCGCGCGTCAGGGCGTTCGGAGCGCGCGTCAGGGCGTTCGGAGCGCGCGTCAGGGCGTTCGGAGCGCGCGTCAGGGCGTTCGGAGCGCGCGTCAGGGCGTTCGGAGCGCGCGTCAGGGCGTTCGGAGCGCGCGTCAGGGCGTTCGGAGCGCGCGTCAGGGCGTTCGGAGCGCGCGTCAGGGCGTTCGGAGCGCGCGTCAGGGCGTTCGGAGCGCGCGTCAGGGCGTTCGGAGCGCGCGTCAGGGCGTTCGGAGCGCGCGTCAGGGCGTTCGGAGCGCGCGTCAGGGCGTTCGGAGCGCGCGTCAGGGCGTTCGGAGCGCGCGTCAGGGCGTTCGGAGCGCGCGTCAGGGCGTTCGGAGCGCGCGTCAGGGCGTTCGGAGCGCGCGTCAGGGCGTTCGGAGCGCGCGTCAGGGCGTTCGGAGCGCGCGTCAGGGCGTTCGGAGCGCGCGTCAGGGCGTTCGGAGCGCGCGTCAGGGCGTTCGGAGCGCGCGTCAGGGCGTTCGGAGCGCGCGTCAGGGCGTTCGGAGCGCGCGTCAGGGCGTTCGGAGCGCGCGTCAGGGCGTTCGGAGCGCGCGTCAGGGCGTTCGGAGCGCGCGTCAGGGCGTTGGAGCGCGCGTCAGGGCGTTGGAGCGCGCGTCAGGGCGTTGGAGCGCGCGTCAGGGCGTTGGAGCGCGCGTCAGGGCGTTGGAGCGCGCGTCAGGGCGTTGGAGCGTGCGTCAGGGTGTTGGAGCGTGCGTCAGGGTGTTGGAGCGTGCGTCAGGGTGTTGGAGCGTGCGTCAGGGTGTTGGAGCGTGCGTCAGGGTGTTGGAGCGTGCGTCAGAGTGTTGGAGCGTGCGTCAGAGTGTTGGAGCGTGCGTCAGAGTGTTGGAGCGTGCGTCAGAGTGTTGGAGCGTGCGTCAGGGATCCTAACTAATATTTTACCGAACTGTCGTGCACTAGCAGCTGGCCAATAAGTAATTAATACCTTTTTCATTTTGTTTGCTTCTGCCAGAGTTGACTTTTTTGAGCCTTTAGATTCCAATGCGATCAGGCCACAATAGATGTAAGTTTCTTAGCTCATAAGGTTGTGTGTGTTAGTTCGTTAAAGAGAGAAAAAGCTGAACTATGTGAAATAGTTTATCATGTCGACGATTGTGTTACAGAGTTCATTAACTGTAAAAATGTTCCCTTGCTGCAGTCAAAACAAAATTTTCATAAGAGGGTTCTCCTGCATCAGTGTGGTTTTATTATAACGGAAGCTCTCTTCATACCATGTTCTTGCTTGGCCAAGCCTGAGTGGCTATTTACGGCTTGTCCAAAACATTTCATCCTTCCTGAACCTGGTAAGCAACTGTCTTGGACAAGCCGTAAATAGCCCCTCAGTCGTGGCGAAGCAGGAACATGGTGTTTAAAGAGCTTCCGGTATAATAAACCACACTAGTGTAGAAGAACCATCTCATGAAAAATTTTTTTTTTTTCGATTCATAATCATCAATCTATTGGCATGCAAAATGCCACTCGTACAAAACATCACTCTCGCCGAACAATTCGCTGCGAAATGACATCCCAAACAACGGAAGAACAAATAAAAATTGCGGATCAACCGCTTCCTCATGCTCGGGTCAGCACGTGTGAACATGTCGCAGCTGCTGAGGTCATACGAGTTACTTTTGTGCAACGCGCATTTGAAAACGGCCGAAGAGTTCTGTCGTTTTCGAGTCAGCGTTAAAGTGCGACGCGTTTGTGAGCAATGAAGTATTATCATGTCGACGAGAAAGGGGTTTCTTGTTGCCTTGGATAATAATAATCCCGGAACTGGCTTTCAAATCGTCGCACAAAGGGTTCGAGTTATCACTGAAGAAATTTACAAACACAGCGAATGGTACACTAGAACCGCTCTGGGAAATTTGCGCCTTGTGTCTCCGCTACGCGTTGTCGATGAATTCTGGCAATTTCTGACGAATGAACGCCAATCCCAATGAGTAATTGAGAATGTTGAGGTCCGGTGGAGGGTGTGAGCCTCGATTATTTCTATTTCGTCTAATGGGTCCGGTCCAATTACTACAGTGCTATCGGTAAAAAGTGCACATTTGCACAAGTACCGAGAGTTCAGTAATTAGTTGCTGACTGGCTACGGCGGCGTCTACGGACGCGCACAACTCTAATCTAGGAATGGTAGTTGCTCCTCGAGCGGAAACTTTACTTTCTCTCTTGGCAAACGCAACCGAAACCTTATAACGGCAGTCAGTGAATTTTAGGTACATGTCATGGTCGGTAGCATCTTTGGATGCATCAGAGAGCACGAAAAGCGCTACGCTTGTAACTGCCTAACCAGCTAGGAGTGAAACTCCTTGGTAAGGACGCTGTGTTTTCAACCAGCGGTTCCAATTCTCGAGGTAAACCGTCGGCAACGCATCATCCCATCCAAGAGCCTGCTCGCTTTGTTCAAATAAAATCCATCGTAAAATTAATCTACCCCCAGGACAATTGGGGATACAAAGCCCAATGGGTCGAACAGAGATTTGATTATCGAGAAAGCACCTCTCCGTGTCAATGATTTCTTTTCGATTAGAAATTCATCGGTTGCAACACACCAGGCCACCCAAAGGTTCTCTGAACTGCACAATCTTTGAAATTCAACTCTGAAAAATCTTTCGTTCGCTCTGACTCGGGAAATGCTTCCATAACGGTGTAGTCATCGGAAAGTACTTTGTGCAACCGTATTTTGAACGATGATAAAATACTTCTAGACATGGCCGAAACTCCTACGGCTTCCTTCACGAAGGACGCAGCTCCTAATCCATCGTCCACATAAAAGTTTTTACTGACATATTGATGAGCCTGTGGCAGATACGTGCTAGGCAAGTAATTCAGTAAATCAATAATCTCTGAATAGAAATTGACTACTTTACGATAACAAATGGTTGCTATTGCAAGGCTACCACAATTGCCAAAAATGCGTACTCTGGATCGGTACTGCACCAATTCCTTGCTAAGATCATTATCATCGAACCAAAAGAACCTCATGTAATATCTGTGTATGGGAACCACAGAGAAGAAGTGAATCGTTGATTGAACATCTGCAACAAACCAAATTTCGCCCTCCCTGAACCTGGTAAGAACTCCCCACAACAGTTATTTTGGTCCGGACCAGGCACCAGTACCTAATTTATGCTAACCTCACCAAAGGTGGCTGCGCTGTCGAAAACAATGCGAACTTTACCTTTTTTTCAACGTAAAGAGAAAATCTTTCCGTTTCATTCTATGCTGCAGTGTTTTCAGCCAACGGTGGAACTTGTGACATTGCCGTCGAAAGGATTGCTTGGCGGTGTCTTAAGTCTAAGAAGATACCTTTTCGATGGTTCGGGAATATGGGGTAATGAGCAAGGATGGAGCTTCCTGCCTGTGATACCAGAGCTTCCTCAGCTCGTGGTCTATGGAGGTGCTCGCGACGTCTCTCTCGTCTCCCCGCTGTGATCTCTCACCCTCTTGCCGGCAAGAGTGTGCTGTGGTTCAGGACTGTCGATCCACGACTGAGTACTTCTGCAACGACCTTCTCTCGCCTCCGTGTAACTTCTCAAATCAGCGTTGAATTCGTCACACTCCAATTGCACCGAATGTCAACAACTTGCTTCTTTCTCAGTGTTTTCTTCCTTCGTTCCTCTATTTATGCATTTCTTTCTGAAGCTCGAGTTTCAATATTTTCTCCGAAGTGTCCAACTTATCCAATTCTACTTGAGCCAATAAATGAAACAGCCCTGGAAGTTGAAGATCAAATAAATAGTTTTTGATGCGGGCTGAAAAAGTCAACAAACTCAGAATCGAAAAATTTCTCTCTCTTGCATGTGTCAGGTTCTTCTCCTGTGGTGCTGTACGGTCTATCAAAAATTCACAAGCCCGATTTTGTTTCAAAATTTCAATTGAGGCCAATTGTAGCCGCTTACAATACTCCCAGTTGTAAAGTGAGTAAACTTCCTGTACAAGTAATTTCTAATATAACTACGAATCAGTGCACAGTCAACAATGCTTTCAAATTAAGTGAAAATATTTTAAGCATTCTTAACGTAAAAGATTTAACCATGGCTTCATTTGATGTAGAATCACTTTATACTAATATAAACCACAAGAAACTGTTCATATTTGTCTACAGCGGGTATCTCTGGAGGGTAACTCAAATTTTAGGATCTAATAAGCATGATGTTCAAAACTTTGCTAGAATCATTAGTAATGAACTAATTCTTAATGTTTGCAGGTAAATTTAAAAAAAAATAGACGGCCTGGCTACGGAACTTCCATTAGCACCATCACTTGCCATCATTTTTAAGCGTTTTTATGAAACGAAATGGTTAGACGAATATGTTGATTTTATATCAGTATTCTACAATCGGTACAAGAACTACACTTCTGTTCTTTATATCCATCTATAAAACGTGAACAGTTGAATTTGAATTTTCACGCGCATATTTTAGATCTATTGAGTTTCAGTTGAGCGTCAATAATTCCCAAAATTAGAAACTTTCTTCAAAATATTACGTCTCACAACCTGTTGAAGAATACAATAAAGACCATTTGTACTGTTCATTCCCGTGTTTTTGAGGAACCGTCTGAGAAGCTGTCGAGTGAACTAAAATTACAGGTTGTAAAATATTTCCATAACTTTAATTTACGCGTCACTCTGGTAAATAATTTTAAGGTTGCATCATTTTCCTATTACAGGAATACGCTTCCTATTGATATGCGAGCCTCTTTGTTTTACACTTACCATTGTGTGCAGTCACATCTTTGTACGTCGACATGCCGTCACATAATTCCTGCATCAGAGTGGCACAGCATCGGGGAAGAAGCTTCCGTTCTGGCAATCAGTTAGTACACTCCTCGCATTCTGTAGGGGGAAATAATCTTAAAAAATGCAAGGTTTTTAAATTTCCTGCCGAAATCAAAATTTCAGACTCCGCTTCGACCTCTCATGGTTAAGAGATTATAAGTTAGTTTAGGCCTCCCTAACCGCTACAAAAAAAGAGCGTATTGAAGAGAGGAAGGAGGAAGGCACCATTTAGTATGGAGATAAGTGAATGAGGAACTATGCAGAAAGGGCATAGAAACAGTAAGATAAGAAAGAAGTTCATGAAATAAGATAAAAGTTGAAGAAGAAAGTCAGAGGTACTGAAAAACAGAACAGTAGTGAACCGAAAAAAGGTGGTCCTCAACATATCGAAAAACATTTTATTTCAACAAAAAAAAAAAAAGGCCTACCTAACCCTCAGCTCGGGCCCCTCACATTTTTCCCCTGGGAGCGCTAATACCCATAGATACATTAGTTGTATCCCCCTGAGGGGTCGACCTCTCATGACCTCAGGATTTCAGAGTCCTCACATATTTTCTAGCGGAACCCTGATCTGAACAATATGGAAACTTCATACCTTTTTGCAATTAGTACATAGGTAGAATGTCTTCATCACCAGCCCAATTTTATTTTATACATATATTTTGCTTGCTTCTTCTTTTTTTTTGTTTTTCTTCTCTGACATTCTTTGGTTTTTCTTGCATGATATATATTAACACCTGAAATTCATTATACTTTGATCTTTTATTTCAGACATAATTGGTTTATGGAACTGATCATGGAGCGGAACTCCGAAGTATTTTATTAGTTTAAATGATTAATTTAATCAGAATTTCCTCCGTTATGTAGTTTCTGAAAATAATTCATCTTCGTTATTCGTTATTTAATCCAACACTCAAACGGAATTTTTTGAACTCATATTACACAATTATTTGTCAGCTTCAACCATGTGTAGGCACAAGAATCTCAAGTATTTTTGCCTAATTTAGTGGCTTCCGAAATAAGATGCGTTAATGATTTTAAGATGGACAACTCTATAAGCCACTTATTGACATGTGTACTCCCGAGGCACACGATATCTTGTCACTTGCGTGATGGTAGAACAAATCCTGAAGGAACTAAAAATTGATAGAAATTATTTGTCTCAAATCCACGAGGAAATATATGATTTTACGCAGCAACTGCCATGATCAGTCACACCACACTGAAATTATAACAAAAAGAATAAAAATAGCTTTAGTCACTTTGAAACTGAGGTTAAGTTTTCTAAATTACGAGTATAAGTATAAGTTGCGTGTCCAATGAATCAGACAGGTTGAAGTGCATGCGATTAAAAAGAATGCGAGTTAGCTAGATATGAGACCCGGCTCTAGGCGAAGGACACAAAGTGTTGCGAGCAAGAAAGAAGGTCGCAATCGCGCGGCCTGAAACAACAGGAGGGAGCCAAAGAAGCGCCCATCAAAGACGGCGTCCATGACACTGCATGTAAAATGACTGTCCGGCCCATCAAAAATGAACCGGAAGGTCCTACAACAAACAGGCTTTGTTTCCCGTGCCGTCACTCCCAAAGCTCGGCGATCTCAGCAAAATTGCGAAGGTACATTCTTTTTTCCCGGAGGCTGAAGCGACGCAGCTCGGTATGAAACGAGACTCGAGAGCTCAGTTCATAAGCGTACCTTACGCATGGATGACAAAGGCATTTTTCACGAGGTAATTTAGAGAGGAAGTCTTTTAACTAATAAAGAAAAGCTCGAATAGTGGAAACTTCGCCCGAATATGTCGTAGTTATAAACATTGTATAAATATTATAGTAGACCGTTGCTCCTCTCGATATATTAAATGAATACATTTCAAGGAGGTACATTAGCCCCTACCAGACCTGAGACCCTGATCCTTACTGTTGAACACTAAATCATTCAAAGTCAATTCAATGACAGAGAGGAAGGGGGAGGGGCAAACATTTACAATGGCTTACTATGTCTGACCACGATTAAATCGCTAGTTTTAGTTTGTGAGGCATTATTTTCACGCAATAAGCTCAGTCCCGAAAATCAGCCACGGCGGTATAACAGCAGATTCAGAAATAACCGAAACAACAGCGCAGCGCTCCGATAATGTTAAGGGGCTCTACTACCCTGGACTTGCCTAGTGTACCAGATTTTAAAAGCTTTTTTTTCCCCCATTTCTATTGCAACTAGGTTAATGAAAATGCATACAGATATGTAAAATTGAATTCAAAACACATTTGTGTCTATTAAATTTTCGATTTTTGCCATAGAAAAAAAGTTATGGTGTGAACATAGAAAAAATGTCTATACTTGCGCAAAACCCTACCCACTCTAAAATTTTTTCAACGTAGAAGCGTGATTTCGGCCTCATTCGACACGGAAAGACGGTAGGAACGTAAGATTTTTGTGCATTTCGAACTAGAAAAAAGTTATTGTTACCCAATTCCAACATTGAATTTTTTTCTAAATTTCAGTCTTTTCACAATAAAATTTAATTTGCAACTCGAATAGAATTTCGCTTTGGTACGCTGTTCCCACCGTCGAACTGCATCGAAAGCAACCAAAATCACGCTTATACATTGTTGAAAATTGTAGAGTGGGTAGGGTTTTGCGCAAGTATGTATATTTTTCTAATAATCGCGAAATAATTTTTTTTTGGGAAAATCGAAAAATTTGATAGAAGCAAATGTGTTCAGAATTCAATTTTACATCCACGTGTAAATTTTCATTCCCATAGGTGCAATAGAAATGTGTTCAATGAAGTTTGAACAGATTAGGTTAGATTATTAGTTAGTTTAAGCTTCCCTATCCTCAACAAATGAGATCCAAAGAGAGGAAGAAAGAAGGCACCATTTAGTATGGAGTTAAGGGAACGTGGAATCTATGCAGAAAGGGCATAGAAACAGTAAGATGCGAAAGAAGTTCATGAAACAAGATCAAAGTTGAAGAAGAAAGTAGTTGGTGCTGAAAAAACAGGACAGCAGTGAACCGAAAAAAGATGGTCCGTAACAAAACAAGAACCTATGTTATTTCAACTAAAAGAAAGCCTACCTAACCTTTAGCTCGGGCCTTCACAGTGTCCCCCTGGGAGCGCTAATTCCCATTGATACAATAGTTATAATTCCCATAGATACAATAGTTATAATTCCCATAGATACAATAGTTATTTCCCCCTGAGGAGGAAGTTTAAACAATGAGGTCAAGTCCAGGGTAGTAGATCCCCTTAAAACATTAAGGGGATCATATATAAATTACTGGGAAATTTCACCAAATATATACATACCTGGAGTAATTTCCCACGCCAAAAATACATCAAATACACAATGACTAACTTATTTCTTCGCTACCTAAAAGGTAGCGAAAATACACAAATCTGCCGGCACAATCACCACGTGGTGTTGATGCGGGAAGCGAGGGCATGTATTCACCTGATATAAAATACGGCGGACAATGACAAAGATTTGGAAAATGTCCAAACGCCGCCATGAGGTGCACGTCATCAAAGCACCCGAGGTAGTTATTATATGTTAGTTTAAGCCTCCCTAACCGCAACAAAAAAAAAGAGCGTATCTAAGAGAGGAAGGAGGATGGCGCCATTAATATAAGGGAATGCGGAATCTATGCAGAAGGGCATAGAAACAAAGTTGAGAAAGATTTTCATGTAACAAGATAAAAGTAGAAGATGAAAGTAGTAGATGCTAAAAAAAAAACAGGACAGCAGTGAACCAAAAAGGTGGTGCTTGACATAATAAAAAACATTAAATTTCAACAAAAAAAGGCCTACCTAACTCTCAGCTCGGGCCCTCACACATTTTCGCACCCGAGGTAGTTTTCTTTCTCACGCAGACGACGTGGGTTCGCGAACGGGTGAGAGACAGATCGGTAGTGAAGTGTGTAGGTGGAAATGGTGACGGGTGGAAGGTGAAGGAAAATGATGTGTGTGACATTTGCGGACGAATGAAAATAATTTGCTGCTCAAAAAATGACGAGAAAATTAAATCGTGGTTTACAAACATGCAAAATCAGCGCACATGTAAATAAAAGAAAATAATAAACACGTGAGGGAAGTATTTGTAGAGCTATTGGGAAGGCGGCTTTTAATGCTTACAAGCTTCATTGTAATAATACACAGGCAATAAGAACTTGCGCAACTCACCACGACTAACAAAAACGACTGAGGTAAATTCATCGTCGTAAACTAGCCTGAACAACTAACCCCGACATTGGATGGTCAATTTTAAACATGGTGTGTTCAAGCTAAGTTCATGTAACGTATCGAGAAGAGTAAAGGAGCCCATAGGCAGCAGTTACATGGGTGGTTAATTCCAAGTGAAGTGAAACATTTGCAGCTGTCTGCGGAAAACTTGCAGCTATTCCCACCTGACAGGCATCCTCTGTCCGAAGTCGTCCAGTTAATTCGAGCCGTGCATCGTTGCTGCCGCAGCCGTTACGTGGAACGACGAGGGACGGCGAACTTGCGGCGTGTTGTGATGAGAGGCATCCGTCCATACCCTCAGCTGCTGCTGCCGCCGCTGTCCGTCTCTTTTGGAGTCGGTGGAATGAAGCTCGCAGCCAGCCTGCAAATACATGAAGAATGCGGTAGTGTTTGCAGAGCGGATTTGTGGCTTAACACTGTGGATTATTTTCAACGGGTAATTTAAAAATCCTAATTTGAAGTCCTAGCACACTGATATCCACACAGTTAAATCAAAAGACACGTAGTAACTCGTATTAAATCTCCATGGATTCAAATTTTTTCAATGGACGCTGCGGGAAGTAAACAGCCTAACTAAATACTCAGCGCCTCAGGCGAAACATTAGCAGGACGCTATTGTGTAGTTTTATTTAAGTATTCAAACTCTAGCTACAGTTTTAATCTACGAACAAAAATCTCAACTTAACCCTTTAACGTCCGAATTTTTGTACTCATATTACCGTTAACACAACCACCGTCACTAAACTGGCGCTGGCATCTGGCAGTCACCGATATCAGGATGGGATAAGAACTGCCACTCGGCAGAGAACTTCAAAGAACACATTAGGGAACTAATCTGAATAAGAAATAAAATATATTGAAGGGGAATTTTGAAAGAGGACACTGGTGTCCTCTGGGGCGTTAAAGGGTTAAGGTAACAAACACACGGCTTTTTTACCGGACCGGCAACGACGAATTAAGGTTTAGGAAGCATTCACTGAAACTAAAGCTATCAGTGTATATTCCAATCTTCAATGTCAAGACTGGTCACTGACCATCTCATTAATTACTAGTCAATCAAACGCACTGTGCGCAGCGAATTAAAATACTCGTCCAGATGAATAAAGTGTCACATCCAATTTTGTATGCTCTCGCAGCGGCAATCTGACGCGTAAAACGGTACGAGGTAGTCCCTTACTAACTTCACGCTGATAATGTGGCCATGTTTGCATTGTGGTGAACAAAAGGAAAACGAGCTGGGCACCAAGAGTCATCTGCAGCTCCCAGGAAACGTGGCAGTCTACAGTGAGGTCTCAACTCCTAACTAAGGAAATTCGGTCATTAGAAAGGAAAAAAGAATTAGCCGGGAAGCTTAGTTTATGACAATTCAATACCATGAGAAGAACGTTACGCAAAATAAAAATTTCTGCAACGCATATTCGCAAAAGTTACCAAAACTAAACTAGTGCACCTCGAGCACCTAACATACACACATCACGAGGTTGTAAAAGAAAGCCTACAGAAGGGCAGGGCGCTGGACGGAATAATTCTTCACTACGGCCAAGGCGACTGGTAAGAATTATTTGGTAGCGCCGGCAGCTCAGATTTACTAAACGCAGAATTGAGAAAGTTATAAAATTCACGAACGACTCAAGTTGGAGACTATGTAGCAAACTAATAATAATTCAAACAAGGTAAAGTTTCACTAAGTACACGAACTCATCACCAGAGAATTATCGCACCCAAAACAAATGGTGCCAGGAAGTAACGCATGTTTCGGTTCTCGAGTAGAGGTGTCAGAAAAGATAGAGGTTGAGATTGGTTAAAAAGAGTTATATTATATTAACGTAAAGGTTTAGTAATTTCAGAGCCTCCGAAGAAGTAGGGTTTTCACCGCTACAAATTTTAAAATCTTCAGCTCTGGTTTAGGAATTCAATTGGCAAACGCCGCTAAGACCAATCTCGTTTCTCGTTTAAGGTTTAAGTTCAAGAAAGAGAAAGTCAAATAGGAAGCAGAAATGAAGTTAACACGTTAAATGCGATTAGTTAAACTGAAGTTCAATATTCAATTCAAATTTAAAGTCAATTGTGTTAATCAATTTTGAAAATAGCAAACATTAAACTGGATCGAGCGCTTATTTAGCTTTCATTAAGTATTGATAAAAAAGGAGTTATTAACTGCAGGTGGGTCAGCAGCACTATGAAAATCCCCTAAGTGACCACCGGTGGGTCACTTTAAAGGAAATGCGTTAAATAAGATAGGAATTTGAGAACAACATGAAGCCGGTTTTGTACACCGACGCAGCGCTTGCAGCGCCCAGAGCTGTCGCGTGCAGGCTGCCCGCGATTTTTTTTTAAGGACTGACACAGCTCGACGAGTCACAAGCACTGCAGGACCGGGCTTCCGTGATCGCGAGCTAGGCTACCACGACAACCGAAAGCTATTTATAACTAATTAGACAACTGCGGAATGATGGCGAAGTAAATGTGAACCAACTAAATTAAAGGTCAAACTGACCTGTATATTTGGGGAAATATCCACAACACTTTGACCGCAATGTGCGTCACTGGTGGTCACGAAGGGGATTTTCATAATGCTGCTGACCGACCAGTAGTCACAAACTCAATTTTCATAAATACGGAATCAACACTTTGACTCCGAAGTGATATATATGTGTACCAATAGGTAAATTGTTAATTTACGCACCGGAATATACAAATGATATTGAAACTATTTTGCTACCTTTTCCGATATAAATTTTAGAGTAAATGGTAACATATTATGGTTCCAATGAATTTTTTATGCTTTTTAAAAAAGGTTAAAATTGTATTAGAGCAGAAAAGCCGGTTTTCAAAACTACTTCTCGCCTAACCAGACTGACCGTAGCAACCGCACAATCGTAGTCTACATGTTAAATCTAAAAAAGGGGTGATCCGATTAATGTTTGCCATTTTCAAAATAACTTTCTATATTTTACTTTAAATTTGAGTTAGACATTGGACTGCAGTTTAACCAGTTGCGGTCAAAGTGTTAAGCGCATCGAGTGTCGTTTGAGCAGGATCAATTTCAGTAAGAAAACTTTAGAGCAAGGATTCGTGCGGTAACCAGTACAAGTTAGTTCCATTTGAATATGAGAAATTTCAGCAAAAAAAATCTTTCCGAAATTTTATTAATACTAAACGTGCAAGCAGTTTTTTATGTATTAAACCATTGTTCATTTATTTGTGTATACGCATCATAAATAGAAGGTGCGAATGTCAACTAATGCATCACAGTTCATGCGTAAGGGGGATGGCCTTAAATTTGACCACGAACAAATAAAATGGCAGACCCAAAACATGGGAAATAAAAATCGACTACGTTCAGAGTAAAGCTAAGCACTTTACACTTTATTAATTTTTAAGGTCAGAGTTAAGAAAACTTCAGTGATCTTTATTTCACGCTCAATGATTTGTTTCAAGAAATTTCCGTTATTGAATCATTTCAGTGTACAGGGGTGGGCCTGTAGTCACCAGTTGAACCAACCAGCGGGGATGTGAGCACAATATTATGGCTGTCGATAGCTTATAAAATGGGATCTTAGCTCCTCATGCGTACACGAGATACACAGCACTTGTACACAGCACTTTCTGCTGTTATTATTTTAATGAATTCAACCCGTTCGCTGCCGCTGTACGCACATGTGAGTCCAGTGGTCTCATGTAAAGTAAGGTTGTAAGAAGCGGAGTTTAAAAAACGACTCGACTGCTCGGAAAAAATTGTATCCTTCATAATAAGTGTGAAAATTTAATAGCTTTATATTTCACCCCGTATACTTAAATCTCTTCTAAAAAAAAGATGTTGAAATAATTTATATGCTGTTCATTCACACCGAAACGCAAATGAGCAATTTACCTAGTGGTAAATTGGCAGTGAACGTGTTTGCAATCTCTAACCCACCAAAAAATGATCTCAAAAAAATGGAGTGATGGGACTTTTTAGGATGGGCTGAAGAAAAAAAATGAAACTGTCAACAATGTACGTTTCTACATAGAATATCCCGCTCATAGAAATAGTAAATGGGAAGGAAGAGTATGAAAATAGGAAAAATTAACGGTGTAAAAGGTGTAAAAGCTGTAGAAGGTGTAGAAGGTGTAGAAGGTGTAAAAACTGATGAAACAAAGTGAGCATGAAAGAAGTCCCGAAAGCTTAGCAATTCATATCTGAGGTAACTTAAACAGCGTCTCCCCTGGGGCGCCAGTTCCCGTAGCATAGGACAGGCAATCCTAACCAAACTGACTACCTGTCCTATTCTCCATGAGGGGATTTATGCGTTTAGGGAAGGAATCAGGTGATGTATTTCTTGAATGATCGGGCACACTGTGCTCACCACAGAACCACTCTCTAATAGATTGAATACAATGTACTGAAGACGAAACCGAAATTTTTTCAACTAAAAAGATCGTCAAGGAATAACGCAAGTTAAAGTAATTGGCCAAGAACGCAATGCCATTGTGAAATTAATCTTCTAGTGAGTTTATCTAAATGAAACATTTTCATCATGTAAACCATTTTTATTCTTATACTCATCACTAGCACAGTTCACAGTACAACAAAAAACAAAGATTGGTCATTTTCTCTCATGGGAGAATGTGTATAAAAAACAGTCAATATTGATTTTAACACGTTGACTGCGACACGACCCACCGGTGGGTCGTGCTTAGGTTTTTCCTGCTGCGAAACGACCCATCGATGGGTCGTTTTGAAAAATTCTAACAACCTTTCTAAATTAATGGTATTTAACAGGCCCAGTGAGTGTTTGATATTTACAAATTTGCTTATCACTTTTGACTTTAAATTTAAGTTGAATATTGAACTTCGGTTTAACCCATCGCAACTAACGTGTTAATGTTGTCAATGATTTTAATAATTTCGTTGCCACCCTTAGGTATTATGGTACATTTGAAGACGTGTTACACTATTGACATTGTGCTCGCAATTGCTTAGTTTTCGAGATACTAACTTTGAAGTTATAGGAACGTCGTATATAAAATTGAACGGTAAATGTCCAGGAGATGACCATAATCGCGCGTCATCTACAATGGACTCTCCCCTCCCTTCCGACGCGCTCGACCATTCCCACCATCTAAGACGAAAATGAACATACAGCTATAATTCGTTATTTTGGGTGATTATTTCTATTGTGTTATTAACTAAAACATCCTAGAAGTGGGTTCAGGCTCCGCGGGGCCGGCAAATAATAAATTAGAAAGTACCCAAACGAACTCTACCTAAACTAAGCCTACCGCTCTAACTCGTTAAATAATCATTTCCGACGGAAAGTGCAAAGAAAAATGGTAAATATAGGTAAATATAATTGTTTATTTATATCTAATTAACTATGTTTCTGCACCGAAAAGTGGGAAATCGACTATGGTCATATCTTGAACATTTACCAACTGAACAAACGGACACGTAAATAAGCTGAAAAACGGATCTGATGTAACGACAGTTGAGATTAGGGTTAGCAAAGTTAGGTTAGTTAAATTAACCAACCTAAACTAACGCAAGTAAACGTAAAATAACTCAACTTAGCCATACCGAGACCGATGTCTTTCGCCAAAAAAATTTGCGTGTTCCGCGTCCGAGAATCGCCGAAAAGGCCATTTCCAAGCTGCCGTTAATGCCATTCTTACCTGAACGTTATTTATGCTATATCTCGAAAACTAAGCATTTGCAAGCACAACATCATTCATGTTACACATCTCAAAATGTCTCCAATTACCTAAATTTTGCAACGAAATTTTCGGTAAATGTTGAGCATTGGTCAGTAATCGATTTTTCACTTTTCGTGCCTAAACATAGTTTATTAGTTCGAAATAAACAAGTTTTCGTCTATGCACTTTCCGTCTTGAATGAGTATTTCACGAGTTATAGCGGTATGTTAATTTTCGTCCTTAATGACTAATGCGATCGAATCA
The DNA here is from genome assembly GCA_030386875.1 of Morinoia aosen. NCBI lineage: Eukaryota > Metazoa > Arthropoda > Malacostraca > Amphipoda > Talitridae > Morinoia > Morinoia aosen. Next base: position 17,197,818 of record CM059559.1, read on the forward strand.
ACCGCTACTAATCGATTTTCGAATTTTTGTTGCTTGAATTATGGTAATAACATTGAAATGAACTACTTTTCTTCTGTACACTTTTTGCGGCAAATAAGTGTTTTACGAGTTATTGCGGTAGCTTTTATTTTTTTTTCGCAATTGAGCAGGTAGAGTACGTTTGAATACTTTTTAATTTATTATTAGCCCACCCCCCGGAGCTTGCGGAGCCTGAACCCACTTCTAGGATCTTTTAGTTAATAACACAATAGAAATTATCACCCAAAAATAACGAATTATATCGGTATGTTCATTTTCATCTTAGATGGCGGGAATGCATTCGATCATTCGAACGCGTCGGAAGGGAGAGTCCATTGTAGTGTTGCCATCCGACGCGCTCGATGAATTACTTGCCGCTTCAAACACTAGAGTTGCGGTCAGTCATTTAGCGCTATAACTCGTTAAACACTCATTTGCCCCAAAACGTGCATAGATGAAAAGTTGTTTATTTCGATGTAATTACCATGATACAGGCAACAAAATTTCAAAAATAGATTAGTTGCATCTCCTTAACATTAACCATTCAGAATCCTAACTTTTAACATAATGTAATCCATACGATTTGAAAGCTACCTGATAACCTATTTTACCCTTAAAACATTGCTCACATTAATAAAAAATTACTCATAGCAGTATTCACCTCACTGGCAGTTTTGGTTTAAATGTTCAGTAAAACCTAATTTCGCGCTGCGCAAAGCTTTATCGAAATATTCAGGCCAGACACCAGAATGTAAACAAAATTTCGGTAACTCTGAAGGAAAGGACAATAATCGATTTTGTAAATTGCAACGCCCAAAAACAGTTAATTTAATCGAAATAAACATGTTTTTTTCTATGCACTTTCCGTCTGAAATGAGTATTTTATTAGTTATAGCGGTAAATGACTCACCGCAACTCCAATGTTTGAATCGTGAAGAAATTCATCGATCGCGTGGTGTGGCAACACTGCAACGGAGTATCGCTTCCGGCGCGCTCGTCATCAAAGACGAAACTAAACCTACCGTTATAACTCGTTAAATACTCATTTGCCGCAAAAAGTGTATGGATGAAAAATTTTTTATTTCGATGTTATTACCATAAATCAAGCAACAAAAATTCTAAAATCGATGAGTCTGTTTTTTGGAGCGCATTTGTCATCAAAGACGAAACTAAACCTACCGCTATAACTCGTAAAATAATCATTTCAGACGGAAAGTGCATAGAACAAAACTTGTTTATTTTGATTTAATTATCTTTTAGGGGATCTACTACCCTGGACTCGACCTCTTCGTTCAAACTTCACTGTACACATTACTATTTCCGACGGAAAGTGCAAAGAAAAATGGTAAATATAGGTAAATATAATTATTATAAATATACGTTGTCCATTTGCTCTCCGTGGCACAGCGGTTAAGGGATCGGACTTGTATGCTGGAAGTCGCGGGTTCGTTCCCAGCGCTGGCGCGAAGATTTTCCCCGTTGGGTATAAGGGAAAGCTCAAGCACAATACCCCACTCAACCCAGGGGTCGGAAATGGGTACCGGCTTTACGGGGGAACCGTCATGGTGTCCTATATATAGGCTTAGTTATAAGACATTTGAAAAACCAATGCTAAGATCATATGTATCAGGCTTGATTGGAAATAAAGCATCCCAAAGATGCCGATGTTAACCTAACCTAACCTTTATTGAACCGATGGGAACGAAAATTTACACGTAGATGTAAAATTTAGTTGCAAACACATTTGCATCTATGAAATTTTTTGATTTTCGCAAAAAAATAGTTTATATCACGATTATTTGAAAAATATATATAGTTGCGCAAAACCCCACTCACTATAATTTTCAACGTAGAAGCGTGATTTTGGTTACATTTGACGCGGAAGGACTGTACTAAGACCGTAACGTAGAATTTTTCTGAATTTCGGATTAGAAAAAAATTTATGGTTACATATGTGAAAAAAGTATTAAAAAGACAAATTCAATATCCTTTTTTTAATCTCAGATTACAGGATTCTATTGCAACTAGGTAAATGAAAATGAATACCGATATGTAAAATTAAATTATAAACATATTTGATTTCATGAAAAATTTCGAAATTCGCGGTAGAAAAGAACATATGTTTATATACATATATATAAATGTACAGGGAGTTCATGGTAATCGAACTCGTGACTTATAAGTTACCGCGCCAACACGCTACCGACTGCGCTACGAAAGCGGGCTCATCCGTCCACGCATATAATTCCCTTGTGTATCAAGAGCTCAAAGTCTTATCACCCCCAGAAACAATTACGCGTCTGGTAAAGCGGGCTCTCCGTCCACGCATAGGTATTTTTCCAAATGAAATAAATGTACAGGGAGTTCATGGGAATCGAACTCGTGACTTATAAGTTACCGCGCCAACATAAGACTTTGAGCTCTTGATACATAAGGGAATTATATGCGTGGACGGATGAGCCCGCTTTCGCCGTGCCATACATTGCTTTCGTTGCGCCTCGAACACCTTTAGGGTGATTGATAGCGCAGTCGGTAGCGTGTTGGCGCGGTAACTTATAAGTCACGAGTTCGATTCCCATGAACTCCCTGTACATTTATTTCATTTGGAAAAATACCTATGCGTGGACGGAGAGCCCGCTTTACCAGACTCGTAATTGTTTCTGGGGGTGATAAGACTTTGAGCTCTTGATACATATATATATATATATATATATATATTCTCTGCGCAAAACCACATCCCTTCTACAATTTTCAGCGTAGAAGTGTGATTTTAGTCTCATTCGATGCAGTTTGACAGTGGAAACAGCGTAGCAAAGCAAAATTCTGTTTGAATTTTAAATGAAATTTTTATTGGGAAAAAACTGAAAACTATTTCTTTTTTTTTCTAATGTTGGATACGTGTACCTACAACTTTTTTCTTGATCGAAAATCAAGAAAATCCTACGTTACGGTCTTGGTACAGTCCTTCCGCGTCGAATGAGACCAAAATCACGCTTCTAGGTGTAAAATTATAGAGTGAGTAGGGTTTTGCGCAAGGATTTATATTTTTCTAATAATCGCGAAATAAATTATTATTTTTTGCGAAAATCAAAAAATTTTATAGATGCAAATGTGTTTGGCATTCAATTTTACATTTCTGTATGTATGTTTATTCACCTAGTTGCGATAGAAATTGGAAAAAATACATTTGTAAAATTTGGTAGTCAACGTGTAGTCTAGGGTAGTAGATCGCCGAAAAGTCGCCGAAGCACCGAAAAGTCGGAAATCGATTACTGTCCTTTTCTTCAGATATACCAAAATTTCTAATCTAATATTGTCTAAAAAATCCTAAATTCGGTAAATGTAAAGCGTTTGATAGTAATCGATTTTTAGGTTTTCGGTGCCTAAGCAGTTATTAGTTTGAAATAAACAAGTTTTCTTCTATGCACTTTCCGTCGTAAATGATTATTTTACGAATTATAGCGGTAGGTTTAGTTTCGTTTCTGATGGCGAATGCGATCAAATAAACAGCTACTCATTGATTTTCGGGTCAATATTGAATTTAATGTTGCCAACGAATTTAATAATTTCGTAGGTATAGATAGGTAATATAGTCGATTTTAAGGCGTTTTACATGAATGACAATGTGCCCGGAAATGCTTAGTTTTGGAGATATAGGATAAATAACGCCAGGTAAGAATAGCATTAACGGCAGTTCCGATATGGCTCTTCCGGCGTTTTGCGGACGCGGACCACGCCAAGTTTTTTGGCGGGAGTCATCGGCCTCGGTATGGTTGAGTTAAATTAAGATATTTTAGGCTTACTTAGGTTAGGATACTTAACTAAATTAACTTTACCAAACCTAACCTTACCTATCGTTACGTCAGAACCGGATTTCTGCTTATTTACCTCTCCGTTTGTTCAATTTTATAAACGACGTTCCTATAACTTCAAAGTTAAATATCTCCAAAAATAAGCATTTCCGGGCACATTGTCATTCGTGTAAAACGTCTTAAAATCGACTATATTACCTATCTATACCTACGAAATTATGAAATTCATTGACAACATTAAATTCAATATTGACCGATTTTCGAATTGTTGTTGCTTGAGTCATGGTAATAACATCGAAATAAACTACTTTTATTCCATACACTTTTTTTTTCAAATGAATATTTTACGAGTTAGCGCGGTAGGTTTAGTTTCGTCTTAGATGACGACCGCGTTGGAAGCGAGACTCCATTGCAGTGCTGCCATCGATGAATTACTTCCCGCTTCAAACACTTGAGTTGCAGTAACTAATTCACCGCTATAAGTCGTAAAATACTCATTTCCGACGGAAACTGCGTAGAAGAAAACTTGTTTATTTCGATTTAATTAACTACGTATAGGAACCGAAAATTCGAAAATCGATTACTAGCAAACGCTTTACATTTACCCTTAATTCTTCCGTTCACATATCTATACTGAACCGAGGTTAAAAAACCTCAAGTCTAAAAATGTTGTGATTGAGTCCAATTATCATCCAGGACGGCAGACTAAAGCCTAAGTCTTAAGTCTTGCAGGCCACAACTAACTGAAAATCCAGGACTAGAGTTCAGAAAGCAAGATATTTTCAAATTATTAATCTTCATTAAAACTTACGCGGTGTAAAATACTCAAATCCTAATGTAGATGGAAAGACAGGCAAAAGATGAAGGTTGACTCACTTGTCACTTATTTCTGGAAACCTATCAACAACCGCCACACTTGAGTTAGTTTGACTTCAAGACTACGATGTATTGGACCAAAGAGGAGCTTCTTACAGCGCTTGACCCTCCCGAAATCGTGGTGTGCTATACTTGAAAGCGAAAAATCTTCATAATAGGCCTAACTACACCGCTTTTCACAAGAGCAAGTTGGCGACAAACAAAGGTTTACTTTTTTTTTTAGAGTACGGCGCGTCACTCGATGCTAGTATTGGCGCCCTAAACAAACGTTTCAAGCCCGGCTTAGTTGTGGAATCCGGAAACGGTGAGAAAAAAACAAATCACAGCTCAAGTTTATGATTGCGCAATTACAGTACATCTCCTAACAATCTTATCTTTAAATATAAATGAGTTGTTTGAATTGTTCAACTTTATTCCCGAGATAATCAGACTCTGAACTGACAAACTGAAGCACACGAGGTAGGGAAAAATAGTTTTTTTAAATGTATTACATTCTATTTATTTTTCAAGTAGTTACAAAATTTGCTGTGCCATCAATGAGGATTTCTCACATGCAAAGAAAAGCTCATTGATTTAGTCGGGAGAAAATGATATTTCCAACGGAATATTAATAAAATTGAACATTAACTTTTCACGTGTGTACGAAATCCACAACACCTGCTCGATTTTTGTGGTGAGGGAGGCATAGCTCACACAGTATTTCTCGAATGCTGAATAAATTTTCTATTTAGTGAACTCTAGAGACACCTTCGGTCGAGTAACTATGGCATCATCAAGTGGATTGATTATTTTGCATTGATTTCTTTTCACTTGTATGCGTCCGCTTTTTTGTCTTTCAGATTAACCAGCTAGCCATTTTTGAGAACCCATCTAAGATCCCTCCGAGATCCTTCATTTTGTACTAGTCATAATTTCTAAAGTATTGCACCTAAAAACTTGAAATTAGTCTCATTATAAAGATCGATTTATTCTCCAACTCTGAGTGTATAATAAAACTGTCATACGCTCCCTGGAGGAAAATGAAGAGCAAGTTTCTCCTAGCCTCTGAATGGTCGACCGATTTTTCAAACGGCTCATTTTGTACGAGTCATAATTTCTAAAGTATTGCACCTAAAAATTTGAAATGAGTTTCATTATAAAGATCGATTTATTTTCCAACTCTGAGTGTATAATAAAACTCTCATACGCTCCCTGGGGGATGACAGAGAGCAAGGTAACTCGAGAAGGATCTTAGATGAATTCTCAAAAATGGCTAGCTGGTCATTTTGTACGAGTCATAATTTCTAAAGTATTGCACCTAAAAATTTAAAATTAGTCTCATTATAAAGATCGATTTATTCTCCAACTCTGAGTGTGTAATAAAACTCTCATACGTTCCCTGGGGGATGACAGAGAGCAAGGTAACTCGGGAAGGGTCTTAGATGAATTCTCAAAAATGGCTAGCTGGTCATTTTGTACGAGTCATAATTTCTAAAGTATTGCACCTAAAAACTTGAAATTAGTCTCATTATAAAGATCGATTTATTCTCCAACTCTGAGTGTGTAATAAAACTCTCATACGCTCCCTGGGGGATGACAGAGAGCAAGGTAACTCGGGAAGGATCTTAGATGGGTTCTCAAAAATGGCCAGCTGGTGTGTCACCAAGCAACAAATAAGTGAAGAAAATGCAACGTATGTGCGCAAAGAAGTGCTCGTGCAGATAAACGTAAAATGATGATAGGAAACGGTGGTTATCATCTTTGTGAACAGGATAATGAACAAAATATTTTTTATCACTATGTAACTTTGGACTGCTATATATATCATATAGTATTATCCTTCACTTTTCCTGGTGCGTTTACGGATAGAAAATTTGAACAGAACTTCAGAATTCAGTATAATATATTTGTTCCTAGAAGACTGAGTAACAAAAGCAAAATATTCATTACACATATTTCTTTCCTAAGCTCTACGATTAGTGGCTTTTTAGAATCCAAACGAGAGATACTTTATTTCACAATTTTATCTCAAGACGGCACTTCAATCTAACTCATACGCAGCATTCGCTTAGAAAATTTTGATCTCGTAACTGGTTTAAAGTGTCGTCTGCTGCTACAAAGTCTTGTGGGGCTCGAGATTCCCGGGACTCAATGAGGTAAACTTTTTTCTACGGAAATTATGAAGTTTCGATCAGAAGGGGAGAAAAGTTACCCTAAACAGTCTTGGGATATCCCCTAGGGAGGAGACCAGTTTTGTGGTGTGGTTTCTTGCGTTCTTCGCAAGCCACAAAAACGACTCTACCATCTGAAAAATATCAATGAAATGAATTATTTCCACAGTTACTGTGCATTTTAAATTGCTTTGGGATGAACTCATAAGAAAAATAGAATTAAAGCTGCTCTGGAAATATTCAAGTCTCGCAAAGATCAAGTCCACATCAATAAAAAGAAGGGTAGAAAAAGGAGCAGCAAAAGACAAAGGAGTGAGGGGAGAAGAGAGGGGAGAGGAGTAGGGGGAAAATTAAAGTTCGAAACTTTAAAGTTTTCCAGGAAGACAAGAAATTAATGGATAATCTCTAGCGCTGGATTATAGGATAGAGCATTTTCTAAAACATTGTTCATCATCAGGCGCATGAAAAAAATATAATGCACTTGCTCTGTGGAGGAAAAATATTATTTGTCTTAAAGATTAATAGGCTATGCCTTTTTATGTTAAAAATTTTAGATCATACGTTCCGAGTCTTTTCAAAGTAGAAAGACGAAGCGTCGCAATTATGTTCAGAAGCGGGCTTGGCAAAACATGGTGCGCAGAACCAGTTTAGTTCTTATCGAACTGTGCAGATTTCGAATGGCGCGAATTTTTTCCTTTTGTGATTCCCTGTTAACAAGGTCGATTTTGAATGACGGGAATTTTTCCCATTTTGATTCTCAGTGAACATTTTAGGTTTAAAATTGTGGAAAAATTCCCCCATTATGGCGCACGCAATTCTCGCACATCATATAGTTAAGGCGGCCGCGGCAGCGACATTGCAATCATTGTGACTTGCTCAGAGAATTACAATGCTATATTTTTATTGGAAAATCCCGGCCTTCATTTGAGCCTCCTCGTACAACAAATCTCGTCAACTTTAGGCGATGATGAGTCAAAGTAATTCATTTGGTCACCTGAGTATTCATGCTAATAGTATATTTAAGACGTAAGAATTGAGTGAATATGCACGCTGATAGAACATATATTCAAGAAGTCAGAATCATACAGTATCAAGATCGGTGATGTTGAGGTAATTTATTGAAATATAAACGAGCACACGAGAAATTTTTGTATCGGGAGGAACGATAATTCAGAGTTAATAAAAGCATTTCTGTTTATTTTGCCTAAAAATATTACATGTGCATGACATTCAGCTGTGAAAGAGAATTTGACGAGTGAATGCACAGAAAACATTAGTATGAAATAGAGTCTGTTGCCAGATTCGAAGAGCCAATGCCTAATTCAAGCTTAATTTTAGTGATGATAAATCTACTACTGCGTGTCATACTAAATAAGGAGTCATTTTTTACCTTAATTGGAATCCACGTGTGTGAAGCCATGCTAGTTCTACAATGAATTATTTGCTAGCAAACCTGACACGAACGTTGCAACCCGTGAAGGCAAGACGACGCGAAGACTTGTGAGCTACGTAAATTTGACGGCCTTATATGACATCCTCGTCTTGATTTGAATCCCGCCGCTCGTGTCAGAGCTAAGCCTCTTACTGCCCGCCACCTGCTCTGCAGGCCGCCACCGACACACCACCACCACCGACACACCCCCGCCACCGACACATCACCGCCACCGACACACCACCGCCACCGAACCCACGCTTCACAGACCGTAATTTGCATTTACCATCAGTTTGCAGGCAGAAATTTGACTATTGTCCGTAGGGTGAGATCTGAGGCTCACTGAACGTTAGACTAGACTTGAGGCAGCACTAGACATAAGAAAAAATCCACTACTGTATCGCTTGTGGTAAATAAATTCTTTAAATTGTTTACATTGTCTAAAATCTATGTCTAAGATCCTCGGTTGGACAAAACCAGCTTCCGAGTACCCTTCACTGTCGACGATACAAAATCAGATTGTGGACACTTTGCAGGAGCTTTATGCACTCTACTACAGTCTGCTGCTGCCAGAGTACGGTGTTGGAGTGGCTTGAGTTCACGTGCTACGAAACGGCAACGGGGTAGAGTGGTGGCACCTTATGATAATATAAGGTGCTCCACAACTGTGACGAAATGAAAACTCTGCTTTTTACCGAGACGGTTGTATTGCTTACAACGATTACAGAACTTTCAAAATTGCGATACAGAGGCAATAAAGGGGTAATATTGTGGCAATTCTCTGCAATATTATCGCAATATTAAGGGTTTATATTTGCAATGGTGCATCACCTTTCCTCTAAACGTACATCTTAGCTCTACGTCATATAATTCCCTTCCATCAGCTTGTTAACTAACGTGTAATTGATCAAGGCATGAAATTCTTGTGTGGATTCAGTTCTTTTGGTTTTTATCTGGATATCTGCAATTATAGTCACGTGACAAGCCTCGTGGCGCTTATTCTGAACCAAAAATTAAATATTTTACTATTCTTTATAGATTTTTCGTCCTGTTATAAAGCTTTTGAGATAGCGGTTTCTGATTCATCAGCACTTCCCTCTATCTACACCTGGGTAATTACCATCAGTTTTCCATTTAACATTTTAAGCGCGGCGAGTTAAACTGAAGTTCAAAATTCAACTCGAATTAGAGTTAATTTTATAGATAAATTTTCAAAATAACGAACGTATAATAGATCTCCCCTTTATTTAGTTTTCACTAAGCATTTATCAAAATTGAGTCAGCGAAAGCTGGTCGGTTAGCAGCATTATGAAAATACTCTCACTGACCACCGGTGGGTTGCGTCGCGCTTCAAATGTTAAAGACCCAATTTCTCCTTAAAAAAGTGAACTAAATATATTCATTTATGAACTGCAGTTTTAAAGCACAGCTAAATGGGTATTTTCAGCCCACACTGGCACATTCTCCAAGGCACCAGAAGAGAGATCGTCTCTCCGGGCGTCCAAGTTTCTCTCATCGGTTAATTATCAGGGCCCAAGATTCTTCATAGTTTTATGGCATAGTCATCGGAGTAGTCATGTAGTCATGTAGTAAATGATTACAGTCATGCAGTAACTTATTACAGTCAAGCAGTAAATTTACCAGTAGTGACGGAGGTGAAGACTGTCTTTCTGTAACTGATGATAATCATGCAGTAAATTTGCCAGCAATGACGTAAGTGGATGTCAAGCAGTAACAGACGACTGTTAAGCAGTAACTGATGGCAGTCATGCAGTAACTGATGACAGTCAAGCGGCAAATTTGCCAGTAATGACGGGGATGGAGACTTTCTTTCTGTATCTGATGATAATCGTACAGTAAATTTGCGAGTAATGATGTGCGTGAAGATTGTCAAACAGTAACTTAGCCAGTAATGCGAAAGTGAAGACTGTCATTCTGGAACAGAAGGAAATCGTTCACAAATTGAATTCAAAAGCTGGGCCACATTTTTACAAAAAAAAAAAAATCAAATCTAGTGCGAGTATCAAAGCATGCAGTTGGCTTTTAAACATATTACGGGCTTAAAAGGAATGTGCAAAGTATGAGCGTAAGACACACGTGTTAAAAAAATAGGGAGTCTATTTCCGCATTTGGAGAGTCTTCATGAGGATGAAGTTGAAAAATAGTGTCTAGGTTTTAATACATAAGCTGGCGATGAAAGTATTTGCTAGTAATCTCACAGTAGTGAAAACAACGTTGTCATAAGAAACCAAAATGAATTTCAATGTAAATGTATAGAAAATCCAAATTCTTCTGTTCACAAGTTGTAGAAAACAATTGACTTTTTCTTACATTAAGCGTCTATTTCACATCGTTCTTTGTTTTAAATAATTGATAGAATTATAAAGATGGAGATTGATTTGCTTTGCATCTGACTTTTAAGTTATGTGCGTTGGTGAGTACTGAGAACAAAAGTCGTAAATTGTGTGCATCGGTTGTGGTAAATAGTGTACGTTGGCTAGTGGACCCTCTCACTAGCATAGGTAGCAAGTAGATACAAGTAGTCAGGCTGGTATATAGGTAGCGAGTAGATTCAAGTGAGTAGTCACGATCGAGTATTGGTAGCGAGTAGATACAAGTAAGTAGTCAGGCTGGGATATTGGTAGCTAGTAGATACAAGTAAGTAGTCAGGCTAGTATACAGGTAGCGAGTAGATACAAGTAAGAAGGTGAATAGTTAACACTGTAGCTAAATACATACTTGGGTTGGACACGTGAACTAAGGCAGAGTTATCACTTAACAGCGAACAGCGAAGCGAAAGTTTGAATACCTCAACTCGTCGGAACAATAACGCGGAGACGCGCGTTGAAGGAGAACTGCAGGCGCACGACGTTCAGGTTAACGCGCTCATTATCCGTAGCGCGCCCTTGCAAAAAACAAGACATTACTCATGCAAAAAAAAACGAGAAATAAATGAACTCAATTATTATTTCCCCACATATTTTCATTTTCAGAGATGTTGCGGATGAAATTTAATAAGATGCGTCTTTTCGAATCTCAGCAATTATTTTATTGAGGACTTTTATTTTCCCTTCCGCTAATTATGATTTGTTTGGTTGTTGTGGGGAGAAGATTTGAAAAGAAGATGAGTTAATGATTTAAGAATATTAAAGAGTGTTGTTTTTTGCCAGACTTGTGATTGTTTTTAATAAGAGTAGACTATGCTCATGGCTTATGTAAGGATTGCTTCTCTTTAAGCCGCCTTCTGAAGAACATGAAGAAATAATCACTGGCGTTGTACTGCTTAGAGATGTCATTATGATGTACCGCGTAGCTCCTATACAAGTTTTACATTTCTAATATGTATACTTCCACTCACAAATACCACATCGTGAACTTTCATGACGTTTGTGAGCTTCATAAAGTTAAGCCATCAACTTTGTCCACTTCGCCTCCCGCAGAAACTTATGTTCTCAATGAAAATTTTGCAAACAAATCTGTGTGTGTGCTCGATGTTATAAATTTCATTGACGCTAATATTAAGCACAATTGAACATAATTTCATGGAAGTAACAACAATTATTAATTATTGCATCATAAAGATTGCTTGAATTACGTACCACACTTGATGGAATTGAAATGTCATCAATTGAAGTAAGCTACCAAGCTTACAGCCTTCGCAATTGTGATAAAAAATACAATTTATCGTCAGCACAGTTACAAAGCACGAAGCTCTGATTCAGAGACACAACGTGGTTTATTTGTTTCGTTCAATGGCTGCACTCTAAGCGCTGCTGCTCACTCAGGATGTGCTTTTTATGCTTTTCGAAAATTTACAAAGAAGATAGGGAGAATACGTTGCAGTTTGCTACCAGTTTGTCGCTCATAATTGAGTTTACAGCTCAAAGCATCGCTACATCCTTCGAAGCGCGTAGAATGTAATAGGACGTGGAAATGTAAATAAAATCCATTATACGACATAAACTGATGAAATTGAGTGAAAAAGAAAAAAAGATCCAAATGCATATGCGTATTCTAAAAAGCTCAACTGCTCATGTTCTTTATCTAGGCCAAATTGTTTCGCACAAAAGTAATATGAATTTACGAGATACTCCGCTGTTAACAGATGCTTACTGAGATGTTGCACAGTAAGGCACGTTATTCGTTGTTGGAGATAGCAACTTTGTTTATAACCTCAATGTAACTCAGTAATTGAGCAATCATTTAAGAAATCTGCTGTAATCTTCAAAAGCTGATCTTAATCTCTATCCTACATACGTCACTAACGTGTATTCATCCAAGAGGTGTAGACTACGCAACAAATGTGGATAATTAAAAGGCAAACGCAATAATTTCACCACCATTTAAAAAGGCATTAAATCCTCGCTGTAATCTTCAAGAGCTGATCCTACCTTCCAATTCTACTCACGTCATTAACTAGACTTCATCCAAGAGGTGCAGATTACGCAACAAACATGAATAATTAAAAGGCAAAACTTAATAAATACGCAACTATTTAAAAAAGGCATTAATACCCAAGCTGTATAACTATTATCTCACTAGCGAGACTTCATCCAAAAGGTGCAGACTACGCAACGAACGTGAATAATTGAAGGGCAAAACGAACGAACGCTCGCTTTGGAAAGAACTGGCAAAATGCAAAAGCGTCATCACACAGGAGGGCGGGCGACCAACACGCGTGTCAGAACGGGTGTGCGCGGCGTCTCGTCTTCATTAATGTTGTACGACCCGAGGCTCCGTCCTGCTGCACGCTTGACATTTACCAGGCAAATTCGAGACGCTCGTACATTGCGTGCATAGTTAAAGTAAAATGCCTTGCGAAGCTCGTAAGTCTTTGTTTTTAGGGCTTGAATGCGAGTGCTAGGTTCAGAAAATGCTCTTGGATTATATTGATCGAAGGAATGTATGTGTTCTAGGTGACGGTATGCCTTAGGGCTCGAATGTGAGTGCTAGGTTCAGAAAATGCTCTTGGATTATATTGATCGAAGTAATGTATGTGTTCTAGGTGACGGTATGCCTTAGGGCTCGAATGTGAGTGCTAGGTTCAGAAAATGCTCTTGGATTATATTGATCGTAGGAATGTATGTGTTCTAGATGACGGTATGCCTTAGGGCTTGAATGTGAGTGCTAGGTTCAAAAAATGCTCTTGGATTATATTGATCGAAGGAATGTATGTGTTCTAGATGACGGTATGCCTTAGGGCTTGAATGTGAGTGCTAGGTTCAGAAAATGCTCTTGGATTATATTGATCGAAGGAATGTATGTGTTCTAGATGACGGTATGCCTTAGGGCTCGAATGTGAGTGCTAGGTTCAGAAAATGCTCTTGGATTATATTGATCGAAGTAATGTATGTGTTCTAGGTGACGGTAGCCTTAGGGCTCGAATGTGAGTGCTAGGTTCAGAAAATGCTCTTGGATTATATTGATCGAAGGAATGTATGTGTTCTAGATGACGGTATGCCTTAGGGCTCGAATGTGAGTGCTAGGTTCAGAAAATGCTCTTGGATTATATTGATCGAAGGAATGTATGTGTTCTAGGTGACGGTATGCCTTAGGGCTCGAATGTGAGTGCTAGGTTCAGAAAATGCTCTTGGATTATATTGATCGAAGTAATGTATGTGTTCTAGGTGACGGTATGCCTTAGGGCTCGAATGTGAGTGCTAGGTTCAGAAAATGCTCTTGGATTATATTGATCGTAGGAATGTATGTGTTCTAGATGACGGTATGCCTTAGGGCTTGAATGTGAGTGCTAGGTTCAAAAAATGCTCTTGGATTATATTGATCGAAGGAATGTATGTGTTCTAGATGACGGTATGCCTTAGGGCTTGAATGTGAGTGCTAGGTTCAAAAAATGCTCTTGGATTATATTGATCGAAGGAATGTATGTGTTCTAGGTGACGGTATGCCTTAGGGCTCGAATGTGAGTGCTAGGTTCAGAAAATGCTCTTGGATTATATTGATCGAAGGAATGTATGTGTTCTAGATGACGGTATGCCTTAGGGCTTGAATGTGAGTGCTAGGTTCAAAAAATGCTCTTGGATTATATTGATCGAAGGAATGTATGTGTTCTAGGTGACGGTATGCCATAGGGCTCGAATGTGAGTGCTAGGTTCAGAAAATGCTCTTGGATTATATTGATCGTAGGAATGTATGTGTTCTAGGTGACGGTATGCCTTAGGGCTCGAATGCGAGTGCTAGGTTCAGAAAATGCTCTTGGATTATATTGATCGTAGGAATGTATGTGTTCTAGATGACGGTATGCCTTAGGGCTCGAATGTGAGTGCTAGGTTCAGAAAATGCTCTTGGAATTGATTGAAGGAAAGTGTGTATTCTAGATGACGGTTTGCCTTAGGGCTCGAATGTGAGAGCTAGGTTCAGAAAATGGTTTTGGAATTGATCGAAGGAATGTGTGTAATCTAGGTGATGGATTGTAATTTGGTTTCGATCTTGACGAAGTTCGCTGAATTGGTTTTTGTTCGGACCTCAAGAACACATCGTTGTTTATATATCTGGCTCGAAATTAAGATCAAAATGTTCTCTAAGATGTTTCCTTAACCACGCCAAATAATAATCAGTGTTAATTTTTATAACATTTGTTGTTTTTACTCAAACTTTCAATTTTTTGGGCAGAGCACTTCGTGTTTGTTTTTTATTCATTTAACACCTATTAAACTTATATTTGCGTTTATTTGTAAAGTGTAAAAATTAATATCAGGGTGTGTAAATGTTTATTGCTTTATTTTATTTTGAATTCTCTATTCCTGTTGAGAACTTTTTTCAACTGATTTGAGTGCGCTCTTTTTCGAGTTAATTGTAAACGATCAAGAAAAAATTAAAGACGATCATTTTATGACCATTAAAGTTGATGTAAAAATCAACATTGATCTGTAAAATTTCTTGACGGAAAGATCCTTAGGAGCTGGAGCAGCTCCTACTGATTCGATAACGATGAGTATGAACGTTAGCCACTATACCAATACATCTAGCACAGCTTCACTTATTTTGTGTATGGTTTCCAAAGACGTTCATGCCAAGCATCTCCAAATTCAGAGGTACAGTAAGTCTGAGATTCCTACTGAACATCCACTTTCCTTTCAGATATCTTGGTCTAAGTCACACCTCAGTGCTTGCAGGATTCGTGCTCCAGGTCATAGTCCGGTTCTCTGACTTTCTTCTCCAAGTGATCTTCCTCTGCCGGACTCCATGCTTATGGTGATCCTCTAATCTCCAGTCCAGTCTCTCTTATGCAAATCTCATTACATAGACATTAAAGTCACGTGGAAAATACCGTATTGAGGTTTGCATTTCTCTCCTGAGCAACACCCGCGCTTAACGAGTGAAATCTCAAGCATTAATCTTCGATAACTGTCACTCTCTCACTACTAAGCTCTTTTTTGTGAGAAGTCTTTCTGAATGGCACCCTAAGGCATAGTAAGATTTCACTTCTGGACTTATCCAATCTGGCGAGGACGAAGAAAACCTGCTCGGTGTAAGCCATGTGTAACATTTTGACAGCTGTAAGCGTCACACATTTGTCCTGATTTTATTTATTCAATATCAATATCATGTTTCATTTGAAACCATCTTCTCGCTAGTCCTACGATTTTATGGCATGCCAGATTATTTTTCTTTGTAGTTGGAGTGTAATTTATTGTCCATTAAGCTTGAATTTAGATAATGCTGATAAATTGATGAGAGAAAGCATGATGGTATAAATAAAAATGGTGTAAAAAATGTTTTTAAATACCAATTATTTTCGATACCTTTATCAGTTGATTGAAAGTTTTATCCCCGAGTGAAAACCTTTTAATATTCTGATACAGCAAATTTTCTTTTGGATCTTTTTTGCAGCCTGGAGTAAGGCGCAATAGGCATTTATCCGAGTCATGAGCCTCAGCTCAGATGCCCGCGTGCCCGAGACTTATCACTGCTGGCGACTTTCGTAAATGTCTCTTGAATCTGACGTGATCCAGAGGCATCAATCGGCTAGATCTCCTCCTCGGCAGCTCAAGAATCAGAGGATCTGCCCTAAAAAGAAGACGTTTTCTGGCAGACTGGGCCGTTGTCTGACGCGTCTGCTGTATAAACCCGGCCGCAAAATGGGGAGAGTTCGGCCCAGATCGCGCTCCCGCCGGCTGCTGTTATTATAGGCTCTTAGTTATGATAATCTGATGCTGGATTGTATCTTTGAGACACCGTCTCTTGAACTCGAGGCAGCACTTTTAGTCATGTCAAGAAATATATTTTTCTAACAATATTTTGCAATAGTTGAAGAATCGGTAAAATTTTGTCGGTGGTAAACTTTTTGGGAAAAAACATCTGTTAGAATTGGGAATTAAGCTAACTTTAAGCATCTTGATGTTACAGCAGTTCTGACTGGAAAAAACTCATATATGGGTCATAATAATTGTACCATCACATCAGTGATGCAGTTGAGGTTAGGTAATTTGAGGGTAGGTCATGCGAGAGTAGGCTAAGTGAGGATTGGTTATTTTCAAGTTTATCAGTCCAGAATGAGTTAGATAAGGGTAGACGAAGGTAGATCAGGACCGGGTAAACCATTATTGCTTACAAAGCAACTTGGAAAATATCCTTTAATATGAACTAGAGGTCATATATAAAATAAATGAGCAATAATGTGCACCAACGTTGTTCCCGGTTTTAGTCAATGAGGACTTTTTAAAATGATATTGTCCAGTGATTTTGTTCAAAAACATAATAACTCGCATCCATTCAACCTGATTCACTCCATTAACGAACATCACTCGTGTCTTCTGACACGTGTGTGACATCTTTCCTTCAAGGTATACTGCACTGCACGTCTTGGTGTTTGCCACTGCAGGCACCAGAAATAAGTTCATCGCTCCCTGACACGTTGACTGCGATACGACCCATCGATGTGTCGTTTGAAACAGTTTCAACAATTTTTTAAAATTAATGATATTTAATGAACCCAGTTAATGTTAAGTATCATAAAATTTCTAACAGCTTTTGAATTTAAGTTTGAGTTGAATACTGAACGTCAGTTTAACCCATCGCAGTGTTAAGTCTACGTAACCATGACGCGTATCCCAGAGGGTCGACATCTTTCTCGACCAATTGAATAAACTCTCTGCGTTTTCCTCTCGATTTGCCAAGTCTGAAGTTCTGAAGCCCTCGAAGTATTCCTCGCCTCATCAGCGGTCAAGTTTCTTCTTTCTGTTAATCTCAAATTCAATTCGAAGTGACGGACGGAGAGGTGGTCTGCTTCGAATCTCGAATGCAATCAGGACTCTTCTTTGTAAGTATTTTCTATGAACAAGAAGGCAAACAATTCTGCAGACGAAGGTAATATAATGTTATTAATTTACCCGTAAAAATGTTATTTGGCATGTATGCAGTTAATACCACACATACAGTGTGTGGACTGAGAAGTAAAGTTTTCATTTTGACGAGATTTCACAAAGTATTCATTTTGACGAAAGCATGTGAACATTTTGACGAAAGCATGTGAACATTTTGAAGCTAATTTGAGACTTTAAACTGGTCAATATTTGATTACACTTACAGCTATTTCCAATCATTCACTCAGCGTTATCATTTCTTCAAGATGCTAGGTATGAACATTTGGTTCGAATCTTCCGGACCACCTCTTTTATGACTCTTACATGCATATGATAACACTTCAGGGAGTGGAGGACTTATTTCTCAGACTGCCCGCAAAGAAGATTTCGTTTATGCTTCGCACTGAATTCGATTGACTTATTATTTAAATGCATTCACGGCAGAAAAAGAAATGCAGCCTTTCATAGATAATAAGTGCAATACGAAACTCGGGAAATGAAAAGGAATTTTAGTTGACTTTAATAGAAGTTGGAAAGTGCCGACTGGACTTTACACAAAACGTAAAAGTCAGTTTGCACTTCTTCGCCTATGCGGCGACAGGAGTTCTCTTCCATGAGCTCAATTTGATTTTCCGTTAAAAATTTCGGCTTCGTATACAAAAGTATACGAAGACAAGCACTAATCTTTCTAAGTCTTCCACTAGCAAAGAGAAGGCAACAATATACAGTAAGGTGACATTAGGAAGTACTGCTTAACCCTAGGAAAGGCTGGGTATCTATAAAATCCAATATCTATGAATTCCGTATATTGTTTTAATTCAATGTTTTGCCGTTTGTAAAGTCTAACTACAAATAAAATAGCAAGGATAGTCACTTTTAAAATAGACATTATTTCTTAGAGAGTTTAATAGGTCAGCACTAAAAACATAAATGAGAAAATGAACGTTTCGACCACAAGGGTCATCTTCAGCATCTGGGAATATACAAGAGATTTTTTACAGACAAAAAAAAAAATATACACACATATGAATAACATTTGTAATTGCTAACAGGAAATTTGCAAGGGGAAGGAAGATTGGGCATCATTTAAAACCGGTTTGTCTTTCATGATAAAAAGAGACTCTAAAATTCGAAGATCTGTTTGACTAGAAGATGTTGCAATTATCTGGAAATCATCTAAACGAACAGGCAAGTCGCACTTTTCTGCATGTGCACGCACAGAGGATTGAGAGGGAGAAGCAAGAGGCCTATTTGTTCGAAAGCTTCGTCCAGCATGCGTATTAATTTTCGGATAATTTTAGTGAACGCATACAAAATCAATTCTTTTTTCAATTACAAAGATAAGCTTCCGAAGGCTTTGCTCTCTTCAGTCGTCTACAAGTATCGTTGCGCACTGTGTGCGTCTGAGTACGTGGGGTCCACAAAAAGAGCCTTGCGTACTCGTGTAGCAGAGCATGCTGGACGAAGCTTTCGAACAAATAGGCCTCTTGCTTCTCCCTCTCAATCCTCTGTGCGTGCACATGCAGAAAAGTGCGACTTGCCTGTTCGCTTAGATGATTTCCAGATAATTGCAACATCTTCTAGTCAAACAGATCTTCGAATTTTAGAGTCTCTTTTTATCATGAAAGACAAACCGGTTTTAAATGATGCCCAATCTTCCTTCCCCTTGCAAATTTCCTGTTAGCAATTACAAATGTTATTCATATGTGTGTATATTTTTTTTTTGTTTGTAAAAAATCTCTTGTATTTTCCCAGATGCTGAAGATGACCCTTGTGGTCGAAACGTTCATTTTCTCATTTATGTTTTTAGCGCTGACCTATTAAACTCTCTAAGAAATAATGTCTATTTTAAAAGTGACTATCCTTGCTATTTTATCCGTATATTGTTGTTGTATAAATGGAGGGTTTCTTAGCGACGTCATGAAAAATTAAAATGCTGATGCTCTGAGTATTTGAATTATAGAGGGAATAGCCATAAGAATTTAATCAGAAAAATAAATGATAACATGAGGTTGCATCTGATAATACATGAAAACGAGGCGACATAAGATAGCGCGGTATAGCACCATCTATTATAATACAAAAGAAAATGCAGGGACAAAACGCAACGCAAGCAAAAGAACAAAGAACAACACAATGGGCAACACCATTACGGTGGGCAACTAATGAAACGAAACTTGGCAATGCTTCACACAAAGGCAGCAACCGTATTCTCTTTACTTTCACATTTGTCGCAATGATCAAAGGTGATCAGGCAAGCAAAATTCCCGGCACCCAGTCCTGAATGCTTCTCCAATTTTATGTCTCAACTCTGCACCTGCAACCTCAAGCTGTTTGCTTCCATCGCGGTTGACCTTATCAAAAACAGCCATTCTCCATCGAGGAAAGCAATCCAAGTTTGTCAATCCGCAGCTTTATTTTACCATTCAATCCAATTAATAGTTTTATTTATCACTTTCAATAGCCTGAGTTCAGTTGTTGTGTTAGCGGAAGTGAGAATTCATATCCGGTTAGGTGTTAATTAATATTCAAGAAATAAAAAAATTCGTAAATTGTTTACAAAACGAGTTATGACTTGATAGTTTCGTCATGAAATCATTAAAATACGCACCCTTTGAAATATCTATAAATTCCCCATACTGCTGTTGCAAAAATGACAGATTTCTTAGCGACGTCATGAAAAATTAAAATACATAGTCTTTGAAAATTCGATAAATTCCGTACATTCTATTGACTGATTAGGAAAAAAAACAACGGTGAACTTCGCGATTCTCGAAGTAACCTTTGAGTTTTTTCTGATCAGTTAATAGTCTATCGATGCAGCAAATACTCAGAGGTTACTTGTGAGTACTTGCTTATCAGTTAATAGTTTATCGATGTAACAAATACTCAAAGGTTATTTGTGAGTATTTGCTGATCAGTTAATAGTTTATCAATGCAGCAGGCGCGAGTGCATTCCACTTGATCGCTCGGTCTCGGGGTGCAGGCGACGGGACAAACACTCGAGTCGTCAGCTGCCGCAGAGTCAACACAGGTTTTGTTTTTAGTGCTGCCGGCGGCTGGGTGGCGGACGTACGTCGGTGAGTGGCACACGTACGACAGTGGGTTGCGGACGTACGTCGGTGGGTGGCGGACGTGTGACGGTGGGCTGCGGGCATGAGTCGGTGGGTGGTGGACGTATGTCGGTGGGTGGCGAACGTACGTCAGTGGGTGGCACACGTACGTCGGTGGGTGGCGGACGTACGAAGGTGGGTGGCGGACGTATGACGGTGGGTGGCGGACGTACGTCGGTGGCTGGCGGACGTACGTCGGTGGGAGGCACAATCACACACACTGGCTGGTATGAAGGGCAAAAATCCAAATTAAATTGATGAACAATTAACCTGCGCGTCTGGACTAGAATCTGGAAATGATAAAGTTTGAGAAATGGTAATAAATTTGAAATTTCAATAGATTGCTGCGAGATCGTGGCTTTAAAGCGCAGAACAAAAAGCAAGAGAGACTGTTCCGCAAAAAGAACTAAAAATAGACACCTAGCGAGTGCGCTCGTACTAAAGACAGTCATAAAATGGCTGATAGTGATATCAACCGAAATTAAGGGAGAAGTTGGTTTGCTTACCAGTATTAAAAATGCTATAAAATACGAAAGATGGCTTAGCTATCGATGCCTACAATGGTTAGCATTCAGGTGACACATTTGCTTGCACTCTATCTGGGACATGGAACAGTTGTTCTTACTATGAACATTATGCAAAACACTGTGCGTAAATGATATAAAATACTGTTGCTACCCACAAATGTACTCGGCTGTTAATTTAGTGTAATTATTGCTTGCTCATTGTAGCAAACATTCATACATCTCCTCACGGTTCAACTTGCTCATATTTTGATGCTGAAATCAACAGAAAAGGCATCTTAATTTATTATAACATTAGGTGAAAATGAAAGAGCATAAACTTATACGAGAGTTTTTGTGAAACTCACGATAAATATTATTGCTCATAGATTTACAGCACTAAAATTATATGAATAAACGCACAATTACATGCCTTATGTAAGTTTACGGAAAAAGTTTTTAATCACAAAGCTCCTTATACGACAGCCAATAATTTCAATTCAGGCAATGCTAGGTAATTTTATGTATTGTTTCAATACTGCTCAATGCAACCCACTGAAATTAAAAATTAGCACTTTATAATTTTTCGGAAAAGTCCACCGGGTTTACTCCAAATGTTTAACTACCTTTTCTGCTCGAATCTCAATAAGCGATCGTGCATTAATTTATTTTAACTCTTCTAAAATGCTCCAAACATTTTTCATTGAAACTTAGCTTTTTATCAGGGAAAATACGATCTGATGTTAATTTTTAAACTATGTGTTTTTCTCTATACTGAGCGGGTGACAAAATGCTTCTCTCTGCGGAGTTGAACACCCAATAAGTAAAAAAGTAAGTATTCGTCCACGAAAATTTTTAAATTCCCACAGACTAACGAACGTAAAAATTATGGAAGCTATAAGTGTTCAACGCAACGTAACGAATAAGATATCTAATCAAAAGTATGAATATGATTCCGTTCAAGAGTATCCGATTATGAACCATCCCTCTCCGATTGTTAAAATATTTTCTACTTCCAATGCGTTTTTAGCTCTTAATGAAAATCCCAAGCCCCTTCTGTCTCATTTCTAAGCGGGTATATGGTGTTGCAAGTTATATTCTCCTGGCTAATCAGTAATTACTACTCGCTGAACTTCTGAACTACTGAATTAGTAGTAAATACTATTTGGTGAGTCGTTTTGGCAGTTATTTCATGTCGAATCAGTAATTATTTTTGACTTGATAACTCTCAGCTATTTCTTGATCATGTTTGTCCAAATGATTGTGCAAATTGAATGAAAGGCGAGATAAACTGGTGCGTCATGGTAAGCTATGACCCCAAACTGATGCGTCATGGAAAGATATGACCCAAACTGGAGCGTCTTAGTAAGATATGACTCTAAACTGGAGCGTCATGGTAAGATATGACTCCAAACTGGTGCGTCATGGAAAGATATGACTCCAAACTGGAGCGTCATGGTAAGATATGACTCCAAACTGGTGCGTCATGGTAAGATATGACTCCAAACTGGTGCGTCATGGAAAGATATGACCCCAAACTGGAGCGTCATGGTAAGATATGACTCCAAACTGGTGCGTCATGGAAAGATATGACCCCAAACTGGAGCGTCATGGTAAGATATGACTCCAAACTAGTGCGTCATGCAAAGATATGACCCCAAACTGGAGCGTCATGGTAAGATATGACTCCAAACTGGTGCGTCATGGAAAGATATGACCCCAAACTGGAGCGTCATGGTAAGATATGACTCCAAACTGGTGCGTCATGGAAAGATATGACCCCAAACTGGAGCGTCATGGTAAGATATGACCCCAAACTGGAGCGTCATGGTAAGATATGACTCCAAACTGGTGCGTCATGGTAAGATATGACTCGGAACTGGTGCGTCATGGAAAGATATGACTCCAAACTGGTGCGTCATGGAAAGATATGACCCCAAACTGGAGCGTCATGGTAAGATATGACTCCAAACTGGTGCGTCATGGAAAGATATGACCCCAAACTGGAGCGTCATGGTAAGATATGACCCCAAACTGGAGCGTCATGGTAAGATATGACTCCAAACTGGTGCGTCATGGTAAGATATGACTCGGAACTGGTGCGTCATGGAAAGATATGACCCCATGGCCCCAAACTGATGCGTCATGGTAAGATATGACTCCAAACTGGAGCGTCATGAAAAGATATGACCAGATTGTGCGTCACGTAAGGATATGACAAGATTGGTGCAAAAGTTACACCCCCCCGCCCCCGCACCCCCCCCCCCCCCTCACACACACACACACGTACACACACACACCCCGCAACTCCCTGCTCCAACTGTCCCCTGAGGAGCTCCATCTCCGAGACCTCCAAGCCGTCAGCAGTTTACTTCTCCTCTTACGGAAGTCGCTCAATGCGGCACCTAAAGTTGCAATGATTTCATGATTTTATGATTCCTTGGCCTTCAGCTCTAAAGTTCACAGCCAATGGAGGGGAGGAACTGATGACTTGTCAGTTCAGACATCACCACCACTCCGAAAAGTTTTGTTCGTACTATAAGTAAAAAAAGTGAAAATATTTGCAGTACTTGTATCTATGATTGAATACTTTCAACATTGATTGAAGTTTTTCCTGTTTCCTTTGTATTATTGCTTTTCTATACAGTTTAGAGGATGTATGACAAGTAGGAACTATTTTCTTCAACAGTGGAAAAGGAATGTTTGACGCAGGAAGAAATTTATCAGTGCCGTAATGAAAGTTATTTTCGCCGTAATGTTATGATACTGAGTTAATAAAAGGTGCACTCAAACTAACTACTATGGGTTGATGATGCATTAGATTGTCTTCAACTAAGATCGTGTCAAGCTCCTTACTGAATTGTTTAAATATAGTTTCCTTCATCATTCTATAAGTTACGCAGGTTCTTTTTATAAATTGTGAGTTTCTACGTTTCATTCATTGACTCATCGCTCAATGTTTTTTAGTATAAAACAATGAAGAATTTTTTTGCTTTGGTTGATTACCGAGTCGCTTTGATTTAGTTGGGAGTTGCTTTCAGCTTATTGGCTTCACACACCTCGGCAGGGAACATCATTGCAGCGGAGAATCATAAAAACACCAATGAATTTATGTTAAATCATAAGATTCAAAAGGTACGCAGCTAAGTATGGAGACGGAAATGCATAAATTCTGCAACTAAATGAAGAATAAAGCATGGACACTTGCAACCAGCTGAAGATTATGAGTAAATTTAGTTGTTTCAAGTAACGAGATGATTTTCAGCCTAAAGTTCGATTCATATCATCTAAACGACAAGTTTTCTACACAGTTAATGTCATGTTCCAACATTCTACAGAAGTACAGCTTCGGTGAAATTCTTTAGGGGCAGTAAAATGTCAAGTCAAAACCACATATGATTTCCATTCACTATGTATGAAAAATTTTTCGCGGGCAGTAAAATGTCAGCTTACAACCAAAGATGATTTCAACTCATTATGTGTGGAAATATTTTCACGGTCAGTAAAATGTCAGATTAAAACCAAAAAAATTTCTGCTCATATTGCATGAAAACTTTTTTACGGGCAGTAAAATGTCAGGTTAAGCCAAAGATGATTTCTGTTCATTATATATGAAAACAAAAGAAGAACGTAGAAGCAAGGGCCAAATCGCAGTTCGAAGTGTCCGTTTGGAAGGGAGGGTTGCGACAGCAATGGACCAGCCCACGAGGTTAAGCTTGAATCCTAAGTTCAGTATCGATTATGAGGCGATGGAGCCACTGAGATCGGAGAGATCTAGGCTTGATCCTTTGAGAGACCGTATTCTCGATGATGAGCGGCGTAAAAACAAAGATTTTCAAAATATTCCAAGGTTAAGAGGGTGCTAAATTTTGATTGACTTCAAATGGTCTTTATTTTCGAACTGCCTTCGATAATGTTTCTCGTTCAAGGGTTTCTTGAGCTGCTTATGGCCACTTTGAGAGCATTTATTCAATACAAAAGGTAACCATCGGCTATCGATGCAGGTCCCTGCAAAGCCGTCGCGGTAAAACGAATGCAACTGTCTCGAATGAGCACGGTAAGCTACTGTGAACTTACAGCGTAACACTCATCTGAATGGTTAATAAATTCTTCTTATTTAATTTTTCAGCTCAGACGGAGGAACAAGAATGGGGGCCTCTCCTTTCTCCTTGTAATTTTACGCCTCAATTTTTTCCAAAAATAACCAAGGATGACTCAACTATCAATAACCAGGTTAGATAACGACATGTTTTAGAAAGATTAGTTGCGTCTCATAAACTGTCTAGCTTACTTCATAACATACATAAGCGCATTTAGTCAACATCAGACGCAGCAGTGCTGGCCATGAGACGCAGCAGTGCTTGCCATCAGACGCAGCAGTGCTTGCCATCAGACGCAGCAGTGCTTGCCATCAAACGCAGCAGTGCTTGCCATCAGACGCAGCAGTGCTTGCCATCAGACGCAGCAGTGCTTGCCATCAGACGCAGCAGTGCTTGCCATCAGACGCAGCAGTGCTTGCCATCAGACGCAGCAGTGCTGGCCATGAGACGCAGCAGTGCTTGCCATCAGACGCAGCAGTGCTTGCCATCAGACGCAGCAGTGCTTGCCATCAGACGCAGCAGTGCTTGCCATCAGACGCAGCAGTGCTTGCCATCAGACGCAGCAGTGCTTGCCATCAGATGCAGCAGTGCTTGCCATCAGACGCAGCAGTGCTTGCCATCAGACGCAGCAGTGCTTGCCATCAGACGCAGCAGTGCTTGCCATCAGACGCAGCAGTGCTGCCATGAGACGCAGCAGTGCTTGCCATGAGACGCAGCAGTGCTTACCATGAGACGCAGCAGTGCTTACCATGAGGCGCAGCAGTGCTTGCCATCAGACGCAGCAGTGCTTGCCATCAGACGCAGCAGTGCTTGCCATCAGACGCAGCAGTGCTTGCCATCAGACGCAGCAGTGCTGCCATAAGACGCAGCAATGCTTGCCATGAGACGCAGCAGTGCTTGCCATCAGACGCAGCAGTGCTTGCCATCAGACGCAGCAGTGCTTGCCATCAGACGCAGCAGTGCTTGCCATCAGACGCAGCAGTGCTGCCATGAGACGCAGCAGTGCTTGCCATGAGACGCAGCAGTGCTTACCATGAGGCGCAGCAGTGCTTGCCATGAGACGCAGCAGTGCTTGCAATCAGACGCAGCAGTGCTTGCCATCAGACGCAGCAGTGCTTGCCATCAGACGCAGCAGTGCTTGCCATCAGACGCAGCAGTGCTTGCCATCAGACGCAGCAGTGCTTGCCATCAGACGCAGCAGTGCTTGCCATCAGACGCAGCAGTGCTTGCCATCAGACGCAGCAGTGCTTGCCATCAGACGCAGCAGTGCTTGCCATCAGACGCAGCAGTGCTTGCCATCAGACGCAGCAGTGCTTGCCATCAGACGCAGCAGTGCTGCCATGAGACGCAGCAGTGCTTGCCATGAGACGCAGCAGTGCTTACCATGAGGCGCAGCAGTGCTTGCCATGAGACGCAGCAGTGCTTGCAATCAGACGCAGCAGTGCTTGCCATCAGACGCAGCAGTGCTGCCATGAGACGCAGCAGTGCTGCCATGAGACGCAGCAGTGCTTGCCATCAGACGCAGCAGTGCTTGCCATCAGACGCAGCAGTGCTTGCCATCAGACGCAGCAGTGCTTGCCATCAGACGCAGCAGTGCTGCCATGAGACGCAGCAGTGCTTGCCATGAGACGCAGCAGTGCTTACCATGAGGCGCAGCAGTGCTTGCCATGAGACGCAGCAGTGCTTGCCATCAGACGCAGCAGTGCTTTCCATGAGACGCAGCAGTGCTGCCATGAGACGCAGCAGTGCTGCCATGAGACGCAGCAGTGCTTGCCATCAGACGCAGCAGTGCTTGCCATCAGACGCAGCAGTGCTTGCCATCAGACGCAGCAGTGCTTGCCATCAGACGCAGCAGTGCTGCCATGAGACGCAGCAGTGCTTGCCATGAGACGCAGCAGTGCGAGGTGCAGCAGTGCTTGCCATGAGATGCAGCAGTGCTTGCCATGAGACGCAGCAGTGCTTGCCATGAGGCGCAGCAGTGCTTGCCATGAGACGCAGCAGTGCTTGCCATGAGACGCAGCAGTGCTTGCCATCAGACGCAGCAGTGCTTGCCATGAGACGCAGCAGTGCTTGCCATGAGACGCAGCAGTGCTTGCCATCAGACGCAGCAGTGCTTGCCATGAGACGCAGCAGTGCTTGCCATGAGACGCAGCAGTGCTTGCCATCAGACGCAGCAGTGCTTGCTGCAGTTAACATCTTGGAATCACTTGCCCGGCCGCAAAGAAGGCCGAGCTGCGGTGGGGCTGCGATGATCCGTCTTCATTTGCTGGGTTTCCTCCCAGTCGAAGGCTGATGGACGACCAGAGGCCGTTCCACTTCCCTCAATGCCCGTCCGACCATCGCTTAAGTAAGACTAAAATTTTCTATGAAGATAGACAAGCAGTGCCCGGTCAAACATTCCATTAAGATTTCGCTTCGAAGCTACTTTACGTCCAGAGGCTAGGGTGACTCTCACTTTTCCCTTGCTTCGTCTTGTTCAGCTATTTTTGCGTCTGTCGTTTTGAGGATGAGAAATCTGTGTGATCTGCTAGACCTTTGTTCAAAGGGACTTCCTGTGTGTCATTAATTGATGTGCTGGGTTTTTATAAGTTGTTAAGGCGCAAAAGTGCACGCGTGTGAGTTAACGAATTCCCCTCTTACGAAAAAAGGTTTTTGTATTAGGGTGCATTAACAAAAAATAGCACGTGCTGCTTGGAAGACATATTGCTTCAAACTAATTTTATCAAGCTCGCAAATAAATTTTCAACTAAAAATGTTTAACCGGAAATGCTTTGCCCTGCACTATCAATGAAGAGGTCTCTACTTTGAATACTTACCAAGAATGCCGTTCAAAAGGAATACGTCGACCCAAATATCAATCATATTGTTCTCTAACTCGAAGCGCAGAATAGTAAGCAGAGCTATCAAGCACAAAGTTCTCTAACTTGATATCATTAATTTACATTTATCTCTTTGACTTAAAGCACACTTCGGGTGTCAAAGTATTTAAAGTAAAATGCAAGAATAGTTCTCTTGTTACAAGTATGAAATCTTTATAAATGTTTTCATGTAAGAAATATAAACGTGTATGATCTAGAACACCGGGTAAAATTTTCAAGCATTTTATCTCAAAGTTCTCACACAGCAATTCAATTGATTGGAAGGGCTAAACGTCGAGGTACTTACTGGAATTGCGTGACTAAATGTTTCAGAACTGTTGCATCCATGATTCGCATTATAGTTCGTTGAGGCTAGGGCACCAGAACCCGGCGTTGTGAACACGTCAGTCACGGTCAAGGAAACAAAGTTGAGTCATTTCTATGGGTGAAAATACACCTTCTCTTTCGGCTAGCCAATATAACGGCTTCATTTCAAACAAACCTTGTGACGTCACTATTGCGACATGTCGTAAGGCCAATGGAGCTAGATTTGTGACTAGCAGTGTTGCTAGATGCAATGTGAATGCTTCTATTGGTTCGTTGCCATGACGTCAGCATTGCCACATGGTCAACGAATAAAAGACTGGTTTAACCCTACCTTGGCTTTCTACCCTGGTGTTGCACGGCGCAATATGAGCGCTGCTATTGGTTCGTTGCCATGACGTCAGCATTGCCCCACGGTCGACGAAAAAAAGACTGGTTTGATCCTACCTTGTTTCTTCTACCGTGACGTCAGTGTGGCCGGAGGATCAGGTGCAGGAGGCTGTAAGTTGCGTCTAGCTTTGAGGCGCTAATCTCAACGCCGCGTTTCCTTCTCATAATTCGCTAATGAGAAGTTTTATCGAGGTGATCAATTGAGCATGGTGAGCCTGCATCCTCAGAACACGCTCTCTTGAAGCAGTTTACTTTCTTTAACTTTAAGTCAATGAAATTCTTTTCAGTGTTAGAAGAATGTAGGGTTTCTGTCTAGTGATTTCTTCGAATCAGTTCAGTTTTATTTGCGTCTGTCTGTTGTGAGGTAATCATGTAGAATAGTGGCAAACTAAGTCATGTGGACAATATTTTATTTTCAAATTCATCGAAGCTTTTAAAAATATTTCTAATTTTTTTAGATATTTTAACCTTCTAATTTCCTGGAGTGTATGAAGATCAAAAGTCATTCAAGCTTTTTCTAAGCTCCAATATTCCAAACCTGTTATGGACTCTCCATTTTCTAGTTCAGACACAAACCATAATAGTTTCGAGTATGCAAATATTTTCAATGGCTGCTATAATTTCTAAAAAAAGCTCGAAAGTTCTTGGATCATACTAATTTTTCCACTAGACTGGTTATTTCCTATTATTTGAAACAATTCCCTCTCCCCAAAATGTACCATTTTCAATATCCTGAAATATTTATCTTTTCAGCATACAAAACTCTCTAAATGACTGCAACCATCTCAAATTTAATCATTGTTCTTGGTTTTATTTCTAACTGGCCTGTGTTGGGCGCAGGAATTAAGGTAAGGCTTTTAGGAGCAGTAAATTCCAGTCTTCCATTGCAATGATGGATGTAAGCTCCATACGTCTGAAGAACGCTGCCTGTCTTCGGCTTTATGGACTAAGTTCAAAACTTCTTGGACAGTTTTGTGACGTGCATGTAAGCCGCACTTCTGGACTCTCGATGTTGCGAGCTGAAAGCAACATGTGCAAACAGTACCTTGAAGCAGACCAGATTATAGAGCGGAAGAAAATGCGTTTCCCTTTTCTTTGGACATTATTAAATATTTCAAGGTTTTGTTTGTGCATTATTTATTCGACATTATTTTTCCGAACGATTTTACAAGGGGAAGAAACAAGGTAATGTTGAACTGTTTTAGCGTATAAATAGTGACAACGCAGCGACTTAAGAGTTTCATAAACTATGGAAGATTGAGTGCCCATGATATTGAATGCCTTTTCTAATTTTGCACATCAGGTTCAATAAACGCGACATTAGAGCGAGTTAGAAGAATTTTTCTAAATGTCTGAAACGGATCTGACTCCTGAGGAGTGAAACTTATTACTTCTTCGTATGCGTCTTCGTAACACGTGTTCTAGTACTCCATTAAACAAAACAAAACTTATACTGCAAACTGCATATATAGAAACGCGACATAATTGCAGAATCCGGCACAGAAAACATTTTAATTTTGGTTGAAAGTCAAACTATCTTTTTTCCGAACTGCGCGAGTCTTTTCGCAACTGTAGCCATATTCGCAGCTTCAGTGGTGAGGATGGAAGGCAGGTTATAAGGAGGTTTGCTGCAAGATTTGCATGTCGAAGCGGAGTTTACGTTCGACCGCTAGACACTCTAGCTGGGAAGCACAGATTTCCAGCTGCACTTAGAGAGCGGTGAACTTACGGTTGAAGTTTTAGAGCTACTTGTCTTAGTGTTGTGACATGTGTTGGAAGCAAATTATCAAGAATATTGAAGATTATTTTAACAAATTTAAAATACCTCAAAAGGAAATTTTTTGATTGTTATACAACATGTAAATGTCAATGCCCTTGCTGCTATTGCACTCACTGGTTCAGTACGCCTGTATTTGTTGTTCATTAGTTAAACTGTCCTTAATTGAAGTCCTCTAGTTTAACTTACTGGCAAAATTAGCTCTCGGAAAAAAATTATTTATTTTTCTCTGCCATTATTTCTTGCTTTTGTAAGTCGTGTCATCAAAACATGACACTCATTTGAGCTATTTTCGATACATTTAATAAAGATAATTATGACCAAATACATGAGGATAGTCAGGCATTTTCATGAACTCAGCATGATACAGCGCAAACCACAAACGTCTCGCAACATACAGAACGCCACACAGCCACACACAAACCACCCGTGTTATGTGCGAGCTTCAGTTTCGCGTTCTAATAAAATGAGTTCATGAATTTAAAGCTCATTCACTTGTAATGGGGTGCATTTTTGCGGTAATGCGGCATCAGGTTGCGATGATGTCGTTGAAGGAAAGTAAGATGATTTGAGCATAGAGATATTGTAGACGATTGTCAAAAATGCTCTCCATGTACATTGGTTTATAAATGTTTCATACATCTTCAGTGGTTTATTTAGCATCATAATAAAATTTTGATAAAGAGATATGAATATATATGAGTGGTTTGCATTCTGCATATTCGAATTATAGATAAATTATGTTTTCTTCTTCCATGATTGATGTAAATTTGACACTTGACTAGTTTTTCATACTTGTTTTCAGGTTAATAATGACCATGGAGGTCAAAACGTTCCAGAAATTTTTATCCATTGACCTTCCTAAATAAATAATGAGATTTATGACGTGTATCTTGGGACATTTATTTATGATGAACAAATATTATAGTTACAAGAAAACCTTCGTTTCACGTGAAAGTTTTTGGAGTCCTCATAAGGATCCTAACTCCAAACCAGGCCTTGACGATGGCTACACGTTTCAGTCTGCACTTTTAAATTAAATAACTTGAAGCAAACTTATAAATTAAATGAGTGCATATTAGATATTAAATGAATGCATGAATGTCATTCGTATTTATTTCACCATAGGTAAGGTGACGAGATCAGCAACCATTTACTGTTTTTGTATTCAGCTCTCCTCGTTTAATTGATGAGTTCATGCAAGTACAATAGCCACACGGGGACTTAGTGATGGAAATGTCGTGTGCCTAATGCCTAGGTATCAAAATTTTGATTTTTGTATTGACTTTTTAATTGATTTTTAAATTTTGATTTTTCTTATTGATGGTAATGTTTTTCTCACCCTTTAGATTTTTTCGTTAGCTTCATCGGTATATTTGATTGTTGTGAATAAATTAAAAAGTTCGTTTAGGTAAAATGAGGTACTGCTTGTGCTTTGAATTCTCAGCAATTTGAATTAGAGCAAAGTCAGCTCAAAACTTTGCTGAGAATGTATACTTTCAATGGTTCACTTTCAATATTTATACTTTCAATATTTCACTTCCTACTTTCCGAAGTGCTATTACCGTACGTCACCTGAGTGGCAATTCTCAAGTTCTTTGCCCTTAATGAACATACTTGAATGAAAGTGTGCTGCATTTCATATTTAATCTATTCTGTCACACACATAAATCAAAAATTTCCTCTAAGAAGATTCGTTCTCCCTCTATATATACTTAATGCTAGATAATAATTACTGAAATATTTAGGAGTGGAATACTAAATGGGGGGCCTAAGCTGTAAATCGTTGCGCCCAGTGTAATGCAAAGTGGGGAATTGAAAAGCTATAAAGTAAACAAAAATAATATTGCTCAGAAATTAAAAAGGTTTTAATCTAGAGCTCAAAATATTTTAGGAGTGCTGGAATAATTTATTAAATGGCCGTTTGTTGGGATTCTGTGTTAAAGGTAGTGCTAAAGGTGGTTAAACCTGTGATAGAGGTAGTTAAATGTCAGGAGTAAGTTCCGTAGACTTTTTTAAAATAAATTTCTCGCATGTTGCCTGAGGTAGACTGCACGAACAAAAACATAGTCTTTTTATATTTATTCAACTCCTGGTATACGACTTCAATCCATTTCTTTGACTACCAATAACTCTACATGAAATTTAACCTATAGTAAAATTCAAAGAAAAGCTGGGAAAGAATACGCAAATGTCTGATGCGTAATGAAACCCGCAAACTATTTATTTAGATTATAATACAATCTTGAGATACACTACAGATAACTCAAGAATAGGTAACCTTACTCAGAATTAAACTCACACACACATTGAAATAATTTACAATAATGCACAAAGAATCCTCTGGAGCTCAGGTAAGACTTCGAAGACTCCAAATGCCGTGTGAAGATTCCCAGACTTAGCTGACTCCAAATTCTCAGTGAAGATTGCCATCAGCAGTCTTTGTATAGCGTGCGGTGCTGCGGCAGAGCTCAGTGTGTGGCTGGCCAGCGCGGGGGGTGGTTATCAGCGCTCCAGTTGGTGACCCTCACAGGATAGTGATCCTTCTGTGGCTTCTCTTTCAGTCTCGTCCGATCGCGTACTCTGATATATTATTGCCTTATCTTGAACTAATTTGAATAAGCATTGAAAATATTTAAAACACAAGGAATGTGAATCTTAAAGAACTGCACATGGAACAGTGCAAGAGAAAACACGAGGTTGCGAAAGCTTGAAGTCGTTTGTTTTATTATTAACAGTTGTAGCAAGTCAGCGATAACTCATTTTTGAGGGAATCGCTAAAATATTCTTCCTTTAAAAATAATTCTTGGTCATTGTTTCATTCTGAAGTTAGGAAAGGAAACTTAAAATCGTTAAGAAAAAGCATGTAAGAGAGTGCCCAGCCGAGGGCATCATTGGTGGTCTGAGCTGTCGTTGCTCCGGAGTGTACTTGTGGTGCACATTCCTGCTGACGCTGCATTCAGCAGTAGCGTTGTTTTGCTGAAGCTGCATTCAGCAACCGTCTTGTTTTTGCTGAAGCTGCATTCAGCACTGCGTTGTTTTTGCTGAAGCTGCATTCAACACTGCGTTGTTTTTGCTGAAGCTGCATTCAACACTGCGTTGTTTTTGCTGAAGCTGCATTCAGCACTGCGTTGTTTTTGCTGAAGCTGCATTCAACACTGCGTTGTTTTTGCTGAAGCTGCATTCAGCAATTGTCTTGTTTTTGCTGAAGCTGCATTCAGCACTGCGTTGTTTTTGCTGAAGCTGCATTCAACACTGCGTTGTTTTTGCTGAAGCTGCATTCAGCAATAGTCTTGTTTTTGCTGAAGCTGCATTCAGCACTGCGTTGTTTTTGCTGAAGCTGCATTCAACACTGCGTTGTTTTTGCTGAAGCTGCATTCAACACTGCGTTGTTTTTGCTGAAGCTGCATTCAACACTGCGTTGTTTTTGCTGAAGTTACATTCAACACTGCGTTGTTTTTGCTGAAGCTGCATTCAGCACTGCGTTGTTTTTGCTGAAGCTGCATTCAACACTGCGTTGTTTTTGCTGAAGTTACATTCAACACTGCGTTGTTTTTGATGATGCTGCATTCAACAACTGCGTTGTTTTTGATGAAGCTGCATTCAACACTGCGTTGTTTTTGATGATGCCGCATTCAACAACTGCGTTGTTTTTGATGAAGCTGCATTCAACACTGCGTTGTTTTTGATGAAGCTGCATTCAACACTGCGTTGTTTTTGCTGAAGCTGCATTCAACAACTGCGTTGTTTTTGATGAAGCTGCATTCAGCACTGCGTTGTTTTTGCTGAAGCTGCATTCAACAACTGCGTTGTTTTTGATGAAGCTGCATTCAACACTGCGTTGTTTTTGATGATGCTGCATTCAACAACTGCGTTGTTTTTGATGAAGCTGCATTCAACACTGCGCTGTTTTTGCTGAAGCTGCATTCAACACTGCGGTGTTTTTGCTGAAGTTACATTCAACACTGCGTTGTTTTTGATGATGCTGCATTCAACAACTGCGTTGTTTTTGATGAAGCTGCATTCAACACTGCGTTGTTTTTGATGATGCTGCATTCAACAACTGCGTTGTTTTTGATGAAGCTGCATTCAACACTGCGTTGTTTTTGATGAAGCTGCATTCAACACTGCGTTGTTTTTGCTGAAGCTGTATTCAGCAGTCGCAATGTTTTCGCTGAAGCTGCATTCAACACTGCGCTGTTTTTGCTGAAGCTGCATTCAACACTGCGTTGTTTTTGCTGAAGCTGCATTCAACACTGCGTTGTTTTTGCTGAAGTTACATTCAACACTGCGTTGTTTTTGCTGAAGCTGCATTCAGCACTGCGTTGTTTTTGCTGAAGCTATATTCAGCAGTCGCAATGTTTTCGCTGAAGCTGCATTCAACACTGCGCTGTTTTTGCTGAAGCTGCATTCAACACTGCGGTGTTTTTGCTGAAGTTACATTCAGCAATTGCTTCACACTCTTGCTGAAGCCGCATCCCGGTGCCACGATCAAAATTTTGATTATGCATTTCAAACATTTAGCAACTGATACTTTTCTCCTAAAAAATGCTCAATAGAGCATTTCCACTTTCGTTGCGTGAAAATCTTAGGATCCATTAATTTTTGCAATGATTCTTGCTGTCAACACATTTTACTTTGATATAGTTTTTCCTGCTCGGGACTAAAAGTGCTTATTTTTGATAAAACTCTTATACAAAATTGAGGTGTGTCCGTGTAAGGTAGCAAGTCGAGCTTGCTCCCGGCAAGGAAAGGTTAGTAGACTCAGTTGCCTGCCCCTTCACTTGTGAGCTTGTGTGACCAACATTTTTTGTTAGCTTGAATAGCTGCTGTGCACAGAAAAATTCAAAATTTTTTTCAACAAAGTTAACGAAAATTAAACAACAATAAGCATAACTATTCACTTCTGATAATCCGGCTATTTTCACAGACTAGGTCTGTCTCATGTTTTTCTAAAATGTTTGGGCATGGTATATTTTATTCCATATATAGAGAGCTTGGTTAGACATATTGTAATAAATACTAAAAATTAGGAAGCCTAATATAACCATGAGAGATTTCAAACCTACCCATAAAAAATTTAAAAACACATATGTTCCTACTTTTTTCTGTGGTCACCAAAAATTTTCAGGGGCTTGATAATAATAATAGTTTGCAGCAATACGCGTACCTAGTGCATGGGATCTTCAGGCCTGAGCGCCAGTAATTTGAATGCTGCATGAGGTACAGCGGCGGGCTCAGCAGATTAAATAACACATGAAACAGTGAACCTTGAATTGCTTTCTAGACCTTGTTATTCAAGTCCTCCTGGATGCTATATTCTTTAATTTGAAAGCCTACGCAAAGACATTTTCGAAAAAAAACAAGTTTAATAAACCCTACGTGAACTTCTTATGGTGTCTATTTTTTCTATATGTGTCGTGAAACATATTTTCAAAACAAAAAAACTATAAGGATTTTTGAAGAAGCACAAAAATTGAAAGAGATACAATTGATAGGAGTATAATGTAGCTTGGCTTTATTCATCATTTTTGACAAAGTCTAATTCTAGAAACAGCGTTCAATGGCGGCGCCCAGCAAACTTATAAGAGAACGGAATGTGTAATCTTCAACTGCCTGAATTGGGTAAATAAACTTATCCTACTGATCAAAAACTTTATTGCAGCTTAAAATCTGAAAATTAATGACTTTATGAACCGACATCGGATTATATAAATATATCGGTGACGGGGGCACGTAAACGTGTATTTGGAGAAAAATTGAACTAGGAATATAAAAATACTGGAAATTTATGAGTAAAATGAAGCACAATCAGGAAACTAATTTACATATTTATTGGTGGAAACGCCTAGTCAAATTGAGGTACAAATTTCGGTACCTGCTGTAATGCCTATGAGAAGCATATTTTTTAATCACTGGCTGCACTGGTATTTAAATATTCGGAGTAAATTCCCAAGAGTTTTTGAGGTGTCTCCAGCGTGTTTCCATTCAACATTCGCTTTTCTGTACGGATGTCTTTCAAAGCAAGAGTAAGTCGAGTCTCACGTCTCGGTAAACTAATTTAAAAATTTTTCGTACACTTTACGATATGTCTCCCACTCGCTGAAATAGTTTGGACAAATTAAAACATTATTCAGCATTAGAAATTAGTAGCAACAACAAATTTCTGCCATCCATCTAATGAAGAACTGAAATATGCCCGTATCTCAAATTTTACATGGTATCTACTAAATAATTTAGCAAACCCTTACGCTTTTTAGTTGCTTTCTTCTGCATTGGGTTCGTAATTCACCTGAATGTGTTTCCGTTTGTTTAAAATAACTTACGGAAAAACGCTTCAAATGATTCTATCGAGAGAACTAAAACTATTGGCATTTTCTTGGAGAATGTGTCTCATGGATAATAGTTTCCACTCATTGCTAAGTGCGATATTTTAGTAAATAAATGGTCTCATGTACAAAATTTAGATGAAAAGTCGTCCTGGACAAAGATCTACATGATCATACAGTACGAAGAATTTGTAACAACATTTCTGGGTCTATTTTCCTCCCGTAGAAAGAGGAAGAGCTACAGCGAGCACGAATCAATGCGAATTAATCTGCTGAATATTACAGAAGGCAATTACTCACGATAAAAAAGCTGATAATGACGATGGTGACGGTGGGGAAGATAATGATGACACTAGGATGTCGTGGTGCAGAACTCATTACCGTGATGATGCGCTCCAGGAAAAAGAGGTGAAATAGATCCAAAGAAGAAACGGGCTTTGTTGGAAGTGTCAATTGTTGTGTATGAGTTACTGCTGCTGGAGGTGACAAAAGAATATTCCAATTAATCCTCCTTTCTTCTGTGAATGAAGACTGTGATTGTATTGTTGAGCATGAGCTCTGTCACTCGCAGTTACCGCAAAAGAAATCTTGCAAAGATCTGGCGATTTTTTATCGTCGAGCATCATGCAGTCAGCTTACTGTTCGACCTCATTTTCGACATACTGAGTGCTTGAAGAAAAGCACATGTTAGGTTTAAAAAAACATGTTAGGTAAGGGAATTCGGATACTTTCCAACATTCCTGCGACAGGAATTAGGAATTTAATCAAGGTTAAACGTTTCGAAAAATACCTAATTAATGTTAGCAGCGACGTTTCCGTTTTGCGAGATACTGAACAAATCTTACCATGTTCAAGCTTTATTCATGTCATTCAAACGGAAATAATACCAGCTTATTTAAGGGGTCGAGTAACTGTCACACGAGCATTCATTTCTAAAGTAAAGTTCCTTTAGGAATATCTGTGAAAGACGAAGTTTGGTGATGATGTCTGAATGTTAAAAGCCCAATCTTTCACGGGTTGAAAGATCTATGACGTTCAATGAGATTTCTGGTAATAGTGATGCGTTACTATGAACTACCTCCACGCGGCGTCTATTAAAATTCTTGATTTGGAGTATTTGCATCTCGAGCTCAAGTTTGCTGCAAAAATTTTGACTCGAAATCCAGTAAAGTTGCTTCAGACATGCGCGCCGTAAAAGACCAACTGTGAAAATCACGCTATGATCTTGTCCTGCCTCCTCAATTGGGTTGGCTCAATTCGGCGGGCCTAATTCGGTAGGCTCAATTAGCTAGGCTCTATTCAGTAGGCTCAAATCGGTAGGCTCAATCAGTGTCCTAAATTTCAAGTTGGATTGCCCAGTGATAATTTCATGAGGGAAAACAGTAATTTCTAGATTAAAAGAAATCTATTTACATCATGGTAACATTAAATTTGTTTTATAATGTACTTTTAAATATTTTTAGGTCATCATTTTAAATAATAATTTCATTTCGTTAAGGAATAATTTAGACCAAAGAAAATCATCCAGGAAAGTATTCAAGACTTTTAAGTGCAATCAACTCTGTTGAAATAAACATTCAAAATTAATTAAGATATAACTTCGAAGCTCAGTATAATTAGCGTACAGTCAGATTTAAAAATGCAGCCAAATTATTTCCAGAGAAAGTCCTTGATTTTGACTCCTGAATAGTAAAGTTGATGACGAAGTTTTGTTTTCCCCAAGCAGCCTCAAGAAATAGCTTTCTAATGAGTAGGCGTTAGTTATAAAATATGTAGAAGAACTTGACGTAACTGGCGCTGGCTGGAAAGTAACTTGGTCATTTCCCCCTTCGATATCTTCTGTATTACCCAGCCGAAATTTGTAGAAAAGTTATAAATGCAGTAAAAATAGTGTTTCTACAATTCGCAGCCGATGTTAAGCATTTCGTAAGCCTGCTGTTCTTTCATCGTAAGAAATATGTGAATTTATTCATTGTCATGAGTAACAAGGCCCGTGACTCAATATCTACAGTGACGATTGCTTTATTATTTCAAATGCGAAAAAGAGACCTTTTTGATCAAATGCACTTCTTGCTGGAGTAATAATACGCTTAAATAAATCGCAGTTCTTATTATTACATACGCGGTGCAATGAGAATTGAAGTCACGTATTGCAGACACGTTCTGCATAAATAAATAAATATGAAACATATTTTTATATTTTTTTGATAGCCACTAAACATTTTTCCAATCATTAGTGCATCCAAAATTTGCTGCAGATCCCTCAAATGATGACTTTACTGAAGACTATCCTTCTAATGACAACGACATCTCAGCCTTGACCATCCATCAAGACACAATTCTCACTGGCAAATCCCTGGACACCAACATACCCTTTAGTACTTTTAATTAACGTTGGGCTTGAGTATTCCTAACGTAAGAATCCATTGAAGTCAATGCGCATAAAAATTTTTTCAGGTTACATGTATTTAGAGAAGTGAAGGACTAACGATAGAACTTGCTGAATGTTTATAACAGGAAATGGAGATCATTGGAGAACATTCGATACATGCAGTATCTTAGTCTCTTGTTTACTTGATAGCGATGTGTGTGTCACTTCCTGTATGCTCACTTGGTTGCACTGTGTGGGTGTGAGCGTGTGTGTGAGTATGCGTGTACGTGTGTACGTGTTTACGTGTGTGTGTGGGCGTGTGAGAAAGCGTACCGGGAGTTAGTACAAGAGTATTTTCAGATATTTGCCTGTAGAAATTGCTCAAAAATTCACAAATTTTGTATTTATAATTGTTTTTATGAGACAATACGTTCTTGACTATTGGTGCATCACTTTGCATGTCGCACACAAACTTAACGATAGACCCAAGGATATAAAAAACGAACAATACGAGTTCACGATGGCAATGATTAAGTTGGGCTTCAGTTTTGTCAGGGAAAATTATTTATTATTTCGGGAAAATTGGAACCATTTTTGAAAATCGGCTTAGATGCGTTAAAGAGCTCAGGTTCTCATGCGCGTCAAGTATGTTGACGCACATATTTTGCCGAGATTCTGTACGCAATAAATTTGAATCACTCGCAATACTCCAGAGTATTTCGGATCGATTCGCATAATACATTCGTGTATTCTAGATCGCATTGTATTTCAGATCGAATCGCATTTTATGAACACTAGGGCTTTTGTAATACAGATTAAGCTTTGATTTATGAATAATAGGCCGAGGCAAATTCGTCCTTCTTTCTCTGAGTTTAATGCAACAGTTTTTAAAAAATTGAAAAAACAGTTGAGAAAAAAGAAACAGCTGCTGGTTGAAAATATATATTTACCTTCATCTTGACACACTTCACTAACGCAATTTAGCGAAACCTCCGGATTTGAATAAATTAAAACTAAGTTTAGCATACAGGATCGAAACCTCATGTATATTAATTTATCTGAGAGGTATGATTAAACAATAATATGATTCAATCTCGTTCGCTAAAACAAGTTTTTGGGCAAACTTTCACGCGACGGATTCAGTAGAATGAATATTGAAGTTCATCCGACGTAGTATGCTCGCTGAAGAAAAACTACCTAGAGGTGTTTCATCACTCAGGAAATTAAACCGTAGTTCATTAAACTAATGTATACGACACATCAAGAAAGAAACACGGGATTTTTCACATGGGCCATCGGATCCTAGCTTCTTCTTTGTGCATCGAGAAGGAAAAACTCGTTGACTTTTAGCGTCAGATTAATCTGCGAAAAGAATCTGGGCTTTGATAGAAGGCTTTGCATTTTTCATGAGAGTGTCTTGATTTTACGGGGCAGCGATAGCATCGCCGGCCGACCCTCGGGCCAACCCTCGGCAAAAACGCGCGAGGGGAATGAGGGAAGCAGGACCGCCTCAACGCCTCCAGTTGGCCACGTGTGGCATGAGATGCTGGGTAGGGTTGTGTAAAGGAGGGTTGAAATGGCATAAGATGTGGCATGAAACTGTGCATGGGAGAGTTAAAATGGCATGAGATGTGGCCTGGAGCAGAGCAAAGCAGAATTGAAATTCCTTGAGATGTAGCATGAAGTTCTACCAAAAAGATAAAAGTGTCATATATAGCATGAAGCTGTGGAATTTTGAAGGCGGTTTGAAATGGAGTGAGCTGTGACATGAAGCTGTCCCAGAAGGGTTGAAATGTCATTTGTGACGTAAACTGTACGAGGGAGGTTTGAAACGGCATGAGATGTTTCATAAAGCTGTAGGAACAAAAGATTGAAATATCATATGTGACATGAAGCTATACGAAGCAGAGTTAAAATGCAAAGAGATGTGTCTTGAAGCGCTGTGAAAAAAGGATTGAATTGGCATGAGATGCAGTGCAGAGCCGTAAGAGAAGAGGGTTAGAAGATCATGAGTTGTAGCTGGATGCTTCAGAGAATTCGCTTATGTGTCACATAATGTGATTCATAGGCAAGTTGGATTCCCGTTATATTTGAAAAATTTACTTTGAAATGGCAAGCAAAGCAATACCTTTGACATGAAAAGAAACAGATGTGATGGGGTTTTAAATAAAAAAGGAGCTGGGACATTGAATGTGAAAGAAATGCTTATGGAAAAAGATGAAAGAATTACGCCTGGGGAGAAACTTGGAAAAATGCTACAATGCTTATAGTTTTAAGAATTTATGGATGCAAAAAAGTGGCTGACACTTGAAGGATGTGTTTGAGCTGTAAAAAGCATCATAAAATGAAAAATTCAGCGAACAAGTTGCTAAAATAATCCGTGGATAATCTGATTTTAGGCAGCAGGGGTAGAAAGGTCACACTTTTATCCCATAATACAAAGTTGAAAAAAACTAGAGTCGATAGTGCTTACCTGTTGCATATTGCATTTCATTTGGTACGTGGTAAACCACACTAAATTTCGATGATGATTTTTGCAGTATTTCATCTATAGTCGCAAGGTACTGCTCAGTTTATTAGAGCTCTTTCAGCTTTGATTTTTGTTTTTGATTGCTGGTGTTTAGGTTATTTAATCAAACTAGAAGACATAAAGCTACAAATTAACTCGCTTGACTTCACTACCATAATTTTTCACTACCTACAAATAATATACAGACTGTTTTTCAAAATTTCGCAAGCCGCGGGAATTATTGCTGTTGCCCGATTCTTATCCCGCAAATCCTGTTTGTGCTGACATTTGTGGTGTGAATGAGATGAAATTACGTTTGTGCTCACGTTTGTGATGTAGCTGCGAAAATTCCTTTTGTGCTGACACATGAGCTGCGCAGGAATTTTGTGCTGACACATGAGCTGCGCAGGAATTTTGTGCTGACACATGAGCTGCGCAGGAATTCGAAATGCACGGGACGGCAAACTTGGAAGTCGCTTCATTACATGTGAACTTTTTAATCTCAACGCAAAAGTTTGGCTTTAGTGAACTAACGCAATTAAGGAGAACTATATTCAAAGAAGAACTTGACATGCTGTACGAAAAACTAGCTAATATGCTGCAATTAGACTTTGTGATAATCTTAGAAACTTGAAACTGTCAAGAGTTAGGGCAGCTGCTTAGGAAACTCGAGACATTGAGATAACTGAACTAACTTCCATTTGATATTTTGAAGCTTATCGTTAGTATTGAATTTTGAAAAACGATAAAATATAAAATTTCCAACAATAGATCATGATTGGGCTCGTTCACTATGTGTAATGTAATTTTTTGGTAAAAATCTGATGTTGCCACACATCTGTCACCGCTGCCTAGGCAACAAAGTAACGTAAGAATGATTGAGTTCAATGGAATATCCTAATAGTCACTTGGTAAAACCCTCAACGGAACAATTTTTGGCTGATAACGTTGACATAGTTTTACGTTGTTTAGGATTTTGAAACTTTTACCTGACAGGACACATGAACACTAGGGCTTAAAGCTAACACTATACTTCTAAGTGCGTTTATGAATTTTTTTTCCAAATTCGTCTGTAACATGCAAATACGAGATTTTCAATGAATGAAAATTGATAAAAATACTATACATTTTAGACAGCTTCGCAAAAAGAGCTGTTTAGATTTCTAGGCGTAAGCGATCTTTCCAATAAAATCGTCGCTTGAGAGCTGACCATGTTATCAGATAGTTAGTATCAGAGTTTCTTGCTGAGCATGGTGAGCGTTCTGGGCATTTCGCTGAGGAAGAATACTAGCAATTATGAATTACGATGACTGAGTCTGTACTAGAGCGCGAATCATAAGTTCGATGGTCAATGGTTCAATGTGAAGAACGAAAGAAAAAAAAATGTTTGCCAATGATTGGATCTCTACTTTTTACTTAATACTGGTTCATTATTGTATTCATGCTACGATGTAGGAACAACACTTTGAAAATATTCACACTGAAATGACAGACTGAATGACAACACTTTCATGTTATAACCATACGCAATAGGAGCTAACATAATTATAAATACTGTCACGTAATATCAAAACCTTTTCACCATTGAAATTTTCCCTTTCAGAGAACGCAGATGCTTTTATTAAGCAAACATTTATCAGGAAATCTGGTAAGTTAGGTCAATAGTACATAAATGAATACTTCTTCGGAATAATATGCTTTGAAGTTCGCTGAATTTTCAGCCAATCTCACGCTACTTCCCAGAAGATGGCTAGCAGGATGCAAGCCTCAAGTTTATTAATTCTTCATGTCTACGTGAGCCTGTCAGGTGAGGCTGTGTACTGTGTGTACTTGTGCGCATCAGGTTGCAGCGCAACGCACTTCACTGGAGACATGCGAACTTCATATGACTTGACCCATTTGTTTCAGAATTGCTTTGCTGCAGGACGAAATATTACGGCAATTTCCCTTGATTAGCATTCATGAAGCCCAGTTAGATGTGGGCTTTTCTTCGAAGTCTTTAGGATGACGTGTTTAGAAGTATTTTCATGGAAGTATTTAGAATGAAGTATTTAGAAGTATTTTCATTTAAGTGTTTAGAATGAAGTATTTAGAAGTATTCACATCGAAGTCTATAGGGTGACGTGTTTATAATTATTTTCATTGAAGTCTGTAGGATGACGTGTTTACAAGTATTTTCATTGAAGTATTTAGAATGAAGTATTTATAAGTATTTTCATTTAAGTATTTTGAATGAAGTGTTTATAATTATTTTCATCGAAGTATTCAGAATGAAGTGTTTAGAAGTATTTCCATCCAAGTGTTTGGAATGAAGTGTTTAGAATTATTTTCATAGAAGTATTTACCCCGATACCAGAAATTTCTCAATGTCCCTCAGAAAAGCGGTGGTCGATGAAGGGTTAAGAGAGTGGTCTGCCTCACGCCTCCAATGAATCCACTCCTCACGAGTCTCCTTGACCCAGTTTTCAAACAGTAAATTGAGAACTCATAATAAAACTGGCAATTGACAATTGTTCCTCGGCAATATTCGGTATCGGTAGTGACATTTCAAGCGTAGATTTGCAGGCAATATTGCCCTGACGCCGTGGACCGGTAACTGTCAGCTTCACACCAGAATAATCACCACAAAACAAAAAGAGAGTAAACAAAAAAAGCAAAACACCGCGACAGCAACGAACGGTGTCGGCGAGGCGTGATGATGTCACCATGAATTAATTTCAGAGACGCTTTTGTCAAGTTCAGAGACGCCTTTGTCAAGTTCAGAGACGCCTTTGTCGTAATGAGGTTTGAGAGAGACTTGGTTGTGCATCAAAGCACCGGCATAGATCTATCACGGATTTGACTCAACGAAAGCCAGGATTTAATCAGCGATGCAAAAACTGTTCGCTGTAGCGAGTTTTGTCTGTCAAAGGAACATCTATAACCATCAGTGCGAAGCTAATAACTGAGTGTTTTGCATATCATTCAATGTAGCTAAGTTCTGCATATTTTCCAATACTCATCAGCAAAGAAAGAGACGCACTCGACACAAAGCCTCCAAGTAAACGAAGACTGATCGTGTAAAGCGCACATCAGTAGCACGGCCTTCCTGCGATT
The DNA here is from genome assembly GCA_030386875.1 of Morinoia aosen. Taxonomy (NCBI): domain Eukaryota; kingdom Metazoa; phylum Arthropoda; class Malacostraca; order Amphipoda; family Talitridae; genus Morinoia; species Morinoia aosen. The sequence continues at coordinate 17,242,799 of CM059559.1, forward strand.
TTCTTTGAAGTCTGTCAGATTGATTAAAATTTTACGCTGAATCTGAAAGTGAAATTTGTGAAATCGATTCGCGACGTATTCTCTTATTTTCATTTCACATACATTAAAGCTATCCTTTAACTACATAGTATTCTGAAACTTCCTTTTTATTTAAACAATTCACAACAGAACAAATACACCTATTTACTCGGAACAAATATAACTATTTACTCGGAACAAATACACCTATTTACTCGGAACAAATATAACTATTTACTTGGAACAAATACACCTATTTACTCGGAACAAATACACCTATTTACTCGGAACAAATATAACTATTTACTCGGAACAAATACACCTATTTACTCGGAACAAATACACCTATTTACTCGGAACAAATATAACTATTTACTCGGAACAAATACACCTATTTACTCGGAACAAATATAACTATTTACTCGGAACAAATACACCTATTTACTCGAAACAAATACCCCTATTTACTCGGAACAAATATAACTATTTACTCGGAACAAATACACCTATTTACTCGGAACAAATACACCTATTTACTCGGAACAAATATAACTATTTACTCGGAACAAAAACACCTATTTACTCGGAACAAATACACCTATTTACTCGAAACAAATACACCTATTTACTCGGAACAAATATAACTATTTACTCGGAACAAATATAACTATTTACTCGGAACAAATATAACTATTTACTCGGAACAAATACACCTATTTACTCGGAACAAATATAACTATTTACTCGGAACAAATACACCTATTTACTCGGAAAAAATACACCTATTTACTCGGAACAAATATAACTATTTACTCGGAACAAATACACCTATTTACTCGGAACAAATATAACTATTTACTCGGAACAAATACACCTATTTACTCGGAACAAATATAACTATTTACTCGGAACGAATATAAATATTTACTCGGAACAAATATAACTATTTACTCGGAACAAATACACCTATTTACTCGGAACAAATATAACTATTTACTCGGAACAAATACACCTATTTACTCGGAACAAATATAACTATTTACTCGGAACAAATACACCTATTTACTCGGAACAAATATAACTATTTACTCGGAACAAATACACCTATTTACTCGGAACAAATATAACTATTTACTCGGAACAAATACACCTATTTACTCGGAACAAATATAACTATTTACTCGGAACAAATACACCTATTTACTCGGAACAAATGTAACTATTTACTCGGAACAAAATTGAGTCATGCCAATAAATGAACATAAATGCGAGTATTCCCGTGTTCGTACGTACATGAATGTGATTGTTTTGAAAAGTCATTAAATTCTTGTCCATCCCCGTTGTTGAGGTCTCACGAGTCCGGGTCTAATGCGGTCTAAATTATGCCGCAATGATCAGTTATTGTCCATCGCTTATATTCATCACTTTAGAATTATAGAACTTCAATCAGTTCAATGATGTCCGATATTGCTCATAAAGTAATGATCATTCGTCAACATTTCTGCCCTATAAGTTTAAACAGCAGTCTAAAATACCTCAAATATATGTATAGCTTATTTAATACATTGCATATCTAATATATAACAAATTCAGTATATGGCGTAATAAATATATTGCTCATTCAACATGTAGAATATCCTATATGCTTATCTAAGATATAACTTGTACAAGTATTAAGTATGAAGCCCATCTATCATGTCCACTACATAGGACACCCAATATCGATCATGTAACATGATCAATATATAGCATATCCCATATAAATCACATTCAATATACAACACATGCAACACTTACCACGCCACTACAGCGTACATAAGTGCTGCAGCACACCCCCTCCCCCCTCTGCCCCCAGGCTGCGTGGTGTTGCCCCCCGGCGGCGGCGCAGGCGAGAGCCCGAGGTTCGTGTCGGAGGCGAGCAACCTCACCGTGGCTGAGGGCCGCAGCGCGCGTCTCGAGTGCACCGTCGACGCCCTGGGGGGCAAAAAGGTGAGCTGAACACCGAGCTCGTGAACCTTTGTCAAATACGTCCCAGCTGAAAACGGTAAGCTAAACACCGAGCTGGTGATCCTTTGTCAAATACGTGAGGTCGAAATACGTTTGAAATACGTGAGGTATGTTTGAAATACGTGAGGTCAAAATACGTTTGTCAAATACGCGAGGTACGTTTGAAATACATGAGGTCAAAATACGCTTGTCAAATACGTGAGGTCAAAATAGGTTTGAAATACGTGAGGTCGACACCGAGGCGATGCTCGTTTGTATGGTCTAATTTTTGAAATACGTCACGGGGTGAAAAAAAGTGAGTAAACACCACACGGTAGAGGAAACAAGGTAGAGTCATTTCTATGGGGGAAAACACACTTCCTCATGTTCGGTTAGCCAATAGAACGGCTTCATTTCAAACAAACTACATGACGTCACCATTGCGACACGTCGTTAGGCCAATAGTGGTGCCAGATTTGGGGCTAGCAGTGTTGCCAGATGCAATATGAGAGCTGCTATTGGTTCGTTGGCATGATGTCACCATTGCCAAACGGTCCACGAAAAAAGGACTGCTTTAACCCTACCTTGTTTCCTCTACCGTGGCAAACACAGAGCTTATGCTCATATGTAACGTCAAACGTTTGAAATACCTCGCGTTGATCTATTTTTATCAGGACTTCGAGAACTTTTTAGTGCTTGGGTAAAATTGGTCTGACGACTTCAGTATCTTTTCCGAATTATCATGGGGTTGAAGTGGTTGTATAATTTCCTGTAGTGTCTCCGATGTACTGCATATTCGAGTTGAATGAGCTTCCTATATTTTTCCGATTTGTCATCGAGTGATGCCTTCCATGATAAATTCTGAACTTGGCTTATCCAATTAATGCATCCACTTGATTACGACCGTATGCACTCAGTGCGTTCACTTGAGCTCTGCCGTGCCTACTGTGTTTTCATACGAGTTTTGCCGTCTCAATTGCAGGTTTTCACTTGAAGGCAAATTTATTTATCCATCACGCTTAAGCAATAAATGAAATTTATTAAATGGAATTGGACTTTTGAATTGTCTGAAGTGTGTTTTCAAACAGCAATGAATCTCTCATCGCCCATTCTTTTGTATTTAACCTCATGCCTGAATACAGGTGGGTCTGCAGCTATTTTCCGCTTCATTCCAAAGCAAAGACAACCAACGTACACCAATTTACCTTTTTCATAACCAAATTAAGGAACAGGTTTAACATTTTTTCAAACACGGTAGTTATTTATTTTGATGCAAAGTAATTAACAGAAAGTCCATTCCCTGTCCTTCCATAAAAAGTTAAAAAAGGGCGCGTGTGACAAAAAAGAGCATGAGTGAAGGTGGAATCCTATTCCACATTCCAGTAATCCAGTTTTGGATATTTTTCTCCTCTCCAGATTGTCTAGATCCACAAAATACCTGTCCGGTGCCCCTGTGCGTTGCGTAATTTGTTTGCTATCTGACAGCACGAGACATGGTAGAAATGCCAAAATATGGCTCATTTCTGCCATCATATCATTTTATTTTGAGTAAATTATAACACAAACCTTGTATTGAAGACTACAAAATTGATTAATATAATTTTTCTACTAATACTTTAATGCTTGTGCGTGATTTCTTTTGTTATCTGACGGCACGAGACGAGGTAGAAATGCTAAAATATCTCTCATTTCTCACGTCATACCATTCCCTACCATAATAAACAAACGGTACCACAAACCCTGCTGTCGATACTGCAGTGAGGTCGACGTGAGGGTTCGTGGAAAAGGGGCTGTCTTCTGTGCAGCTACCTTTTTCCGGGTCGCTAGCTTTTCCGCCCAGCTGCCCTTCCTGAGGTTCGTGTGGGTACCGCCTACGCTGTAATCAGTCCGTTAGAGCAGCAAAAAGGAATTTCTGTTAGTGCTAAACTACGGCGATACCGTTAGGGTGAGATTTGTGTGGGTACCGCCTGCGCCGTAATTAGTCCGCTAGAGCAACAGAAATAATTTCTGTCTGTCCTTAAGTACGGCGGTACCGTTAGGAAGACGAGCAACTGTCTGCGCCGTAATCAGTCCGCTAGTGCTCCTCAGGATATTCCTGATTCGCCGAACTACGATTGCGCCTTCTTTTTCGAAAAGCTATGTGGAATAGTTTGTCCTCACAAGAGGGTTCCTTAAGACCCTTAAAAGGAGAAATAAAACTCTTTTCACCTTAGAATGTGAAGCCTTTATTGCTGAATCTCTTTACATTACTTCTTCAACATACGGATACATTTCCTCAGTGATTTATTTCTATTTGCAAAATTAGTGTGTACTAACATGAGCTACTGCATAACGCGGTAATACCCATAAAATTACATTTAAAATATTAGTGTTATTTAGCTAGGTAATCAACTAATAATGGAATGTTGGAATTCAATTCAAGGGTTTCTTTAGGGCTAACTAAAGTAAATACACAGATACACCATCGGCGCACACACACACACAAAGCTAGCCGGGTACAGGGAGCTGAACACTTAAAGAAAATGTCTAAGATTATGGGTAACTAATATAGACCGGACTCGACACCACTTGCGCTGCCTGACACCTGCCCTCACCCCAAACAAATGGCCTGGATCCACACAGGCCCGTCCGGCCGTTGGATACCATACCATTTCCCATTCTAACAAACAAATCACAACAGATGGCCTGGATCCACAAGGGTCCCGTCCACCCCTTGGATACCATACCATATCCCATTATAACAAACAAATCACAACAGACGGCTTGGATCCACAAGGGTCCCGTCCACCCCTTGGATACCATACCATATCCCATTATAACAAACAAATCACAACAGATGGCCTGGATCCACAAGGGTCCCGTCCACCCCTTGGATACCATACCATTTCCCATCATAACAAACAAATCACAACAGATGGCCTGGATCCACAAGGGCCCCGTCCGCCGCGCCGTGCTCGCCACCGGCACGCAGGTCGTCACCAAAAATCCGCGCATTTCCGCCTCCCGCGAAGGACAAACTTTTGTGCTGAGCATCGACGGCGTCTCCGAGGTGGACCGCGGCGTGTACCTCTGCCAGCTGAACACCCAGCCCACGCTCACCCACACGCTGGTGCTCGACGTGGTCGGTGGGTGTTGTTGGGTGTGACTTTAGAGTCGTATAAAATGTCATTAAATTTAAATAAGGATTTCTGATACTCATTTTTACGAATTTTAGTTGGGTGCAAGGTTTAACGTACTCACTCATGCCTGCACTCATGATCCAGAACGCAAAAACTTATTCATCCATATAATTGAACCGAAAAACAACATTCTCTCCGGCAACATTTGTTTACTCGAACTTAAATGTGAAAAAGAATAGATGTCGGAGCTTTTTTGACCACATGAACTTTTAGCTATCCTAATCTAATTGTTTACAACTTGTGTTTTGTTTCCCCAAATGGTTTAAGATTTTAACACCTGTCAGGTAAGACATGTGGCATCACATGTGTGTATAAATTGAGCTCATTGCAGCTTCTAGTATTGAGGTTACTGATGATAGTTTGTCGAGTTGTAAGTTGACCGAACCATTATGGTCGCTACTGTACATTTATCTCGCATAGCGTTGTAGCTCATGTCCTACTCCCTTGATGACGGTAAGTAGAGGTGAGTGCTGGGCAATGTTATAATTCGTCCCTTACCGACTGAAATTATCACTGCAAAATTACGAATGCCATTATACACAATATTACGGTTTCAAATCTCTATTACGGCGTAATAGTATAACATTAAGCATAACTTTGTAGGGTGTATTTGAAAGCGTTCTCGTTTGTACAGCGAGCGACTAGTTAACTTCCTTTTTCGAAGTGAATGACCTGAAGCTTACAGGATCCCTAGGCAGGTAGGCGTGGTCTCACAATTGACCATCATGTCAGTTGTGTGACCTTGTGGTTCAGTCGCCATTGTGCATTGGAGTAACGAACAGCGTGCCTTTGATGTAGACGCCTATTTTTCCAACGGAAGTTATGTGATTTCAATCCAGCGAGCTTTCCCTGTCCCGGACCAGAAATCTATTCTTTAGTGGGTGACAACGTTCCGCGAAACTGGCTCGGAACAGAGAAAAAGAAGTGAAGACTTTAAGGGCATCGATGGCTGTGTTGCAAAATCGCTTCCCAGGGCGCCTCATCTCCCTGGGAGGCAATTTGGAGTGGCCGGCGCGCTCTCCCGATTTGACCCCATGTGACTCCTTTTTGTGGGACTTTAAAATCTCGTGCCTACATATAATGACCGCCCACAAACTCTGAAAGATCTGAAAATAAACATTCAGGGAGAGACGGCAGACATTCATTATGCTGGAGAGAGGAATGAAAAACTGTAGAAATCGGTTCACCCTATGTGCGATTATGGCGGGCGTTACTTAAGCGATATCACTTTCAAAACTATATAAGCCACAACTTGAAACATGTAACTTCTGCGTAAATAAAATAAATAAGACGACATCTTCACTACATTTTGTATTATTGCAATACGGTATGCGGAAGTTCACCTGCTTCCTGAATTTCAATTTGTCCCTCGATCCCTGCCGCAGTGCCGCCCGTGATCGTGGACGGCAACAGCAGCCGTGACGTGACGGCCGACGAAGGCAAGGACGTGACGCTGACGTGTGACGCTCGTGGCCGTCCCACGCCGTCCATCCGCTGGGTGCGGGAGGACGGGGGCAAGGTGCTCAGTGGGGGCACGGAGGCAGGTGAGGGGGCGTGTCCTAGGGGGGGGGCAAGGTGCTCAATGGGGGCACGGAGGCAGGTGAGGGGGCTTGTTCTCAGAGGGGGAGGGGCAAGTAGGTATCACTTTCACTGAATTTAATTACTTTTTCTTGGCTTTCACTGAATTTAATTACTCATTCTTTGATTTTAATTCACAAATATTTTATTTATTTCATTAAAAACCAACAACGTCGTGATAGGAGAGCTAAGCATGGGATGCAAGCGCTGTACAGTTCACGCGTATCTTCTCACGTGCTCACCGTGGCCGAGTGGTCAAGAATGCGCCATTACATTAAAGGTGTCGGCAGTTCGAATCCCGGCAGGGCCGCCCGGCCGTGATTTCTCCGCGTTGGGAAAAGGCTCACGTCGAATACATACACTCAATCACAACTAACTCTTGACAACTTCCCTGACACAATGCAGTTTGCAAATCTTTGGTGTTGCTACAGATTGTAATTTCTGATGTAGGGGTGATGTGCAGGTGATCAGCAGCCCATTTCTGGTTGGTTAGGATACCGCAGGCGAGCAAAAAGGTAACACAGTGCACTTAATGATCGCCTGCTGTGTGCGGTGCACAGCACAGCACCAGCTCAGCTGCTGATCTTCTGCCCCCCCGTCTGTCTCCCCAGACGAGTGGGTGGGCCCGGAGCTGCGACTGGGGCCCCTGCAGCGGGCCACCGCCGGGGCCTTCCTGTGCATCGCCAGCAACGGCGTCCCGCCCACCGTCAGCAAGCGGGTCTTGCTGAGTGTTAACTGTGAGTGTTGTGTGTTACTGAGTGTTGCTGAGTGTTAACTGTGAGTGTTGCGTGTTGCTGAGTGTTGCTGAGTGTTATCTGTGAGTGTTGCGTGTTGCTGAGTGTTATCTGTGAGTGTTGCGCGTTGCTGAGTGTTGCTGAGTGTTAACTGTGAGTGTTGCGTGTTGCTAAGTGTTGCTGAGTGTTATCTGTGAGTGTGGCGTGTTGCTGAGTGTTATCTGTGAGTGTTGCGCGTTTCTGAGTGTTGCTGAGTGTTAAATGTGAGTGTTGCGTGTTGCTGAGTGTTGCTGAGTGTTATCTGTGAGTGTTGCGTGTTACTGAGTGTTAACTGTGAGTGTTGTGTGTTACTGAGTGTTGCTGAGTGTTGCTCAGCGTCAACTGTGAGTGTTGTTTGTTGCTGAGTGTTGCTGAGTGCTGTATACAGGCAGACAGAGGTTAGAGATAACAATGGAGAAGAGCAGCGTTTACTGGTAGGATGCTGTACAGGTGGGGACGCGAACAAAATGCGCGGGCCCTAAAGAGCTCACCGCTTATAAGACCTCTGAGGTGCACGGGGGAAGAAGGGCATGGATGGCGCTTGGCGCACATACCTCCCCCCTTTACCCGGATAGGTATTCAATTATAAATAAAAAAAATATTATTCGGGCGGATAAAAACAAAAATTTTAATTCCAAACACAAAATCCGCCTCACATGCTCAAAGGTAATTCTATTAACTAAACAATTAAATTTGATCAAACTCAGTAAATGATACCTCGCAATTAAAGGTGTAATGTCGCACAATATTTCAATACCGCAACAATTATGTAAATGACAAGCAATTTCGACATCAGGTAATCACATGCATAATTTCAGAACCGTCAAAAACAAAATTCCTCCACTGAAATCATCACCAAATTAATTGACCATCGCCACTTGACGTTAACAAAGTCGCGCATAACACAAAAATTATTATTCAAAAAACAAAATAAACCTAGGGATTATAGGGGTTATAGATTAACTGCAACGTGAAACACGAGTTCACCGGCAAGGCAATTTCGGAAAATTTTATAAGAATCAAAACTATTACCTCGTAGGTAATGGAAAATAATTCAGAAAGGATGATTAAATTAGCTGAAAATCAAATTAAGGCATCATTAAAGTTTTCACCAAAAAGAAAAATTCAAAACCTCGTCTGCGTTACCGTAGACTTAAAAATAGAAGTTAGATAATGTTATTGTTATTGATTTTTATAATATTAAAGCCAAACATCGCTCCAATTAGAACAGAACTTTTCCACTATTAGTAAAAGAATTATCGAAATAAACAGAGTGCCGTAGACTCGTAAGACTTAATTCTATCGATACATAAGGATATAGAATGTGGAGTAAGATATAAGAAAACATGTAGTAAAATCAAACACACGCTAGTTTAAAACATCAATTATGAATATGGAAATTGGGTAAACCGTTTCAAATTATCGTAATCCAATAGTAATAAAATGTAAACAAAGTACATAATTTTGAACGACTGAATTTATAATTACCTACTTCAAGTTTCTAAATATACTTAAACCACGTTGGCAACACCACGAACATGGTAAAGTAACATTGTAGAACATAGGCACTCTTTTTCAAGTTGGGTTATTTTGTATTTAAAGTCAATGGTTCACCGTATCAATGGTTCACCGTTCAAAGTCAATGGTTCACCGTATCAATGGTTCACCGTTGTTCTCCTTCCCTTTCACGAAGGTGAATTCGCAAAACCTTGTGCATGAAAAATAAAAAGAAATTTCAAATAATTCAAAAAACAACATTAATAACGAAATAATAACTAAACAAAATTAAAGCAAATCCATTAATTAAATTTCGCACAACTACAAATGTTACCACCATCGTTTTCTCCAAACATGTTGCACTCGCTCGATCGCATAGTGAGCGTAAAACACATACAGCATTAGCATGATTAAATAGTTATTAAATAGCGAGAACTAGATTAAATAGTGATTATATAGCTTATACGATTATAAAACATCTAAGCGGGTTAAACACATTAAAACGCATAAACCCTTAAACGCATAAAACTTTTCAACATGTTTCTTATTACATTTTACCCTCCAATGTTCACGGAGTTAAACGCATCCAAACAAAAGCATAATTCTTGCATAATTTTCAACAACGCTTTCCCATCTTCAGTCCGAATTTTAGTCGCATTTTCAACTACAAATAAACTCGATTTTCAACGAGCGCATAAATTTTTCCAGTAATATTTTCCAGCTCCTTCTTTTTCCAATATTTCAACTTCAGTTTTCTCATAATTTTTCTTATTATTTTCAATCTCAAATTCCAATTCTAAAGCTCTACTGTCGTCAAAGTTTATGTGTTTTTGGTTTTTGAGAACAAAGTCGCTGAGGCACCACGCCGTCTGAGCGGAAACACGGCTCAACCACGTGTACGCGCCACGTGCTTAACACGCGGTACTTGCCCGTACCCGCTGTCACTCGCACAGCACGCGAAGCTGAAAAGAAACGAAAACAAAGAAACAATTAGCATGGCCCGATATCAACAACATGAGTTAACAACCAATTGAAAATATAAAGAAATTGAAATTCAAACAGGTAAATAATACTAAGTACGAATCTCATTAATTGAGTTAACAGTCTACTCATGACCCCAAATGTTAAAGCATAAGTTTAGGCAAAGTCCATTCACCTCCCATTAATCTAAAGTATTTACTCTCGGTAAATTCTCGTTAAAAGGAAAATTGAGAACCTATAAATTGAGAACTACATTTTTGAGTCTCGTTCGGGAAATTTCCAGTCACGTGAGTGCTGATTTTAAATCGATTTCAAGTTTAATTTAATTTTGCTGAGACAGTAAAAGTGCACCGCCGCATCGACTCGTCAGCCAAGTCAGCGCATGCCTCTCGCCGGCAACGAGCTATTTTTAGCTGCGAACTAATTAAAAATCCACAGGCGTGAGCAAGGAAAAACAAAAAATAGAACAAATTTCATAAACAGCAAATTCCTCACAAGCACGTATTCACCGAATAAAACCTCGAATTTAAAAACATAACCAGAAAGGTTACTTCAGTTCAAAGAGATTCACCATGCTGCTTTTTGCAGACGAACACTACAATGCAAAATTAGAAGCAAATAGATTATAAGCAAAACGTTTACGAGAATACAACGAAACAGAGCAAAAGCACTGAAAATACTTGGTATATACATAAGAAACATACGTAAGAACGTACTTCAAAAATCAAATCAAAATCAATTTTCACTTTAAATGCTTGACAATCACTTTTAATCTTTCAATCAGTTGTAAATTGTCAATTGGACAATTTTGGTATTCAAGAAAATAAATTGCATTCTTTTAGAATTGAAACATTTTAAATTTCATTTCAAAAACACGATTGAATACATAAGGTACTTTTTAAGGTAAAAACACGATTTGTTGTCAAGGTAAAAAATCAATATTGACGTTAAACACTCTGAATTTTAATCGTTCAAACCGTTGTTAATTATCCCGTAGAAACTTTGGGAGACTTGACGATAAATTTTACATTCATTTAAGGTCTGGTTAATTTCAAATGCATTAATTTATTTATTTTAATTTCAAATTTACTTATTATGAAATTCGAGTAGGCTTGCAAAATGACTGTATGACGTACTAGATTGTTTATACGTGCTCAAAAAACATTAAAAACAGCCACTCTCGTTAAACAAATAGCTAAGAAATAAATCAAATTTTATTACTTTTAATTAGTCTCCACAATTTCATAATTGGTCTCCTTAATTTCTCCAAAACACATCTTATTCGTGACTATTTACCAGTCATATTCATATCAGCTGTCAACTGTTGCCAGACAAAGCCACAGGAAATAAAGCCAACAAAGCGCTCACGGCCTTGCTTGAGTTCAATGCCTTGTGCAGCCTGTGCTGAGCACAGCTCTCGGCCTTGCGCCGGCGTACAAAAAAAAAAACATCTGCCTCTGCATCAAGCAAAAAAAACATCACACTCACTCGTGTGCGCTGCAGTGCAGCTGCACTGGTAACTTTACTCGATACTCTTTACCAGTGATACTTGATACTCGATACTCGTTACTCTTTAACTTATTACCAGACCACCACGTGTGGTAAATTAACGGGCATCTATCGCCTCTCATTATTATTCGCCAGCACAATGACAACCGCAATCTACAATGCTTAACTCTGACCGTCATGGTATCAATGGTATTACTTCCACCACATGAAATTATGAACCGAAATCAGAGTCCCAATGAAAATCAACGGTAACAGCTTCTGCAAAAGCTTATTCACTTAATTGTCTGCGCGAATTACTCAACAGTATTACTCGACCTCGCTGGTAAATGTACCTGGTAACCTTAAACCATTTTACCAGATATATCCACAGACTTGTCGGTATCTTTACCAAGCGCTGCAACGCTTTATTTATTCTCTCACGGACATTCACTCTGCCGCGGTATCTTCTCTTTTTGCTCTATTTTTCTCACATATTTCTCACATATTTCTTCTATCGTACTCAGAGCAATAACATCAGGAATGTATCATCTGAACATCCATTATTACTTACTTCACTTGAGAGAGTATCTTCCAATTTTAATATATTTTTAATTCTCGAAATCACATTGCATTTCTCAGTACATATTTCATCACTATTACATCATTTCAATGCATTGTACTACTTTCACATCATCTTTTAACTAATTCCTGTCATCTTAATACAGCGAATTGTTCTTTCAATAATTGATCCTTTGATCAGTAGTACTTCCTCGAAATCAAAATGCAATGATTCTCTTGCAAACAATTTTCCTCTTACTCTCTAACTGCTTGAACGTTGAGTTTTACAAAGGTCTTCAGCATTACCTTTGGGCAAATTGGAAACGCACATCCCCCTGCAGCATCCCATCAGACGCAACCAGCAAAAAAACTCAAATATGATCTTTAAAAATGACACAATAAATGTCCAAAAAATAGTCACCCCAAAAATGACCTTTCTGCCCGCAAACAAACAGGGATACTTTTAAAGAGCATTTTGCAACTGACCGCCTAGCTCAAATTACAGGGAGCATTACATGACCTAACTGTTGCACTGGCTACAGGAGGCATTTAAGGATACTTATGTCTCTTTCGCCAACATATCATCGCTAGAAAAATATTCGTGGCAGTCATTGTACTCACTACAGGAGCGCTGGTTACTGGAATTTCAGGCATAGTTACGTTGCTAGTTCGATTTCTAGGTATTACACAAATAACAATTACTGCTCAACTGAGCTTAATGATTGCTCAAGCGAAAATTAATTGAGGCTGCAATACAAATACAATACAAAATTAGTGTTTCAGGCTACAATACAAAATTACTTGAAACACTTATAACAACACTTCGAGAAAATAGTGCCACTCACATTAAAAAAAAAACAGCTCTCATAGCATCTTAAAAACAGCTCATGTCTAGGGGTTATTGAACACACTGCTTGCACTCACTGGCTAATGCAAAAAAACTGCCTGGCAAAAACTCTACTTCTGCTGACGAGCGCTTTTACGCGGCTCGGCCGATGAATGTATGAAGGGAGGCGCACTGCACGCTGTCTGCCTCACGCTCAATAAATATCTAGGCTGCAACGGAACTGTAACAATTATAAATATTTATTGTTTCTGCGTTACTTATCTTAAATTGTAGGTTTAGTTTTCGTTGTCGAACGATGTCGCGATCTCTGCAGTCGTTGGAAGCGATGCACCGTCACTGCTTCGTCCGCAGCACGAAGATATCGTAGCTGTAGTGGGCTGAATCACCTCGTAGATGTAGTTTAAGATCTGTAGCCGCCCTCTCGCAGATCTCTGAAGCTCTCTGTAGACGCTGTCCTTATTCTCGATTTCTTGTTGCTCTGACTGTCTCTTCAGATTCTTCTTAGAAGTTATAATTCTTGTCGTCACCAGACGATCTTCTCGGTAGTTCTCTTAATTTCTCTGTAGTTATCAGTAATCTCCTCCGCCGTGTTGATTTGCTGAAGTCACTGGATCTTCTTCTCAAACTTCTGTACTTCTCAAACTTCTTCTTCTCAAACTTCTGTACGTCGAATACTATATCTACTTGACTTCCCAAATATATCTTCACAAATTCGTGGGTTCGATCCCCATACTGGCCACCAAATATACAGGCAGACAGAGGTTAGAGATAACAATGGAGAAGAGCAGCGTTTACTGGTAGGATGCTGTACAGGTGGGGACGCGAACAAAATGCGCGGGCCCTTAAGAGCTCACCGCTTATAAGACCTCTGAGGTGCACGGGGGAAGAAGGGCATGGATGGCGCTTGGCGCACAGCTGCTCAGCGTCAACTGTGAGTGTTGTGTGTTGCTGAGTGTTGCTGAGTGTTGCTCAGCGTCAACTGTGAGTGTTGTTTGTTGCTGAGTGTTGCTCAGCGTCAACTGTGAGTGTTGTGTGTTGCTGAGTGTTGCTGAGTGTTGCTCAGCGTCAATTGTGAGTGTTGTTTGTTGCTGAGTGTTGCTGAGTGTTGCTCAGCATCAACTGTGAGTGTTGTGTGTTACTGAGTGTTGCTGAGTGTTGCTCAGCGTCAACTGTGAGTGTTGGGTGTTACTGAGTGTTGCTGAGTGTTGCTCAGCGTCAACTGTGAGTGTTGTTTGTTGCTGAGTGTTGCTCAGCGTCAACTGTGAGTGTTGTGTGTTGCTGAGTGTTGCTGAGTGTTGCTCAGCGTCAATTGTGAGTGTTGTTTGTTGCTGAGTGTTGCTGAGTGTTGCTCAGCATCAACTGTGAGTGTTGTGTGTTACTGAGTGTTGCTGAGTGTTGCTCAGCGTCAACTGTGAGTGTTGGGTGTTACTGAGTGTTGCTGAGTGTTGCTCAGCGTCAACTGTGAGTGTTGTGTTACTGAGTGTTGCTGAGTGTTGCTCAGCATCAACTGTGAGTGTTGTGTGTTACTGAGTGTTGCTGAGTGTTGCTCAGCGTCAACTGTGAGTGTTGTGTGTTACTGAGTGTTGCTGAGTGTTGCTCAGCGTCAACTGTGAGTGTTGGGTGTTGCTCAGTGTTGCGCAGTGTTGCTGTGTCGAGTGTGAGTGTTGCGAGTTGCTCAGAGTTGCTCAGTCTCAACTGTGAGTGTTGCGTGTTGCTGAGTGTTAACTGAGTGTGTGCTGGGTGCTGACTGTGAGTGTACTGCTGCATTGCTCAGTGGGGAGAGAAATAGAATTTTTAGGCTCAGAACAAGACTTGAGAGTAACAGATCTAGGGCTTCCAAAATCATAACAGTTCTTCACATCTTCTACTTGTAGCAAGTTGCACAGACTTGACAAAGGCATAGGTACAGTGAAGCAATATTTGATCTCACCTCATGCGTTACCTTCTCATTATAACACTTTAAGTTAGACTCTCACTCCAATAGTTCTGTGTATGGTGTACCATAACTTTGTAATTATTTCACTTTACTCTTCAAACCCACTCCAATAATTTTTTCTTTGGGAGCAGCATTACCTTCACATTATTTCACCTTATTCTCGACACCCACTCCAATAATTTTGGGTATTAGTGGACAATGATTTTTGCCATACTTTTTTTTATTTTTTAAATTTTATTTCCCATACCAACTTCAATAATTTTACGTATGAGTGTTAATAATTTTGGCATCTGTGGTCCTCCGCAGTCGCGCCCGTCATGGAGGAGCCGCATCCCCCCAGAGGGAGGCGTCTGGGTGCACCCCTGGGGTCCGACGTGAAGTTCACATGCACGTACGCCGCGCACCCACCCCCCCAGGTCATGTGGCACGCACCCTCCGGTCACGTGGTCAGGGAAGCCCCAAGGACCTCCGTCGTGGAGGAGCAGCTCGAGGTGAGAAAGCTGCGGCACCCGCTGTGTTGAAATAATAATAATAATTTTAGAGCAAATATGCAGAGTGTCCTAACCCACAAAACACAGAATTTTAGGACGCTCAAGTTTAAGCGGCCCATAGACAATCAATTTAATTGTCAATATTAATTATTGTCAATTATACTGATAATAAAATTGATCGTCTATGGGCCGCTTTAGAGGCGTGGTGTTCATCGTACGGTTGCCCAACTGGCTTTTCCTAGCCAAGTTACTAACTAGGAACTAAACTAGGAACTAGGCCATTCTGCCTGAAAGACATCTACGCCGCTATGAGGTGAAATTATCACTTAACCCACTCTCCAGTTTTGACCTCTGATTTGTGGGCTAGGACACTCTGCATATTTGCCCTAAAATTATAATTGGGCGATTCGTCGAGAATATCACTCGTAGAATAAAAAGAAGAACCAGAGTAAAAACCAGCATTACATTTATTGCAAACGTTTCGGAATTAAAATTCCATCATCAGTCCTAAAGCAAGATATTTTTTTCAATCTCAATAAAAAACCTATTATGAATAAATGTAATATTTGTTTTTACTATGGTTCTTATATGATGAACTAAGAAGAAACTATGATTAAAGCTTTAATAATCTCTCTCGAAGTCCAAGATGTTTATTTGTCACCCAGCCTCTGGTATGAGAATCTTCCTGGAGTCCAAGATGTCTATTTTTCTATTGGTTGTAGCGTTGAATATTGATATATTTCTGTTGAGTTGTGGATTTGGGAGTTTAGCAACTGCTTTTCATCCACGCGAGGGGCTTCGTCCCCTAGCGCTGGATGCCCATTAATTCATTGCCCCCCTGCCCCCCCCAGTCCCACAGGGGGCGCAGCTCCCTGGCCCTGAGGGGAGTCACAGAGGACGACTACGGCCGCTACAGGTGCGAGGCGCGCAACAGCAGAGGTGGAGACTCCGTCACCTTTGTGCTCTTCGGTGAGAACTTACGTCTGGCAGTCCTTGGGTGTCTGGTAGTCCTTGTTTTGTGTACCTGGCAGTCCTTGTTTTGTGTTCCTGACAGTCCTTGTTTTTGTCTCTGGTAGTTTTTGTTTTGTGTGTCTATCAGACCTGGTTTTGTGTGCCTAGCAGTCCTTGTTTTGTGTGTCTGGCAGTCCTTGTTTTGTGTGTCTGGCAATCCTTGTTTTTTGTGTCTGGCAGTCCTTGTTTTGTGCGTCTGGCAGTCCTTGTTTTGTGTGTCTGGCAGTTCTTGTTTTGTGTGTCTGGCAGTCCTTGTTTTGTGTGTCTGGCAATCCTTGTTTTGTGTGTCTGGCAGTCCTTGTTTTGTGTGTCTGGTAGTCCTTGTTTTGTGTGTCTGGCAGTCCTTGTTTTGTGTGTCTGGCAGTCCTTGTTTTGTGTGTCTGGCAGTCCTTGTTTTGTGTGTCTGGCAGTCCTTGTTTTGTGTGTCTGGTAGTCCTTGTTTTGTGTGTCTGGCAGTCCTTGTTTTGTGTGTCTGGTAGTCCTTGTTTTGTGTGTCTGGCAGTCCTTGTTTTGTAGGTCTGGCAGTCCTTGTTTTTGTCTCTGGTAGTTTTTGTTTTGTGTGTCTGGCAGTCCTTGTTTTGTGTGTCTGGTAGTCCTTGTTTTGTGTGTCTGGCAGTCCTTGTTTTGTGTGTCTGGTGGTCTTTGTTTTGTGTGTCTGGTAGTCCATGTTTTGTGTGTCTGGCAGTCCTTGTTTTTGTCTCTGGTAGTCCTTGTTTTGTGTGTCTGGCAGTCCTTGTTTTGTGTGTCTGGCAGTGCTTGTTTTGTGTGTCTGGTAGTCCTTGTTTTGTGTGTCTGGCAGTCCTTGTTTTGTGTGTCTGGCAGTCCTTGTTTTGTGTGTCTGGTAGTCCTTGTTTTGTGTGTCTGGCAGTCCTTGTTTTGTGTGTCTGGCAGTCCTTGTTTTTGTCTCTGGTAGTTTTTGTTTTGTCTGTCTGGCAGTCCTTGTTTTGTGTGTCTGGTAGTCCTTGTTTTGTGTGTCTGGCAGTCCTTGTTTTGTGTGTCTGGTAGTCTTTGTTTTGTGTGTCTGGTTGTCCTTGTTTTGTGTGTCTGGCAGTCCTTGTTTTGTGTGTCTGGCAGTCCTTGTTTTGTGTGTCTGGCAGTCCTTGTTTTGTGTGTCTGGCAGTCCTTGTTTTGTGTGTCTGGTAGTCCTTGTTTTGTGTGTGTGGCAGTCCTTGTTTTGTGTGTCTGGTAGTCCTTGTTTTGTGTGTCTGGCAATCCTTGTTTTGTGTGTCTGTCTTTGTTTTATGTGTCTGTCCTTGTTTTGTGTGTCTGTCCTAGTTTTGTGTGTCTGGCATGTGTTCTCTACTTTGGCCGTATTAGGAAGATCAGTTTCAGCTTCAGCGGAGAACGTTGGTCACTTGACAAGGAAGCAAGGGGGAGAAAATCTGGCGGTCCAGATCAGACGATGGGGAGAATAGAGGTTACTTTGAAGAACAGAGAGTAAGAAAGTCATGTGTGTTTTAGTTGTAGTAGAAAAGCAAGGCTTCAACCCACTCAGCAGGAAGCGAATTTACATGTCATCACCATGGAATCATAGCTATCTCTACTTGTTGCAGAAATATCATTGAAATATTATTCTTCTGCTTTCTTCGAACTCCCCTCTGGTCATATAGTTCAAAAAAGGGTGTTCCGACTGGGTCGGTTAGTTTGGGTATAGGACGGAGTCAGAAACAAGGTAATTTTTTTATCTGGATATTTGTTTTCACCAAATTATTCACGCACATTTGCCGTGTGTTGAGGATGCTCTTACGTGCTCTCTGTTAAATAACCGATTATACATGAGTCGATCTCTTCTTCTATACATAAACTATTTATTGATGAGCTTATGATGTGTTCCTATTGACATTCGTTGGATAAAATAGGAATATACTTAAGTATATTTTCAAATAATTTAACGAAACGCTTTGACAGAATGAAATTGGTACTATACACATTGCAATTATTTAATTAAGAACCATAAGAAGAACATTTGTTCTGTAATAATATAGCTACATCCTGCGCTTTGCTCTCATTACTCCAAACTTTTGAATTACCCGCTCAAATTCTTGTCAACGAACTGGAAAGGGGAACGTTGAGAAAAATATCTCGGAATATTTTGAACAGAATCCATGAGTGGGAAATAGTAAATACTGCTAACAGCAGATCTAATATGAATATTTGTTCCGATATTAGCTAAAGAAAGTAACATTAACACGTTAAGTTTGGCGGGTTAAGCTGAAGTTCAATATTCAACTCAAATTTAAAGTCAATTGTTCTAAGAAATTTCGAAAATAGCTAACATTAACTGGACCATTCCTTCATTTAGCTTTCATTTAGTGTTCATAAAAATTGAGTCAGTGACTGCTGGTCGGTCAGCAGCATTATGAAAATAACCAATGTGACCACCGGTGGGTCACGCAGCACTTAACGTGTTAATATTGTGATCTACCGCTGTTGATTGACGCAGCTAGAGTTCCTTGAGAATCAGTCAATATACCTAAATGATTTGGTGTTCACCCCTCAGTTAATTAGCTTGTATCTAACATACAGTACACTTTCATAGCAGAATAATTCAGTCTCTTAATATGTCCAAAGACAACCCAACGCGTGTTTCTACGTTGACGCTTCAGGTACTCCTAAGGTTTCTTGACCGGGGGTAACCGTCCCTGGTCCTGGTGTTCGTTTTAAGGCCTTTGAAAGACCAATGTGCAAGACGATATGAAGCAGGCTCGATTGGTTAGAAAAAAGATTTATTGGCGATTTTGTGAAAAATAACGACCGCGATATATACCAGGATTAATAAGAACAAAGGTTTATTGGCGATTTTGTGAAAAATAACGACCACGATATGTCCCAGGATCAATAAGAACAAAGGTTTATGGCGATTTTGTGAAAAATAACGACCACGATATGTCCCAGGATCAATAAGAACAAAGGTTTATTAGCAATTTTTGTGAAAAATAACGACCACGATATGAATCAGGCTTAATTGAATATAATAAAGCATCGTTTGTTCTAGTGATTTGTGCAGAAATAACGAAAGCATCGTTTGTTCTTGTGATTTGTGCAGAAATAACGAAAGCATCGTTTGTTCATGTGATTTGTGCAGAAATAACGAAAGCATCGTTTGTTCTTGTGATTTGTGCAGAAATAACGACGACGACAACGACTTCAACCACAACCATCACGACGCTGGGGTGGAGCCTGCCACCCTTCCGGCCCCATCCCACCTCCCCTCACACCTGGGGGCCCCCCACCGCCTCCCAGCCCCCCTTTATCTCCTGGTGGGGGCGCACGTCCCAAGGTGGGGGCTCGTGTGTGGGGTTGTGTGTGGTTGTCTGTGGGATTGTGCGGGGTTGTGTGTGGTGTTGTGTGTGGGGTTGTGTGTGGGGCTGTGTGTGGTTGTCTGTGGGGTTGTGTGTGGGGTTATGTAAGGTTGTGTGGGGTCGTGTGGGGTTGTGTGTAGGTTGTGTGCGGAGTTGTGTGGGGTTGTATATGGGTTGTGTGTGTTTGTGTGTGTGGGTTGTGTGAAGGTTAAACAATTTAAACAATTTAAACAATTTATTTACCACAGGTGATACAGAGGTAGAATGATTCTTAAGTCTAGTACAATGGTTAAATTTGAGTATAGCTACCTGTGGGCCCGAACAAGTTCAGCGACTTCTAGGGCATCCTACCATCACGTTATTCTAAGGTGTACAATAATGTTTAACCTAGTTTACTTAACCTAGTTTCGCATTAGACTGATCATTGAGATAATTCACTCGATATTTTATGCTGTATTTCACAATATAGGTCAAATCGGCTATATTTAACAGTATGTTCGATAAAACGATTCAAGAGCAGATAACCAGATTAAAACGATTACCCAAAGCAAGTTACATCATTACATTATCATTAGTTACATGTAGGAGGCAAGATTTGACATGGTGATCTTACACGACTAGTATTCTGATAGGAAGTGAGACTCAAGATGTCTTTTGAATACTTTGTACGAATTACATTTACGGATCTCCGCAGGTATAGAGTTCCAAGTTTTGGTTCCAACGAAGAGGATACTGTGTTGCGACCGGGCCTTCGAATAATAAGGAAGCATGAATTTACTTCTATTTCGGGTTAAATGGTCGTGATGACCAGTTTGCGCAGTCAATAATTGTCTAAGGCTATGGTCGCCATCATTTTTTAATGTTTTGAAAATGAAATTACAGATGGAGATTTTGTAGAGATCCGAAAGTTTAAGTATTTGTAAATTTTTGAAAGAATCATTTGTGTGAGCATTATATTCTAGGTTCTTTACCGCTCTGACAGCTCTTTTCTGTAGAGTAAAAATTTTGTTAGTTTTTTTTTTATCAGTTCCGTGCCATGCTTCTATTCCGTATTGCAAGTATGGAGAAATAAGCGTTCGGTAGAGCATTAGTAAAGCTGTTTCAGGCAGAAAATTTTTAACTTTATTTAGGATTCCGATGGATTTTGATAATTTAGAACTAATATGAGTGATGTGCTCTTTGAAGGTCAGATGTTTATCTATTATGATGCCCAGAAACTTACATGAGTTGGTTTCTTCGATTTCACCTTCGCCAATTTTAATGCATGGGAGAGATACATCTTTCTTGTATGAGAATGTAATATAATTTGTTTTATCAATATTAAGGCTTATTGAAATATAATATTAAGGCTTATTTTATTAGCTTTGAGCCACGATGAAACCTTATGAAGTTCATTATTTATACTCTCCACAATCATAGCTGGATTTTGGTTCGGAAGGACTGCAGAAAGCGTACTGTCATCGGCAAAAAGTATGAATTTGAAGAATGATGTAGATTTTACAATATCATTGATAAAAATCAGAAACAGGAGAGGCCCAAGAACAGATCCTTGTGGAACTCCATGGCTAATTGTCTGTGGGTCTGATTTTGCGTCGTCAATGACAACGTATTGCTTCCGATTTGTTAGGTATGATCTGAACCAATCATGGGAAATCCCTCGAATGCCATAACAGTGTAGTTTCGAGAGTAGTATTTTATGGTCCACACAATCGAATGCTTTTCGGAAGTCAAGAAATACAGAGAAGACAGGCTTTCCTTCATCTATATTAGAATAGAGGAATTGTAAATGATTTAATATAGCCTGTGTTGTTGATTTTTTAGAGCGAAAGCCGTATTGTTTATCGTAAAGAAATGATTTTCGTTCAAAATAAGAGTACACTTTTTTAAACACAATCTTTTCGAATACTTTGCTAATAATTGGTAGTACGGAGATAGGTCGATAATTATTTACACAGGTTTTTTCACCACTTTTAAAGATAGGGGTTACTCTAGCAACTTTGAGGGAGTTCGGGAAAGTGCCTAGTGAGAGAGACTGGTTAATAATATTTGATATCAGCGGGGCTACAATGTCAGCAATAACTTTAAGTACTTTTGTCGGAAACGTTTGTAGCCCACTCGATTTATTTTTCATGTTGTTTTTGCACGTAATTACATCGGAGGAGTTTGTAGGCGTAAAGAAAAAAGAGTTGGGCTCTCGAATATGATCCATAAATTCCAGGTGATCAGTAGGTTCACTTGGAATACCATCAGCTATAGTTTTCCCTACGTTTACGAAGAAGTTGTTAAAGAGATTAGCCATTTCTTTTTTCTCATGGTATTTCACATTATCTTGAATGACATATTCAATTTTCTTTTTATCGGCATTATTCGGTTTACAGCAAGAGTTAAGGAGATGCCAAGTCTTTTTAACGTCAGTTTTGAATTGAGTAAACTTGAGCGTAAAGTAGTTCTTTTTTGATGTTCTTATCTGGTTTGTAACATAGTTTCTGAATCGGTTATATGTTTCTCTAGATATTCGCCCTTCGCAAAGGAGGGCTAGGTACGCTTGACGTTTCTTTATATTTATTACGATGTCTCTATTAATCCAGGGCTTTTGTTTATTTTTCGGGGTAACTGTACGAGTTACAATTGGGCAACACTGATTGTATGCGGTCATTATAGTTTCGGTCAACTTTACTACTGCTTCATCAATGCTCTTAGCATTATTATTTTGTTGAGAGACATGCAATGTAGGCATTGATTCTTCTAGAACTTTGCGCATTTCTTCAAGATTTGATTCGTTTGTTTTACGATATGAGTAAGTTTCAGCCCGTGCCTTGGTGCAAGCAATATAGACATTTTTCTTAATAAGAAAAACTGGGAAGTGATCTGATAAGTCAGAAGTAATTATTCCAGCAAGAAAATCACTTGGGTCTGTCATAAAGATATTGTCAAGCACCGTAGCACACTCTGAGGTTATTCGTGTAGGCTTTGTAATGATCGGAAGGAAGGATTGAGACTGAAAGGTTGTTAGGAAATTAGAGATTGGTTCATAGCTTTCATGTTTCAGTTGATCATAATTGAAGTCACCGCATATTATTATGTCATTGTATAAGGGCCTGTTTAACTGAGAAATAATACGATTCAGCTCATTCAGGAAGGATATAGGGCAGGCTGTAGGAGGCCTATACACCGTTCCAAGCACAATGCGTTTACCATCTCTAGACAGTTCCACGAAGAGTGATTCTATATGATCCTGATTCATTGTTGCATTTGCTATGGTTCTCGAGTCTATGTGGTTAGATATATATGTGCTGATGCCTCCGCCCCGCTGGTTTTTTCTTTTTCTTAGGTTGTGTGTATGTTGTTTGTGGAGTTGTGTGGGGTTGTATGTGGGTTGTGTGTGTTTGTGTGTGGGTTGTGTGTGGGTTGTGTATGAGTTTGTGTTGGGTTGTGTGCGGTTGGGTGTAGGTTGTGTGTGTGGGGTTGTTGGGTTTTGTGCGGTTTTGTGTGAGTTGAGTGTGGGGTTCTGTGGGGCTGTGTATGATTGTGTGGGGTTGTAAGTAGCTGTGTGTAACGTAACTGTGTGAGGTTGTGTGGGGTTGTGTATGGGTTCTGTGTGTAGTTTTGTTGGGACGTGTGTAGTTGTTTGGGGCTGTGTGTAGTTTTGTAGGGTTGTGAGTGAAAAATTTGTTAACCCACTTTAGAACATATGTTTGAAAGGTTATTTCTCTTTGTATTGAATTCTATTAATGCTTTCTTTGTACTAACATCCGAGGCTGAAAATGTTATGCTCCCTTGACTTATGTGATTTATTGATTCTTATTTGATTTAAATGATTTTTTATGGGCGCTAAAGCCTCAGATTTGGAACTTAAAGGGCCCTGGATCGATCCCAGCTCGATATCGGCGGTATTTTCAACGGACCGCAACTCTTCTGTTGACAATAGCAAACAGAGAAAACGGGTAGAAAACGCAAGTGGGGCACCTTTCCCATTTTCTGAGCTTGCTTTCCACTCACCCTTTCCTCCCTTTTATGTTGAGTAGCTGAAAAAAAACATTTGTTCAACTCGGTTGTGATAATAAGTGATAAATAAAGATGTTTCCTTTAACACGTTGACTCCGATGGGTTAAACTGAAGTTCAATTTTTAACTCAAATTTAAAGTCCAAAATTGTTACAAATTTTAAAAATGCCAAACATAAATAAATCAATTTTAAAAGATTGTCGAAATTTTTCAAACGACCCACCGATGGGTTGTATCAAAAGCAACGTGTCAAACAAGTTTTCTTATAACTTCCCCCTTCTCCCCCTCCCCCCAGCCCCCGCAGGCACCACCCTCACCCCCGGGCCGGACCGAAGTGCTGCCCCAAGTCCGCGGAAACATACCGGTCCGTTTTTATTCGGTGAGTCCGTTTTCTGCTTTTATGCGGTGAGTACGTTTTTTGTTTTTATGCGGTGAGTCCGTTTTTTGTTTTTATGTGGTGAGTCCGTTTTTGTTTTTATGCGGTGAGTCTGTTTTTGTTTTTATGCAGTGAGTCCGTTTTTTGTTTTTATGTGGTGAGTCTGTTTTTGTTTTTATGCGGTGAGTCTGTTTTTGTTTTTATGCAGTGAGTCCGTTTTTTGTTTTTATGTGGTGAGTCTGTTTTTGTTTTTATGCGGTGAGTCTGTTTTTGTTTTTATGCGGTGAGTCCGTTTTTTGTCTTTATGCGGTGAGTCTGTTTTTGTTTTTATGCGGTGAGTCTGTTTTTGTTTTTTATGCAGTGAGTCCGTTTTTTGTCTTTATGCGGTGAGTCTGTTTTTGTTTTTTATGCAGTGAGTCTGTTTTTGTTTTTTATGCGGTGAGTCCGTTTTTTTGTGTTTATGCGGTGAGTCCGTTTTTTTGTTTTTATGCGGTGAGTCTGTTTTTGTTTTTTATGCAGTGAGTCTGTTTTTGTTTTTTATGCGGTGAGTCTGTTTTTGTTTTTTATGCAGTGAGTCTGTTTTTGTTTTTTATGCGGTGAGTCCGTTTTTTTGTGTTTATGCGGCGAGTCCGTTTTTTGTCTTTATGCGGTGAGTCCGTTTTTGTTTTTGTGTGGTGAGTTTGTTTTTTGTTTTTGTGTGGTGAGTCCGTTTTTTGTCTTTATGCGGTGAGTCCGTTTTTTGTCTTTATGCGGTGAGTCCGTTTTTTGTTTTTATGTGGTGAGTCCGTTTTTGTTTTTGTGTGGTGAGTTTGTTTTTTGTTTTTATGCGGTGAGTCCGTTTTTTGTCTTTATGCGGTGAGTCCGTTTTTTGTCTTTATGCGGTGAGTCCGTTTTTTGTTTTTATGTGGTGAGTCCGTTTTTTGTCTTTATGCGGTGAGTCCGTTTTTTGTCTTTATGCGGTGAGTCCGTTTTTTGTCTTTATGCGGTGAGTCCGTTTTTTGTCTTTATGCGGTGAGTCCGTTTTTTGTCTTTATGCGGTGAGTCCGTTTTTTGTCTTTATGCGGTGAGTCCGTTTTTTGTTTTTATGCGGTGAGTCCGTTTTTTGTTTTTATGTGGTGAGTCCGTTTTTTGTTTTTATGTGGTGAGTCCGTTTTTTGTTTTTATGCGGTGAGTCCGTTTTTTGTCTTTATGCGGTGAGTCCGTTTTTTGTTTTTATGTGGTGAGTCCGTTTTTTGTTTTTATGTGGTGAGTCTGTTTTTTGTTTTTATGTGGTGAGTCCGTTTTGGCTTTTATGTGGTGAGTTTGTTTTTTGTTTTTATGTGGTAAGTCCGTTTTTTGTTTTTATGTGGTGAGTCTGTTTCTTGTTTTTATGTGGTGAGTCCGTTTTTTGTTTTTATGTGGTGAGTCTGGTTGTTGTGTTTATGCGTTGAGTCTGGTTGTTGTTTTCATGCGGTGGGTCTGGTTGTTGTTTTTATGCGTTGAGTCTGGTTGTTGTTTATATGCGGTGGGTCTGGTTGTTGTTTTTATGCGTTGAGTCTGGTTGTTGTTTTTATGCGGTGAGTCTGGTTGTTGTTTTTATGCGTTGAGTCTGGTTGTTGTTTATATGCGGTGGGTCTGGTTGTTGTTTTTATGCGTTGAGTCTGGTTGTTGTTTTTATGCGGTGAGTCTGGTTGTTGTTTTTCTGCGGTGAGTCTGGTTGTTGTTTTTCTGCGGTGAGTCTGGTTGTTGTTTTTCTGCGGTGAGTCTGGTTGTTGTTTTTCTGCGGTGAGTCTGGTTGTTGTTTTTCTGCGGTGAGTCTGGTTGTTGTTTTTATGCGGTGAAGCTGGTTGTTGTTTTTATGCGGTGAGTCTGGTTGTTGTTTTTCTGCGGTGAGTCTGGTTGTTGTTTTTCTGCGGTGAGTCCGGTTGTTGTTTATATGCGTTGAGTCTGGTTGTTGTTTTTATGTGGTGAGTCTGGTTGTTGTTTATATGCGTCGAATCTGGTTGTTGTTTTTATGTGGTGAGTCTGGTTGTTGTTTTTATGCGTTGAGTCTGGTTGTTGTTTTTATGTGGTGAGTCTGGTTGTTGTTTTTATGCGTTGAGTCTGGTTGTTGTTTTTATGCGGTGATTCTGGTTGTTGTTTTTATGCGTTGAGTCTGGTTGTTGTTTTTATGCGGTGCGTCCGTTTTTTGTTTACATGCGTTGAGTCTGGTTGTTGTTTTTATGCGGTGAATCTGGTTGTTGTTTTTATGCGTTGAGTCTGGTTGTTGTCTTTCTGCGGTGAGTCTGGTTGTTGTTTTTCCGCGGTGAGTCTGGTTGTTGTTTTTATGTGGTGAGTCTGGTTGTTGTTTTTATGCGTTGAGTCTGGTTGTTGTTTTTATGTGGTGATTCCGTTTTTTGTTTACATGCGTTGAGTCTGGTTGTTGTTTTTATGCGGTGAATCTGGTTGTTGTTTTTCTGCGTTGAATCTGGTTGTTGTTTTTATGCGTTGAGTCTATTTGTTGTTTTTATGCGGTGAGTCCGTTTTTTGTTTTTATTCGGTGAGTCCGTTTTTTGTTTTTATTCGGTGAGTCTGGTTGTTGTTTACATGCGTTGAGTCTGGTTGTTGTTGTTATGCGGAGAGTCCTTTTTTTGTCATCGGACTGTTTATATTCACTTTTACTAAGTTCAGTGGGTGTCAGTTGTCGTTCGGGAGTTATCCATAAAAAACATTGTATTCTAAAAAAATGAAAAAAAATCAAAATCATTTTTTCTAAATTTTTTAGAATAGGATCTTTGGTTGGGGAACATGCATGGTCATCATCATCACCATCAACATCATATATTGATTGTTCGGTCACTAAATAGTTAAACAACAAAAGTTTCAAAAAGTCTCTTCATCTTCTCTTTAAACTTTAGTATAAAATTCTCAGAATGAATAATAAGATAAGGAGCAACAGAAGGAACAAATACACATTTATTTACATTTCATTTGGCTGTTGGCCAGCTGAGTACGACCTTCACTTCTTCTGAGTAATAGAACTTTGAGTACTTCTATGTTATATGTCACCACTTTCAATTTATGGTTTCTTTTTTATGTTGAGGTTAGGTTAAAGTTAGGTTAGCTTAATTAAATTACTCTTATTAATTTTATTTTTGCAATTTTTGTTATGTGACATGCGAAAATGAATCTCAGGGGCCTCCCAAGAACTGGAGAGGAAACTGTATTTTTTACTCTTTGGCGAACCTAAAAAAGTGGAGACAGATGACCAACAAGTACCGAGTTTTGAGCTTTTTGTATGCAGGAGCACTCCTTACATATTTGTTTCAAGAAAAAATGT
This sequence comes from Morinoia aosen, assembly GCA_030386875.1. NCBI lineage: Eukaryota > Metazoa > Arthropoda > Malacostraca > Amphipoda > Talitridae > Morinoia > Morinoia aosen. The sequence goes on from CM059559.1 coordinate 17,270,122, forward strand.
CAAGCAAATTTTATTTCTACTTTTTTGGCGGTGCAATTTCCATGCCTTTGTAGCATTACTTTTGTTGTAATGCATGTGTTACATTCTTCAGGCTCACAAGTTTTTTTTAACTCTATTGTTTATTCTATATCAATGGTACGAAACCAAGGGAATGTACCACCCAAGTAGACAGTAATCTTTCATATTTCGTGGTAGGGTGTCATAAGTGCTCCAATAGAGGGCGAGTTCTTACATCCACATCACCTCAGACGGAAAGCGTGCCAACACCAAGAAACCACGCAGAAGTACGAATATGAATCTGAGCTTTGTTATTTCGATGCACCGCAGAACTGAACGCAATGATAACTAGAAATAATTTTTTTTTGCTTCAGGACGAAACTTGTCATCTGGCAGGTGCTGGAACCGCAGAACTGAACGCAATGATAACTAAAATTTAACTATTTCTGCCGCAGGGCGGAGCTTGTCCTCGGGCAGCTGCTGGCGGGTTGCCCCGTGGCTGCTGCTGCTCAGCGGCCACGCAGTGCTTCTCAAGATCAAATTTACTGAAGGATTCTACTGTGTATAACTCAGTACATATCACTCGTCTCCTTTGTCCTGCAAGCATTTTGGGCTTACCATGTTATATATCAAATGTGAATAGCGCGTAACTTTAACCTGTAAATAAAGAGTCTGCACTAACTTTACTAACGGAGTCCACGTTGCATACATATACGGAGTAAGTTATAAGTTGCTGGCTTTAGGATGAACATATCTTAATGTAAAATAAGAATGCATTCGTGTACAATGCTGCTCGTTGCTGCTCATGAAAAACTAGTTTTTTAGCGCTAGATCGATAACTATGTAGAGATATTTATAAAACTCCTTGCTTTAGTTCTATTTTCTGGAATTGGGCATCACGCCCGGAGTCTTGCAAGTCTACGGTAAATGCTATCCGCGTCGAGAAAAATTAAGCAATTTGAATCCTTGATAAAACTAACTGTTCTAGACACGAGACTGTTCGACTGAATTACGTCACACCCAGAGCCATGGTGAAGTCAAATCAACTCTAGGAAAGTTTATTGCTCGTTTATGCTCGTTTGAAGTAGTTTTACGTTGTTAATAATGTGTGGGTAAGGCAAAAAATTAATTTCGAAATATGAGGTCACAATTGAAAGTTGGAGTCTTTGAGCTGCAAATAATACTCATGAAAGGGCTACTAGAAGATGAAAAAACGCCATTAGCTTTTAGAGTTGATCAAACTTTTCTCCAAAATATTTCTAAGGCGGAATATTTTGGAAACGGCTGCGATGCTGTCATTTAGAGCTTGGAAAAAATATCCCCAATGTGAAGAATTATTTGTGATTCAAAAATTGTGTACCGTGCTCTCTGAAGAGGTTGACTTTCGTGAAGAATTTGTATAGAAACCCAATTGTAAACTTACGGGCATCATGACTGGAACCTGACCGTAAAGTTATCGCACTCTTGACTGAAATATTGACAACTTCGCTACCTGTTGTACGCCTTCTGTTCGGCGAGGGGTCAACCATAGATGTGATACTGTGTACTTAACTCGGGTATCATACTCACAAACTGTCCTAATCGTCTCACTGAAAACCATATCCATCTAGAGTGATATCATACAGAGAGCAGAAATTTTTATAACATTTCAAAGGTTATAAGTTTAAAGAGAAGTTTCTAAGACAAAACCGCCTATGCAAACGAATAATCATGACACACGCAGAAGACTGGACAGAGTCTTTGGCTCTAAGAACAGATTTTCAGTTAACTGAATAGCTTCCACGACTTATGGTGTGAATTTCTCTTCATCTAGAACAAAAAGCTGGCGATTTAGCAGCATCAATGTTAAATACTATTTCGAGCATCAATTGTACCTACATGATGTAGGGATTATATTATGCATGGTGATGCAGGCATGTGATTGTACATGATAAAGGTATAATATAACGCATGATGTGGGTACTACGCTATTCATGATGCAGGTATTATATTAATGATCAGTTCAGATCTAACATTCAGTTTGGAGTCCAATTTTTCGCGAATGACCTCCTTCGATCTAATTTTTTTGTTTATTTCACTTATTGTAATATAGTTAGGTGGAACATGTTGTTCGAATGACCTCTTTCCAATTAATTTTTTCGTTTATTTCACTTATTGTAATGGAGTTAGGTGGAACATGTTGTTCGTTTATCATGTTAATGCTACGGCTAGCAGCACTCAAAGCTTGTAAGATGACAGAAAAATGTTTAGAAGCTTATGATGCAAAGCACCTATTGCGTACTGGAAATGTTTTTTATGAAAAATAAATAAAAGTCTGTCACATTTTACTGGAAATTTTATCATAAAGCAATCATAATCAAAATCTATTGAGAGCTCTCCTATTTTTGTGTACAAAAATGAATAAATTTATGTCGTACGGATCGCCCACACTTCGTCGTGTCCTGTTTGTTGTGTTAATCCTAAAAGTCCATTTTGACTGTCGTGTCATGTTCGTAAAAGATGTATATTTTCATCACTTCGTGTACAGTAACATTTATTTTTGTGTAGAGGTCTGGTGATCAGAAGGGCCAATGACTCTCTCATCAGTTGCGGCACACCTCAATTAACGAGTACGAACAAAAGAAAAAGAAAACAATGTAATTATATCAAGGTGAGGAGATGGAAAAGAAGACAATAAAAATAAGTTAGTGTAGGATACAGAGTGTAAAAGTAAGATAAAGACGGGTAACTAGGAGCACATATCAGGAAAATGTTAAAATGTAGAATTGCCCACAACATGGGAGACAGCGTAATAAAGTGTATCTCTTACATTCGCTGTTTTATTCATCCCATGTAATTGTCTGGGTCTCACTCCATACGTGAAGTTTTAAAGTTAGTTAAACTTTATTAGTTTGTTACAGACGTGGCTCTTGCTTGTCCTCAATCATGACGGAATGGCGGTATCGATGTAACGACTGTGCTAAAAGTTATTTATATCAACCGTTGAAGTAATCATCTATGCTGTACGTGCAGTTTGTGCCTTTAATTCCATTTTTCTTATTGATACCTTGAATTTGTTTTAAAAACGTCAGAAAGTCGAAATTAGATAAGAGAATAATCTGCAAAGGGAAGACAAATTTCTGCACGAATGAAAGTTTTGTTTCAAATCACCACTCAGACAACTGAAGGGGAGGTTATATCGAATTGAGCAAGCAAAACTAACGCCTCTCATTTTCCTATACACTCGTATAACACGGGAAGCACAACATGACGAGGGGGGCCCAACAGAACGCGTGCAACACAAAATAACACGTGCAACACAATATAACATGGGCAACATAATACAACACGGGGATCGTAAAATAACACGGGGAACACAACACAACACGGGGAACACAACACCGGAACACAACACAACACGGGGAACACAACACCGGAACACAACACAACACGGGGAACAAAACACAACACGGGGAACACAACATAACACGGGGAACACAACACAACACGGGGAACACAACACAACACGGGAAACACAACACGTGAAACACAACACCGGAACACAACACAACACGGGGAACACAGCACAACACGGGGAACACAACACCGGAACACAACACGGGGAACACAACATAACACGGGGAACACAACACAACACGGGGAACACAACACCGGAACACAACACAACACGGGGAACAAAACACATCACGGGGAACACAACATAACACGGGGAACACAACACAACACGGGGAACACAACACCGGAACACAACACAACACGGGGAACACAACATAACACGGGGAACACAACACAACACGGGGAACACAACACCGGAACACAACACAACACAGGGAACACAACACCGGAACACAACACAACACGGGGAACACAACACCGGAACACAACACAACACGGGGAACACAACACCGGAACACAACACAACACGGGGAACACAACATAACACGGGGAACACAACACAACACGGGGAACACAACACCGGAACACAACACGGGGAACACAACACCGGAACACAACACGGGGAACACAACACCGGAACACAACACAACACGGGGAACACTACACAACACGGGGAACACAACACCGGAACACAACACAACACGTGGAACACAACACAACACGTGGAACACAACACAACACGGGGAACACAACACAACACGGGGAACACAACACATCACGGGGAACACAACATAACACGGGGAACACAACACAACACGGGGAACACAACACCGGAACACAACACAACACGGGGAACACAACATAACACGGGGAACACAACACAACACGGGGAACACAACACCGGAACACAACACAACACGGGGAACACAACATAACACGGGGAACACAACACAACACGGGGAACACAACACCGGAACACAACACAACACGGGGAACACAACACCGGAACACAACACAACACGGGGAACACAACACAACACGGGGAACACAACACAACACGGGGAACACAACACAACACCGGAACACAACACGGGGAACACAACACCGGAACACAACACGGGGAACACAACACCGGGTGTGAGGAGTGTAGTCAGTGTGAGGTGTACAGTCAGTGTGAGGAGTGTAGTCAGTGTGAGGAGTACAGTCAGTGTGAGGAGTGTAGTCAGTGTGAGGAGTACAGTCAGTGTGAGGAGTGTAGTCAGTGTGAGGAGTACAGTCAGTGTGAGGAGTGTAGTCAGTGTGAGGTGTACAGTCAGTGTGAGGAGTGTAGTCAGTGTGAGGAGTACAGTCAGTGTGAGGAGTGTAGTCAGTGTGAGGATTGTAGTCAGTGTGAGGTGTACAGTCAGTGTGAGGAGTGTAGTCAGTGTGAGGAGTACAGTCAGTGTGAGGAGTGTAGTCAGTGTGAGGAGTACAGTCAGTGTGAGGAGTGTAGTCAGTGTGAGGTGTACAGTCAGTGTGAGGAGTGTAGTCAGTGTGAGGAGTACAGTCAGTGTGAGGAGTGTAGTCAGTGTGAGGATTGTAGTCAGTGTGAGGTGTACAGTCAGTGTGAGGAGTGTAGTCAGTGTGAGGAGTACAGTCAGTGTGAGGAGTACAGTCAGTGTGAGGAGTGTAGTCAGTGTGAGGTGTACAGTCAGTGTGAGGAGTGTAGTCAGTGTGAAGAGTACAGTCAGTGTGAAGAGTGTAGTCAGTGTGAGGTGTACAGTCAGTGTGAGGAGTGTAGTCAGTGTGAAGAGTACAGTCAGTGTGAGGAGTGTAGTCAGTGTGAGGTGTACAGTCAGTGTGAGGAGTGTAGTCAGTGTGAAGAGTACAGTCAGTGTGAGGAGTGTAGTCAGTGTGAGGTGTACAGTCAGTGTGAGGAGTGTAGTCAGTGTGAGGAGTGTAGTCAGTGTGAGGAGTACAGTCAGTGTGAGGAGTGTAGTCAGTGTGAGGTGTACAGTCAGTGTGAGGAGTGTAGTCAGTGTGAAGAGTACAGTCAGTGAGAGGTGTACAGTCAGTGTGAGGAGTGTAGTCAGTGTGAGGTGTACAGTCAGTGTGAGGAGTGTAGTCAGTGTGAGGATTGTAGTCAGTGTGAGGTGTACAGTCAGTGTGAGGAGTGTAGTCAGTGTGAGGAGTACAGTCAGTGTGAGGAGTGTAGTCAGTGTGAGGAGTACAGTCAGTGTGAGGAGTGTAGTCAGTGTGAGGAGTGTAGTCAGTGTGAGGTGTACAGTCAGTGTGAGGAGTGTAGTCAGTGTGAAGAGTACAGTCAGTGAGAGGTGTACAGTCAGTGTGAGAAGTGTAGTCAGTGAGAGGTGTACAGTCAGTGTGAGGAGTGTAGTCAGTGTGAGGTGTACAGTCAGTGTGAGGAGTGTAGTCAGTGTGAGGAGTACAGTCAGTGTGAGGAGTGTAGTCAGTGTGAGGAGTGTAGTCAGTGAGAGGTGTACAGTCAGTGTGAGGAGTGTAGTCAGTGTGAAGAGTACAGTCAGTGAGAGGTGTACAGTCAGTGTGAGGAGTGTAGTCAGTGTGAGGTGTACAGTCAGTGTGAGGAGTGTAGTCAGTGTGAGGAGTACAGTCAGTGTGAGGAGTGTAGTCAGTGTGAGGAGTGTAGTCAGTGTGAGGAGTACAGTCAGTGTGAGGAGTGTAGTCAGTGTGAGGAGTACAGTCAGTGTGAGGAGTGTAGTCAGTGTGAGGAGTGTAGTCAGTGTGAGGAGTACAGTCAGTGTGAGGAGTGTAGTCAGTGTGAGGAGTACAGTCAGTGTGAGGAGTGTAGTCAGTGTGAGGTGTACAGTCAGTGTGAGGAGTGTAGTCAGTGTGAAGAGTACAGTCAGTGAGAGGTGTACAGTCAGTGTGAGGAGTGTAGTCAGTGTGAGGTGTACAGTCAGTGTGAGGAGTGTAGTCAGTGTGAGGAGTACAGTCAGTGTGAGGAGTGTAGTCAGTGTGAGGAGTACAGTCAGTGTGAGGAGTGTAGTCAGTGTGAGGAGTGTAGTCAGTGTGAGGTGTACAGTCAGTGTGAGGAGTGTAGTCAGTGTGAGGAGTGTAGTCAGTGTGAAGAGTACAGTCAGTGTGAGGAGTGTAGTCAGTGTGAGGTGTACAGTCAGTGTGAGGAGTGTAGTCAGTGTGAAGAGTACAGTCAGTGTGAGGAGTGTAGTCAGTGTGAGGTGTACAGTCAGTGTGAGGAGTGTAGTCAGTGTGAAGAGTACAGTCAGTGTGAGGAGTGTAGTCAGTGTGAGGTGTACAGTCAGTGTGAGGAGTGTAGTCAGTGTGAAGAGTACAGTCAGTGTGAGGAGTGTAGTCAGTGTGAGGTGTACAGTCAGTGTGAGGAGTGTAGTCAGTGTGAGGAGTGTAGTCAGTGTGAGGAGTACAGTCAGTGTGAGGAGTGTAGTCAGTGTGAGGTGTACAGTCAGTGTGAGGAGTGTAGTCAGTGTGAGGAGTACAGTCAGTGTGAGGAGTGTAGTCAGTGTGAGGAGTACAGTCAGTGTGAGGAGTGTAGTCAGTGTGAGGAGTACAGTCAGTGTGAGGAGTGTAGTCAGTGTGAGGTGTACAGTCAGTGTGAGGAGTGTAGTCAGTGTGAGGAGTACAGTCAGTGTGAGGAGTGTAGTCAGTGTGAGGATTGTAGTCAGTGTGAGGTGTACAGTCAGTGTGAGGAGTGTAGTCAGTGTGAGGAGTACAGTCAGTGTGAGGAGTGTAGTCAGTGTGAGGAGTACAGTCAGTGTGAGGAGTGTAGTCAGTGTGAGGAGTGTAGTCAGTGTGAGGTGTACAGTCAGTGTGAGGAGTGTAGTCAGTGTGAGGAGTGTAGTCAGTGTGAAGAGTACAGTCAGTGTGAGGAGTGTAGTCAGTGTGAGGTGTACAGTCAGTGTGAGGAGTGTAGTCAGTGTGAAGAGTACAGTCAGTGTGAGGAGTGTAGTCAGTGTGAGGTGTACAGTCAGTGTGAGGAGTGTAGTCAGTGTGAAGAGTACAGTCAGTGTGAGGAGTGTAGTCAGTGTGAGGTGTACAGTCAGTGTGAGGAGTGTAGTCAGTGTGAAGAGTACAGTCAGTGTGAGGAGTGTAGTCAGTGTGAGGTGTACAGTCAGTGTGAGGAGTGTAGTCAGTGTGAGGAGTGTAGTCAGTGTGAGGAGTACAGTCAGTGTGAGGAGTGTAGTCAGTGTGAGGTGTACAGTCAGTGTGAGGAGTGTAGTCAGTGTGAAGAGTACAGTCAGTGAGAGGTGTACAGTCAGTGTGAGGAGTGTAGTCAGTGTGAGGTGTACAGTCAGTGTGAGGAGTGTAGTCAGTGTGAGGAGTACAGTCAGTGTGAGGAGTGTAGTCAGTGTGAGGAGTGTAGTCAGTGTGAGGAGTACAGTCAGTGTGAGGAGTGTAGTCAGTGTGAGGAGTACAGTCAGTGTGAGGAGTGTAGTCAGTGTGAGGAGTGTAGTCAGTGTGAGGTGTACAGTCAGTGTGAGGAGTGTAGTCAGTGTGAAGAGTACAGTCAGTGAGAGGTGTACAGTCAGTGTGAGAAGTGTAGTCAGTGAGAGGTGTACAGTCAGTGTGAGGAGTGTAGTCAGTGTGAGGTGTACAGTCAGTGTGAGGAGTGTAGTCAGTGTGAGGAGTACAGTCAGTGTGAGGAGTGTAGTCAGTGTGAGGAGTGTAGTCAGTGAGAGGTGTACAGTCAGTGTGAGGAGTGTAGTCAGTGTGAAGAGTACAGTCAGTGAGAGGTGTACAGTCAGTGTGAGGAGTGTAGTCAGTGTGAGGTGTACAGTCAGTGTGAGGAGTGTAGTCAGTGTGAGGAGTACAGTCAGTGTGAGGAGTGTAGTCAGTGTGAGGAGTGTAGTCAGTGTGAGGAGTACAGTCAGTGTGAGGAGTGTAGTCAGTGTGAGGAGTACAGTCAGTGTGAGGAGTGTAGTCAGTGTGAGGAGTGTAGTCAGTGTGAGGTGTACAGTCAGTGTGAGGAGTGTAGTCAGTGTGAGGAGTACAGTCAGTGTGAGGAGTGTAGTCAGTGTGAGGTGTACAGTCAGTGTGAGGAGTGTAGTCAGTGTGAAGAGTACAGTCAGTGAGAGGTGTACAGTCAGTGTGAGGAGTGTAGTCAGTGTGAGGTGTACAGTCAGTGTGAGGAGTGTAGTCAGTGTGAGGAGTACAGTCAGTGTGAGGAGTGTAGTCAGTGTGAGGAGTGTAGTCAGTGTGAGGAGTACAGTCAGTGTGAGGAGTGTAGTCAGTGTGAGGAGTACAGTCAGTGTGAGGAGTGTAGTCAGTGTGAGGTGTACAGTCAGTGTGAGGAGTGTAGTCAGTGTGAAGAGTGTAGTCAGTGTGAGGAGTACAGTCAGTGTGAGGAGTGTAGTCAGTGTGAGGTGTACAGTCAGTGTGAGGAGTGTAGTCAGTGTGAGGAGTACAGTCAGTGTGAGGAGTGTAGTCAGTGTGAGGAGTGTAGTCAGTGTGAGGAGTACAGTCAGTGTGAGGAGTGTAGTCAGTGTGAGGAGTACAGTCAGTGTGAGGAGTGTAGTCAGTGTGAGGAGTGTAGTCAGTGTGAGGTGTACAGTCAGTGTGAGGAGTGTAGTCAGTGTGAGGAGTGTAGTCAGTGTGAAGAGTACAGTCAGTGTGAGGAGTGTAGTCAGTGTGAGGTGTACAGTCAGTGTGAGGAGTGTAGTCAGTGTGAAGAGTACAGTCAGTGTGAGGAGTGTAGTCAGTGTGAGGTGTACAGTCAGTGTGAGGAGTGTAGTCAGTGTGAGGAGTGTAGTCAGTGTGAGGAGTACAGTCAGTGTGAGGAGTGTAGTCAGTGTGAGGTGTACAGTCAGTGTGAGGAGTGTAGTCAGTGTGAAGAGTACAGTCAGTGAGAGGTGTACAGTCAGTGTGAGGAGTGTAGTCAGTGTGAGGTGTACAGTCAGTGTGAGGAGTGTAGTCAGTGTGAGGATTGTAGTCAGTGTGAGGTGTACAGTCAGTGTGAGGAGTGTAGTCAGTGTGAGGAGTACAGTCAGTGTGAGGAGTGTAGTCAGTGTGAGGAGTACAGTCAGTGTGAGGAGTGTAGTCAGTGTGAGGAGTGTAGTCAGTGTGAGGTGTACAGTCAGTGTGAGGAGTGTAGTCAGTGTGAAGAGTACAGTCAGTGAGAGGTGTACAGTCAGTGTGAGAAGTGTAGTCAGTGAGAGGTGTACAGTCAGTGTGAGGAGTGTAGTCAGTGTGAGGTGTACAGTCAGTGTGAGGAGTGTAGTCAGTGTGAGGAGTACAGTCAGTGTGAGGAGTGTAGTCAGTGTGAGGAGTGTAGTCAGTGAGAGGTGTACAGTCAGTGTGAGGAGTGTAGTCAGTGTGAAGAGTACAGTCAGTGAGAGGTGTACAGTCAGTGTGAGGAGTGTAGTCAGTGTGAGGTGTACAGTCAGTGTGAGGAGTGTAGTCAGTGTGAGGAGTACAGTCAGTGTGAGGAGTGTAGTCAGTGTGAGGAGTGTAGTCAGTGTGAGGAGTACAGTCAGTGTGAGGAGTGTAGTCAGTGTGAGGAGTACAGTCAGTGTGAGGAGTGTAGTCAGTGTGAGGAGTGTAGTCAGTGTGAGGAGTACAGTCAGTGTGAGGAGTGTAGTCAGTGTGAGGAGTACAGTCAGTGTGAGGAGTGTAGTCAGTGTGAGGTGTACAGTCAGTGTGAGGAGTGTAGTCAGTGTGAAGAGTACAGTCAGTGAGAGGTGTACAGTCAGTGTGAGGAGTGTAGTCAGTGTGAGGTGTACAGTCAGTGTGAGGAGTGTAGTCAGTGTGAGGAGTACAGTCAGTGTGAGGAGTGTAGTCAGTGTGAGGAGTACAGTCAGTGTGAGGAGTGTAGTCAGTGTGAGGAGTGTAGTCAGTGTGAGGTGTACAGTCAGTGTGAGGAGTGTAGTCAGTGTGAGGAGTGTAGTCAGTGTGAAGAGTACAGTCAGTGTGAGGAGTGTAGTCAGTGTGAGGTGTACAGTCAGTGTGAGGAGTGTAGTCAGTGTGAAGAGTACAGTCAGTGTGAGGAGTGTAGTCAGTGTGAGGTGTACAGTCAGTGTGAGGAGTGTAGTCAGTGTGAAGAGTACAGTCAGTGTGAGGAGTGTAGTCAGTGTGAGGTGTACAGTCAGTGTGAGGAGTGTAGTCAGTGTGAAGAGTACAGTCAGTGTGAGGAGTGTAGTCAGTGTGAGGTGTACAGTCAGTGTGAGGAGTGTAGTCAGTGTGAGGAGTGTAGTCAGTGTGAGGAGTACAGTCAGTGTGAGGAGTGTAGTCAGTGTGAGGTGTACAGTCAGTGTGAGGAGTGTAGTCAGTGTGAGGAGTACAGTCAGTGTGAGGAGTGTAGTCAGTGTGAGGAGTACAGTCAGTGTGAGGAGTGTAGTCAGTGTGAGGAGTACAGTCAGTGTGAGGAGTGTAGTCAGTGTGAGGTGTACAGTCAGTGTGAGGAGTGTAGTCAGTGTGAGGAGTACAGTCAGTGTGAGGAGTGTAGTCAGTGTGAGGATTGTAGTCAGTGTGAGGTGTACAGTCAGTGTGAGGAGTGTAGTCAGTGTGAGGAGTACAGTCAGTGTGAGGAGTGTAGTCAGTGTGAGGAGTACAGTCAGTGTGAGGAGTGTAGTCAGTGTGAGGAGTGTAGTCAGTGTGAGGTGTACAGTCAGTGTGAGGAGTGTAGTCAGTGTGAGGAGTGTAGTCAGTGTGAAGAGTACAGTCAGTGTGAGGAGTGTAGTCAGTGTGAGGTGTACAGTCAGTGTGAGGAGTGTAGTCAGTGTGAAGAGTACAGTCAGTGTGAGGAGTGTAGTCAGTGTGAGGTGTACAGTCAGTGTGAGGAGTGTAGTCAGTGTGAAGAGTACAGTCAGTGTGAGGAGTGTAGTCAGTGTGAGGTGTACAGTCAGTGTGAGGAGTGTAGTCAGTGTGAAGAGTACAGTCAGTGTGAGGAGTGTAGTCAGTGTGAGGTGTACAGTCAGTGTGAGGAGTGTAGTCAGTGTGAGGAGTGTAGTCAGTGTGAGGAGTACAGTCAGTGTGAGGAGTGTAGTCAGTGTGAGGTGTACAGTCAGTGTGAGGAGTGTAGTCAGTGTGAAGAGTACAGTCAGTGAGAGGTGTACAGTCAGTGTGAGGAGTGTAGTCAGTGTGAGGTGTACAGTCAGTGTGAGGAGTGTAGTCAGTGTGAGGAGTACAGTCAGTGTGAGGAGTGTAGTCAGTGTGAGGAGTGTAGTCAGTGTGAGGAGTACAGTCAGTGTGAGGAGTGTAGTCAGTGTGAGGAGTACAGTCAGTGTGAGGAGTGTAGTCAGTGTGAGGAGTGTAGTCAGTGTGAGGTGTACAGTCAGTGTGAGGAGTGTAGTCAGTGTGAAGAGTACAGTCAGTGAGAGGTGTACAGTCAGTGTGAGAAGTGTAGTCAGTGAGAGGTGTACAGTCAGTGTGAGGAGTGTAGTCAGTGTGAGGTGTACAGTCAGTGTGAGGAGTGTAGTCAGTGTGAGGAGTACAGTCAGTGTGAGGAGTGTAGTCAGTGTGAGGAGTGTAGTCAGTGAGAGGTGTACAGTCAGTGTGAGGAGTGTAGTCAGTGTGAAGAGTACAGTCAGTGAGAGGTGTACAGTCAGTGTGAGGAGTGTAGTCAGTGTGAGGTGTACAGTCAGTGTGAGGAGTGTAGTCAGTGTGAGGAGTACAGTCAGTGTGAGGAGTGTAGTCAGTGTGAGGAGTGTAGTCAGTGTGAGGAGTACAGTCAGTGTGAGGAGTGTAGTCAGTGTGAGGAGTACAGTCAGTGTGAGGAGTGTAGTCAGTGTGAGGAGTGTAGTCAGTGTGAGGTGTACAGTCAGTGTGAGGAGTGTAGTCAGTGTGAGGAGTACAGTCAGTGTGAGGAGTGTAGTCAGTGTGAGGTGTACAGTCAGTGTGAGGAGTGTAGTCAGTGTGAAGAGTACAGTCAGTGAGAGGTGTACAGTCAGTGTGAGGAGTGTAGTCAGTGTGAGGTGTACAGTCAGTGTGAGGAGTGTAGTCAGTGTGAGGAGTACAGTCAGTGTGAGGAGTGTAGTCAGTGTGAGGAGTGTAGTCAGTGTGAGGAGTACAGTCAGTGTGAGGAGTGTAGTCAGTGTGAGGAGTACAGTCAGTGTGAGGAGTGTAGTCAGTGTGAGGTGTACAGTCAGTGTGAGGAGTGTAGTCAGTGTGAAGAGTGTAGTCAGTGTGAGGAGTACAGTCAGTGTGAGGAGTGTAGTCAGTGTGAGGTGTACAGTCAGTGTGAGGAGTGTAGTCAGTGTGAGGAGTACAGTCAGTGTGAGGAGTGTAGTCAGTGTGAGGAGTGTAGTCAGTGTGAGGAGTACAGTCAGTGTGAGGAGTGTAGTCAGTGTGAGGAGTACAGTCAGTGTGAGGAGTGTAGTCAGTGTGAGGAGTGTAGTCAGTGTGAGGTGTACAGTCAGTGTGAGGAGTGTAGTCAGTGTGAGGAGTACAGTCAGTGTGAGGAGTGTGGTCAGTGTGAGGAGTACAGTCAGTGTGAGGAGTGTAGTCAGTGTGAGGAGTGTAGTCAGTGTGAGGAGTACAGTCAGTGTGAGGAGTGTAGTCAGTGTGAGGTGTACAGTCAGTGTGAGGAGTGTAGTCAGTTTGAGGAGTGTAGTCAGTGTGAGGTGTACAGTCAGTGTGAGGAGTGTAGTCAGTGTGAGGAGTACAGTCAGTGTGAGGAGTGTAGTCAGTGTGAGGAGTACAGTCAGTGTGAGGAGTGTAGTCAGTGTGAGGTGTACAGTCAGTGTGAGGAGTACAGTCAGTGTGAGGAGTGTAGTCAGTGTGAGGAGTACAGTCAGTGTGAGGAGTGTAGTCAGTGTGAGGAGTGTAGTCAGTGTGAGGTGTACAGTCAGTGTGAGGAGTGTAGTCATTGTGAGGTGTACAGTCAGTGTGAGGAGTGTAGTCAGTGTGAAGAGTACAGTCAGTGAGAGGTGTACAGTCAGTGTGAGGAGTGTAGTCAGTGTGAGGTGTACAGTCAGTGTGAGGAGTGTAGTCAGTGTGAGGAGTACAGTCAGTGTGAGGAGTGTAGTCAGTGTGAGGAGTGTAGTCAGTGTGAGGAGTACAGTCAGTGTGAGGAGTGTAGTCAGTGTGAGGAGTACAGTCAGTGTGAGGAGTACAGTCAGTGTGAGGAGTGTAGTCAGTGTGAGGAGTACAGTCAGTGTGAGGAGTGTAGTCAGTGTGAGGAGTGTAGTCAGTGTGAGGTGTACAGTCAGTGTGAGGAGTGTAGTCAGTGTGAGGAGTACAGTCAGTGTGAGGAGTGTAGTCAGTGTGAGGAGTACAGTCAGTGTGAGGAGTGTAGTCAGTGTGAGGAGTGTAGTCAGTGTGAGGAGTACAGTCAGTGTGAGGAGTGTAGTCAGTGTGAGGAGTACAGTCAGTGTGAGGAGTACAGTCAGTGTGAGGAGTGTAGTCAGTGTGAGGAGTGTAGTCAGTGTGAGGAGTACAGTCAGTGTGAGGAGTGCAGTCAGTGTGAGGAGTACAGTCAGTGTGAGGAGTGTAGTCAGTGTGAGGAGTGTAGTCAGTGTGAGGTGTACAGTCAGTGTGAGGAGTACAGTCAGTGAGAGGTGTACAGTCAGTGTGAGGAGTACAGTCAGTGTGAGGAGTGTAGTCAGTGTGAGGAGTGTAGTCATTGTGAGGAGTACAGTCAGTGTGAGGAGTGTAGTCAGTGTGAGGAGTACAGTCAGTGTGAGGAGTACAGTCAGTGTGAGGAGTATAGTCAGTGTGAGGAGTACAGTCAGTGTGAGGAGTGTAGTCAGTGTGAAGAGTACAGTCAGTGTGAGGAGTACAGTCAGTGAGAGGAGTATAGTCAGTGTGAGGTGTACAGTCAGTGTGAGGAGTATAGTCAGTGTGAGGAGTACAGTCAGTGTGAGGAGTGTAGTCAGTGTGAGGAGTACAGTCAGTGTGAGGAGTACAGTCAGTGTGAGGAGTACAGTCAGTGTGAGGAGTGTAGTCAGTGTGAGGAGTACAGTCAGTGTGAGGAGTGTAGTCAGTGAAAGGTGTACAGTCAGTGTGAGGAGTACAGTCAGTGAGAGGAGTACAGTCAGTGTGAGGAGTACAGTCAGTGTGAGGAGTACAGTCAGTGTGAGGAGTACAGTCAGTGTGAGGAGTATAGTCAGTGTGAGGAGTACAGTCAGTGTGAGGAGTGTAGTCAGTGTGAGGAGTACAGTCAGTGTGAGGAGTGTAGTCAGTGTGAGGAGTGTAGTCAGTGTGAGGTGTACAGTCAGTGTGAGGAGTGTAGTCAGTGTGAGGAGTACAGTCAGTGTGAGGAGTGTAGTCAGTGTGAGGAGTGTAGTCAGTGTGAGGAGTACAGTCAGTGTGAGGAGTGTAGTCAGTGTGAGGAGTACAGTCAGTGTGAGGAGTACAGTCAGTGTGAGGAGTGTAGTCAGTGTGAGGAGTGTAGTCAGTGTGAGGAGTACAGTCAGTGTGAGGAGTGCAGTCAGTGTGAGGAGTACAGTCAGTGTGAGGAGTGTAGTCAGTGTTAGGAGTGTAGTCAGTGTGAGGTGTACAGTCAGTGTGAGGAGTACAGTCAGTGAGAGGTGTACAGTCAGTGTGACGAGTACAGTCAGTGTGAGGAGTGTAGTCAGTGTGAGGAGTGTAGTCATTGTGAGGAGTACAGTCAGTGTGAGGAGTGTAGTCAGTGTGAGGAGTACAGTCAGTGTGAGGAGTACAGTCAGTGTGAGGAGCATAGTCAGTGTGAGGAGTACAGTCAGTGTGAGGAGTGTAGTCAGTGTGAAGAGTACAGTCAGTGTGAGGAGTACAGTCAGTGAGAGGAGTATAGTCAGTGTGAGGTGTACAGTCAGTGTGAGGAGTATAGTCAGTGTGAGGAGTACAGTCAGTGTGAGGAGTGTAGTCAGTGTGAGGAGTACAGTCAGTGTGAGGAGTACAGTCAGTGTGAGGAGTACAGTCAGTGTGAGGAGTGTAGTCAGTGTGAGGAGTACAGTCAGTGTGAGGAGTGTAGTCAGTGAAAGGTGTACAGTCAGTGTGAGGAGTACAGTCAGTGAGAGGAGTACAGTCAGTGTGAGAAGTACAGTCAGTGTGAGGAGTACAGTCAGTGTGAGGAGTACAGTCAGTGTGAGGAGTATAGTCAGTGTGAGGAGTACAGTCAGTGTGAGGAGTACAGTCAGTGTGAGGAGTACAGTCAGTGTGAGGAGTACAGTCAGTGTGAGGAGTATAGTCAGTGTGAGGAGTATAGTCAGTGTGAGGAGTGTAGTCAGTGAAAGGTGTACAGTCCGTGTGAGGAGTACAGTCAGTGTGAGGAGTACAGTCAGTGTGAGGAGTACAGTCAGTGTGAGGAGTGTAGTCAGTGAAAGGTGTACAGTCAGTGTGAGGAGTACAGTCAGTGAGAGGAGTACAGTCAGTGTGAGGAGTACAGTCAGTGTGAGGAGTACAGTCAGTGTGAGGAGTATAGTCAGTGTGAGGAGTATAGTCAGTGTGAGGAGTACAGTCAGTGTGAGGAGTACAGTCAGTGTGAGGAGTACAGTCAGTGTGAGGAGTACAGTCAGTGTGAGGAGTACAGTCAGTGTGAGGAGTACAGTCAGTGTGAGGAGTATAGTCAGTGTGAGGAGTACAGTCAGTGTGAGGAGTATAGTCAGTGTGAGGAGTACAGTCAGTGTGAGGAGTACAGTCAGTGTGAGGAGTACAGTCAGTGTGAGGAGTACAGTCAGTGTGAGGAGTATAGTCAGTGAGAGGAGTACAGTCAGTGTGAGGAGTATAGTCAGTGTGAGGAGTACAGTCAGTGTGAGGAGTGTAGTCAGTGTGAGGAGTACAGTCAGTGCGAGGAGTCACAATCGCTCCTCACACCAACGCAAAAGATCACGCCGGTAGTTATGACCACAGTGTGCGCTTGGCCGATTTTAAGTTTCTGAAGTCCAGCTGAGCCAAAATTGGCCCATCATCTCCCAAGCTTTTCAAGCTCATCTTGAACAGCCAGCTCTCAATAGTCGTAATTCGTGCGTGCCACTGCAAATTTTTAGTTACATAAGCGGTTTTACTGCGCAGTGTATTCATTCCAATCAAATTTTGTTAACCTTCTCTTGGTGCAGGACTCTTCAGACTCTTTCTAAAAAAAATTAATTTTGTTAGTCCTTATATTTACCCAGTATTATACGCCTTTCGCAATTATATTCAATGATTGATGAATCTTCTTTTTTGCACTCTTCTCATTGTAGGTGAGCGATGTCATGCTCTAAGCTCTGCAGTTACAATTCGTTGCAATTAAATTCGAAACTTGTGCGATTTTTCCAGGTCTTATTTTGTGTTTCTAATTGAAAACCATCATTGTGAGGACTCAGCAAGAGCATAAATTTAATATCACAATTCCAGGTTATAAAAATCCAATTAGTGTAAGCGAATACATGTCTACGCAATACTTTCACGGAGCTAAATTTTACCAAAAAGTTGACTCAGTGCAGGAAGTAAATAACGCGCTCTCCTCAAATTCAAAGATTGAAAAAACGAAACAAAATGCAACAGAAAATATGTTTGGAAAATATAAGCAAATCACGTGGCGTAAAACAATTAACCCCGAATCATGGTTCGATATGGCAAAGTTCAGAGCTTCAATACGCTCTTGTTTACGAATTCAGGTGCAGACACAACGCCAGCGCGAAATTAATACGGCGTCATGATCAGGAGATATTAAAACCGACCAGCCACGGTCAAGCTAATTAGAATACAGGCATCAAAAACGCCCGGACTCTAAATAACAATAACTAATTAAGGCTCACAAAAGGCAAAACAAATTTGTTCAATGGCAGAAATGTAATTAGCGTCTGATTCACGGCAGATGTGATTCAATAATAGCTTTTTTGGGATCGATGAGAGCTGAAAGAAAGGCACTGAATATGACGAAGCCTCACTCGCAGCATCGTCTTCGCTTCTGCATTATTAAAAAAGATTGAATTGTTTGTGACAATTGTTTAGCGGAGTGGCTGCGAAATGACTCATTGATTGTGGCTTTAAACAAAAATGATTGCGTCGTTTGTGACAATTGTTTAGCGGAGTGGCTGCGAAATGACTCATTGATTGTGGCTTTAAACAAAAATGATTGCGTCGTTTGTGACAATTGTTTAGCGAAGTGGCTGCGAAATGACTCATTGATTGTGGCTTTAAACAAAAATGATTGCGTCGTTTGTGACAATTGTTTAGCGAAGTGGCTGCGAAATGACTCATTGATTGTGGCTTTAAACAAAAATGACTGCGTCGTTTGTGACAATTGTTTAGCGGAGTGGCTGCGAAATGACTCATTGATTGTGGCTTTAAACGAAAATGATTCCGTCGTTTGTGACAATTGTTTAGCGGAGTGGCTGCGAAATGACTCATTGATTGTGGCTTTAAACAAAAATGATTGCGTCGTTTGTGACAATTGTTTAGCGAAGTGGCTGCGAAATGACTCATTGATTGTGGCTTTAAACAAAAATGACTGCGTCGTTTGTGACAATTGTTTAGCTGAGTGGCTGCGAAATGACTCATTAATTGTGGCTTTAAACAAAAATGACTGCGTCGTTTGTGACAATTGTTTAGCGGAGTCGCTGCGAAATGACTCATTAATTGTGGCTTTAAACAAAAATGATTGCGTCGTTTGTGACAATTGTTTAGCGGAGTGGCTGCGAAATGACTCATTGTTTGTGGCTTTAAACAAAAATGATTGCGTCGTTTGTGACAATTGTTTAGCGGAGTGGCTGCGAAATGACTCATTGATTGTGGCTTTAAACAAAAATGATTGCGTTGTTTGTGACAATTGTTTAGCGGAGTGGCTGCGAAATGACTCATTGATCGTGGCCATCAACAAATGATGAGATCCTTACGGCCACTCGCGAATCGTTTCAGTACCTGCCTTTAGCTGCTTGTCAACGTTCTTCGTACTTCACGAGTTTCCTAGTTTGCTGACGGTGACATACGAATTCTGTTTGTCACTTGACTAATCATGAGTCGATTCTCTCCACCCAGAACGAGCAAAAGATAAAAGGTCAATCCATCAATCAAATGAAGCTTCATTTTTGCTCAATTCTTTTCATACACTTATAAAGATACATTTAAAATATTAGATAGCAAGAGACGGTTTTATATTACGAAGTCCTTGTTTGAGACAAAAGCGCTTGAACTGAGAAGGTTTATCTTCCATGTTTGAGTTATGTGCTTCTTTGATAGGATGGGAAAAAGACTCAGATGCGTTCCATTTTGTCATTGAGAACAACGTAATCGTCTCATATAATTGCTCTGCGTTGAATTATGTAACTAGTGTGCTATGTTTTACCATTTTAAGAGAAGATACGCAAATCAATCAAAAATTATGTAGCGTATGGTTAAACCAATCACAAATTGGGTAACCTACGAAGTTAAATACGTAATTAACTGTCGAAAGCTGAAAAAGTCATTATTTATAGCTGTTATTAGCTGAACATGTTTATCGAAGATGGATTGGTCGCTGCTTCCTATGAATGCAGTATGACGGTACTGAAGAGCGTCGCAACAGGTGGGCAGGGAAGCTTGTGTCTATACTCAATACTCCGCTCAGGGTAAAAAAAATTGGAAGATTTCTGTAGTGTTTAGGCGCGCGAGCGAGAGGCACTCTCAAACAGAGCTGCGTGACGGTGGACATAGTGTTAGAGATGCCTAGTTTTCCAATATTGAAGGCATCACTAATGTTCGTTCTGCTCTAACGAAATATTTTTCTTGTGAAAGACTAACGTGGCGTTTATGTCATTTTAAAGCTGTCAGATGAAGCTCCAAATTGACATGTCTTCATGTTCTTTTACCCTTAGTTTTCATGTGTACCGATATTTGGATTAGTTATGCGCAAAGATGAAATTTTTGGCTTATCCTAATTTGATGGTCTTAGAATACAAAAAAAATGAAGCAACGAGGAACATTGGAATCTTCTGAGCAGCTAAATTTCACTATAACGGAAATCAATAACTTGCTGATAAACAGACACCAATAATGGAATCTCGCACGATTCAGTTGTGTGACGTAACTTTGAATTATTCCTCAAATGTGAACAAACCTCGATAAAACACCGCTCATTTAAGAACGTAACTTTCGTTGTTTTTAATGCTACCATCATTTCTGCTGCAGGATCTTTGGTAGACATTTCTATTATTCAATTACGTTAGAACCAGTAGTTGTTCAAACAAAATAATTTTTATTATTTTTAAAATATATTTTTTAACATATTTTTGTCTTGCACTCACGTATGCAAGTAATTTTAACATATTTTTGTCTTGCACTCACGTATGCAAGTAAACAATTCTGATGTCAAGAACGTGTAAACAGTTGGAAAGTAGCATGAAAACTAGTCTTAAGATTGAACAGTCATGCGCCATCAGTGAACCTAAGTTGACAATATTCATTAATAACAACAGTTACCCCTCTTTTTTTGTCTCTCTCTCCCTTTCCCTCTTTTTCCCTCTCTTTCTTTCAGTCCCTCTCTCTATTATTATTTATTATTATTATTTTGTCTTTCTGCCACTCTGTGAGGAGCATGGATGCTCTAGCAATAAATAATGAGAGGAGAATAATAAATTGTTGCATCCTTCGTCACAATTTTTACTGAATTATGACAACATTAAAGAGATGAGCGGTTTTTGCGTTATTTATTTTCAAGCCACTTGAGCTATTCGAGATACTTTGCCAAGTTTGATCAGTCGCCTTATGGCGTGCACAATTCATTAATAACAGCTTGGATATTCCGCATGCGGACAATTATAGTGAATTCGCTCGAAGAGCAAATTTCAACCCGTCCCGTCCCGTGTTTTGTTTCCAGCGAGTAGAACGAACTGAATTCTGGCCTCCGCATCGCATTCTCTCTTCCCTTTCGAGCGCAGTAACGTCAGGAACTGTGCACCGTTCTCAATGTTAGTGGAGGGTTCTTTGATTTATTAACACTTTTAAGTGCGGCGGGTTAAACTTAAGCAAAATATTCAACTGAAATTTTAAAATTTATGTTAGAGATTAATTTTAAAATAATAAACATTGAATAGATCGTACCTTCATTTAGTTTCCGCTAAGTATTTATGAAAATTGAGTTTGTGACCGCTGGTCTGTCAGCACCATTATGAAAATCCCCTCAATGACCACCGGTGGTCACGTCGTGATCAAATTGTTAACGCGTTCACCGCGTTTCAACGGTTGGTTACGGTCGGTTTGGTTAGGCTGAGTGTAGAAGCACAGGGAAATCAACTTTACTGATCTAACTCGTTTTTATCCTTCCTAAGAAATATAAACGTACAATTGCACGATAACATTTCACCTCTCATGATAACAGTTGTTTATAAAAAGGTCGCGAAACATAAAATGTCGTTCTTAAATATCCGTGCGTGAATGAGCAATTTACCCTCTGTTAAGGAACGTATTGAGGAATTTTTGCATTCCCAGAGAACTTTCTCTTATGGAGCTGACGTGCGTCGTGCCGTGCTTGTCTCAAGAGATTCTGTGCGCCGACTGACGCGAACACACTGCGAGTGTTCTTCTGTTCTTTTGCGGCCGCTTGTTGTTCCGAAGGTTCTACTAGGTGTTCGAACAAGGGATTTACCTGGAAAGTCGTGATTAATATTTATATCAAGTTAAATGATTAGACGATGTTCAAAAGTTATGGTCGTCAACTAGGTGTTCGAACTAGTGATTCGCCTAGATATTCATGATTAACATCTATATCGAGTTGAATGATTGGATGATGTTCAAAAGTTAAGGTTGTGATATATGTTGGTGGATGTTTAAGGAAATTTTAGATTAGAATTTCCTCTGGCTTCCATTCTATTGAAAATATGATTTATATTTAGTCAAAACTTATCTAAATAATTGTTATTTATAACATTCAGTGACGTCAGTGAATTTTTAGTGTTGATCTGACATGATCTACAGACTGATTCTTATTTCCGTGGAGTATTTTAGTAAAAATTACTGATACGACGTTGAAATGGAATGTGCACTATTAGATACTATTTAGACTACTATTTAGACTTATTTCTTGCGCTATTAGATACTATTTTATTAGATAGATACTATTTAGATGTACCTCTATCCAGTTCGTCTCAACCTATAGCAGAATTTTTATTAAAAAGTTACTAATGAAAAATCACACCCAAGATCATCAATAACACAAATGCACATTTAGCTTCGTTTCGAAAAAAAAAATAGTTTTGAAGTCATGCCGTTAGAGGGCCTTGTACCCACTTCTCCAAATTGACAGTAGCTCTGCAAGTTTACTTAGAACTGCCATTCTCAACCTCTCCTCCAACATTGACCCCTCGACTGTATGTATCAAATACATTAGGCCCAAATTTACCTCAACCAGGGGTAAATTTGGCCCTGGTTGAGAACGTCTGACATGGAAGATAGAGCACAAGGTAGAGGGCGGACAAGAACAATTCGCGAATAGTCCGACTTCTGCAGCGGCGCAATCGTACCCCAGATAAATTATTTATACAACGCACTCTGAATCCCTTCAATAATTCGTGAAGCCTAATCTTCTGAGATCCGGCCTAATGAAGTCTCGGGGCGCATCAGAGAAGGTTACAATAGATGAAGTCAGATATTGCGCCGAGGTGAGAGCTCGATAGCTCACTGGCTCTACACGAGTTGTGGGTAAAGCAGTCCAATTTGGAGCGGGTCAACCTTAATTCGGGGAAAATCAAGTAAAATACATGCTTGGTGTAATGGATACATATGGACTATCATACACAGACTACCCAGTCTAACTTTGTCGCTGCCTGCATGCATGTTTTTCGTCGCCCAAGTAATTAAACCTCTGAGGCGGCGAAAAACATGCATGCCCCGGCGAAAAAGATTGTCTGGGTACTGACGTGAATTTTCTTAATCTTTCAGTATGACTGGAAGGAATGCTAGTGATAAGTTACAGTCACTCACTGTAACTTACATCAAATGCTTGTGTTATCACTGCAAGTCACCGCTAGCATTTTTTCCAAATCTTCTATTGTCGTGTTGGATGATTGAAAAAAATCATGGCAACCAACTGATATTATAGAGCTAAATAACAATAATAACAATTAACAATTAGGTTAATGATTATTAACGGCGAATATACGAGTTACAAAAAGCATGTACTGTCAGATACTTCAAATTCCCTGGCATTCGGAGTCCAACTGTGATGAAATGAAATGGTTTAGAATCAGTATGTCTTGGCACATAATCTATACATTGGCTGTACTATGCATCTGCCCTTACAGTGATAACACAAGTGTGCTGCAAGTTACAGTATGTCTCTGCAACTTAGCACGTATATTTCTTCCATTCCTTCCACTGCCGAACTGAACGATGGAACAGATTACTAGATCACTAGTCTGTGTCTGAGAGTCTATGTGCCGCCATTACATTTAGCTTGTACTCCACAAAGTTTTTCCTGGATTAAAGATCGGCGTACGTTTTATTGAGCAGGTCTATACCAGCAAATTATATTGAGCCAGTGAGCGGTAGTTGCATAAATTTGAGGTGTGGAGATCTTGTACACATCGTGAAAATAAGGAAATCTATTGAAATATTCAGGGATTTATCGATAGCAGGAATTCAGGAATGAGCAGCATCGAACGGGATCGATCGCAGAGTATTTCGCTAACGTAAGAGAATTGTTATGTCTACGATGCAGAAATATTCAAATTTATTCCTCTCAGCGGTAGCCAACAAGATTCAAATCACCAAAAACATCAGAGGATTTTCGTTAGAGGTTCGAACCCTTTTTCAAGTGATTTGATGTATCTTTTTATCCCATTAAAAACTTTTTTTGCTGTTTCGAGCCTTGAATGAAAATTTTTGCTTCGCTTGTTTTAAAGAAAGTTGACTTTCGTAAACAAGCCCCAGTAAATTTCAGGCGTCAACTGATATTATACGTAATTTTCTACCTCACATGTCTATCTTCTTCTTACTGAAATACACGGGGATATTTTAAGGCAGATCTGTGGTCATTTACTTGATGAGTGACATAACACATCGCTGCACAGCCATCAAAATGCGGTTCTTACATCGAAACATTTATCCGATTTTAGAATAATTTACCTGAAGCAAGCGTAAAAATTATCACATTCAGGCAAAAATGCTCTTTATTCTGGTTAATTGTAGACGTCAGAGTCCAAAAGTGGACGTAGTTGTTTGATCTTCAGCAAGTGTCCCAAATGATCTTGTGCAGCAAGTGTTCCAAATGATCACGTGCAGCACGTGTTCCAAATGATCACGTGTAGCACGTGTTCCAAATGATCACGTGCAGCACGTGTCCCAAATGATCACGTGCAGCACGTGTTCCAAATGATCACGTGCAGCACGTGTTCCAAATGATCACGTGCAGCACGTGTTCCAAATGATCACGTGCAGCACGTGTTCCAAATGATCACGTGCAGCACGTGTCCCAAATGATCACGTGCAGCAAGTGTTCCAAATGATCACGTGCAGCACGTGTTCCAAATGATCACGTGCAGCACGTGTTCCAAATGATCACGTGCAGCACGTGTCCCAAATGATCACGTGCAGCACGTGTTCCAAATGATCACGTGCAGCACGCGTCGCGCCACGACTCACAAAAGGCAGCCTCGTTTGTGATGTTGGTCTAGCTAGGCAGGCCTGCGCTCGTTAGGGCGACAGCCGGCCCCCAATACACCAGTCGAGAGCGCCGTGACATGAGGAGGTGGTGAGAGAAGCAGGCCAGATGAGGTACCGGAAAATTTTTTGATCGAGTGGCGCCTAGTGCTGCAGAGCTCAGGCAGTTGTGGTGCGGGTGTGTTGTGGGAGTTGAGTAGCGTAAGCTGAGGAAGTTGGCAAGGCAAAGAAGGGATAACCAGTCAAGCAGTTGAAGAGACGTAAATCTGCTAGTTGAAGAGAAGCTTATCTACCGGATTGAGAGCAGCACACTTGGCAGTATAGAAACAGCACACTTGGCAGTTTAAAAGCAGTACACCTGGCAGTACGTATAGAAGCAGCACACCTGGCAGTAAAGAAGCAGCACACCTAGCAGTATAGTAGTAGCACACCTTCCAGTTTGGGAGCAGTACCCTCTAATACTACACAATTCTCTATCAATGAACGGGCAAATAACCTACAGCGTGAGTTGTCTATTCAGTTACTGGAGAACGCTGTAGGTGTCTGTGCAGCATTGTGCTCGTCACTGCATTTCATCTCATTTGAAAAATATTAGTTGGATGCTTCGTTGATGTGTGACAATAAATGATGCTTAATGAGCAGCAATAATAAGTGATGCTTAACGTGCAACAATTATTGATGCTAAGCGCACAACATTAACTGATGCTTAACGTGCAACAATGAATGATGCGTAAGCGACTAATGAAGACATCAATGTTACTGGTTTGGCTGGTGCTGGTTGCCTCAGCAGCAGGTGGGTTGTGCCTCGTGTTTGTGCCTCAGCAGCAGGTGGGTTGAGCCTCGTGTTTGTGCTCCAGCAGCAGGGGGGTTTTGCCTCTTGTTTGTGCCTCAGCAGCAGGTGGGTTGAGCCTCGTGTTTGTGCCCCAGCAGCAGGGGGGTTTTGCCTCTTGTTTGTGCCTCAGCAGCAGGTGGGTTGAGCCTCGTGTTTGTGCCCCAGCAGCAGGGGGGTTTTGCCTCTTGTTTGTGCCTCAGCAGCAGGTGGGTTGAGCCTCGTGTTTGTGCCCCAGCAGCAGGGGGGTTTTGCCTCTTGTTTGTGCCTCAGCAGCAGGTGGGTTGAGCCTCGTGTTTGTGCCTCAACATCAGATGGGTTGAGCCTCGTGTTTGTGCCCCAGCAGCAGGGGGGTTTTGCCTCTTGTTTGTGCCTCAGCAGCAGGTGGGTTGAGCCTCGTGTTTGTGCCTCAGCATCAGGTGGGTTGAGCCTCGTGTTTGTGCCCCAGCAGCAGGGGGGTTTTGCTTCTTGTTTGTGCCTCAGCAGCAGGTGGGTTGAGCCTCGTGTTTGTGCCCCAGCAGCAGGGGGGTTTTGCCTCGTGTTTGTGCCCCAGCAGCAGGGGGGTTTTTTCTTCTTGTTTGTGCCTCAGCAGCAGGTGGGTTGAGCCTCGTGTTTGTGTCTCAGCAGCAGGTGGGTTGAGCCTCGTGCTTGTGCCTCAGCATCAGGTGGGTTGTGCCTCGTGTTTGCGCCTCAGCAGCAGGTGGGTTGTGCCTCGTGTTTGTGCCCCAGCAGCAGGGGGGTTTTGCCTCTTGTTTGTGCCTCAGCAGCAGGTGGGTTGAGCCTCGTGTTTGTGCCTCAGCATCAGGTGGGTTGAGCCTTGTGTTTGTGCCCCAGCAGCAGGGGGGTTTTGCCTCTTGTTTGTGCCTCAGCAGCAGGTGGGTTGTGCCTCGTGTTCGTTTTTTAGTCCATTTTTGTGGGCTCTAAAGATGGATTGTGAAGTCAGGTTGTGGTAATTAATGAAAACTTCTTTGCCTTTGCTTGATGCATGATGAAATAAGAGATAGCTTTTTCTGTATATAATTGAAGAATATGGTGCAATTAAAAATATAAATTTATATATAATACATATGTTTCACATGTCTAAATTTGAAGTTAAAGACCATGATATGATTGGAAGTGCGCACATACTTATGTGTGCGGACTATATGAATTTTATGCAATTGTATTTGCAGTTGAAATATATCATACAATCAAATGCATACATATGCAAATGCATACGTAATGTTTGTGTTTTTTTTACATTGATATCAGATGTTAAAGAATGTAAAACAGTTTAAAATAAACAAGTTCCAATATATACCAAATGCATGGGGTTTGCATTTTAATTTTTAATCATTTTTTTCATTTATTTTGGGCTTTTATTTTTATTGACTGAGTTATTAGGAATCAGAAAATGAGGCTTTACGTCAGTATTTTGAAAAGCCCATGATTTCCCATTGACTTGCACTGCACCCCCCAATTCTCCCCTCACGTAATTTAGTGTCTGCCTGTGAGAGGGGATACTCCAACAAAGGCAGGGGTTGCAGGACCCTCGACAGTGCATTGTAGAGAGATTCATTTACGCTATTTTTAGCGATATTTAAAGGCAGTGCGGTTCATGTGACGCGTGCAATCTTCAGACGCTCTACTGATGTTGATCAGAACACCTAGCTGACGAACGCAGTTTTGTAGCAACGGAGTAAACGAAATCAAAATGTAGGTAAAAATAATGAGTAAACACATATCGGTACTCATGTATGTACGACAATTGATACTTATATTCACTCTTCTATTGTTACAACGAAATAATGTTTAATGGTAACCAATTACAACGAAATGGTTACTTACTAAGTGATTACGTGCTTTATTAATGTTGATCAGAAAACCTTGCTGACGAACGAAGTTTCGTGGCGTTTGAGAAAATTAAACAAAACAGAAGCTCAAACCAGTAAGTAAGCACCTATCGGTACGTACGTACACCAACTGATTCGTTTATACGTTTGTATTGGCGCAACGATGTATTGTCTCTTAGGGATCACGTGATAAGTAACCACTTTTAAAACGATTTAGGAGAGAATTTTCTTTTTCCGCAGCATTTGTGACGAAGATCCCACCCCTGCCTATGGACTCCCCACACTCCCCACTATTCCCACACTCCCCACACTCCCCAGCCGTACCAGCCCTCGTAGCCGTGCTGGGGAGTGCGGTCCCCCACTGCACAGGGATCATCGTCACTACCAAGTCCGACCCCTCGCCGCGACGGGATGAGCTGCTGAGTCAAGTGAGTGTCTCAGGTGACAAGTGAATATGTCAGGAGGGAAATAAAGATATGCTTACAGCTGCAAGAAGTAAAGATTTGTGCGAGGAATGAAGATTTTTTACCAGCTGCGAGGAGTAAAGATTTGTCAACAGCTGCGAGGAGTAAAGATTTGTCACCAGCTGCGAGGAGTAAAGATATGTCAACAGCTGCGAAGAGTAAAGATATGTCAACAGCTGCAAGGAGTATTCGTGGTTCACACTGCTCAGAATGGCAACAAAGTTACATATCAAGTATCCGAGCTACATCCACTGTAATGATTTGAGGTTTTGATCAAGAATGTATCAGAGTTAGCGCACTCATTAACAAGTTCACTGAGCGGCTTATGCGCCAGATTGCAACGAGTATGGTTGAGTTGCGACGAGTATGGTTGAGTTGCAACGAGTATGGTTGAGTTGCAACGAGTATGGTTGCGACGAGTATGGTCGAGTTCCGACGAGTACGGTTGCGACGAGTATGATTGAGTTGCTACGAGTATGGTTGCGACGAGTATGGTTGGTGACGAGTATCTTAAGGTGGTGGAGTTGTTTCCATCACAATGTTGAGTTATCGGAGCGTGTGTCCCCAAACAGCCTCTTCTTAATTGTTATTTAGCTGCAAGAAAACTGAAGCAAAAGGTCTGAAAAGCCTTTCTTTGTTTCTAGGGCTTTTTAAAGTTAACGGTACAGTTAACGGTACAGTTTTACAGTTTACCCGACCTAACACAGCGGAAAGTTAAAAAAATAGCAAACACGGAAAAAGCTGATACACAAAGTTAGCATGTAAATTAATGCAAATTTCTTAATCCGATGGTTATTTTAAACAATAAGGGGAAATGTAACAATGCAGTATTGTAACATCCATGACAATGGTTTAAATAACTTGTATCAAACAGTACACATGTACTCTCTTGTTAAACGCTAGACCCTTAGGGTTAAGCGAATACAAAGTGATCGCTACTGAACATCACGGTCAGACATGTAGATACCAGCTTACATTTGTCTTGAACTCACCGAAGAAACCAATTAATGCCAATGTTATCAACAGGTTACACGAAAACTATGGAAATAAATTCTCTTTGTGCAGGTAACACTGACGAATTAAAATTCTGTGAGAGTTGCTGATGTTCTGGAGATAAAATACTTGAGATAGAATTTTAAGTATTTCAACTAGGAATATACCACCCGATGAGATTAATTGAATTTTGCTGTATTTTTTTGCTGATGTTCTGGAGATAAACACCCAAGATAGAACATTAAGTATTTTAACTGGGAATATACCACCCGAAGAGATTAATTGAATTTTGTTTTTTTTTTCTACACAACAGTTACTGGTGGAGTCGTCGCGGCCGTGGATGGTGATGGGTGTGGACAAGCTCCCCTCACTCCCCCCACCTCCTGCTTCCACTCTAACTCCTCCCCTTCTCCAGCAGCCCCACGAGGCCTGCGTCGTGTATCTCCTACTCCTCCTCAGCCCTGGGGAGGTTGGGGAAGTATACAGGACCATCTCCCTTTCAGGTCATCAAATGCTTCAAGTTCTCGCTCGCATCTTCGTGTTGCCTTCAGCTTTATTGAAAATTATTGTGATTCTTTTATAAATTCGTAGTCACTTTGGCCGAGGGGTTAAGAGCGCGCCCTTCACGAGAAGGTGTCGGCAGTTCGAATCCCGGCAGTGCCGCCCGGTGTTTTTCCCCGTCGGAAAATGGGAGAACTGAACCACAATTCCCCACTCCACCCAGCCGTCGGGAATGGGTGCCGGGTTGGCCGGGGGTAACCGTCATTGCATCCCGGTGTTAGCTTTAAGGCATTTGAAAAACCAATGTACAAGATGATATGTATCAGGCTTGATTGGAATAAAACATCTTTCTTCTTGGTTTCGCCTTCCTATTTGACAAAGAGATGCAGCACTTACTATAAGATGATCCTAACAAATGAGCACTTTTGAAAATAGCCGCCTCAGAATAGAAACCATATGACAGATTGCACTTAATTAGAGCGAAACTTCATCTGAGTTCATGTCTGTCTCAACGCAATGCAGGGCTGACGAGGACGTAGTTGCAGCATGAGGGCTTTCTTCTTCATGTTCCCATTCATTTATACCTGAGAATAACGCACTATGCCAGGAATGGTGCATGTCAATGAAGTATTGGGACGCTGTAAAATAGATTCTTAGGAGCTGAGACGCATCAATCTTCCTCCTAAATATATGGGAAAAGAAGTACGTGTGTATTTGATAAGAAGTCTGCAGCATTCAGGTCAAATTTTCTGGACCTAACCAAAAAAACTTCAAGTTTCGAAGCGTTCATGTCCGAGAATGTAAAACGCCTTATTGAGGAATGAGGCATCTAAACTTAGGTATCTCAATTAGGACACTACGAAGCCGGACAACCTCTAGCTACTCTCACGGTTAAATAGGAATGAAAGTACAGATGGATGTTGCATGAAGTCTGTGACATTATAGTAAATTCCTGAGAAGATGGCAATGATCGCGGTACGTTGTGGGCAGACTGGCACCCTGGCGCTGCGCGGTATTTTGTGTGGCTCTCAGACGGGACGGCGAGCGCTGGGCAGATTGCAAAGGTTCCAGGCTTGCACGGAGCTTTCCATGTGCTCTGCCTGTTGCCTGCGCTGGATAAACCTGTCGTGCACATTTACCGTGGGGAAATAGTTACCGTGGGGAAATAGTTACGGTGGGGAAATAGTTACCGTGGGGAAATAGTTACGGTGGGGAAATAGTTACGGTGGGGAAATAGTTACGGTGGGGAAATAGTTACGGTGGGGAAATAGTTACGGTGGGGAAATAATTACGGTGGGGAAATAGTTACGGTGGGGGAATAGTTACAGTGGGGAAATAGTTACGGTGGGGAAATAGTTACGGTGGGGAAATAGTTACGGTGGGGAAATAGTTACAGTGGGGAAATAGTTACGGTGGGGAAATAGTTACGGTTGGGAAATAGTTATGGTGGGGAAATAATTACGGTGGGGAAATATTTTCGGTGGGGAAATAGTTACAGTGGGGAAATAGTTACGGTGAGGAAATAGTTACGGTGAGGAAATAGTTACGGTGGGGAAATAGTTACGGTGGGGAAATAGTTACGGTGGGGAAATAGCTACGGTGGGGAAATAGTTACGGTGAGGAAATAGTTACGGTGGGGAAATAGTTACGGTGGGGAAATAGCTACGGTTGGGAAATAGTTACGGTAGGGAAATAGTTACGGTGGGGAAATAGTTACGGTGGGGAAATAGCGACGGTGGGGAAATAGCTACGGTGGGGAAATGTCGTGGTTTCCGTTCTTTTACCACTGATGTCATCGTGACTTTCTCGTTTCTCCGTTGAGCATGTTTATCTCGAAACGTAATTTATTCGTTTCTATTGTCGTGATGTTTGATCACATCACTTTAATATATTTTAATAATAAAGACGTGACTTTAATGTCCTCGCCTTGACTTTAATTAATTAATGATCTATAATTGCTGCCACCACCCAAAGACGGGAAAATATTTTATATTAAGTAATTGAATTAATGATTCAGGTACGTTACATGCCTCGTCTCTTATTTCCCTAACGCAGGAGAATGATACACAATCGTAAACTACATGGTAAATTTACTTCCTAAGAATCAGTTAGGTGCGCAACACAAATATTAGCTAAAGAATTTACTACATAAACTTCACTTGCTTTATCAGAACATAATGATAATCTGCGTTACGGACTAAGATATTAATAAGGAAAGGTTTCACAAATGATCGCGATAAAGAAAGAACACTCATCTTAGAGAAAGGTGGAGATGTGCCTCGACTGGCGGTCACGGTGCCGGGCTTGGGTGTTGGCGTAACCCCGAAGAAGATGGCATCTTGGTGCCTCGTAATGTAGTAGCGTCCCAGTAACGGTTTGGTAGTCGTTCCCTCATGAAACAGTTCAGGATGAATAGCCCTCACAGGTCACTTTACTAAATTTAGTTATTATGTGAGTTTGCGGCACTGGCGCCCACACCCGAAGGTGCGGCCGAAGATTTTAACGACACGACACAGATGTTGCTCTTGTCGTGGGTGGTGCCTCACTGCCTGCTCTCACCCCGGCCTGTCGCTTGCACCCTGAGTTCACAAAGGGACGATAATGTTCTCGTTTGTACGTCGCTCGATCGAATATCAAAGTTATTCTAACATATATGGAAATATGCCTAACTGAGTCAATGACTTCCCTATGAGTTCCTATTATGAAATACGTAATAAACTACAAGAAATCAAATCCTAGGGAATAGAAGAATTACTAATTGAAGTTACATGAAATAGCGGAAGATGGCAGCTCCGCGCGGTCATTGGGAGACCTCGACGTAACGCGTTCGAAACGATGAGCCGTACAGGATGAAATATCTCCTCAAGTATGATGATTTACGTAGTTCCTTTTTATAGCACAAAAAATATTCTCGGACGCGCAGAGTAAAGAATCATTACAGGAAATAGTTATGGTGGGGAAATAGGTACGGTGGGGAAATAGTTACGGTGGGGAAATAGTTACGGTGGAGAAATAGCAAGATGCAAAATTCAATATGAAACTGCTATTTATCAATGTTAAATATATGGTAATGACGATTAAAAATGCCTCTCTGTGAAGGTGTTGCTAATCTCTGACGTAATAGACCAAACTTTGTGAAAAAATTTGTGCAAAGAATTAGTTTAACCTCCCAAATATCACACTGTCGCAATTTCTTAGCCTTAGATGGCTGAATAGGCAGGCATGTTTTGTCCTACCTAAAGTGTCTGCTTAGAAATGTTTGTTTTCATCGCAAGAAGTGACGGTCATGTAATCATTACTGATGATTTGATATAAAAAACTGAAAATTTCATGCCTGATACCTTCAATACTCAAAAATGCAATGAATGGGACAGAAAACATATAGATACCCCATGAACTTGCGTGGTGGTAGTCGAAACCTTTTTTTTGAAATAGCTTCACGTTTATGAAATTGCTCGTGCCTCAAAAAAGTGAAATCATCGGAAGAGGAAGCAAAAAAAAGTAATTTGAATTTTACCAACCTGAGAAACAGAGAAAAATTTACCCACGCGTAAAGTAATGGCGAAAGGGCGCTCGATCTCAGCGCCGCAGACAACGCCTCATCACGCCGCTGGCGATAAGACCCATCGATGGGTCGTTTGGAAAAATTTCAACAATCTTTTAGGATCAATGGTAGGTATTTAATGGACCCAGTTAATGCTTGGCATTGATAAAGTTGCTAACAACTTTTGATTGAAAAATTGGAGTTGAATATTGAAATTCCATTTAAGCCATCGCAGTGAACGTGCAAAAATCAGTCAGAGCATCTCCTCAGGGCTGCTAAATTAGCCTCGTTCTTCCCCGAGTCCGCTAATTTGGTCGTTATCTCAGATAAAATCCCCACAGAGATCGTTCAGTAACTATCAGCACTGCAGAGCTGCTAAATGCAAGTGTTTTTTTGCCCAATAAGATTCTTTGGTCCTTTTTATTTAACTTAAATTAGGACACATATCTATAAACACCCCCGAGTGAGGCTCATCGCAGTAATATAAACCTCCCCCACCCCGCCCCCACTGGGATGCAGGTCCCAGTGGGAGCGGGGTTGTGGGACCTCCTTGTATTTAAGGGGGATACCCCGGGGGTACGAGATCCCCTCTTGCATCCCCTAGCATGTAATTCAAATTAAAGAAAGTATTTAGAAACACAGCACCGTCAAGTGAATGTTCTTTGCAGTAACATCGATCCCTCCATACCGCGTGACCAAATGATATTATTTAGTACTTTTTATTTAATTAAGACTGAAACACGCATCTACAAACACCCTTACTCTCAAACAAAAGCTCATTGCAGCGAAATTTTTATTTAATTGAAATTCAGCAAAGTATTTACACACACCGTACCCTCAAGTGAAGGCTCATCGCAGCACTGGCAACTTCCTCCCCCCACCTCCTCCCCACTCCCACCCCACAGGGATCTGCCAACAACAACAAAAGTAAAAACAAAAATGACAAAAATAGCAAGGGTAATGATAATAATAATAACAATAATAATAGTAATAGTAGTAATGACAATAATAATGCCACCTCTGACAGGAATCTGCCAACAATATTAATTGTAAAACAATAACAACGAAAATAATAATTATAGTAATAATAACACTAAAATAATAATAACAAAAGTAAATAAAAAATAATAATAGGTATAATAAAAATAATAATAATAATGGTACCCTCCCCCCAGGGATCTGTCCATTCTGCAGCCCCAGGAAGTCAGTGCAGCTGAGAGGGGTGTGGACCCCAGTGGGGGGCCTCACACATGCCGGACCCCTCCTGCCGGACCCCTTCACAGACTGCCAGGGTCACGTGTTCAGGTGTGTAGGGGCCTTTAACACTCTGACAGCGATAGGTTAAACTTAAATTCATTATTCAACTCAAATTTAAAGTCAAATATGCTAAGCAATTTTGAAAATAGTATACGTATTAACTGGATCATGCCTTCATTTAGCATTAATTAAGAATCTATGAAAATTGAAGTTTGTGAGAACTGGGTGGTCAACAGTATTATGAAAATCCCCTCCGTGGTCACCGGTGGCCCACGATGCGGTTAAAGTATTAAAGTGGCACATGACCCACCGGTGGTCACTGAGGGGATTTTCAAAATGCCGCTGACCGACCAGCAGTCACTGACTCAAATTCGACGAATGCTTAATGAAGACTAAATGAAAACTCGATCAATTTAATGTTGGTTATTTTCGAAATTGGCCTCTAAAATTAGATTTTATTTAAGTTAAATACTGAACTTCAGTTTAATCAGCGCACTTGACGTGTTAATGTTATTTTCACTAAGCTAAAATCAAGGCTCACTGCCAAAACTCCCTTTTGGAACCTCTCTGTGTTGGAGTTTAGAACAGGCCTCGCTATGAAAAACTTCAAGAATGATTTTAATTAGAACTCTTCCGCGGGGAAAAAATAGCTGTGTTGAGAAAATAATTACGGTGCTAGATTTTTCTTAAGACTCTAGCAGTTGTATACGCTGGCGTATCCTCCGTTGCAGGGTAGTGACGCTGGCGTATCCTCCGTTGCAGGGTAGTGACGCTGGCGTATCCTCCGTTGCAGGGTAGTGACGCTGGCGTATCCTCCGTTGCAGGGTAGTGACGCTGGCGTATCCTCCGTTGCAGGGTAGTGACGCTGGCGTATCCTCCGTTGCAGGGTAGTGACGCTGGCGTATCCTCCGTTGCAGGGTAGTGACGCTGGCGTATCCTCCGTTGCAGGGTAGTGACGCTGGCGTATCCTCCATTGCAAAGTAGTGACGCTGGCGTATCCTCCGTTGCAGGGTAGTGACGCTGGCGTATCCTCCATTGCAAAGTAGTGACGCTGGTGAATCCTCCGTTGCAGGGTAGTGACGCTGGCGTATCCTCCGTTGCAGGGTAGTGACGCTGGCGTATCCTCCATTGCAAAGTAGTGACGCTGACGTATCCTCCATTTCAAAGTAGTGACGCTGGCGTATCCTCCGTTGCAGGGTAGTGACGCTGGCGTATCCTCCATTGCAAAGTAGTGACGCTGGCGTATCCTCCATTGCAGGGTAGTGACGCTGGCGTATCCTCCATTGCAGGGTAGTGACGCTGGCGTATCCTCCGTTGCAGGGTAGTGACGCTGGCGTATGCTCCGTTGCAGGGTAGTGACGCTGGCGTATCCTTCATTGCAAAGTAGTGACGCTGGCGTATCCTCCGTTGCAGGGTAGTGACTCTGGCGTATCCTCCATTGCAAAGTAGTGACGCTGGCGTATCCTCCATTGCAGGGTAGTGACGCTGGCGTATCCTCCGTTCATCCACTACCAAAAGACGGGTATGGAACTCGGTCCCCTCAACATGCTGGACTGCATTGATGTTCGCACCATGAACATTCTCGCTGCCACATACAACTTCACATACCAAGTAGCGTAATGTTGCTAAAAGGTCTTGAAGAATTAGATACATGCATCGAAAAAATCAACTGATATTAATAAAAACACACATAATTTGTTATCCAGGTAGCGTAATGCTGCTAGGAATGTATTTTATGAGGGGTGTTCCAAAATTAAATGCCGCTGTAAAACCAACTGACGTTAAAAAAAACACACACTATTTCGAATCGATAAATTATTTCTGTTCAAAAATCACTGGATTTGATGATCTCAAGCACGAACTCGTTGTTTTACGTTACCGTACACTTTTGTTGCTATTATTTTTATTTGCAAGTTCAGCTAAATGTGCTGTCTGTAGGAAGTGAGTCTTTGAAGTTTAATGAAATGCGTTTTTTTTTTCGATACAATCTGTGAGTTATTTTGATACTAGGAAGTGTGAGATAGGCGAGTGTTTGGGAGAGTGCATCAGAAATTTTTTCTGCGTAAGGAAATGAAGCACTAATGAGCGAAACACAATCGTTTATTAAACTAATAATTAATAATCATGGTTTTGCACATGCCTAACACACGTTTGTTGAACAGGATAAATATGAATATGCGATCCGTTAAAAGAATTTTAGCCCAGGGTGTGACTCGAAGAAATAATTTTAGAAAGAAATTGATGTGTTTAATAGAATGAACTTTACGTACACCTGTACGTCCGTTATGGCTGCATGTGTACTTTAGCATACGAGACGCACATACACGCAGATATCCGATCTGCACGTGCACATAAGTACACGAGCCGCACGTGCACACAATCCCACGAGCCGCACGTACACACAACCACACGAGCCGCACGTGCACACAAGTACACGAGCCCCGTGTAAGAAGGTGTACGAGCAACCAATGTACCTAGGTATAAGAGCCGCACGCACACGCAGGTGTACGAGCCACGCGACCGCAGGTGGGGGAGCCGGTCCCCGA
Organism: Morinoia aosen; assembly: GCA_030386875.1. NCBI lineage: Eukaryota > Metazoa > Arthropoda > Malacostraca > Amphipoda > Talitridae > Morinoia > Morinoia aosen. The sequence continues at coordinate 17,305,944 of CM059559.1, forward strand.
ACGGCTCGTGGACGGGCCTGATAGGCGCCGTAGCGCGGCGCGAGGCGGACCTCTCCTTCACCGTGAGCCGCGCGGGGGGGCGGGACCGCGTGGTGGACTTCACCGTCGGCTACTTCGCCGACCCCCTCGTATTCGTGTCGGCCACGCCGCGGGTGAGGCGCTGCTTAGCTGCTGTTCTTTTCAAACTCTGAATGGTGACTCTGGGTTACATTTTCATGGCGGTTGTCAAACCTCAATTGTTTACGATGCGTTCACGTTTAATGTATGGTTTTTGAGCTAGTGGTGGTGACTCTGGGTCTCATTTTCGTGGGAGTGGTCAAACCTAAGGTGTTAACGGTGCAGCACTTCTAAAACAAGGCTGTTAAACTCTATGCGTTCATTCTGCTCTGTTTTACTGGTTTTAGCGTAAGCTGAATAACCCGCAGTGTTCACTCTGCTCTTCCTTCACTGCCTGGTTGGCTCTGTGTCGTAACTCAGCCGTGCGTAACTGCTTAGTGAGCACAGTCAGAACACGAGCTTAGCAAACACAAGACACAACCAGAGACCATAATAAAAGAAACATTCGCGGTCACCGTGGTCACCTTGGCCGAGTGGTTAAGAACGCGCCCTTCACGCGAAGGTGTCGGCAGTTCGAATCCCGGCGCCGCGCGGTGATTTCTCCCCGTCGAAGGAAAAGGGAGAACTGAGCCACAATTCCCCACTCTACCCAGGTGTCGGAAATGGTTACCGGCTTGACCGGTAACCATTTCCGACACCTGGGTAGATAGATTGGAATAAAGCATCCTTAATTTTGACCATGACCACAATTCGTGTCTCTAGCCTCGGCCTCAGTGGCTGTCGCTCCTGAGACCCTTCAGCGCTGCCGTGTGGCTCGTCCTCATCGCTTTCATGAGCGTCGCGCCCCTCGTGTACTGGGGCCTGCTCCTTCTGCAGCAGCGCCACCTGCAGGGCAGGTCCTCGAAGACCAGGGCTCTTCATGATGCTTATTTTGAATTCATCGCAGGGTTTCTAAATCAAGTGAGATGCGTAGATAACGATAGGCGACTTCTCTTGGATCAAATGCGGAATATTGGAGTCTTGATCATTCAGTGTGAAGTGTTGAGTGCAGCTGTGCTGATTTATTCTTGACCATTTTTTTTCCGATGGGTGACTTCTCTTGAATCAAATACGGAATATTGGAGTCTTGAACATTCAGTGTGAAGTGTGAAGTGCTGCGGAGCTGATTTATTCTCAACTAGCTTTTTTCCGATGGGCGACTTTCTTGGATCAAATACGGGATGTATAATATGTTAGAATCTTGAACAAGAGCGGGGAAGTGTGAAGTGCTGCTGTTCTGATATATTCTTGACTTTTTTTTTTGGAACTTGTTTTCAACCAATAAGTGCTCACACGCTTGCGACTGATTTGGCATCTTGAGGTTACATAAATAAAGACACTATTTCCGGAATAATTTTCAATCTTTTCATGAGTTCACCGTTGGTCGTCGTGTCCTCTTGCCGTAGTCTCACATGATGCCTGTCAGAAGCTGAGCTTAATTTTGCTTAAAAATATTTTTGTCCCACGTATTCGCGACATTCGGCCAAAATTTTTCTATGTGTAAAATTGTATATCTGAAATTTTCAAATTGGTTTGCAGTTTTCCAAAGTTGCTTACCCGACGATAGTCTGCGTACTGATGGTGTGCTGATGGTGTCCTGATACCGGTGATTATATTTATGGTGTAACGATAGTGTTCTCGTGGTTCACCGATGGTGTGGTGTACTGATGGTGTACCGATATTGGTTTTCATACTTATGGTGTACTGATGGTGTACTGATACCGGTGATTATACTTACTGTATAATGATAGTTCACTGATGGTGCACTAGGCACAAAACATAGTCTCACTCAACACAACAGTTCATAACGCGCGTGTAAACGCAGAAGCTACGCTGCTCAGAGCACGTGGCGGAGCAGGCGTTCGTGAGCACGTGGGTGCTGGGGAGCTTCGTGCTCACCCTCTCCTACGTGAGCTCCCTCACAGCCTCCCTCACCGCTCCCTCGCTCCCACCTCCCCTCGACACGCTGCGGGACTTGGTCGAGTCCGGCCAGCGGTGGGGACTCGAGGACTTCGGCGGGGTGGGCACCATGCTCTTCAAGAATAGCGATGTGAGACATTTTCTGAATTTTGTCGTGGTGTTTGTAATGAAAAGTGGTTTTCGATTTTCTAGGTCTATGATATGCAAGGTGGTTCTTGATTTTCTTGTTCTTTGAAATGAAAGGTGGTTCTTGAATTTCTTGGTTTTTGTTATGAAAAGTGGTTCTTGATTTTCCGCGAAGGGACCATGCTCTTTTCAAAAATATTGAGGTGATGAAATTTCTAAATTTAGTCATGGTCTTTGTGACAAAAAATTTATATTGATTTTCTTGGTCTTTGGAATACAATGTGGTTCTTGATTTTCTACGAAGGTATCACGATCTTCTGAAATAGCGAAGTGAGAACACTTCTGAAATCAGTCGTAGTCTTGATAATAAAAGGTAGGTTTTAGTTTTCTGAGATGGGACCATGCTTTTCAAAAATAGTAGAGGGAGAGAATTTCTCAATTTGTTAGTAAAAGGTTGATAGTCATTCAACTAATTCACTGACAGTATGTTTTAAATTTTTACTCTAATGTACAAACTTCGTGTAACTCCAACGAAGTACGCAAGAAGTTGTGGCAGTTGAGATCAACTGAGTATAAGAAATACACGCGCTATGCAACGCGGCGCGTAGGAGAGCAGCTTTTATTCAGAAGCGCTCAGATGCAATGAATCAAAATCCTGATACTTGGAAGCTTCGAACTCTGCTGTACGTATAGAACTTCGATTCTCTTATCTCTACTGGAAATAGAGCTCTCTGATTTTAATTATTTCTAAGCTCTGCTATTAGGAACTTTAATTCCCTCCCCTCGGCTTTAATATTTTGCTGACGTTTCTTCCGACACGCGACTAACTTTCTCTTTGGTTCTAATTCTCTGGTACTGATTCTCTCTGAGCTCTGCTATAAGGCTCTCTGACACAAATTCTCTCTAAACTCTGTTAAAAGGCTCTCCGATTCCCTTCCCTCGACTTTATCATTTCACTGACGTTTCTGCCCACGCATGACGACTAGTGTTCGACCCAGGACCCAGTTTACCAGGAGCTGCAAGGCTCCATGGAGACTTGCGGCAGCCGGCAGGAGTGCCTGGAGCTGGTGTCCACCGGCACCTTCGCCTTCATCAGCTGGAAGGCCCATGCCGAGGCGGGCATCGCTCTCCACCACACTAACCCCCGCGGGGACATTCAAATGCACGTGTCCAGGGAGGAGTTCTTCCCCAGCGAGTTCGTGTTTGCCTTGCAGAGAGGATCGCCTCTGAAAGTAAGTCGTGATTATTGTGAAAACTGCGTTTTTGCTCTGTGCATCAAGGTGGCATGTTCCCAGTCTAACTTTTTCGCCGCCAGCATACATATTTTTCGCCGTCTAAGTGATTTCATCGTTTGGGCGGTGACAAACATGCATGCTCCGGGGAAGAATTTAGACTGGGTTAGGGTTGCGTGTTGTCTCATAATAAAATGCTCAGAAAGTAGATTCCAGCGAGAAAAGTTGGCCATCTGAGACTCTACTCAAATGTAGGAACTGCGAGTTATATGTTAGAGTTAAGGATAAATGAAATAGATTGATTTCTGGGAAATATCACTTTAAGGATAAAAAGGAAAACCAACGTGGCTAAGAATATCATGATAAAAAAACAAACGTTTCAGACTATAAAAAATCCATCTTCAGTGTTTTGAAATGCAATAAATCGAAGTATTAAAAATTGTAACTATAAATCCTCTGAATAAATCGAATGTAAGATAATGAAATTTAAAAGACATGATAAAACAAAAACTATACAAAATTCTTAACAAACAATGGAAAGTTTCACTGCCGTATCACACTCATTTATTGACGGACGGTTTTTTAAAATGTATATCGATTCTAAAATGCGGAGATCGGATAAATTTGATGTTGAATCCAAAATTTTAAAATTTGTATTTTTAAAAATATGGTCCTTCTCCAAACAGTGCTCTCTTATAGATGAGTTGGATGGTTTGGTGAGGTTACAGCCGGTGCGAAAGGAGACTCCCCTGTGTTGTGCACACCTCACAAACAATTGGAGCCCAGTGCTACCAATGTAAGAGCGCTCGCAGCGGTCACACGTATATTGATATACAACTGAGGTGCGCAACATCACATCCGGAGTATCCCTTCGCTTAAAATATGATCCGAGTTTTTTATCATTTTTAAAATATGAGCAAGGATTTATTTGTGGAAAAACCTCTTAACTGTTGACACAACTTCCATTTTCATTTTCTCTGTGCGGGATCCTATAAAAGGTAACTGAAAATACAACCTTAGCTTCGGCACAGTAAAAATTTTTGGCTTTGCAGTGAACTTCCTACTCAAAAATTTCCGTAATTCACTAGTAAAAACATTTTTCGGGTAATTATTCGAACAGAAATAACTTTGCAAATAATTCATCTCTACATGGAACAACTCGTAAGAAGATGAAATTTCAAAAGCTCTGTGAATTGACGTGACTATCCCTGAAATTTTGTATTTTGAGAATATACGTGGCTTGTTTTTTATCATGATATTCTTAGCCACGTTGGTTTTCCTTTTTATCCTTAGAGTTGAGGATGTACTTAGAAATAAAAAAGAAAGAGAAAATGTTTTCGTAGCACGTGACTTTCAGTGCAAGCTTCACCACAGCTGCGTGAGTGAAATGACTGCAATGAAAGTTTCTTTCATTGCAGTGTTGCTTGGTTGCTTAGTAAAAAAACGAAATACGTAGTTCTTTGTCTAATGCAATATCAGCTCGCGAAATATTGCCTCAATTGAGTAAATGTAAGTTTGTATCGAAGTTCCTTGAGGCAGGAAATGGCGAATTTTAATGAAATCTAGACAAAATCTTCGATGCGCATTTTCTCATCATAGTTTACCGAGTAGAAGGAATATGCAAAGTAGAATATTATACGAGCGAGTGTGCTAATTACCTCATGTTAATGTGGGTTTCCAGCGACTGTGCTAAGTACCTTATGTTAATGTGGGTTTCCAGCGACTGTGCTAAATACCTTATGTTAATGTGGGTTTCCAGCGACTGTGCTAAGTACCTTATGTTAATGTGGGTTTCCAGCGACTGTGCTAAATACCTCATGTTAATGTGGGTTTCCAGCGAGTGTGCTAATTACCTTGTGTTAATGTGGGTTTCCAGCGACTGTGCTAAGTACCTTATGTTAATGTGGGTTTCCAGCGACTGTGCTAAATACCTCATGTTAATGTGGGTTTCCAGCGACTGTGCTAATTACCTCATGTTAATGTGGGTTTCCAGCGAGTGTGCTAATTACCTTGTGTTAATGTGGGTTTCCAGCGACTGTGCTAAATACCTTATGTTAATGTGGGTTTCCAGCGACTGTGCTAAATACCTCATGTTAATGTGGGTTTCCAGCGAGTGTGCTAATTACTTTGTGTTAATGTGGGTTTCCAGCGACTGTGCTAAGTACCTTATGTTAATGTGGGTTTCCAGCGACTGTGCTAAATACCTCATGTTAATGTGGGTTTCCAGCGACTGTGCTAATTACCTCATGTTAATGTGGGTTTCCAGCGACTGTGCTAAGTACCTCATGTTAATGTGGGTTTCCAGCGACTGTGCTAAGTACCTCATGTTAATGTGGGTTTCCAGCGACTGTGCTAAATACCTCATGTTAATGTGGGTTTCCAGCGACTGTGCTAAGTACCTCATGTTAATGTGGGTTTCCAGCGACTGTGCTAATTACCTCATGTTAATGTGGGTTTCCAGCGACTGTGCTAATTACCTCATGTTAATGTGGGTTTCCAGCGACTGTGCTAAGTACCTCATGTTAATGTGGGTTTCCAGCGACTGTGCTAAATACCTCATGTTAATGTGGGTTTCCAGCGACTGTGCTAAGTACCTCATGTTAATGTGGGTTTCCAGCGACTGTGCTAAGTACCTCATGTTAATGTGGGTTTCCAGCGACTGTGCTAAATACCTCATGTTAATGTGGGTTTCCAGCGACTGTGCTAAATACCTCATGTTAATGTGGGTTTCCAGCGACTGTGCTAAGTACCTCATGTTAATGTGGGTTTCCAGCGACTGTGCTAAATACCTCATGTTAATGTGGGTTTCCAGCGACTGTGCTAAGTACCTCATGTTAATGTGGGTTTCCAGCGACTGTGCTAAATACCTCATGTTAATGTGGGTTTCCAGCGACTGTGCTAAATACCTCATGTTAATGTGGGTTTCCAGCGACTGTGCTAAATACCTCATGTTAATGTGGGTTTCCAGCGACTGTGCTAAGTACCTTATGTTAATGTGGGTTTCCAGCGACTGTGCTAAGTACCTCATGTTAATGTGGGTTTCCAGCGACTGTGCTAAATACCTCATGTTAATGTGGGTTTCCAGCGACTGTGCTAATTACCTCATGTTAATGTGGGTTTCCAGCGACTGTGCTAAATACCTCATGTTAATGTGGGTTTCCAGCGACTGTGCTAAGTACCTTATGTTAATGTGGGTTTCCAGCGACTGTGCTAAATACCTCATGTTAATGTGGGTTTCCAGCGACTGTGCTAAGTACCTCATGTTAATGTGGGTTTCCAGCGACTGTGCTAAGTACCTTATGTTAATGTGGGTTTCCAGCGACTGTGCTAATTACCTCATGTTAATGTGGGTTTCCAGCGACTGTGCTAAATACCTCATGTTAATGTGGGTTTCCAGCGACTGTGCTAAATACCTCATGTTAATGTGGGTTTCCAGCGACTGTGCTAAGTACCTTATGTTAATGTGGGTTTCCAGCGACTGTGCTAAATACCTCATGTTAATGTGGGTTTCCAGCGACTGTGCTAATTACCTCATGTTAATGTGGGTTTCCAGCGACTGTGCTAAGTACCTCATGTTAATGTGGGTTTCCAGTGACTGTGCTAATTACCTCATGTTAATGTGGGTTTCCAGCGACTGTGCTAAGTACCTTATGTTAATGTGGGTTTCCAGCGACTGTGCTAAATACCTCATGTTAATGTGGGTTTCCAGCGACTGTGCTAAGTACCTCATGTTAATGTGGGTTTCCAGCGACTGTGCTAAGTACCTCATGTTAATGTGGGTTTCCAGCGACTGTGCTAAGTACCTCATGTTAATGTGGGTTTCCAGCGACTGTGCTATGTACCTTATGTTAATGTGGGTTTCCAGCGACTGTGCTAAATACCTCATGTTAATGTGGGTTTCCAGCGACTGTGCTAAGTGCCTTATGTTAATGTGGGTTTCCAGCGACTGTGCTAAGTACCTCATGTTAATGTGGGTTTCCAGCGACTGTGCTAAGTACCTCATGTTAATGTGGGTTTCCAGCGACTGCGCTAAGTACCTCATGTTAATGTGGGTTTCCAGCGACTGTGCTAAATACCTCATGTTAATGTGGGTTTCCAGCGACTGTGCTAAATACCTCATGTTAATGTGGATTTCCAGCGACTGTGCTAAGTACCTTATGTTAATGTGGGTTTCCAGCGACTGTGCTAAATACCTCATGTTAATGTGGGTTTCCAGCGACTGTGCTAAGTACCTCATGTTAATGAGGGTTTCCAGCGACTGTGCCAAGTACCTCATGTTAATGTGGGTTTCCAGCGACTGTGCTAAGTACCTTATGTTAATGTGGGTTTCCAGCGACTGTGCTAAGTACCTCATGTTAATGTGGGTTTCCAGCGACTGTGCTAAGTACCTCATGTTAATGTGGGTTTCCAGCGACTGTGCTAAGTACCTCATGTTAATGTGGGTTTCCAGCGACTGTGCTAAGTACCTTATGTTAATGTGGGTTTCCAGCGACTGTGCTAAATACCTCATGTTAATGTGGGTTTCCAGCGACTGTGCTAAGTGCCTTATGTTAATGTGGGTTTCCAGCGACTGTGCTAAGTACCTCATGTTAATGTGGGTTTCCAGCGACTGTGCTAAGTACCTCATGTTAATGTGGGTTTCCAGCGACTGCGCTAAGTACCTCATGTTAATGTGGGTTTCCAGCGACTGTGCTAAATACCTCATGTTAATGTGGGTTTCCAGCGACTGTGCTAAGTACCTCATGTTAATGTGGGTTTCCAGCGACTGTGCTAAGTACCTTATGTTAATGTGGGTTTCCAGCGACTGTGCTAAGTACCTCATGTTAATGTGGGTTTCCAGCGACTGTGCTAAGTACCTCATGTTAATGTGGGTTTCCAGCGACTGTGCTAAGTACCTCATGTTAATGTGGGTTTCCAGCGACTGTGCTAAGTACCTCATGTTAATGTGGGTTTCCAGCGACTGTGCTAAGTACCTTATGTTAATGTGGGTTTCCAGCGACTGTGCTAAATACCTCATGTTAATGTGGGTTTCCAGCGACTGTGCTAAGTACCTCATGTTAATGTGGGTTTCCAGCGACTGTGCTAAGTACCTCATGTTAATGTGGGTTTCCAGCGACTGTGCTAAGTACCTTATGTTAATGTGGGTTTCCAGCGACTGTGCTAAGTACCTCATGTTAATGTGGGTTTCCAGCGACTGTGCTAAGTACCTTATGTTAATGTGGGTTTCCAGCGACTGTGCTAAATACCTCATGGTAATGTGGGTTTCCAGCGACTGTGCTAAGTACCTTATGTTAATATGGGTTTCCAGCGACTGTGCTAAGTGCCTTATGTTAATGTGGGTTTCCAGCGACTGTGCTAAGTACCTCATGTTAATGTGGGTTTCCAGCGACTGTGCTAAGTACCTCATGTTAATGTGGGTTTCCAGCGACTGCGCTAAGTACCTCATGTTAATGTGGGTTTCCAGCGACTGTGCTAAATACCTCATGTTAATGTGGGTTTCCAGCGACTGTGCTAAGTACCTCATGTTAATGTGGGTTTCCAGCGACTGTGCTAAGTACCTTATGTTAATGTGGGTTTCCAGCGACTGTGCTAAGTACCTCATGTTAATGTGGGTTTCCAGCGACTGTGCTAAGTACCTCATGTTAATGTGGGTTTCCAGCGACTGTGCTAAGTACCTTATGTTAATGTGGGTTTCCAGCGACTGTGCTAAATACCTCATGGTAATGTGGGTTTCCAGCGACTGTGCTAAGTACCTTATGTTAATATGGGTTTCCAGCGACTGTGCTAAGTACCTCATGTTAATGTGGGTTTCCAGCGACTGCGCTAAGTACCTCATGTTAATGTGGGTTTCCAGCGACTGTGCTAAATACCTCATGTTAATGTGGGTTTCCAGCGACTGTGCTAAGTACCTCATGTTAATGTGGGTTTCCAGCGACTGTGCTAAGTACCTTATGTTAATGTGGGTTTCCAGCGACTGTGCTAAGTACCTCATGTTAATGTGGGTTTCCAGCGACTGTGCTAAGTACCTCATGTTAATGTGGGTTTCCAGCGACTGTGCTAAGTACCTTATGTTAATGTGGGTTTCCAGCGACTGTGCTAAATACCTCATGGTAATGTGGGTTTCCAGCGACTGTGCTAAGTACCTTATGTTAATATGGGTTTCCAGCGACTGTGCTAAGTGCCTTATGTTAATGTGGGTTTCCAGCGACTGTGCTAAGTACCTCATGTTAATGTGGGTTTCCAGCGACTGTGCTAAGTACCTCATGTTAATGTGGGTTTCCAGCGACTGCGCTAAGTACCTCATGTTAATGTGGGTTTCCAGCGACTGTGCTAAATACCTCATGTTAATGTGGGTTTCCAGCGACTGTGCTAAGTACCTCATGTTAATGTGGGTTTCCAGCGACTGTGCTAAGTACCTTATGTTAATGTGGGTTTCCAGCGACTGTGCTAAGTACCTCATGTTAATGTGGGTTTCCAGCGACTGTGCTAAGTACCTTATGTTAATGTGGGTTTCCAGCGACTGTGCTAAATACCTCATGTTAATGTGGGTTTCCAGCGACTGTGCTAAGTACCTCATGTTAATGTGGGTTTCCAGCGACTGTGCTAAGTACCTCATGTTAATGTGGGTTTCCAGCGACTGTGCTAAGTACCTTATGTTGATGTGGGTTTCCAGCGACTGTGCTAAGTACCTCATGTTAATGTGGGTTTCCAGCGACTGTGCTAAGTACCTTATGTTAATGTGGGTTTCCAGCGACTGTGCTAAATACCTCATGTTAATGTGGGTTTCCAGCGACTGTGCTAAGTACCTTATGTTAATATGGGTTTCCAGCGACTGTGCTAAGTGCCTTATGTTAATGTGGGTTTCCAGCGACTGTGCTAAGTACCTTATGTGAATGTGGGTTTCCAGCGACTGTGCTAAATACCTCATGTTAATGTGGGTTTCCAGCGACTGTGCTAAATACCTCATGTTAATGTGGGTTTCCAGCGACTGTGCTAAGTGCCTTATGTTAATGTGGGTTTCCAGCGACTGTGCTAAATACCTCATGTTAATGTGGGTTTCCAGCGACTGTGCTAAATACCTTATGTTAAACGTGGTTTTCACACCGAGCAGCGTCCGTTCGACACGGTGATCAGCAGGCTACTGGAGGGTGGCATCATAAACAAGTGGGCAACTGACCTCAACCGTATCCAGGTCACCGCGGACGAGGTCTGTTTGTTGCAAAGATACTCCTCTATCTATCCGTCAAAATTATTATTTTAGTTAGTATTAGTATTTATCATTTCCGTCTATTTATTCATGAGAACAATTATTCCACTCGTCAAATATATTTTCGTCTATCTATTAATGATAATTATTTTTTTCCTTGTCATATATATTATATTCATCTATCTATGTATGAGAATTACTATTTCGCTCGTCAAATATATTATATTCGCCTATCTATGCATCAGAAATTTTATTTCGCTTAGAAAATATATTGTTACAAATTATTGCAGTTATTCATTAATTATGGCTAAGACATTCGTCGATCTCTCCATCAGAATTATTATTTTGCTTACCTTCTATCAAATGCCACAGGCATTCTTGTATTATTTAAAATTTTTATTTTTGATTCTGCGTCTTGGAACGTATGCTATTCTTAACATAACTGTACATAACTGTACAGTGATGGAACGCAATGTAACTGTAACAACTGTACATAATGAGGTGGAAGATGAACTACAATTTTCGTGCTTTTTACGATGTGTATAATTAATGAGTTAACACATATATAAAAAAATATACAATTTTCCAAGCATCCATCGATTTATCAACAAGTATTCTATTTTCAACAGCCCTCACCAACTCAACAATAAAGAATGCTTTAAGTCGAATTCAAACCATTTGAACAATATAAACAATTGACTTACTACAAGCGATACAGCTGTAGATTGTTTCTTAAATCTTAAATCCATTGTACTAAACTAGTGTCCATTTTAGTCCAGTCTAGTATTCATTGTACAAGACTATGTAGTGTCCATTCAGAAGAGCTACTTGCGGGCTTGAAATTGTTCAGCAACTTCTAGGGCATCTCATAGTGAGGTGGTAAAATTTCTAAATTTAAACATGGTCTTTGGGACTAAAAATTTACATTGATTTTTTCGCCTTCGTAATAAAATGTGGTTCTTGATTTTCTGCGAAGGAATCACGATCTTCTATTCAAATCAACGCTATTCAAAGCACCCACTCCAACATTAATTACCCGAAGTCGGAAATATGTTGACGCTATACCCACTCCAACATTAGTTACCCGCCGTCGGATATACGTTAATGCTATCCTCCTCCTCCTACCCCCCAGCTGGGCACACCACTTGGGGAAGATAGTGCAGCTGACCAGCAGACGAGCCTCTCCCTGTACCACCTGCAGGGCGTCTTTTGCGCCCTCGTCCTCAGCTGGTGCGGCGCCGCCCTCGCGTTCCTCGCTGAGGCCAGCCGTGCCCGCTGTGTGTGTGTGGGAGGGGGGGTCTGAATTGAGGGAAGAGTGTGTAGTAACTCTGCATGAGGCTCGTAGTGATTGAATGAAAGGCTATAGTATGTAGCACCTTAAATTTGTAGTTCTGCAGATGCTGAAGTAATGGCACAAAATGTTGCAACTCAACATGGAGCCAGAGCCAACGAATTTAAGGCACAATATATTGCAACTGAAACGTGATAGTAAGTACAGTAAAAACATTAACAAGGCATCGATTAAGATTAATTATATCAGGATGAATAATTAGCTGCCTCATTAATTCTGTAATCCTCAAAAAATCCCAAGATTTTTTCCAATTTTCCCTTGATTTCATTAGATCAGCTTCAGTTTATACTAGCAATCGAGATTGTAGTTATGACGGCGTTTCCATCACCTGCGATTGCTGCAGTGATACACTGCAACACGGCTAACTGATGTCATTATGATACACTCATTGCGCAATTAAAACCATTTCTGAAATGAATCGGAAATAAAAGCTGTAGGAGCCAAAACAGATGGCACCCGCAGCTCTCCGACTCAATCAGCAGCAAGCATCGCTTTGTCACGTACATATTCATGTATGATCGCACTTAACTGTGCAGTTCGATTAAATTTTCCAGCACTCGCCCGCATACATGGAAGTGATGCCAAATAAACGTCCCTCGGCTTGTTGTCTTGCCATATCTTCGGGCGAATAACTTTGTGCATGTAACTTCATGCGAAATGGAACTCTTACTCAACATTTGATTTCGACACGTCCCCAACTTGAGCTTCAAAGACAGTAAGAATTACACCCGAGTCTTCTTCGTAACGCGAGGGCGATGCTTTACGTTTTGGATAACGAAGACAATTGTCCGATCCCATGCAATTTGGCACCCGAAGAAATTTCTCAAGTGCATGTGAAATTATAATTGTATAATTGTAATTCATTCTAGAAAATAGAGAAGACGGGGTTACAGAGGGAGCTATATTCATGGAGCATGCACTTCTCTCATTCTCTGTCTTTAAGCGAAGCGCCTGAAATGGCAGATTTGCAACACTGTTGTAATCATGACGCAACCAATGAAGGTGTTTCCTTCATGATTTGAATTATAGAACATGCCAGTATGATGTGCGTGTGTGAGTATATGTTTGTGCATGCAATGTAGTAGGTACGATACATGAATTCAACCCTCTGCAGAAAACATGTATTTTCACAGACAAAGCTGCACTCAACCTCTTGCTGTAGCTAGGTGAGCACGAGTTCAAATTTGTTGCAAACACAACATGGCCACCAAACTTAGAGATGAGCTCTTTTGCGTAACTTGAGTATGCTCTTTTTTACATGTGAGTAAAGAATAAATACTTAGTATTAGCTGATAGATATTTAATGCATTAATGTGTTGTATTAAAATAGGTACTTAGCATTAATGTGCTGTTAGTAACGCGTACAGCTAAAAATATAGTCACTGCAAATTCTTCTATGACTTTATTTTCCTTCTTTGACCTTGCTATCTATTCAGCAAACTTGCGTCAATATTTAGAAGAGCAATTCATTCCTTTTTAGCATACTCACAATACATTTCATGGTCATCTGTGAGGAATTCCCTCACATTTTTTTAGTGGTTGTCTGACCGTAACATTGCGGGCCAACCTTTTGTTGTGTCAGTGGATTTTTTTGTAAGTTTTACTTAGGGTGTAGTAGAACGATGGAGAGTAGTGATCTCCAGGCCAGCCTTTAATTCGGAAAGCTCGTCCATCTAGCTATTTTCGTCAGTTAGTGTCGAACACCTTTACGTTCTTTAAAGTTTATGTGCCCAGCGATCTGCGTTCTTCATGCGTGCTCGTCTGGCATGTTGCCGTTTTGCCAAGATTAGCGTAACTTCAACTGTGTGGAAGATCTGCAAGTGCAAGTGCAAGTGCAAGTGCGAGTCAATCTTCTCGCAATCGTTTCTCTCCTTTACTCAACTCCCCTTACCTTACTTGCACCTTTCCGTGATGCTTGGTGTGACTGTGTATGTGTGCTTGTGTGTGTGTGTATAATTGTGTGCGAGGTAAAATTACCTTGCTGTACCTTACCTTACCTTGGCCGTTGCCTATATTACCTTACCTTACCTTACCTTACCTTACCTTGGCTGTTGCCTATATTACCTTACCTTTCCTTACCTTGGCTGTTGCCTATATTACCTTACCTTACCTTACCTTGGCTGTTGCCTATATTACCTTACCTTACCTTACCTTGGCTGTTGCCTATATTACCTTACCTTACCTTACCTTGGCTGTTGCCTATATTACCTTACCTTACCTTACCTTACCTTGGCTGTTGCCTATATTACCTTACCTTACCTTACCTTACCTTGGCTGTTGCCTATATTACCTTACCTTACCTTACCTTGGCTGTTGCCTATATTACCTTACCTTACCTTACCTTGGCTGTTGCCTATATTTCCTTACCTTACCTTACCTGTTGCCTATATTACCTCAACTAAGATTTGCTCATCTAGCAAGAGAGTGCAAACTCTCTCCGAGCAATTCTTCCTTCTTTCTTCTTGTTGCCTTTGCAACCTTAAATCTTTTCTCAACTACAAGTCTACGTCCGAAAGTCGCCGCACACTGGACCAAATTAAGTTCAGGTACGGGGCATCTTGTCTGTAATCCAATCTAAATCTGAGTATAACTTGATAAATTCCTTCTTTATATTTCTTAAGTTTCTGGCTGTATGCTTACCAATGCCTTAATCTTTCTTTTCAGTATAACTCTCGCTGCAATGGCTCCCTTGGACCAGTTATTGCTACTTCTTTCGATTTCACTCAGTCCTTGGCTATGAGGTAAATACTCCCATATTAAATTCCTCTAAATTTTGAGAGATATTAAAATTAAGCTCAAACTTCACTTTCTTTCTCCTATTGCCTCTAATTTAAATTTGTCTTTCTAGATTGTCGTTTGTCGGCCTTAGCGGGGTTCGCATGCCGCTGCCTTGCTCTGCATGCCCCGACGTTCGACCGACAAAATTTCAACCTTCCAAGTTCTTAAGCCGTCTGTTCTTCGCTGAAGTCAACAGAAGTGCTGGCTATGACGTCTATTTTCATTCAAGAATTTGTAAACCTAGTCGTTGCTATTTCTGGATGTCCTCTTAACGGCCTTAATTAACTGACAATAATTTGTCACCAAACTGGAGGGTTTTACGCCTATTCTTGTTACTGCGTTGGGCTTGGGCTCCCGTTGGAGCTTTGCGCCTTGTTTTGCGCCTTGTTCAGAGTTAGACCCAATAAATCTATTGGTATTATTTCTTTTGTTTGACCCTCCAGCAAGAGTTGTGTGAAGAAAATCTCCACACATCATACCACATCACGTTCGGTGCATGGCTCACGAATTCATCACGACCGACAGTACAACATAATGAGCCTTTTATTTGCTTATCTATCACACGGGTTCATCAATGGATGCTCATGGATTACTCTTTTTTCCATGACATAAGCAGAGCGAGCGCAGCATTATCCGTAATCGCATTACGCAGAGCTGATCGTCATTTGCATGCCGCGCTTCTCTCCGTGTTGCCTGCCCGGGAAAGATGCCGCATAGGTGCAAGTTGCTTTGATCCTGCTCCATCCTATCAGCGAGGGGCAAAGCGCAAACATTTACGCCGCATATAATATTTCTGGGGCGAATGCGTCTCCCTTGGAAAGGTAATTAGGCTCCACTGACACGTCAGTGACGACCAATTATCGGAACCGTGCCGTCCTGCCGTACCTGCTGACCGTGGTGGTGGTGGATGGTGGTAGGGACGGTGGGAGTAGGTGGTGATGGTTTTAGCGGTTGGTGCTAGGTGGTGAGGGATGATGGTAGTGGTGAGTTGTGGTTGGTAGAGAGTGGTGGGTAGTGGAAGGAACGGTGGGGGCAGGTGGTGATGGTGGTGGTGGGGGGTTGCAGTGGAAGGGGTGATGAGCATGGTGTTCATGAACGAAGATGTAATGCCAATTCTAACATTGAAGTGTGCGAAAGAGATGTTCCCTGCAGTCGAATGACGCAAGGATTATCAACTCCGCGATAGAAATATTCGAGACCAAATGTTCAGAGCGATGGACTAGGAGGAGCGGTAATGGTGGTTTCAGTTGAAATATAATGATAACCAGATGACGGAATGCATATACGTACAGTACGTCATGGCGACAAAAATGATGACTATGAGATCATGGTGGAGAACCCGTAATGATGACGTTACTGACGTAATTCAAGTAACAGAAAACAATCAAAGGGGGGAAAATACTGAAAATGGGTGAACTCGTAGCGAGGTCGCGCCTTTGCAAACGATGAGCAGTAGTAGCTTTTGTTGCTGATATTAATGAGCGGCATTTGTGTTGCTTCAGTTGGTGGGGCACACAAAACAACATCAAAACACTGCAGTCTATTGACAAGAAACTCTGGAAAATATGTTATGCTCGGCAGAAAGACAAATGAGCCACAAACAAATAATTAATAGAAGATTATTGAATGGAGGCATTGAAAGCTCCTCAGAAAATTAGTTTAATTAAGGAACAAAATGTTATAAAATTGAGCAATATGAAGACTCATAAGTGACTGAAAGAAGTCCTCTTTTTTATGATCACTCTTATTTATGTATTAATTTTTTGTTGCTTATTTTATACGTAATGACAGTTGCAAGTAAATATTTTTTATAATCCCTGTTATTTATGTTTGATCTCGTGTAGCGTATTTCAGACGCACCGAAAGAGGTTCACGATTCACGATTTTCACGATTTAACGTTCACGATTTTCAAGTTTTCTCGAAGTACACAACAGAGAATTGAGGCTCCCACTCTTACACCAGCCACAAAATCTCCTTTTGTGCACACCGCACTTCTCTGATCTCAAGTTCGTGGCTGATTTAGTGGTCGTTTGTTTTCATTTTCTAAGTAAATTACGCGCCCTAATGCAAGTTAATCACAGTTTTGCCAGCCTCTAATTCGGGCAGAATCAAGGTCAAGGATTCTCAGCCTGTTTCCCATTTCTTCATTCTTGAACATTTAGCTTCACAACAGAAGCTCGGTTTTCCGTCAATTAATGTCGTCGTAGCATAACAGATGATGGCGTAAGTTCTTCTATAAGTGGACTTAACCCGCGCACTGTAACTGGTCGCCTCATTTACCAGGCTCACTGGTTGCCAGACGTAAGGCATAACCCCAAGTTGTTATACACCAAAATGATCGTCTCAGCGAGTGCTACACAGCTGGAGCCAGAAACCCCCACATTGTGGGGGTTAAGGCAGAGCTCCAACCACTTGGAAGTTGGGAAGGGTAAGCACAGTCAGTGTGGTAAATGAGGCGACCGTGAGAGGGTGTGCGTGCGAACAGTCAGTGGCAGCCTCAGTTACCAGCGAAACTACTCAGGGCCTTATTTCGCCTTATTTCGCAAAAATGGCAAATAAGACAAATCTGAAGTCAGTAGCGTGTAGAGCAGTATTTTATTCATATTGTGTGAAAATTACAAGTTTCGAAACACTATACTTACAGTAATATAACCAGACATGCAAACATGCATTTATGTAGGAACTAAAACGAAGAATGGATAACACCTAGTAGACATAAATGGTCATAACTTTTTTTCTAATTGTTGTAGAGGAAAAATAAAAACATCAGCAGGTTTGGAAGGATTTTCTGCATAAAATAGCAGTGAAAAACATTACATTGTTCCCAAAACACAAAAATGGCCATTGATCTCTTTGAAGCAATGTTGTGCAAAAATCTACGGAGTTTGACTACATATTACAAAGAAACGGTTCAAGTTATCAAAAATCTGACAACATCAAAGTGTAAAGCAACATTTTTTACTCATTACTTCATATTTTTACATCTCTGCCTATTACGGTAAGTGAACAGGGAACGGCAGAGTAACGCGGGTAAATTGACTACTTTTCTGAGGGATGCGCGACCGTGCGCGGGTTAAGAGCACTTACGCTTTTAGCTGCGCCTATGCGATGATTTTCAAGAAATATACATCTCTGAAACATAAGTTCTCTTTAAAAATCTTTAAAGACTTTTCTATGACGACGTAAACTTTTGGGAAATTTGCCCACCGGTAGGCTTTAGCAGACGACGATAGCGTGACAGGCGTGAGTCCGATACTGCGGACGCTAAGAGGTGGCAGAGACCGAGAGCTGAGAATCTCTGCCGAGCGGAGCACCGGAATGTTGTTTAAAATAAATATAAAAGCAATAAACATGTTTTTGAAATAAGGACCGGGTGTCTAAAGATATTCATAACTGACACATGCAACAGTTTCACCGAGTTACGCGTATGTTGGATTAGCCCGAGTAATTATTCTACGGTTTGCATTATGAATAACGAAAAGTTGAGCTTGAAAACTTCTGTTAAGATATTCGAATAGACAATGAAAAAATATCCGACATATTATCAAAAAATCCTCCCTAGGACCACGCCCAAAAATAGTCTTTCTAGCTTCCACTCAATGAACTGAACGTGAAGTAATTAAAATTCACATTGAAACATCGAACTTCAACGCTTGCCAAACTCATAATAAAGTGAAAAGTTAAGCCCTCAGCAAAGCCTGAGAAATGAAGCGCGTCAAGTAAGCAACTTGGATCTAGTTCAGATATTTTCAGCCTTTCCTCCACCAGTGACCCCCTCGGCTTTATGTATTAAATACATAAGGACGAAATTTACCTCAACCAGGGGTAAATTTATCCTAGGTTGAGAGTTTTTACCCCAAGTCGATTTGTCTCTGCCGCATGAGGCAAAACCCCATCATATCTCGTCGTTCTGTTCTGCAGGATGGAATTCTGCGAACCTGATCAATGTCTCAGCAAGAGCAGCATTCTGTGAGGTGGGTGCCGGGGAACCACGCTGAGTTCCTGTGAATTTTGTGTTCATCAAGGAACAATGGGTCATCAAATAGTGCTCGTGTGGACTCGTCCTTGCATCAAGAGACAATGGATCATCAAATAGTGCTCTGTGTGTATGGCATGCAACGCTGATGCGCCGCGGAATTATCGTGACTCGTGAATAATGCGGCGCTGTGGAACGTAATTCATTAAAGTGTTCATCGTTTAAATGAATTAAAATCTTGGGTTTTCGATGAAAAGTTTCAAGTGCTGGGTTTGGGCTAAGTTTCTTATTACAGTGAATTAGTATTCCTTGTGCAAATGTCTCAGTTTATGAATGGAGTTTTCAGGAAACCAATTTTTAATTGAATAGTTTCTGTTTGTGTGTCTCATTGGTCGTTATTTGAGGGAGCTCGAGCACTTTATTCGGGGGTAGACTGGCATCTTGAAATATTTAACTTTAGCAGAGCTATGAACGGTAGAAGGATTCGATCGCATCCTATCTCAAAATCACGCAAGCTCATGAAATAAATTTATCAACTTTTGAAAAGCTGCGAACGGTAGAAGGATTCGATCGCATCCTCTCTCAAAATCACGCAAGCTCATGAAATAAATTTATCAACTTTTGAAAAGCTGCGAACGGTAGGAGGATTCGATCTCATCGTCCTTTAAAATTATGCAATTTTTTTTAATTCACACGAAATACATTTCTAACGGAACAAATATTTAAGTAACTTTCTAACTTTCTCACAGCATCTATATTACATCAACTGCATGTTCTTCAACCACTCGCTAATGATACAAAAACTAAAAATGATTAATTCATGTTCTCATAGTAATATGTTGCTAGAGATAAGATAATATTATGATAAAGTAATAAGTTAATAATGTCGTTGAGATAAGAAGATAATGTTGAGCAGAAGAAATTTAAAATTTTAATTTAAAAAATATTTCCGTCTGAGCGCCTCTCACAACACAGTGGCCAGCTTGTCTTGTTTACCTCTCGAACATTATTTTATTTAGCATTTTTTCAAATGATTAGCTCGCAATTTAGCATTTTAGCAAATGCTTAGTCTAGGGCAACATCCTGTACGGGCGTTCACACAATATGTTTTGAAAATTTTTCAAGGAGACAACGCTTAGTTGAGCGCAAAAACATAAAGAGCAATTGTTCAAAATTGAAACCTAAATCAGTTTTGTGCTAATATCTTATAGCAAATTAAACTTTGTAATGCAGACCAGGAGTGAACATTTTAAAACACATTACACATGTACAATATAACTACGTGCAGACAAATGTCAGAATCAGACAACATCTTCAACTTTAAAATCATCAACGAAGTCATCATCAATAACACATTTCCCGATCGCATTTCCACCTATAGTTCCGCTACAAATAAGAGAACAAATGTTCATCTGTAGCATTTGGAAGCTGGTGCTCTGTAATAAATATTGCACAGCCGCTCTCGGGATCACGGTGAGCCGCCACTGTCGATGTCCCGTGAATAATTCCACGCCGAAACGTCGACAAAACGCAAGTCTGGCACGTCCAGCCCCGCCCTTGCGATTTGGCCGTCAGGTCAGCGCTGGTCAGGCTCATGCCCACCTCAAACCTCATCAATACCGGCATTAGTTTGCTGCTGCAGCTCTCGACAGCCGTGTCGAGTACAGCGGGGGGATTACGGGACAGATTTTATTGTGGGTTAGATTAGTGTAGTAGTTAAAGCTATGTTTGACTATGGTATAGTTGTCGGTAGATTAGTGTCTAACATAATGGCTATGTTAGATTAGTAGTTGGACGGGACAGACTTTTTTTTGGTGGGGGGGTTGATTGATTAGTATAGTAGTATAGTAATTGATAACTATGTTAGATTAGTATAGTTGGTAATGGATATGTTAGATTAGTATAGTTGGTAATGGATATATTAGATTAGTATAATAGGTAATTGATATGTTAGATTAGTAAAGAAATTAATGGCTATGTTAGATTAGTAATAAAAGTTAATGGCTATGTTAGATTAGTATAGTAGTTAATAGCTATGTTAGACGGGACAGATTTTTGGGGGTTTGATAAGTAAGTAATTAATGGCTGTGTTATATTAGTAAAGTAGTTAGCGGCTACGATTAGCATGTTTTGTAGTTAGTCCAAATCCATCAGCCACTCGCGCAAGCCATAGAAATTCTAATATTTGTCGGAAACCATGTAGTTGATTGAAATAGACTTGGCGGAGCTTTATTAACACTCTAATGAAATTCACTTTAACCAATCTGTTCGTGCGGGATTGAAGTCATTTAACACCAGAATATCAATGTAAAGAATATAATGGTTTCTTTACTCCTTCCCAACAGAAAATATAGTTTTCTTTCTACACATCTCGATTTTTGACAGCTTTCCTGAGATCATGTAAAAAACAAAGTAGGATACAAGTCATTAGTCTCTAACGTGTTTAGGTAAGCTGAAACTCTATTTCTCATCGTGAATTAAGCATTTATTTACGTCTTTACTTGTCCAATTGTTGATTCATTCGTGCTAAAGTCACACACTTCCTTTCTTATTTCACAGTCACATTTTCACATTTTATGCTTTCTTCGCCGAAATACTTCCTTTTTCTTTGATATTCATGTTTCACTCAAACAGGCTCATATTTTTGACACTGTGTAGATCATTCTATCTTACTTCCTGAGTCGAAAACGCTCCTGTTGTCTGTTGCTCCGTTTGAACAGTGGCTCTATCTGCCCTGTTCACAACGCGGCCTGTTCACTCAACAGACGCGGCGTGTTGGCGCAAACGCTCCCGAGGGGAATCACGCAGAGCTCGACAGCTCCCCGTGGGGCCGTGGGAAGCGTGGCCCCGTATTACATGACATCAACACGGCGACTCATCTGCGGACAAACGGCAGGCCTCACTCTAGGCCTAGGCTGTACGCTCGGCCCACGCTCGCCCACCTTCGGCCCACCCTTGACACACGCCCGACCCACGCTCGGCCCACACTCGGCCCAAGCCCAACCCACGCTCGGCCCACGTTCGGCCCAAGCTCAACCCACGATCGGCCCACGCTCGGCCCAAGCTCAACCCACGCGCGGCCCACGCTCGGCCCAAGCTCAACCCACGCTCTGCCCACGTTCGGCCCAAGCTCAACCCACGCTCTGCCCATGTTCGGCCCAAGCTCAACCCACGCTCTGCCCACGTTCGGCCCAAGCTCAACCCACGCTCTGCCCACGTTCGGCCCAAGCTCAACCCACGCTCTGCCCACGTTCGGCCCAAGCTCAACCCACGCTCTGCCCACGTTCGGCCCAAGCTCAACCCACGCTCTGCCCACGTTCGGCCCACCCTTGACACACGCTCGGCCCACGCTCGGCCCACGCTCGGCCCAAGCTCAACCCACGCTCGGCCCACGTTCGGCCCAAGCTTAACCCACGCTCGGCCCACGCTCGGCCCAAGCTCAACCCACGCGCGGCCCACGCTCGGCCCAAGCTCAACCCACGCTCTGCCCACGTTCGGCCAAAGCTCAACCCACGCTCGGCCCACGCTGAGCCCTCGCTCGGCCTAAGCTCGGCCCAAGCTCAACCCACGCTCAGCCCACGCTCGGCCCACGCTCGGCCCACGCTCGGCCCACGCTCGGCCCACGCTCGGCCCACGCTCGGCCCACGCTCGGCCCACGCTCGGCCCACGCTCGGCCCACGCTCGGCCCACGCTCGGCCCACGCTCGGCCCAAGCTCAACCCACGCTCGGCCCACGCTCGGCCCAAGCTCAACCCACGCGCGGCCCACGCTCGGCCCAAGCTCAACCCACGCTCTGCCCACGTTCGGCCCAAGCTCAACCCACGCTCTGCCCACGTTCGGCCCAAGCTCAACCCACGCTCTGCCCACGTTCGGCCCAAGCTCAACCCACGCTCTGCCCACGTTCGGCCCAAGCTAAACCCACGCTCTGCCCACGTTCGGCCCACCCTTGACACACGCTCGGCCCACGCTCGGCCCACGCTCGGCCCAAGCTCAACCCACGCTCGGCCCACGTTCGGCCCAAGCTCAACCCACGCTCGGCCCACGCTCGGCCCAAGCTCAACCCACGCGCGGCCCACGCTCGGCCCAAGCTCGGCCCACGCTCGGCCCACGCTCGGCCCACGCTCGGCCCAAGCTCAACCCACGCTCGACCCACGTTCGGCCCAAGCTCAACCCACGCTCGGCCCACGCTCGGCCCAAGCTCAACCCACGCGCGGCCCACGCTCGGCCCAAGCTCAACCCACGCTCTGCCCACGTTCAGCCCAAGCTCAACCCACGCTCTGCCCACGTTCGGCCCAAGCTCAACCCACGCTCTGCCCACGTTCGGCCCAAGCTCAACCCACGCTCTGCCCACGTTCGGCCCAAGCTAAACCCACGCTCTGCCCACGTTCGGCCCACCCTTGACACACGCTCGGCCCACGCTCGGCCCACGCTCGGCCCAAGCTCAACCCACGCTCGGCCCACGTTCGGCCCAAGCTCAACCCACGCTCGGCCCACGCTCGGCCCAAGCTCAACCCACGCGCGGCCCACGCTCGGCCCAAGCTCAACCCACGCTCTGCCCACGTTCGGCCCAAGCTCAACCCACGCTCGGCCCACGCTGAGCCCACGCTCGGCCTAAGCTCGGCCCAAGCTCAACCCACGCTCAGCCCACGCTCGGCCCACGCTCGGCCCACGCTCGGCCCACGCTCGGCCCACGCTCGGCCCACGCTCGGCCCACGCTCGGCCCACGCTCGGCCCACGCTCGGCCCACGCTCGGCCCAAGCTCAACCCACGCTCGGCCCACGTTCGGCCCAAGCTCAACCCACGCTCGGCCCACGCTCGGCCCAAGCTCAACCCACGCGCGGCCCACGCTCGGCCCAAGCTCAACCCACGCTCTGCCCACGTTCGGCCCAAGCTCAACCCACGCTCGGCCCACGCTGAGCCCACGCTCGGCCTAAGCTCGGCCCAAGCTCAACCCACGCTCAGCCCACGCTCGGCCCACGCTCGCCCACGCTCGGCCCACGCTCGGCCCACGCTCGGCCCACGCTCGGCCCACGCTCAGTCTAAGCTCGGCCCCACGACCGGTTCATGTTCAGCTTTCGCTCGGCCCCCGATCTACTCAAACTCTGTAAAAATTGCTGAGTTTTTACCTAAGAATTTAAATAAAAGCTTAGAAATTATATTTTTCGCTGAATCCTCATGCTCGTTTTTAATCAATAATGGCAGAACATGTTACACCAGATTTCCAATTGACTGCAAACAAGCGCCACGGGAGCACTTCAATGAGTCAAATTCGCGGGCTGTGGACAGCGACCAAATGCCTGACGTGTTATTTCTTTCAATGCTTGAATGAACCTTTTAATTTCGGGTGGAAGGTTTTGTTCAGGAGAAGGGTGATATTCAGTTTGATGCTAACTCTCCCAGATTCCTTTAACAAGTTGGTTTACAAGCATTTTTGGCATTCTTACATGAGGCTGAAATATACAACTAACGTTTATTTGTTTGCAATTGCTTCCTTTAAATATTCTGACCTTGGTTGAGGTCCTAGCTCTCACTCTTTGTTTCGTGGTGGAAATTATTAAATATTTGGGAACAAAAAAGTTTGCTCATAACACCGACGTATCAACTCACTTGATCTATGATGGCCCGCCATTGTGAAGTATGCTTGTCTAGCTAACTTTTCTCGTTAAATGCACGGCCCAAATTGGCGTTCCGTTCATGAACAACGTGCGAATGTAACTTGAAATACTTGAGTGCAACTTTCCCTTGGCGAACAAATACCGTTAAGATAAACGCTAGAACTTCCTTCTCTCACAGCGAAAAGTTTGTAACTCAAAGTTTTCCGTTTTTATTTGCGATGTTCTTACGGGAACTATACGAAACTAGAGGTAATTTTCTAAACATGAAAACTTTATTCGCTACCAAGCTCCTGTCCTTAATAGGACCAACAACTTATTCGATGTTTACACAACCGTGGCTGAGGGGTTAGAAACGCGCCCTTTACGGGACGGTGTCGGCAGTTCGAATCCCGGTAGTGCTGCCCGGTGATTTTTCCCTGTTGGGGAAAGGGAGAACTCAGTCACAATTCCCCACTCCACCCAGGTGTCGGAAATGGGTACCGGCTTGACCGGGGGTAACCGTCGTTGCATCCTGGTGTTAGTTATACGGCATTTGAAAAACCGATGTACAAGATGATATATATCAGGCTTGATTGATTGGAATAAAGCATCCTTTACATAACATACCTGCACGGTCAGCCATAAGATCAGTTGCGGCCTGAAATAGCCAGCGATAGGCGGGAAGAGCTTCAGGCTTAAGCAAAAGTTGCAGGTGCATTCCTCTTTAATTTGAATTCTCATCGATGCAGCTGCAAGAAACAGCTACACCCGAAATATTCAGCCATTGGAGTCAAAGGAAAGGCTTCTTTGCGAGAAACTTTGCATTGACCCGCACGGAAGTTTGTATTTAACTGGAATGAGCGCCTACAATATTGCACTGCCTTCATTGGAGCCGGCGAGGGCAATTTAACTTTCTTAATTAAAGGCCTTAGCGGGGCAGGGCCCTGCCGTGCCTAGGCCCTGGCGCTGGGGAGCTCTCGGGCCCACCTTTGGGGCCCACCAAAATCTCACTTCCCCGTCAGTAGTACCTTAACCCCAAGCTCTGAGGTCTGGAATGTTCCCGAACTAAAATTCACGCTTTGAAATCCACATTTTTTTAAAATCCGCACGCTGAACATTCAAGTAAACATTTTATACTTTCCACCGACTTCTACGGCACTTTTTGGTTAATTTTCGGGGACGTCATCTTTTGCAATCGCCACGTGCTCATCTCGGGGAACAAGTATATCCCAGGCATGTGTTTCTATCCAGGCATACGTGAATTTCTGGGCACGTGTTGACCTCCAGGCACACGTGAAATTCCTGGGCACGTCTTGATCTCCAGTTATATGTGAATTTCTGGGCAAGAGTTGATCTTTGCGCATGTGACGTCAAGCTGCCAAGCCGCCAAAACTGATGAGTCGACAGAAGCTGGAATAACGGCTCGCAACGTCAGGGCACACACCCTACGTTCTAAAAAACACAATTTTAAGGACTTTCACATTTCCTATTGGATTTTTTATCTTCAATTTACCCAACTGAAAACTTAATTTCAATTTTCAAATGCATAAAAGAAAACAAAAAAGAGAGGAAAAAGATAGAATTCGGACTGACCAGCTTGGCAGAACACTGCAAGTGTTGTGGTCTCTGTTTCAAGTGTTACTTCGAAATGACAGCAGCCAGCCTGCGGTGATGACGGTAGCGTCTGCAGTGTATCACCAACCGTGTACTGTATCGCCAACCATGTAGTGTATCACCAACCATGCAGTGTATCACCAACCATGTATTGTATCACCAACCTGTAGTGTATCACCAACCATGCAGTGTATCATCAACCATGTATAGTATCAACAACCATGCAGTGTATCACCAACCCTGCAGTGTATCACCAACCATGCAGTGTATCACCAACCATGTAGCGTATCACCAACCATGCAGTGTATCACCAACCATGCAGTGTATCACCTACCATGCAGCGTATCACCAACCATGTATTGTACCACCAACCATGCAGTGTATCACCAACCATGTAGTGTATCACCAACCATGCAGTGTATCAACAACCATGTATTGTATCACCAACCATGCAGTGTATCACCAACCCTGCAGTGTATCACCAACCATGCAGTGTATCACCAACCATGCAGTGTATCACCAACCATGTATTGTATCACCAACCTGTAGTGTATCACCAACCATGCAGTGTATCATCAACCATGTATAGTATCAACAACCATGCAGTGTATCACCAACCCTGCAGTGTATCACCAACCATGCAGCGTATCACCAACCATGTAGCGTATCACCAACCATGCAGTGTATCACCAACCATGCAGTGTATCACCTACCATGCAGCGTATCACCAACCATGTATTGTACCACCAACCATGCAGTGTATCACCAACCATGTAGTGTATCACCAACCATGCAGTGTATCAACAACCATGTATTGTATCACCAACCATGCAGTGTATCACCAACCCTGCAGTGTATCACCAACCATGCAGTGTATCACCAACCGTGTATTGTATCGCCAACCATGTAGTGTATCACCAACCATGCAGTGTATCACCAACCATGCAGTGTATCACCAACCATGCAGTGTATCACCAACCATGTATTGTATCACCAACCATACAGTGTATCACCAACCATGCAGTGTATTACCAACCATGCAGTGTATAACCAACCATGTATTGTATCACCAACCATGCAGTGTATCACCAACCCTGCAGTGTATCACCAACCATGCAGTGTATCACCAACCGTGTATTGTATCGCCAACCATGTAGTGCATCACCAACCATGCAGTGTATCACCAACCATGTATTGTATCACCAACCATGTATTGTATCACCAACCATGCAGTGTATCACCAACCATGCAGTGTATCACCAACCAAGCAGTGTATCACCAACCATGCAGTGTATCACCAACCTTGCAGTGAATCACCAACCGTGTATTGTATCACCAACCATGCAGTGTATCACCAACCATGTAGTGTATCACCAACCATGTATTGTATCACCAACCATGCAGTGTATCACCAACCATGCAGTGTATCACCAACCATGTATTGTATCACCAACCATGTATTGTATCACCAACCATGCAGTGTTTCACCAACCATGTATTGTATCCCCAACCATGTATTGAATCTTCAACCATGCAGTGTATCACCAACCATGTATTTTATCACCAATCATGCAGTGTATCACCAACCCTGCAGTGTATCACCAACCATGCAGTGTATCACCAACAATGCAGTGTATCACCAACCATGTAGCGTATCACCAACCATGCAGTGTATCACCAACCATGCAGTGTATCACCAACCATGCAGTGTATCACCAACCATGTATTGTATCACCAACCATGGAGTGTATCACCAACCATGTAGTGTATCACCAACCATGTAGCGTATCACCAACCATGCAGTGTATCACCAGCCATGCAGTGTATCACCAACCATGTATTGTATCACCAGCCCTGCAGTGTATCACCAACCATGCAGTGTATCACCAGCCATGCAGTGTATCACCAACCATGCAGTGTATCACTAAGTTGCGCGAGACATACTGTAGACCTCTACATAAGTAAAGTTCACCACCTCGTTGTGAAATTAAAAAAAAATACCATTAGAACTAGATTTAACTGTATAATGAGTCGCTCGTATGTCAATATTAGAGCACGATCTACATTCAACTTGCCTCTATGCTTATATAGAAATGTTCCCGAAACGATTGAAGGACAATGTCACTAACAAGGAGAAAAGCGTTAACTAACTAATGGAAAATTATTAGTAAAATAACCAATTAAACTTTATTTTTTATACAAATTTTCATGCATCTTAAGTCCGAAATTTAATGTGTATTTCCCCCTATTAGCGGTATAGTTTTATGCTAAAGTCAATGTTGCAGTACTTCTAAAGTGAGTTGAACAATGTTGCAGTACTTCTAAAGTGAGTTGAACAATGTTGCAGTACTTCTAAAGTGAGTTGAACAATGTTGCAGTACTTCTAAAGTGAGTTGAACCGCGTTGCAGTACTTCTTAAGTGAGTTGAACCGGGTTGCAGTACTTCTAAAGTGAGTTGAACCGTGTTGCAGTACTTCTTAAGTGAGTTGAACCGGGTTGCAGTACTTCTAAAGTGAGTTGAACAATGTTGCAGTGCTTCTTAAGTGAGTTGAACCGCGTTGCAGTACTTCTAAAGTGAGTTGAACAATGTTGCAGTACTTCTAAATGAGTTGAACCGCGTTGCAGTACTTCTAAAGTGAGTTGAACAATGTTGCAGTACTTCTAAAGTGAGTTGAACCGCGTTGCAGTACTTCTAAAGTGAGTTGAACAATGTTGCAGTACTTCTAAATGAGTTGAACCGCGTTGCAGTACTTCTAAAGTGAGTTGAACAATGTTGCAGCGCTTCTTAAGTGAGTTGAACCGCGTTGCAGTACTTCTAAAGTGAGTTGAACAATGTTGCAGCGCTTCTTAAGTGAGTTGAACCGCGTTGCAGTACTTCTAAAGTGAGTTGAACAATGTTGCAGTACTTCTAAATGAGTTGAACCGCGTTGCAGTACTTCTAAAGTGAGTTGAACAATGTTGCAGTACTTCTAAAGTGAGTTGAACCGCGTTGCAGTACTTCTAAAGTGAGTTGAACAATGTTGCAGTACTTCTAAATGAGTTGAACCGCGTTGCAGTACTTCTAAAGTGAGTTGAACAATGTTGCAGCGCTTCTTAAGTGAGTTGAACCGCGTTGCAGTACTTCTAAAGTGAGTTGAACAATGTTGCAGTACTTCTAAAATGAGTTGAACCGCGTTGCAGTACTTCTAAAGTGAGTTGAACAATGTTGCAGTACTTCTAAAGTGAGTTGAACCGCGTTGCAGTACTTCTAAAGTGAGTTGAACAATGTTGCAGTACTTCTAAATGAGTTGAACAATGTTGCAGTACTTCTAAAGTGAGTTGAACCGCGTTGCAGTACTTCTAAAGTGAGTTGAACAATGTTGCAGTACTTCTAAAGTGAGTTGAACAATGTTGCAGTACTTCTAAAGTGAGTTGAACAATGTTGCAGTACTTCTAAAGTGAGTTGAACCGCGTTGCAGTACTTCTTGAGTGAGTTGAACCGGGTTGCAGTACTTCTAAAGTGAGCTGAACAATGTTGCAGCGCTTCTTAAGTGAGTTGAACAATGTTGCAGTACTTCTAAAGTGAGTTGAACAATGTTGCAGTACTTCTAAAGTGAGTTGAACAATGTTGCAGTACTTCTAAAGTGAGTTGAACAATGTTGCATTACTTCTAAAGTGAGTTGAACAATGTTGCAGTACTTCTAAAGTGAGTTGAACAATGTTGCTGTACTTCTAAAGTGAGTTGAACAATGTTGCAGCGCTTCTTAAGTGAGTTGAACAATGTTGCAGCGCTTCTTAAGTGGGTTGAACAATGTTGCAGTACTTCTAAAGTGAGCTGAACAATGTTGCAGTAGTACTAAAGTGAGTTGAACAATGTTGCAGTACTTCTAAAGTGAGTTGAACAATGTTGCAGTAGTACTAAAGTGAGCTGAACAATGTTGCAGTACTTCTAAAGTGAGTTGAACAATGTTGCAGTACTTCTAAAGTGAGCTGAACAATGTTGCAGTAGTACTAAAGTGAGCTGAACAATGTTGCAGTACTTCTAAAGTGAGTTGAACAATGTTGCAGTAGTACTAAAGTGAGTTGAACAATGTTGCAGTACTTCTAAAGTGAGTTGAACAATGTTGCAGTAGTACTAAAGTGAGTTGAATAATGTTGCAGTACTTCTAAAGTGAGTTGAACAATGTTGCAGTAGTACTAAAGTGAGTTGAACAATGTTGCAGTACTTCTAAAGTGAGTTGAACAATGTTGCAGTAGTACTAAAGTGAGCTGAACAATGTTGCAGTACTTCTAAAGTGAGTTGAACAATGTTGCAGTACTTCTAAAGTGAGTTGAACAATGTTGCAGTAGTACTAAAGTGAGCTGAACAATGTTGCAGTACTTCTAAAGTGAGTTGAACAATGTTGCAGTACTTCTAAAGTGAGTTGAAAAATGTTGCAGTAGTACTAAAGTGAGCTGAACAATGTTGCAGTACTTCTAAAGTGAGTTGAACAATGTTGCAGTAGTACTAAAGTGAGCTGAACAATGTTGCAGTACTTCTAAAGTGAGTTGAACAATGTTGCAGTAGTACTAAAGTGAGCTGAACAATGTTGCAGTACTTCTAAAGTGAGTTGAACAATGTTGCAGTAGTACTAAAGTGAGCTGAACAATGTTGCAGTACTTCTAAAGTGAGTTGAACAATGTTGCAGTAGTACTAAAGTGAGTTGAACAATGTTGCAGTACTTCTAAAGTGAGTTGAACAATGTTGCAGTAGTACTAAGGTGAGCTGAACAATGTTGCAGTACTTCTAAAGTGAGTTGAACAATGTTGCAGTACTTCTAAAGTGAGTTGAACAATGTTGCAGTAGTACTAAAGTGAGCTGAACAATGTTGCAGTACTTCTAAAGTGAGTTGAACAATGTTGCAGTACTTCTAAAGTGAGTTGAACAATGTTGCAGTAGTACTAAAGTGAGCTGAACAATGTTGCAGTACTTCTAAAGTGAGTTGAACAATGTTGCAGTAGTTATAAAGTGAGCTGAACAATGTTGCAGTACTTCTTAAGTGAGTTGAACAATGTTGCAGTACTTCTAAAGTGAGTTGAACAATGTTGCAGTAGTACTAAAGTGAGCTGAACAATGTTGCAGTACTTCTAAAGTGAGTTGAACAATGTTGCAGTACTTCTAAAGTGAGCTGAACAATGTTGCAGTAGTACTAAAGTGAGTTGAACAATGTTGCAGTACTTCTAAAGTGAGTTGAACAATGTTGCAGTACTTCTAAAGTGAGTTGAACAATGTTGCAGTAGTACTAAAGTGAGCTGAACAATGTTGCAGTACTTCTAAAGTGAGTTGAACAATGTTGCAGTAGTACTAAAGTGAGCTGAACAATGTTGCAGTAGTACTAAAGTGAGTTGAACAATGTTGAAGTACTTCTAAAGTGAGTTGAACAATGTTGCAGTAGTACTAAAGTGAGCTGAACAATGTTGCAGTACTTCTAAAGTGAGTTGAACAATGTTGCAGTACTTCTAAAGTGAGTTGAACAATGTTGCAGTACTTCTAAAGTGAGTTGAACAATGTTGCAGTATTACTAAAGTGAGCTGAACAATGTTGCAGTAGTACTAAAGTGAGATGAACAATGTTGCAGTACTTCTAAAGTGAGTTGAACAATGTTGCAATACTTCTAAAGTGAGTTGAACAATGTTGCAGTACTTCTAAAGTGAGTTGAACAATGTTGCAGTAGTACTAAAGTGAGCTGAACAATGTTGCAGTACTTCTAAAGTGAGTTGAACAATGTTGCAGTAGTACTAAAGTGAGCTGAACAATGTTGCAGTACTTCTAAAGTGAGTTGAACAATGTTGCAGTAGTACTAAAGTGAGCTGAACAATGTTGCAGTACTTCTAAAGTGAGTTGAACAATGTTGCAGTACTTCTAAAGTGAGTTGAACAATGTTGCAGTACTTCTAAAGTGAGCTGAACAATGTTGCAGTAGTGCTAAAGTGAGCTGAACAATGTTGCAATACTTCTAAAGTGAGCTGAACAATGTTGCAGTACTTCTAAAGTGAGCTGAACAATGTTGCAGTAGTGCTAAAGTGAGCTGAACAATGTTGCAATACTTCTAAAGTGAGTTGAACAATGTTGCAGTACTTCTAAAGTGAGTTGAACAATGTTGCAGTAGTACTAAAGTGAGCTGAACAATGTTGCAGTACTTCTAAAGTGAGTTGAACAATGTTGCAGTACTTCTTAAGTGAGTTGAACAATGTTGCAGTACTTCTAAAGTGAGTTGAACAATGTTGCAGTAGTACTAAAGTGAGCTGAACAATGTTGCAGTACTTCTAAAGTGAGTTGAACAATGTTGCAGTACTTCTAAAGTGAGTTGAACAATGTTGCAGTAGTACTAAAGTGAGCTGAACAATGTTGCAGTACTTCTAAAGTGAGTTGAACAATGTTGCAGTACTTCTAAAGTGAGTTGAACAATGTTGCAGTAGTACTAAAGTGAGCTGAACAATGTTGCAGTACTTCTAAAGTGAGTTGAACAATGTTGCAGTACTTCTAAAGTGAGCTGAACAATGTTGCAGTAGTACTAAAGTGAGTTGAACAATGTTGCAGTACTTCTAAAGTGAGTTGAACAATGTTGCAATACTTCTAAAGTGAGTTGAACAATGTTGCAGTAGTACTAAAGTGAGTTGAACAATGTTGCAGTAGTACTAAAGTGAGCTGAACAATGTTGCAGTACTTCTAAAGTGAGTTGAACAATGTTGCAGTAGTACTAAAGTGAGCTGAACAATGTTGCAGTACTTCTAAAGTGAGTGGAACAATGTTGCAATACTTCGAAAGTGAGTTGAACAATGTTGCAGTACTTCTAAAGTGAGTTGAACAATGTTGCAGTAGTACTAAAGTGAGCTGAACAATGTTGCAGTACTTCTAAAGTGAGCTGAACAATGTTGCAGTACTTCTAAAGTAAGTTGAACAATGTTGCAGTAGTACTAAAGTGAGCTGAACAATGTTGCAGTACTTCTAAAGTAAAAGTTGCTGTTGAGTAAAGTTACAGTAAAGTAAAATGCAGTCCCGCTATGGGAAACTTTTGATCAGAGCTTTTCTAATCGGAAGCAGGCCAGGCTACTTAACCTCACGCTGGGATGACGCCTTGCAGCGCACATTTTGCCACCTCCCCATGCACCAAAATGCTCGAGGTCTCGTCGACTGTTAGCTTACCCTCACGAAATGAACTAAAATGAAGGCCTGCTCGATGAGATTTGAACGTGCTCCCTTTTTCAACAATACTCAAATGAATGCAACACGTGATCAGGTCAGTTGGGCTCCTGCATCCTGAATCTAAAGTCCTTTGGAGGTCCAACCGTCAGTTGGTCGTCCAACGTAGAGAAGCGTCTTTCAAATTGTCTTTAATTAAAGTATCCATGATGCAAGATAAACATGACGTGTAAATTAATAAATCTGACGTAATATGTGGATGAATCTGTTACAAAATTAATCTGATGAACCAATGTTACGAAATAAATCTCACGTATTATGATGCAAAGTAAATTTTGATGTATCTACGGTGTCAAATAAATCTGACGTATCCATGATACGAAATAAATCAGACGTTTCGATGTTGTCAAATAAATCTGACGTATTTATGATACAAAATAACTCAGATGTATCTATGTTGTCAAATAAATCAGACGTATCGATGTTGTCAAATAAATCTGACGTATTTATGATACAAAATAAATCAGATGTATCTATGTTGTCAAATAAATCCGACGTATCGATGTTGTCAAATAAATCTGACGTATTTATGATACAAAATAAATCAGATGTATCTATGTTGTCAAATAAATCAGATGTATCTATGTTGTCAAATAAATCAGACGTATCGATGGTGTCAAATAAATCTGACGTATTTATGATACAAAATAAATCAGACGTATCTATGTTGTCAAATAAATCTGACGTATGTCTGAAACGAAATAAATATAACATATCTATGTTGTCAAATAAATATAACGTATTTATGATACAAAATAAATCAGACGTTACTATGTGACCAAATGAATCTGGCGTATCTATGATACGAGATTAATCTGACGTTCATATGTGATACAAAATATTTTTGACGTATCGAGGTTGCGAAATAAGTTTTACGCATGTATCATGTATGATATGAATTGAATTTCGTTCTTCGCATTTTGAGTTTTGACTTATATTTCATTTAGTTTTTTACGATACTGTGTTTAAATTGTGAGCCGCGACGAGGATAGGGTGGTCGAGGTAATCTTCTTATTGGAATTTCAATTTCTGTTTTTATCTAGAGGCCTTTATTTTCATGTTTGAAGTTATGTTTACGAATTCAGTCTCATGTCTTCAGTCAGATGATATTTGAAAAGTTAATCTGAGTGAGAAATATGCAAGTCCTCATTTCATTAAAAACAGAAAACGGGCTCTGAAACATGTCTTTTCGGTATCTGTGATACGTAAAATAATTGAAATACGCTCGAGTTTCGCCGTCACGGTACACTGCGCTGAACCACAAGTACCATCAGGCAGAGTTAAAAATAAAATGTTTTCTTAATAGCGTCTTTTATAACTCTATCCACGATTGTTGTCTTCAATCTTGAGTAATCAAAAAATATTCCTGAAAGCAACGGTTATTTCAGACGAGTTGCATAGAATCAACTTATTAAGTAAATGGCGCTCACGCGCACTAAACTATTTGTAAAATGCGCTAGAAAAAACGAGGACTTCGGACGTATTCTGAGGATCATGCAAGTATAACACAGATGAACAACTCGCTGAGGGAACACCGGCAAAAACGTGCTACGCAAATTTTGAAACTGAAACAAAAATTTTGATAAAGATGGAATGTAAACAGAGAGAGTCGCGCGAAAACACTCGAAGAGAACACCCCCAAAACTCGCCCTCGTTTTCTTTCGTTTAGTTTCGCTTACCTCGAATAAACCAACGGTCGCACTCGAGTCCTTCGAAAAAAGAGGAAACAGAGCAAAAGTTTGGCAAAAATTAACGCAAGCGACGATGGCGATGCAGGAAAGATGGAACTCCCGAGCCATGACCTCGATCCTACACCATTTCATATTCATGTATCGCTCAATTTTAAGCTGTATTGCGTATTTGTAACTGCCTAAGTGCAATATTTACCGTGTAAATTCGTTCAATTCAAGTGCACTGGGTGTACATTTTCAGGTTACGTTCAAACTTTTATGTTCTTTGATGAAGCTGTTGCGGTCTTGAAGCGATTGCGTTCATTTTGTTAAGAAACAGAGCGGGGGGGAAAACTCCTCCTCCATAAATTAATGCTCTTCAAAAATTCGGTCCACACAAAAAAGCTGCTGCCACTAACGAAATGGCTGATGAATCTTGTCTAATAAAACATTCATGAATGGATTGCGTGAACTCAGTCTAACTTTTTCGCCACCTGCATACATGTTTTTCTCCGCCCAAGTAATTAAATCGCTTGGGGGGCGAAAAACATGCATGCTCCGGCAAAAAAGTTAGACTGGGAATGCAGCGAAGATCATTGCAATGTGGCCTGCACAAAACACAAATAGCCTAACATCATTCAGATTAACATAACCTTTACCCTGTTAACTTTTCTAATTTAACCGTACGCTCAGTTTCAAGTTTAGCAGTAACCTCAACGCATCACTTCTGATAATACTCACTAACGTACCTAGTACATATGATTAAGTCGAATACCATTTTTTTCAAGCGTATCCCGTCTTAAATCTTTCAGTGCCGCGTTAAATTTTAATGCAATGTTCCACACCGATACTAAACGTTATTTGATTTACCCGAAATGCCGGTCACGACCCAACCTAAGGTCTACCTGAACATAACGCGTCAGGTTGCAGTTCTTTAAAATGAGTTGAACGTTTTTGCAGTTCTTCTAAAGTGAGTTGAACGTTTTTGCAGTTCTTCTAAAGTGAGATGAACGTTTTTGCAGTTCTTCTAAAGTGAGTTGAACGTTTTTGCAGTACTTGTAAAGTGAGTTGAACGTTTTTGCAGTTTTTCTAAAGTGAGATGAACGTTTTTGCAGTACTTGTAAAGTGAGTTGAACGTTTTTGCAGTTCTTCTAAAGTAAGTTGAACGTTTTTGCAGTCCTTCTAAAGTGAGTTGAACGTTTTTGCAGTTCTTCTAAAGTGAGTTGAACGTTTTTGCAGTACTTGTAAAGTGAGTTGAACGTTTTTGCAGTACTTGTAAAGTGAGTTGAACGTTTTTGCAGTCCTTCTAAAGTGAGTTGAACGTTTTTGCAGTACTTCTAAAGTGAGTTGAACGTTTTTGCAGTACTTGTAAAGTGAGTTGAACGTTTTTGCAGTCCTTCTAAAGTGAGTTGAACGTTTTTGCAGTACTTCTAAAGTGAGTTGAACGTTTTTGCAGTACTTGTAAAGTGAGTTGAACGTTTTTGCAGTCCTTCTAAAGTGAATTAAACGTTTTTGCATTTCTTCTAAAGTGAGTTAAACGTTTTTGCAGTTCTTCTAAAGTGAGTTGAACGTTTTTGCAGTACTTGTAAAGTAAGTTGAACGTTTTTGCAGTCCTTCTAAAGTGAGTTGAACGTTTTTGCAGTACTTGTAAAGTGAGTTGAACGTTTTTGCAGTCCTTCTAAAGTGAGTTGAACGTTTTTGCAGTTCTTCTAAAGTGAGTTGAACGTTTTTGCAGTACTTGTAAAGTGAGTTGAACGTTTTTGCAGTCCTTCTAAAGTGAATTAAACGTTTTTGCATTTCTTCTAAAGTGAGTTAAACGTTTTTGCAGTTCTTCTAAAGTGAGTTGAACGTTTTTGCAGTACTTGTAAAGTAAGTTGAACGTTTTTTCAGTCCTTCTAAAGTGAATTAAACGTTTTTGCATTTCTTCTAAAGTGAGTTGAACGTTTTTGCAGTACTTCTAAAGTGAGTTGAACGTTTTTGCAGTACTTGTAAAGTGAGTTGAACGTTTTTGCAGTTCTTCTAAAGTGAGTTGAACGTTTTTGCAGTTCTTCTAAAGTGAGTTGAACGTTTTTGCAGTTCTTCTAAAGTGAGTTGAACGTTTTTGCAGTACTTCTAAAGTGAGTTGAACGTTTTTGCAGTTCTTCTAAAGTGAGTTGAACGTTTTTGCAGTTCTTCTAAAGTGAGTTGAACGTTTTTGCAGTCCTTCTAAAGTGAATTAAACGTGTTTGCAGTTCTTCTAAAGTGAGTTGAACGTTTTTGCAGTCCTTCTAAAGTGAGTTGAACGTTTTTGCAGTTCTTCTAAAGTGAGTTGAACGTTTTTGCAGTCCTTCTAAAGTGAGTTGAACGTTTTTGCATTTCTTCTAAAGTGAGTTGAACGTTTTTGCAGTACTTGTAAAGTGAGTTGAACGTTTTTGCAGTATTTCTAAAGTGAGTTGAACGTTTTTGCAGTACTTGTAAAGTGAGTTGAACGTTTTTGCAGTACTTGTAGAGTGAGTTGAACGTTTTTGCAGTATTTCTAAAGTGAGTTGAACGTTTTTGCAGTTCTTCCAAAGTGAGCTGAACGTTTTTGCATTTTGCAGTACTTGTAAAGTAAGTTGAACGTTTTTGCATTACTTCTAAAGTGAGTTGAACGTTTTTGCAGTACTTCTAAAGTGAGTTGAACGTTTTTGCATGCTTCTAAAGTTAGTTGAACGTTTTTGCAGTACTTGTAAAGTGAGTTGAACGTTTTTGCAGTACTTGTAAAGTAAGTTGAACGTTTTTGCAGTACTTGTAAAGTAAGTTGAACGTTTTTGCAGTACTTGTAAAGTAAGTTGAACGTTTTTGCAGTACTTTTAAAGTAAGTTGAACGTTTTTAAAGTACTTGTAAAGTGAGTTGAACGTTTTTTCATTATTTCTAAAGTGAGTTGAACGTTTTTGCAGTACTTGTAGAGTGAGTTGAACGTTTTTGCAGTACTTCTAAAGTAAGTTGAACGTTTTTGCATTACTTCTAAAGTGAGTTGAACGTTTTTGCAGTACTTGTAAAGTGAGTTGAACGTTTTTGCATTACTTCTAAAGTGAGTTGAACGTTTTTGCAGTACTTCTAAAGTGAGTTGAACGTTTTCACATTACTTCTAAAGTGAGTTGAACGTTTTTGCAGTACTTGTAAAGTGAGTTGAACGTTGTTGCATTACTTCTAAAGTGTGTTGAACGTTTTTGCAGTACTTGTAAAGTGAGTTGAACGTTTTCGCAGTACTTCTAAAGTGAGTTGAACGTTTTTGCAGTTCTTCTAAAGTGAGTTGAACGTTTTTGCAGTTCTTCTAAAGTGAGTTGAACGTTTTTGCAGTTATTCTAAAGTGAGTTGAACGTTTTTGCAGTTCTTCTAAAGTGAGTTGAACGTTTTTGCAGTACTTATAAAGTGAGTTGAACGTTTTTGCAGTTCTTCTAAAGTGAGTTGAACGTTTTTGCAGTTTTTCTTAAGTGAGTTGAACGTTTTTGCAGTTCTTCTAAAGTGAGTTGAACGTTTTTGCAGTTCTTCTAAAGTGAGATGAACGTTTTTGCAGTACTTGTAAAGTGAGTTGAACGTTTTTGCAGTTCTTCTAAAGTGAGTTGAACGTTTTTGCAGTTCTTCTAAAGTGAGTTGAACGTTTTTGCAGTTCTTCTAAAGTGAGTTGAACGTTTTTGCAGTTTTTCTAAGGTGAGTTGAACGTTTTTGCAGTTCTTCTAAAGTGAGTTGAACGTTTTTGCAGTTCTTCTAAAGTGAGTTGAACGTTTTTGCAGCTTTTCTAAAGTGAGATGAACTGAACGTTTTTGCAGTTCTTCTAAAGTGAGTTGAACGTTTTTGCAGTACTTGTAAAGTGAGTTGAACGTTTTTGCAGTTCTTCTAAAGAGAGTTGAACGTTTTTGCAGTCCTTCTAAAGTGAGTTGAACGTTTTTGCAGTTCTTCTAAAGTGAGTTGAACGTTTTTGCAGTACTTCTAAAGTGAGTTGAACGTTTTTGCAGTACTTGTAAAGTGAGTTGAACGTTTTTGCAGTCCTTCTAAAGTGAGTTGAACGTTTTTGCAGTACTTCTAAAGTGAGTTGAACGTTTTTGCAGTACTTGTAAAGTGAGTTGAACGTTTTTGCAGTTCTTCTAAAGTGAGTTGAACGTTTTTGCAGTTCTTCTAAAGTGAGTTGAACGTTTTTGCAGTACTTCTAAAGTGGGTTGAACGTTTTTGCAGTTCTTCTAAAGTGAGTTGAACGTTTTTGCAGTCCTTCTAAAGTGAGTTGAACGTTTTTGCAGTACTTCTAAAGTGAGTTGAACGTTTTTGCAGTACTTGTAAAGTAAGTTGAACGTTTTTGCAGTCCTTCTAAGGTGAGTTGAACGTTTTTGCAGTACTTTTAAGGTGAGTTGAACGTTTTTGCAGTACTTGTAAAGTGGGTTGAACGTTTTTGCAGTAGTTTTAAAGTGAGTTGAACGTTTTGCAGTCCTTCTAAAGTAAGTTGAACGTTTTTGCAGTCCTTATAAAGTGAGTTGAA
This sequence comes from Morinoia aosen, assembly GCA_030386875.1. NCBI lineage: Eukaryota > Metazoa > Arthropoda > Malacostraca > Amphipoda > Talitridae > Morinoia > Morinoia aosen. The sequence goes on from CM059559.1 coordinate 17,345,222, forward strand.
CGTTTTTGCATTTCTTCTAAAGTGAGTTGAACGTTTTTGCAGTTCTTCTAAAGTGAGTTGAACGTTTTTGCAGTCCTTCTAAAGTGAGTTGAACGTTTTTGCAGTTCTTCTAAAGTGAGTTGAACGTTTTTGCAGTCCTTCTAAAGTGAGTTGAACGTTTTTGCATTTCTTCTAAAGTGAGTTGAACGTTTTTGCAGTACTTGTAAAGTGAGTTGAACGTTTTTGCAGTATTTCTAAAGTGAGTTGAACGTTTTTGCAGTACTTGTAAAGTGAGTTGAACGTTTTTGCAGTACTTGTAAAGTGAGTTGAACGTTTTTCAGTACTTGTAAAGTGAGTTGAACGTTTTTGCAGTTCTTCTAAAGTGAGCTGAACGTTTTTGCATTTTGCAGTACTTGTAAAGTGAGTTGAACGTTTTAGCATTACTTCTAAAGTGAGTTGAACGTTTTTGCAGTACTTCTAAAGTGAGTTGAACGTTTTTGCATACTTCTAAAGTTAGTTGAACGTTTTTGCAGTACTTGTAAAGTGAGTTGAACGTTTTTGCAGTACTTGTAAAGTAAGTTGAACGTTTTTGCAGTACTTGTAAAGTGAGTTGAACGTTTTTGCAGTACTTGTGAAGTAAGTTGAACGTTTTTGCAGTACTTGTAAAGTAAGTTGAACGTTTTTGCAGTACTTGTAAAGTGAGTTGAACGTTTTTTCATTACTTCTAAAGTGAGTTGAACGTTTTTGCAGTACTTGTAGAGTGAGTTGAACGTTTTTGCATTACTTCTGAAGTGAGTTGAACGTTTTTGCAGTACTTCTAAAGTAAGTTGAACGTTTTTGCATTACTTCTAAAGTGAGTTGAACGTTTTTGCAGTACTTCTAAAGTGAGTTGAACGTTTTTGCATACTTCTAAAGTTAGTTGAACGTTTTTGCAGTACTTGTAAAGTGAGTTGAACGTTTTTGCAGTACTTGTAAAGTAAGTTGAACGTTTTTGCAGTACTTGTAAAGTGAGTTGAACGTTTTTGCAGTACTTGTGAAGTAAGTTGAACGTTTTTGCAGTACTTGTAAAGTAAGTTGAACGTTTTTGCAGTACTTGTAAAGTGAGTTGAACGTTTTTTCATTACTTCTAAAGTGAGTTGAACGTTTTTGCAGTACTTGTAGAGTGAGTTGAACGTTTTTGCATTACTTCTGAAGTGAGTTGAACGTTTTTGCAGTACTTCTAAAGTAAGTTGAACGTTTTTGCAGTACTTGTAAAGTGAGTTGAACGTTTTTTCATTACTTCTAAAGTGAGTTGAACGTTTTTGCAGTACTTGTAGAGTGAGTTGAACGTTTTTGCATTACTTCTGAAGTGAGTTGAACATTTTTGCAGTACTTCTAAAGTAAGTTGAACGTTTTTGCATTACTTCTAAAGTGAGTTGAACGTTTTTGCAGTACTTGTAAAGTGAGTTGAACGTTTTTGCATTACTTCTAAAGTGAGTTGAACGTTTTTGCAGTACTTCTAAAGTGAGTTGAACGTTTTCACATTACTTCTAAAGTGAGTTGAACGTTTTTGCAGTACTTGTAAAGTGAGTTGAACGTTGTTGCATTATTTCTAAAGTGAGTTGAACGTTTTTGCAGTACTTCTAAAATGAGTTGAACGTTTTTGCAGTACTTGTAAAGTGAGTTGAACGTTTTTGCAGTACTTCTAAAGTGAGTTGAACGTTTTTGCAGTTCTTCTAAAATGAGTTGAACGTTTTTGCAGTTCTTCTAAAGTGAGTTGAACGTTTTTGCAGTTATTCTAAAGTGAGTTGAACGTTTTTGCAGTTTTTCTAAAGTGAGTTGAACGCTTTTGCAGTACTTCTAAAGTGAGTTGAACGTTTTTGCAGTTCTTCTAAAGTGAGTTGAACGTTTTCGCAGTTCTTCTTAAGTGAGTTGAACGTTTTTGCAGTACTTTTAAAGTGAGTTGAACGTTTCTGCAGTACTTCTAAAGTGAGTTGAACGTTTTTGCAGTACATCTAAGGTGAGTTGAACGTTTTTGCAGTACTTCTAAAGCGAGTTGAACGTTTTTGCAGTTCTTCTTAAATGAGTTGAACGTTTTTGCAGTACTTCTAAAGTGAGTTGAACGTTTTTGCAGTACTTGTAAAGTGAGTTGAACGTTTTTGCAGTCCTTCTAAAGTGAGTTGAACGTTTTGACAGTTCTTCTAAAGTGAGTTGAACGTTTTTGCAGTACTTGTAAGGTGAGTTGAACGTTTTTGCAGTACTTGTAAAGTGAGTTAAACGTTTTTGCAGTACTTGTAAAGTGAGTTGAACGTTTTTTCAGTACTTGTAAAGTGAGTTGAACGTTTTTGCATAACTTCTTAAGTGAGTTGAACGTTTTTGCAGTCCTTCTAAGGTGAGTTAAACGTTTTTGCAGTACTTGTAAAGTGAGTTGAACGTTTTTGCAGTCCTTCTAAAGTGAGTTGAACGTTTTTGCAGTACTTGTAAAGTGAGTTGAACGTTTTTGCATTACTTCTAAAGTGAGTTGAACGTTTTTGCAGTACTTCTAAAGTGAGTTGAACGTTTTTGCAGTACTTGTAAAGTGAGTTGAACGTTTTTGCAGTACTTCTAAAGTGAGTTGAACGTTTTTGCAGTCCTTCTAAAGTGAGTTGAACGTTTTTGCAGTACTTGTAAAGTGAGTTGAACGTTTTTGCAGTACTTGTAAAGTGAGTTGAACGTTTTTGCAGTACTTGCAAAGAGAGTTGAACGTTTTTGCAGTACTTCTAAAGTGAGTTGAACATTTTTGCAGTACTTGTAAAGTGAGTTGAACGTGTTTGCAGTTCTTCTAAAGGGAGTTGAACGTTTTTGCAGTACTTCAAAAGAGAGTGAAAGTCTAAAGTGAGCTGACCAAGTCACCGTGATCTCCCTGCACAATTCCGCAAGTACCTAGCTGGGCTCTAAGAAAAGTTTATCATGTCTAAAGTCTGCTGCCTAACATCCCTACTCGCCGAAGATGTCTTCGTTCATACGCACAAGAACATTTGTGAGGCATATGCAGTCTGCCTCTACAAGAGGAATATTAGGCAAAAATCATAATGTTCAACAAAATAAAGATTGAAGACGCGCATCATCGAGTTGCGGAAATTGTTCCGAAGTCGTCGCGTCGTTGTTTTGGACTGGCCAGCTTCCTCCTATTCTGAAGACGACAATCTCCCCTACATCAAATGCTCTGATAAACTGTCCTCCGGTAAACATACACCGGAAACAGGACCACTATAGCGCCCTCTTGAAAATGCGTGATGAAAATCGTGTTGCTCCCTCCCCCATTTTGTGACTAAATAACAGTGATCAAATTGAATATGAAGCTGAAATCACAAACAATGAACGCGGCAATAAAGACCTAGAGACGAATACCAAATGCCCTGCTAGACCTAAAAAATGCAATAACTCCACTAAAGATCCGCCTATTGAGATAAATAATATCAAAATATTGCACATAAATGCTCGCAGTCTCAATGGTAAAATGGATGACGTACGAGTAATGTTGATCACTAACGATACCGATATTTTATGCGTATCTGAAACATGGTTCGATTCACGAGTCGAAAGCTCATATCTCAGCATTACCGGGTACAAATTGTACCGTTATGACGGAGTCAAGAGTAAGAGAGGTAGCGGTTCATGCATTTTCATCAAAGATGTCTACTCTACATCCTTATTTCCGATAAAAGAAAAATGCAAAGACATAGAAATGGTTTGGCTCAATGTTCAAGCAAACAAACACAAGTCTTTCATTATCGGCAGTCTTTACAGACATCCGTCAGCATCTCTTCGTCCAACATTAGATTTCATTGAAAATACGCTTAGATCAATCTCTGCAGCCAAAAAGTCTTTCTATGTTTTCGGAGATTTTAGCGTGGATCTGACAAATAAAAACAATCAGCTAAGCAAGATGCTGCACAGACTTAATCTTTCTCAAATGGTCCAAGAACCAACGCGAATTACCAACACCTCTAAAACTCTTCTTGACCTAGCAATTACAAACAATCCCCAAGCAGTACTCAGCACAGAAATCTTACCGTCCTTTTCTGATCACCATTCGGTAGAATGCCAAATCAATATTGCAAAAGAGAAACAGAAATCTAGTTACATTACATATCGCATGAAAAACCACTACTCCCCTGAAATATTTCAAGAAAAGCTATTAGACAGATGGAGTGAATTTCAAGGCATGGAAAACACCGATGATGTCAATCTACAAGTTTCGCTTTTCAACGAAAATTTCGTATCAGCTCTTAACGAATGCGCACCTTTCACTACGAAGAAAGTTAAGCCAAGAATTTCTAAATGGATAACAGATGAGATAAAACATTTGAGCAGAGCTAAAAGAAATTTGCAGCGTGAGTACAAACTGAATAAATCAGACAGTACGCGTCGAAAATTATATAAAGATCATGAGAAGGTCCTACGAAGAAAAGTTAAGGAAGCAAAACGGGACTACTTCCACAAAGAACTCTTGGCGGCAAAACAAAACCCTAAAAGAACTTGGGAAATCATTAGAGAAGCTGCTCAGTATAAAAATTCAGACTGCAAAAGCACTTTTGACAACCCCTCAGAAATGGCGAATGACTTTAACACTTTCTTCTCAAAAGTTGGCGAAGATGTTTTCAATGAAGTATCCAGGACAGTTTCAGACACATCTACAGAGGCAAATCTGAGCGATGTTTCATCCCCAAATAGTAGCAACAAGTGGAGACCAAAGCCAGTTAGCGTCATAGAGATACGAAAAATCTTATACTCACTAAAGAATACTAAAGCGACTGGACATGATGGCATAAGCCTCCAACATATAAAAGATAGCTTCCCTGTCACAGCACCCTTTATTCGCTTGATAATAAATACATCTATAGTCACAAACAAGTTTCCCGATCAATGGAAACTATCCATAATTAAGCCATTACATAAATCTGGTGATATCGACATAGCGTCGAACTACAGACCAATCAGTCTCCTGCCTGTTATGTCCAAAATATTAGAAAAAGTAATAACAAACCAGCTCTCGCCTTACATAGACGAGTCACATCTACTGCATCGCAATCAATATGCTTACAGGAGGAATACCAGTACTCAGGACGCCCTGTTAAACATAACAGAAAAAATTTACAATGATATTGACCAAAAAAAATTAACTCTCTTACTATTGCTTGATCTCTCCAAAGCTTTCGACAGTGTTGAGCATAAGAAACTTCTACAAAAAATTTCAAACCTCAGAATAGACACTCAGTGGTTTGAAAGCTACCTACGAAACCGCTCTCATGCAGTGTGCTTGAATAACAAAATGTCATCATTCATACCAAATAACTTTGGCGTTCCTCAAGGTTCAATCATCGGCCCACTCCTATTTTCAATTTTCATCAACGATTTCCCCACCATGCCGGCAAACACAAAAATCTCAATGTATGCTGATGACGTACAAATTGCCATGACAAGCTCAACAGCGGATTTAACAGAAACACAAGCCAACGCTGAAAACCTTCTGAGAAATCTGAAATTGTGGTATGACCATAACGGCCTCAAACTTAACGCAAGTAAAACGCAATGCATTATTTTTGGATCACAGAATGCGACTGAAAATTTACCACCATTCAAGCTAACATTTGGAGACGATACAATTAAACCAGTCGATAAGGTTAAAAATCTGGGTGTTTGGTTTGACAAAAATATGACTTTCAATTCACACGTCGAAACAATGTGCAACAAAATTAACGGAACCTTAATGTTCTTTCATCGTATAAAGAACACACTTGACGAAAAATCTAGATTATTAGTGATTCAGTCTTTAGTTTTATCGCGTCTGGACTACTGCAGTCTTGTGTGGGGAGACTTACCTAAATGTCGTCAGGAAGAGTTGCAAAAATGTGTGAACTTCGCCGCCAAAGTGGTATGCAAAGGAAATTTCAATAAATACGATCATGTCACCCCTCTTTTAAGAAAACTCGACTGGATCCCAATACCGAACAGATTCATGATCCAGAAAGCTCGACGAGTATTCTCCTCTCTGTACCTCCCCCAAAGTAATGCAGAGGTGGTAAAATTTTTTCCATCTAATATCCCAAACGAAAGACCAAACCGGAGGAACGATGTTTTAGTCAGTTACCGTTCATCTAACGTGGGACAAAGAGCTCTCTCAGTTTCTGGAGCTTTTTTGTGGAACAAGCTTCCCCAGCAAATCAAAAACTCTAAAACTGGAAAAGAATTTAGAGTAAATGTGTCACGTCATTTTGCATCTCTGTCATAGGGCCTGCAGCATCTCGGTGTGAACTTCCCATCTATCAGAAATTTTAATTTTTCCTGAAATTTCTGTTAGAAATTTAGAAACTATTTCATTTTACGTTTACTAAGCGATTCGCATATTAAACTTACCTATTTCTGTCGACAACAATGAGCACCACAGCCGTCAGTTCAGTGCAGCAGAACGAACGTTCTTTCCATAATTAGGAGTATTTCCTCATATTTATTTTGTTATTTCTTTCTCTTTTCAGTATTAATATTTAACGTCCGTATGACAAATATACCATGAAATACATTTTGTGTGTTCACCAATAAACAGGTTTATAGATGTGAGGGTTGTGCAAAGTTTATAATGAATTAAATTTTTGGCTAACGTTGTCTCGCTATTTCAAAATCATTCTCGAAGATGTTTTCAATCGATTTTCGGCTGAGCTGGGGGGAAAGGGGTAATTTAAGTATTGCATTTAGTCTTTTTATTTTTTTTTTTTCGTGCGTTCAGCGCACACTAGCACTGAACTTTCAAATCGGAAAAAACTTTAAATTTCTGTAATCAAAATTATTATTTTGGATCAAGGCCTAATCTTCCTATATGTGCCAATTTTGTGAATATTCTCCACTCAGATGTGATATCCGGCCACAATGTTACTCAATTTTATCCCACGTACACATGTCCGTATAATGCTGAAGAGCTGTGTTGCTTCTTGACTATAACTTGATTTTTCTTAAAAATTTCTGTGAAGAAATTGAAAAACAGCTCATTTTTATGTTTTTCGAAGTCTTCTCTTCCTTTTAGTTATCTTTTGCGAAAAATTACTTAGGATTACAGTGAGCTCAGCTGTCATTTTCTGTGTAGTAGATGGTAGGTTGCTTCTTCCTTTTATCTTATATATGTATTTTTTTTCTAATATTTTATTTTCAATAAGTATATATATATTAATATGTGTGTGTACGTGTGTAGGTATATATATGTATCTACATAAATAGATATACATGTTTCTATTTCATTTCTTTACGCAAGAACCATTCGGTTAATAAATTTTATTTCAATAGCGAAATGATTCAAAAATAGATCTAGCACTTCCCCAGAGGGCGTTTCTGTGAATCGGATTAATGTCACATATAATTGATGAAATAAAGTGCAATTTGAGCATATGAATCGTAGTAAAATTATCTTTCTGTCCGTATGTTGTACAAGCTATGAATTTTGATATTGAATATATGTTTGTTTACCCATTTCTACCAATATTTTTTAGATATTTGTCAATCATGAGTGGTAACCGGCTTACACTGTATCTCTATTTTATCCCATGCACCCATGTCCGCATGATGTGGTGAATATCGAGAAGATATGAAATATGTTTTTGGTGGTGATAGGGCTTTGCATATTTTTAGGGCATATTTTTCATTTCTCATTCAACTACCCTTGACAGAGATAGACTATTGGCAAGCCACGTGTGGTTTATCTATTAGTACGCCTCGTTTATTTTGTCTATTAATATGCCTCGTATGGTCTATCTATTTTGTACACCTCTGATAGCTTGTCTATTAGTACTCCTCGTATAGTTTGCCTATTATTATCATGCCTCGTATGGCTTATCTATTTGTACACCTCGGATGGTTTGTCAATTAGTACTCCTAGTATAGAACTTTTGTTAGACTACTAGCACACCACAAATGGTTTGTCTATTAGTACACCTCGTATATTTTGTCAATTAATATGCCTCGTATGGTCTATCTACTTGTACACCTCTGACAGTTTGTCTATTAGTACACCTCGTATAGTTTGTTTATTATTATGCCTCGTATGGCTCATCTACTTGTACACCTCGGAGGGTTTGTCAATTAGTACTCCTCGTATGGAACATTTGTTTTAGGATGCCCTATATTTAAGAAACTTTTAAAAGCCAATATGTTGGCATGTATCTCATGTGACAATTTGGAAATAAACGTTTTTTCTTTTCTTTCTTTCTTTTTCTGATATCATTGAACCACTGTAGACAGAGCTTACTAAAAGCCTTAGAGGTAGAGTGCACTAAATTACTGACAAAACTTTCAAGCAAGTGAACGAGGAGGAGAAGCAACCACAATAAGTGATTGTAACCGAGCTGATGAACTTCATCCTATAGCATTTTGAAATTAGAATAGTTGGGAAAGTCTTTGTCATGGACTACTGTGTCTTCCAAATTGTACACCCATTTTGTTCCTTTTTGTTGGTATTAGTTTGTGTTACCTGAAATCTATTCAGTACTTCTCGATCTTCAATATCTTTTTGAACAATTAACATAAAATGATATGAAACAATATTCCTGTTCTAATTCGGTAGCCATTCATCTTCCCCCAAGATTTTTGTACGTTTTGTTCCAGCACTAAAGGCTATCTTGACCTCACGTCAAAACCTGAATTCTAACTTTAGAAGGTAACATTCACCCTCGTTTTGTCCTCAACATTCACCCTGATCTTGGTCTTAACATTTACCCTAATTTCATCTTCCATCAAAAATCAGATCCTCGAGTCCGCAAGATGCCCAGCAGAAAATCAACATCTTCACACCAATTCAAGTTGCTTTTGTCGGTCGCACCAAGACTTGAAGGGCAGCACCTTTTGTGGAAAATATTTTCTCATAAAAATATTATTAGTTTGCAGCACAGTGGTTTCAGCGCACCTCTTTTCACTAAGGTTCGTAAAATGAGAGGTTCTTCATAGAAAACTCTTCAAATTTTTAAATAAAATTCAGTTAAAGGAGGCGTAAAAATAAACTAAAGCTGTCTTTCACAGCCCATGAGCAAATAGAAAGCTCTTCCACCAACCACATCAGAAGGTGTTTTTTTAATAAAACACCGCTGAATTATACTCGCACATCACGAGTAATTAGTTTCTTACCAAAGTTCTCGACAAGTTCGTGTACTCAAGCAGTTTCAGAAATTCGAAGTGTACTGTATCCTCGCTGTAATCATTTTCTGCGGTGAAATTTGAAGAAGCTCTCTTGTTCGTGTGAATATCATAGCGCAATTTTTACCAGCAAACGAGATGAATGTGGACGATATCAAAGACGCATAATTACCTTTTTGTGCCAACTCCACCGCTCTCAAGGCGGGGCAATCAAAGGCTCGCACGTACCTTATTTTACGTGTCCTCCGTTGCGTGTTGCTTGATTTCATTCTCACTCACTGAGTGCCGGGCCATTGGAGCGCGAGGTAATATATTGATTCAATAAATGGAGCGAGCCCACAAAATGCCAACAAGTGCGACCATCTCAATAAGGAGAACCCTGCTGGCGGTGGACTTCCATTCGGAAAACTTGATTGCCGCTTTCGGGCCACGCAAAATTTTACGCACTCAATTCGCAATCATTTGACAGCCATTGACTTGGAGAAAATAAGTTGCAGTCGTCTCAGGAGGACTTGATTCAGAGGGGATGTGATGCAGTCGTTGGAGTGAGGAACACTCGCCTTTGTATCACGTGAGGGCTCTATGATTAGAGCTCTTCATTTCAAGCAATGGTGAGATGCTCCACTTGATATTCATGCCGGTGTTCGAGACTTGTGTATTAATATCTTTTCTACCGTTGGTAGGTGAGATGAACAATAGTATGTAAGATAGAACGATAAATTGGAATATTTATATCATTTCTACCGTTGGTAGGTGAATTGGAATGGCTTCATGGTAAATATAATGCAAGCTAGTTGTGTCTTATTCGGGAAAAAACATTGATGTTCACAGTTGTGCTTAGGAAAGGCACTGGAAACTATGTCAGTAGTTGCACAAAATGTTCTTAGGAAACTTCCAAGGTTTGTTCCCGCAGTCATGGTTGGTGAGCTTATTCAATATAAATATCAATATCAGGGGACAGATTTTGAAATAATATTTTGACGGCGTTATAGCGTTAAAGTCAGCCGCAAAAATTTGTCTATCAGTTCAGTAGCTTCCGGGGTATTTTTCTGGTCCTAATGTACTAGTTTAATCTTTCTTAAAGTAAAATTTCCATTCTACTTTCTATTTTTCGGCGAGAAACTGGACACTTGAAAATTGTGTTCAGATGAAATGACTCGTGGTATCGCCGAGCCAACCGGAGAACTTTCGCTGCCCTTTGTACCTCTACAATGGCGCATGTTATTTGAAAATCTGGCCCCTAAACATGAAGACTGAGACATGTCTTTTTCCGACACCAGTACACTTAATTCACGTCAGGACGGCCTCTAAGGAGCTAAGTTGGCCACTGGAACTAATTTCTATGCATCATCACAATAATGGGGGACAGAGCACTTCTGGATGCTTAAGTTAGAACTCTATTGTTATTATAGCTCACAACTCTAGAACTCTATACGCATATAGGTACGCTGTTCAAATATTTATGCACGCTTGTAAATGATCGAATGTAGGCGTGTGTACGTGTTGTGTGTGTGTGTGTGTGTGTGTATACGTTTGTACAAAAACAATACTTACGTTAGTTCCGAATATTTCATTTAACACTTTGACCGCAATTGGTTGAAGTGATGCTCAATATTCAACTCAAATATTCATTCAATCGCAGTAAGCAATTTTGACAATTGCAACCATGAATTGCATGGATCGTGCTTTCATTGAGTATTTATGAAAATTGAGTTTACGACAACTGGTCGGTCAGCAGCGCTTTAAAAATTCCCTCTTTGGCCACCGGTAGTTGCGGTCAAAGTGCTAATTAATTGTAATCGAACACGACCCTATGAATAGCCGCACCTCTACGAGCATTCACAATGAGCACCCATGAAGCTAGGCAGGGCTCGATCCACGGTAGAGGAAACAAGGCATTGTCATTTCTACGGTGTAAAAAACACCTCCTCTTGTTCGGCTAGCCAATAAAACGGCTTTATTTCAAACAAACTTTACGACGTCACCATTGCGACATGTCGTTTGACCAATAGTGGTGCCAGATTTTGGGCTATCAGTGTTCAACCCACAGTACAAATAACCTACCATGACTCAACCACCAAGCTGCCGTCTCGATGAACGCGTCACTTCTCCTGCGCTCGTCAGAACGATGTACCTCGTGAGAACTTTATTCTTGCATCAAAGTTAATAACTTCATAAAAGGAGCCATTTCCTGGCCGCAGTCTCGGGATTGCTTCTCAAGATTGAAGGATGTCACGAGCGACCGTAGGAGTCTGCACGTAATCGTGGCTGCGATCAAGGAGCGAGCGATATATCGTAAGCTATAATAGATGTTCGGTTAATCGGCGGATCAACTTCTATGGATGTCGGGCCTTGCTCTCTGGCGGCCATTAAGCGGGGCTAGGGTCGCACTGGAGGGCTGTCCGATATTCTCCCTGGATCATGCATGGGATGTTTTATTCATAAATTAACTTTGATACTCGTAAACGAAGGACGCTGTTAATATCGAAATCATGTTTGTTATAAATTTACTGGGGCTAACAACGAAATATTTACAAAAAATCGATAAAATGTCTGATTTTTGTAGATATTTTATTGTAAGGCCCTGTTAAGTTCAAATAAATTATACTTCGCTATTAACAGTTTTTTTCGTTTATAAGTTTCTAAAGATAAATCGATTGAAGAATAATGACTTTATTGAATTCCTACGTAACGTTGATAAAATGGAAATTATTATTTAGATTTTTTCTTTAGCATACTACACTGTAAAGCAAAAAATGAGATACGGTACAACGATTGCAGGCTCCCTTTATGTGAATATTTTGAACGAGTTTTCCAGAATAGTGCGTCATTTGAGCCTGTAAAAGTGGCGCTGTTTACATGCTCACTTACAATATTTGATAATAGTTGCTACAATAGCTGCTCACCTACAATAGCTCTTAATTGCGCACCGAAGTCTTAGAAGCGAAGAGACCGCTTCACTCTAGGCCGATAAGTTCAAAATGAGTCAATAAAAAGCCAACTTTGAATACTCCGCTTACACCAATTTTGTATGAAAATGTATAATTTTTCAGATGAACTTTCCACGTAAAGGTTTCTATGTGAATGAAGCTTCGTTAACAAGTTCCATCCACCGGCACTCATTTCACGTATGAGGAATTACGTGCAAGAAAGAAAGAAAGTCTGAATTATGCGAACATCAATTGACTTTACACAGTTTTGCGTTTAGAAAGCCATCACTGCATGTTTTCACAGGCTTTTTTCGTAAATTTTCCAATGTTCCTTCATGTTATTGGCAGGCGTTCCGTGGTAAAATATGCATTCCTAGTAACTTTATTATTTTATTCATTGTGTGAATGGCTGAGTAAAATGATAATTCAGACACGTAACTAAAATTGAAACCCGTTCCATAAACTGGACTCTATGAATTATTTTTCGTGTCCATCTCCAATATGAAATTTTTAGAAGAAACAGTGAAATTAATCCCCAGTTTGGTGTGTGGTAAAATCTTGGGAAATAATCTATTAATAGTCGGGTTAATAGTTTGTTAATAGTCGGGTTAATAGTTTGTTAATAGTCTGGTTAATAGTTTGTCAGTAGTCTGGTTAATAGTTTGATAATAGTCTGGTAAATAGTTTGTTAATAGTCTGGTTAATAGTTTGTCAGTAGTCTGGTTAATAGTTTGTTAATAGTCTGGTTAATAGTTTGTCAGTAGTCTGGTTAATAGTTTGTCAGTAGTCTGGTTAATAGTTTGTCAGTAGTCTGGTTAATAGTTTGTTAATAGTCTGGTTAATAGTTTGTCAGTAGTCTGGTTAATAGTTTGTCTGTAGTCTGGTTAATAGTTTGTCAGTAGTCTGGTTAATAGTTTGTCAGTAGTCTGGTTAATAGTTTGTCAGTAGTCTGGTTAATAGTTTGTCAGTAGTCTGGTTAATAGTTTGTTAATAGTCTGGTTAATAGTTTGTCAGTAGTCTGGTCAATAGTTTGTCAATAGTCTGGTTAATAGTTTGTTAATAGTCTGGTTAATAGTTTGGTATCTGGTTTGGTGTCTCTGTAATGAAGAACTAAAAAATATCAGTACAAGGTTTGACAAGCAAAAATGAAAACAGGATGAGTCAATGCGTACATTGCGTACCATACATAAATACATTAATGAATGCGTGTCAACACGAATACCAACTGGATAAGTTATTCTGTACGGAAAAATTCTAAGTGGTTTTATCAGAGCATTCTGACTGAAACTTTACTATGAATGTAGTTTTCATGACGCTAAGGCCTATGATAAAATTAAATACGAGCGTTCTTTTGACCTTACTACGGCAAACTTACGAAACACAACTGAAAAAATTATGAAAAACGTCAGGAAAAGAAACCAGAACGAAATTCCCTACGATTTCATTTCCTCATCGTAATAATTGTCTCAACTGAGATTTCATTTTTGTCCTACATACTCACCGTCGTAAAGTAACTTTAAACCAGACATTTAAGGAGAAACAAAGTTGAACACAACTAACTCTCGACCAAATCATCCATAATAATAAATTTTTTTTTAATAATGAAGGCATCTACGGATGCTTTATTTCCAATCAAGCCTGATACATATCACCTTGTACATTAGATTTTCAAATGCCTTATAACTAACGCCAGGACGCCATGACGCTTTCCCCCGGTCGAGACCGGTACCCATTTCAGACACCTGGGTAGAGTGGGGTATTGTGCTTGGAATTTTTCTCCTATACCCAACAGAGAAAATCGCCACTGCCAGCGCCGAGTTTCGAACCCGGGTCCCGGCCGCACGGCGGCGGAACCTATAGCACATGGCTATCGCGAGCACTATTTACCATAAGCTACGCTTTACAGCAGCCACCTGAACCAGTAACTTCAAACTCATCCAACTCTCAACCAAGTGATCCAAAAGCTACGCTTTACAACAGTCGCATGATACCAACTCCTGATCTTCCTTCTCGCTTTCTAAGGCTTTCAGCAACTGACTGTCGCCGTCAGCAAGTGACAGGAAGAGCTGTCGACGCTGCGCTGGCACCGTAAGAGCAGTCTCAGCAATATCGGTAACGGCTACCGGAATCTTTTGCGCGGTTTTCCCGGTGTTTCTGTCGTTATCTCCTGAGTATCGACTCTCTCTTCCCGAGAAAATCTCATCGCCAGCAGTCATCATCTCCGCAGACGCTGATCAAGGATCCCTGCTGCAGCTCCGTGATGTTGAGGTGTGGTGGTGGGGGTGCTGTCATGTCTTCGGGGGAGGTGGGCACTCGCGCATGCAAAGCCACATACATACGCTCACAAACACGTTCAACCACACACACACACACAATCACACATACACGACCACACACACATAACCATAAAGACACACACGACCACATATACACACAACCACGCACACCCACACACATTACCACACATACGCCCACACACACACGACCACACAGCTGTTGCAACTTCGCTACCGCACTCGCCAGGATTTGCATGTGGGAACTAATAGAAAAGAATAAAATTGAATGAAATAGAATATAACAAAACAGAATAGAACGAAATGTCGCCACTACGCCACCACTTATAAAAACTAAGGAAATCAAATATTTTCATCGCTAGTATGAACTATCATCACCTGAAGCAACGAGCAGAAAAGCCATAATGGAAGTTTGAAACCAAATCCACCATAACAACACCCCACCACAACCAATTACCTCACCACAACCCCACCACAACCAATAAACTTGCTACAACCCCACCACAACCAATAAACTTGCTACAACCCCAACACAACCAATAAACTTGCTACAACCCCACCACAACACCACCACAACCAATCAACTCGCCACAACCTCACCACAATTTCACAACTCTGACCTTTAAAATTCTTGATCTCTTGTCCTTGCATTTAAGTTTCCCCTCAAAAAAAAAAAAATTTCCATTAAAATCGAGTTTAACCAAGCCATGATCAATGTTTGGTCAGTGACATTTGTGACAGGACGCGTAGAAAATAGCATGTATGCACTCCTGCTCAACTGAGCAGGTCACGTAAAGTCTTTTTAAGAAATGAAGAACTTTGTTTCAGCATTCAAATTTCCACCACAGTTGCAAATATTCAACAAATATTCAAAAACTCGGCGAATGCAAAAAAATTTTCTGTAGTACAAGTGCGTGGCACCACATCTCATCACCACTGCACCCTGACTACTGCATCTCCTCACAACACCTTCACCACAGGCACCACATCCAACCTCATATCTTCTCCTCCACGGCATCTTCCCTTCATCACATCCAGCTTCACATCTTCTCCTCATCACATCAAGCTTCCCATCTTCCCCTTACCACATCCAGCTTCACATCTTCCCCTTACCACATCCAGCTTCCCATCTTCCCCTTACCACATCCAGCTTCACATCTTCCCTTACCACATCCAGCTTCACATCTTCCCCTTACCACATCCAGCTTCCCATCTTCCCCTTACCACATCCAGCTTCCCATCATCCCCTTACCACATCCAGCTTCCCATCTTCCCCTTACCACATCCAGCTTCACATCCTCCCTTACCACATCCAGCTTCACATCTTCCCCTTACCACATCCAGCTTCACATCTTCCCCTTACCACATCCAGCTTCCCATCTTCCCCTTACCACATCCAGCTTCACATCTTCCCCTTACCACATCCAGCTTCCCATCTTCCCCTTACCACATCCAGCTTCACATCTTCCCCTTACCACATCCAGCTTCCCATCTTCCCCTTACCACATCCAGCTTCAAATCTTCCTCTCATCACATCCAGCTTCCCAACTTCCCCTTACCACATCCAGCTTCACATCTTCCCCTTACCACATCCAGCTTCCCATCTTCCCCTTACCACATCCAGCTTCCCATCTTCCCTTACCACATCCAGCTTTTCATCTTCCCCTTACCACATCCAGCTTCCCATCTTCCCCTTTCCCCATCCAGCTTCACATCTTCCCCTTACCACATCCAGCTTCACATCTTCCCCTTACCACATCCAGCTTCCCATCTTCTCCTTACCACATTCAGCTTCACATCTTTCTCTCATCACATCCAGCTTTCCATCTTCCCCTTACCACATCCAGCTTCACATCTTCCCCTTACCACATCCAGCTTCCCATCTTCCCCTTACCACATCCAGCTTCCCATCTTCCCTTACCACATCCAGTTTCCCATCTTCCCCTTACCACATCCAGCTTCCCATCTTCCCCTTTCCCCATCCAGCTTCACATCTTCCCCTTACCACATCCAGCTTCACATCTTCCCCTTAACACATCCAGCTTCCCATCTTCCCCTTACCACATCCAGCTTCACATCTTCCTCTCATCACATCCAGCTTCCCATCTTCCCCTTACCACATCCAGCCTCACATCTTCCCCTCACCACATCCAACCTCGCATTTTCCCCTCACATTTTCCCCTCACCACACCCAACCTCGCATCTTCCCCTCACCACATCCAACCTCACATCTTTCCCTCACCACACCCAACCTCAAATCTTCCCCTCACCACATTCAACCTCACATCTTTCCCTCACCACACCCAACCTCACATCTTCCCCTCACCACATCCAACCTCACATCTTCCCTACCCAACTCCCCCTCTCTCACCCCGTCACAGCAGTTAATGCGGGCGGGCAGTCAGCTGATACGATGCCTCACAGCAGCGCAGATATGCTAAAGTCATGTGCATACTTAAGTGCACATGACTTAGGTAACCATGACTTAGTCCCCCACCCCTCACTGCTGGTCCCTCACCCCTCTACTTCCCTCCCCCCTTCATCCTCTAGTCTCCACAAAAAATCTCGAGGGAAGAAGATCAGGTTACTCCACTGCGGACCTCTCCAGCTCAGCTTATTGCGACCCTTGCATGTGCGGTTCTTTCTTCCAAGACTCTTAGAGCTTAAATGGGGATGTTTTGTGCTCATAGTGACCTATTGCGTGTGTGGTTCTTTCTTGCAAGACTTTAAGTGTTTAAATAGGGAATGCTTTGTGCTTATTGTTTGCAAGACGTTTAATGTTTAAATTGAGACTTTTATTAAAATTTAGTGAGTTGTACATTTATGTTGCCATGCAATGCTGCAATATGATAATTGCGAGGAGAGAAAGCTTAGAGGGAACTTTGAAACCCATCGTACGTGTCACTTCACTCCGTTTCATCATGCCAAGAAAAGCAATAATTGTAAAAAATGTTCTAGAATTTTTCTTAGAAAATATCAAATGTTTCTTATTAGTTGAAAATACTTCCAGAAATGTGTTGCAGCATTTTTAACACTTTGACTGCGACGTGAGTCACCGGCGACCACGTAGGAAATTTTCATAATGCAGCTGACCAACCAGTAGTCACAAACTCAATTTTCATCAATACTTAATTAGAACTAAATGAAGTCACGATCCAGTGAATGCTTGCTATTATTAACATTGCTCACCACATTTGACTTCAAATTTGAGTTGAATGTTGAACTTCAGTTTACCAGCCGCAGTCAAAGTGCTAAGAATATTAGAGGCAGGCTTAGACATTTCAAAGACAGTCTTTAAAATTGTGAGCACAGTTGTACAATACTTGAGGGAATGTTCACAATAAATTAAGACAACAACAAAACCGTTTATGGTATTTTCACAAACTTTCTTGACAACGTGAACACTGACGATAATTTTAATAGCATTTAAAAAACTTTAGGACTTTATTTTAACACGTAAACTTAAATTGATGGCCGAAAATTTCCTTCCCACTTTTTATTTGCCACGGAGATGCGGTAGGCTCTAAAGACCAATATCTTTTTACTTGTACAATATTTTATAAGAAATTACGTAGGATTCTCAGTTCTTTTCGAAAAGGAAAGTGATAAGAATAATTTTTGAATTTAGAGTCATTTTTCCGTATCTTAAATTTATTTGTAACAGAACTCAGGTTTGGCCTTAAGAACTTTTCTAAGAAAATTATTATGATGATAAATATGACCACTTCGATGTTGGCCACAACGTAGAGCATTTATAAGAAATATTTTTTGCCAACACACGCTGACATGAATGCTTCCTTCGTGACTATGAGTGGTACGATAGAGGTTAATTTTGATATACCCCACTGCACTCAACATGCAAAGCTCAGCTCACAATAACAGAAGTTCCAGGTATCGCACTTCAGAGTTAATATTCTCCGCTTCGAATTTAGAGATTGATCTATTTTGAGCGAAGAGAAACAAATTCTTATCTACTTGGAGTTTTTCACACACGACTTGCTTTCAAGTAGACTGTAACATCTGCATAAAGTGTTAAATTTAAAACACGACAATTCAACACAACGCTCATACATCATTGCATGCACACTTGAACTTCCGCAAATCTTTGTGAACAAAGTTCGTTCAGAACAATCCTTAAAACTGAATAGTCCTAAAAATAAAGATTAAAAGTTCCAGGAGTTTTCGAGAGCGCAAATCTCGCAGCGGCAGCGACACAAAGGTCAATCTGGCGAGACTGTTTCTACGCGATGCGCTTTCTTTTTCTATATTTTTGGTCCCTGCAGGACTCGCTAAAGTTTCTTTTTGTCGCTTGAATGGAGTGAAAAAATTTGCGCCTTTGCAGCAAAGTTGAACTCTGAACAAGACGCGTGACAGCTTGCAGGCACGCGCGCCCACTCTCTGAATCAGTTTGTTTTGTTCTTCGTCTGGCGGAGTCAAACAAATTCGAGCGTTTCTGGTACGCTGGTGAGCGAGTTCATGCTCAAACGAGCATTCAAACGCGTATTAGCTTTTCAGTAACTTGTACGTGCATTTCAAACTCTGCTCAGAGACTCTTATGTCCTTTTAAATTCTAGAACTAGCTCACGATTATTTAAAGACTCATTTGTCAGTTTCGTGAGCTCTGTGAAATCTTCGCGCTGACACCCGTTGGATTTTCGGAAACATTTGTGGCTCGTTCAAATCATACCACGAGACTTCGCATAAACGTCAGAGTTTGAGCTTTGCGCGGCACTTGACGATGTCAATTTGGGAGATGATTAGCGTGAGGGGAAGCTGCAATAATAATGAACGCCAACACTGCATTTTCGGCCACAAGCGTTGGCAACATTGCGCACTTAACGACATTAATTAGGGCGATGTTGAATACTGATTCCATGACGAGAATAGAACAATATTTGTACCCACGAATAAATGCTGGCAAACATTGCATATTTAACGACATTAATGATGGCAAAATTGGTAATTGAGGTTATTGAGAGCAGAACAACATTATTGTTCCGAAATAAAGGGATATATGATTTAACTGCTTGAAAATGAGAAATACATCAATGATTCATGGCTGAAGAGCAGGCTTGAAATATTCAGAGCCCACTAAATATTATTGGTTCAAATTAAATGATTATTGGTGATGCACTGACCACATGTAGTAGGCAAGCGGAGGTCATTTAATTGGACGTGTAATAGAAACTTTATTGAACAAAAGTGGTGCTTAAGTAACCCTGAAAATTTTTCTAATTTTTCAGCCAAATTCATTTATTGAAGACGAAATTGAACTTTTATATCAGAATGTTGAACGTCAACCGCAAAATTCTGGTGCAGGGACAACTGCTCTCTCTCAACCCATATCCGATCTTTCTTTTTGGTGTTCTTGCATCCTTCTCTGTTACGCCTCACTTCACCTGGGCATCGATCTCTGTTACGCCTCACTTCACCTGTGCATCCTTCTCTGTTACGCCTCACTTCACCTGTGCATCGTTCTCTGTTACGCCTCACTTCACCTGTGCATCGTTCTCTGTTGCGCCTCACTTCACCTGTGCATCGTTCTCTGTTACGCCTCACTCCACCTGTGAAGCCTTCTCTGTTGCGCCTCACTTCACCTGTGCATCGTTCTCTGTTACGCCTCACTCCACCTGTGAAGCCTTCTCTGTTACGCCTCACTTCACCTGTGCATCGTTCTCTGTTACACCTCACTTTACCTGTGAATCCTTTTCGGTTACGCCTCACTTCACCTGTGCATCGTTCTCTGTTACGCCTCACTCCACCTGTGAATCCTTTTCGGTTACGCCTCACTTCACCAGTGCATCGTTCTCTGTTACGCCTCACTTCACCTGTGCATCCTTTTCGGTTACGCCTCACTTCACAAGTGCATCCTTCTCTGTTACGCCTCACTTCACCTGTGCATCGTTCTCTGTTACGCCTCACTTCACCTGTGCATCGTTCTCTGTTACGCCTCACTCCACCTGTGAATCCTTTTCGGTTACGCCTCACTTCACAAGTGCATCCTTCTCTGTTACGCCTCACTTCACCTGTGCATCGTTCTCTGTTACGCCTCACTTCACCTGTGCATCCTTCTCACGAGTCAGTATTGCTCTCTCGCTTTCTTATGACCCAGTCCGGGTCACGTCGACCTCCCATGTTGCTTCTACCTGGAGGGAAAAAATTTTTGCCTATCCATTTCTTTTTGTTCGGCAATCTCTCATGTCCGCAGATTTCACTTTTCACGGACAAACGCCAACATATCTTCATATGATCCAACGTATCTTAATACAAGTTTGACTTTTCAAAAATATCTACATTTCGATCCAGGCTCTCATCAAAAAGCGCTACCTAAATCAAAGTCTTGAATAAGCGAAAACACTTTTTCCAGGCCCGAACTTTCACTTGAGATTTTGTGCACGACCTCATAATCTGATAAATCCTCATCGCGACACAACCTAAAAGGCTACAATTTCATAATCAGAAAGCGTTATATGACAGCATCTAGTAAAACGTTACATGCAAGAGCAACTATGCTGTCAGGCGGCGTAGCAGAAGTGACAGAAGTGACACCCACTGTACGTGGAGGTGTTCAGGTGGGGAACGTCGAATGCACTCATGAAACACAGTCTAACTTTTTCGCCAGCACATGCTTATTTTTCGCTGCTCAAGCGATTTAATTACTTGGGCGGGGAAAAACATGCATTCAGGCGGCGAAAAGTTAGACTGGGATGCCTCGCTAGAGTATTTGGTAGTAAGACTTCGTATATAATGACATGATAAAAAAGGGGATACTTTCAGCTCAGACCTACATCAAGAGTAGGGGACTTCAACAAAGGTCCTCACCTCAATAAAGATCCTCAGCAGGGCAGGAACTATTCGTAAAGAAACTGATAAACTAAAAACACCTCCCCCCCCATCGTGTCGTGCTGGATTAGTAAAGACTAATAATTCCATGCTGGATCAAGCAAGGTTATGTGTAAAGGAACTAATATACTCATACCCCCCCCCCCCCCCCTTCCCCCTCCCCCTCTTCCTTGCTGGATGAAGCTAGATCTTCTCTCAAGAAAGAGCGCCCAGGCGGAGGCTATCATCGAAGATCCGTTGCAAGGCCCAAACTTTTGAAAAGTGCAGTAATTAAAGGAGACTGTGAGCTACGCTCGCTGGACCCCGTGGGGAAATCCGGGGCTGGTGTCCAGGGAGGCTTCCGTTAGCCTGACGGAGGGCCTGGCCAGCTGCCCTGGCTGGGCTTCTTAAAATCAGGGATCATCCAGAGGTAACATAATTCAACACATTACTCAACACATAATTCAACACATGACTCAACACATAACTCAACACATAACTCAACACATAACTCAACACATGACTCAACACATACTCGTAACTCAACATCCGCACTGACATCCGCACTCGACACTGACACTGTTTAAACCGTTTATTTTCAAAAGTCATCTCAAAAGTTACGAGTTTAACACGCAAAATGGTCAGTACACTACTGAAATTATCTGTAACGCAATCTTTCTTTATATTTGCCGGAAAACTTTATAAACAAATAGACGGTCTAGCAATGGGGCTTCCGTGCTCCGTCCCTTGCCACCATTTTTATGCGTTTCCACGAAACAAAGTGGTTAAATGAATGTCCTTCTGATTTTAAATCGGTGTTCTATGATCGATACGTAGACGATAATTTTGTTCTATTCAATCATCAATCTTATATTGAGCAATACTTGAAGTATATTAATTATAAGCATCAATCAATTAAGTTTACCGTAGAAGTTGAAAAGAATAACTCCCTGGCCTTTCTTGACTGTCTCGTGACGAGAGACGGAGATCACTTTCAGATCTCAGTGCACCGTAAACCAACTTTTACAAGATTAGGCTCAAGTTTCTTCAGTTTTTGTTCTACAAGCTTCAAAATTAATTGTGTTCAAACTCTAATCAATAGAGGTTACTGTTATATTGTGAAGTAGGCATCGTTGTGTTTATAGGATTTCCGGAGATGAGGTTTGCGCGTCTTGCCGGATGCCTTATCGCGTTCAGGTCAGATGTCTTTATGGGACCTCCGCCGGAAGCTGTGCCTTGGGGGCACATCGCATTGGTATGCACCGGAAAAGCATTGTTTAACTTCCGAGCGCTATAGCTTATAAGCAGAGTCGGTGTATGGATGACTCAGTACAAGAATAGGAACCTAGCTAAGAGTTTCCTTTTCCTACTCCTGAAGTTAACGCTTCAGATCGGTAGTTACTGTTACCGATACTGTAGTTTGCAGCTACAATTACTAATCCTCGTATCGTGATGAAAAACCAAGATACTACAAATGACGACGAGATTTCGAACCTCCTAAGTGAATTTGAACTTTACAAGTGCTCTGAAATTAAGATGGCGCATTCTACAGTTTGCTGTCCTCCATTCGACGTTGAAGTGGAAACAGTGAGTAATATCTACAACGATTCAAGTACAGTGTGCAGACTTCAGAAGGCGGGAAACAATGGTGGTAACAAAGCTAGTATTATAGTTGAAGCTTCGCCTGTAAACATCATTACTGATCTACAACGAAGAATTTAACCTCAGTTACTCACTGATGCTACATATGAGGAACTTGAAGGAAAGTTAATACAACAATTTGAAATCAAGAAATCCACTGTTGGCGCATCTGTTACATTTCTAAACAGAGAGCAAAGTGTTAATGAATCCATACAAAGTTATGCTAAAACGTTAAATGACTTAGCATCTTCGTGCAACTACGAAAAGTGCGGTCGCGATCGTCTCTTGAGAGATACTTTTGTGGCCGGTCTACATTCAGCGCAAATTCTCAGCGCGGTTCTACAGCAAGTCTTTCAACAGTAAAGCTTCGACGCTCCAGATATTATTCGTGAGGATTCATCTTCATCGTTTTTCACTACAGAAAAACTACAGCTGAATTACATATGTATTCGCTGCGGAACTAGGCTGAAGCACCTTACAAAGAATTGCTATGCCCTAAAATTAAATTATTAAAATGCAAAAAATGTGGAAAAATAGGCCACATTTCTAAAGTTTGCAAATCTACGACTGCAGCACGACCTCCTCCTGTTACACGAAGGGGACCTACACGAGAAGAATTTGACGCAGCTCGCACTTACATAGGGCAGCCGGAAAGGAGCGGTTGTCAGGGCTAAGTCGGAAGAGAAGATGTGTCAATGAAGAGTTCAAGTAAGCCTCTACAGCAGTAGAACGAAGTTATTCTACAAAACCCTAGGAACGATACTTGTGACGGTAACTCTGTTCATAATTTCTCTGATGTACAAACTAATTACGCGTTATTTCAATCACATTGTATTCCTCAAAGTGTCACAAAAATTGCTCCCTCTGTTGCGCTAAATGTTACTTCTAGAGATAGAGTTTATCCTAAATATTCTGTGTCCAGGTCTAAGCCTATGTATGTAACTCAATTTGATGTCGGTGATCATGTTCTTGCTCTGAAGTTAAGAAGTGGTCCCAAGTGGCTGAAGGGAATTATTGTTAGTAAAGTTGCTGTTAATGTCTTTCATGTTCAAATATTAGCATTAAATGTAATCTTGAAGAGACATTCAAATCAGTTGTTGCACAGTAGTTTGGGATCTATCCGTAGTGGGGAAACAGAGACTCCTGCTTTGCAACCTATTAGCAGTTCCCCTGTGCAAAATGAACCTCAAAGATCAAGTAGAGTAACTAAACCTGTAATGCGAATGGGTTGTTGAGCTCTTCCTTCTTATTGTCTAATAGATTCATCTAAAGGGAGGGAAGTTGTTATATAGTGAAGTAGGCATCGTTGTGTTTATGGGATTTCCGAAGATGAGGTTTGCGCGTCTTGCCGGATGCCTTATCGCGTTCAGGTCAGATGTCTTTATGGGACCTCCGCCGGAAGCTGTGCCTTGGGGGCGCATCGCATTGGTATGCACCGGAAGAGCATTGTTTAACTTCCGAGCGCTATAGCTTATAAGCAGAGTCGGTGTATGGATGACTCAGTACAAGAATAGGAACCTAGCTAAGAGTTTCCTTTTCCTACTCCTGAAGTTAACGCTTCAGATCGGTAGTTACAGTTACCGATACTGCAGTTTGCAGCTACAATTACTAATCCTCGTATCGTGATGAAAAACCAAGATACTACAGTTACAAAATATTTTCAACTTTCAGAAATGTTCGTTGTGAATTTGAATTTTTGCTCACACATTTTAAAACTAACGGTTTTCCCTCGGGTGTCGTCAATTCTTAAATTGAAAAATTTCTCTCGAAAAATACGCATCGCAGACTATTGAAGAAAACAATAAAAATCATCTATATTGCTCTTTCCCATATTTTGGGACGCCTTCTGAAAAATTGTCGTACGAGTTGAAATTATTGAGTGAAAAATACTTTCAAAACCTTCAGTTACGCGTAGCTCTTGTGAAAAATTTTAAGGTTACTTCTTCTTTCCGGTACAATGATACGCTCCCGATGGATATGCGAGCCTCTCTGATTCATTCTTATAGTTGTGTGCAGTGCACATCATCGTACGTCGGCATGACGTCACGAAATTTTTATATTAGAATGACCGAACATCGGGGTCGAAGCTTCCGCACGGGAAACCAATTAGCGCACCCCTCACACTCCGCTGTACGTAATCACGCTAAAAATGCAACGTACCGATATCCTCTGTAGATATCAAAATCTTAGATTCGGCTTCAACTGCATATGACCTTAGAATTTTAGAGTCGCTACATATTTTTAAACGAACACCAGCCCTCAACAATACTGACAATTCTTACCCATTGCCAATTGTAACTAGATAGTAATCTTGTCGATTTTATTTTTTCTCGGAGATGTTTTAATTTTATTTTTGTTATCGTGATTTCTTTTCATGACTGTATCCTACTTTTTGTTTTTTCTTTTATTACAGACATAATGATTTGTACTTTTACGAACTAATGATGGAGCTGGACTCCGGAACGTTTTCCTAGTAAATATGATTAAGTTCTTTGGAATTTCCCTCGTTTTTAAATTCCTCAACACATAACTCAACATCCGCACTGACCTGCTGAGGCTCAAATGCCCTCTCGGTGCTGTGCGCACTGGTGATAATAGTTAAATTGATTTATAAATATCACTTATTTATACATTCCATGTACCTATTTTTGATTTATTTATAAATTTCATTCATTTATAAATATTTTTACTTAATTTATTTATAAATTTCGTTAGTTTATAAATTTCATGAATTGATTAATTTTATTACTACATAAATTCCATCTATTTACAAATTTCGTTCATTTATAAATTTCATTAATTTATATTTGCTTTCGAGCTTCCCTTCAAGTTAGACAGTAGGTCGGAATTTGCAGGGGAACGAGAGTCCCAACTCTTTTACTTGGAATCTTTTCCGAATTTTAACTTCTGTATGTAAGTGAACCTGACAGAGTTATCCAGGCCGTTCACCTGAAAGAGGCATCTCCTAACGTATTTAATCGTGTTAAATAGTTCAGGTGTACAAGAAATTGCACGAGTCAGCCAAAATATCATCTCTCTGCAGCTTGTCTAACAATTAGAATGCCACAGCCTCCTAAATTTTCTGACTCAAGTCTTGGCTGCATTATAATATCCGCGCTGAAATGCACATGACGAATTCCGTGATAATACACAAGGAATTATATTTTATTCATTTACCAAAGATCGCAAGCCAAGGAATTTCTTTAGGAGAATTACAGAAAGGTTCTACTACAAAGTACCTAGACCAGCAGTTCTTAACTCGAGGGGCGCGCCCCACGGTAGAGGAAACAAGGTAGGTTCATTTCTATGGGAGAAAATACACTTCTTGTTATTCGGCTAGCCAATAGAAAGGCTTTATTTCGAACAAACTTCATGACGTCACCAAAACTCCATGTCGTTAGGCCAATAGTGGAGCCAGATTTGGGAATAGCAGTGATACCAGATGCAATATGAGCGCTGCTATTTGGTTCGTTGCCGTGACGTCAGCAAAAATACACCGTCAACGATAAAAAAGACTGGTTTGAACCTACCTTGTTTCCTTTGCCCTTGGCGTGCCCCCATGGGGGGGCGTGAGCGGATTCCAGGGGGGTGATGGTTGTGTCTGTGACGCTCATAGGGATGCTTAATGGCCGTACCTGTGATACGAGTCTCACCAGTGCACAAGTACAAGAATATTTTAATCGCGATACTATTAGGATGGATATACTTGTTTGCCATCCTTACCTTGAGAATTGTTCAAGAAAATTATCGAATCCCATCATTCTTGACGGTTCGTGTACACTAGTAATTATATAAAACAAAACACTTGCATAACCGACATCCTTAAGAAGGCGCGGCTACACTATGCGTTTTTTACTGCGCAAATCTCAGGCATTTTTTAACTTTTGCATGCACGAGCGGCTACACTACAGTACGCGGAGCAGCGGGGTCACTTGCATGCTGCGGCTCGGAGAGAATGAATGCAGAGAAACGTTTGCTCCGCTCAGTAGCTATCGCATTATTATTATTATTATCATTATTATAATATAAGAAAGTTTTAGCCTCCCTTTACCACGACAAAGATGTTTTAAGAGAGGAAGGATGAAGGCGCAATTTAGTATGGAGTTGTGGGAACGCGGAATCTATGCACAAGGTGCGTAGAAACAGTGAGCTAAGAAAGAAGATCATGAAACAAGAAAAAGTTGAAGAAGAAAGTAGTAGGTGCTGAAAAACAAGACAGCAGTGAACAGAAAAAAGATGGTCCGTAACAAAACAAAAACCTATTCTATTTTAACAAAAAAGAGAGCCTACCTAACCTTTAGCTCGGGCCCACACATAGTCCCCCTGGGTGCGCTAATTCCCATAGATACAATAGTTGTATCCCCCTGATTGGAAGTAGCTATCGCATGTGCGATAGGGAAGAAAAAAAGAACGACATGTGACTCACGCTACCTGTCTATTTCCTTCATGTATAAGTAATTTACAGTCATTCAAAGACATAACTACCCAACCATGTTTCATACTAATTTCGGGTTAAGCTACTTGATTAGCAAGAAACAGGGTTGATTTACTCGAGATAAATGCTATATATTTAAAAAATATAGACACGGTATTTATTTTTGATTATAGTTTTATTCACTCAACTACAAATGCTATGGGAGGAATAATTTAACTTGTATATTTTCTACACACAAATAAATAATGAACATGACACCTGAGCGACTACTTGACTATGCAAATTTGATGTTGACTGCCGTCTCTCTACCCCATCATTAAGAAATGACAACATACATATCATAGCAAGATTGGGTCAGTCGCTGTACCTCCTCTGTACCTGCATCCATTTTTTTAAATGCTGAACATTTTATTCGGCCTAAAAATACTGTGTCTTCCATGTGTGAATTTCATTTTTACTAGTTCAAAATGAGAGATTTACACCACAACGAATGAACTGAACGTGTCTTCTGTTCAGCAAGCATAAAACTACGTTCGAAATGCCAATTGAGCCTGAAAAAGCCTGAAAACAATGTCAATTGAGCCTGAAAACATTTCTGTCCCTGGCGGCCTCTTTTGCCGGAATTTGATTCTGAAATGTCGTCTATTATCTCTTCCGAGCATTTCAAGGAAATCACAATTTCGAAAACGATAACTCAAGTTCCAAAATCTTGGGCTTTGTACTAAGTGGTAGCCAGGTTACTGGTCAAATGAATTTTTAACATTTTTTTCGCATTGTCAATTAAAAATATCACAGCAAGATGGTGAATTTCAAAAGAGAAAGCTCCAAAGAAAATTTATATTTGTAAAAATATGCTGATTGCGTATTCTGGATACCATAATCCAAGTGAAAGGGAATTGAATCGCCACAGAAAAATAATGCAGTAAAATAATTTCTTGTATTTCCTAAGCTTTATCCTTGTTGCTATCAAAGCTATCGATTAGAAGAGAGAGACACACAGACGGACGGACGCGGCTACTTTTATAATAGTGATTTTATCAACTGTCAATGCCTTCTCTGGGTCTAGAGATGTTAATATAGTTTTGTAAGCAAATTCTTATAAATTCATTTCTTTATATGTTGAATTATTGACGTTTCAGAGGCATTCCTTTACTTTAAATTGGTTTCTGAGCTGGAGCGCCAGCTCGCGTGGCCAATCACTCGTTGTAGAAAGCGCAAGCAATAAACAGAAGTACAGTAGAACACTCCATGATAAAGTACAACTGCAAGATGGGAGAGCTGTCGGGCGATGACCGTGAAATGAAGTGTAGTTCACTCCTAACTCCGCGACACAGATGCTTGCTTCTCAAGAAGACGCGTCAAAAACCGCACACCGTCGACGTTCATGAAGCACTCGTGCATCCGACATGCATGCGTCAAATTTGGGCGAGTCGCGCGTGAGTTGCACGAAGAAACGCATAATGTAGCCGCGCCTTAAGGGAGGCGTGGGATTAAAAAGGTTAAGAACCACTGACCTAGACTGCCATTTGATTTGAATGTTACCGGTAACGTTACCTCAATTTAATTTTTTGAATGTTATCTTTCGAATTTTATCTTTTTAATGTTATCTCAATTTAATGGGGCTTCACTACCGCGTGAGGTTGAGATGGATGTCACGAAGGCAGAGAAGACAATCTCGCGACGCGCTGTCGCACCTCCCCAGCACGTCTGGCAGCAGATTCTACGCCTGGAAAAGACAGAGCTCCTCGAGCGACTACCATCAGCATCCAAAATTTGACTCAGAAAGTGCTCGCAAAAATCGACGGAGGAGGACAACTCGAAGCAGGAGTTGTGCGAGCGGGAACGCCATCGAACACTCCCATTTTTGTTGCCTCACAAGCGAAAAAAGACATGTCGTTCCCATTTTTGTAGCCTTAAAAGCAAACAAAAGAGCGGTGTTTCAATTTTTTTGTCCAAACGCGAAGAAAAAAGAAGCAGTCGTCGACAGCAAGAGGGGTTTATTAATTTCGTAGCCAGGATACAGCGTGCAGTGTAGGTATAGGGACTGTGATCCAATATTTGATTCGCGGTCGCCGGCCGGCAACGAGTAAGTCCGTCGTCATCTGCCCTAGACTCCGCAGCCTATCCGATCATTTCTTTAATAACGCAAATGCTTCAATGTTTCCAAGTTTTAAGCCAAAAATCCGTCACGATGTTGCAGATGATACCTCGCCGGAGCTCCTGTGATGCCATTCATTATGCATTCAGAGCTGCCGCTGGAATAGATCTGTCAAAGATTCGTCACATGTGTCATTAGAATCTCGTCTCGGAGGAGCATGTGGTGCACGGTAGAGGAAACAAGGTAGGGTCATTTCTATGGGAGAAAATAAACCTACTCTTGTTCAGCTAGCCAATAGAAAGACTTTATTTCAAACAAACTTTATGACGTCACAAAACGCAATATCGTTAGGCCAATAGTGGAGACGGATTTAGGGGTAGCAGTGCTACCAGATGCAATATGAGCGCTGCCATTGGTTCGTTGCCGTGACGTCAGCAATAGACTGGTTTGAATCTACCGTATTTCCTCTACCGTGATGTGGTGTAGGGAACAATCCTTTCATCACACTGGCACCCATTCATGTTAACATTACAGTTTACTGTATGGTACTGTATTTAAAGGTACTGTATTTATTTAAAGGCCTCGTATTATACGCATCATGCCAGAGCTGGGTAAGTTCTTCAAATAGTGTGCAATTTCTGTGACCTCTGTGGACTACATTTCTTGTTCAGGTTTTTACAAGTTTCCAAATGTTATTTTTAAAAAAACGGTACACATCAATAGACGTAATTTCAACTCAGAAATTAACTTGAGTTAAAGAGCAAATAAGCTCGTAGATTGAACGCTTTGTGCACTTCTCCCGTGCCGATATCCATCTTACTGGATGCATAATGCATGAATTATGCTGTGTAATTATGCAGCTCATTGGATGTGTAATGCATGAATTATGCAGCTTATTGAATGCATAATGCATGAATTATGCAGCTTATTGGATGTATAATGCATGTATACAGTGTAATTATGCAGCTTATTGGATGTGTAATGCATGAATTATACAGTGTAATTATGCAGCTTATTGGATGTGTAATGCATGAATTATGCAGCTTATTGAATTCAAAATGCATGAATTATGCAGTTTATTGGATGCATAATGCATGAATTGTGCAGCTTATTGGATGTATAATGCACGTAATGCATAAATTATGCAGTGTCATATACTAAGACTACCATCATGCCTTCTTCATGTAACATGGCTGGTGGAATGTAGTCGGAGAGTGTTGCAACATCGGCTTACTTTCCGGCAAAAAATATAAAATTCGGCCATTAAAAATATCTTAACAGAACATCGCTGATTAAAACGCAGCAAGCAGATTCTGTTGTGCTTAAGCCATGCGTCAGAATCTATCAATAAATTCCAATAGTTATACCTGACCCTTCCAGTAAATGCCGGTAGTTATACCTGACCCCTCCAGTGGATCCCAGTAGTTACACCTAATCCTTCCAGTAAATCCCTGCATTTGTCCGACCCTCCAAGAAAATCCCAATAGTGCTTGATCCTCCTAGCCTTTGCTTGACCCCCCGAGTGAGTAACTACACAAAACATTTCCCAACATGACCGCCTCTGGAGTCTCTAACATTTTCCTAAGGCAAAGCAACTCCCCTCACACTGCATTAACTATGCATGCTTCGCGCTCTGCCCTGGTAAATGTTGTGGCGACACAGCGAGTGAATTAATACTTAGTTTACGTACTTCTGAATCACAGCTTACTTCAAGCCAATCGCAGAGTGAAAATAAAACTGAACTCCTGATACTTAAATCTTTCGTTGTTGTTACTGAAAATCTCCTACTTTGAATACGTGTCCAGACGATACCCATCAAGTTACTTAACCCTTAGAGTTTGCCGCCGCTCGTGCCGCCGCTCGTATACTCGATGTGTTATATGACCATGTAATTAAGTTTTGTAATAACGAGTTCTAAGGTACTACGTCATTTGCGTTCTGCCTGTCGATTGACTTGACAAATGTTTTAAATCTAATATGGTGAACAACTTCGACGTGATGGGAGAGGAATCGACCAAATTTAGTAGAATTGAAAATATTGAACTTAATTTGCCGTTATATATAACTGTTATTCATTTTTCCTTGTTTAGATTTTCACAACGTTTTCATAAACTATTACGTTTTGTAGCAGACTTTCTTCAACTGTTTGTTTTTATTTCAAAGTTTCTGCGATGAACCTACGGGATAAAAGTTTTATCAAACCCATTGGATTGTTAATGTGAACGAAACCGATCTGTACCGATTTTCCTTTTTTCCTTGTTGGTTTACTTGACCCATTTCTTTTTAATGTTTTATAATCGTATAAGCTATATAATCACTATTTAATCTAGTTCTCGCTATGTAATAACTATTTAATCATGCTAATGCTGTATGTGTTTTACGCTCACTATGCGATCGAGCGAGTGCAACATGTTTGGAGAAAACGACGGTGTTAACATTTGTAGTTGTGCGAAATTTAATTAATGGATTTGCTTTAATTTTGTTTAGTTATTATTTCGTTATTAATGTTGTTTTTGGACTTATTTGAAATTTCTTTTTATTTTTCATGCACAAGGTTTTGCGATGTTGGTGTGTGATTTCATGTGATTACCTGAGGTCTAAATTGTTTTTATTTACAAATTGTTGCGACGACTAATAACTTTTTATTGCGAAGGAAATGAAATTATTTGGGTTGATGCGAATCGAAATTGTGTTTTTTTTTATAAGATTATCTGGCGTTTTTTTTCTTTCCTTTGCCATGCCTAGTTGACGTTCTTGGTAAGTCCATTAGTTGTGCTGTTGTTTTTTGTAGCAGCTAGTGTTGTGTTTTCTTTTCAATTTTGAAGAAAAGGGCAATTTTGTTATTCCGCTTTAGCGCCCTTGTACTTCTTGCTTGTATTGCATAGTGTTATAAATAATTCTTTTGCGAGGTATCTTTTACTGAGTTTGATCAAATTTAATTGTTTGGTTACTAATTACCTTTGAGTATTACACGCATGTGAGGCGGATTTTGTGTTTGAAATTTAAATTTTTGTTTTTATCCGCCCGAATAACATTTTTTATTTATTTATAATTGAATACCTATCCGGGTAAAGGGGGGAGGTATGTGCGCCAAGCGCCATCCATGCCCCTCTTCCCCCGTTCGCCTCAGAGGTCTTATAAGCGGTGAGCACTTTAGGGCCCGCGCATTTGGTTCGCATCCCCACCTGTACTACATCGTACCAGTAAACATCGCACGTAACCAGCGTATCTCTAACCTCTGTCTGTCTGTATATAGATTGCAAAAACAAAAAATGCCAATAATTTCTCAATAAAACTTAGAATTATTCCAGGCTTCTAGTCCTGATCTCAAACTTTCGTTGCATTGCCTCTCGTAAAAAATTATCCAACTTTGCAAAATGCGTTGCTTCTGGCAAAAAAATTTCAATTTAGCAAAATTTCCCGTCTTTGGAGCCGCGCAACGTACGATCTTCCTGAGCTACTCTGCTGAAACTGCTTCACCTCGCATCAATGTGCAGAACATCAGTAACATCAGGGCCTGTATCAGTAACATCAGCAGCATCATCAGCATCACCATGGCCGGCATCAACATCATCAAGAGGGCGCCGAAACATCAACATCAAGAGGGCACGGAGGTGCGGGCCAGATTGGTGAGCATGTTTTACATATTGCTGCCATTTGCTCACCAATGCGCGGCCAGGTTTTATGCTCGCCACTCGCCAGAAATTCCTTCAAAAGTTGCACTTAAAAATTTCCGCAGTCTCCCATAAGCCGCGCCCGCAAATTTACCGCGATGAGGGCGTCAGAGCCTGAAATTGTGCGCGCGAGAGCGGCGGTGGAGTGGGCAGGCTGGCAGGCTGGTAGGCTGGCAGGTTAGCACGATTTTAGACTGGTTGGCAGGCTGGCAGGCTGGTAGGCTGGCAGGCTGGTAGGTCAGCACGATTGTAGGCTGGCTGGCAGGCTAGCAGGCTGGCAGGTTGCCGGTTTCTTAGGCTGGCAGAGCAGAGAGGGATGACAGACCATACTCGCACTCTAATACAAGTCCTGCACCGCTCAATTGACTGAATAGGCTGACAAGCAAGCTTAGTAAGCTGGCTGGCATTAAGCAGGCTGCGTAAAGAAATAAATTGGTGAACGACTTTTCTGCGTTAGGATTTTTTTGGAGACTTCACAAACTGTGCAGGCTTTGTGAAGGGAGAGAATTGATATCCTCACACGAACAGAAGCAACCAAGCCACTACGTGAGTTCTCAAGCGACTGGATCGTATCGAGTTGAAGTAGTTGCAAATTCCACCACCTGATTAATCCATTATCTGGCGGACCAAACTCTAGAGGTTGCACTTTGAGACCTCGATTCGACCACCGGGTCGTATTGTCCACAGTGTTTTCTTGCTGTTAATCAATCTCTTGAGATGTCAATCAGAGAAGACATGAAATGTCTGTGTGAAACGTCTCATGATATGTGGTGTGCGTACTTGGAATGCCTTGATAGTGATCCCATATTCTAAATCCCGCCGTACATCAAAATATTGTCGCAGAAAGGAAGTCAGCTTAATTTGAATGTCCCTTTGTAAAAAGCCTCCGGGTTTGCAAAAATCTCCTGTTAAGAATAAATCTCTGACTTTGAATAAATATCCCGTTGTAAATAAATCTCCTGAATTGCAAAAAAATCTCCAGTTGTAAATAAGCCTCCTGGTTTGCATAAGCCCCCGTTGTGAATAAATCTCCGACTATAAATAAATCTTCCGTTGTATATAAATCTCCCGATTTCCAAAAAAATCTCCCGTTGTAAATAAATCTCCTGGTTTGCACAAATCTCCTTTTGAAAATAAATCTCCTGGTTCATATAAATCTCCCATTGTAAATAAACCTCCGACTTTGAATAAATCTCCTGTTGTAAATAAATGAATAAATAAACAGGTGTAAATCTCCCGTATTGTATTTTCTTGTGACCGTGTTTAGCATCAGATTCTTTTTGCTCGCTCTTCGTCGCTGCTCAGCACTGCGAAGGCGAAGAAAACATTCACTCCAAAACCACATAAATGAATACTATAACGCACTGCTGAGGACACTAAAGTTCTGCACTGAGTTCTTCACTTACGTTACCACATGGTCAATATTGGTATTTTTGTACTCATGTATCTGGTTAATATTGGTATTTTTGTACTCGTGTACCTGGTTTATATTGGTATTTTTGTCCTCATGTATCTGGTTGATATTGGTATTTTTGTACTCATGTATCGCTACTCCATTTGTGCCAACGACCACCCTGGAATATTTCTGTTGACTTCGACTGGAAGCTGAATTCCCACTCGGAAACGCCTATAATATTTAAACTAAGCGTTTGTCCTGTGTTTTCAGTAAACGGAAATTATTTTTACTATTTTACCCGTTGAAATACAATAATCGAAATTTTTAGGACAGAAGATTACCCAAAGAATACTCTATCCATTTTAACTTTGTCATGCAACTGTTGACGGTAAACGCTGATCGAGGCGTTAACCAGTATGCAGACGTTAACTAGTTTCAAAGAATGTGGAAGTATGTAAATGATAAAATTGAGTTAGGTGTTGATGGGAGACCTACGTGAAGTGTCACGTTGGTTTAGTAGAAATGACTAAACAATTGGAAACGTGGTTTTAAAGTTAATGTCAGATTGATTTGCTTTGGGAAAAACCTAAAGTTCAATGTGCGGATTTGAACTCTTTCCTGAAAGAACTTCATAAGAATTTTGTGCGAATTTTATAATAATTTCTAATAAAATAATAAGTTATTCTCCATGCACAACCGAGAACATGAATTGTCAACAAAATTTCGTTGCTTTTGGAAACATTGAATGAAAAGATGAAAAGATGTGATGAGAATTTGAAAACGTGGTTTTAAAGTTAATCTTAGACTGATTCGCCCCTGGAAAAAACTCAAAATTCAACGTGCGTATTAAAACCCTTCCTTAAAAGAATTTCATCCGAATTTTCCGAGAATTAAATAAGAATTGCTGGTAAAATAATTAGCTTTCCTAACCTAAAGCCAAGTATTGAAGATTTTCTATAATTGATGACGTACCACTTGCCAGTTTGTTGAATATATAATATTTTAATTGTGCTGTGTCATTTGCAAAGTTTTCTTTTATTTTTTTCATGTCGCTCGACAGGTAGTACGTAGTTGATCAGCGTTGTCAGACTGATTTGCTCTCTAGCTAAAATAAGAAAGTGCGACCTTTTAAAAAAAATAACTCGTCAAAAAATGAAGGCAATGCGTTGCGTTGCCTTCATTTTAAGCAATAATAATAAAATAAAATTTACTCGCAACGCCTCATGATGAGTAAATTTTATTTTACAAAGGTTAACTTTAATTTTTTTCTAAGAAAAAATGTCAATCCTATGCGGAAAAAATAAATAAAAAAGTCGAAATCCAATAGAATGCAACGAATTAAAGTTCAGTAAAATCAACCAAAAAAATTGTATAGTCTAGTGTAGCCAACACAGCAGGTCACATTCCGCGTAGTCTGCGCGTAGCACGGCTAATCGACAAAATTTTCTGCGTGTCACTCATTAACACTTTGACCGCAACGTGCGCCACCGGTGGCCACGGAGGGGATTTTCACAGTGCTTCTGACCGACCAGGAGTCACACACTCAATTCTCTAACGTACTTAATTAAAGCTAAATGAAGGCATGATCCAGTTCATGTTTGCTATTTTCAAATTGCTTACTACAATTGCTTTCAAACTTGCATTGAATATTGAACTTTGCATTGAAATTGCATTTGAAATTGCATTTGAATGCAAATTGTATTTGAATGCAAATTGCATTTGAATGCAAATTGCATTTGAAATTGCATTTGAAATTGCATTTGAATGCAAATGCATTTGAAATTGCATTTGAATGCAAATGCATTTGAAATTGCATTTGAATGCAAATGCATTTGAAATTGCATTTGAATGCAAATTTGCATTGCATTTCAAATTTGCATTGAATATTGAACTTCAGTTGAACCAATTGCAGTCAGAGTGTTGAAAAAATGATCCTGCTGATATCTCATGATGCAGGTTCGGGTTCAAAATACCGACGAGTGAGGTCGACCACCGTAGATCTGGTGCAATGACGCACCATGAATGTCTGGTGTTGTTCATATCAGGTATTCATGAATATCCGGAGCACTGATGCATCATGAATGTCTGATATTGAATCCATTGATGAATATCAGGAACATAGACTTATAATGATTGTCTGATCTTAAATCCATAGCAGATATTCATGAATACCTTGAGCATTGATGCATCATGAATATCTGGTATTCATTAGTAAAACTAAGCTGCAATTGAGCAATTTTTTCTATTGTTCATGAAATGTTTAGGTGTACTGTGCTGTGCTGAAGAAACTTCAGAACATACATTTTACCATCAAAAATTGCATTTGAGGCGATGGTGATGGTATCAGTGACACTTAACAGTAAAAATTTTACGTGCGATTTACATTTCTATGTGACTAGTAAAGGCACACACTGCTCTGGGAGTCAGTGAAACACACTTGATTCCGATATATTTTATATTTTATTGATTTATATTACTTAACATTAATTAACAGGTTCGAATGCTTCATTGAGTCAGTCATTTGCAACGAGTGACGGAGTCCACGCCTGAAACAATTCGTGTCATTTCATTACAGAATATCATCGTGTGTCAAACACAATATACTTTACGTGGGCACCACACGCGCACGAGTTATTATTTACCAGAAAAATTAAATCTTCAAAATAAACACCCCCGTGACAGTAGATGTTTCTTTTTAAACTTACCCATGCCTCAGCGTACGGGGTCAAGGCTACGACTACGATGACCAGAGTCCATAGTTTCGATTCAACAAAACACTTGAAACTCTACGGATTGTTGGCGTTCAACTTCATCTTATGCCTTAATATTGTGGTGCACGATGGTGAAGGACAGTTATTGTTGGACCAAGCCAAAGCGTAGGATTTTCAGTAAATTTTAAGAGTGCAATCTAATGAACCCTAATCCCGCAACCTTGAAGCTGTGCGTTATTTTTTCAAAAATGAATCTCTTAAAAGGTATTTTCCGATGGAACAGAAGTTTTGAGTGAATTTATATCCCAGTTTTACGACTCCTACGTACGACTCCTACGTGCGACTCCTACGTACGCCTCCTACGTACGCCTCCTACGTACGACTCCTACGTACGACTCCTACGTACGACTCCTACGTACGACTCCTACGTACGACACCTACGTACGAATCCTACGTACGACTCCTACGTACGACTCCTACGTACGACTTCTACGTACGACTCCTACGTACGACTCCTACGTACGACTTCTACTCAACAACCAAGGATCTAACTCCACTACTTCAACGCCATGATTTGGTTTCCGCATGCCAGCAGCGAGCTCTGACCAGCACCAAGCGAACAACCGCAAGACGCACCAGATCGCAAGCAACTAAGTTAAGATAAAGACATACCGTATATTACATGTGAGCTATAGGGGTGTACTAGTTAACTTTACAAGATATGTAATGTACCAACTCACATTACTCACGCAAGCCATGTGTGGCGATGAAATTAAGTCCATGAGGTCACACCAGAACTAAATAGACAAACTTAAACTTCAATATATTTAATATCGAATCGTCCACGTGTGAGGCTACGTGTGGTGAATGTAAGTCCTGTACGACGTCCATACAAGTACGTGCCAAACGTGACTTGCTTTGCAGGTTAATTTAAAGGTAAATATCACAGACATTTCTTTGAAGAGCTTGATAATTTAACCTTAATATTATCAGCGGTTATTAAAGTGATAAATTAATATGATATGAAGTGATATTATAGTATTTCTATTTTTACGAATTCATGCATATAGCACAACATTTTTGAAATCATATATATATATATATATATATATATATTTATATATATATATGATTTCAAAAATGTATATATATATAATATATATTTATGAATATATATATATATATATATATATATATCTAGATGAGTGATAAAAATATGTTTATCGAATATATATATATAATATATATTTATGAATATATATATATATATATATATATTCGATAAACATATTTTTATCACTCATCTAAAATATCTCTACGACTAAACGTAATGAACGAAATTTAGAAAATTAGTCAATTTCTGGAACTGAATAGTTTATAGGAGAGCGAAAATAACATCGGATCATTACAAAAACAAGAAAAAAACTTTTGGAATATCAACTCTCCAGTCAATAACTCATCAGGCGAGTTGACAGTGACTGATGAGTCAAATTTTATAGACAAGCCCCTCCACTAATGCAACACTAATGCAACACTAATGCAACACATAAGATGCAACACTAATGCAACACTAATGCAACACTAATGCAACACTAATGCAACACATAAGATGCAACACATAA
Organism: Morinoia aosen; assembly: GCA_030386875.1. NCBI lineage: Eukaryota > Metazoa > Arthropoda > Malacostraca > Amphipoda > Talitridae > Morinoia > Morinoia aosen. The sequence continues at coordinate 17,383,959 of CM059559.1, forward strand.
GATGCAACACTAATGCAACACATAAGATGCAACACATAAGATGCAACACTAATGCAACACTAATGCAACACTAATGCAACACAAATTTTATAGACAAGCCCCTCCACTAATGCAACACATAAGATGCAACACTAATGCAACACTAATGCAACACTAATGCAACACAAATTTTATAGACAAGCCCCGCCACTAATGCAACACTAATGCAACACTAATGCAACATATAAGATGCAACACTAATGCAACACTAATGCAACACTAATGCAACACATAAGATGCAACACTAATGCAACACTAATGCAACACTAATGCAACACAAATTTTATAGACAAGCCCCTCCACTAATGCAACACATAAGATGCAACACTAATGCAACACTAATGCAACACTAATGCAACACAAATTTTATAGACAAGCCCCGCCACTAATGCAACACATAAGTTCACCCACTTGTAACATTCGAAATAATGCATCTATCGACTTCAAATTACTCTCAAACGAAAGAATGTTTTCACCCATCTTTTGAGAATAATTTGAAGTCGATAGGTGCATTATTTCGAAATTTACGAGTGGGAGAACTTACGTGTCGCATTAAATGGCGAGGCTTATTTGCAAAAAAATCCAGAATTTATTCACAAGGTAAGTCATGACATCAGTTCGTAGCACTGCGGACGACTAAAAAAACTTTTAATTTAGTCATAATGTTACTTATTGCAGAGCTGAAATGCATTTTGTGCGTCATTGTACGACCGATCCTTTTATGAATCGAGTAAACAAATTTTATAAAACCTGAGAAATTTTGAAGCATGTACTATTTTTCTAATTTTACAGAACAACTAGATTCATAGCTACACTTCATTAGAATATAATAATGTAACAATTATATTATAATAATGCTACGATAACTAACAGTAATATAATAAGACGGTAATCCTATAAATGTTCAAGACAATAAAGGCCTTCACTGAGCAAGCACGCGTTCAATAATTCGTGAGATAAATGACATCTTACAAACTTGAGCTATACCAAACACACGATCGCAAGGCCAACAGCTCTGGCCAGTGGAACTTATCACCAGAGATAAAACACGATGAAAAAGTCATAAAACTTCATATAACAACGCAGTAGTCAATTGTATGTTATCGAACCCGATAGTACATCACAGGTGCTAAAAGTGTGTCACTGAAGCCAAAAACAAGTAACTGATGCTGAAAGAACGTCACTGATGCTGAATCTACGTCATTGACGCTGAAAGAACGTCACTGACGTTGAAAGTACGTCACTGACGCTGAAAGTACGTTACTGACGTTGAAAGTACGTCACTGACGCTGAAAGTACGTCACTGATGCTGAAAGTACGTCTCTGACGCTGAAAGTACGTCACTGATGCTGAAAGTACGTCACTGACGCTGAAAGTACGTCACTGACGCTGAAAAAACATCACTGACGCTGAAAGTACGTCACTGACGCTGAAAGAACGTCACTGACGCTGAAAGTACGTCACTGACGCTGAAAGTACGTCACTGACGCTGAAAGTACGTCACTGACGCTGAAAGTACGTCACTGACGCTGAAAGTACGTCACTGTCGCTGAAAGTACGTCACTGATGCTGAAAGAACGTTCCCAATAAATAAGGATTAGTTAAGGGTGTGTAACTGCCAAAAGAGTGAGCTCAATTACTCCAGTGAATTGAAGAAAGTTCTAAATTTTTACCACCCGAAGCTATCGATTTGTCATACTTACGACTATGAAAAATGTGCGTCCTTCTGGCTTTTCTACACCCGGGTAATTGTGCTGTTAAATGTTAACAGCAGATGAGGGACAGTAGAAGCGATAACTGATTGTCTTAACATAATTTACATAACAAAATTTAATATGTATTCAAAATTCATGTAAACTTAAATTCATCTCGAAGATATTTAATATGAGGGGGCACTAAAAACATAGCTGAGCCACACTGCTTCATTAAGCTCTCCTGTCCAAGGATGCAAGGACACACGAAAACCAACGCAGAAACTAATAGCAGGATATACTCTTATATACATAAACCAGTACTAACACAAAGATTGCTTTCTGCATGCCACAGGTCTTCATGCTCTACATCCACTAGAGGCTTCTAGCTGACCATTCAACGTGACTGATGCATCATCATCAGCAGGTTAAACTACGCCGGTATTTCTTCGATGGTTAACTGCTAAACCAAGTTCAACAAACATGAAGAAGATAACTAGTGGATGGCGATATCTTTCGGAGAAAGAACTCTGAGATTCACGCTAGTATTTTTTCGATGGTTAACTGCTCAACCAAGTTGAATAAATATGAACAAGATAAATAGTGGATGGCAATATCTTTTGGGGAGAGAAATTTGAGATTCAAACAAGTTTAACTTCTTTCTTGACGTTGGAGGCACAGAGCTGGCAGAGGCAGGAGTTGCTGTTCACGGTGCAGAACAGGAAAATAGCGATCAACAGGATCAGGGCTGCACAATGAACAGGAGCGTCACCACAATGTCAATCAAATTGCATTTAAGTCTCGACTTATAAGTTATTGTACAGCACAACATTCAAGACTTGACTTGTAAGTTATTGTACAGCACAACATTCAAGACTTGACTCATAAGTTATTGTACAGCACAACATTCAAGACTTGACTCATAAGTTATTGTACAGCACAACATTCAAGACTTGACTCATAAGTTATTGTACAGCACAACATTCAAGACTTGACTCATAAGTTATTGTACAGCACAACATTCAAGACTTGACTTGTAAGTTATTGTACAGCACAACATTCAAGACTTGACTCATAAGTTATTGTACAGCACAACATTCAAGACTTGAATCATAAGTTATTGTACAGCACAACATTCAAGACTTGACTTGTAAGTTATTGTACAGCACAACATTCAAGACTTGACTCATAAGTTATTGTACAGCACAACATTCAAGACTTGAATCATAAGTTATTGTACAGCACAACATTCAAGACTTGACTTGTAAGTTATTGTACAGCACAACATTCAAGACTTGACTTGTAAGTTATTGTACAGCACAACATTCAAGACTTGACTGATAAGTTATTGTACAGCACAACATTCAAGACTTGACTCATAAGTTATTGTACAGCACAACATTCAAGACTTGACTCATAAGTTATTGTACAGCACAACATTCAAGACTTGACTTGTAAGTTATTGTACAGCACAACATTCAAGACTTGACTCATAAGTTATTGTACAGCACAACATTCAAGACTTGACTTATTAGTTGTTGTACAGCACAACATTCAAGACTTGACTCATAAGTTATTGTACAGCACAACATTCAAGACTTGACTTGTAAGTTATTGTACAGCACAACATTCAAGACTTGACTCATAAGTTATTGTACAGCACAACATTCAAGACTTGAATCATAAGTTATTGTACAGCACAACATTCAAGACTTGACTTGTAAGTTATTGTACAGCACAACATTCAAGACTTGACTCATAAGTTATTGTACAGCACAACATTCAAGACTTGACTTATTAGTTGTTGTACAGCACAACATTCAAGACTTGACTCATAAGTTATTGTACAGCACAACATTCAAGACTTGACTTGTAAGTTATTGTACAGCACAACATTCAAGACTTGACTCATAAGTTATTGTACAGCACAACATTCAAGACTTGACTCATAAGTTATTGTACAGCACAACATTCAAGACTTGACTTGTAAGTTATTGTACAGCACAACATTCAAGACTTGACTCATAAGTTATTGTACAGCACAACATTCAAGACTTGACTCACAAGTTATTGTACAGCACAACATTCAAGACTTGACTCATAAGTTATTGTACAGCACAACATTCAAGACTTGACTCATAAGTTATTGTACAGCACAACATTCAAGACTTGACTCATAAGTTATTGTACAGCACAACATTCAAGACTTGACTCATAAGTTGTTGTACAGCACAACATTCAAGACTTGACTTATTAGTTATTGTACAGCACAACATTCAAGACTTGACTCATAAGTTATTGTACAGCTCAACATTCAAGACTTGACTCATAAGTTATTGTACAGCACAACATTCAAGACTTGACTCATAAGTTATTGTACACCACAACATTCAAGACTTGACTTATTAGTTATTGTACAGCACAACATTCAAGACTTGACTCATAAGTTATTGTACAGCTCAACATTCAAGACTTGACTCATAAGTTATTGTACACCACAACATTCAAGACTTGACTTATTAGTTATTGTACAGCACAACATTCAAGACTTGACTCATAAATTATTGTACAGCACAACATTCAAGACTTGACTTATTAGTTATTGTACAGCACAACATTCAAGACTTGACTTATTAGTTATTGTACACCACAACATTCAAGACTTGACTTATTAGTTATTGTACACCACAACATTCAAGACTTGACTCATAAGTTATTGTACAGGTCAACATTCAAGACTTGACTTATAAGTTGTTGTACAGCTCAACATTCAAGACTTGACTCATAAATTATTGTACAGCACAACATTCAAGACTTGACTTATTAGTTATTGTACAGCACAACATTCAAGACTTGACTTATTAGTTATTGTACAGCACAACATTCAAGACTTGACTCATAAATTATTGTACAGCACAACATTCAAGACTTGACTTATTAGTTATTGTACAGCACAACATTCAAGACTTGACTTATTAGTTATTGTACAGCACAACATTCAAGACTTGACTCATAAGTTATTGTACAGGTCAACATTCAAGACTTGACTTATAAGTTGTTGTACAGCTCAACATTCAAGACTTGACTCATAAGTTATTGTACAGCACAACATTCAAGACTTGACTTATTAGTTATTGTACACCACAACATTCAAGACTTGACTCATAAGTTATTGTACAGGTCAACATTCAAGACTTGACTTATAAGTTGTTGTACAGCTCAACATTCAAGACTTGACTCATAAGTTATTGTACAGCACAACATTCAAGACTTGACTTATTAGTTATTGTACAGCACAACATTCAAGACTTGACTTATTAGTTATTGTACAGCACAACATTCAAGACTTGACTTATAAGTTATTGTACACCACAACATTCAAGACTTGACTTATAAGTTGTTGTACAGCTCAACATTCAAGACTTGACTCATAAGTTATTGTACAGCACAACATTCATGACTTGACTTATTAGTTATTGTACAGCACAACATTCAAGACTTGACTCATAAGTTATTGTACAGGTCAACATTCAAGACTTGACTTATAAGTTGTTGTACAGCTCAACATTCAAGACTTGACTCATAAGTTATTGTACACCACAACATTCAAGACTTGACTCATAAGTTATTGTACAGCACAACATTCAAGACTTGACTTATTAGTTATTGTACAGCACAACATTCAAGACTTGACTCATAAATTATTGTACAGCACAACATTCAAGACTTGACTCATAAGTTATTGTACAGCACAACATTCATGACTTGACTTATTAGTTATTGTACAGCACAACATTCAAGACTTGACTCATAAGTTATTGTACACCACAACATTCAAGACTTGACTCATAAGTTATTGTACAGCACAACATTCAAGACTTGACTCATAAGTTATTGTACAGCACAACATTCAAGACTTGACTTATTAGTTATTGTACACCACAACATTCAAGACTTGACTTATTAGTTATTGTACAGCACAACATTCAAGACTTGACTCATAAGTTATTGTACAGCACAACATTCAAGACTTGACTTATTAGTTATTGTGCAGCACAACATTCAAGACTTGACTTATTAGTTATTGTACAGCACAACATTCAAGACTTGACTCATAAGTTATTGTACAGGTCAACATTCAAGACTTGACTTATTAGTTATTGTACAGCACAACATTCAAGACTTGACTCATAAGTTATTGTACAGGTCAACATTCAAGACTTGACTTATTAGTTATTGTACACCACAACATTCTAGACTTGACTCATAAGTTGTTGTACAGCTCAACATTCAAGACTTGACTCATAAGTTATTGTACAGCTCAACATTCAAGACTTGACTTATTAGTTATTGTACAGCACAACATTCAAGACTTGACTCATAAGTTATTGTACTGCACAACATTCAAGACTTGACTTATTAGTTATTGTACAGCACAACATTCAAGACTTGACTCATAAGTTATTGTACAGCTCAACATTCAAGACTTGACTTATAAGTTATTGTACAGCTCAACATTCAAGACTTGACTTATAAGTTATTGTACAGCACAACATTCAAGACTTGACTTATAAGTTGTTGTACAGCTCAACATTCAAGACTTGACTCATAAGTTATTGTACAGCACAACATTCAAGACTTGACTCATAAGTTATTGTACAGCACAACACTCAAGACTTGACGTATAAGTTATTGTAGAGCACAACACTCAAGACTTGACTTATTAGTTATTGTACAGCACAAGCAAGGGACGAGGAGATTACGTTTCAAGTTTTCTTAATTTTCAGCGGAACCCATCAGAAAAGGAACATCATCAACAAAACCAATAGCCAAATAACCCAGTCAAACTTTTTCGCATGGAACATGCATGTTTTTCACCGCCTACGCGATTCAATTACTTGGGCGGCAAAAACATGCATGCAGACGGCGAAAAAGTTAGACTGGGAAAGCACGGAAGTGTCTTCAGAGTTGGCTTGAATAATAAGTAAAAGATGGTGTTTATGTGTTTTCAAAAATCGGCTTGAGGTTATGTTCCATGGGAGCGTGAACGCATAACAATACGCGATACACTAATCCCTAACATATGACCTTCTACACTGGATTTCGTCCCGTTTTATAGTTCACATAAAATTTACCATCACACTAGACTCTAGCATTGTATGTTCTATTTAACAAAAACCCAAGAAATTTTTCACACGCTCATTTAATAATATACATTTGTATTTAAAAGAAAATGCTATATTCCATGTTACATAATTTAAAACGAAATTTTAAAAAAGGAAAAAATTATTTAGCCAAGGTGCTCGAAGCTGCTGGCGCATCGGTGGCAACAGGGTGACGCTCTTCAGTTTAATATGTCACAACCATGATGGATCCAAATCAAAATAAATACGGAATGAAACGAAAGCAAATTAGAAGAAATACAAATTAAAGTAAAAACAAATAAGAACAAACGGAAATTATAATACAAGTAAGTTAATTGGTAGGTGGTGATTTAACACACGATGAATTCCTAAAAATTGCCCGCATATGTGCAAAGAGGACATTTTATGCCCAAATTGAACATGTGCAGAAAACAACTAAACATAGAAGTCAAAACTGAGAGTGGAAACGAGAATTGTTCACAGAGATAAGCAATCGCGGCTACTGAGAAGCAAGACACTAGAATTATATGCAAAATCTATGCATAAAAAAATAAATGCAGCGACAATGTGTGTGTACCCATGGCGAACAAGAGGCAACAAAGATAGGAATGAACAACAAAAAAATACGTAAATAACACAGATAAGAGTAAATAGGATGGATAGAAATCAAAAGAATGAAAACGCAAATAACATAGAAAAAACAGTCAAAAATCGAAGGGAAAAGTATACTATTAACAAAGATAAAGATCAATAAGATGGACAGAAATCAAACGAAGAAAAACATAAATAACACAGAAAAGGTTAAATGAGATTTACAGAAATCAAAGGAATGAATACGTAAATAACACACAAAAAAAGGCAGACATAAATTAAAGGAAGAAATACATTAATAACAAAAAAGATAAGGATATATAGGATATATACACCAGACAGAGATAAGTTCGAGTGATGCATCCAATCAAAGAAAGGGAACACACAAATAGCACAGACAACACACACCACACAGAGACGAGCACGAAGGACGTACCCAGGAAGGAAGGCACGGTCACGTTGAGGAAATATCCGTTTGAGTCAGACGACACCACGCGGTTCGGCGACTCCGTGGTGATCCCCGACACTTCTGTGGGGGTAGAGGGGTAGAGAGGGTGAGGAGGGGATGGGAGAGGGGGGAATTTGGAAAGGGGAGTAGGAGTGAAAGATGGAGGGAATGGGAATTGGAATAAAATTGGAGAGATGGAGAAGGGGGAGGAGTGGGGTTGCGATAGGCAACAGAATTAGCCCTTTTCTGCACCGCGCGCCATATACGGCGTAAACCAAATTCCAAAAAATACTGAATTACTACTTGTCATTCTTGTGTGATCCATCATCACTTTTTTTACAGATATTTCACTTTATTAATGGAAATACTTTACTCTGTACTTCAACTGCAGCATAACAAAGCATTTTTGAATGAAAATGCTCTTCATTCGCAGTTTTAAATAGTGCAAGAAAGGGTCAGGAGTGAGATTTTAGAACAAGATATTAAAACCAATGGGAAATTGAGGTGAGCAAATACAGTAGGGGTGAGGTAGGGTAGATGAGGGGGTATGATAACAGAACAGGAGTGGGGTTGAGAGGAGAAACAGGAGTGGGGATGAGATGAGAAACAGGAGTGGGGTTGAGATGACAAACAGGAGTGGGGGTGAGATGAGAAACAGGAGTGGGGATGAGATGACAAACAGGAGTGGGGGTGAGATGACAAACAGGAGTGGGGGTGAGAGGAGAAACAGGAGTGGGGATGAGATGAGAAACAGGAGTGGGGGTGAGATGACAAACAGGAGGGGGGTTGAGATGAGAAACAGGAGTGAGGTTGAGATGACAAACAGGAGTGGGGTTGTGATGACAACTAGGAGTGGGGTTGAGATGAGAAACAGGAGTGGGGTTGAGATGACAAACAGGAGTGAGGGTGAGATGACAAACAGGAGTGGGGGTGAGATGACAAACAGGAGTGGGGTTGAGATGACAAACAGGAGTGGGGGTGAGATGTGAAACAGGAGTGGGGGTGAGATGACCAGCAGGAGTGGGGGTGAGGTGACAAACCGGAGTGGGGGAGAGGTGACAAACAGGAGTCGGTAGATTAGGTAGATGAACAGATGCTTCCCTCAGTTTTTTGACTCTCATTTATCTAAAAAGCTTAAGTATAAAAACTAATTGCCGTATTATTCAATTCCGAGCTTACATTTTTTATGAGAGAGCAATTCTTGGAAGAGAGAACCCAAACAAAACTGCTGAGCGAAGCCTAAGCTCGCTTGCCGAACTGACATCCATGAGACAGTGAATTAATCCTTACGAGGGAAAACAACCAAAAACTTACGTTAAAATTTACTTGTGAAAAGTTTTTTCCTTTCAAATAACCGGTTCTCCCTTGTATAGAAAAGGTTCCTCCTTATAAAGCATTCGTTCTCCCTTATATAGAAAAGGTTCCTCCTTAAAAAGCATTCGTTCTCCCTTATAAAGAAAAGGTTCCTCCTTATAAAGCATTCGTTCTCCCTTATAAAGAAAAGGTTCCTCCTTATAAAGCATTCGTTCTCCCTTATAAAGAAAAGGTTCCTCCTTATAAAGCATTCGTTCTCCCTTATAAAGAAAAGGTTCCTCCTTATAAAGCATTCGTTCTCCCTTATAAAGAAAAGGTTCCTCCTAATAAAGCATTCGTTCTCCCTTATAAAGAAAAGGTTCCTCCTTATAAAGCATTCGTTCTCCCTTATAAAGAAAAGGTTCCTCCTTATAAAGCATTCGTTCTCCCTTATAAAGAAAAGGTTCCTCCTTATAAAGCATTCGTTCTCCCTTATAAAGAAAGGGTTCCTCCTAATAAAGCATTCGTTCTCCCTTATAAAGAAAAGGTTCCTACTAATAAAGCATTCGTTCTCCCTTATAAAGAAAAGGTTCCTCCTTATAAAGCATTCGTTCTCCCTTATAAAGAAAAGGTTCCTCCTTATAAAGCATTCGTTCTCCCTTATAAAGAAAAGGTTCCTCCTTATAAAGCATTCGTTCTCCCTTATAAAGAAAAGGTTCCTCCTTATAAAGCATTCGTTCTCCCTTATAAAGAAAAGGTTCCTCCTTATAAAGCATTCGTTCTCCCTTATAAAGAAAAGGTTCCTCCTAATAAAGCATTCGTTCTCCCTTATAAAGAAAAGGTTCCTCCTTATAAAGCATTCGTTCTCCCTTATAAAGAAAAGGTTCCTCCTTATAAAGCATTCGTTCTCCCTTATAAAGAAAAGGTTCCTCCTTATAAAGCATTCGTTCTCCCTTATAAAGAAAGGGTTCCTCCTTATAAAGCATTCGTTCTCCCTTATAAAGAAAAGGTTCCTCCTTATAAAGCATTCGTTCTCCCTTATAAAGAAAGGGTTCCTCCTAATAAAGCATTCGTTCTCCCTTATAAAGAAAAGGTTCCTACTAATAAAGCATTCGTTCTCCCTTATAAAGAAAAGGTTCCTACTAATAAAGCATTCGTTCTCCCTTATAAAGAAAAGGTTCCTCCTTATAAAGCATTCGTTCTCCCTTATAAAGAAAAGGTTCCTCCGTATAAAGAATCGGTTCTCCCTTAAAAAGAACCGGTGCTCCCTTATAAAGAACCGGTTCTCCCTTATGAAGAACTGGTTCCTCCTTATAAACAAAAAGTTCCTCCTTATAAACAGAAGGATCCTCCTTATAAGGAACTGGCTCTTCCTTATAAACAAAGGGTTCCTCCTTATAAAGAACCGGTTCTCCCTCATAAAGAAAAGGTTCTTGCTCATGAAGAACCGGTTCTTCCTTATAAAGAAAAGGTTCCTCCTTATAAAGAACCGGTTCTCCCTTACCGAGAACCGACCGGTTGGTGCCCGGTTCGTGTGAGGTTCACGTCTCTAGTGCGGTTTCACACTGTACCAATCAGGGCTAGAGCTGCAACAAAGATGTTTGAAATGTTCTACGCTCGTTGATCATTACCTGGGGTTATGGGTAATGTGCTGGGGACGAATGTTATGTGCTGGGAACGAATGCAATGTGCTGGGGACGAATGTATTGTGCTGATGAGGAATGTAATGTGCTGGAGACGAATGTAATGTGCTGGTGACGAATGTAATGTGCTGGAGACGAATGTAATGTGCTGGTGACGAATGTAATGTGCTGGAGACGAATGTAATGTGCTGGTGACGAATGTAATGTGCTGGTGACGAATGTAATGTGCTGGTGACGAATGTAATGTGCTGGAGACGAATGTAATGTGCTGGTGACGAATGGAATGTGCTGGTGACGTATGTAATGTGCTGGGGACGAATGTAATGTGCTGGGGACGAATGTAATGTGCTGGGGACGAATTTAATGTGCTGGTGACGTATGTAATGTGCTGGTGACGTATGTAATGTGCTGGGGACGAATGTAATGTGCTGGTGACGAATGTAATGTGCTGGTGACGAATGTAATGTGCTGGGGACGAATTTAATGTGCTGGTGACGAATGTAATGTGCTGGGGACGAATTTAATGTGCTGGTGACGTATGTAATGTGCTGGTGACGTATGTAATGTGCTGGGGACGAATGTAATGTGCTGGTGACGAATGTAATGTGCTGGGGACGAATCTAATGTGCTGGTGACGTATGTAATGTGCTGGTGACGAATGTAATGTGCTGGTGACGTATGTAATGTGCTGGTGACGTATGTAATGTGCTGGTGACGAATATACTGTGCTGGTGACGAATGTAATGTGCTGGGGACGAATGTAATGTGTTGGGGACGAATGTAATGTGCTGGGGACGAATGTAATGTGCTGGAGACGAATGTAATGTGCAGGAGACGAATGTAATGTGCTGGGGACGAATATTATGTGCTGGGGATGAGTGTGATGTGATGGGGATGAATGTAATGTGTTAAGGACGCATATGATGCATTAGAGATACATTCCATTATCCTGACATAACTCACTGTCGTCCGTAAGGTCGGTGTCCTCGGAACTCGCCGATGCGTTGCGGGACACGGCTGCAAGAGATGCCACAATTAGCGTGAGGGAGTGACAGGTCTCACCGAATATGTTGCCACGCTGGCTCGCTTTCTAATTACCGAGGGGAAGTCGAAATCTAGTGTTTTCCCTAGCTCTCTCGAATAATTGGTCGCCGCATCAAATGCTGAACTGGAATTTTTTTGGTTTGAAATCATTGATAGAAAAGGAACTTAATTAAGCCTTGCAATTGTGAGCACATCATGAATATCGTGTGGAGTTATAGGATGTAGTGAATTGGACCAGGCTTACGGAAATTGAATTACCTGTCGTATTCAAGAGTTATTTGTACGAGGAAGGAAACTACTTCTGTATTTCAGTGTATGCAGTGTGTGACTCTGTTAACATACGTGTGAGACTACACAGCAAGTCAGTGTAGGTAATTTGTCACTCTATGCTGCATGTGATGCTGAATGCGTGTGACCAAATATGTCACCAAATGCGTCTAGACTTATCAGCTGCAAGAATAGGTAAAGTTGGTCCAGAGCGTAACGTTTACTGGAATACAAAGGCGTATAGGAAGGCGGACTGTTGCTGTACACTGTGAGAGCGTGCGCCTCAAATGCGCCTTAAACCACACGACGAGCGCTTTGCGTGCTCATCGGCAAGTGGGGTAAGGGGGGCGGCATGTGAGCAAGGCTATGCAGTGAGTTATTGTAAGTTATAGTTCACTGTATACATGAGACAGTGCAGTAAGTCATTGTATGCAGCTCGAAACACAGTATACATAAGTGTGAGACTATGCAGTATAGCACGAGACACAGTATACATGAGTGTGAGACTATGTAGTAAGTCATATGTAGCACGAGACACAGTATACATAAGTGTGAGACTATGCAGTAAGTCATATGTAGCACGAGACACAGTATACATAAGTGTGAGGCTATGCAGTAAGTCGTGCGTAGCACGAGACACAGTATACATAAGTGTGAGACTATGCAGTAAGTCGTATGTAGCACGAGACACAGTATACATAAGTGTGAGACTATGTGCAGTAAGTCGTGTGTAGCACGACACTGAGTATACATAAGTGTGAGACTATGCAGTAAGTCGTATATAGCACGACACTCAGTATACATAAGTGTGAGACTATGCAGTAAGTCGTGTGTAGCACGAGACAAAGTATACATAAGTGTGAGACTATGCAGTAAGTCGTATGTAGCACGACACTCAGTATACATAAGCGTGAGACTATGCAGTAAGTCGTATGTAGCACGACACTCAGTATACATAAGTGTGAGGCTATGCAGTAAGTCGTGTGTAGCACGAGACACAGTATACATAAGTGTGAGACTATGCAGTAAGTCGTATGTAGCACGAGACACAGTATACATAAGTGTGAGACTATGCAGTAAGTCGTGTGTAGCACGAGACACATTATACATAAGTGTGAGACTATGCAGTAAGTCGTATGTAGCACGACACTCAGTATACACAAGTATGAGACTATGCAGTAAGTCGTATGTAGCACGAGACACATTATACATAATGTGAGACTATGCAGTAAGTCGTGTGTAGCACGAGACACATTATACATAAGTGTGAGACCATGCAGTAAGTCGTATGTAGCACGACACTCAGTATACACAAGTATGAGACTATGCAGTAAGTCGTATGTAGCACGAGACACATTATACATAATGTGAGACTATGCAGTAAGTCGTGTGTAGCACGAGACACATTATACATAAGTGTGAGACTATGCAGTAAGTCGTATGTTGCACGACACTCAGTATACACAAGTGTGAGACTATGCAGTAAGTCGTGTGTAGCACGAGACACAGTATACATAAGTGTGAGACTATGCAGTAAGTCGTGTGTAGCACGAGACACATTATACATAAGTGTGAGACTATGTAGTAAGTCGTGTGTAGCACGAGACACAGTATACATAAGTGTAAGACAATGTAAGCAGCGCAGATCATCACAGTAAGCAACATACAACATATACTGACAGCTATACGCAGAACATTTTACCATTGAGGTGCAGCCTCACCTGAATTAACGGTATCCATCACAGCCACGTAGTCCTCGCTCTCTGTCAATGAAAAGCTTGTGTCAGATGAAGCAAATAGAATAAAATCGTTATAAATATGCCAATACACGAGTCAAGTGATGCCTTGTATTTAGCAGTCAAATGAATCACCGCAGGCTATCAAACGAGAGGAGAACACGAAGTGGTGAATTATGCTAAAGAAAATTGAGGTTTACATTGAAATTTTACGGATGACCGTAAAGTTAGCGATGTTGGATAAACTTAAATAATTTCATATTTCCATAATAACTTCACAATACCATATTTTCATATGGTATTGTAGGATAAATTCAATGTAAGTTGGAAGCATCTTTAAGTAAGCCAACTAAAGAAATAAGAGCGATGAAGAGGAGGAAAATAGAATAACGTAAGACCGAATTCAGAATTTGAAGGAACCATGAAACAATAAAAGGTATACATGTAATTCAAAATCCTTCCCCGCCACTACCCAGCAGGTCCAGAATTTGAAGGAACCATGAAACAATGAAAGGCACGACGCAAGTTAATAAAATTCCCAAATGCTCGACTGCTGATCGACTTCTATGTGACTTGGAATATGTAATCCTTAATTAATTAGAATTAATCTGAAATGAGTGAACTAAATGAGACTTTGATTTTTTCAAATTGTTATTCTCCATTGAATGACACATATTACATTTGAAATTGAAAATGCATTGTGTATATTGTGTACGTTGTGTACGACAGGTGAGAGTTGATTTTGATATAACATCATGTGTTGTAATGTAAGTCTAGAATTTTATCACCCTAGCGATGCGTGGGTGAACACACTCACTAGCACACTCATGAATAATCAGATACACTAAGACAAGCACAGGTAAGCGAATTCACTAACACACTCACGAGTGGGCTAACACACTCAGAAGTGACCGAACACATCTCCTAACACACCTACTTACAAACTCACGGGTATGCAACACATTAACACACTCTCGAGTGGGCAACACACTAACACCCACGAGTGGGCAACACACTAACACACCCACGAGTGGGCAACACACTAACACACCCACGAGTGGGCAACACACTAACACACCCACGAGTGGGCAACACACTAACACACCCACGAGTGGGCAACACACTAACACACCCACGAGTGGGCCAACTAACACCCACGAGTGGGCAAGACACTAACACACTCACGAGTGGGCCAACTAACACACTCACGAGTGGGCAACACACTAACACACTCACGAGTGGACCAACTAACACCCACGAGTGGGCAACACACTAACACACCCACGAGTGGGCCAACTAACACCCACGAGTGGGCAACACACTAACACACTCACGAGTGGACCAACTAACACCCACGAGTGGGCAACACACTAACACACCCACGAGTGGGCCAACTAACACACTCACGAGTGGTCTCCACAGACTTGGTGGGCTTGTTGTTGACTTCGGAGGTCCCCTCAGCAGCGGTGTACACAGCCTTCGTTGTCCCGGCGTCACCAGAGCTGTCCACCATCACCGCCGTCTCTGCAACCACGCTGCCGTTCGACAGCGACAGCACCACCACGTCCTCCACCGCTGGCACCTGAGACCTCAGCCTCTCCAGCAGCTGGGTTCGAATGTTGTATGTTAGAATAGTTGTTATAACCATCGGAAAGTGACTCTTTCCTGTACGGCCTCTACCTGCATCTTCAACCTCTCCAGCAGCTGGGGTGGAATGTCTTATGTTAGAATAGTTGTTGCAACCATCGTAACCTCTCCAGCAGCTGGGGTGGGAGGTTGCATGTTAGAACAGTCATAGTAACCATCGTAACCTCTCCAGCAGCTGGGGTGGGAGCTTGTATGTTAGACCAGTCATAGTAACCATCGTAACTTCTCCAGCAGCTGGGGTAGAAGGCTGAATGTTAGAACAGATGTAGTAACCATTTTAAAGTGACTTTTACGTACCCTCATGTGGGTTTCGATAGTTTCTTTCTATCAAAAACTTCCGTCAAAATATTTCTAATTAATGTCAAAGTTAGTTTGCAACCGTTTACAAAGAATCTATTTTTTTAAATTTAATTTTCAACTACCTTATTTCTGCACTAACAGGGTTCTTTCATTTTATTGCGATGTATTTTCAGTAGACCTCAGGGTGGTAACAAAGGGAGTAGACGGACAGAGGAGCCAAGAGGGTGAAATCTTCTACTCCCTGGGCTTGTTCTCAGCTCACCCACTACCTCTCCTTAGGTTAAGAGGCTGAAAATGCAATTGTCAACCTAATTGTAATAACGGAGCGACACTCACCAATAATCTCTCCTTAGGGTAAGAGGCTGAAAAAGCCATTCGTACAACCCAAATTTAATAACGGAGCAATTACTTAGATTAAGAGGCTGAAAAACCAATCGCATATCCCAATTTTAATAACAGAGCAATAACTTAGATTAAGAGGCTGAAAAGCCAATTGTACATACCAATTTTAATAACGAAGCGATTTATGGATATATTTGTCCTTGAGTTCGGTGCACTCACAGCAAGTCGGATGGAGGCCACGAAGCTAGTGAAGGCTTTAGAGGATCTGTCTCTCATGGCGACGTCGTACGTCTCATCCGTAAACTTCATGGCCACGGGCACCACGCGGTTAGGCTGCATGTCGCACGCCTTCGAAACTGAAAGAAATAAATAACAAAATTGAAGATATCATCAAATTAAAGGAGGCTTACCGAAAAAATTAAATAACAAAGTAAATATATCGTGGCCGATTTGAAAAGCCGTCTGCTGGCTTACTAAAAGAATTAAATAACAAAATAAAAGATATGAAATTGAAGATGGCTTACTGAAAGAATTAAATAACAAAATAATAGATATGAAATTGAAGATGGCTTACTGAAAGAATTAAATACCAAAATAAATTTGTCGTTGCCGATTTGCAAAGCCGTCTGCTGGCATACATGTGCTCTCCGTGGCACAGCGGTTAAGGGATCGGACTTGTATGCTGGAAGTCGCGGGTTCGTTCCCAGCGCTGGCGCGGAGATTTTCCCCGTTGGGTATAAGGGAAAGCTCAAGCACAATACCCCACTCAACCCAGGTGTCGGAAATGGGTACCGGCTTTACGGGGAACCGTCATGGTGTCCTATATATAGGGTTAGTTATAAGACATTTGAAAAACCAATGCTAAGATCATATGTATCAGGCTTGATTGGAAATAAAGCATCCCAAAGATGCCGATGTTAACCTAACCTAACCATACAATCGTCAGAGTTTCACATGATTTCTTCCTACCTAATGCGAGATCATCAGCTCATTCTTCATCATTTGACAAAGTTTCAAAATGAAGTAGAGTTTGAAATTTGGTTCTCACTAACTTACACTTCAACCAATGATTCCCCTTCCTGTTACCAAACTATAGTGCGATGTTGCACCGCTGAGAGTATCAAGACTAGCTTCAGTGAAGCATGAAGTGTGACAAAAGATTTTAGAGTTCGTTAAATGGGCCTGAGAGGTGAGGCATTCTTTCAGAGCCTCATTGAGGGATATGGCTTAAGAATATCGCCGTTCTCTCATTTCTCTGCCTCAATCGCAATCAATTTACTTTTCGCCACAGGAAAAATAACTCGCAAGAGGTTAATAACAATTGCTCTTTTACATCTCAAGCTGCTCCAAGTCTCTTAGAAGCTTAAAAACAGCTGCTCACTCACTTCTCAAGTTGCTCTAAGTCTCGCAATAGCGTAGACCACTCAAGTAAAAGCTTAGAGCACTAACTGTTCACTCACTTCTCAAGTTGCTCTAAGTCTCATAAGAGCTTGGACCACTAACTGTTCACTCACATCTCAAGTTGCTCCAAGTCTCATAAGAGCTTGGACCACTAACTGTTCACTCACTTCTCAAGTTGCTCTAAGTCTCATAAGAGCTTGGACCACTAACTGTTCACTCACATCTCAAGTTGCTCCAAGTCTCATAAGAGCTTGGACCACTAACTGTTCACTCACATCTCAAGTTGCTCCAAGTCTCATAAGAGCTTGGACCACTAACTGTTCACTCACATCTCAAGTTGCTCCAAGTCTCATAAGAGCTTGGACCACTAACTGTTCACTCACATCTCAAGTTGCTCCAAGTCTCATAAGAGCTTGGACCAATAACTGTTCACTCACATCTCAAGTTGCTCCAAGTCGAGTACGGTTCGGTGGAGGTGAGGTTAGCAGCGACGGCTTCCGCCTGTCTCTGCAGGGTCACCTTGCAGGAGATCTCAAATTCGACCTTCGCATCCTCCACCTTCCTTGCCAGCGTCACCGTGAACTTCTCGGCCAGGTATTCAGTTTTATTCCCTAGTTGGTACTCATTGGGCATCTGACGTGGAAAAGACTTCGAATTAAATATATGACGTTTGTTCATACGCCTACATGCTGCTTTGTATGGTTGATCGTTCTTTATAAGTTTGTGGAGTTTGCTGGGGAATTTTGCGCTGGGAAGCCTTTTATGAGAATTGAGTTAATAACATGTTCTATAAAAGAATTATAATGACAATAAATTAATTGCAACCTTTGCATTATCAATAAAATAATTGGGACTTATTCCATGTAAATTGATATATGGTTTGGAATTTGGCAAGTTAATTTAGCTTCACGGAAGTTTTTAATGGAAATAAAGTTAATACCATGCGCAATGAATTGGGGTGGGTGTTTATTCCATGTACTATGTAGTGTGCACAGCCCGTCAAAAATGACGGGATTCAGTACCTTTCTTGAATAAGTTTTCCAGATGCGGATGATAAACAAATATATCCATCCTAACAGTACCCGTGATAAAAAATATTCTTGTACTTGTACACTGGTGAAATTCGTATGACAAATACGGTCATTATAACCACCTTATGAGCGTGACAATGGAAGGAGCGGACTTCAAATAAATAAACCAAGGGTATCATTAGGTAGTAGCAGGACCCGTGGGAATTCTACGGACAATGTCATCGTTAAACTAGGTGGACCCGTGAAAAAATTGCGTCAACATTACCTAACCCAACATGTCTTAACCTTTTCTATCCTAAGTTAACCTACGGAAGCCTAACGTATCCTGATAAAATGCCAAACATGTCAATGCATGTCAAGGCGATCTTTTAATGTTACATTGAGGAATTCAGTATCCATGATACCGCAAACTCAGACGAAAGTATAACGGATCCCAAAAAAATGAATATAAATCCTATGTTTCTTAAGAAGCGGACACGAAAGAAATATATAAATAAATATATAAATAAATGCACAACGGTTATTATTAGATTCGATTTTTACTTCCTATGACAAAAAAATGCTGAGAACATTAACGAATTCTTTACAACTTTCCTCTGGGTGCAGTATTCCACATCGTGGATTTAAAAAACAGCAGAACAAGCTTGCAACCAGAGCCGCTCCAACAGGGAGCGTTTGACACTCAAACGTCAATATCTTGAATCAGTAACCCTTTAACGTCCGCTTTTTGTACTCACATTATCGTTATCACAACCACCATCATTAATCCTTTAACGTCCGCACTTTGTACTCAAATTATCGTTATCACAACCACCATCATTAATCTTTTAACGTCCGCATTATGTACTCACATTACCGTTATCACAACCACCATCATTAATCCTTTAACGTCCGCACTTTGTACTCACATTACCATTATCACAACCACCATCATTAATCCTTTAACGTCCGCACTTTGTACTCACATTATCGTTATCACAACCACCATCATTAATCCTTTAACGTCCGCACTTTGTACTCACATTATCGTTATCACAACCCCCATCATTAATCCTTTAACGTCCGCACTTTGTACTCACATTACCGTTATCACAACCACCATCATTAATCCTTTAACGTCCGCATTTTGTACTCAAATTATCGTTATCACAACCACCATCATTAATCTTTTAACGTCCGCATTATGTACTCACATTACCTTTATCACAACCATCATCATTAATCCTTTAACGTCCGCATTTTGTACTCAAATTATCGTTATCACAACCACCATCATTAATCCTTTAACGTCCGCACTTTGTACTCACATTACCGTTATCACAACCACCATCATTAATCCTTTAACGTCCGCACTTTGTACTCACATTACCGTTATCACAACCACCATCATTAATCCTTTAACGTCCGCACTTTGTGCTCAAATTATCGTTATCACAACCACCATCATTAATCCTTTAAAGTCCGCACTTTGTACTCACATTACCGTTATCACAACCACAATCATTAATCCTTTAACGTCCGCACTTTGTACTCACATTACCGTTATCACAACCACCATCATTAATCCTTTAACGTCCGCATTTTGTACTCAAATTATCGTTATCACAACCCCCATCATTAATCCTTTAACGTCCGCACTTTGTACTCACATTACCGTTATCACAACCACCATCATTAATCCTTTAACGTCCGCACTTTGTACTCACATTACCGTTATCACAACCACCATCATTAATCCTTTAACGTCCGCACTTTGTACTCAAATTATCGTTATCACAACCACCATCATTAATTTTTTAACGTCCGCATTATGTACTCACATTACCGTTATCACAACCACCATCATTAACCCTTTAACGTCCGCATTTTGTACTCAAATTATCGTTATCACAGCCACCATCATTAATCTTTTAACGTCCGCATTATGTACTCACATTACCGTTATCACAACCACCATCATTAACCCTTTAACGTCCGCACTTGTACTCACATTACTGCTATCACAACCACCATCACTAAACTGGCACCGGCATCATGTAGACACCGACATAACAACGAGGAAGTGACTGCCACTCAACAACGAACTCCAAAGAACACATTAGGGTGCAAATTTCACAAGGAACAAAATATATTAGAGCTGTTTATGAAAGTGGGTTTCAAAATCCACTCTGACGGTAAAGGACTACTGCAGAGATCATCTATATGACCTTCCTACCATTGATCACCACTTCACAACCAACTTACCTCCCCAATCATAACTTGTTCCGCCTTGTATTCGTCACTGGCAGGGTTGAGATAAGCGGTCATCTTTTCAGCCGTAACAGCCTTGTCATACCTGGCCACCAGACGGATGTACACTGAGGGGGAACAAGTCAGGTCGGAGTTAATGCGTGTGCAGGTTTGGAAAGTGCAAACGTCCCCATGAGGCACGGGGACACTGTAATGCGGAGTAAAGGAATCATCTCGGAGAAATATACCGATGGATGGAGTGAACTATTATTTTAAGTATTCAATGAAATTAAATGAATCTATTTATAATGAGGTACCACTTTGGATAATCTCTGACTAACTAGTCTTTTACAGATTGATCACTTTTGGTGAAATAGTTACGGTCAATTTATGTCTTAATTGTGTAAGTTATCCTAAAATTTATTATAAGTTTCGTAATGTTATGGATTGTGTAACATTTCTGGAATCTAAAATCTAACTCCTAAGTCGTTATTCATTGAAAGTATTTCATTCAGAAAATTGACTAAATTCTTAATATTTTCACCAAATTTTTAAAAATGGAGTGAAAATCGTGCAATTCCCTATATGTTATAATAATCGTGCAGTACTCTATAACTACATTAAAACATTTGGATAAACATACATTTTTTATAACCGTTAATCCACAAATTTCGGTTGACCATTCCTCCCAACCAACTGGGATGCTATGCACTTCAACATATATTGCATCTCACACTTGAGTATCTAGACCGCAAAATAATCAGTCCCTGTAATGACATTTATTCAACTCTCACAAAATAAGCTTCCCACACTCTAAAATTATATTTAACCATACCTTTACTGTCACTGCCGCCGCAATCAAAGTATTCTCTCTCTGTCGAAAGACACAAAAGGTAGTTAGACGTATGTTCTTTCGTAATGGGTTATTTTTTCTCTTCCATTGATGAGTAATTTAGTTCATATACGGTTTAAAATATAGTAAGCTGAAAACCTTAGAAGTACACTATTGATATTCACATTTAATTCGTAATTTCCAGCTACTTAAAATTGAGGTTTAGTAGCAGTTGGTGCTTTCTAAATTTTATGATGCTCATCATTTGATTTTATTATTTCTTTATGCCCAAGCAGTTGACTGTCTTACCAGAGGGTATATTTATGAGAACATTATTGGAAACCACCATAAATAACGAATTCAGTTATTGTAACAACAATATTTTAACGGTACGAGATTATTCTCAAAATTTCAGCTGATGTCAGAAAATACCGAAACTTTCCCTGTTTCACTCACGGTATAAACATTGCTCTATTTACTCCTCATAAACGTGATCTTAGCGATTCGGTCATTTGTCACTGCAACCTAAAGGCGAGCTATCCGTATATATACAACACGTAGGATCGCCACCTCGGGCGAACCGATAGCCCCGTGCCTAAACTCCAGCCCAGAACTTCCCGAGAAGACCGCAATATGACTTGATTCCCAGCTGTTTGTACGAGTCTCGTAAACCAAACCTGCACTCCGTGCCGACCAATAGTGTGCTTCCCAGACCGCGTAGCGAGAATAATTCATGTAAGAAGTGCTTTTTGCCGAGCAGCTACACTTTTGTCAGCAACAGCACACCGTCAATACAATTGCGTCTGCTCTCATTTTATAGTCAATTTCAAGAGTCCCAACCTCGAGCTTTGAGTGAGTAGCATTCGACCTCGTTTCACCATGACGACACCTGAAGTTTACCCCTGCTGAGCAGAGCGGCTAAATGCCTTTATGCAAGTACATCTACGGCAAACACTTTTTTGCTAAGCATTCCAACATCAGAGCTTCTTGGGTTGATCCTAACCCCCCGCAAATTCCCATTATAAGATTTTTGTGCTACAACACTGCCAAATTACGCTGTGATTTCGTCTGAGTATCGAGAACGGCGAGAAAACCCAAAAATAATTATAATAATAATAAAGCATTAGAACTTCTTGGCAGGTACTTTTTTATGAGCACGCACTACAACTATCAAGCTCTTTTTTATCCATCAGTGCTTAATAACCAAATGCCTCGAGAACACGACGAAGCACAGTTGGTGAGCACGGCTGCAGTATAACTTCTACCTAGCTTCGACTCTAAATACACCATCAAAATAATCCATCACTTTCTGGACGTTATTTTCCTGCCGGATATCACTCCTACTGCACCTGCTTAAACGCCGTTGAAAATCAAGTTAAATGTGCAATGCGGGCTGAAGCGAGAATTTTTACTTGTTTAGTAATGGAAAAACCAGCTCTTGTTGATTAAAACATAAGCGTTCACTCTAAGCAATGAATAACCTTAAGAGGCGTTGCATTGTTCAGCAATTTCGCGATAGGCTCGGTGTACGACGTGTACAAGAACATGTCGCGTCACAAATATGCAAAGGTGAAAGTCAGCTAAAGCACATCTTTTCTGATCACAACCTGTTGAGAAAGGTGAAGGTACTCACTTTTCGTGATATCGTAGTTGTCTTCACCCGGCCCTGGTGAAAGTAAATAATGCAATATTTAAGAAATGAGGGAAAAATCTTTGTTATAAAATAAAAGCAATGTTATACGACCAGAAAATTCAAAGTCTGAGACCGATCAGTTTATTATGTTTTTAGGTTGTTATGGTGCACTAGTCCACCCTCCTTTATTTGAAATAAGAAAGAAGGCGAATTGAAATAAAGGTCGTGAGAAAAAATTAAATCTTTCGAGAGTTGATGAGGCCGAGCTTGTATCACAGATATGCTCATCACACACTTTCGGCTGACTTCGGACAGACAGACAGACGCGGCTCTTATTGCAGTATAAATTAAAATTGGCAAACTTAATAACTTTACAATACATCCTACGGCAAGAAACCGATTGAAACCGATTGAAATGCATCAAAGTCTCCTCTTATTGACTCATTCAATGCGTTCATACATCATACTGTTACTCAAACTTTATTGAATACCTCAGTAAACTTCCGGCGAATTAAAAATAGATTAATCCTACAGGATTTGTTGAGCTTCAGTTATGAAAGGAACCTCATCCTTTCATTACAATTTTGGTTAGTATTTTATGTTCTTGCAAGCAATATTAGAATTTTTATAGGCGTCTAAACTGATACATAAAGTGACGCATACTCTCAAGGAAATTAATCTATTCACCAGTTTTTCCAAAATTTTTGAGAATTATACAGTAAAATAAACACTGTATCACAGAGCGCCTATAAAGTGGAATGCCTTCTAGTACATTTCAAGTCATTCCCTTGTTGTCTTCATCGTTCGTCAAAGTGATAGGAGAAGTTGTTCACATTCTATAGAAACACGAGCAAAGTACGCGTGTCGACTGTGAAAAAAATAAAGTGGTCATATGAGGAGTGTAAATTTTCGGGGATTAATTTTTGTGAAAAACGTTAATAGTGCCAATGGATTCTGAAAACAGTGAGTGTTTCATTATTGCACCTTCTATTATCGTGAACCAGGAAATATTTTTACACTCAATTAACAACATAAATAAGGCCAAGTAAGTGAAGTTGTTCTACGTACACAGCACACGATCATACTTCACGCTCGTTAACATTGCTCACATTCACCTCCATCATCCTTGTTTCGTTGACCTAATCTGTGTGGATCGCATAAATCGGGCGAAGGACTCGTAGCTTGAAAATTCTTAGTACACAAGAGTCTTCAAAAGTCTTTTGGAAACTGAAGATAGCCAGGCTGCAAACAAATGCTGGAGAATGTCCTAAAAGAGCACTCATAATATAACCAAAAATATTTTTGCATTTTACACCGTTGAAACCATGATGCTTGAAGGCTATAATCGTGTCCACGACACTATTCAACTCTGTGCTCTGCTCCTTGAAATGTTTTCCAAAAGGCATTGATCGACTCCATTGGAGAAACAAAGTTTGGCTAACCATTTCATCATGTGCCATGCAAAAGCGGATAACTCACCGGGCTGCAAGAAGATGCCGCTGTTCGAAACATTGTGAAAAGAGCCTCCTTCGGCAGAACTTGAATTCGAACTTCCAGAGTTTGTTCCATTCCCTCCAGAAGAGGAGCCAGATCCAGTTGTGGTGTCAGAGCCGGACCCGCTAGAGCCGGAACTTGTGGTACCGTTGGAACTGGAAGAGCCGTCATCGGTGGTAGAATTCGATGAACTTCCTTGGGAACTGGCTGTGGTGTCAGAGCTTGTTGAGTTCGTACCTGATTCTTCAGTAGTGCTTGAGTTTGATGAACTTCCTTGAGAACTGGCTGTGGTGTCAGAGCTTGTTGAGTTCGTACCTGATTCTTCAGTAGTGCTTGAGTTTGATGAACTTCCTTGAGAACTGGCTGTGGTGTCAGAGCTCGTTGAGTTCGCGCCTGATTCTTCAGTAGTGCTTGAGTTTGATGAACTATTTCCAGGTTCTTCGGTTGTGCTTGAATTTGATGAACTGGTAGTAGATTCTTCAGTGGTGCTTGAATTCGATGAATCAGACGTAGATTCTTCAGTGCTGCTTGAATTTGATGAATTAGTCCCAGATTCTTCTGTGGTACTTGAATCTGATGAGCTAGTCCCAGATTTATCAGTAGTGCTAGAATCACTTGAACTTCCGCCAGAATCTTCACTGGTGGTCGAATCTGATCCTCCCCCTGTAGAGTCTGATGTGGAAGAGTCACTAGCGGTGGTAGACGAATCTTCAGAACTACTTTCCGAAGATCCAGCTGTAGTAGAATCGCTCGAGCTTCCTCCAGAATCATCCGTGGTGGTGGAACTGGCAGCTGAGCCATCACTGCTCGAACTTTCGCTCGAGTCCGCCGCGGTGGTCGCGGTAGTGGATTCATCCGTAGTGGACGCAGTGGAATTACTGTCATCTGTCGTGCTGGTGGAGCTGTCAGAAGCGGCGGTGGAGTTACTCGCCCCCGACACACCGTCGGTCGCTGCAGCTGCTGCAACGCGGGAGGTCAAATAATGAGTTGCTAAATCCTTAACTGGAAAATTTTTTTAATCATATTCCCAATATCACAACCACTACTATGTTGGCATCAGGTTATCACCAACATCAAAACGGGGACGGAACTGCCGTCTGGCAGAAAGCCTCAAAAATTACATTAGGGCACAAATTCGACGAGAAATAAATTGTATTTAGCATTTTTAGAGAGTGTATTATATATGGCACGTGAGGCAGTTAAGGGTTAACATAACCTACTCATCGAGAATCACCTTCATTCAAAGCTATAAGACAGAAAATAGTAAAATAGGTTGTGGGTACATGATTTTCTTGGCTTCTTGAATAAAATACAAATTCATCAAGAAAATTTTCCGTGATTTTTAAAAATGCAGTGCGATCAGACGCAAAAAGAGGTTTACGTTTGACTGAAATTTATTGGTAGTGTAATGCAAGTTTCATACATTAAAAATTTCTGGTTGTAAACTTTGTTGTTGAGGCGTTGCGGTTGTGCGCTCAAGTTTCATTTAAGCCTTTAAATACAGATTTTTAAATCTGGAACTACCGTTCGTACACATCTTAAACGCCTCGTTATTATTCATTATATTATTCTCACTCCTTTTCGAGTATTACATCCTGTAGCATTTTTCATCTCGTGCTTTTAAATAATAACCCAGCTGCATTTTTCGGAAATCAAACAAAAACGACATCACTACAACAGTGACGTCAACGAATTTGGTTTGACGTCAGCGTGAGTAACGCATTACTTCGGCTGTCTGTAACGCATATTGACCCTTCACTCGTATTGGGTCTTTACTCCTAGCAGCTTGTGACTGGTATTGGCTCGTTGCTGGTATCAGCCCGTACCACGTACAGACCCATTACTCGTATGGGCCCACTACGCGTTTTCGCCCGTTACGTATTGTAACACGTGGCTCTCACTGACATTTCCTAAAAATGAAAGTCACTAGTATCGGCCCGGTACTCGTATTGACCTTTTCCTAGTCTTGGACGACATTCATGTGGAGCCCGATACTCGTATTAACTCTTTGCTCATATTGACCCAATATTCATATCGGTCAGCTGAAAATATTGGGTAGGTGTTGGTACTGGCCTGCTACTCGTATTGGCTCATTGCGTGCTTCACGTCACAGCAGGCAGCTGCCTTGACTACCAGCGAGGTCCCACCAACACCAGCCCAGTGGGGGCATTGCCATAACCACCGCAATCGACCGACCTTCGTCATGTTCACACTATGCCCACTGCGCCGCCTTCATCATGTTCACACTGCTCTACCGAGGGACCTTCACATGTTTACACTGCTCTACCTAGGAACCTTCACCATGTTCACACTGTGCCCACTGTGCGAGGCTCTACCGAGGGACCTTCATCATGTTCACACTGTGCCCACTTTGCGAGGCTCTACCAAGGGACATTCATCATGTTCACACTGTGCCACTATGCGAGGCTCTACCAAGGGACCTTCATCATGTTCACACTGTGCCACTATGCGAGGCTCTACCAAGGGACCTTCATCATGTTCCCACTGTGCCACTATGCGAGGCTCTACCAAGGGACCTTCATCATGTTCACACTGTGCCACTATGCGAGGCTCTACCAAGGGACCTTCATCATGTTCACACTGTGCCACTATACGAGGCTCTACCGAGGGACCTTCACGATGTTCACACTGTGCTCACTATGCGAGGTTCTACCAAGGAACATTCATCATGTTCACACTGCTCTACCGAGGGACGAGCCTCATGTGAGTGTTAAGGCCGTTTACACTAGGGGACATTTCGGCCGTGAGGCGCGACACGTGTATACGAGGCTCACCACTGAGTCTCATATTTGTGAGTGTTTTTACGAAGTTCCCTATTCGCAACGGCAGTTCCGAGGCTCTTGAGTGTTGTGAATTACGAATTCGATCAGAGCGAATAGGGAACTTCGTATAAACACACACAAATATGAGCCTCAGTGGTGAGCCTCGTATACACGTGTCGCGCCTCACGGCCGAAATGTCCCCTAGTGTAAACGACCCTTAACACTCACATGACGACTCACATACTGTAAAAAACTCCCATGGCTCATATTCAACGCTTTGAAGCTAACTTGAAGGTTTTCAAGTCAATCCCCGTGAATTTGATTACTTTAGAAACAAAAGGTGCTTAAAGCAGAGACTTGGGGTAAGTTACGGCTAATTTGTAATGGAAATGATTTTAGTTACACTATGAATTTTGAAGCCGTATTTCGTTAACAAACTGAATTTTTTTATGTGACCACTGGGTGGGTGAGATGATGAATAACATGCATAGCTGTAAACATACTGTTAACGATGTAACTGTTTCAATTTTGCTCCATCCATCTTCTGAGAGAAATAATGCAACAAAAAAAGGCAACCGTGAGCTTGACATCAAGGATACTTCTGCAGTGAACGTCTGAAGCATCAGTCTGCAACTTTGGTCTAGTGAATTATGGCTTAGCCAATTATAATTTGGCAAATTATGGTCTAGCAAATTATGGTTTGACAAATTATGGGCTTAGCAAATTATGGTCTAGCAAATTATGGTTTAGTAAATTATGGTCTAGCAAATTATGGTTAGTAAATTATGGTCTAGCAAATTATGGTTAGTAAATTATGGTCTAGCAAATTATGGTTAGTAAATTATGGTTTAGCAAATTAGAAAATTATTGTCTAGCAAATTAGAAAATTATGGTCTAAGAAATTATGGGCTTAGGATTCGCGTTAGGAACTTCTGATCAAATCATAGCATTTTCTAGTCAACATCGCAACTTCTCCGAATATCGTCACAACTCTTATGTTCGTTTCACCTATTGTAAAAACTCTCTTTTGATAATGCTGTGAAATCTTCGGAGACAAAAGGACATCAGTTGAAAGATCTAGCTCCCGTAAATCCAGTTGGAAGAAGAATTAGATTATCAGAAAGAAACTTCACCAGCTAAAGAATAAAGTAAAAAACAATCTTTTGTTGATGATGTATAATCATCGAAGACAAAATAACATCATTTGAATGATTTAGCTCCCGTAAATGCAGTTGGAAGAAGAATTGGCTAATCAGAAGGAAATTTTACCAGATGAAGAATAAATTAAGCAGTACACTGGGCAGTTACTGCTGGCACGCTTCAGTACTCACCTGCAGGATCCAAGAGCAAACCTGAAAAATAAAGCGTCATATTAGAATGCATGCAACCTTTGTAAAATTTGAACAATATATGCGTGGAGAATGTTTTATTTTGGTGTATCGCGCGGACTTTCTCACTTACAAAATACGTCCTAAAAAGTACACAAAACCATTACACAGTAACAATATAGGACGATTCGTAGAGAATCTTACTCGTAGAATAAAAAGAAGAACCAGAGTCAAAACGAACGTAACGTTTATTGTATACGTTTCGGAATTATTAAGATTTCATCATCAGTGCTGAAATAGGAGAAAATATAAAATTTTTCTTAAGATCCCAGTAAAAACAAATATATGTATATATTCCACCAAATTCTCTTAATGTAAGAACCCAAAATTTGTATTCATTCATACACAAACAGCTGCATACTCATGATTCACTCAAGCACACATGTACACGCTAATCCAGGTACACCTAGTGAACACACACTATGCTTACACACACACACACACATACACTCACAAACACACAATATATACATGTAGGACATATATCTGCACTCAGGGGAGCAGCGCATGAGGAATATTGTATATTGTACTCAAAAGTTATCAAAATAAAACTATCATTTCTCAGAATATCATAACTTCTTTGTTTCATAAAATTTATCTGTTGATTTGGAAGTCATTAAAAAATCCATATTTAAAAATCGCCCTCTACAAACTTTATACTATATTTACATACACATTCTATGACATCTTTTAACATCTAGCACGAGGTTTTACTCTCACAAAACATGAACCGAAAGCGTAAGAAGTACTTCATGAAACTGGGAATAAGTTTGAGCCCTCGGAACAATTTATAACATTATTGCTAGACCCTCTTTTGAGAACTAATTCTTAACTAGACCTTCGTTTGAGAACTAATTCTTAACTAGACCCTCTTTTGAGAACTAATTCTTAACTAGACCTTCGTTTGAGAACTAATTCTTAACTAGACCCTCTTTTGAGAACTAATTCTTAACTAGACCCTCTTTTGAGAACTAATTCTTAACTAGACCTTCGTTTGAGAACTAATTCTTAACTAGACCTTCGTTTGAGAACTAATTCTTAACTAGACCCTCTTTTGAGAACTAATTCTTAACTAGACCCTCTTTTGAGAACTAATTCTTAACTAGACCTTCGTTTGAGAACTAATTCTTAACTAGACCCTCTTTTGAGAACTAATTCTTAACTAGACCCTCTTTTGAGAACTAATTCTTAACTATACCTTCGTTTGAGAACTAATTCTTAACTAGACCCTCTTTTGAGAACTAATTCTTAACTAGACCTTCGTTTGAGAACTAATTCTTAACTAGACCCTCTTTTGAGAATTAATTCTTAACTAGACCCTCTTTTGAGAACTAATTCTTAACTAGACCTTCGTTTGAGAACTAATTCTTAACTAAACCTTCGTTTGAGAACTAATTCTTAACTAGACCCTCTTTTGAGAACTAATTCTTAACTAGATCTTCGTTTGAGAACTAATTCTTAACTAGACCCTCTTTTGAGAACTAATTCATAACTAGACCCTCTTTTGAGAACTAATTCTTAACTAGACCTTCGTTTGAGAACTAATTCTTAACTAGACCCTCTTTTGAGAACTAATTCTTAACTAGACCCTCTTTTGAGAACTAATTCTTAACTAGACCTTCGTTTGAGAACTAATTCTTAACTAGACCCTCTTTTGAGAACTTATTCTTAACTAGACCTTCGTTTGAGAACTAATTCTTAACTAGAAACTCTTTTGAGAACTAATTCTTAACTAGACCCTCTTTTGAGAACTAATTCTTAACTAGACCTTCGTTTGAGAACTAATTCTTAACTAGACCCTCTTTTGAGAACTAATTCTTAACTAGACTCTCTTTTGAGAACTAATTCTTAATTAGACCCTCTTTTGAGAACTAATTCTTAACTAGACCCTCTTTTGAGAACTAATTCTCAACTAGACCTTCGTTTGAGAACTAATTCTTAACTAGACCCTCTTTTGAGAACTAATTCTTAACTAGACCCTCTTTTGAGAACTAATTCTTAACTAGACCTTCGTTTGAGAACTAATTCTTAACTAGACCTTCGTTTGAGAACTAATTCTTAACTAGACCCTCATTTGAGAACTAATTTTTAACTAGACCCTCTTTTGAGAACTAATTCTTAACTAGACCTTCGTTTGAGAACTAATTCTTAACTAGACCCTCTTTTGAGAACTAATTCTTAACTAGACCTTCGTTTGAGAACTAATTCTTAACTAGACCTTCGTTTGAGAACTAATTCTTAACTAGACCCTCTTTTGAGAACTTATTCTTAACTAGACCTTCGTTTGAGAACTAATTCTTAACTAGAAACTCTTTTGAGAACTAATTCTTAACTAGACCCTCTTTTGAGAACTAATTCTTAACTAGACCTTCGTTTGAGAACTAATTCTTAACTAGACCTTCGTTTGAGAACTAATTCTTAACTAGACCCTCTTTTGAGAACTAATTCTTAACTAGACCCTCTTTTGAGAACTATTTCTTAACTAGACCTTCGTTTGAGAACTAATTCTTAACTAGACCCTCTTTTGAGAACTAATTCTTAACTAGACCTTCTTTTGAGAACTAATTCTTAACTAGACCCTCTTCTGAGAATTAATTCTTAACCAGACCTTCTTTTGAGAACTAATTCTTAACTAGACGCTCTTTTGAGAACTAATTCTTATCTAGACCTTCTTTTGAAAACTAATTCTTAACTAGACCTTCTTTTGAGACTAATTCTTAACTAGACCTTCTTTTGAGAACTAATTCTTAACTAGACCTTCTTTTGAGAACTAATTCTTAACTAGACGCTCTTTTGAGAACTAATTCTTATCTAGACCTTCTTTTGAGAACTAATTCTTAACTAGACCCTCTTTTGAGAACTAATTCTTAACTAGACCTTATTTTGAGAACTAATTCTTAACTAGACCTTCTTTTGAGAACTAATTCTTAACTAGACCTACTTTTGAGAACTAATTCTTAACTAGACCTTCTTTTGAAAACTAATTCTAAACTAGACCCTCTTTTGAGAACTAATTCTTAACTAGACCCTCTTTTGAGAACTAATTCTTAACTAGACCTTCGTTTGAGAACTAATTCTTAACTAGACCTTCGTTTGAGAACTAATTCTTAACTAGACCCTCTTTTGAGAACTAATTCTTAACTAGACCCTCTTTTGAGAACTAATTCTTAACTAGACCTTCGTTTGAGAACTAATTCTTAACTAGACCCTCTTTTGAGAACTAATTCTTAACTAGACCCTCTTTTGAGAACTAATTCTTAACTATACCTTCGTTTGAGAACTAATTCTTAACTAGACCCTCTTTTGAGAACTAATTCTTAACTAGACCTTCGTTTGAGAACTAATTCTTAACTAGACCCTCTTTTGAGAATTAATTCTTAACTAGACCCTCTTTTGAGAACTAATTCTTAACTAGACCTTCGTTTGAGAACTAATTCTTAACTAAACCTTCGTTTGAGAACTAATTCTTAACTAGACCCTCTTTTGAGAACTAATTCTTAACTAGATCTTCGTTTGAGAACTAATTCTTAACTAGACCCTCTTTTGAGAACTAATTCATAACTAGACCCTCTTTTGAGAACTAATTCTTAACTAGACCTTCGTTTGAGAACTAATTCTTAACTAGACCCTCTTTTGAGAACTAATTCTTAACTAGACCCTCTTTTGAGAACTAATTCTTAACTAGACCTTCGTTTGAGAACTAATTCTTAACTAGACCCTCTTTTGAGAACTTATTCTTAACTAGACCTTCGTTTGAGAACTAATTCTTAACTAGAAACTCTTTTGAGAACTAATTCTTAACTAGACCCTCTTTTGAGAACTAATTCTTAACTAGACCTTCGTTTGAGAACTAATTCTTAACTAGACCCTCTTTTGAGAACTAATTCTTAACTACACTCTCTTTTGAGAACTAATTCTTAATTAGACCCTCTTTTGAGAACTAATTCTTAACTAGACACTCTTTTGAGAACTAATTCTTAACTAGACCTTCGTTTGAGAACTAATTCTTAACTAGACCCTCTTTTGAGAACTAATTCTTAACTAGACCCTCTTTTGAGAACTAATTCTTAACTAGACCTTCGTTTGAGAACTAATTCTTAACTAGACCTTCGTTTGAGAACTAATTCTTAACTAGACCCTCATTTGAGAACTAATTTTTAACTAGACCCTCTTTTGAGAACTAATTCTTAACTAGACCTTCGTTTGAGAACTAATTCTTAACTAGACCCTCTTTTGAGAACTAATTCTTAACTAGACCCTCTTTTGAGAATTAATTCTTAACTAGACCTTCGTTTGAGAACTAATTCTTAACTAGACCTTCGTTTGAGAACTAATTCTTAACTAGACCCTCTTTTGAGAACTAATTCTTAACTAGACCTTCGTTTGAGAACTAATTCTTAACTAGACCCTCTTTTGAGAACTAATTCTTAACTAGACCCTCTTTTGAGAACTAATTCTTAACTAGACCTTCGTTCGAGAACTAATTCTTAACTAGACCTTCGTTTGAGATCTAATTCTTAACAAGACCCTCTTTTGAGAACTAATTCTTAACTAGACCCTCTTTTGAGAACTAATTCTTAACTAGACCTTCGTTTGAGAACTAATTCTTAACTAGACCCTCTTTTGAGAACTAATTCTTAACTAGACCTTCGTTTGAGAACTAATTCTTAACTAGACCTTCGTTTGAGAACTAATTCTTAACTAGACCCTCTTTTGAGAACTAATTCTTAACTAGACCTTCGTTTGAGAACTAATTCTTAACTAGACCCTCTTTTGAGAACTAATTCTTAACTAGACCCTCTTTTGAGAACTAATTCTTAATTAGACCCTCTTTTGAGAACTAATTCTTAACTAGACCCTCTTTTGAGAACTATTTCTTAACTAGACCTTCGTTTGAAAACTAATTCTTAACTAGACCCTCTTTTGAGAACTAATTCTTAACTAGACCCTCTTTTGAGAACTAATTCTTAACTAGACCTTCGTTTGAGAACTAATTCTTAACTAGACCTTCGTTTGAGAACTAATTCTTAACTAGACCCTCATTTGAAAACTAATTTTTAACTAGACCCTCTTTTGAGAACTAATTCTTAACTAGACCTTCGTTTGAGAACTAATTCTTAACTAGACCCTCTTTTGAGAACTAATTCTTAACTAGACCTTCGTTTGAGAACTAATTCTTAACTAGACCTTCGTTTGAGAACTAATTCTTAACTAGACCCTCTTTTGAGAACTTATTCTTAACTAGACCTTCGTTTGAGAACTAATTCTTAACTAGAAACTCTTTTGAGAACTAATTCTTAACTAGACCCTCTTTTGAGAACTAATTCTTAACTAGACCTTCGTTTGAGAACTAATTCTTAACTAGACCTTCGTTTGAGAACTAATTCTTAACTAGACCCTCTTTTGAGAACTAATTCTTAACTAGACCCTCTTTTGAGAACTATTTCTTAACTAGACCTTCGTTTGAGAACTAATTCTTAACTAGACCCTCTTTTGAGAACTAATTCTTAACTAGACCTTCTTTTGAGAACTAATTCTTAACTAGACCCTCTTCTGAGAATTAATTCTTAACCAGACCTTCTTTTGAGAACTAATTCTTAACTAGACGCTCTTTTGAGAACTAATTCTTATCTAGACCTTCTTTTGAAAACTAATTCTTAACTAGACCTTCTTTTGAGACTAATTCTTAACTAGACCTTCTTTTGAGAACTAATTCTTAACTAGACCTTCTTTTGAGAACTAATTCTTAACTAGACGCTCTTTTGAGAACTAATTCTTATCTAGACCTTCTTTTGAGAACTAATTCTTAACTAGACCCTCTTTTGAGAACTAATTCTTAACTAGACCTTATTTTGAGAACTAATTCTTAACTAGACCTTCTTTTGAGAACTAATTCTTAACTAGACCTACTTTTGAGAACTAATTCTTAACTAGACCTTGTTTTGAAAACTAATTCTAAACTAGACCCTCTTTTGAGAACTAATTCTTAACTAGACCCTCTTTTGAGAACTAATTCTTAACTAGACCTTCGTTTGAGAACTAATTCTTAACTAGACCTTCGTTTGAGAACTAATTCTTAACTAGACCCTCTTTTGAGAACTAATTCTTAACTAGACCCTCTTTTGAGAACTAATTCTTAACTAGACCTTCGTTTGAGAACTAATTCTTAACTAGACCCTCTTTTGAGAACTAATTCTTAACTAGACCCTCTTTTGAGAACTAATTCTTAACTATACCTTCGTTTGAGAACTAATTCTTAACTAGACCCTCTTTTGAGAACTAATTCTTAACTAGACCTTCGTTTGAGAACTAATTCTTAACTAGACCCTCTTTTGAGAATTAATTCTTAACTAGACCCTCTTTTGAGAACTAATTCTTAACTAGACCTTCGTTTGAGAACTAATTCTTAACTAAACCTTCGTTTGAGAACTAATTCTTAACTAGACCCTCTTTTGAGAACTAATTCTTAACTAGATCTTCGTTTGAGAACTAATTCTTAACTAGACCCTCTTTTGAGAACTAATTCATAACTAGACCCTCTTTTGAGAACTAATTCTTAACTAGACCTTCGTTTGAGAACTAATTCTTAACTAGACCCTCTTTTGAGAACTAATTCTTAACTAGACCCTCTTTTGAGAACTAATTCTTAACTAGACCTTCGTTTGAGAACTAATTCTTAACTAGACCCTCTTTTGAGAACTTATTCTTAACTAGACCTTCGTTTGAGAACTAATTCTTAACTAGAAACTCTTTTGAGAACTAATTCTTAACTAGACCCTCTTTTGAGAACTAATTCTTAACTAGACCTTCGTTTGAGAACTAATTCTTAACTAGACCCTCTTTTGAGAACTAATTCTTAACTACACTCTCTTTTGAGAACTAATTCTTAATTAGACCCTCTTTTGAGAACTAATTCTTAACTAGACACTCTTTTGAGAACTAATTCTTAACTAGACCTTCGTTTGAGAACTAATTCTTAACTAGACCCTCTTTTGAGAACTAATTCTTAACTAGACCCTCTTTTGAGAACTAATTCTTAACTAGACCTTCGTTTGAGAACTAATTCTTAACTAGACCTTCGTTTGAGAACTAATTCTTAACTAGACCCTCATTTGAGAACTAATTTTTAACTAGACCCTCTTTTGAGAACTAATTCTTAACTAGACCTTCGTTTGAGAACTAATTCTTAACTAGACCCTCATTTGAGAACTAATTCTTAACTAGACCCTCTTTTGAGAACTAATTCTTAACTAGACCTTCGTTTGAGAACTAATTCTTAACTAGACCTTCGTTTGAGAACTAATTCTTAACTAGACCCTCTTTTGAGAACTTATTCTTAACTAGACCTTCGTTTGAGAACTAATTCTTAACTAGACCCTCTTTTGAGAACTAATTCTTAACTAGACCCTCTTTTGAGAACTAATTCTTAACTAGACCTTCGTTTGAGAACTAATTCTTAACTAGACCTTCGTTTGAGATCTAATTCTTAACAAGACCCTCTTTTGAGAACTAATTCTTAACTAGACCCTCTTTTGAGAACTAATTCTTAACTAGACCTTCGTTTGAGAACTAATTCTTAACTAGACCTTCGTTTGAGAACTAATTCTTAACTAGACCCTCTTTTGAGAACTAATTCTTAACTAGACCTTCGTTTGAGAACTAATTCTTAACTAGACCTTCGTTTGAGAACTAATTCTTAACTAGACCCTCTTTTGAGAACTAATTCTTAACTAGACCTTCGTTTGAGAACTAATTCTTAACTAGACCCTCTTTTGAGAACTAATTCTTAACTAGACCCTCTTTTGAGAACTAATTCTTAACTAGACCTTCGTTTGAGAACTAATTCTTAACTAGACCTTCGTTTGAGAACTAATTCTTAACTAGACCCTCTTTTGAGAACTAATTCTTAACTAGACCCTCTTTTGAGAACTATTTCTTAACTAGACCTTCGTTTGAGAACTAATTCTTAACTAGACCCTCTTTTGAGAACTAATTCTTAACTAGACCTTCTTTTGAGAACTAATTCTTAACTAGACCCTCTTCTGAGAATTAATTCTTAACTAGACCTTCTTTTGAGAACTAATTCTTAACTAGACCTTCTTTTGAGAACTAATTCTTAACTAGACGCTCTTTTGAGAACTAATTCTTATCTAGACCTTCTTTTGAGAACTAATTCTTAACTAGACCTTCTTTTGAGAACTAATTCTTAACTAGACCTTATTTTGAGAACTAATTCTTAACTAGACCTTCGTTTGAGAACTAATTCTTAACTAGACCCTCTTTTGAGAACTAATTCTTAACTAGACCCTCTTTTGAGAACTAATTCTTAACTAGACCTTCGTTTGAGAACTAATTCTTAACTAGACCTTCGTTTGAGAACTAATTCTTAACTAGACCCTCTTTTGAGAACTAATTCTTAACTAGACCCCCTTTTGAGAACTATTTCTTAACTAGACCTTCGTTTGAGAACTAATTCTTAACTAGACGCTCTTTTGAGAACTAATTCTTATCTAGACCTTCTTTTGAAAACTAATTCTTAACTAGACCTTCTTTTGAGACTAATTCTTAACTAGACCTTCTTTTGAGAACTAATTCTTAACTAGACCTTCTTTTGAGAACTAATTCTTAACTAGACGCTCTTTTGAGAACTAATTCTTATCTAGACCTTCTTTTGAGAACTAATTCTTAACTAGACCCTCTTTTGAGAACTAATTCTTAACTAGACCTTATTTTGAGAACTAATTCTTAACTAGACCTTCTTTTGAGAACTAATTCTTAACTAGACCTACTTTTGAGAACTAATTCTTAACTAGACCTTCTTTTGAAAACTAATTCTTAACTAGACCTTCTTTTGAGAACTAATTCTTAACTAGACCTTCTTTTGAGAACTAATTCTTAACTAGACCTTCTTTTGAGACTAATTCTTAACTAGACCTTCTTTTGAGAACTGCTCTTCAGCCAGTCACTCTTTAAACTAGACATTTTCAACCCCGTGTGGGATGCCTTCAACTGAAGAAAGTGCCTGTCGTATAGACTCTATAGTTACCTTGATTTAAGTCACACTAAAATATGTACACGCTAAAGGATGTGGCACGCACGGTCGATACAGAAAAAAATAGTTTACTATGCTTCATGTATGTAAAACTTTTACATAATAAATATATATGATCTGAAATGATCAATGATTTGATTTGAACTAGTCAAGCGATTTGAACTAATGATTTGATAATGAATGTTTTGAACTAATGATTTGAACTAATCAATAATCACATTATATGTCCTGCATTATAGCTTTGACGGTTTACGCTGACGAAGACTTCTTCATACCCACAACTCGTGCCTAGAATGGTAAAATTTACATGAGTACATTACCAAATACCAATACAATGACAATTTCTGTCTGTTTTCTCTGTTAGCCTGTCAATTTGTCAGTGGAAATAAGGAAACAAATCTACTTCTTGTTGACATTGTTTGCGCTGCAACCTAGCGTCTCATACCCAGTCTAACTTTTTTACCGCCTGCATGCATGTTTATCGCCGCCCAAATAATTAAATCGCTTAGGCGGCGAGAAACAAGCATGCTCTGGCGAAAAAGTTAGACTGGGCACTCTGGGGTGGTAGCGCCATTAGAGCGAGGATTTAAGGTTGTTACACGCACTGGCACATTGGTGGAGTTATACTAATTTCCTCTACTGAATTGCATCATTTCAGGGGGGGATTGCATCATTTTTAACCTTCAGGGGGCAATGAAAGTTAAAAAATACCAATCAATTGTACAAAAATACCAAAAACTTAAAAATGCCAATCAATGCACGTTTACTTAATTGCGTTTGGGTTAAGGTTCGATATTTTATACTCCTAATTAATCTGAAAAATAAAGAATTATAAAAAAGTGATTAACCTACAGGATGAAAAATGGTCAAATATCAATTGAGTTCTTTCTTAGAGGCACCCGGTATTTTCATGTACATATATATATGATCAGACTATTACTCGACCAAACATATTCTGGGTGTGCAAGATTGTTAGTGTTGCGTAAAACTCAAGCATATTTTTTTTTTTTCAACGATACGTTATTCACCTCAAGACGTACAAAAAAACCGCCTTCCACTCTCCTATAATACACATAAATATATAAATATACACAGGATCAAGAATATTGTTCGACCAAACATAATATTCTAGATCAAATATATGATCAAGAATATAACTTAACCAAGCATATACAGGGTGCACA
Organism: Morinoia aosen; assembly: GCA_030386875.1. NCBI lineage: Eukaryota > Metazoa > Arthropoda > Malacostraca > Amphipoda > Talitridae > Morinoia > Morinoia aosen. The sequence continues at coordinate 17,423,171 of CM059559.1, forward strand.
ACATTGCACGTATTGCGTAAAAGTCAATCATATTTTATCAACAAAGCGTAATTGACTCCAAGACACACCAACTAACAGCCCCCACAACATCGTCCGTCATCCCCAGGGCCGACACAAGAGGGCGCGGCTCCCGTGCCAAATCTGGAATTAAAATTTACAGCAGACAACACGGCGCCTTAATGACAAGCTACAGTAATGAAGTCCATCACCACCGCCATGACGACCCCTGCTGCAAACTGTAATGATTTTGTCCAGGTCTCCGTCGTATCACGTCAGCCATGTGTCTCACTTCTGAATTGCCCGTCATGCTAGCATACGTGGTGCACGTGGACCGATTGGGTGGTGCACGTGAACCGGTGGCGTGATGCACGTGAACCGATTACGTGGTGCACGTGAATCGGTTGCGTGGTGCACGTGAACCGGTTGCGTGGTGCACGTGTACCTCAAACGTACATAGCAAACATGTGTTTTTAATACGGCAAACGTGTGAGCTTAACATGACAACAGCGCATGTTCAACTGTTCAACGCGTCAGTTGCGCGTGTTTAGCGCGTGTACCGTGAGTGGTCAACGCGTTAATTACGTCTGGTTAATGCATCAGCCATGTGCGTTTAACGCGACAACTGCGAGCCTTTAACTACGCAACAAAACGTTTTTTGAACGTCAACGGTCGTTAAACACGACAACCGTGTGTGTTCAACACAGCAACAACATGTATTTAACTCGCATTTGAGTTGATAGAATGTTCGGAAAAAATATTAAGCATATGAAATGGTCTTCAGAGCGATACATCGTTGGGTAGAGTGACGGCATTCATTGCGCCGCGTACATCGTTACATCGCTGTGCACATGTACAGGTATATGCCGCGTACATCATTATTGCTGTGCACATGTACAGGTATATGCCGCGTACATCATTTTTGCTGTTCACATGTACAGGTATATGCCGCGTATATCATTATTGCTGGGCACATGTACAGGTATATCCCACGTACATCATTACTGCGGTGCACATGTACAGGTATATGCCGCGTACATCATTATTGCTGTGTACATGTACAGGTATATGCGTGTACATGTATACATATAGCCGTGTACATGCATTTACCGTGTACTAAATGATTGCCGAATACATGTACATGTATGCATATTGCCGTGTACAACTGTACATGTACATTATGCCGTACACAGTAGTGGCGGCTGTGTGGCCATCCCCGAATGAAGCTTTCGCTACACCGTACAATGCAATTTCAAGGAAACTCTGAACTGTTCTGACTCAGACAAAACATGATTCGCCCGTGGATACACATCTGAGAATTCCTTGAAATCAAACAATATGAATTTTTGGAAATATTTTATATATACAGCATGAGAATTCCTTGAAATCGAATGATATAATTTTTTGGACGTAATGTCAGGAGAATAGCATGGCAATGAGTTTTGAAATGCAACACTTTTTTCTGGGCTTGTGCCTCATCGTAAAATGATCAACCTCGTGTTTGACAGGTCATCACTACGTGCGTGTAAGTTGATAAGTTGATGGTCACGTCATTACAACGCACATTAAAACGTAGAACTTCAGACAAACACACATTAATATTTATCAAACATTTTGAGAAAAACGCAGCGTCTACATCGGACCTGCATAATAATTGCCACTCATTAGAAGTAATCTCCCCACACCTGTTCCCCTTTGGGAAGTAGGTGAATGTATACGTATGCATGAAGCACTATCAGCATTTTCTAGCTCGTTGAAAACATTCAATGCACTGATCAGTATGCTTCGTTTCAAAGCGACATGTGACGAGCGCTAGTCAAGTCACCTGCACGCGTCGGTTCTGAAGGGACAAAACCTGAAAAATCTCACCCCGTATTGCATACAAATTCTGCAAAATGGAGACCTGCAATGGGTGCGAAATTGAAGTCGAAACTTTAGCAATTTGATTGCGCGTTATTCAGAAGTTGTAACGAAGCGTTGGATGTTAATCCAGGCACTCACATGCGAGCAGGGCGACGAGTGCGAGAGCGAGAGCGGCTGTGGGCAACCGCAGCGGTGCCAGCATCGTTGGCCACTCCGGAAAATCTATTTTTTCTCACAATTTTCACTTAAATTCTGCTCTGAAACAGCCAGGATTTTAAAAAAATTCTACTATTTATGTTATGGAAATGCGATTCACAATTTTTACTCTAATTCAGCTCTGAAACAGCAGGAATTTTAACGAAATTTTACTAATTATGTAGTGTAAAAGTGAGTCACAATTTTTACTCTAATCCTGCTCTGAGACAGCTAGAATTTTAACCAAATTCTAGTACTTATGCAGTAAAAAGAAATTACCGTAGGTATAAATGATGTGGCTCTCAGACACTCAATTTGTTAGGCAGTTAAAACCTCCTAAGAATTCTTAGTGGTTATAAGCCGCTTTAGATACCCAAATTTTACATAGAATTTCAATTAAAAATAAACCCATTTCGTTAGGGACTCGAAACTCCATCGAATCTTGAGAGAACCAATTTATTGATCAGTCTGGTGTGCCCCTAGGTTAAGTAAATTATGTTAAACATAACCGCACACCTTGAAATAGCGTTGAAGATAGGATGCCCTAGAAGTCGCTGAACTTATTCGGTCCCACAAGTAGCTATACTCAAAGCTATACTCATGTCCACTGTACTAGGGTTAAGAAACAATCTACTGATGTATCACTTGGGGTGAATGAATTCTTTAGGTACTAAGAAAGTCCATAGAATGTCATGCATAAAATAAGTACATTTTTAGGCACACAAATCCACAGTAAAATTTCAAGATTTTAAACCCAGTTTTTTGGCTATCCAAAACTCCGTAGAATTTTAATTGAAACTGAACCCTTTTCGTTAGGTTCTCAAAACCTCAATAGAATTAACTAAAAATAAACCCTCTTCGGTAGGTACCCAAAACCACAATAGCATTAACTAAAAATACACCCTTTTCGTTGGGTACCCAAATCTCTCATAACTTCACGACTGATGATATAATTTCCGGGAGCGAGAAAGTCGAAGTGGCAACACTGATCCCTCTGGCACACCAACACGGAATGGCGACACCGCCGAGACGTGCCGAGTTTGTGTACAGCGTCGCTCCCTAGCGACCACAACCTAGTCCAAAATTCAACTTATCTTATTTCAAGTAACGACCAGCAGCCAAAATAAAATTTTCTGATTCAAAAATGAAACTGACTGCTATGTATAAATTTATTCATTAAGCAATTAACGAACTACAAGACGAACCGGTCGCCATGACGCGAAGTGTTTACCCGTGTGTCGTCATGAGCGACCGTGCAGCTGCTTATGTGAGGTCGATCGTCTTGATATCTTACAGATTACCGGGTCCCTATTGCAGATCTGCAGCGTGTAAGTTGAATATGTGATTTCCAATGTGTGATCTGCGGCACGTGGGCTACAGCGTGTGAGTTGCAGCGTGTGCCCTGCAGCGTGTGATCTGCAGTGTGTGTGCTGCAGCGTGTGACCTGTAGCGTTTGATCTGAAGCATATGATCTGCAGCGTGTGACCTACAGCGTATGCGATACAGCTTGTGAGCTGTAGCGTGTGAGGTATAGCGAGTGAGGGTGTAGCGTATAATCTGGAGTGAGTTATCTGAGTGCATGAGCTGCAACGAGTGACCTGTAGAATGTGATCTACACCGTGGGAAATATTGCGTGTGAGCTGCAGTGTATGAATAACAGCGTGTGATCTAGCGCGTGTGATCTAGCACGTGTGATCTAGCGCGTGTGATCTAGCACGTGTGATCTAGCGCGTGTGATCTAGCACGTGTGATCTAGCGCGTGTGATCTAGCGCGTGTGATCTAGCGCGTGTGATCTAGCCCGTGTGATCTAGCGCATGTGATCTAGCGCGTGTGATCTAGCGCGTGTGATCTAGCGCGTGTGATCTAGCGCGTGTGATCTAGCGCATGTGATCTAGCACGTGTGATCTAGCGCGTGTGATCTAGCACGTGTGATCTAGCGCGTGTGATCTAGCGCGTGTGATCTAGCGCGTGTGATCTAGCCCGTGTGATCTAGCGCATGTGATCTAGCGCGTGTGATCTAGCACGTGTGATCTAGCGCGTGTGATCTAGCGCGTGTGATCTAGCGCGTGTGATCTAGCACGTGTGATCTAGCGCGTGTGATCTAGCACGTGTGATCTAGCGCGTGTGATCTAGCGCGTGTGATCTAGCGCGTGTGATCTAGCCCGTGTGATCTAGCACGTGTGATCTAGCGCGTGTGATCTAGCACGTGTGATCTAGCGCGTGTGATCTAGCGCGTGTGATCTAGCCCGTGTGATCTAGCGCGTGTGATCTAGCGCGTGTGATCTAGCACGTGTGATCTAACGCGTGTGATCTAGCACGTGTGATCTAGCGCGTGTGATCTAGCACGTGTGATCTAGCGCGTGTGATCTAGCGCGTGTGATCTAGAACGTGTGATCTAGCACGTGTGATCTAACGCGTGTGATCTAGCACGTGTGATCTAGCGCGTGTGATCTAGCACGTGTGATCTAGCGCGTGTAATCTAGCGCGTGTGATCTAGCGCGTGTGATCTATTGCGTGCAATCTAGCACGCATGATCTAGCACGTGTGATCTAGCGCGTGTAATCTAGCGCGTGTGATCTAGCGCGTGTGATCTATTGCGTGCAATCTAGCGCGCATGATCTAGCACGTGTGATCTAGCGCGTGTGATCTAGCGCGTGTAATCTAGCGCGTGTGATCTGTGTCACGTGGTCTTCAGCGGGGGAGTTTTCCCTGTAGTCTACACGCACATTGAACTACTTAACTTACAGTTCCTGATCGTGATGTGGAGTCGGGTAATGTTCCAGTCGAGCGGCCCCACCGCTCGTGGGAATGTTCCGTTCACAGGAAAATTCATATATTCCTAACCTAGAGTTTAACAAAGAGTTGGTTAGTCTCGTATGATTGTATTTATTTATTTACCTAATTATTTATTTATTTATTCGTTTATTTAATAATTTATTTATTTATTTATTTATTTGTTTATTTATTAATGTATTTATTTAATTACCTATTTATTTATTCATTTATTTGATCGTTTATTTATTCATGTATTTATTTATTTACCTAATTATTCATTTATTTATTCGTTTATTTATTTTTGTATTCATTTATTTATCCGATTATTCTTTTATTTATTTTAATTCATTTACTTATTTGGGTTCCTATTGGTTTATTCGTTTATTTATTTATGTATACATATTGCAGTCTTGAATACTCCCATATGAAGCTATATTTCCAAGGCATCCTTAAAAATATGTTTTTTACTAATCAAGTTGGGTGTTTCATCTCGTGTATAAGGTTTCAAAGACTAATTGCAAAAGCGAAAACGACATGACAGCTACAGGTCGTGCCAGTACCCATTTAAAACAGGTCGTGCCGGTACCCATTAAAAACAGGTCATGCCGGTACCCATTCATGGCAGGTCGTGCGGGTACCCATTTAAAACAGGTCGTGCCGGTACCCATTAAAAACAGGTCATGCCGGTACCCATTCATGGCAGGTCGTGCGGGTACCCATTTAAAACAGGTCGTGCCGGTACCCATTACAACAGGTCGTGCCGGTACCCATTACAACAGGTCGTGCCGGTACCCATTACAACAGGTCGTGCCGGTACCCATTGAAAACAGGTCATGCCGGTATCCATTCATGACAGGTCGTGCCGGTAGCAATTTAAAACACTTATGTGAGTTACAGCTGTTTTGAGCCTGAAACGCTTTTTCCTGACGAATAGAAACGGGAAACATCTTTCTGATCTTCACGAAGTGACTTTCTGGTTCTGACTTCGTATCTTTACTACGCACTCTTAGGCGTCACGAAACTGAGCATGAAAGTCTGCGTTAAATAATTCTCACCTACGTAGCTGCACGACAGCGTCATGACACTATATAGGTCATGTTTATGCAGAGCATCGGCTCCTCATTTGAATGTTAGCTCCTCTACAGACATAATGCAGCCCAACCACCTGACTAGGCTCATCTTTGTACTTCGAATGGGGAGATTCGTTGAAAATCTTACTTGTAGAATAAAATAAAAAAACAGTGTAAATACGTACATTACATGTAACGTTCACACTGGCTCATCTTGGGGGGACTGGTTAGAATTTGCGTCGCTTTATTTCAAAGGTGAGCTTTCGAGTTTGTTATCTAGAGTTCCACTTGTATCAAGAGTGCAGTAAATCACATCCTTGTCGGCGTGTCTCCAATAATTAGTAAGCGTGACATCGTGTCTACAATAATTAGCAAGCGTGACATCGTGTCTGCAATAATTAGCAAGCGTGACATCGTGTCTGCAATAATTAGCAAGCGTGACATCGTGTCTGCAATAATTAGCAAGCGTGACATCGTGTCTGTAATAATTAGCAAGCGTGACATCGTGTCTGCAATAATTAGCAAGCGTGACATCGTGTCTGCAATAATTAGCAAGCGTGACATCGTGTCTGTAATAATTAGCAAGCGTGACATCGTGTCTACAATAATTAGCAAGCGTGACATCGTGTCTGCAATAATTAGCAAGCGTGACATCGTGTCTGCAATAATAATGAAGCGTGGCATCGTGTCTGCAATAATTAGTAAGCGTGACATCGTGTCTACAATAATAATGAAGCGTGGCATCGTGTCTGCAATAATTAGTAAGCGTGACATCGTGTCTACAATAATAATGAAGCGTGACATCGTGTCTGCAATGATTAGTAAGCGTGACATCGTGTATACAATAATAATGAAGCGTGACATCGTGTCTGCAATAATAATGAAGCGTGACATCGTGTCTGCAATAATTAGTAAGCGTGACATCGTGTCTACAATAATAATGAAGCGTGACATCGTGTCTGCAATAATTAGTAAGCGTGACATCGTGTCTACAATAATAATGAAGCGTGACATCGTGTCTGCAATAATAATGAAGCGTGGCATCGTGTCTACAATAATAATGAACCGTGACATCGTGTCTGCAATAATTAGTAAGCGTGACATCGTGTCTACAATAATAATGAAGCGTGACATCGTGTCTGCAATAATTAGCTAGCGTGACATCGTGTCTACAATAATAATGAAGCGTGGCATCGTGTCTCGTATAAATTGTAATCGAGGCATTGTGTTTGCAAAGAATTGTACCTGCGTCGTGGTGCATCACACGGTGGTATTAAGAATAGGAGTCACATTACGGCAGTCGTATTTGCTTGACTTGTTTCTTTCGTTCAGTTAAAATTATTTAGCATTTAAAATCCATCCATTCATCCCATGGCAATGAATCTTTATTATCGCACAGGTACATGTCGCTCAGTTTAACAGCTATTGGTAAGACACTCAGTTTATGCCCTCGTTCAGTGTCAAAATAAATTTATTTAAAACAGGGTTGCGGAGTCAGAGTCGGAATCGGGAGTCAGAGTCGCAAATTTATTGCTCCGACTCCGCAACCCTGATTTAAATACAAGTCTGACGTCCATCATTCGGTAGTAACGTACGTGCACTAATATCACAAGTAACGTACGTGCACTAATATCACAAGTAACGTACGTGCACAAATATCACAAGTAACGTCCGTGCACAAATATCACAAGTAACATACATGCACCAATATCAAAAGTAACGTACGTGCACTAATATCCCAAGTAACGTACGTGCAAAATATCACAAGTAACGTACGTGCACTCATATCACAAGTAACGTACGTGCACAAATATCACAAGTAACGTACGTGCACTAATATCACAAGTAACGTACGTGCACTCATATCACAAGTAACGTACGTGCACAAATATCACAAGTAACGTCCGTGCACAAATATCACAAGTAACGTCCGTGCACAAATATCACAAGTAACGTACGTGCACAAATATCACAAGTAACGTACGTGCATATCGAACAAACATCTTCACCGAACACTCATAATAAAGTTCTAATGATCACACGAAGCATACTGGTCACTCCGTCCAGCATCCACCCCATAAGTTATTCTAGAGCTCCAAGCCTCATTTCTTTCAATGGGAAATTTTTTTAACTTCATCTCAATCTCGAAAGAATATCAACATTTACATTTTCTCGTGTTATTCTAGAGGCTGGTTAAATTAAAATTATGAATTTTTTTTTCAAAATACTTTTTAAAACTTTATTTGATGCCGGAGGGGCTTCCAAATTCTGTAAAAAAAATCCTGCCCAACAAGTGCCATTGATGAAGTCATAATCAACTTGCATTCGCGGTTACGTTTTCAGTTCGAATTATGCTTCACAGGAAACTTTTCTCCCTCTATTTTAAATTTACTCAGAGACTTTGTCAATCGACTGGCGGAACTCAAGCTTGTGTATTGAAGTCCTTAAAGTGTATTCACTGATGAAAACTTCATAATGATGTGGTATTTTCTGCTACGCATTTTATCAGCGTCAAAATAGCAGGCAATTTATAGAACCAAACATCCCTTGCTTCTTAAACTCATCAAAACTCGTTTGATCGTCAGTAAATTATAATAATTTCGCAAGCGTCATCTCTTTCGAGTGATAATTAAAAAGTTGTTGGCTTCAATAATATTATTGGTACATGACCTTTTCAGTGAGCGTCATGAGTTCAAATGAACACAATTCAATATCCAGGATTAAAAATGCATTTCGTATCAACTCAACAGTACAGAATCGCCTGCGTTGGCCCTTCTAAATTATTCAATCATTATGTCTTGCTCGCTGTATCTGAGCGTCGCATGATTTTGTAATCGCCTGCAGTAGCTCCACAGGCAGAAAATATAGACAGAATCTGTCCGAAAACTTAATAAAACTCAACGCTTGGCGCGCCATCCTACAATAACTAGACTTATTTAGGGCGCATTTGATAACGATTTTGAGACATTTATAATAAACTACTGTATGTGTATCAGATTTTACTTTCCCTTTGTTGTTAGTGACACTGGATGGTGGGGAAACCTGTGGAGACGGACATGTATCGTGAACTATATGTATCGGATTTTACTTTCCCTTTGTTTTTAGTGATACAGGATAGGGGAAACCTAAAACATTCCCCGGGCATTATAATATCGATTTTCTCTTAACACTTCTGAAGTTAGTCGTGAAGTCAGAGCCGTAATTTCTTTTACAAAAACCTACAGGAAATATTTTTTACGGAAAATTTTTGAATGAAAGTTTACTCAAAAAATAATCAAGACTGGTTAGTTTGATTATAAATATTCTCGCTGGGATCCTACCGCAAATTTACATGTACACTCATAGTCAAGATAGACTTAAAAACAGAAGAATGTTTAAGCAAAACTACGTGTCAATTGGTTTTCAGTTGCGTTACGCAACCACTCTGATTTTCTGAAAAAAATTCTGATTTTCAAACGCTTTTGCATGAGACCAAGGTGCTCGATTTTGACATGATTCTGTTTTACAGCTTATGCCCATAACAAATTAATCTAAGGTCGCAGTTCAAAAAGGAAGAGAATTAAATCATTCTCGCTGTAACAGAATTGCAAGCTGTATGGCACACTCACACGAGCAGGCGCTCCCACCAAGGAAGGTCCGTCTGCCTAGTTTTACCTCTAAGACGTCAGCTTTCTAATTTTTAATTCGAACCCAAGTCGACAGCAATGCAGGAACATTCAGTTTATCTGCATTAAGTTTAGACGATGTGCGGCTGCCAACGAAAATAAACAATAATTCTATTTAAAATATAAATCAACAATGACTCTGAATTTGATCTTATTGCCTCAATCTCCATGGGGAACGCGCCGACTCACGAACTTGGCGCGATTTCCTCAAAACTTAATTTGGCATAAAATATTAAAATGTGAACAATAAAAAAAATAACGTCATATATTTTTGGTCGACCGACAGCTAAAAATTCCACGTTGAAGATTATTAAATAAAACTTCAACATACGCACGTATGTAACATGAATGTCAGTTCCGTTGTTACACATTTATTTTTATTTTTCAACGAATTAATGTTGTAAGAAATATTTACGTCACCACTGAGACTTTAGATGTGCGCAGGCCTGAAATTTATTTTCGATGGTCTGCAGTTGCTCTCCAGCACAAACCTATCATAACAACGCGGGCCATTCTTTTGATAGAAACAAAAATTTTCGGATGAGTGTACGTAATTCCAAACCTCCTCAGCTACCGTAAAGCAAAATAATCTGTTAGGAGCAAACACAGCTATGGAACAGACGCAAACAGCTGGGGAAGGAGCAAAAAACAGCTAGAGAGCGCGAACAATTATAGTTCAGAAGTTAAAAAAACAGATGAGCGATGAGGCAAACACAGCTGTGAAATACATACAAATGCAAGCGAGGAGTAGACGCAAAAGTTGGAGGAAGTGCAAATACAGCTGGGAAGTAGCCGTAAGCAGCTGGGGAACTATTAATTACAGCTCGGAAGTTAAAATAAACAGCTGAGCGAAGGAGTGAATAAAGGAATGTCGACAAATGCAAGGGGGCGTCGACGTAAACAGCTGTGGGAAGGGCAAACATAGCTAGGGAATGCAATCCTAATAATTAGCTGTGAAGTGGCAGGAAGTACAGTTACAGAGTGAGGGTAAATAGAGCTGGGGAGTGGCAGCTAATACAGCTGGGGCTGGGAACAAATACGGCTGACGAACAGTGGATAAAATTATAGAGTACTGGAGAGCACAAAGGGGTACTGTGAGGAGTTTCATGTTCGTATTTATATTTATTTGTTAGAATACTTTCATTCCCTCTAGAAGATGCTTTGCAGATAACTTTCATGCGATATCACCTCCTTTATTCCGGGGGTAAATGGTACATTGCGAGAAATTTTGACACACCTATGTGTGTCAAACGATTATTTAAAAAATTGTGATATATTTTGGGGTATCATTTTCGATCACATGCTCAGGTGGTTAAGATAGTTAAAACGTATATTCTGTGAATATGCGTTTTAACTTTTTACATAAATACGTCGATAAATAAAAATAAATGAGTAACAACAGAGCTGACATTCATGCTACATACTGTACGTATGTTGAAGTTATATTTGAAAATCTTCAACGCTGAATCTTTAGCTGTCGACCAAAAACATAGGACGTCATACTTTTTAGTGTTCACATTTTAATATTTTACGCCAAATATTATTCAAGGTTCACATGGTGAGAAAATTTTTGTTAAAAGATGAACTGTACTTGGATTTTGTTAATGGAGTATAATTCTCCTCAGAAACCTTAAAATCTACGCTATTTTTTCATCAAATTTTTAGACATCGTCAGTTCCTGAGTGTGATCACTAACCTGTCTGAGAAAATGAAACATTTAATGGAGTAAGGTTGACCTTTGCTGAGTGTGTCATGGTTGACACACGTTTGTGTGTCGCATCAGCCCGTGACACACCCAAGTGTGTCACGACACATTAGCGGATGATGCGTATTGATGACGCTCAAAAAAATATTGGTTTTGTGACAAAGTTATTCTCTTTGAAGATGGTTTTTCAGAGACTGAAATGATTGAGCATTTGAAAGTCAAGAAATAGCCTTTACACATAATTTTACTTTTTGTTTTTAAAACACACTTCATGAAATTCTAAGCCTCTGAACAAAACTGCACCTTTTTTGAGCACAGAACACGTTTGGTTACATATAACGGTGTAATGTAGCATGTTTCTTTCTCTCCAAAAAAAACGAACAACTGAAGTGGTCCCACTATGTCTGTAGTATGCATGTAAATGGCTTTACATGTCATGAATTCTTCTCAATCTATAAATCCATGAAATATCTTTAATGCTCATTCAAAATAAAAAGGCTAGACCAGTCAACTTTCTACCTGACACTTCAACTACATTTTGTAGGACTAAAAAGAAGAACAATTTGCCGATAGCAAAGCAAAGAAGAGATATCATGGGACATTGAAAAGGTTGGCAGAAGCGAATAATAAATTACCTTGCACACTAACGTAACAAAAACCACCAACTGACAACTCTCCATTAAACATATATCTCCTGAAATTCATTTATTTTATTGAAAATATTTATATAAGTAGCGAACGCTCGGTTGTAGATTTTTTCAGCAGCTATGCACGCAATGCTACACTTGCTTTTGCTAAAATAAATCGGAATTGAGGCAGCGTGAAAAGTTTCCATAGAAACCAGCCGCGGCTCACAAGCGCTCTATGCAAGCTTGCAGTGATGATGTGATGTATCATCTTCATTGAAAATAAACCGTTTTTCTTTTTATTTATTTCTTTTCTGGTGTGTTCATAAGTTTATTTTGCACTCATCACCGCACCACAGCATAGATACGCGGCTCGTATCCACGATACGTCGCTAGGCAGTGTCGCGTAGTCAGCATGAACAATTACCGCGTGATCAGTGTGAACACTGGCCACAGCACAGCGTCACGTGATCAGTGTGAACACTGGCCACAGCATCCCGTGATCAGTGTGAACACTGGCCACAGCATCACGTGATCAGTGTGAACACTGGCCACAGCACAGCGTCACGTGATCAGTGTGAACACTGGTCACAGCATCACGTGATCAGTGTGAACAATCACCACAGCACAGAGTCATGTGATCAGTGTGAACACTGACCACAGCACAGCGTCACGTGATCAGTGTGAACAATCATCACAGCACAGAGTCATGTGATCAGCATGAACAATCACCACAGCACAGAGTCATGTGACCGGTGTGAACACTGACCACAGCACAGCGTCACGTGATCAGTGTGAACAATCATCACAGCACAGAGTCATGTGATCAGCATGAACAATCACCACAGCACAGAGTCATGTGACCGGTGTGAGCAATCACCACAGCACAGAGTCATGTGATCAGTGTGAACAATCACCACAGCACAGCGTCATGTGATCAGTGTGAACACTGACCACAGCACAGCGTCACGTGATCAGTGTGAACACTGACCACAGCACAGCGTCACGTGATCAGTGTGAACAATCACCACAGCACAGAGTCATGTGACCAGTGTGAACAATGACCACAGCACAGCGTCACGTGATCAGTATGAACAATACAGATCACATGACTCACAGAGTCATGTGATCAGTGTGAACACTGACCACAGCACAGCGTCACGTGATCAGTGTGAACAATCACCACAGCACAGAGTCATGTGATCAGTGTGAACAATCACCACAGCACAGCGTCATGTGATCAGTGTGAACACTGACCACAGCACAGAGTCATGTGATCAGTGTGAACACTGACCACAGCACAGCGTCACGTGATCAGTGTGAACAATCACCACAGCACAGAGTCATGTGACCAGTGTGAACAATGACCACAGCACAGCGTCACGTGATCAGTATGAACAATACAGATCACATGACTCACAGAGTCATGTGATCAGTGTGAACACTGACCACAGCACAGCGTCACGTGATCAGTGTGAACAATCACCACAGCACAGTGTCACGTGATCAGTGTGAACAATCATCACAGCACAGAGTCATGTGATCAGTGTGAACAATCACCACAGCACAGTGTCACGTGATCAGTGTGAACAATCACCACAGCACAGCGTCACGTGATCAGCGTGAACAATCACCACAGCACAGTGTCACGTGATCAGTGTGAACAATCATCACAGCACAGAGTCATGTGATCAGTGTGAACAATCATCACAGCACAGAGTCATGTGATCAGTGTGAACAATCACCACAGCACAGCGTCACGTGATCAGCGTGAACAATCACCACAGCACAGCGTCACGTGATCAGTGTGAACAATCACCACAGCACAGTGTCACGTGATCAGTGTGAACAATCACCACAGCACAGCGTCACGTGATCAGCGTGAACAATCACCACAGCACAGTGTCACGTGATCAGTGTGAACAATCATCACAGCACAGAGTCATGTGATCAGTGTGAACAATCATCACAGCACAGAGTCATGTGACCGGTGTGAGCAATGACCACAGCACAGCGTCACGTGATCAGTATGAACAATACAGATCACATGACTCACAGAGTCATGTGATCAGTGTGAACACTGACCACAGCACAGCGTCCCGTGATCAGTGTGAACAATCACCACAGCACAGAGTCATGTGATCAGTGTGAACAACGACCACAGCGTCACGCGGTGAGCGTGATCACTGACCACAGCACAGCGTCAGGTCGTGAGAGCTGGTTTGACAATCAAAGAACAAACCACATAACTAGCATGAGTGTTGCAACTAAATAGTATGAGTATCGAGAACTTACGTTCATAACGAGCACAATTTTTCTGTACTTAAAGCAAACTTCATGGGATACTGAGCCTCTGAACACATAAGTGCTTTTTTATGCATAAAACACGTTATTCTACATGTTGTGGTAAAATGTGGCATTGTTTTCTAAAATTAAGTGTGAAGGCTTTTTCTTAACTTTCAAAATATGGGCGTCGTGCACTAGCATGAGTGTCGTGAATTTTCTGCAGTGCACCAGCCCGCCTGGCGCCACGAAGAGGCACTTCCTGCGCCAAATTTTCCAGAACATTACACGCTCTTCAGCTTATAATGTCTATTCTCTTTGCAGTGTTTTTGTGGGTGAAGCCTTTTGTTTTTAGTTCTGTGCGGTGACGCATACGGTGCGTCCCAAGAAAAATGTAATCGTCCTTTTGCTAACGGTTACACTATTTTTTTTTTGTTTCTTGTGCTATTAAGTTTTCTTTAACGACAATTTTTTGCCTTGAATTTAACATTCTTTCCCTCAGTTCAGCTCAATAAACTTATGTTTCAGACTCTACATCGTGGATTTACATTATCAGTGAGAATATTTCCTGATGTTTCATATAATTTGAAATAAATTATATGTACGTCAAAAATTATATATATGAATGTCAATGGTCTCCTGCATCAAAGCATAATACTGTACATTAGCACTGGGCAGTCAAAGAACGAGTACGTTTTCTTTGGGCCCCGCTGTGCAGCAGGTGAGCTGTGCGAGGAGAAATAGAGATACGTGTTCGATAGCGCGGTCGATAGCGTGCTAGCGCGGTGATTTGAAGTCCTGAGTTCGAGTCTGCGAGATCCTCGTACATTTATTTGAAATAGAGCTCGTTTCACGAAGCGAAATATCAGCTGCAAGAAAATTGTCTGCTATGTCAAGAGCTCATGAAGTGTTACTTTCAATGCTTTACCGAGAACTAATTTCGACCAATGGGAAAATACTGTAAAGGGGAACGACAAAATTGCCCAAATAAAAATTACCTAAAATTAAATAATAATATATGACATAATCTCAATAACACGAATTGATCAAAATAAAAAACTGTGATGAATCTGGAGTAAAAGAATGATGATAATACTAACAATAAAAGTAAAACTTCTTGCTACTTTTTCTCCGCATTCGTTTTTTTTTTTTGAAGATGAATTTTGATCCAAATTTTTAAAATTATATTTTCCGATTATGAATCAATGAAGCCATTTCTGTGCTCGTCAGCAGACCTTTTCATTGAGAATTCTCTTCGCTAGTCGCGCGCGAGAAGCGCGTCTCAAATTCAGCACTTGATTCTTATTGAAGTTTTTCAAGCAAGGGACGTCTGAAGTCAGCCTGAGTTACTGGACGAGATTCTCCCAGCGTCAGACTACGCTAGCGATAACATGTGACCCAGCTGCAATTGGAGGGCAAATATGCAGAGCGTTCAAACCCCTCCAAACTGAGGTCAACACTGGAGAATGGATTAAGTGATAATTTCACCTCATAGCGGCGTAGATGTCTTTCAGGCAGAGTGGCCTAGTTCCTAGTTCAGTTCCTAGTTAGTAACTTGGCGAGGAAAAGCCAGTTTGGCAACCCTACGATGAACACCAAGCCTCTAACTTGAGTGTCCTAAAATTTTGTGTTTAGTGGGTTAGAACACTCAGCAAATTTGCCCTCCAATTAAAGTATCTCTGTATCACAAAAGGACTTGTATCTTTTCGTCTACTACCCATAAACGAATCGAGGCCTGGAGTGAATTCACGCCTTTACAAATGTCAACAATATCATATTCTCATTACAGTATTGATGTTGTTGTCTCACAAAATGACTTCAATTATTTTTCCGATTACCTATCAACATGTGAAGGCTGGAAATGTATATATATGTACATATATGTATTATTTATATATATATATATATATATATATATATATATATATGTGTGTGTGTATGTGTGTGTGTGTGTGTGTATGTATGTGTATCATTGCCCACCCATAAGAGTGCTGATATAATACGAGCCGATACGATTGATAAAACCGCTCCAAAATTGATCAACAAAAAATTAATTACATGTCTTTCTCGTAATCATGCAGCTCTACCCTTGTAACGCTGAGTACGCTTAGAAAAATAGTAAAAATTAACTTCATTTTTTCTTGAGGCTTTATTCATTATTTTTCCTCAGCTCTATGCCTACTAGTTATGCTTGGCCACTAGTTATACATGCCTTCTAGTTACTGCATGTCTATGCATACTAGTTATTCAGAAATATACATGACATTTCCCACTTCCTTGATTTTTAACCTCCTTCAACTCAATTTGTTCGTGGTTTTTTCTACATTCGTCTCCGTTCATTGTTCCTCATTTTCAAGTATTCCTTCTTTCTCGTCGCTTCAGTTCGTAATCTTTGTTTGCAAATTTCTCTTAAAGATTCGTATTACAATTTACTGTATTCGTTACGAGTTTCATTTCTTGTTCTTTTTTTGCATTTCACACGAGGATTTTTTACTTTATGCTATTCCACTCATCTTTTCCCTTTGTGTGGCAGCATTTCTTCGTTTCTAACTTCATCATCCCCTGCTGATCCTACTCTCTATCACTAACCTTGCATTTCTCGTGCGCCTGTATATTCTCATCTCTATTACTGGTCTCCCTCAAAACATTCCTCAAGTTTATTGCTCTAGATTTCAGAGTTCCTGTCTTTCCCCGCCCAATATCATCCTCCGTCTCAAAGTTTTATTCTACCTTCTTTCCTTGTCGGAGAAGCTCTCTCCTTCATGTCTCCGTACATTTCCCTCTCTGTTTCTCAGCTAAAAACCTCGCTCTCGACTTTCTCGCAGGCGCTCAAATTCTGCCCCTATTTTTGGGAGATATTCCGCAGCAGAGGAGCTCGGCCGCACCAATATTTGAACAAAGCTCCGTACCCTGATTGTGGAATGATTGCCTGTAAAACACACAAGCGATTACCGCCAGCCCTCATCCGCGAAAACAAGTTTATGAGGAACGGCTCTTCCACTTGGTGAGCCGGCACGCTGGAACATCATCACCGTCATCGCCAACGTCACCATCGTCGTCACATTCATATTGCTGAAAGTGCGCTTGTGTTTTAGTTTGACGTCTGTTTGATTCTTATCAAAAGTAGGAACATTTGGCCCATAGGTAGCTATACTCAAATTTGACCATAGTACTAGACTTGAGAAACAATTTACTTCTGTATCGCTTGTGGTAAAAATAAATTGTTTAAATATTTTTCAATCCAGACTCCTGGTAGCGAGAGGCGCAAAACAGTATGGGATGCGCAAAGTTCACAATATATTTGATGATGTAGAATCCTACAGCATGGTAACGAGCTGAAACATTTTGTAGGGTTCTCTTTACGATTAAAATTTTGTGAGGTACTCCATACGACTAACATTTTGTAACGTACTCTTTACGATTATAGTAGTACTTATAGGGCGATTCTTAGGGAATCTTATTCTCAAAATAAACAGACGAACCAACGTAATAGAGAACATTTAATGAGGCAAACGTTTCGGAATACAAGTTATTCCATCATCAGTGCTGGAAGAAACAAAAAATAATTTCAGTCATGCATAAGACGGATAAGGTTTGAATAAAGATACCAAGTAAAAACGCGAAAAATAAAAGTAAATCATTATTCTAACGACTAGAATACCAAACTTAAGCGTATAGGCAATATACACAGTACATACAGGCATACATAACTATACACATCCAACATTCTCGTACACCTACACATTGAAATATATATATATACACACACACATATACACGCACGCACTACATGCACACACACACACACACACATTCACGCACGCACTACATGCACACACACACACACACCAAGCACACCTCAGCATACCGCAAGTTAGGAAGTAGGGGCTACAAATAATTTTGTCGCGCTGAAATCGTTATTAAGTGCAGTTTTATTTGTAAATATATAAAGGGATTCTAGAATACGGAGGTCTTGTTCATTAAATGCTTTGAATAGAATAGAAAAAATTAAACATTTTGAAAGGATGATTAGAACTATTGCAATGGTTTCTAATGGCGGACTGAGAAGGACAAGCAAATGGGCGGCCAGTAATATGAGAAAAACCTGAATGTTGGCTGTGACGGATCAATAGTTGGAGGGTAGTGCTTCCAACATACGATTGCTGGCAGCAATCGATTAACATTTTGTAAGGTACTCTACACGATTAACATTTTGTAAGGAACACTTTACGGCTAACAATGTTTGTGCTGATGCCTAGGTTATAATTCACACGTGAGAGGTGGAAGGGAAGGTCATATCACAACCACTCTTGCTGAGTCTATTAGGCTTATGAGCATTACGATAAGCCGAAATTAAGGTTTCTGTTAGGCCCAAACATCAGGGATGTTTGCTTGAGCCGCTTGTCTCCACACACACTGCCAACACTGTGTGGTGTGGTGCCAACACGGTGTGGTGTGGTGCCAACACTGTGTGGTGTGGTGCCAACACTGTGTGGTGTGGTGCCAACACTGTGTGGTGTGGTGCCAACACTGTGTGGTGTGGTGCCAACACTGTGTGGTGTGGTGCCAACACTGTGTGGTGTCGTGCAACACTGTGTGGTGTGGTGCCAACACGGTGTAGTGTGGTGCCAACACTGTGTGGTGTGATGCCAACACTGTGTGGTGTGGTGCCAACACGGTGTGGTGTGGTGCCAACACTGTGTGGTGTGGTGCCAACACTGTGTGGTGTGGTGCAACACTGTGTGGTGTGGTGCAACACTGTGTGGTGTGGTGCCAACACGGTGTGGTGTGGTGCCAACACGGTGTGGTGTGGTGCCAACACTGTGTGGTGTGATGCCAACACTGTGTGGTGTGGTGCCAACACGGTGTGGTGTGGTGCCAACACTGTGTGGTGTGGTGCCAACACTGTGTGGCGTGGTACCAACACTGTGTGGTGTGGTGCAACACTGTGTGGTGTGGTGCCAACACGGTGTGGTGTGGTGCCAACACTGTGTGGTGTGATGCCAACACGGTGTGGTGTGGTGCCAACACTGTGTTGTGTGGTGCCAACACGGTGTGGTGTGATGCCAAAACGGTGTGGTGTGGTGCCAACACGGTGTGGTGGGGTGCCAACACTGTGTGGTGTGATGCCAACACGGTGTGGTGTGGTGCCAACACTGTGTGGTGTGGTGCCAACACTGTGTGGTGTGGTGCCAACACTGTGTGGTGTGGTGCAACACTGTGTGGTGTGGTGCAACACTGTGTGGTGTGGTGCCAACACTGTGGGGTGGCAACATTGTGTGGTGCGCTGGGCGATGCAGGTCACATCAATTATGACTAATCTTTCAGAAGTTGTGAGGTGAGTGAGCTATGAGGGCCCTTTACTTCCATACAATTGCTTCTTCTCGGATGCAATTTTAACGCAATTCGTGAATTTTTCTTCGCTGCTTAACTTTTAAATACAAATTTTATGGGCGTTTACTGCGGTAGCTTGTGTTGAGCTTATATCCGAAAGCTTTTTTTATAATTCAAAGGTTTATGAATTAAGGCTCAATTTATTTGAAACTCTATGAAACCTTAGAAAATATTTTCCTTGATAATGTAAATCCACTCTGTAAAACAAAAAGTTTAAGCCAACTCTGAACAATAAAAAGTTTCGGCGTATCTTCCTACGGGAAATGAGGTAAAATATTAAACGGGAAAAACGTTATTATTTAGTCCGACTCTTCTCCCACGGTAAAAATAACCCTAGGCATTGTATGTACAGTAGAACTCTCTGAAGTTCCGGGCAGTTGTTACTTTGTGAACATTTTGTATTGAGATACTTTAAGATAGTTAAAAGCTTCTGATATTTTTAGCCCACGGCTTTGAGTTCCACATTGGTTGAAAAATATTTTGTGTTATCCCGAACGTTTATATTTAATATGTCATTTGTAGCATTAATTTAGGTTTGCGAGTGTTTTTATTACGTTGGTTCTTCGTTTCAGTCTAGAAATGGAATTTGTATTAAATCAATTTACATATTTCGGTGAGTTGCTATACTAAATAATGAGCATGTTGGCTGAAGACGCTTAATGAACTCATGGGAAATAAAATTTAGTGAATGGAGATCGTGTGTTGCGCAACTGAAACATAAAAATGCATAAAAAAATTTAAAAAATCGAGTCAAATAAAATATGTGGATTTGATATTAAAGTAAATCTGATTTGAGAACGCAAATAAAGATTAGTCATCAACAATGATACCAATAATCCATCGCTCAAAATACGCCTTATCCCGCAACTAATGTCTCCAATCCTTGCCCTCGGCTCTCCTGATGCCTCCGTATACTTCATGGTGTATACAGCGTGTGTTCTTTGTCAGATCTGTCGCCTTCACTCCTCTTGTTATCCTTTTCTTTCTTTACTTAACAATTATTGTGTTGATTATTCATTACTGCACAAAACTTGAATATTGTGTTGGCTTGTAGTTGGCCGCAACGTTCACAAGATACATCTCATGAAAGAGTGTGTGGTGTATTAGCTCAATGGAACACAACAGCATATCCACTACAATGAGTACTAAATATATTTTGCATTCAATTCAGTGAGTATTTAATGAAATAAGTATTCCATACTGTAAGTACTCTATGCAATACGTAATAAGCAAGGAAAAATTATAAGCCTACGCAATTTTTTGTATTCAATGCACTAGGTAATCAATATAATGAGTATTTATTACAACATTATTTAAGTACAGCCAAATTAAAAAACTCTTTGTTCTTTGAAACGATGAGTCTTGCAACACTAAAGTTTGGAAAAATACATGCTCACGTATTAACGGATGTGACGTTATTGCGTTAAGAAAATAAACTAATTACATATACACATACACTAGAGTTGCATTCGAACATTTCCTATTTAGACATGTTTGCTTAATTTTTCAAATACCATCAATCAGCAGAAATCATACGTCACTCACTATCATACATCCCTCCCTACGTCAGTCCGTACACTCTCACAACACATTTTTAAAGCTCAAACAATCCACCACGAGTTCGGACGAACTGAACAAGCGGTTCTCAAGACATAGAATACTTGCCTCAACCTACCTAGTCGTCAGGCAACCAACAGCCTGCTTGATAATCGCCTTTCAAAAGACGGCTTTTCGGGAGCAGCTCCATATTAGCCTTGCATCGTTGCGTGATTGGAAGTTTGATCCTGCTGCCAGCCAATCAGCGTCGAGGCCTGGCAAAGACAGCACAGCGTTGTGTGGAGGCCACGGTAGAGGAAACAAGGTAGGGCCATTTCTATGGGGGAAAATACACCTTCTCTTGCTCGGCTAGCCAATTGAACGGCTTTATTTCAAACAAACTTTATGACGTCACCATTGCGACTTGTCGTTTAGGCCAATAGCGATACCAGGTTTGGGGCTAGCAGTGTTGCCAGATGCAATATGAGAGCTGCTATTGGGTCGTTGCTATGACGTCAGCATTGCCCCACGGTCGACGAAAATAGACTGGTTGACCTTACTATGCTCCTTCTACGGTGGTGGAAGCCCACTGTATGCATATTTACCTCATTGTTTCTTTTTTCTGTGTCCTTAACACGGTGACTGCGATACGACCTATCTGTGAGTCGTTTGAATAAGTTTTAACAATATTTTAAAATTAAAGATAGTTGATGGACCCAGTTAATGTTTGGAATATATATTTAAAATTTCTAGCATCTTTTGAATTTAAATTAGTTGAATACTGAACTTCAGTTCTACCCATGGTAGTCCACGTGTTAATATTTGAAGCAACATTTCGCTTCCTCAGAAAATAGTTGATATAATTCAGAGTTTCAGATTAATAACTAAAATATTGCAGTCGAATAAATAACTCCCGTTCTGGATTTCTATCTTTGCTCAAGATGAGAAAAATTCGACGCTCTCACGCCATGCAGGGTGGTCAGTTTTCATTGTTTATTTATGCACAGAAGTGTCCTCCTACAAGAGCATTTTTGCTTTGAGTTTTTAAACAGGGTCCGCTGTTTTAATTACGCCTAGAGTAACTGACGAAACCACGGCACCGAAAAATTAATACAACGAATGTATTTTTGGGGCAACTTTGTTTATGTGACTACAATGAAGCGCATTCTATCTATTTCAGCATTATTAGTTTTATATTCCATAGCACATAAACTTTTACAATATTCCCTTTTCAAGAAAAAATTCAGGACTTGAATATTCATGCCCCATTTGAAGTAATTCCCTCATGGAACGACTTTGGAAAGCGCA
The DNA here is from genome assembly GCA_030386875.1 of Morinoia aosen. NCBI lineage: Eukaryota > Metazoa > Arthropoda > Malacostraca > Amphipoda > Talitridae > Morinoia > Morinoia aosen. Next base: position 17,445,589 of record CM059559.1, read on the forward strand.
TAAATGCGCTGAAGTTTATACCATGTTCTTATCAACGGCAGTTTCTGACTAACATAGACTCCGGCGTCCGCCCCCATACTCTTCAATCTCCCCTACGATGATCAGTGACCATCTCAATGAATGAAAAATGCATTCTTACCTTTGGGCTTTTAATTGGGAAATGAATAGAATATCTCTGAAGCATCACTGCTTCGCATGTTTTTGTGCCGCTGTAATTAATATCGCGTTCTTGTAGGGGATCTTAGTTGATTTCTGAACAGTATTTCATTTCTGCCTGGAATTCAATGAGCTGTGGTAGAGCTTTCTTAAACAATATTGACTGCTGTTCTGGATCCTGAGTACTCTACGATTTCCTCAAGTATTTTCTTCAGGTTCTTCGGCGCATTCCACTTCGTCCCTCGTTTGCATCCTACATCACACCTACACAAGTTTGTCCATTTGCATGCTCTCGTATTTTACGTTGGCGAAGAACAACTTGTCACTCCAGATATGTAACTGGAAGAAGATCCGAATCTTTTTCGCCGTTCTCGCGCTGCTATCGATTTCAAATTCCCCATTTGCTCGTTCCCTCTGTTCGTTCTCTCGCTCTTCTCCTCTATATTGGCGCGGGAATCAAAGGTTTTCTCGGACCCCGTCGCTCGCTACCGAGGGGTCCAAAGAGGGGTCCAGAAGCCTCGTGACCGAATAAAGCTTCTCTTTTACTGAGTCGTGTACATTTTGCTGAGCCCCGAGATTGCCTTTGCATTTTTCATGTCGTGAGGTGAAGAGAAAGCTGCTCAAGCCTTCCCATGCCGCACGAATAATAGATTTATCTACTCCCTCAAAACACCATCCGCAAAGATCGATCTGCATTATGCGATTCAAGTGTTCTGTCTCTAGAAACATAAAGATATTTTGCTCGTCAGTTTGTGCCTTCCGATTCAAGATCACTTCTGCGATTTTCATGGCAGGAACTATTTTATTTCCTGGATACTTTTTATAGTTTGGTCAAAATTTTACGTTTTTTGCGCCCGGCTTAACCCAACCTTGCCGCAGGATGACGAGGTGTTGGCAGTCTAGGGCAAGAGTGATCAGTTAATCAGAACAAAGAGACTTAGGCTATTGTGAGCAAAGTTTGCCTCATTGAACTCATTATATTTCAGAGGAAATGCATGTACTCAAATCTAAAGGTGTTCATTTGGTTTAGTGAAGCTGTACACTGACTAAAATATCTCCACTGAAATTTTGTTCTTCCGCTGTCTTTTTCAAGAATGAAACTGAATGGAAAATCCTGGGGATTCTTCGCCCGCCTCCTACTCGGGAACGACCGTAAAACCTGAGATAATTTTTTTTTCGCTTGGACCAGGACTTACGATCCACTTCTTCAAGAATTGGCGGGATTTTGCATGTAAATAAACTGTATTCTTCGGAGTTGGAATACAACTAATCTCTTGCATTTTGCAGGAGCGTACATGAAAATTATCGTGCGCGTTTGTAGTTGTTGTTAACGTTCAAGTTAGAGCGTTGTAACGATGCCTCTGTTGTTAACGTTCAAGTTAGAGCGTTGTAACGATGCCTCTGTTGTTAACGTTCAAGTTAGAACGTTGTAACGATGCCTTTGTTGTTAACGTTCAAGTTAGAGCGTTGTAACGATGCCTCTGTTGTTAACGTTCAAGTTAGAGCGTTGTAACGATGCCTTTGTTGTTAACGTTCAAGTTAGAGCGTTGTAACTATGCCTCTGTTGTTAACGTTCAAGTTAGAGCGTTGTAACGATGCCTCTGTTGTTAACGTTCAAGTTAGAGCGTTGTAACGATGCCTCTGTTGTTAACGTTTAAGTTAGAGCGTTGTAACGATGCCTTTGTTGTTAACGTTTAAGTTAGAGCGTTGTAACGATGCCTTTGTTGTTAACGTTCAAGTTAGAGTGTTGTAACTATGCCTCTGTTGTTAACGTTCAAGTTAGAGCGTTGTAACGATGCCTCTGTTGTTAACGTTCAAGTTAGAGCGTTGTAACGATGCCTTCGATGTTAACGTTCAAGTTAGAGCGTTGTAACGATGCCTTTGTTGTTAACGTTCAAGTTAGAGCGTTGTAACGATGCCTTTGTTGTTAACGTTCAAGTTAGAGCGTTGTAACGATGCCTTTGTTGTTAACGTTCAAGTTAGAGCGTTGTAACGATGCCTCTGTTGTAACGTTCAAGTTAGAGCGTTGTAACGATGCCTCTGTTGTTAACGTTCAAGTTAGAGCGTTGTAACGATGCCTCTGTTGTTAACGTTCAAGTTAGAGCGTTGTAACGATGCCTTCGATGTTAACGTTCAAGTTAGAGCGTTGTAACGATGCTTCTGTTGTTAACGTTCAAGTTAGAGCGTTGTAACGATGCCTCTGTTGTTAAAGTTCAAGTTAGAGCGTTGTAACGATGCCTCTGTTGTTAACGTTCAAGTTAGAGCGTTGTAACGATGCCTCTGTTGTTAACGTTCGAGTTAGAGCGTTGTAACGATGCCTCTGTTGTTAACGTTCAAGTTAGAGCGTTGTAACGATGCCTTCGATGTTAACGTTCAAGTTAGAGCGTTGTAACGATGCCTCTGTTGTTAACGTTCAAGTTAGAGCGTTGTAACGATGCCTTCGATGTTAACGTTCAAGTTAGAGCGTTATAACGATGCCTCTGTTGTTAACGTTCAAGTTAGAGCGTTGTAACGATGCCTTTGTTGTTAACGTTCAAGTTAGAGCGTTGTAACGATGCCTTTGTTGTTAACGTTCAAGTTAGAGCGTTGTAACGATGCCTTCGATGTTAACGTTCAAGTTAGAGCGTTGTAACGATGCCTTCGATGTTAACGTTCAAGTTAGAGCGTTGTAACGATGCCTTTGTTGTTAACGTTCAAGTTAGAGCGTTGTAACGATGCCTTCGATGTTAACGTTCAAGTTAGAGCGTTGTAACGATGCCTCTGTTGTTAACGTTCAAGTTAGAGCGTTGTAACGATGCCTTTGATGTTAACGTTCAAGTTAGAGCGTTGTAACGATGCCTCTGTTGTTAACGTTCAATTTAGAGCGTTGTAACGATGCCTTTGTTGTGAACGTTCAAGTTAGAGCGTTGTAACGATGCCTTTGATGTTAACGTTCAAGTTAGAGCGTTGTAACGATGCCTTTGTTGTTAACGTTCAAGTTAGAGCGTTGTAACGATGCCTTTGTTGTTAACGTTCAAGTTAGAGCGTTGTAACGATGCCTTTGTTGTTAACGTTCAAGTTAGAGCGTTGTAACGATGCCTCTGTTGTTAACGTTCAAGTTAGAGCGTTGTAACGATGCCTTTGTTGTTAACGTTCAAGTTAGAGCGTTGTAACGATGCCTTCGATGTTAACGTTCAAGTTAGAGCGTTGTAACGATGCCTCTGTTGTTAACGTTCAAGTTAGAGCGTTGTAACGATGCCTTTGTTGTTAACGTTCAAGTTAGAGCGTTGTAACGATGCCTTTGTTGTTAACGTTCAAGTTAGAGCGTTGTAACGATGCCTTTGTTGTTAACGTTCAAGTTAGAGCGTTGTAACGTTGCCTTTGTTGTTAACGTTCAAGTTAGAGCGTTGTAACGATGCCTTTGTTGTTAACGTTCAAGTTAGAGCGTTGTAACGATGCCTTTGTTGTTAACGTTCAAGTTAGAGCGTTGTAACGATGTCTTTGATGTCAACGTTCAAGTTAGAGCGTTGTAACGATGCCTTTGATGTTAACGTTCAAGTTAGAGCGTTGTAACGATGCCTCTGTTGTTAACGTTCAAGTTAGAGCGTTGTAACGATGCCTCTGTTGTTAACGTTCAAGTTAGAGCGTTGTAACGATGCCTTTGTTGTTAACGTTCAAGTTAGAGCGTTTTAACGATGCCTCTGTTGTTAACGTTCAAGTTAGAGCGTTGTAACGATGCCTTTGATGTTAACGTTCAAGTTAGAGCGTTGTAACGATGCCTCTGTTGTTAACGTTCAAGTTAGAGCGTTGTAACGATTCCTCTGTTGTTAACGTTCAAGTTAGAGCGTTGTAACGATGCCTCTGTTGTTAACGTTCAAGTTAGAGCGTTGTAACGATGCCTCTGTTGTAACGTTCAAGTTAGAGCGTTGTAACGATGCCTCTGTTGTTAACGTTCAAGTTAGAGCGTTGTAACGATGCCTTCGATGTTAACGTTCAAGTTAGAGCGTTGTAACGATGCCTCTGTTGTTAACGTTCAAGTTAGAGCGTTGTAACGATGCCTCTGTTGTTAACGTTCAAGTTAGAGCGTTGTAACGATGCCTCTGTTGTTAACGTTCAAGTTAGAGCGTTGTAACGATGCCTCTGTTGTTAACGTTCAAGTTAGAGCGTTGTAACGATGCCTCTGTTGTTAACGTTCAAGTTAGAGCGTTGTAACGATGCCTCTGTTGTTAACGTTCAAGTTAGAGCGTTGTAACGATGCCTCTGTTGTTAACGTTCAAGTTAGAGCGTTGTAACGATGCCTCTGTTGTTACCGTTCAAGTTAGAGCGTTGTAACGATGCCTTTGTTGTTAACGTTGAAGTTATAGCGTTGTAACGATGCCTCTGTTGGTAACGTTCAAGTTAGAGCGTTGTAACGATGCCTTTGATGTTAACGTTCAAGTTAGAGCGTTGTAACGATGCCTCTGTTGTTAACGTTCAAGTTAGAGCGTTGTAACGATGCCTTTGTTGTGAACGTTCAAGTTAGAGCGTTGTAACGATGCCTTTGATGTTAACGTTCAAGTTAGAGCGTTGTAACGATGCCTTTGTTGTTAACGTTCAAGTTAGAGCGTTGTAACGATGCCTTTGTTGTTAACGTTCAAGTTAGAGCGTTGTAACGATGCCTTTGTTGTTAACGTTCAAGTTAGAGCGTTGTAACGATGCCTCTGTTGTTAACGTTCAAGTTAGAGCGTTGTAACGATGCCTTTGTTGTTAACGTTCAAGTTAGAGCGTTGTAACGATGCCTTCGATGTTAACGTTCAAGTTAGAGCGTTGTAACGATGCCTCTGTTGTTAACGTTCAAGTTAGAGCGTTGTAACGATGCCTTCGATGTTAACGTTCAAGTTAGAGCGTTGTAACGATGCCTCTGTTGTTAACGTTCAAGTTAGAGCGTTGTAACGATGCCTTCGATGTTAACGTTCAAGTTAGAGCGTTGTAACGATGCTTCTGTTGTTAACGTTCAAGTTAGAGCGTTGTAACGATGCCTCTGTTGTTAAAGTTCAAGTTAGAGCGTTGTAACGATGCCTCTGTTGTTAACGTTCAAGTTAGAGCGTTGTAACGATGCCTCTGTTGTTAACGTTCGAGTTAGAGCGTTTTACTTTTAACGATGCCTCTGTTGTTAACGTTCAAGTTAGAGCGTTGTAACGATGCCTTCAATGTTAACGTTCAAGTTAGAGCGTTGTAACGATGCCTCTGTTGTTAACGTTCAAGTTAGAGCGTTGTAACGATGCCTTCGATGTTAACGTTCAAGTTAGAGCGTTGTAACGATGCCTCTGTTGTTAACGTTCAAGTTAGAGCGTTGTAACGATGCCTTCGATGTTAACGTTCAAGTTAGAGCGTTGTAACGATGCCTTTGTTGTTAACGTTCAAGTTAGAGCGTTGTAACGATGCCTTCGATGTTAACGTTCAAGTTAGAGCGTTGTAACGATGCCTTTGTTGTTAACGTTCAAGTTAGAGCGTTGTAACGATGCCTTCGATGTTAACGTTCAAGTTAGAGCGTTGTAACGATGCCTTTGTTGGTAACGTTCAAGTTAGAGCGTTGTAACGATGCCTTCGATGTTAACGTTCAAGTTAGAGCGTTGTAACGATGCCTCTGTTGTTAACGTTCAAGTTAGAGCGTTGTAACGATGCCTTTGATGTTAACGTTCAAGTTAGAGCGTTGTAACGATGCCTCTGTTGTTAACGTTCAATTTAGAGCGTTGTAACGATGCCTTTGTTGTGAACGTTCAAGTTAGAGCGTTGTAACGATGCCTTTAATGTTAACGTTCAAGTTAGAGCGTTGTAACGATGCCTTTGTTGTTAACGTTCAAGTTAGAGCGTTGTAACGATGCCTTTGTTGTTAACGTTCAAGTTAGAGCGTTGTAACGATGCCTCTGTTGTTAACGTTCAAGTTAGAGCGTTGTAACGATGCCTCTGTTGTTAACGTTCAAGTTAGAGCGTTGTAACGATGCCTTTGTTGTTAACGTTCAAGTTAGAGCGTTGTAACGATGCCTTCGATGTTAACGTTCAAGTTAGAGCGTTGTAACGATGCCTCTGTTGTTAACGTTCAAGTTAGAGCGTTGTAACGATGCCTTCGATGTTAACGTTCAAGTTAGAGTGTTGTAACGATGCCTCTGTTGTTAACGTTCAAGTTAGAGCGTTGTAACGATGCCTTCGATGTTAACGTTCAAGTTAGAGCGTTGTAACGATGCCTCTGTTGTTAACGTTCAAGTTAGGGCGTTGTAACGATGCCTCTGTTGTTAACGTTCAAGTTAGAGCGTTGTAACGATGCCTCTGTTGTTAACGTTCAAGTTAGAGCGTTGTAACGATGCCTCTGTTGTTAACGTTCGAGTTAGAGCGTTGTAACGATGCCTCTGTTGTTAACGTTCAAGTTAGAGCGTTGTAACGATGCCTTCGATGTTAACGTTCAAGTTAGAGCGTTGTAACGATGCCTCTGTTGTTAACGTTCAAGTTAGAGCGTTGTAACGATGCCTTCGATGTTAACGTTCAAGTTAGAGCGTTGTAACGATGCCTCTGTTGTTAACGTTCAAGTTAGAGCGTTGTAACGATGCCTTCGATGTTAACGTTCAAGTTAGAGCGTTGTAACGATGCCTCTGTTGTAAACGTTCAAGTTAGAGCGTTGTAACGATGCCTTTGTTGTTAACGTTCAAGTTAGAGCGTTGTAACGATGCCTTCGATGTTAAGGTTCAAATTAGAGCGTTGTAACGATGCCTCTGTTGTTAACGTTCAAGTTAGAGCGTTGTAACGATGCCTTCGATGTTAACGTTCAAGTTAGAGCGTTGTAACGATGCCTTTGTTGTTAACGTTCAAGTTAGAGCGTTGTAACGATGCCTTCGATGTTAACGTTCAAGTTAGAGCGTTGTAACGATGCCTTTGTTGTTAACGTTCAAGTTAGAGCGTTGTAACGATGCCTTCGATGTTAACGTTCAAGTTAGAGCGTTGTAACGATGCCTTTGTTGTTAACGTTCAAGTTAGAGCGTTGTAACGATGCCTTCGATGTTAACGTTCAAGTTAGAGCGTTGTAACGATGCCTCTGTTGTTAACGTTCAAGTTAGAGCGTTGTAACGATGCCTTCGATGTTAACGTTCAAGTTAGAGCGTTGTAACGATGCCTCTGTTGTTAACGTTCAAGTTAGAGCGTTGTAACGATGCCTTTGTTGTTAACGTTCAAGTTAGAGCGTTGTAACGATGCCTCTGTTGTTAACGTTCAAGTTAGAGCGTTGTAACGATGCCTTTGTTGTTAACGTTCAAGTTAGAGCGTTGTAACGATGCCTCTGTTGTTAACGTTCAAGTTAGAGCGTTGTAACGATGCCTCTGTTGTTAACGTTCAAGTTAGAACTAAGCGTTTAAGCGATGCTTTTACAAAATGCGATTTAATTCATGTCACGTATTTTGTAAGGAAAATGAAAGATCCCCAACTACAAAATGTTAACTATTGAACAAATATTTAGCAATAACTACGGCTTAGTCCGATAAATGTTTTCACATCACATTCAGAAAATGTAAAAAATGCTCACAACCTATTCTACGCAATCCACTGTAGAAAAAATAAAACATTAGAAGTTGTAATTGTTAAATTAACTTAGAGCTTATTTATCGTGCAACATGAGTGTTCGAAAACAAATCAAATCTTTTTTGATGCAAATGGGGATCGCTGGCCTTCACGCGTGCGTGCTTTGCTGTCGCCGAGATGATGAGACGCGAGGTACACTTCGTCTGGTGCAGCGTGTCTGTAACACGGTAAAGGAAACAAGGTAGGTTCAAACAAATCTTTTTTCGTTGACGGTGTAGTTTTGCTGACGTCACGGCTACGAACCAATAGCAGCTCTCATATTGCATCTAGTAGCACTGCTACCCCTAAATCTGGCTCACTATTAGCCCAACGACATCACGTTTTGGTGACGTCATAAAGTTTGTTCGAAATAAAGCCTTTCTATTGGCCAGCCGAAGATGAGAAGGTGTATTTTCTCCCATATATATGACCCTTCCTTGTTTCCTCTACCGTGTTCTGTAACCAAAACCAGTTTTGGAAGACGTCTGTAAGATTTTAGCCTATGTTGGTGTCCATAAATGCATGATACCTTAAAATCTTACTTAATAATGCCCTTGGTGTGTTTATTTAATCATATATTTGGTTGGTGGGCGCTTCTTCCCCGTCTCTCCGTGATGCTCATAAGGATGCTCAATGACCGTATCTGTGATACGAGTTTTACCAGTGCGCAAGTACAAGAATATTTTAATCGCAGGTTCTATTGGTATGGATATATTTGTTTGTCATCCACATCTGGAAAATTTATTCGAGGAAAATGTTGAATCCGGTCATTTCTGACGGGCCATGTACACTAATAATTTTATAATTGTCATTCGCAGACCCTTGAGGTTCAGTCATACATACTCGTACATTTGGGCTCTTTCCATCCATTGCAGAGCGTCAACTAGAGCTCATGCGCGGTGATGTGGTGCTCTCAAATCCTCACCTTGTTGCTCAAAGCAAACATTGACGTATATTTCCCTCCAGTTAAAAAACTAAAAAAATTAGAGAGTTTAAACTAAGAAATTGGCGAGCTTAAACCAAGAAATTAGCGAGTTTCGACTAAGAAATTAGTGAGTTTAAGCTAAGAAATTAGTGAGTTTAGACTAAGAAATTGAAGTTGTTTCAACTAAGAAATGAGCGAGTTGTTTAAACTAAGAAATGAGCGAGTTTTGTATGTTACTTGATATCTTCAAGCGATCAAGCACACAGTCGACACATAGACAAGAATCCCAGCCGTTTCACATTCAAGTTGCGTCATGTGAGTGGACGTAACCAAGTACAGACTAGAAGAGGATTGTATAATTGTAGGGCGAATATGCAGTGTCCTAACCCACAAAACACAGAATTTTAGGGCACTCAAGTTAGAGGCGTGGTGTTCATCGCAGGGTTGCCAAACTGGCTTTTCCTCGCCATGTTACTAACTAGGAACTAGGCCACTCTGCCTGAAAGCCATCTACGCCGCTATTGAGGTGAAATTATCACTTGATCAACTCTGCCAGTTTTGACCTCTGATTTGTGTGTTAGGACACTGCGTAATTGCCCTCCAATTATTTTCAAGAAGTGTAAATATTTTGGTCCAAAATAGAGTACACTGGCCACCGCTAGAATTTCAACAAAGAGTAGGCGCAAGGAACAATTATAGCTTTGAGTTACCATTCTAATTATAGTTATTCTTATTTATTATAACTCCAAGTGCCATTCGCAGAATTTTCAGCTGTTGATCTCGCTCATACAAGCAGTTTTTAACGAATACATGATCGCTTCATTTACGCAGGGAATGATTGCAGTATAAACTTAGAGGCTTGAGTAGTCAGACACAATCTTGAAGGCCAGCTAAACTTACATGTGTAATAGCTGTACAATACTTCATGTATAATAGAAAATATTTCAGTTTTTCTTTGTTTTGTGGGAAGTCATGCAATAAGATTTTAAGCTTCGTTTTTTATTCTCTTCGCTGTGGGGACTCTGAAAGCAGGTTAGTTGATGTGAGGTGTGTCTGAGGCAATTCCTATACACAAGACCGTGTTTACGGCCACGACTGTAAATGAAACCAAGATTGCTGTATGTATACGACGATGATGGTGAATCAAATGAACACTATGTATGCGGTGGTGACTAGATGAAAAAAGACTATGTATACGGCGGTGACTGTAAATGAAACGATGATTATGTATACGGCGGTGACTGTGAATGAAAAGAAGACTATGCATACGGCGGTGACTCTGAAAGAAAAAAAAGACTATGTATACGGCGGTGGCCTTGAACATACCTAAGTTAGCATCGTTGAATTGAAGCTCACGTTGTCTTATTGCAAATGCAAAAAAAAGATACAATTTAACTCGCGTGATTCGGACACTACGTCATTTCATCTCCCAGCATGACATTAAATGTCCAACAGTTTGTGTTGGTTGATCCCTGCCCGTAGACACCAACAGCCCAGTCTAACTTTTTCCCCTCCTGCATTCATGTTTTTCGCCGCCTAAGCGATTTAATCGCCTAAATTGTTTTAGCGGCGAAAAACATGCATGCAGGAGGCGAAAAAGTTAGACTGGGCGTACGTCGCAGACGAGCCGGAGAAAGCAAAGACGGCTTGACGTCGAGAAAAGTAATATCGAGTCTAAAAAATATCGAGACTTGGTGCTGAAAGAGTGATGTTACCCTAGAACCCACACTTTTTCGACACAGATATCACCAAAAAACTTTCTCTTTTGAACAAACGTTTTAGAACAGTACACGTGAAAAATTTTCTGAAACATACGAAATTTGGTGTTAAAAAAAAAAAAAAACATCGGCATCTTTGGGATGCTTTATTTCCAATCAAGCCTGATACATATGATCTTGAACATAGGTTTTTCAAATGTCTTATAACTAACACTATATATAGGACACCATGACAGTTCCCCCGTAAAGCCGGTACCCATTTCCGACACCTGGGCTGAGTGGGGTATTGTGCTTGAGCTTTCCCTTATACCCAACGGGGAAAATCGCCGCGCCAGCGCCGGGATACGAACCCTCGTCTCCAACATACAAGGCCGATCCCTTAACCACTGTGCCACGGCGAGTTAAAGGAGTGGAGTCTCTCAAAAATACATATATTTCGATATCATTCACTTTCGCCGCAGGTATCACAAAAAAAAGAGACAACCTCTATCGTTTGAACGAACGTTTTGGAACAATATTCTTACAAGTCGCCTTTTCCTGTTTCAAGACATTGTGCTGCTTTTTGGGCAGACAACGGCGGAAAATGTGAAGGCTCTGAACCAAGTACCTTCAAACTTCAAGTCAACCTTCGAGTAAAAGTTCAAGTCAACCTTCAAGTCAACCTTCAAGTCAACCTTCAAGTCAACCATCAAGTCAACCTTCATGTCAACCATCAAGTCAACCATCAAGTCAACCATCAAGTCAACCTTCAAATCTCCCTTAAAGTCAACCTTCAAGTAAACCTTCAAGTCAACCTTCATGTCAACCATCAAGTCAACCATCAAGTCAACCATCTAGTCAACCTTCAAATCTCCCTTCACGTCTACCTTCAAGTCAACCTTCATGTCAACCATCAAGTCAACCATCAAGTCAACCATCATGTCAACCTTCAAATCTCCCTTCAAGTCAACCTTCAAGTAAACCTTCAAGTAAACCTTCAAGTCAACCTTCGAGTCAACCTTCAAGCCAACCTTCAAGTCAACCTTCAAGTCAACATTCAAGCCAAACATAAAGTCAACCTTCAAACTAACCTTCAAGTCAAACTTCAAGTCAACCTTCAAGTCAACCATCAAGTCAACCTTCAAATCAACCTTCAAGACAACCTTCAAGTCAACCTTCAAGTCAACCTTCGAGTCAACCTTCAAGCCAACCTTCAAGTCAACCTTCAAGTCAAGATTCAAGCCAACCATAAAGTCAACTTTCAAGTAAGCCTTCAAGTCACCCTTCAAGAAGCGGCGTGAGGCAACATAGCAACATTTGTGATGCTTGACGATGAATGCTGGCACAGTCTGCGTACATCTGCGCTTCTGGTTGTGTGGAGTTGTTCTGATGCACATACCCACCAATGGTACAAACACATCAATGGTACAAACACATTAATGGTACACACAAATCAATGGTACACACACATCAATGGTACAAACACATCAATGGTACAAACACATCAATGGTACACACACATCAATGGTACAAACACATCAATGGTACAAACACATCAATGGTACATACACATCAATGGTACGAACACATCAATGGTACAAACACATCAATGGTAAAACACGTAAATGGTACAAACACATCAATGGTACAAACACATCAATGGTACAAACACATCGATGGTACAAACACATCAATGGTACATACACATCAATGGTACATACACATCAATGGTAAAACACGTAAATGGTACAAACACATCAATGGTACAAACACATCAATGGTACAAACACATCGATGGTACAAACACATAAATGGTACACACACATCAATGGTACACACACATCAATGGTACAAACACATCAATCGTACAAACACATCAATGGTACAAACACATCAATCGTACAAACACATCAATGGCACAAACTCACATCAATGGCACAAGCTCACATCAATGGCACAAACTCACATCAATGGTACAAACTCACATCAATAGTACAAACTCACATCAATGGCACAAACTCACATCAATGGTACAAACTCACATCAATGGCACAAACTCACGTCGATGGCACAAACTCACATCGATGGCACAAACTCATATCAATGGCACAAACTCACATCAACGGCACAAACTCACATCAACGGCACAAACTCACATCGATGGCACAAACTCACATCAATGGCACAAACTCACATCAACGGCACAAACTCACATCAACGGCACAAACTCACATCAACGGCACAAACTCACATCGATGGCACAAACTCACATCAATGGCACAAACTCATATCAACGGCACAAACTCACATCAATGGCACAAACTCATATCAACGGCACAAACTCACATCAATGGCACAAACTCACATCAACGGCACAAACTCACATCAATGGCACAAACTCACATCAACGGCACAAACTCATATCAATGGCACAAACTCATATCAACGGCACAAACTCACATCAACGGCACAAACTCACATCATAACGATCAGACTAATTATAAAATTTAGGGCAAAAACCACACCACAAAGCATATTATTTTTTCAAAAATTAAAAAAAACATATTTGTGGTCATCTATAAGAACGTTTCGGGCCGAAACCCATCATCAGCTAGGAAATCTGGAATAATACAAAAAGTCGTACGTAAAATAGAAAAACATGAGCCAGATATTTGAACAAAAAACATTTATAAAGCAAAAAATTTTTTATAACAGACACGAAAACTGCACCAGCTACGCATCACAAAGGAACAAAAGACAAAACGCTTAAAAAATAAAATCGAAGCTAACTATCCTAAGATCACAAAGGGACGGAAGGGCAAGTGACCACTGGAATTCGGTGAGAGTAACTGACTAACCAACTAAAAGTAGAGGATGCGCACTTTGCATGTCGTTGAGCTCAGGTTTAGATTTATGAATATGCAGAGATTCTAATATTCTAAGTTTTATGGAAGAACTAGAGGAGCCAATGATAGAAAAGTCAGAGTCTGAGATTTTTACGTTACATTGAAAATCAGTGTGTGAACGGATCGAAGAGTGGGATGGGTGGCAAAGACGTGCACCTGTTCTATGACTGATTCCAACGTGCTCAGCTCGCCTAACGCGCAAAGTTCGGTTCGTAGAACCAACATATGCAGATGCACACTGTGCACAACGAAAACGATAAACTAAGCAAGAGCGGAGACACATTGGAATTTTGTCTTTGTAATGGAACAAGGAACCTATTGTAAAGGAATTGACAGGGATGAGCTTGAGGGAAATTTGGGGAAAGTAGGTTGACACAAGTTGCAATAATTCACGTTTCAATTTTTCAGATTGCTGACCAAAGTATGGCATTGAAACATACATATCCAATTTCGCAGCGGTCAAAGGCGTAAGATCAGCTTTGTGTATGCTATCCAGAAAATACCTAATTTTTGATTCAACTAAATTAAGAGGAAAACCATTGTCAGTAAAAAAAGAACGTAAAAATTGTAGTTCAGCATGTAAAACCTCATATGTCGAGCAGATCTTATAAGCTCTAGATAGCAGAGTTTTAATTGCATTGATTTTAAATTTAAAAGAACAAAAACTAAAAAAACTAGAACCAAGGCCCGAAAAAGAGGGTTTCCTAAACACAGAAGTTTCCAGCGTGCCATTGCGCCTGGTGACCATGGTATCTAAAAACGCTAACTGGTTGTTGCTTTCGCATTCCATGGTGAAATTAATTGAATCGTGTTTACTATTAAGATATTCAAGGAAGAGATGGGGATGAGAGGGGTCCTTAAACAAAACGAAACTATCATCGATGTATCTCTGATAAAATACTGGGGCAAACTCTTGAGGACAATCCCGCAACCAAGCCTTTTCGTGATGGCTCATAAAAAGATTGGCAAACGTTGGCCCCAGGGGAAGTCCCATCCCCAGACCATCAAGCTGCCTGTATAATTTGCCTGTATATATATCAGAGATACATCGATGATAGTTTCGTTTTGTTTAAGGACCCCTCTCATCCCCATCTCTTCCTTGAATATCTTAATAGTAAACACGATTCAATTAATTTCACCATGGAATGCGAAAGCAGCAACCAGTTAGCGTTTTTAGATACCATGGTCACCAGGCGCAATGGCACGCTGGAAACTTCTGTGTTTAGGAAACCCTCTTTTTCGGGCCTTGGTTCTAGTTTTTTTAGTTTTTGTTCTTTTAAATTTAAAATCAATGCAATTAAAACTCTGCTATCTAGAGCTTATAAGATCTGCTCGACATATGAGGTTTTACATGCTGAACTACAATTTTTACGTTCTTTTTTTACTGACAATGGTTTTCCTCTTAATTTAGTTGAATCAAAAATTAGGTATTTTCTGGATAGCATACACAAAGCTGATCTTACGCCTTTGACCGCTGCGAAATTGGATATGTATGTTTCAATGCCATACTTTGGTCAGCAATCTGAAAAATTGAAACGTGAATTATTGCAACTTGTGTCAACCTACTTTCCCCAAATTTCCCTCAAGCTCATCCCTGTCAATTCCTTTACAATAGGTTCCTTGTTCCATTACAAAGACAAAATTCCAATGTGTCTCCGCTCTTGCTTAGTTTATCGTTTTCGTTGTGCACAGTGTGCATCTGCATATGTTGGTTCTACGAACCGAACTTTGCGCGTTAGGCGAGCTGAGCACGTTGGAATCAGTCATAGAACAGGTGCACGTCTTTGCCACCCATCCCACTCTTCGATCCGTTCACACACTGATTTTCAATGTAACGTAAAAATCTCAGACTCTGACTTTTCTATCATTGGCTCCTCTAGTTCTTCCATAAAACTTAGAATATTAGAATCTCTGCATATTCATAAATCTAAACCTGAGCTCAACGACATGCAAAGTGCGCATCCTCTACTTCTAGTTGGTTAGTCAGTTACTCTCACCGAATTCCAGTGGTCACTTGCCCTTCCGTCCCTTTGTGATCTTAGGATAGTTAGCTTCGATTTTATTTTTTAAGCGTTTTGTCTTTTGTTCCTTTGTGATGCGTAGCTGGTGCAGTTTTCGTGTCTGTTATAAAAAATTTTTTGCTTTATAAATGTTTTTTGTTCAAATATCTGGCTCATGTTTTTCTATTTTACTTACGACTTTTTGTATTATTCCAGATTTCCTAGCTGATGATGGGTTTCGGCCCGAAACGTTCTTATAGATGACCACAAATATGTTTTTTTAATTTTTGAAAAAATAATATGCTTTGTGGTGTGGTTTTTGCCCTAAATTTTATAAACTCACATCAATGGCACAAACTCACATCAACGGCACAAACTCACATCAACGGCACAAACTCACATCAACGGCACAAACTCACATCAACGGCACAAACTCACATCAACGGCACAAACTCACATCAACGGCACAAACTCACGTCGATGGCACAAACTCACATCGATGGCACAAACTCATATCAATGGCACAAGCTCACATCAACGGCACAAACTCACATCAACGGCACAAACTCACATCGATGGCACAAACTCACATCAATGGCACAAACTCACATCAACGGCACAAACTCACATCAACGGCACAAACTCACATCAACGGCACAAACTCACATCAACGGCACAAACTCACATCAACGGCACAAACTCACATCAACGGCACAAACTCACATCAACGGCACAAACTCACATCAACGGCACAAACTCACATCAACGGCACAAACTCATATCAACGGCACAAACTCATATCAACGGCACAAACTCACATCAACGGCACAAACTCACATCAACGGCACAAACTCACATCAACGGCACAAACTCACAT
The DNA here is from genome assembly GCA_030386875.1 of Morinoia aosen. Taxonomy (NCBI): domain Eukaryota; kingdom Metazoa; phylum Arthropoda; class Malacostraca; order Amphipoda; family Talitridae; genus Morinoia; species Morinoia aosen. The sequence continues at coordinate 17,461,713 of CM059559.1, forward strand.
CAACGGCACAAACTCACATCAACGGCACAAACTCACATCAACGGCACAAACTCACATCAACGGCACAAACTCACATCAACGGCACAAACTCACATCAATGGCACAAACTCACATCAACGGCACAAACTCACATCAACGGCACAAACTCACATCAACGGCACAAACTCACATCAACGGCACAAACTCACATCAACGGCACAAACTCACATCAACGGCACAAACTCACATCAACGGCACAAACTCACATCAATGGCACAAACTCATATCAACGGCACAAACTCACATCAATGGCACAAACTCACATCAATGGCACAAACTCATATCAACGGCACAAACTCACAACAATGGCACAAACTCACATCAATGGCACAAACTCATATCAACGGCACAAACTCACATCAATGGCACATCTCACATCAATGGCACAAACTCATATCAACGGCACAAACTCACATCAATGGCACAAACTCACATCAACGGCACAAACTCACATCAATGGCACAAACTCACATCAATGGCACAAACTCACATCAATGGCACAAACTCACATCAACGGCACAAGCTCACATCAATGGCACAAACTCACATCAACGGCACAAACTCACATCAATGGCACAAACTCACATCGATGGCACAAACTCATATCAACGGTACAATCTCACATCAATGGCACAAACTCACATCAATGGCACAAACTCATATCAATGGCACAAACTCACATCAATGACACAAACTCACATCAATGGCACAAACTCACATCAATGGCACAAACTCACATCAATGGCACAAACTCATATCAACGGCACAAACTCACATCAATGGCACAAACTCACATCAATGGCACAAACTCATATCAACGGCACAAACTCACATCAATGGCACAAACTCACATCAATGGCACAAACTCACATCAACGGCACAAACTCACATCAATGGCACAAACTCACATCAATGGCACAAACTCACATCAATGGCACAAACTCACATCGATGGCACAAACTCATATCAACGGTACAATCTCACATCAATGACACAAACTCACATCAATGGCACAAACTCACATCAATGGCACAAACTCACATCAATGGCACAAACTCACATCGATGGCACAAACTCATATCAACGGTACAATCTCACATCAATGACACAAACTCACATCAATGGCACAAACTCACATCAATGGCACAAACTCACATCAATGGCACAAACTCATATCAATGGCACAAACTCACATCAATGGCACAAACTCACATCAATGGCACAAACTCACATCGATGGCACAAACTCATATCAACGGTACAATCTCACATCAATGACACAAACTCACATCAATGGCACAAACTCACATCAATGGCACAAACTCACATCGATGGCACAAACTCATATCAACGGTACAATCTCACATCAATGACACAATCTCACATCAACGGCACAAACTCACATCAATGGCACAAACTCACATCGATGGCACAAACTCATATCAACGGTACAATCTCACGTCAATGACACAATCTCACATCAACGGCACAAACTCACATCAATGGCACAAACTCACATCGATGGCACAAACTCATATCAACGGTACAATCTCACATCAATCGTACCGAAGTAGACTGCCATACATATTACGGGAAGTAGACTGTCATGCGTATTACGGAAGTAGACTGTCATATGTATTACGGAAGTAGACTGTCATGGATATTACAGAAGTAGACTGCCATACATATTACGGAAGTAGACTGTCATATGTATTACGGAAGTAGACTGTCATGCGTATTACGCAAGTAGACTGTCATGCGTATTACGGAAGTAGACTGTCATGCGTATTACGGAAGTAGACTGTCATGCGTATTACGGAAGTAGACTGCCATACATATTACGGAAGTAGACTGTCATATGTATTACGGAAGTAGACTGTCATGGATATTACAGAAGTAGACTGCCATACATATTACGGAAGTAGACTGTCATATGTATTACGGAAGTAGACTGTCATGCGTATTACGCAAGTAGACTGTCATGCGTATTACGGAAGTAGACTGTCATGCGTATTACGGAAGTAGACTGCCATACATGTTACGGAAGTAGACTGTCATATGTATTACGGAAGTAGACTGTCATGGATATTACAGAAGTAGACTGCCATACATATTACGGAAGTAGACTGTCATATGTATTACGGAAGTAGACTGTCATGCGTATTACGCAAGTAGACTGTCATGCGTATTACGGAAGTAGACTGTCATGCGTATTACGGAAGTAGACTGCCATACATATTACGGAAGTAGACTGTCATATGTATTACGGAAGTAGACTGTCATGCCTATTACGCAAGTAGACTGTCATGCGTATTACGGAAGTAGACTGCCATACATATTACGGAAGTAGACTGTCATATGTATTACGGAAGTAGACTGCCATACATATTACGGAAGTAGACTGTCATATGTATTACGGAAGTAGACTGTCATGCGTATTACGCAAGTAGACTGTCATTCGTATTACGGAAGTAGACTGTCATGCGTATTACGGAAGTAGACTGTCATGCGTATTACGGAAGTAGACTGCCATACATATTACGGAAGTAGACTGTCATATGTATTACGGAAGTAGACTGTCATATGTATTACGGAAGTAGACTGTCATGCGTATTACGGAAGTAGACTGCCATACATATTACGGAAGTAGACTGTCATATGTATTACGGAAGTAGACTGCCATACATATTACGGAAGTAGACTGTCATATGTATTACGGAAGTAGACTGCCATACATATTACGGAAGTAGACTGTCATATGTATTACGGAAGTAGACTGTCATGCGTATTACGCAAGTAGACTGTCATGCGTATTACGGAAGTAGACTGCCATACATATTACGGAAGTAGACTGTCATATGTATTACGGAAGTAGACTGTCATGCGTATTACGCAAGTAGACTGTCATGCGTATTACGGAAGTAGACTGCCATACATATTACGGAAGTAGACTGTCATATGTATTACGGAAGTAGACTGCCATACATATTACAGAAGTAGACTGCCATACATATTACGGAAGTAGACTGTCATATGTATTACGGAAGTAGACTGTCATGCGTATTACGCAAGTAGACTGTCATGCGTATTACGGAAGTAGACTGCCATACATATTACGGAAGTAGACTGTCATATGTATTACGGAAGTAGACTGTCATGGATATTACAGAAGTAGACTGCCATACATATTACGGAAGTAGACTGTCATATGTATTACGGAAGTAGACTGTCATGCGTATTACGCAAGTAGACTGTCATGCGTATTACGAAAGTAGACTGCCATACATATTACGGAAGTAGACTGTCATATGTATTACGGAAGTAGACTGTCATGCGTATTACGAAAGTAGACTGCCATACATATTACGGAAGTAGACTGTCATATGTATTACGGAAGTAGACTGTCATGCGTATTACGAAAGTAGACTGCCGTACATATTACGGGAAGTAGACTGTCATGCGTATTACGGAAGTAGACTGTCATATGTATTACGCAAGTAGACTGTCATGCGTATTACGAAAGTAGACTGCCATACATATTACGGAAGTAGACTGTCATATGTATTACGCAAGTAGACTGTCATGCATATTACGAAAGTAGACTGCCATACATATTACGGGAAGTAGACTGTCATGCGTATTACGGAAGTAGACTGTCATGCGTATTACGAAAGTAGACTGCCATACATATTACGGAAGTAGACTGTCATATGTATTACGGAAGTAGACTGTCATGCGTATTACGGAAGTAGACTGCCATACATATTACGGAAGTAGACTGTCATATGTATTACGGAAGTAGACTGTCATGGGTATTACGGAAGTAGACTGCCATACATATTACGGAAGTAGACTGTTATACATATTACGGAAGTAGACTGTCATATGTATTACGGAAGTAGACTGTCATATGTATTACGGAAGTAGACTGTCATGCGTATTACGAAAGTAGACTGCCATACATATTACGGAAGTAGACTGTCATATGTATTACGGAAGTAGACTGTCATATGTATTACGGAAGTAGACTGTCATGCGTATTACGAAAGTAGACTGCCATACATATTACGGAAGTAGACTGTCATATGTATTACGGAAGTAGACTGTCATGGGTATTACGGAAGTAGACTGCCATACATATTACGGAAGTAGACTGTCATATGTATTACGGAAGTAGACTGTCATGCGTATTACGCAAGTAGACTGTCATATGTATTACGGAAGTAGACTGTCATGGGTATTACGGAAGTAGACTGTCATGCGTATTACGAAAGTAGACTGCCATACATATTACGGAAGTAGACTGTCATATGTATTACGGAAGTAGACTGTCATGTTTATTACGGAAGTAGACTGTCATGCGTATTACGGAAGTAGACTGACACACCTATTACGGACCTACATGTTACGAAAAGAAATAACGGAATTTACCTCGGGACACAAACAAACCTAAGGCCCGTTTTGGCAAGCTGCCGGCTCAACACAGCGGTGGACGATAGCACGAGCGCGGTAACTCGTATGTTTATGTAGGTGTTGACAGGGACGGATGTGCCAGAAAAGGAGATCTCAATAACACATCTCGAGTTCTCTAAAGATTTTTGAAACTTTTAATGCCCAGCTTTGGAAGAAGCGTTCATGCGGCAGAGTACTGAGCAAACTTCCTAAAGCGCCACCGCGTCTGAAGGAGATGTTCCTATTACACCTAATCGCAGGACGTGCCTCTACAAAATATTTAGTGATATCAACACCATGATATTTTCTCTGTGCTGGTTGGTTCGTGTGAACTGCAAAATTTGGGTGCGTTTTTAACTGAATTGCCATGGTACGATCGGTTGTCCCTTAAAAAACAATATTTAAAAAATAAAATGCACATATTTATTTATTTATCTTAGTGATACAGAAGACCAATTGACTTCGATAGGCGAGGCACCGAGGGGATGTACCACGTGATGGGGGGAGGGCTGTGGGGAGGCTGGGTGCGCGCATAAAAAGTGATCACCACGGCAGGGTAAGCAAGGTAGAGCCATTTCTATGGGAGAAAATACATCTCCTCTAGTTCGGCTATCCAACAGAAATGCTTTATTTCAAACAAACTTTATGACGTCACCATTGCGACATGTCGTTTGGCCAATAGTGGTGTCAGATTTGGGGCTAACAGTGTTACCAGATGCAATATTAGTGCTGTTATTGGTTCGTTGCCATGATGTCACCTTTGACACACTAAACGAAAAAATACTGGTTTGACCCTACCATGTTTCTCCCACCGTAATGGACATCCCCACGCCCGTGGGGCTCCCGCTCGCCTCTCCAAACGTGGTTGCGACTCCTCAATTTCCAGTCCTACCAAATGGGGAAAGCAATAAATGTGACCGAGACGAAGAGGAAAATAAAAGACACGCCACCACGTAAAGCGTAGAATTTTATTCCCTAAAGAATCCTACCATGACATTAGTCAGCACTTAGGATGAATAAATTTTGAAGACTTCAATATCTCTTTGGATATTTTGTTTTCACAAATTAACGGCTGAGGTGCCGTGGCAGTTGTCAGAAATAAGATGGCGGAGCATACTTAAAAAATTATGTGGAGCAACAATCAGGAGACAAACCTTAGCCTTGTATTATACGTTCAAAAATAAGTCATATAAAAAACGATACATTGCCCGTTAGACGTTAAACAAATATTAGGATCCCTTTTTCTATCGATCAGTGTCTCAAATAATTTTCCTGTATGTTATTATCCGTTTTAGACCAAGAACTAACTCAAAACTTACATTATCTGCCATTTTTATTTCGTTTTATTACACACCTGAGTTTCACTTTCGTTTTGTTGTTATCGTTGTGCTCAATGACAATTTTGTTCAATGTTAGTAGAAGACTAAACTTACCGCATTAAAATTAAGGCGCACCTAAAAATTTAAAAAACGTTGCCGTAAATAACGCTAGAATTTTATACTTTTTCATACATAATTCTCTTTCTACAGTCGTGTTAAAGCGCTTAGACTTCTCGAACATGGCTGTTACATCAATCAAACCATTAAACAAAAGAACCGTTCTACTATATTATTCCAAAATTCAACGCATTTTCCAAAACAAGTCTTATTCTAAAGTCAGGTATACATCAGTTAAGGCACTTTGACTTCTCTTCCGCCACCGCCACAGTAGTAAACATGTACTCTTCAACTGACAAATCTTTCTAAAGTCAGGTATACATCAGTTAAGGCGCTTTGACTTCTCTTCCGCCACCGCCACAGTAGTAAACATGTACTCTTCAAATGACAAGTCTTTCTAAAGTCAGGTATACATCAGTTAAGGCACTTTGACTTCTCTTCCGCCACCGCCACAGTAGTAAACATGTACTCTTCAAATGACAAGTCTTTCTAAAGTCAGGTATACATCAGTTAAGGCACTTTGACTTCTCTTCCGCCACCGCCACAGTAGTAAACATGTACTCTTCAAATGACAAGTCTTTCTAAAGTCAGGTATACATCAGTTAAGGCACTTTGACTTCTCTTCCGCCACCGCCACAGTAGTAAACATGTACTCTTCAAATGACAAGTCTTTCTAAAGTCAGGTATACATCAGTTAAGGCGCTTTGACTTCTCTTCCGCCATCGCCACAGTAGTAAACATGTACTCTTCAAATGACAAGTCTTTCTAAAGTCAGGTGTGCATCAGTTAAGGCGCTTTGACTTCTTTACCACCACTTTGCAAGTAAGTCTGTACTCTTCAAATGTCCCCAGGAGCTTCTCTCAAAAAATAGCAATCTCAGCTTAGAAAAAAAGTTGCTATTAAAGTGCGAACGACTTTGGCGGCCGCAGCTTTCTTGTCTCCTCTGAAAAAGCTCCCGCCGACCTCCGCTAGCGCTGCCGACTGCCGCTCCAAGATAAACTCGGCCGATTGGCGGCCAACGGACGAGAAAACGAAGGGATTTCTTGAGGTGGCCAATGAAAGCACTCTTTTTACAGCTAATAAAGTACGCTATGTGAAGTGCCTAGGCTCTGCCTTGAAGAATTAGGAATCCTATTCGACGATATTTATTGCTTACTATGGCTGGAGGCTGATTGTTTTTGAGATGTAGTTGTTTTCTCTCTTTGACGAGATGCAAGTGTTTTCTCTCTTTGATGAGCAACAAGTGAGTTTTTTAGGCATGTCACGGCGAAAATACACTTAAAATGTACCCGTGACTATTTGGAACTCTAATTGTGAATTTTTAATGAATTGATAACATATGCATTTTATTTTAAATCAACTGAACTTTTTTAAATTCGCTCCATCAAATTTTTCAATCAACAACCTTCATGCCACGAAGGATTTCGAAATTTGCAGGAAAAAAAGGTTTGTCTCTCTGTACTGTACTTTGACTCACCATTGCACCGAACTGAAGCTCATAATAATGAGTAGGAGGAAACCTTATTTCAGTTCAATGACAAAATATATGACTCTATAGTCACACCCAACAACACCCACCGACCACGTCGAGCACCAGCGAGTGGGTGAGCGTGGGCTGGGTGTTCATCTGGCAGAGGTACACGCCGCGGTCCCCCCCCCCCACATCCACACACCCACACACCCACCGACCACGTCGAGCACCAGCGTGTGGGTGAGCGTGGGCTGGGTGTTCAGCTGGCAGAGGTACACGCCGCGGTCCACCTCGGAGACGCCGTCGATGCTCAGCACAAAAGTTTGGCCTTCGCGGGAGGCGGAAATGCGCGGGTTTTCGGTGACGACCTGCGTGCCGGTGGCGAGCATGGCGCGGCGGACGGGGCCCTTGTGGATCCAGGCCATCTGTTGTGATTTGTTTGTTAGAATGGGAAGTATGGTATCCAAAGGCCGGACGGGGCCCTTGTGGATCCAGGCCATCTGTTGTGATTTGTTTGTTATAATGGGAAGTATGGTATCCAGAGGCCGGACGGGCCTTTGCGGATCCAGGCCATCTGTTGTGATTTGTTTGTTAGAATGGGAAGTATGGTATCCAAAGGCCGGATGGGGCCCTTGTGGATCCAGGCCATCTGTTGTGATTTGTTTGTTATAATGGGAAATGGTATTGTATCCAAAGGCCGGACAGGCCTGTGTGGATCCAGGCCATTTGTTTGAGGTGAGGGCAGGGTTTGTGATACCGTTTGTTTATTATGGTAGGGAATGATATGACAACAGAAATGAGAGATATTTTAACATTTTTACCATGTCTCATGCTGTTAGATAACAAAAAAAATTACGCACAGGCATTAAAGTAAGAGTAGAAAAATTAAAATTATTTAATTCATAGTCATTAATACTTACGCACCAGCACATTCATTTCCTCACCGTAGTTCAACACGCGGTAGTTTCGTAGAAGTGCGGACCAATGTTTTATAGTTTTTGTATTATCAATAATTTCAAAGTTGTAACAAGATCTGTGTTTTTTTTTCACGCAACACTGGTGCTCGGATCAGACGAGGCATGTACCGATGGTATCGAACAGGAAGAAAATAACTAACACTTTTAGTTGACCCCTTATGGTTACGCCCGTCATTTTTTTCCTTTTCCACGTTGGGCAAAGTAGCATTTTCCCAACGCAAACAAAATTGTTCAAAATTATTCTGTAATGATGAAAATTTTAAGTAGCAAAGTAGTTCGGATATTTCTTGTAAGAAATTTCAAATCTAAAAAAAATTCTAAGTGCATACGTGGAACTCACATCACAACAAAGTAATACTGAGGCTTCATGGTCCGTCACTAAACTATTCTACTGATATTAAATTTCATACACTTTCTTCTTTTCCTTATTTATTAAAACATTATTAGGACTATCATCATCACAATTTTTAGCTTTTTAATTAAGTGTTTGTCAGGCTACATAAGTTTATCGCAAAAAGAAAATATTCCGATCAATAGAACATTCACATTCATTTACGCATGCGTGAATGATGCCTGGAACACTTGATCAGATTGCATCAACATTGTTAAGAAAAGCTTTTTAGGAATAAAGTAATCATTATTACCTTAATTATTATTCTCATTAATTTTAAAACTCGCAAGTCACAATGAATAAAATCTTAAAAGAGCCAAGGAAGGGACCGTTTAACATGGACTGCCGAAAATTTGTGGTGTGTTGCTAGCATAACATGTGTTCCTACAGAGTGCTCTTCGTGGTGTTCAGAATACCGATGTCCAATATTACTTATTTCATATAGAAACTGAGTTAAAAAGCCTTACAATTTGCGATTTGAGAATTGTGAAGAAATTTACTATGTTTTTTAGAGTTGAAATGATTAAATCATTTGTTCAGCCAGTTTGCCCAACATCTGTCTTTAAGTGAAAGTTTTTCGTCATCTTTCTCTTTGCGAATTTAAAAGAATGTGTACATACTTTTTGGCGGTTCATTCTTTTCATTCCTCGCCCATCTCAATTGATTTTCGCACAATTTATAAAGAAAATAATTTGCATAAGTCTTAATGTACAGTTAAATATAGTTCAGAAAGCCCCAATTCGGGGAATAGTTTTTTAAAGCAGTTTAATCGAAGAAAAATTGCAGTAAACGAACAAACAAACTTTATTCCGTTACGATGATTAAATATGAAGATACTCGTACGTAAGTTCATCATATCTATTTCCAACCATAGCATGTAAACAAGGAAAATCATCACAACTGTATCTGCGGTTAAAAAGCTGAAAGTATTGTCCGCGAATATAAAGCCCCACAGTGGCCGGTTATTTATTATGCACAAAATTATACAAATGAAAACCTCAACATGCGACTGAAATCGTAACTAGAATCAATTGTCTGAACCACAGTCATCCTTCAGTCATTTCACCATCGTTGAAAGTTGCCGATTGTCCATAACTGCCGTCATCAACTGCACTCACAAACAGCTAGGTTGCATAGCGAGAGCGTACAAGTGTAGTGACGCTAGTCGGTCCCCTTAGAGCACCTGCATGCATATCAGTTCACAGAGCTGTCAGAGATGCGTGCTTTCGCTACCAACCCCTCGCTTGTGTTTTGTCGCTCTCCTCCTCTGGCTCTTTATTAATTTGCAGACACCGTGCCAGCATTTACTCACTACGTCTGTCTCTATTGGCCATCTTTTCAAACTCCATTCATCTTGTGGTCTTGACTGGAATAATTACCTGCACGAAGCCAAGGCTTCCATTTGCTGGACGTACTCCCCTCTGCCTCTCTCTTGTTCTTTACATCACTAAATGTGATGCCCCATTTGTTTTCTTGCCTGTCTCTCTACCTTCGAGCATGTCTTATTTCCTCATTTCCATGCTTCCTTATTTTTATTCGTTTTGCTTTATATCTTTATATACGTCAGTATTTTATTATTTTTTTAACACGTTATGTTTTATTTCTATACTTCCTTATTTTCATCCAGTACACTAAGTCTTATTTCTTTGTTTTCGTTTAGTACACTTTATTTTATTTCCTCATGTTTCATTTCAACGGGAAATATACATATTTAGTTTTTATAGTCTTACTTTGAATTTTACTGCATAATAAGGTAGTCGCTACCGACGCTTTCCGTATCAGTATCCAAAATAATAGTCAAATTAGGGTCCTGTACTGGCGCCGATGGCGTTCGCTCCCATTATCAATTTGCTGACGTTTATTTCTATGTTGATTGATAAGAAAATGAGTCACGCCGGTCAACGAGAGCCAAAACAAATTTGTAGTATTTGTCTTTTGTCTTTCTTGATCTGAGAGGAAAAGTGAACATAATTTTACCCGTGAAGTTCATTTCAGACGACACGTCAGGTTCTTTAGTTCCGCATTGCAGTTTGATGTTACTGCTCAAACTGACGATGTAAATAGGCCCCCGTGTGAGATATTGGCATAAGATACGGGTTACATCGAAACTAAAGCTTCGTAACATTTTGCGCCAGTTTGTTCTTTAATTGAGCCAGCAAATCCTGTGAATCATAATCATACACTAAATCCCGTTTCTCAGAGCATTGTAAATCAATCATGGCAAATGATATTATTCTTCCACTTGCATAACAGGAAGAAAAACATTGTCTGAGTCGCCATGATATATCGTAAGCTGAATATTTTTCACAGACTTTATGCTTGTTTTCTAAACGTCAAACTTTTACTCTTTTAAGCCATCAGTATGTTTTTTAGAAGTATTTTTAAATTTCCCATTATAATTGAAGATTTCAAACGAAAATTTACTTCTCAGAAGCAACAACCAAATGACTTGAACTCAGCGGCCGCCGCAAAGCGCAGAGCAGGTGCTAAACATAAAACTTCTACTCGTTGAACCCTTTGTAGGTTTTTTAGTAGTATTTTTTCAATTCTACAATATATTTTAGCATTTAGAATAATGATTTACTTCTCAGAGGCAACAACCACACGACTTAATTAACTCAGAGGCTGCCACAAAGCTCAGAGCAGGTGCCGTCGCAAACCGTCGTGGCCTCAGTCACGACACGCATCCTCCTCATACAGCGCTATCCATGTCTTTTTCCCTTGTTTCCTTCTAGTGCATCATATCTCATTTCCTTGTTCCTTTCTAGTACAATATATCTCATTTTTTTGTTTCCTTTTAGTGCATTACATCTCATTTCCTTGTTTTTTTATTGTGCGTGATATCTCATTTCCTTGTTCCTTTCTAGTTCAATATATCTCATTTTCTTGTTTTTTTATTGTGCATCATACCTCATTTCCTTGTTCCTTTCTAGTACAATATATCTCATTTTCTTGTGTTCTTGTAGTGCATTATATCTCATTTCCTTGTTTCCTCCTAGTACATTACCTCTCATTTCCTTTTGTTCCATTTCAACGGGAGATAGATACATTTAGTTTTCACTTCGGGCGCACATCACAGAACGTTCCGGCTGCCAGACGTGCGCAAGCGTGTGTCTCTACAGCTCAGTGAGAGATGCACGAAAATCATCAGAAATCATATGTAAATAGTGTGCGCGTTTCATATCATAAGAAAATGATGTAAAAATATTGTGCCACTTCCATATCATTTCTTTCCATATTGTGTAGATACTATTTAACACGTAGACTGCGTATTGGTACATTTGTGTACCGCTAGGTAATTTGCTCATTTATGTACAAGTATCAATGAGTAGCATTTCAATTATTTCACTGCCTTTATATATAAATCAGACTATTGCTCAAAAGTTAAGATGTTATCGAGCAATTATATTTTCGCACTTTTTAGAAAGAATAAAAATCTAATTAAGCAGTAAAATCGGCGTTTCTATTCTGTTTCGTCCAATCCAAACCGACCTTTGCACAAACGTAGTTAATGTGTTAAATAGGGTACGACGATAATTTCAACAAGTAATGCATATGAGTCTTAACAAACAAATTATGACTTTAAAAACCTTGATCATGCATTAGTCTTACTAGCAGCGCAGCCACTGCATGCTAGGTCATCTTGTCGCATGCTAGTCTGACTAGCAGCGCAGCCACTGCATGCTAGGTCATCTTGGTCGCATGCTAGTCTGACTAGCAGCGCAGCCACTGCATGCTAGGTCATCTTGGTCGCATTCTAGTCTGACAAGCAGCGCAGCCACCGCGTGCTAGGTAATTTCGGTCGAATGCAAGTCTGACTAGTCATTGCATGCAGCACGAGGAAAGACTGACATGCGGTTTGAAGAGGCTATGATGTACAACTATTCCTTATTGCATTTACGTTTAACTGTTATGCGGTAAAATTTTTAGTAAATATTCAACTCATTTGCAACAGTTGAAAAAAATATTTTTTTATTATAAATAAATGTAGTCTAGTACAAAGGAATCGCACGTCCAGCTTATTTTAAGATACCAAATATTTTTTTAACGTAATTTTTACAGCGGGCACAAGCTCAAATTATTACAAATGGTACGAATATATTTCCTGCAAATATCCAAGCTAAAAAAACTAGGCGAGTTTTTATTATTTCTTATAACCAGAATTTCAAAAATAACAAAGTTCCTCTTACAAAAAAAAAGTTCATATCATGCTGAATAGATTCGAGCAAAAATAAAATAGCAATTTGTGGTGTAATTTTTGCCGCTCAATTTCTCTAGAAATATATTATAAGCAAACTCATACGTGCAGAGCTATAGAAGACAAAAAAAGCTTGGTCTGAAGCAGCGACCAGCTCAGTCTGGCGAGGATGGAAAGCAATTTAATTGCACTTAAAAGACTTGATAACGGAATCGAATTCCATTTCAATTACGTTCGATTTCTCTTCACTGGAATCGAAACAATTGATTCTAATTACGTTTTCAATCGCATATTTCGGTCTTCATTGGTATAATTTCCTGTATAATTAAATAACAGGCCGTTGTGGGACTTTACATTCGAGAACAAAACTTTCAGCTTCAGTCGCTCATACTTGTTTAGTCTTTAGCTTCTTATATAGCATCATGTCTAGACATACAAATAAACAAGGTCCTCCGTGTCTGAAATTGTCAAATTGTCACCTTCAATTTTTCAGACTGATGGGACAATTAGAAAATAATTATGGAAATTGCAAGAGCATTTAATCTAAAACATGCCCAGAGAAAACTCTGTTTTGAGACGAGTTTTTTGTTATTCAGATCTGTGAAAATGAGGTTGATTTAAGGACGCTTACTTCTATTCCCATCCTCAGTTTCATTACTCACGTAAACCTCATAAATTGCGACGGGTAATTGTCCTGGTCAGTACTGGATGTTGCGTGAATAAATCAACACTCGCCCTCAGAATGTAAGACAAAATCTTTCAACATGTGTACGAGTACATGAGGTAATTTTACAAGAACATTGTGCACACTTTCCTAAGTTTAACAGGTACAGTCACTGTAGAATGTACTGAAAATGTAATTTCTATCTTAGACTATTCGCTTCCCTATAGCTTCCCTATTGTACATTGTTAAGGAGATACAAGAGTCTAACCTTCACTTGAACAGCGCCTAGTTCCTATAGTCAGCACCTATAGTCTTCTATATTATACGACTAGAGGAGACTATAGTCCTATAGCCTTCTATATTATACGACTAGAGAAGACTATAGTCCTATAGTCTTTTATATTATACGACTAGAGGAGACTATAGTCCTATAGTCTTCTATATTATACGACTAGAGAAGACTATAGTCCTATAGTCTTCAGTCGCTCTTTTTGTAATGAAGCACGTAGTCTATTTAGTAAGCACCTATCTTCAATTGCACCCTTCGTAATGAAGCACCTAGTCCCTAGTCAGCACCTCCCTTCAGTCGACCCATCCATAATGAAGCACCTAGTCCCTAGTCAGCACCTCCCTTCAGTCGACCTCTCCATAATGAAGCACCTAGTCCCCTAGTCAGCACCTCCCTCTGGTCGTTCCCTCTGTAATGAAGCACCTAGTCCCTAGTCAGCACCTCCCTTCGGTCAACCCCTTCGTAATGAAGCACCTAGTCCCCTAGTCAACACCTCCCTCCGGTCGTCCCCTCTGTAATGAAGCACCTAGTCCCTAGTCAGCACCTCCCTTCGGTCAACCCCTTCGTAATGAAGCACCTAGTCCCCTAGTCAGCACCTCCCTTCGGTCAACCCCTCCGCAATGAAGCACCTAGTCCCCTAGTCAGCACCTCCCTTTAGTCGACCCCTCCGTAATGACCTCTCTCAGGTTACCGCTCTTTTGCCCGGCCCGAGGCTTAATTGATTCTCGAGAATCTTTTTCATGATTGTGGAAAATTTTGCGTGCTGTTACGCGTTGGGGCGCTGCAGCCAGCCACATTACTTTAATTGCTCGGGCAGCTCTCCATTGGTGGTTGTTGCGCGGGCACAGTTTTCTGCTGGGTACGCGACGGATAAATGCGAAGAGAGTGTTCCAATTTGTTAGAGCGGAGTAACCTGAGACTCGCGCGCATCTTTGCGCGTGTCGCGTTGCCCTCCTCCTGTTCTGTGCTCAGGAATCTCTCTTTTATGAAGATGTAAATTGAATTTGAACCGTACTGAGGTGTGGTGATGTTCTCGGAGCTGTAAATACTGCATTCCTGCACCTCGCTCATGGAAGAAGTTTAGGAGAATCTTAGTGAACGTATGATTGATTCAGGTCTGGCTAAAAAGAACTCTAACAAGCCGCTGGTTGTATAAATAATGTAGTCAGTCGTGGAATGACAACGAAACTGTTGAAACTGGGTGATAAAAATTTAAAAGCAAGGGAATGACCATGTTTCTACCTAGAAGGAATGAAAGTTATAAATCAATTCTGATCGCTGCACTGGCTCACTTTAAAATAAGATAGAGGGAGATAGAACAGGGCGACAGAAACGAATCAAACGGACTATCTTTGGGTTTTTGTCCAAGTTCCATGTCCTGATACCTTAATCACGCACAGATAACAGAAAAATTGCATTTACAACCATCAATTTATACGCAAAAGTACCAGTTCTTTAATTCCATGGTAATATCGCAAAAGAGGACCACACATATTGTAGACTTTGAATTTACATTTTTTTACACTATCATAATAATGAAGCCGCTTAAAGATCTCTTTTTTCCCGCCATTTTGTTGCTGCCATTATCAAATGAGACACTATCTATGAAATTGCAATGAAATATCGCACAACAAAACGTTATTTCAAATGAAATCTAATACCAGTGATCAGTACAGTGTTGCCTCATGCCAGTGATCAGTAAAGTGTTACCTCATACCAGTGATCAGTACAGTGTTACCTCATACCAGTGATCATTACAGTGTTACCTCATACCAGTGATCAGTACAGTGTTACCTAATACCAGTGATCAGTACAGCGTTACCTAATAGCAGTGATCAGTTCAGTGTTACCTAATAGCAGTGATCAGTACACTGTTTCCAATTTAGGAATTAATGTAGCCGGTATTGAAATACTAAAACCTATTTTAACCGCTACTACAAAGACTCAGGTTCACATAATAAGAATAACGGTACCTCGAAAAAAATAGAAATTAAAAGAGAGCCTCTGGAGCAGTTAATAGCAGCTCGCAGTGTAAATGATGATCACCAAGAAATGCATGTAGAATTAGTCAAAACGAAACAAAATTAGCAAGAAAAACGAGGGATTTATCACAAACATAATTGGGAGTCACGAGAAACAGACACCAGGAATATAAAAAATATCGCGAGGTGCAAACAAGAAATGTATGTATCTCAGCCAAGCTGTTTATATACGAGTCCACAAATATGCTAGGTAAAAGCATAATCTATGCTTGTAAATTAAATTCATTTATATTCATTAAGTGGGAACTGAGGGGCATTTTGTGAAAAGTGTACACTTATGCTTGATGTGAATAATTTCAGCTCGGGAGAGACACCATGCTGCACTGGAATTAGGATTCCAAAATATCACCAACAAAATTAAGGTTGTAGAATTGGGTTTTATTTGTGCGCAATTAGCCCCTGGTGGCTAGAACAAGTATTTGGGCAACATCACAGGAAAAAACGAACCTATTATCTATAAAATTACTGAGTTACATTGCAAAAGCTCATCTCCTCTCACACAATTGGAATTTTAGAGCAGAGAGGTAATAATTGTGTTTTTCTCACGCACTTCTTTGATGGAGTCGATGCTGTTGCTTGCTCGTCTCTCCGAGCAGAGAGAAAAAAAAGCAAAAGAGACAATCTGATGAAACATTCTAGTCAAACTATGATGCAATAATAATTTTTTTGTGTGAGCAGATATAATGGTATATTTTTTTGTGAGTATTTTGACACAGACAAGTCCCACAGCTCTATCTGATATATACACACGATTTTAATATGTATGACTTGAAATCGTCGGATGAACGCACATTTAATTATCAGAGACAATAGAAATAAATCAACTTGGGTCTCTTCTTTTATTCAGCTCCTGAGTGTAATTGACCGTCTGTCTAATGTATTATATGTATTTATTATTTTTAAACAGATGTTCACTTTGGTAAAATTACAAATTCACTGAAAATTTAGAAGCAAAGAAAATGCTAAAAAATCAGTCATTTTTATTAAAAAAAAGGCCATAAAAAAACGAAGACGTTTCGGAGACCAGCTCCATTATCAGTTCTGTAAAATACAAAGTACAATAAATCTAATGTAAGCACGAAAACACGATTGATCCTAAATTTCAGAATATTAAAAAAAGAACAACTATGCATTAACTATCTGGAGGGGATACGAGCAAAGCATGTTGTTTAAAATTGTTTTTTCCTTAAAAATATGCAAAGATTCTAAAATCCTAAGGTCAAAATCATGGAAAGAACTGTCCTCTATTTTCAAGTCACTATCACGAATAATTGCACTACACTTCTCGGCATGGCTACGGATTGCTGAATGAGGATGATTAGCCAACAAGTTACCAGTACGAAAACTCCTTCCGTGGTGCTCTGCCACTTTTGCGTAAATATTGCGCGACGTCATTCCGACGTACGCCGATGCACACTGCGCACAACTATAATTATACACAACGAAGCATGAGCCCGAGAATTGAGTCCTTGTACCGATAAAATGAACCAATATTTGCTATGCTAATCAGTATGACACGTAAACTTACCCGAGGAAAATGCTTACTGAATAAAAATTTTAATTCACGGACTAGTTTTTAAGATGGAGAACCGAAATAGGGTAAAGTGCAATAGCGGTAATTTTCACATTCAGCAGGAATGTCGGAATTGCAATATTTTCTTGACAAAACCATTTTAACGTGGGAGTTTATGATTCCAAGAGGAATCCCATTATTACAAAAAAACGCGTAGATAGTTAAATTCTGCGTGTATATCATTGAAAGAATGGCAGATATAGTAAACCATGTTTACCAGCGTTTTGATTCCTTTGATTTTAAAAGTGTTAGAACAAAAGCTAAAAAACTTATTCCCAATACCTTGAACGTTGGCTTGCGTTAATTTTTATCCATTCCTAGAGACACGACAACCGAGAAATGATAATAGCGCCCCGTTTTCAATTTCCATGGTAAATTTAATTGATGATTGTTTCTCATTGAACCGTAACTGTGTGAGCCGTAACTGCCAGTGAAAGTCCGACAACAGCCGCAACCTGTCTGTCGCTTTAGATTAGTGGTACTTAATCTGGGTTCGATCGAACTCCAAGATTTGGCTTGGTACACTTTGTGCACTGATGCAGGATAGAGTTTAAGACAAATGTTTTGAATTTAAAGAAAAAAGCACATTTTATTTTATAATTGCATTTATGAAACTCTTGGGGCTCAGTATCTCCAACAAGGTTAAGAGCAACTGCTCTAGACGTAGAGCTATGTCGTCATGTGGGGAATATGAATAATCATGTCATTGCCAATTTTTTCAAGCAAAATTATTTGTTTATTCAACAATAATGAAAAGTTATTGTCCAAGTCCACGGCTGAAAAAATGAGATTTAGCTTCGCTGTATGCCAACCCATCCCTCGCAAACGGTCATTTTGAGTCAGATACTGAAATATTGGTGCAATATTCCGTAGAGTTATTACAATAAAAAATAATATCATTGGGGCTTAGTTTTCAAAGCGGGAACAAATGCTATGAAAATTGGGGAATTGCTTTTTATTCTTATATTTTAAGTTTATTTGCAGCACGTGTTTGTGAGCGTTTACATGCACATGGGAGTGTTGACTGATGGTACACTTTTTATGCATTTAGTTTGGTCTCATTGAACTCAGTTGATACAAAAATAAACCTCTCCCTAAATTATACACGTCAATAATTGCAAATGCGTATTTAGACAACCGTTATACCATACCGCACCATATCTGATGGATTAACTGTGAAGGCAAAATCAAGGCATGATGTTGCGCCATTCACATCCCAAGAGAATCGGCCTTACGTCAAAGACTCTAACGTTAAAACATGAAAAAAAAATCGGCCTTACGTCAAAGACTCTAACGTTAAAACATGAAAAAAGAATCGGCCTTACGTCAAAGACTCTAACGTTAAAACATGAAAAAAGAATCGGCCTTACGTCAAAGACTCTAACGTTAAAACATGAAAAAAGAATCGGCCTTACGTCAAAGACTCTAAAGTTAAAACATGAAAAAAGAATCGGCCTTACGTCAAAAACTCTGACTTTAAAACATGAAAAAAGAATCGGCCTTACGTCAAAGACTCTAACGTTAAAACCTAAAAAATCGGCATTACGTCAAAGACTCCAACGTTAAAACTTGAAAAAAGAATCGGCCTTACGTCAAAGAATCTAACGTTAAAACCTAAAAAAAGAATCGGCCTTACGTCAAAGACTCTAACGTTAAAACCCGAAAAAAGAATCGGCATTACGTCAAAGACTCTAACGTAAAAACCTAAAAAAAATCGGCATTACGTCAAAGACTCCAACGTTAAAACTTGAAAAGAATCGGCCTTACGTCAAAGAATCTAACGTTAAAACCTAAAAAAGAATCGGCCTTACGTCAAAGACTCTAACGTTAAAACCCGAAAAAAGAATCGGCCTTACGTCAAAGACTCTAACGTTAAAACCTAAAAAAGAATCGGCCTTACGTCAAAGACTCTAACGTTAAAACCCGAAAAAAGAATCGGCCTTACGTCAAAGACTCTAACGTTAAAACCTAAAAATGAATCGGCATTACGTCAAAGACTCTAACGTAAAAACCTAAAAAAAGAATCGGCATTACGTCAAAGACTCTAAGGTTTAAACCTGCAAAAAGAGTCTACCTTACGTCCAAAACTCTAACGTTAAAACCTGGAAAAAGAATCCCCCTTATGTCAAAAACTCTTACGTTAAAACCTGAAAAAAAACACCTAATGTCAAAAACTCTAACGTTACGATCTGAAAAAAGAAACATTTCTATTATTAGGGTCCCTCACCGCCAGTCTCCAGTGAACAGGAAGAGCGCAAAAGAAACTCACCATCTCCCCTCACGTCCTCCGAGTCACTGACTCTGCGAGCTCAAGTCCTAGTGGCGTCGTCCGCTCCCTAACAGCCTCGGGTCACACCTGACGGTCGTTCAGGTGTCGCATGACCGTGACAGGCTCACTTTGGGTACCAAGGACGATTTCTGAATGGAATCTTTCCCAAAAGCTTTCGAGACTTCATTTTAATCTTGATGTGTTATCACGCACTTCTGAGTTTCGTAATCAAAATCAAGTTTTGTAATCAAACAAAAGTTAATCATGAAAAATAATGATCGACTATTGCACTAGATTACACAAATAAAGCATTTCGTGAACAAGTGAGCTCTGCATGTTAATTTTTTAATAGGATCATGTTAATATATTTATTATTCTCAATGAGAATACATCACACTGATTTATTTGCTAATTATTATAAGTACCCCAGAATTTTCACAGTATTTTAATTTTGCAAACCATAATTTCCCAAAGTTCAATTTTTAGTTCTATAATTTCTAGTAACGTCACAGACGCAGTTTTTCAGCACAATCTTTAATAGTTTTTTTTTATTATTGTCGGAGCGATTCATTCAAACATTTTTGATCTCCGCATATATTTACTTATCATTTCCAGGCACCTCCTTACTTTTTTGATATTTTTCATGGCGTTTTATCTTATAACCATAATGCATTGAAACACTCAAATTTTACACCATGATACAATGAAACCTTTACATTTTACAACTTTGATACAATAAAATAATAAAATTTCACATCATTCACGCAATAAAACGCTCATGTTTCGAAACCATTACACATTGAAAGCCTCATGTTTTACAACCATTATGCATTAAAACCCTCATATTTCGCAACTATTACACATTTAAACTATCATATTTCTCAACTATTCTATTAGCAAATCCATTACTTCATGACCTCATAGGTTCACCACTCCACAAGTTTACGGGCATCCAACTTTCTTAAACTCCGATATTCTAATCAATGACAGTAAATATTGTTTCTTACATATCTTCTTGCGCACCAAAACGTGAATGTTTGTTAATGTATCCCCATATGCACAATGGTTCTGTTATTTTACTCAAAATGCAGTATTTCTTTAAATTAGACTTCTTTCTTCAACAAAGGGCCTAAAAAGGTTTCAGCCCGGAAAAGTCATAACGTCTGGACGTTGGTCACGAACATTTAAACTGTACACTGAATGTGAAATATGCATTACCTTAAGAGATGCAATTTTATAATTAGCAAGTTTATCACGATGACTGTATGTAACGGACATTCAATAACTAAAAAACTAATTTATTTAAAACTATGCGTACAATATTAACCATCCCTGAAGAGAGCAGCTGACCATCAGCTTCATACAGATTAGGGAGAAAAGCCGAAACTTTAAATTATAAATTAAATAAAAATTTAAGTAAATTTTGTAATTTAATTTTATTTAAATTTATTTAGGTATTAACTTCTTACATGAATGAAGGAAAAAAGATTAAATTTATATATAAATATATATGTTAGAGACAACAAATTTATTAGCGTATAATTTGATCAATGAATTGGGAAATATACATAAATTTATGCGGCTATACATTTATTTCAAACTCATTGGAGGCTTATTTGTGCTTCAAAAACGCAATGTTTCTCCCGGTGCACAAAGCAGACCTCAAAAAAGAGCGAACCAAGATGCACCAATGTTATAAAACCTTACACCATAAACAGCTATTCTGGAACACAGACAAATTCATAGCTTAACTTGATTTCAGAAAGCCGTTCTCGAGAATATCTATAATTAGTTTAATAATGAACCATTATAAATACTCTCAGTTGTCTGCAGCTTCTGTTCGATGCATGTTGCACGCAATTTTGTCGAATAAAAGTCCAGAGATAACATAAAAATAGAGCAAAGACCTGAATACCCAATTTGCTGACGTCTAGGGTAAACAATTGTACCTAACTTTATAAGAAACCCTAATTATATCTGACTTCTGAAAATCCCGTGGACAATGAACATGAAATTTTAAATCAACTTGTGGCAGGACTGTTGCGTTAAGCCTAATACTGCAAAGTACCACGGGGACAAAGAGTCAAAGATTTTTAACATAAAAAAGTCAGTCTACGGAATCTACTACCAATATTTAGCTATCTCATTTAGTCGTCAATGTCTACGGATTCTACTACCAATATTTAACTATCTCATTTGGTCGTCATTGTCTACCGATTCTACTACCAATATTTACCTATCTTATTTGGTATTCATTGTCTACGGACTCTACAACCAATATTTAACTATCTCATTTGGTCTTCAAACTATCTATTTAACTATCTCATTTGGCCTCACGGATGCTACTACAAATATTTAACTATCTCATGTTTCAACTGCATATTTGTGTGAATTGAAGGAGATCTCTACTTGTAGTGGCAGACTTTGATACTGTTGTAAAGTAAATTCATTAGTGAAAAAAAGAGTTCCAATCTTTTAACTTTGAATAGAGAGGCTCATTAACCAGGCTCTTCCCATGTGTATAACAGACTGGAAGGGTAATGAGATTCTTGCATGTCTCAGAAAAGTGTTGATAGTATAGCCTTAAAACCAGATATGGATTTGCAGCACTCATGCCATTTTATCACAGTCTTTGAATGTGAGGCTCGTCACAGTTAAAAATTTCTTAAAGATCGACTAAAATTGAAAGTCTAGTCTTTTTATAATACTAAGAATTCCAACTCCTTAAATTTATTCAAGCAGCTTCCATGTCGACTTCACGGTCATAACATTCAACAGTTTAGCTCGTCATCATACGCCCATTCCCTGCTCCAACTGCACCGTTCAAACAATTCTATTTACATGACCTGCAACTGTATATTATTCACATCATTATTTACATTAATTACGTTATTTATATTATTTTTAACATTAATCCCAGTATTCATATTATTCTATTCACCTCACTTCCTCTACACACTATTCACATTATTTTTCGCACTAATTACATTATTGTTCACAATAATCCCATTATTTAAATCGTTCTATTATGGGGGTTGGACATTAATCCATCGTTCATTATTCTATTCGATTCACCTCTATTTGCACAATATTCACACAATTATTCTTTTTAAAATTCGCATTATTTCTCCCATTCTTCACATTATTCTCTTCCCCTCATATCCATCTGCCCATTATTCACATTGTTTACATTGTTCATATTGTTCACATTGTTCACCTTATCTAATCACCTCACCTCCCCCGCAGCACACACACGACCACTCACTCACCCCGCCTAACCCCACCTAACCTTCTCAATGCGCAAAAAATTATTTCTTCATATAAAGAAATCCTTTCCACTAATTAAACTTTTACATTTCTTTAATCACACACTAAGCTTTTCTACATTTTTTAAATTTCTTTCATTTTCATTGTCTGCTTCAGTGACAAGGCGATCCTCGACGCACCTGATGTTTTTCCTGTCATTCGAAGTGTGAGTATTTTTTTGAGTACTTTTTACTTCCTCATCCGTATAAATTTCGGCCTATCCTCCCCACACCCCCTCACTTCCCACACCCCCTCACTTCCCACACCCCCTCCCTACCCACACCCCCTCCCTACCCACACCTCCTCCGTCCACACGACCCCTCCCTCCCCACACCCCCTCACTTCCCACACCCCCTCCCTACCCACGACCCTTCCCTCCCCATGACCTCTCCCTCCCCATACCCCTCCCTCCCCACACCCCCTCCCTCCCCACACCCTCTCCCTCCACACGACCCCTCCGTCCCCACACCCCCTCACTTCCCACACCCCCTCCCTACCCACGACCCTTCCCTCCCCACACCCGCTCCCTCCCCACACCCCCTCCCTCCCTACACCCCCTCCCTACCCACACCCCCTCCCTCCACACGACCCCTCCCTCCCCACACCCCCTCACTCCCCACACCTCCTAACTCCCCACACCCCCTCCCTCCCCACACCCACTCCCTCCACACGACCCCTCCCTCCCCACACCCCCTCACTCCCCCCACCTCCTAACTCCCCACACCCCCTCCCTCCCCACACCCCCTCCCTCCACACGACCCCTCCCTCCCCACACCCCCTCACTCCCCACACCCCCTCCCTCCCCACAACCTTCCCACAATCACAACCCGACCAGCAACATCTATGCACATTCCGACGCATCTTTGATGCGCGTACAAACTAGCCAATGAGGAGCCTTCGGTTAGCAATGTTTGTTGTGGTGTTTGTTCAATGCTTGTGCAGCTGTTGTGGTGAGTGGAGGTGATAGTGATGGTGGAGTGGTGATGGTGGAGTGGTGATGGTGGAGTGGTGATGGTGGAGTGGTGATGGTGGAGTGGTGATGGTGGAGTAGTGATGGTCGAGTGGTCATGGTCGAGTGGTGATGGTGGAGTGGTGATGGTGGAGTGGTGATGGCGGAGTGGTGATGGTGGAGTGGTGATGGTGGAGTGGTAATGGTTGCAGTGTGAGTTCTTCCGCTAGCTCTCTCATTCCCTCGTGACTAACATGCAGCAAAATTAGTGTGCATTAGAAATACAACAACGAATGAAATAATAAAAACTGCCCAAAAACAACAATAACAATTCCAAAAATGCATTGGATTTCTTATTCCTACCGTCTGTTTCAAGGATTTGATTTTTCTTGAAACAAATAATTTTACGAAGAACGCGATGGAAGTCGACGTTCTCGTCCTCGATCAAAGATTCAATGGACACAGCAGAGCCCCTCCGTTCTTTTGTTCAGCAAAGTAATACATTATATATTTCAAATGTGGATCATAAGTGGTGGTAAATTATATTCATTAATATTCCTTAAATGATATTTATTAACATTTGAAATCTGATTTGGTAACAGTGGGATAAAATAGGAATGGTAAATAATAATTTCCAGTCATTTATCATCGAATACGATGCATTTTACTCTTTTTCTAGCCTCGTTCAGTATCCCTAGAGCCTCTTTCCCGCAGTTTTATTGAACCTTATTTCTTTAAAGATAACCCATCATTGCAATGACACAATTCCCTACATAACTCCGTTCACGAACAAAAAACAAGACTCAAGACCAACGGTTTCACAACAGCTCTCTACAACTTGAACGAGCGGAAGACTTCTATTTTGAGCAACTGTTGACGTCAACTGAGGTGAGTCGCCGGTAATTCTGACGCGGGAAGTTGACTTGCTTGTTGCGGGTCGGAAGAGAAGAAGTGCAGCACAGCGCTGAACTCTGCTATTTTGGTTGGAACGAGGCAAGGCAAGAAATGAAGTTATTCGACTGTTCGGTAGAAATATGAAAGGATTTATGTAACTAGGCAATGACTGTGTTGGCAGAAGCGTGCGTAACACGGCCGTCAAGGAGCGCGTAACACGGCTGTCAAGGCGCGCGTAACACGGCCGTCAAGGCACGCGTAACACGGCTGCCAAGGCCCGCGTATCACAGCCATCAAGGCGCGCGTAACACGGCTGTCAAGGCGCGCGTAACACGGCCGTCAAGGCACGCGTAACACGGCTGCCAAGGCCCGCGTATCACAGCCATCAAGGCGCGCGTAACACGGCTGTCAAGGCGCGCGTGACACGGCCGTCAAGGCGCGCGTAATACGGCCGTCAAGGTGCGCGTGACACGGCCGTCAAGGCGCGCGTAATACGGCCGTCAAGGTGCGCGTAACACGGCCGTCAAAAAGCGCGCAACACGGCCGTCAAGGCGTGCGTAACACGGCCGTCAAGGCGTGCTTAACACGGCCACAACATCACGACGCCTCATGAGGCGCAGGGCGCCTCGTTATCCACGCCTCAGCACAGCCTCACGCCTCGCTGCGTCTCCTCCCCTGAGGCAGGGCTGCCTCATCAGTGCTCAAACGGCCGTACTGCAGCCGTTGTGGCGTGACACGGCCGTACTGCAGCCGTTGTGGCGTAACACGGCCATACTGCAGCCGTTGTGGCGTGACACGGCCGTAGTGCAGCCGTTGTGCCGTGACACGGCCGTAGTGCAGCCGTTGTGCCGTGACACGGCCGTACTGCAGCCGTTGTGGCGTGACACGGCTGTACTGCAGCCGTTGTGGCGTGACACAGCCGTACTGCAGCCGTTGTGGCGTGACACAACCGTACTGCAGTCGTTGTGGCGTGACACGGCCGTACTGCAGCCGTTGTGGCGTGACACGTCCGTACTGCAGCCGTTGTGGCATGACATGGCCGTACTGCAGCCGTTTTGGCGTGACACGGCCGTACTGCAGCCATTGTGACGGCCGTTCTCTGGCGATTTATATCAAAGCAAATAAATAAAAAGACACTTCAGTTAAATCGAAATATGCAAAACGCTGGAAATCGTAATTAATGAAGCGACTTGCCTGGTATGAAGCATTCAGCCTTAGCACTAAAGGTGAAAATTATTTGCTGCCAAAGTTATCTTTTGACGAAAAATTCAACTTTTCCACATCCGTGTTCAACAGATCCAGAAATCAGATCGTGTTCCACGTAATTTTAAATTCTGACTCAACATGCACTGAAAAGTGAGCGCTGATTTCAGTCTAATTTTAGCCCACTAATTTGACCGAATTTTGGCCCACTCCTAAGCCGGACACTCTAATTTCAGCCCACTCCTAAGCCAGGACAGGCTAATTTCAGCCCACTTCTAAGCCAGACACGCGAATTTCAGCCCACTCCTAAGCCAGGACACGCTAATTTCAGCCCACTTCTAAGCCAGACACGCTAATTTCAGCCCACTCCTAAATCGGACACGCTAATTTCAGCCCACTCCTAAGCCGGACACGCTAATATCAGCCCACTCCTAAACCAGACACGCTAATTTCAGCCCACTCCTAAACCGGACACGCTAATATCAGCCCACTTCTAAAAAGTACACACTAATATCTGCTCGTTTTCTACTAAAAAGTATTCGCTATTTTCAGCCCACTTCTAAAAAGAACTCGCTAATTTCAAATTACTTTATACTAAAGGTACACGCTCCAAGCGATGTGTTCCACAAATGTACCACGTGCGCATGTGCATGTGTGTGTCTGTGTGCAGTATAAACTTTCCAAATACTTACCTGAGTGAACTATAAGAGTTCCTTAAAATCATATTGCACACAAATTATTTCATTCTGAGCACGTTTTCGATTAATAAGAGAAGTACAGAAAATCATTTCTTTTTACTGTGAATGAAAGATAACCTTACTTTCTACATGCAAACTAGAGTAAGTTGTGTCTTTCACTTGTGATTTATTTAACAGTTTTTTGTTGATGTTTATAAAGTGTAAATATGTACAGGATATTATGTGCACAGAAATGTCTACATTACGGTAGAGTAGAGCCAAGCTTCAACAAACAAAAACCGGTATATAAGGATGCTTTATTTCCAATCAAGCCTGATACATATCACCTTGTACATTGGTTTTTCAAATGCCTTATAACTAACGCCAGGACGCCGGACGGTTTCCTCCGGTCAAGACCGGTACCCATTTCAGACACCTGGGTAGAGTGGGGTATTGTGCTTTGAGTTTTTCCTCTATACTTAACTGAGAAAGTCGCCCCACATAGCCGAGATTCGAACCCTCGACACCTTCATGGAAGGGCTGGTTCTTTAACCACACGGCTAAGACGAGTTCAGTGGAACGCTCGCACAAATAATCTTCAAATACACACGAACTGTCCAAACCCTAGCATTATTCACTCAACTTGTTATCAAATATTAAATAGAACATTTTTCCAACTCTTTATCAGTGGAAAAAACACAATTCAGGCACCATTTAGCAACGAGTTGTGCGTCATTGAAGCTACCACTCCTGACTGCCACGTACGTTTTACTTGGAACCACCAATTTAAAACACAACAAGCAATACTACGCCTTGCGTGCACCTGTCTGAGCAATATATTACATGCAGTTGTCTCAGCAATACATTACGTGCAGTTGTCAGAGTAATACATTACGTGCAGTTGTCACAGTAATACATTGCATGCAGTTGTCTGAGTAATACATTACATGCAGTTGTCTCAGCAATACATTGCATGCAACATTCAGAGCAACACATTGCGTGCAATATCGGGCAACACGAGGGGCTAGGGGGAGCAACGGTGAATCGAGATGCAATTTTCAAAGTTTTAATTTCCCGCAATCGAACAACTTTTTGCGCGTTAGCAGCTGCTGCAGTGTTGCGTGTTGTGTTGCTGCAGCTGCTGCAGTGTTGCGTGTTGTGTTGCTGCAGCTGCTGCAGTGGTGCGTGTTGTGTTGCTGCAGCTGCTGCAGTGGTGCGTGTTGTATTGCTGCAGCTGCTGCAGTGTTGCGTCTTGTGTTGCTGCAGCTGCTGCAGTGTTGCGTGTTATGTTGCTGCAGCTGCTGCAGTGGTGCGTGTTGTGTTGCTGCAGCTGCTGCAGTGTTGCGTGTTGTGTTGCTGCAGCTGCTGCAGTGGTGCGTGTTGTATTGCTGCAGCTGCTGCAGTGTTGCGTCTTGTGTTGCTGCAGCTGCTGCAGTGTTGCGTGTTATGTTGCTGCAGCTGCTGCAGTGGTGCGTGTTGTGTTGCTGCAGCTGCTGCAGTGTTGCGTGTTGTGTTGCTGCAGCTGCTGCAGTGTTGCGTGTTGTGTTGCTGCAGCTGCTGCAGTGTTGCGTCTTGTGTTGCTGCAGCTGCTGCAGTGTTGCGTGTTATGTTGCTGCAGCTGCTGCAGTGATGCGTGTTGTATTGCTGCAGCTGCTGCAGTGTTGCGTCTTGTGTTGCTGCAGCTGCTGCAGTGTTGCGTGTTATGTTTCTGCAGCTGCTGCAGTGGTGCGTGTTGTGTTGCTGCAGCTGCTGCAGTGTTGCGTGTTGTGTTGCTGCAGCTGCTGCAGTGTTGCGTGTTGTGTTGCTGCAGCTGCTGCAGTGGTGCGTGTTGTGTTGCTGCAGCTGCTGCAGTGTTGCGTCTTGTGTTGCTGCAGCTGCTGCAGTGTTGCGTGTTATGTTGCTGCAGCTGCTGCAGGGGTGCGTGTTGTGTTGCTGCAGTCGTGCAGCTGTGTGCAGCACTCACTGATGTGCGGCCCTCACTGATATGCAGCCCTCACTGATGTGCAGTCTTCACTGATGTGCGAGCCTGTAATGATTTGTCACCGTGATAAAACAAGACAATATCAGTGTTTACAACCAGTTCACTGTCAGTATAATTAACCCAACGAAGCAAACATGAACCAATCATTCCTCACATTCGGCTCAAATCCTCAGTTCAGTTGCCCCACAAAACGCTGCTCGCTGAATTCCACGGTAGAGGAAACAAGGTAGGGTCAAACCAGTCTTTTTTGTGGCGACCTTATGGCAATGCTGACGTCATGGCAATGTGCCAATAGCAGTGCTCTGAATGCATTTGGCAAAACTGCTAGCCCCAAATCTGGCACTACTATTAGCCTAGCGATATGTCGCAATCGTGATGTCATAAAGTATGTTTGAGAGAAAGCCGTTCTATTGGCTAGCCGAACAGGAGGAGGTGTATTTTCCCCAGAGAAATGACTCTATCTTGTTTCCTGCACCTTGCTCCAGGCAAACCTTTGACGGACACAAAGCTCCTCATTGGTGCCAAAAAACCTGCCGCCAAATCGCGGCGCCTGATTGTCTGTTTGCTGAACTAACGTGAAGGATTCGTAAGCCGTTCTACCCTCACTTTTGTGCACGAGGGAACCTGAGTCCCCTCTTACTGAGGGACTGGATTTTAAATTTCTCTTCACCTAGGTTGAACATCTAATTATTTTTTTTTTCAATTTCTGCCTTCTCTTGTTTCATGAGGGGCAGGATTTTGAAACTTTTCATTACCTTAGCTCAAAAGCTAATCATATCATTTGTTTAATTTCCTCCTTCACTGTTCTTTCTTCAGGGAAGGGATTTTGAAAGTTTTCATCACCTTGGTTCAACAGCTGATAATATATATCTCTAATAATTGGACTTATAAATATCCACGCTGTTAGCTGCGCCATTGTTAGGATGTCAAGGTAACTTAACTGACGGTGGGAACGAGAAACAAAGCTGGTGATCGTATATTGTGTGTATGGATCGTATATTGTGTGTATTGATCGTATATTTTGTGTATTGATCGTATATTGTGTGTATGGATCGTATATTGTGTGTATTGATCGTATATTGTGTGTATTGATCGTATATTGTGTGTATGGATCGTATATTGTGTGTATTGATCGTATATTTTGTGTATTGATCGTATATTGTGTGTATGGATCGTATATTGTGTGTATTGATCGTATATTTTGTGTATTGATCGTATATTGTGTGTATGGATCGTATATTGTGTGTATTGATCGTATATTGTGTGTATTGATCGTATATTGTGTGTATGGATCGTATATTGTGTGTATTGATCGTATATTTTGTGTATTGATCGTATATTGTGTGTATTGATCGTATATTGTGTGTATTGATCGTATATTGTGTGTATTGATCGTATATTGTGTGTATTGATCGTATATTGTGTGTATGGATCGTATATTGTGTGTATTGATCGTATATTTTGTGTATTGATCGTATATTGTGTGCATTGATCGTATATTGTGTGTATTGATCGTATATTGTGTGTATTGATCGTATATTGTGTGTATTGATCGTATATTGTGTGTATTGATCGTATATTGTGTGTATTGATCGTATACTGTGTGTATTGATCGTATATTGTGTGTATTGATCGTATATTGTGTGTATTGATCGTATATTGTGTGTATTGATCGTATATTGTGTGTATTGATCGTATATTTTGTGTACTGATCGTATATTGTGTGTATTGATCGTATATTGTGTGTATTGATCGTATATTGTGTGTATTGATCGAATATATGTGTATTGATCGTATACTGTGTGTATTAATCGTATATTGTGTGTATTGATCGTATATTGTGTGCATTGATCGTATATTGTGTGAATTCATCGTATATTGTGTGTATTGATCGTAAATTTTGTTTACTGATCGTATATTGTGTGTATTGATCGTATATTTTGTGTACTGATCGTATATTGTGTGTATTGATCGTATATTGTGTGAATTCATCGTATATTGTATGTATTGATCGTATATTTTGTTTACTGATCGTATATTGTGTGTATTGATCGTATATTTTGTGTACTGATCGTATATTGTGTGTATTGATCGTATAATGTGTGTATTGATCGTATATTGTGTGTATTGATCGAATATGTGTGTATTGATCGTATACTGTGTGTATTGATCGTATATTGTGTGTATTGATCGAATATGTGTGCATTGATCGTATACTGTGTGTATTGATCGTATATTGTGTGTATTGATCGTATATTGTATGTATTGAGCGTATATTGTGTGTATTGATCGTATATTGTGTGTATTGATCGAATATGTGTGTATTGATCGTATATTGTGTGTATTGATCTTATATTGTGTGTATTGATCGTATATTGTGTGTATTGATCGAATATGTGTGTATTGATCGTATACTGTGTGTATTGATCGTATATTGTGTGTATTGATCGTATATTGTGTGTATTGATCGTATATTGTGTGTATTGATCGAATATGTGTGTATTGATCGTATATTGTGTGTATTGAGCGTATACTATGTGTATTGATCGAATATGTGTGTATTGATCGTATATTGTGTGTATTGATCTTATATTGTGTGTATTGATCGTATATTGTGTGTATTGATCGAATATGTGTGTATTGATCGTATACTGTGTGTATTGATCGTATATTGTGTGTATTGATCGTATATTGTGTGTATTGATCGTATATTGTGTGTATTGATCGAATATGTGTGTATTGATCGTATATTGTGTGTATTGATCGAATATGTGTGTATTGATCGTATATTGTGTGTATTGATCTTATATTGTGTGTATTGATCGTATATTGTGTGTATTGATCGAATATGTGTGTATTGATCGTATACTGTGTGTATTGATCGTATATTGTGTGTATTGATCGTATATTGTGTGTATTGATCGTATATTGTGTGTATTGATCGAATATGTGTGTATTGATCGTATATTGTGTGTATTGAGCGTATACTGTGTGTATTGATCGAATATGTGTGTATTGATCGTATATTGTGTGTATTGAGCGTATATTGTGTGTATTGATCGTATATTGTGTGTATTGATCGAATATGTGTGTATTGATCGTATATTGTGTGTATTGATCGTATATTGTGTGTATTGATCGTATATTGTGTGTATTGATCGAATATGTGTGTATTGATCGTATATTGTGTGTATTGAGCGTATACTGTGTGTATTGATCGTATATTGTGTGTATTGATCGAATATGTGTGTATTGATCGTATACTGTGTGTATTGATCGTATATTGTGTGTATTGATCGTATATTGTATGTATTGAGCATATATTGTGTGTATTGATCGTATATTGTGTGTATTGATCGAATATGTTTGTATTGATCGAATATTGTGTGTATTGATCGTATATTGTGTGTATTGATCGAATATGTGTGTATTGATCGTATATTGTGTGTATTGATCGTATATTGTGTGTATTGATCGAATATGTGTGTATTGATCGTATATTGTGTGTATTGATCGTATACTGTGTGTATTGATCGTATACTGTGTGTATTGATCGTATACTGTGTGTATTGATCGTATATTGTGTGTATTGATCGTATACTGTGTGTATTGATCGTATATTGTGTGTATTGATCGTATACTGTGTGTATTGATCGTATATTGTGTGTATTGATCGTATACTGTGTGTATTGATCGTATACTGTGTGTATTGATCGTATATTGTGTGTATTGATCGTATACTGTGTGTATTGATCGTATACTGTGTGTATTGATCGTATACTGTGTGTATTGATCGTATACTGTGTGTATTGATCGTATATTGTGTGTATTGATCGAATATGTGTGTATTGATCGTATATTGTGTGTATTGATCGAATATGTGTGTATTGATCGTATACTGTGTGTATTGATCGTATATTGTGTGTATTGATCGTATACTGTGTGTATCGATCGTATACTGTGTGTATTGATCGTATACTGTGTGTATTGATCGTATACTGTGTGTATTGATCGTATACTGTGTGTATTGATCGTATACTGTGTGTATTGATCGTATATTGTGTGTATTGATCTTATACTGTGTGTATTGATCGTATATTGTGAGTATTGATCGTATATTGTGTGTATTGATCGAATATGTGTGTATTGATCGTATACTGTGTGTATTGATCGTATACTGTGTGTATTGATCGTATATTGTGTGTATTGATCGTATACTGTGTTTATTGATCGTATATTGTGTGTATTGATCGTATACTGTGTGTATTGATCGTATATTGTGTGTATTGATCGAATATGTGTGTATTGATCGTATACTGTGTGTATTGATCGTATATTGTGTGTATTGATCGTATACTGTGTGTATTGATCGAATATGTGTGTATTGATCGTATACTGTGTGTATTGATCGTATATTGTGTGTATTGATCGTATATTGTGTGTATTGATCGTATATTTTGTGTACTGATCGTATATTGTGTGTATTGATCGTATATTGTGTGTATTGATCGTATATTGTGTGTATTGATCGTATACTGTGTGTATTGATCGTATACTGTGTGTATTGATCGTATATTGTGTGTATTGATCGAATATGTGTGTATTGATCGTATACTGTGTGTATTGATCGTATATTGTGTGTATTGATCGAATATGTGTGTATTGATCGTATACTGTGTGTATTGATCGTATATTGTGTGTATTGATCGTATACTGTGTGTATTGATCGTATATTGTGTGTATTGATCGTATACTGTGTGTATTGATCGTATATTGTATGTATTGAGCGTATATTGTGTGTATTGATCGTATACTGTGTGTATTAATCGTATATTGTGTGTATTGATCGTATACTGTGTGTATTGATCGTATATTGTGTGTATTGATCGTATACTGTGTGTATTGATCGTATATTGTGTGTATTGATCGAATATGTGTGTATTGATCGTATACTGTGTGTATTGATCGTATATTGTGTGTATTGATCGTATACTGTGTGTATTGATCGTATATTGTGTGTATTGATCGAATATGTGTGTATTGTTCGTATACTGTGTGTATTGGTCGTATATTGTGTGTATTGATCGTATACTGTGTGTATTGATCGAATATGTGTGTATTGATCGTATATTGTGTGTATTGATCGTATATTGTATGTATTGAGCGTATATTGTGTGTATTGATCGTATATTGTATGTATTGAGCGTATATTGTGTGTATTGATCGTATACTGTGTGTATTGATCGTATACTGTGTGTATTGATCGTATATTGTGTGTATTGATCGAATATGTGTGTATTGATCGTATACTGTGTGTATTGATCGTATATTGTGTGTATTGATCGTATATTGTATGTATTGAGCGTATATTGTGTGTATTGATCGTATATTGTATGTATTGATCGTATACTGTGTGTATTGATCGTATATTGTGTGTATTGATCGTATATTGTATGTATTGATCGTATATTGTGTGTATTGATCGTATATTGTATGTATTGATCGTATACTGTGTGTATTGATCGTATACTGTGTGTATTGATCGTATACTGTGTGTATTGATCGTATATTGTGTGTATTGATCGTATATTGTATGTATTGAGCGTATATTGTGTGTATTGATCGTATATTGTATGTATTGATCGTATACTGTGTGTATTGATCGTATATTGTGTGTATTGATCGTATATTGTATGTATTGATCGTATATTGTGTGTATTGATCGTATATTGTATGTATTGATCGTATATTGTATTATTGATCGTATATTGTGTGTATTGATCGTATACTGTGTGTATTGATCGTATATTGTGTGTATTGATCGTATACTGTGTGTATTGATCGTATATTGTGTGTATTGATCGTATATTGTGTGTATTGATCGTATACTGTGTGTATTGATCGTATATTGTGTGTATTGATCGAATATGTGTGTAATGATCGAATACTGTGTGTATTGATCGTATATTGTGTGTATTGATTGAATATGTGTGTATTGATCGTATATTGTGTGTATTGATCGTATATTGTGTGTATTGATCGTATATTGTGTGTATTGATCGAATATGTGTGTAATGATCGAATACTGTGTGTATTGATCGTATATTGTGTGTATTGATTGAATATGTGTGTATTGATCGTATATTGTGTGTATTGATCGTATATTGTGTGTATTGATCGTATATTGTGTGTATTGAGCGTATATCGTGTGTATTGATCGTATATTGTGTGTATTGATCGTATATTGTATGTATTGATCGTATATTGTGTGTATTGATCGTATATTGTGTGTATCGATCGTATATTGTGTGTATTGAGCGTATATTGTGTGTATTGATCGTATATTGTGTGTATTGATCGTATCTTGTTTATCATGTACTTATCGACTGATCCAGCTGATGATTTATAACAAACTTGACGTGTGTTTACATACAACCTTGAAGTCTTGTCTATTTAAGTTATCATTTTAATTAGGTATCATTCTGTTGGATTTAGTTAGAAATAACTCCAAAATTACATGAAGTCAACAATGGCGACAACAAGATATTGTTCCCTAAACTCAGCGAACCAGACATGAGTCTTTACATGAGCACATAAAAATTCCATTAAACTAAGCAAGGGCAAATTACGCCTACATACTAGTTAATGTGATTCGAAAGTTAACGTTCTCTTGGCAATGTAAACTCAATAATATTCTGCTTTTTCCTTCCCTAGTAAGTTAGTTAGTTAGTTTGTTAGTTAGTTTCTAAGTTAGTTAGTTTCTTAGTTAGTTAGTTAGTTAGTTAGTTTGTTAGTTAGTTTCTTAGTTAGTTAGTTTCTTAGTTAGTTAGTTAGTTAGTTAGTTAGTTAGTCCGTCCGTTATGCTCTCATCCGAGTTAGCGGTATCATGGATACCAAATTGCTGAGTGTTACATCAAATGATCGCCTTTCCATGCATTGATATGTTTGACATTTTGTATCAACTTCTCCTAATTGTTAAGAAATTTATTCAGAGAACCGTATATTTGCTTCATGTTTAAGTGATAACTGCGCCGATTATAGCCTTAGAACCACGCAGTGGAGCGAAGATTGGATGCTGT
This sequence comes from Morinoia aosen, assembly GCA_030386875.1. Classification (NCBI taxonomy): domain Eukaryota; kingdom Metazoa; phylum Arthropoda; class Malacostraca; order Amphipoda; family Talitridae; genus Morinoia; species Morinoia aosen. The sequence continues at coordinate 17,497,602 of CM059559.1, forward strand.
TTCTAGGATTCATTAAGAAACAGGGAAAGAGGAGAGGACGAACTTTAACTAAAAATATTGTCTGCCAAGAGTTGCTGGACTGAAGCTGTACGTTGAAAATTGTCGCTTACAATGTTGTTTTATTGTTTGTATTGAACTATGCAGCACAATGTTATTTTCTAATTATTTATTTGTGCGTATTTTATCTCATTTGTGTCTGTTCTAAATTTAAAATGCAATGAAAACTATTTTCATAGGAGCGTTAATAAACACATTTTTGCTTCATCTTATAGGTTTTCTGTCCAAACACTAATTCTTTGCGCTATCCCAAAAATTATCAGTTTTATCAAAACATATTTGTTGATTAGATGCACCAGGGTTTTTGCTGGTTGGTTATGCCAAGTTAGGATAGTTTATCTTGGGTTAGGATAGGTTAGTTTAGGGTATAGGTTAATTTAAAATATGTTACGTTGAGCTATGATAGGTCATGTTGGTTAGGGTAAGTTATGTTGGGTTGGGATAGCTGATCTCCAGCAAGGATAAGTTATTTTGGAATTTTGTTACTGTTCCACCTAGATTCCAATGATATTGACCGTGAGAGAGCCGTCTCTTCCATTCAAATCTGTCGGATTTGTTCGGTTAGGATAGGTTAGGTTAGGGTAGGTTAGGATAGGTTAGGTAATGTTGACGGAATTTTTACACGGGTCTACACCTAGCTTAACGTACCTAGCTTAGCGATGACATTGTCCATGGAATTTCCACAGGTCCTGCTAGTACAAATTATTCTAAAATGTCCTATGACTGATGAAAGTCTAATTTTGAGTTGGGAAAAAAACTCAGACATTTAAAACGAACATGGAATCTTTATTCCCTTATCTCACGTCACAGAAACGAACGCAAGAAGAGACATCGATTTCACCGCACTTAACATCAAAGAAGAGAACGAATTTCTCTGAAATTAATAAGAACAGCGGCAGCAAATTTTCTCGGCCATTTTTGCTGGTAATTGGCGCACGTGTTCCCCCGTATCATGAATACGCTGCCGCCCTTAAAACTATTCTGCCCGAGGCCGCCGTCTAGCATTGAATTTTTCAGGTGGGTGCTTTCGTAAATTGGCCTTCCAGAGGCACTGGGCCTGACTGCAGCTGACAGCTGCCCAGCAATGTCTGTCCGGTCAGCTGGACGGACGGCTGCTGGATCACTTTCTATATTTGAGAAGGACAGCAGCCTGAGGAGAATGGCGTCCTACATGGGATTTAGGTTGCAGGTGTCTCACGGTAGCGGTTGTGAGACAGGATATCAGTTATGGTGTCATTTTTTAGGATTCGTGTATGGGGATGGCAAATTTTCTTGGGCAGGAGAAAGCCTTCATGATGCTTGATATAATAAGCGTTCCTTCTTTTCTTGCCTGGCTTTCATGCTTTTAGTCACACGTTGAACAAAGCATAAATAGCTGTCTTTGTTAAAAATAACACTAAAATTACGCGAAGTAAAAATAGCGGCACCAAGACTTTCTTCCCCAAATTCAGGGAAACTGCCATGGGTCCTCGCATGAGCATTTAACAATTCGATAAAAATGAGCAGAGACAAATTAGGTTCATATGCTAGCATGACATGCTTTCTATATTACAGACTTGATGTTGATTTTGACTCTCCAGCAAATTTAGTTCACAAAATTTTTGTACAACAAATGAAGGTTTAAATCAAACAGCGAAACAGGAGATGCTTCAAGAATTTTACGGAGTTTGACGCAACTTCTGCAAGTCGGACCCAGAAGTGCGTATCGATGATACGTTCTTGGCTCATAATCACGGTGCTCATAATTCTTTTTATTCCATCTATTGCGTATATCTTTGACCAAAGTTTTTGGAACTTGAGTTTTATCAAAGTGCAGTCAAAATTTGGCAGGTCACTATTTTAGTAGACAGGCTGACAACGAAACTTTTGGGCGGAAGCTACACGTATTAGAGTTACCTCGAAACACGCACGCCGAAAAGTTCTTTATCGGAGGCTATCTAAAGAGTTGTGGTTGGTTAAAGATAGGAGCGGGCTGAGCTGTGATCCGCGGTAGATGAAAATTTCTAAATTGGTCTGTGTTATTGTATTGTCGTTAGTAGTAATAGTAGTAGTAGTAGTCGTAGTAACGGTAGTAGTAGCAGTAAAAGAAGTCGTTATTAGTACCAGTAATAGTAGTCGTGTTAGTAGTAATAGGTGAGGATGAACAGATTCCTGATTTGCGTTATCTACCTCAAAAGCTAAAACGGTCGACTGAGACCAACAAATTAATCAGATTGGATTGAAATATTAACGAGATTAATGTTCTAACACCAAAAATATTAGCAGAAGGAGTAAAAGTTTTCACAGAACAGTCTTTCTGTAGTGCCATTTCTGTTCGACTCTGCGTAACAACCTACACAATATGACATCACGCTTCATCCGATGCAAAGCGGCGCGAGGAGGTCCGCTTTGTGAGGAGGTCAGATTGATCAGCACAAGCTATTCAGGGAAAAAGAAATCGACGCTTCAGCCTAATTTATTATGCAAATATTTTAATTAGTTCAATGGCTGTCATAACACTCCAGCATTTTAAATGAAGCCCCAGCGTCGATTTATCCGGTAGCACAAAATGAGTGAACGCAGAATATTTAAACATACCTGTAACCTGGATACGTGATGCGGTAAGTTAAGGTGGATATGTCAACACTCCTCTGCACCACCCTCAATCTACTTACAAAAAACCCTCCAACACTAGCATCATATGCGCAAAGCGCATCTCTATCAGTTTCCTATCTATCCTTTTCCGTTTCACCTCTTCTCTCCCCGACACACTCTGTGTCAAACTCTCTTTCCGTCTTTTCTATAAGCATCGACCGACCGACCTCCTCTGCAGTGCAACGTACTCCATTTGTGCCCGCACGTAGCTCATGGCAGCCGCAGACCCGCAAAAAAATGCCATGTCTTTCTTTTTTGCATGCCCCATACTACTTTTCCAGTGCTTAGAAAATATCCCACACTTTTTCAAACGATATTTTAGACACTGCACCAACCAATGTTGTCTAATAGTTGCAGTTTTGAAGCCCTGTTTCGTTGATGTCATTTAGCCTTTCCACTCCCACGCTCCGAATGCTATGTATTTGGCTCCTATAATTATGATGCTAAATCACACTGAAAATTTATTTAAAGTGATTTTTGCTACATCAGAGCATGCAGAAGCAGTTTTAGCTCAGCACAATTTGTATTTGAGTTAGATTGCACGCACTCGAGCTGTACGTGAACTGTAAGAATTCGTTCTTTTGCTTTTGGCCAATTTAAGCACGTGAAAGAGGGTAGAATTTTTATGTATCACACAACATATTATCATACTGACGACTTGCCAGCTGTCGCCGTAAAATAGCTGTATGGCAATTGAGCTATTGCTGAATCTCTTCTCAGGACAATAATGAGTTGTGACAAGTTGCTTCAGACACAAAAAAGCAATAAAAAGCATTCATTAAATTCAGATATGTGTATCTTCATGTACCGAAACGTAGCGAGCCTGAATTTTTATCTTTCTTTTTGGCCCCGAAACCCATTGAGAGAAACTTGGAAGCTCAGACGTATCTTAGTTCGACGTTAAATTTAGAAAGCTGTTAAAGTCTTCTTGCATCGCATAAACTTCCCGAACCCAGCTTTACAGTTGCGTTAACGGTGCTTTACTTAGAATTTCCTCTCTTTTCCACCAAATCCACGCAAATTTACGTTAACCCGACCATGAGTTACACCGACTTCTACCTGGAAATGGTAGCCTGCGACTCGTCGTGGACAAATTTGCGGCGGCGCGGCCCGTGCGCCGCGTGTGCCTCGCGAAGTGCGGGCGGACGAGCACCGACAGCGACGCTTTGAATGGGCAGCTCTTTGCAAAGCCCAACTTCGTTTTGGACGTGCCTCGCTCAGAAAATTTGCCACTTTTATCTACCTTTCTCCCTGGGAATTTTATCGAAAAGATGTAAGCGAGACTGACGTGGATTCAGGCACAAGTTTGGAAGTGTCACTGAGAAAACGAGTTGTTGTGAGCATTAGAGGTTCTTTTAAAGCATCGCCTTGCTTTGCGCATGCGCGATGCAGGCGCCTGCGTGTGTGTTGTCGGAGTCAATTTGTGCATTCGTGCCTGAAGATGAAAAATTGAAGGAGTTGTACGATCGACTTCAGCTTGTGCCACGGAACTCAAGTTATGGACAAAATTTGAAAATGTATTCAACTTTCACACAATCAGGGGAAGTGTTCTGAAAACTTAGCCAGGTATGAAAACTGAAGATGTTTTACCATCTTTATTGGTATAGAACGATGAATATAAAATTAAAACAGTCCTTCTCATCTTTACCGATTCTTAAAAATTACTCTTGGTATTATTTGCCTACGCTCAGACTTCATTTGCTATTGCCCTCTGCATACATGTGCATTTTAGAAGCGCCTTTATCACTATAATAATTTTGTCCCAGCTTATCATATTTCTAGAGTATTTAGGTTCTCTAGGGTTTATCTATGCCACGAGTATGAAAATATTATTCTAATGACGAGAGTTGTTGGTAAGGATGTGTGTGTCTGGTGTTTAAACCAGAAGGATGAGGAAAGTTCTAGAGGAAGTGAAGGCTTTGTAAATCGTTCGCTACTGACACACCGTGCGTACTTCAAAAACTAAATTGAATAATGTTAATTTTGGTGATCATTCACTTTAATAAATAAATTTCTGACTTTATTAAAGGATTTAACATCTTTATAAATCGCATCTGGTGCAGGTTTCCACCTGCACTGAAGCCTGCCGCTGGGGGCAAAAGAAAAGAAACTCTTTGTAGTAAATTGAATTCCTTCATATTAGATTTCATTCTTTTTGTTCTCCCTTCAGTCTGAATCCCATTCAAGATGTCAGAACAGTTTTACTTATTTAATACTGAAAGCCAGCATTGCTTGAATAGCGAAGAGGATGTTTGTACGAGCACCCGCTAACTATCATTAAAAATACTTGGAAGCGCGGTGTAAGTATAGATACACACAATTCTCAAAAGCACCTTACCCCAAAAAACGGATTATTCAATAAACAAGGGATAACTGAATTGGAGCTAAAGGTCAGGTGGAAAAAGGGGACACGAGGTGGAGGTCAATACAGTGAATGAGGTATACTCGATAAAAATATCTACATAGAGGGACATATGAGGGTAAATAGGATAAAAGTTAATGGGTAAATTTTTTGGTAAAAGGTAATTGGTGAACGTTAATTTGTGCATTGAAACTAGCCTAATAAATTCAGCTTTCTTTTACCTGCGGCCTCAGGCTTGTAGCAAAGGAAGGAGGGCATATTTGAGGGGGAAAATGGAGGGGGGAAGCATATCAAGGGGGGGGGGCAGGGGGGAACATATCAACGGGGAGGAGGAGGAGAGGGCTGGAACGTGAGGTGACTGCAAGGCCTAGGCTTTAATTGGGCACTTCCAGGGGGTCGTGAGCGGCGTAAGGGCGGCGATTGGGGCGGCGAACCTTTGCGTAGGGGGAGGGGGGGTGGAGATTTGATAACTTGCTTCCTTCTAGGCAGAGTGTGAGAATATATATCTGTATGTTTTCCACGCAGCCTGTTGTTGCTAGAATAGCTATTGCTAGTCATCGGTGCAAAAGTTGCAGATGAGACACTTTAATTTTTAATGAAGGTGGGAGGGGACCTGTGTTATTTGTGCTCGAAAGTTAGATGGTATTTTAGGTTAAAAAGTTCAGAATGTTTATCAAATAATATTTCATCTTTAATTGTAAAGAACGAATTAAGAATATTTGTTTTTTAGATACATCAGCAGCTGTCATAGCACTTACATCAGCAGTTGTCTTTGCTCTTACATCAGCAGCTGTCATTGCTCTTGCCTCAGCAGCTGTCAGCTCTTATATCAGCAGCTGTCAGCTCTTATATCAGCAGCTGTTATTACTCTTACATCAGCAGCTGTCAGCTCTTACATCAGCAGCTGTAAGCTCTTACATCAGCAGCTGTCATTGTTCTTACATCAGCGGCTGTCATTGCTCTTACATCAGCACCTGTCATTGCTCTTACATCAGCAGCTGTCATTGTTCTTACATCAGCAGCTGTCACTGCTCTTACATCAGCAGCTGCCATTGCTCTTACATCAGCAGCTGTCACTGCTCTTACATCAGCACCTGTCATTGCTCTTACATCAGCAGCTGTCATTGCTCTTGCCTCAGCAGCTGTCAGCTCTTATATCAGCAGCTGTTATTACGCTTACATCAGCAGCTGTCAGCTCTTACATCAGCAGCTGTCAGCTCTTACATCAGCAGCTGTCATTGTTCTTACATCAGCAGCTGTCATTGCTCTTACATTAGAAGGTGTCATTGCTCTTACATCAGCAGCTATCACTGTTCTTACATCAGCAGCTGTCATTGCTCTTACATCAGCAGCTGCCATTGCTCTTACATCAGCAGCTGTCACTGCTCTTACATCAGCAGCTGTCATTGTTCTTACATCAGCAGTTGTCACTGCTCTTATATCAGCAGCTGTCATTGCTCTTACATCAGCAGCTGTCATTGTTCTTACATCAGCAGTTGTCACTGCTCTTATATCAGCAGCTGCCATTGCTCTTATATCAGCAGCTGTCATTGCTCTTACATCAGCAGCTGTCATTGTTCTTACATCAGCAGTTGTCACTGCTCTTATATCAGCAGCTGCCATTGCTCTTATATCAGCAGCTGTCATTGCTCTTACATCAGCAGCTGTCATTGTTCTTACATCAGCAGTTGTCACTGCTCTTATATCAGCAGCTGTCAGCTCTTACATCAGCAGCTGTAAGCTCTTACATCAGCAGCTGTCAGCTCTTACATGTCAGTAAGAGCTGACTCTGTCTGACACCAAAATCTATTTTCCCACAGAAATTACGCGAATTTTTTTCGACGCGCTAATTGACTGAAGAGAAATTTAAGAAAATAAGTAAGAAACGCAAGCATCGCCTCTGTTCCCGTGGTAAAGAAAGACTGAACTAGTTTTCTAATTTGTACGAGCAGTGTGTGAATATTATTATTGTATTTTTAGGTCATGAAATCAGAATTCAGCAAATTTGAGTACCATACAGTTGTGATGCTCAATAATCAGTTCAGAAATTCATCAATATCAAATAAAAAATTCATTTATACTTACGTAATGTGTACGTTTTCAATGCAGTGAAGTTCCTCAAAACTTGTTCTATAACACTTGCATTCTATATGAGAAATAGAGAATTCCTTGGCAAATTCATTTTAACTAGTTACCGGTTCAACCCGAGTATCGGGTTGTCCGACTTGCCTATAAATAAAAAATAAATGAATAAAAAAAAATAAGAAAAATGAAAATAAAAAAATATATAAATAAAAAAAAATAAAAAATAAAATAAAAAATAAATAAAAATAAAAAAAAATGAAGCAAAAAAAAATAAAAAATTAATAAATAGTTTTCTGCAAATATAGACACCAGTGGCTTCAATTTAATACCTCACTTGACCATATAGACTCAGCCAATTTTCTAAACGGACTCGGACAAATTTTGAGTTACTGAATTAAGTATATAGATCATTTTTTGGCAGAACACATCATTTTAAAACTACAATAAGTATTTAAAATCACTGATTTTAGGATAATATCAGCAAGAACTATACTAAGAGAACACATTACGATTAAAGTAAACACATAAGTAAATACAAAACGACAGTGCAAGACTGGTGAGGCACGTCATTATTATTGCAAACATCCTTTTGTTTACCGACAGCTTATATGCTTGCCGACACACCTCATCCAACTTTTGCTATTCCGCCATCGCTTGTGAAATTGCGGAAGCCTGTGAAATTCCGGAAACTTGTGAAATTGCGGAAGCCTGTGAAATTCCGGGAACTTGTGAAATTCTGGAAACTTGTGAAATTCCGGGAACTTGTGAAATTCCGGGAACTTGTGAAATTCCGGGAACTTGTGAGATTCCGGGAACTTGTGAAATTCTGGAAACTTGTGAAATTCCGGGAACTTGTGAAATTCCGGGAACTTGTGAAATTCCGGGAACTTGTGAAATTCCGGGAACTTGTGAAATTCCGGGAACTTGTGAAATTCCGGGAACTTGTGAAATTGCGGAAGCCTGTGAAATTCCGGGAACTTGTGAAATTCCGGGAACTTGTGAAATTCCGGGAACTTGTGAAATTCCGGGAACTTGTGAAATTCTGGAAACTTGTAAAATTCCGGGAACTTGTGAAATTCCGGGAACTTGTGAGATTCCGGGAACTTGTGAAATTCTGGAAACTTGTGAAATTCCGGGAACTTGTGAAATTCCGAGAACTTGTGAAATTCCGAAAACCTGTGAAATTCCGGGAACTTGTGAAATTCCGAAAACTTGTGAAATTCCGAAAACTTGTGAAATTCCGAAAACTTGTGAAATTCCGGGAACTTGTGAAATTCCGAAAACTTGTGAAATTCCGAAAACTTGTGAAATTCCGAAAACTTGTGAAATTCCGGGAACTTGTGAAATTCTAGAAACTCGTAAAGTTCCGGAAACTTGTTGCGGCTACCTCGCCTTTTTAATCATTCATGAAACCATTGGCAGACTCTGCCTGTCTTCATCGCTATTGCGTGTGTACGTCTGTGAGGGCGTCAGGCATTTAGCTGCAGCCTCACTCTACGGTGGCAGTGAAACATTCATAGCTTTGTTCTAGAAGGAATATAATTTCTGTGTCTTTGTTGAAGTGTTAGACCTACAATATAACAGCTGCAGTGGTATAGCTGTAATTGTCTGGCAATAGTGTACCAGCTGCTATAAAAAAGTTACTGAGTATTTCAGCTGTAGTATAAGAGCTGCAGAGCAGAGCAACGCAGTGCAGCTGCATATAGATGCAGAGCAACACAGTACAGCTGCATATAGCTGCAAGGCAACACAGTACAGCTGCATATAGTTGCAAAGCAACACAGTACAGCTGCATATAGTTACAAAGCAAGACAGTACAGCTGCACATAGCTGCAAAGCAAGACAGTATAGCTGCACATAGCTGCAAAGCAACACAGTACAGCTGCATATAGTTTCAAAGCAACACAGTACAGGTGCCTATAGCTACAGATTAGAGCAACACAGTGCAGCTGCATATAGCTGTAGAGCAGAATTACACAGTACAGCTGCAAACAGCTACAGAATAGAGCAACACAGTACAGCTGCATATAGCTGCAGAACAGAGCAACACAGTACAGCTGCATATAGCTGCAGAACAGAGTAAGAGAGTACATCTGCATTTAGCTGCAGAGAAGCGCAACACAGTTCAGCTGCATTTAGCTGCTGAGCAGAGCAACACAATACGGCTGCATATAGCTTCAGAGCAGAGCAACACAGTACAGCTGCTTATAGCTGCAGAGAAGAACTACACAGTACAGCTGCATAAAGCTGCAGAGCAGTGCAACACAGTACAGCTGTATACAGCTACAGAGCAGAGCAACACAATACAGCTGCATATAGCTTCAGAGCAGAGCAACACAGTACAGCTGCATAAAGCTGCAGAGCAGTGCAACACAGTACAGCTGTATACAGCTACAGAGCAGAGCAACCCAATACAGCTGCATATAGCTTCAGAGCAGAGCAACACAGTACAGCTGCATAAAGCTGCAGAGCAGTGCAACACAGTACAGCTGTATACAGCTACAGAGCAGAACCACTCAGTACAGCTGCATTTTCACAGCCCCTCTGTTACAGCCGTAAGGACTAGAGGCAATGCCTAAAAAAGAATGATTGATCCAGAAAATCTTTCATCGCCAATATTGACCGGAAAATTCCCTGTGTGCCTCCGTTGGCGTCGGTCTCTCACTAAATGCTCCATGCACTTTGCACGACCTGCATTTGCCACCAAATTCATAAGTCGCCTTGTATTGAGCAAGCAACAGCTGCCGCAGCAGCCCTCAATAGAAATTGTCTGAATTATTCTCAGTGGGCACTGGGGCAACTGATGGATAAGCTGTGCTGTGAAATGGCCCTTCTCTTGCTGGACTTGATTTTAGAACGAAGTAGTGCTGTGAAATGGGCGAAAGTGGTTTTGTGACGTACAGTGTTGCTTCAAAGTGCTTCTTTTACGTGTTGCTATGCTCCTGTGCTGCGTTGTGTTGTAGACAACTTAAACAGTTTAAATAATTTATTTACCCCGAGTGATACAGCATTAGGTTGTTTATTCAGCCTTACATACAATGGACACATTCGAGTATAGCTACTTGTGGTAACTATTGTTGTTAAATGTTGCGCTTAGTGTGTGTTACTGTTGGACATTGTGTTCATTGTCTGGTACTGTAGTTAATATTAAATTTAATGGTGTGTTACATTAAAAATTCATTCCTACCATTGTATTTCAAGGTTATATTTACAATCTTACTAAAGCGGGTAAGTACAGAGCCACACCATCTGTGTGGTTGACATGATTTAATGGTTATAAGCTGTTGGGAATTAGAAGTACAGCCACCGGAATATACGCCCACACACTTGAATCGTTCTGTGCCAAACTTCTTCGTTGAAATTAATGGCGAACGTTACATGAGTTTAAACTTTCTGTTTCGCTTCGAGAAGTGAACGCAAAAATAAAATGAATAGAATAAAAATGTAATAAATATTTTCGCTCTTTAAATTGAAGATCCCCTATACGAGTGTTGTGAACCACGCTATATAAAATAGTTTATTAAATTCAAATCTCTGTTAACAAAACGCAGAATTCTCATTGGCTCACTTACACACCTTTCCACAAATACATACATTCATACATTTACGTATGGGAACCGTACGAAAACAGACGCGCGCAAACACACTTCACTTACATACGTACAGAAATATGTCAGTAGGTTGACGCAATTTTCAGTTTGACCTCACTCAAGTCTTTATTTAAGTCAGGCTTACGGGTAGATGTGAATAAAGATTCTAAAATGTACACAGAACTGTCATAGGGAATAACACGCTCTTCGTTGACGTCCAGCAAGCGTCCTTCTTCTTGAGGGAGTGGCTAAAAACAAAAGGACAGGCCGGCCGTGAATTATGTCGATGTCGACCTTGCAAGAACAACACTACTGCCCCAGAGCTGCTCCCTATAACTCCCCCATTGCGCCCCTCCCTCCTGCAAGTAAGAGCCCAAGTTCCCGAATTGAAGAAAATTTACAGCTGCCCTCGCATCTTTCTGACGCTGCGCTTAGCGTAGCATGGATACCGCAATCATTTCGATGCACCAACAGCTGCAGCTGCTCGCTCGATTTATCTTTTTTTGTGAAAGTTGTAGCCACTGATAGGGAATGATAATGACGTGTTTTCCCACTGAGTGATGAATATTTCCGCGTTCATGTGGACTGGGAGTGAATGATAATGAACGTGCTTTGCCACTATGGGAAGAATATATATGATTTCATGTTGGATGTAATGTCATTCGAAGCACACCTTTGTTTACTTTGAACGTTTGATTCATGGAGCTATTTTGAAACTACATTAGAGTTGTTTCTGATGTGTCAGTGAAAAAATGATGTAATGAATACTGATCACAAACGATGGTTATACATAAATAATTAGAAGCACGTTAACATAGTTGACTGTTGAATATTAAGGATGTACTTGTGTCTCACTCGCAACAATGCTCATGCGTTTTATAAATAGATCGTTCAAGACTCCGAACTCTATTTCAAATTTAACGAGGAGAATGTTAATTTGTGTTTCTGTTCTGTGAGGCTAAAGCATTTATGTTTGCAATTTTCGTTTCCGTGGTTGAAAAACAAATATCATGCAGTGTTCATTGATTTATAAATTGTTTAGGCGCTGTTTTTTTCTGCCGCTTGTTAAGATTATCTCATTAGGCAAAATAGGAGACACAGATCTTCGTACGGGATAGTGGCGTCTGTAAAGACAAACTCATCATCAATCCAGAGTAAAATGGAGATCGAAACAGAAGTTCAATCTCGGTGCGATTGTGCGAAAAAGAGAAGAAGAAAGAGCAAAAAAGGCCCCAGCTAATCCCACTCGAGGGGCTTTATGGGAGAAAAATGGCAGCCTCATCTTGGGGAGCTTTGTCAAAAATTTGATTTGGACGCAAGTGGCTCAAGTGAAGCAATCTTGGAGCCTGGCTCTGGATTGATTTTTGCCCTGACCCAACTGATTGCATTAAAGAACGCAATCCCAAACGGAAAGTTAAAGAAGCTCGGGAGGTTGAGCGGCGGCGAGGCGGCGGGAGTTGAAGAGTTGGATTTGTTATGACTGAGACTTGCAAGTCACTGCGGGGCAAACGAGCTGTTGGAAGTCGCTGCAAGGGTGTGTGGACGATGGCTAAAACGACACGGGCACGTTCCGATGCGTGTGATTTATTTTGTCACTGCCAAAAAAAAGTAGTGAGTAAAAGTTGCACGTGTTGCTGGGTGTGATGGAAAGAATGAAGATTCAATAAAGGGGTGTGTAAGAGGTGGGTGCGACGATCAAACCAGCAATTAATTTTAAAAATAAAAACGGATTCGCTGTTGAGTATAGCTGAGTACGACTTGGCGAACCAAGTCACAGTGATAAGAACAGCTGTTTACCAGCTGCAAAGCCCGTAAGCTTCTCCCTCTATTTTACAAGACCAAGAGAACTGTGGCGTCAAATGATTCAAGAGGTTTGCTTGTAAATATTGATCCGTTTCTGGGGATTGTCCTTCGAAACTCGCGTCGATACGTCTTGAGCTAAGGTATGTTTTTGTTACTATGAAGTTCGTGTGTTTGAACATGTGCATGTATGTTGAATAGTCATTAACTTCACCTGCATTGTACGTCCTTATCGGTCTAGTGTTATTCATTGACAGCGTATTGTGAATATTTTCCAAGATCATTATCCCACACACAATATTACCCGCAGGTCCCTACTTCAAATGTTATGGGATTGACAATCATGTATTTCCCTTTCAATCTTACGACTAGGGCATATAAACCAAGTATATCTCTCTTAATTAATCATTATATTAAGTATCTTTCTTTCGACTAACAAATATAATGCACTTTAAAATCAATCATTTTTAAAACGAACTTCGAATAAATGCTTGAAAATAAATTCCTGCAAATTAGGAAGTTCTCGCTCAATTTCCAAATGAATGCCTAAAAATTATGTGTTTCTCTCTCAATGTCTAACCTAATGCTGCAAATTAATCACTTCTCTCTCACTTTTTTAACTACTGTCTACGAATAATGTATTTTTCTCTAAAATTTCTGCACAATTGTAGAGTATTACCGTCTACACAATCTAACTAAGAATAAATGAAAAAAGGAACAAGGAAAATTAGTTTATTCACGACTCCCGCACCTTTCAAAGTTAAGGAGAAAGCTTAAAAGTTATCAGCCTGCTCGTCTTACGAGACAGGCAACGAAGTTAGTATTTAAAAACTATAAGAAAGTAAGGTTCGTTTAATAGTATAAAGTTTATTAAGGCATTTAGCCGATTGCTATAAATAAGATTTTTTAACGATTTGAAAAGTAAAATCTGCTTAATGCAGGATTTGCTCCCTTTTCCGTCAAGGCAAGAGTCTGGGCGCGCAGGATTGAGTTTAAACGGTATAGGGCCACTAAAGCGGATGCTGCTTGTCAAGCAGTCGTTACGAATCTTGATGCGATACGCCGTAGAATGATCGGTCTTAGGCCACCAAAGCTGTCAGCAAAACGGACACGCAGGAGGCCAACTACCCGCCGGCTGTCATGCGGCTCGGCGGAGGTGCGGTACGTCCCCGGATAAAGGCCCCAGCGACGCGGCGCAACACCACGTCTCCGCTGCGGTCGAGAGAGCGGCCCACCCTTGTAGCAGAGACAAGCGCGTGCCGGCCGCGGAGCGTTCCAGAAGCACTGCAACCACGAAGGCACTGCCAGGGGCCTGGATTCGTCTGCTAAAATAAACCAATAAATGAAGACAGAACAAAATTATAGAAGTGCTGTTATTACAAAATTAATACAGAAATTTTCAAAGAGTTGAGAGACAAATCAAGGCACCTGCAAGGGGTAAATAGGCACCGACGAAAGCAGCACCGGACCACTTGTCACGCAGCTACTCTTGAATATACTGCGAGAAGATGGTAGGGTTATACGTAAGAAGGTTGACAAGAAGAATATTAATGATCAGGTTTGTCAATACTCACAAATATCGCAATGACAATTTACACAATTGGTATTAAACTCGAGAATAACCATACCTGAACTTCATGGTTCGTCTAGTGTAGAAACTTTATGGCGAGAAGAATTGTCAATGTTAAGACAAATGGCAAGAATTACCGGACTTTCAAGGAGGTAGTAGGAGGAGAAGGTGGAACTCAAATAGGGGAGTTATAGACCCCCCTGTAACAGCTAGAGCTCTCATCCTAGATTTAAATAAGTAACGCAAGTCGTAAGCTAAGTTAGTCGGCAAGGCAACCTTCAGGTAATCACAAGTAATAATTTAAGCGAAAACCCCGGTATTAGAAAGATTCAAGCACTCACACATACACACAATAATAAAGGAATAAGGACATAGGGGACTGATGCCAAGTTAATTATCAGACGAGACGGCGGTGACCCGTAGAGCTGGGGCCCAAAATCGCTCCGGTGATGGCACAAAACCACGTTAAGCCAATGAAGGTGTAGGTTTGGTCAATACGCTCAATGGCAGATTAATAAAGACCACCACGAAGCCGTTCCACACTGGCCTTCGCAGCAGAAAATCTAGTAAGAATTTTGTTCAATGAGAATCCGGTTCAAAAAGAATCCGGTTCAAAAAGAATCTGGTTAAAAAAGAATCTGGTTAAAAAAATCTGTTTCAAAAGAATCTATCTGTCTCAGCCCTGCTATCTCCGACCTTACCGCCGGGCCGCGAAGCTGGAGCAACTATAGCGTTAGTGTTAAAGCGCCTCTCAGGTAACCCTGAAGAGCTTGAAGGGAAATCCTCACACAATAACTAGAAATTTAATATTGCCCCCTCCAATAACTTTTTATGGCTCAAACCTCCACACTCACATTACATGAGTTATAAATCATATTTCATCTTTTATAAGTCATATTTCATCGCTTATAAATCATATTTCCTCGTTCATTTATCCCATTTCATTGTATATAAATCGTATTTCATCGTTCATTTATCCCATTTCATTGTATATAAATCATATTTCATCGTTCATTTATCCCATTTCATTGTATATAAATCATATTTCATCGTTCATTTATCCCATTTCATTGTATATAAATCATATTTCATCGTTCATTTATCTCATTTCATCGTTTAGAACTTTAGCGTCAGTATTGTCATGTCATCATTAACGTATCATAAATCAGGATCTGTATCAACATCATTGTTTAAAACTACCACATCAAAAGCAAGACAATCTTTTGATTGTGAATGACTATGAGCAGTAATACCCTCTTATCATCGTTGTTAGCTTTCAAAAGAAAAACAAGGCAGCCATTTAATTCATTTCAAATTACATGCAAGTAAACTAAGTTTATTGACATTAATTAGAACTCACCAGTGACGGGGCAGAAGGACAGCGCGATACTACAAGCGGCCTAGCGATTAGCCCAAGAAACAAACCAAGAAAAAGGACCCTATTGAAGAAGATCGGATCCATCTACCGACACAGTGTACACAGTGTGTTTCTTGTGTTAAATGAAGTTTATGTAATTGTTGTGTAGTATTGAATGCGGCGTACACAAGAGGTATGTAGGATTGAATGCGGCGTACACAAGAGGTATGTAGGATTGAATGCGGCGTACACAAGAGGTGTGTAGTATTGAATGCAGCGTACACAAGAGGTGTGTAGTATTGAATGCAGCGTACACGAAAGGTTTATAGTATGGAATGCAGCATGAACTCACACACACAAGCGCACGCGCACCACACACAAATGGCAGAAATATCCATTACAGACATCATCAATAAATACACTGCGTGAAAAAGCGCTTAGAAACAAATCGTGGTTATGGAAGTCACCCGCAGCTGCTTTGAGTCACGGCTCCATTGAAGGTATTTTTATTCCCTTTTGATCATCGTGAACTTATTAGAGCGCTGCGGTGCGTTATTTCTAATTGTTGTGACCGCAACAAAGGAGGAAATGAGGAGAAGGGATGTTTATTGTGCGTCAAGTGGCCATTGTGGAGGGTGAGAGAGATGATGTTTTTGCTGACATGATAGTTATTGAAGGTTGGAAGGTTGGATTACTGCTGGAAGGGTAATTATGACTGATTGTATTACAGTTTTGTTGCTCATTTGGTGATAACAAAAACTATCAGATTGTAATACTGCTGGATGATATATCTAACCAATTGTTCCACAGTTTTATTGATCATGCGGTGTTAACTACAACTATCCAGAAAGCTGAAATGTTAGTTATGACCGATTGTATCACAGGTTTATTAACCACATAGTAAATATTAACGACTGATTTCTGTATGAAAATTATAACCGACTAGTCCACCCCCCTTTATTCGAAACTAGTACACCCCTGTTTTTTAAAAAGGGGCGGGGGAGGAGGTGATGTTACGCAGCTGGCGCTGCGAGAAGGAGAAGGTCGAGGTGTAGAGTTTTTTTTTTTGGTGTACGCTATCCGTCATAAATGACTGGAATCAATAATTTCCTAAAAAATACTTCAAATGGGGATAAAAAACAAATATATCCGACCCAACAGAACCCGTGATTAAAATACTCTTAATCTTGTGCACTGATGAAACTCCTATCAAAAAGTCATTAAGCTTCCTTGACAGCGTGATAAAGTGGCAGACCAACTGAGCTTTAACATGGCTTTCCCATGATTTCCCATGCTATTCTATGGCTTTCCAATACTTTCCCAAGTCTCAACCGCTGATATTCTATTCAACCTAATCTAACCTACCAAAACACGTGATATTCATTCCGACTCCCAATCTGCTGGGTTAAGGCACCGAAAATAATTGTGGAGTTGGTGAAGCTTGTATCACAGATACGCTCATCACACACTTTCGGCTGGTGGGTGTGACACACAGACTGACGGAGGGACGGACGAGGCTCATTTTTAATAGTCATAAGAAATAAGGCGAAACGGAAGAAAGGCCGTGAGAAATGAAAAAATCCAATCTCTCGAGAGTTGATGAGGCCGAAGGGCCCGAGCTGAAAGTTAGGTAGGCCTTCTTTTTGTTGAAATAAAATGTTTTTTGTTATGCTAAGGACCACCTTTTTTCGGTTCACTACTGTCCTGTTTTTCAGCACCTCTGACTTTCTTCTTCAACTTTTATCTTATTTCATGAACTTCTTTTTCATCTTACTGTTTCTATGCCCCTTCTGTATAGATTCCTCATTGTCATATCTCCATACTAAATGGTGCCTTCCTCCTTCCTCTCTTTGATACGCTCTTTTTTTGTAGCGGTTAGGGAGGTTTAAACTAACTTATAATCTTAATCTTAATCTTGATGAGGCCGAGTGCACACGGCCGTCAAAAATCTATACTATAATAAGAGCCGCGACCGTCGGTCGGTCGGTCGGTCGGTCGGTCGGTCGGTCGGTCGGTCGGTCGGTCGGTCGGTCGGTCTGTCCGAAGCCAGCCGAAACTGTGTGGTGAGCGTATCTGTGATACAAGCTCCAGCCCTATATATTTTGACGGGCCGTGTTCACGCGGCCTTATCAACTCTCGAGATGTTGTATTTTTTAATTTCTTACGGCCTTTCTCTCAATTCGCCCTCCTTTTTATTACAAATAAAGGGGTGTGGACTAGTTTTAAATAATGGGGGGTGGACTAGTGTATAATAATGTTCGAAAAATCACACGACACACGTTCCTATTTCCTAAGAATCCATGTGATCTTCGTTCCTACTCGAATCTGATGGATTAATAAACTGGAAATTGTGAAGTTGATGAAGCTTGTATCACAGATACGCTCATCACACACTTCCTGCTGGCTTCGGACAGACGGAAACCCCTCTTATTATAGAATAAACTGCATGAGAGATTAATTGATCATATGGTGAACATTTAGGATTTAATGCCATAGTCTTGTCACCGGTTTCAATTTCTGTTTTGTTTGATTGCAGGTCCTACGAGCACCAATTACCCTTGTCGACCTATCACAGCTCAGTAGAGTTCCGGTTCATTCAGTATTGTTCCTAAGTATTAAGGATAGCTAAAGTTTATTCTGTAACTTAATGTAGTTCTGTTTAACCGAGTCCAACCTAAAATTATAGCTCGTTGAATTTAAGTAGTACACCTCTGTAAAATTGATTTTCGCAACACGTTCATTTCGTCTTTACTCTAATCCTCAATTTCGTTATCGCATTCGAACTTTGTTTTTGTTCCATTAAATGTCAGTAACTTTAACAATTCTTTATCCTCACTTTGTTCTGCTAGAAAGTTTAATCATAAAATCCCTCAATATAACGGTTCATCAATAGCCTTTCTCCCAAATTGGCTTCACGAACTTAGGGCTAGAGTTTGCCCTGACACACTGCATGCAATACCTCATGTTCATCACTTTGGCTTCATTTAGTACTACAAACCTATTGTATACGATGTATTTAATATCACTTATCGATTGTGTATGCTGCATTGAATTCCTTATCCCAATTGCGTAGCATTCAATACTCCACACTGACAGTGCCCGCTGTAATTTAATATTGCATACCTGCTGTGTACGCTTCATTTGATGCTTCAAACATATTACGTACGCTGTATTTAGTGTTACGTACCCTTATTCCGCACGCTTCATTTGACAACAATATAAATACGTGTGTGTAATTTAAAAGATCTCCCGATGTAAGTTTGTATTGAATGTGCGGCATTTTGCTACAAAAAACTCCCTCACTATAGAAGCAACAGAGGCACAAAGATCAGTTTAGTTCAAGAGTCTCTACAACGCCACGGTGGAGTTAGCTATCACACTTGACGATTAGCAAATACTTAGCGAAAGTTCGCAAGAAACTCGCAAATTTTTCTGGTTGGACATACACATTAATGTCGATTACTGTCCTTGAATGCGAATAAAATGTTCAATCTTCGCTGAGAACTGTTGAACAGGCGCAAAACACTACCTCATGAAGTCGTAAATTAATATTTTTGAATGCTTTAAGCTGGATTTTTATAAAAGGTTAGACCCTATTCAGACTTGATGTTTAATCTCTGTGTAAGTCAAATAAAACTTAGCTATTTTCCCAGATGTTTCATTACACGAACTTCATGTCTTCTCCTCTTATTTTAAAACCATAAAACTTTGATGCCCTCTTCATGATTGACTAAAATACGAAACATTGAATCTTTCTTCCTCTCTGCCAGAGAAATAATATGATATTTTCTATAATCTACCTTTTCTTGTATGCTGAAATTTTAATTTTATCACTCCAAACGAAGAAAATCCTAATTTAGAAGCGCGTGGCCGCATTAAAGACACGTGAACTAGACCGAGGTTCAGAAGTTTCAATTCCACCAAAGTTCAAAAGTGTCAACTCCACCGAGGTTCAAAAGTTTCAATTCCACCAAAGTTCAAAAGTGTCAACTCCACCGAGGTTCAAAAGTTTCAGCAAATAACACACCAAACCTCGTCCGTCAACCAGCTTTGCATGATAAAATTTTCTGAGGGGCAAAGTTCGTTGTTTTTTCTAGCACGTCAACTGAATTTCATTTAAAATAATGCGCCCTTCACAAAGACCCAGGACTGTCCCCGGGCTCGACCGTCGTTATTTTCCGTATTCCAACAGTTAATAAGCCGACGCCTGCGGCTTAGAGCTCCCAATCAGCGAAAAATGAGAACACCTTCAAGTTAATATTTAAAGTCAACTCAAAATGCTCTCGGAAAATGAATCTAAAGATCCTAGCCCGCAGCAAGTGGAACTTAACATTAATCTTCAGTAAGTATAATGCGAAAGTCCCTGAAGATGAAAGCTGCAGAGATTATTAGCCACAAAATGGCCTCGTAATGAGATTGCGATGTCATTCCGGGCCCGAGACTTCAGCCGCGTTACAAATATTACAAAACTGGCCAGCTTGAAGACATCAAGTGCCTTTTGACAGATGATCTAATCGAAATAGACAACTTTTATTCGGGGTGAGCGCACGGAACCTCGAGTGCCTCGATCGCTTCATCATGTCACTTTTGATCGCTTGACTACCGCGGTGTATTTTATTTTTGTTTAAATTTGTTGGTGTGCATTCACCTGTTGATGTGTGTCCGTGTATTGGCGTGACGCTCTCAGCGTTTGATCTGAATAGTCAAAGACTTCTGTTGTGTATTCTGCAAGTGTTTTTCCATGATTACCAGAAGTGGTCAAATACTATCGTTTTTCAGCCTTTCCTCAGCTTAAGTCACAAAATATGATCTGACGGTCGCACATAAAATTACTGCATGTACGTATAAAAAAGGCACAAACTTGCCCTGTGTAAGCGTAAGAACCTACGTACACGAGAGTATACACCGTACGTAAGGTGACATTTTTTGTAAGAAGCTGTGCGCTGCATAAGGCTGTGTGTAAAAAAATCAACTCCGAAAAAAATATGATCCGAAAAAATGTGCTCCGTGCAGAAGAGGCTTCGCTGTGTGCATCCGCCGTGTGATGTAAAGGGGAGCCAAGTAGGGGGTAGAAGGGGAGGAGGGGGGGGGAGGAGTGGGGAGGGGGAAGAGTGGGGGAAGGGGGAGGAGGGGGAGGAGGGGGAGGAGGAGAAGGAGGAAGGGAGCATGAGGGACGGCACCAAAACTTCAAAAGATCTCGGTGCGTAATATGGCTGGCAGGTCTTTAATAAACCCCTAAATATGAACTATACCGACGCAATTTTTGTTTCGAGATCTACGTAATAAAGACGAGTTATAAATGGGCTGCACCAGCTCTTTATTGGCCGGGACCCGTAGGCTCGTTTGTGCTCACAACATTCATCTTCCGAGGGTACAACACAACATTCTAATCCGAGGGTACAACACAACATTCATGTTCCGAGGGCACAACACAACATTCATGTTCCGAGGGTACAACACAACATTCATGTTCCGAGGGCACAACACAACACTCTAATCCGAGGGCACAACACAACATTATTGTGTACGTAGCTTGTCCATGTTCCGAGGGCACATCACAACATTCTAATCCGAGGGCACAACACAACATTCATGTTCCGAGGGCACATCACAACATTCATGTTCCGAGAGCACAACACAACATTCATGTTCCGAGGGCACATCACAACATTCATGTTCCAAGGGTACAACACAACATTCATGATCAGAGGGCACAACACAACATTCTAATCCGAGGGCACAACACAACATTCATGTTCCGAGGGCACAACACAACATTCTAATCCGAGGGCACAACACAACATTCATGTTCCGGGGGCACATCACAACATTCATGTTCCGAGGGCACAACACAACATTCTAATCCGAGGGTACAACACAACATTCATGTTACAAAGGCACAACGCAACATTCTAATCCGAGGGTACAACACAACATTCATGTTCCGAGGGCACAACACAACATTCTAACCCGAGGGCACAACTCAACATTCATGTTCCGAGGGTACAACACAACATTCATGTTCCGAGGGCACAACACAACATTCATGTTCCGAGGGTACAACACAACATTCATGTTCCGAGGGTACAACACAACATTCATGTTCCGAGGGTACAACACAACATCCATGTTCCGAGGGCACAACACAACATTCATGTTCCGAGGGTACAACACAACATCCATGTTCCGAGGGCACAACACAACATTCATGTTCCGAGGGCACAACGCAACATCCATGTTCCGAGGGTACAACACAACATTCATGTTCCGAGGGTACAACACAACATTCACGTTCCGAGGGCACAACACAACATTCTAATCCGAGGGCACAACACAACATTCATGTTCCGAGGGCACATCACAACATTCATGTTCCGAGGGCACATCACAACATTCTAATCCGAGGGCACAACACAACATTCATGTTCCGAGGGCACATCACAACATTCATGTTCCGAGGGCACAACACAACATTCTAATCCGAGGGCACAAAACAACATTCATGTTCCGAGGGCACATCACAACATTCATGTTCCGAGGGCACAACACAACATTCTAATCCGAGGGCACAAAACAACATTCATGTTCCGAGGGCACATCACAACATTCATGTTCCGAGGACACAACACAACATTCTAATCCGAGGGCACAACACAACATTCATGTTCCGAGGGCACTTCACAACATTCATGTTCCGAGGGCACATCACAACATTCATGTTCCGAAGGCACATCACAACATTCATGTTCCGAGGGCACAACAAAACATTCATGTTCCGGGGGCACAACACAACATCCATGTTCCAAGGGCACAACACAAAATTCATGTTCCGAGGGCACAACACAACATTCATGTTCCGAGGGCACAACACAACATCCATGTTCCGAGGGCACATCACAACATTCATGTTCCGAGGGCACAACACAACATTCATGTTCCGAGGGCACAACACAACATTCATGTTTGTCCTCAGCGATGTTCATTACATGAATGTCATTTGATCGTCCGGCATAATGGAGCGTAGGACTGCAGTGGAATTTTTTGTTGCTTGTGTACGTAGCTTTTACTGATGTGATTTGTGTTTTGTGTACGTAACTTTCACTGAAGTGTTTTGTGTTTTTTGTGCGTAGCTTTGACTAATAATTTTTTTTGTTTTGTGTACGTAGCTTTCACTGATGTGTTTTGTGTTTCATGTACGTAGCTTTGACTAATAATTTTTTTGTTTTGCGAACGTAGCTTTCACTAATGTGTTTTGTGTTTTGTGTCGTAGCTTTCACTGATGTGTTTTGTGTTTTGTGTCGTAGCTTTCACTGATGTGTTTTGTGTATTGTGTACGTAGCTTTCACTAATGTGTTTTGTGTATTGTGTGCGTAGCTTTCAATAATGTGTTTTGTGTATTGTGTGCGTAGATTTCACTAATGTGTTTTGTGTATTGTGTACGTAGCTTTCACTGATGTGTTTTGTGTATTGTGTGCGTAGCTTTCACTAATGTGTTTTGTGTATTGTGTGCGTAGCTTTCACTAATGTTTTTTGTGTATTGTGTGCGTAGCTTTCAGTAATGTTTTTTGTGTATTGTGTACGTAGCTTTCACTGATGTGTTTTGTGTATTGTGTACGTAGCTTTCACTAATGTGTTTTGTGTATTGTGTACGTAGCTTTCACTGATGTGTTTTGCGTTTTGTGTACGTAGCTTTCACTAATGTGTTTTGTGTATTGTGTACGTAGCTTTCACTGATGTGTTTTGTGTATTGTGTACGTAGCTTTCACTAATGTGTTTTGTGTATTGTGTGCGTAGCTTTCACTAATGTTTTTTGTGTATTGTGTTCGTAGCTTTCACTAATGTTTTTTGTGTATTGTGTACGTAGCTTTCACTGATGTGTTTTGTGTATTGTGTACGTAGCTTTCACTGATGTGTTTTGTGTATTGTGTACGTAGCTTTCACTGATGTGTTTTGCGTTTTGTGTACGTAGCTTTCACTAATGTGTTTTGTGTATTGTGTACGTAGCTTTCACTGATGTGTTTTGTGTATTGTGTACGTAGCTTTCACTGATGTGTTTTGTGTATTGTGTACGTAGCTTTCACTGATGTGTTTTGTGTATTGTGTACGTAGCTTTCACTAATGTTTTTTGTGTATTGTGTACGTAGCTTTCACTGATGTGTTTTGTGTATTGTGTACGTAGCTTTCACTAATGTGTTTTGTGTATTGTGTACGTAGCTTTCACTGATGTGTTTTGTGTATTGTGTACGTAGCATTCACTAATGTGTTTTGTGTATTGTGTACGTAGCTTTCACTGATGTGTTTTGCGTTTTGTGTCGTAGCTTTCACTGATGTGTTTTGTGTTTTGTGTACGTAGCTTTCACTAATGTGTTTTGTGTATTGTGTACGTAGCTTTCACTAATGTGTTTTGCGTTTTGTGTCGTAGCTTTCACTGATGTGTTTTGTGTATTGTGTACGTAGCTTTCACTGATGTGTTTTGTGTATTGTGTACGTAGCTTTCACTGATGTGTTTTGCGTTTTGTGTACGTAGCTTTCACTGATGTGTTTTGCGTTTTGTGTACGTAGCTTTCACTAATGTGTTTTGCGTTTTGTGTACGTAGCTTTCACTAATGTGTTTTGTGTATTGTGTACGTAGCTTTCACTGATGTGTTTTGCGTTTTGTGTCGTAGCTTTCACTGATGTGTTTTGCGTTTTGTGTACGTAGCTTTCACTAATGTGTTTTGTGTATTGTGTACGTAGCTTTCACTGATGTGTTTTGTGTATTGTGTACGTAGCTTTCACTAATGTGTTTTGTGTATTGTGTACGTAGCTTTCACTGATGTGTTTTGCGTTTTGTGTCGTAGCTTTCACTGATGTGTTTTGCGTTTTGTGTCGTAGCTTTCACTGATGTGTTTTGTGTTTTGTGTACGTAGCTTTCACTGATGTGTTTTGTGTATTGTGTACGTAGCTTTCACTAATGTGTTTTGTGTATTGTGTACGTAGCTTTCACTGATGTGTTTTGCGTTTTGTGTCGTAGCTTTCACTAATGTGTTTTGTGTATTGTGTACGTAGCTTTCACTGATGTGTTTTGTGTATTGTGTACGTAGCTTTCACTGATGTGTTTTGTGTTTTGTGTACGTAGCTTTCACTAATGTGTTTTGTGTATTGTGTACGTAGCTTTCACTAATGTGTTTTGTGTATTGTGTACGTAGCTTTCACTGATGTGTTTTGCGTTTTGTGTCGTAGCTTTCACTGATGTGTTTTGTGTTTTGTGTACGTAGCTTTCACTGATGTGTTTTGTGTATTGTGTACGTAGCTTTCACTAATGTGTTTTGTGTATTGTGTACGTAGCTTTCACTGATGTGTTTTGCGTTTTGTGTGCGTAGCTTTCACTAATGTTTTTTGTGTATTGTGTGCGTAGCTTTCACTAATGTTTTTTGTGTATTGTGTACGTAGCTTTCACTGATGTGTTTTGTGTATTGTGTACGTAGCTTTCACTAATGTGTTTTGTGTATTGTGTGCGTAGCTTTCACTAATGTTTTTTGTGTATTGTGTGCGTAGCTTTCACTAATGTTTTTTGTGTATTGTGTACGTAGCTTTCACTGATGTGTTTTGTGTATTGTGTACGTAGCTTTCACTAATGTGTTTTGTGTATTGTGTGCGTAGCTTTCACTAATGTTTTTTGTGTATTGTGTGCGTAGCTTTCACTAATGTTTTTTGTGTATTGTGTACGTAGCTTTCACTGATGTGTTTTGTGTATTGTGTACGTAGCTTTCACTGATGTGTTTTGTGTATTGTGTACGTAGCTTTCACTGATGTGTTTTGCGTTTTGTGTACGTAGCTTTCACTAATGTGTTTTGTGTATTGTGTACGTAGCTTTCACTGATGTGTTTTGTGTATTGTGTACGTAGCTTTCACTGATGTGTTTTGTGTATTGTGTACGTAGCTTTCACTGATGTGTTTTGTGTATTGTGTACGTAGCTTTCACTAATGTTTTTTGTGTATTGTGTACGTAGCTTTCACTGATGTGTTTTGTGTATTGTGTACGTAGCTTTCACTAATGTGTTTTGTGTATTGTGTACGGAGCTTTCACTGATGTGTTTTGTGTATTGTGTACGTAGCATTCACTAATGTGTTTTGTGTATTGTGTACGTAGCTTTCACTGATGTGTTTTGCGTTTTGTGTCGTAGCTTTCACTGATGTGTTTTGTGTTTTGTGTACGTAGCTTTCACTAATGTGTTTTGTGTATTGTGTACGTAGCTTTCACTAATGTGTTTTGCGTTTTGTGTCGTAGCTTTCACTGATGTGTTTTGTGTATTGTGTACGTAGCTTTCACTGATGTGTTTTGTGTATTGTGTACGTAGCTTTCACTGATGTGTTTTGCGTTTTGTGTACGTAGCTTTCACTGATGTGTTTTGCGTTTTGTGTACGTAGCTTTCACTAATGTGTTTTGCGTTTTGTGTACGTAGCTCTCACTAATGTGTTTTGTGTATTGTGTACGTAGCTTTCACTGATGTGTTTTGCGTTTTGTGTCGTAGCTTTCACTGATGTGTTTTGCGTTTTGTGTACGTAGCTTTCACTAATGTGTTTTGTGTATTGTGTACGTAGCTTTCACTAATGTGTTTTGTGTATTGTGTACGTAGCTTTCACTAATGTGTTTTGCGTTTTGTGTCGTAGCTTTCACTGATGTGTTTTGTGTTTTGTGTACGTAGCTTTCACTGATGTGTTTTGTGTATTGTGTACGTAGCTTTCACTGATGTGTTTTGTGTTTTGTGTACGTAGCTTTCACTAATGTGTTTTGTGTATTGTGTACGTAGCTTTCACTAATGTGTTTTGTGTATTGTGTACGTAGCTTTCACTGATGTGTTTTGCGTTTTGTGTCGTAGCTTTCACTGATGTGTTTTGTGTTTTGTGTACGTAGCTTTCACTGATGTGTTTTGTGTATTGTGTACGTAGCTTTCACTAATGTGTTTTGTGTATTGTGTACGTAGCTTTCACTGATGTGTTTTGCGTTTTGTGTGCGTAGCTTTCACTAAAAATGTTTTGTGCTGACAGCAAATATTCAGAGAGTACCTGCTGCCGCTCTCTCAAGACAGAATGAAAATAATGTTAATTCCAAGTCAATACAGAACACTGCATTAACACAATGCAGAAATTCGACTCAACACTCATAAATAACATCACACCCAAAGTCAAGGTAATGTTTGTAGTTGTTTCGCCTAAAAAAAGAGGGACCCAAACGCACAAACCTTTTCTTCTAAGACAGTTACACTCTGCTTTGTTCTCTTCCTTCGTCCAATGAGTTTTCGCCACCACAAGCATCTTCTGCTAGACAAGAACGCGGTCATTTATTAACCATCATTTTAGGCTCAACACCACACAAGGTGAGAACAGTAATATGAACTCTTTGATTGCGACGTGAGTCACTGTTGGTCACTGAGGGAGTTTTCATTATGCTGCTCACCGACCATTAAACACAAACTCAATTTTCATGAATACCAAATCAAAGCGAAATGAAGGCACGATACGTAAATTGCTTACTATAATTGGCTTCAAATTTGAGTTGAGTATTAAATGAAAGTTTTACCATCCCCAGTCAAAGTGTTAAAAATGAGATGAAAAAATTTTAGATTTTATCGTTTTACAACTAATACGGATCACGCAACTGCCGTTGCCCTGCACGTTCACTAATCTCATTCCGCAACAACGAGAATGTACGAAATTCAAGAACTGCCTTCGCTGCTCCATTCAACTCTTGAAATGTTCGGACACGAGCGATGCATGGGCACTTGTATCACTTCCTCCATGTACCCTTACTCCTCCCCACGTACCCTTACTCCCCATGTACCCTTACTCCCCATGTACCCTTACTCCCCATGTACCCTAACTCCACATGTACCCTTACTCCTCCTATGTACCCTTACTCCCCATCTACCCTTACTCCCCATGTACCCTTACTCCCCATGTACCCTTACTCCTCATGTACCCTTACTCCTCCTATGTACCCTTACTCCCCATGTACCTTACTCCCCATGTACCCTTACTCCGCATGTACCCTTACTCCTCCTATGTACCCTTACTCCCCATGTACCCTTACTCCCCATGTACCCTTACTCCTCCCCACGCGCTCCACACACTGTTTCACATCCGCTTCCTATACGCATTCCTCACACCTTCCCATCGTTCCTCTCGCGTCTTCCATATGTAATTTACGTACCTTCCACCACCTCTAAGTACCCTAAGAACCCTAAGTTCCATTTGTATTTAACTAATCCTCATACCTCTTTCTCTTCCTCCCCCTCGTACCCTTCATACTTCCCTCTACATCCATCTCCCTACTTACCCTGTACACCTCCTTCAAGTGCACCTCACTTCTCCCCCTTGCTCCTCAAACTTCTATCACATGCCCTCACACCTCTCCACCATACTCTCCACACCTCCCACAGGTACTATCCTAACATTTCACATGCCCTCACTCCTCTCCTACGCAGAGGCCACTAAGTCCCCTCGCTCTGCCCGTCCCTAGGCGGCACTGGGGCGGCACACTCTACCGTGCCTGGACGGCGCTGGGGCGGCGCTGTGGCGGCGCAGTCTACCGTGCATTGGCGGCGCAGTCTACCGTGCCTGGGCGGCGCTGTGGCGGCGCAGTTTACCGTGCCTGGGGTAGCGTACTCTACCGTGCCTGGACGGCGCTGGGGAGCGCACTCTACCGTGCCTGGGGTGGCGTACTCTACCGTGCCTGGGGCGGCGTACTCTACCGTGCCTGGGGCGGCGCTGGGGCGGCGCTGGAAGGGAACCTCCGGGCCTGGTGAGCTGTGCGGAGCTGCCGGAATGCCGTCACCTGCGACACAAAGAAGTCGAGGAGGCATTGTAGGGCCGCACTCAGCGCAGTAATGTCCCCTCAGTCCGACGCTCTTGTTTCGCTGCCACACGCCACTCAGCACCACTTGCCCGCTGCACCTAATGCTAGTCAAGTCCTTGGCTTCCTTTGAGTCTGGACTGCTGCAATTTGTCGCCTCTTGGCACTCGGACGGACCCGCTGGTCTGCACACTTTCGCCTGTAAAGGAAATTCACACTGGCTACGTACGCCGTTCTCTGTTCCTGTTATTCACCTCAAATGATCTTCACAAGTCTTGAAGTTCACCACAACTGCTCTTCACAAGTCTTGAAATTCGGCACAACTGCTCTTCACAAGTCTTGAAGTTCGCCACAACTGCTCTTCACAAGTCTTGAAGTTCACCACAACTGCTCTTCACAAGTCTTGAAGTTCACCACAACTGCTCCTCACAAGTCTTGAAATTCGCTACAACTGCTCTTCCCAAGTCTTGAAGTTCGCCACAACTGCTCTTCACAAGTCTTGAAGTTCGCCACAACTGCTCTTCACAAGTCATGAAGTTCGCCACAACTGCTCTTCACAAGTCTTGAAGTTCGCCACAACTGCTCTTCACAAGTCTTGAAGTTCGCCACAACTGCTCTTCACAAGTCTTGAAGTTCACCACAACTGCTCTTCACAAGTCTCGAAGTTTCTTTTCAGGAGCGCCAATGACTGCAGCCTGCAGTATGACTCGAACAAAATTAACATTGAAGGTTTAGCAATTTGTTAAAAAATTATCTCGAACATTTTCGCTTCTTTACAAGTATTCATTGATCAACACTGGCGAGGGCTTCATCCTAAATTGCATTATGAGACCTTACAGTAATTGCCTTCAATTGGAAGTGCCGATGAAAGTTGGGACTAATGACCGAAAATAAATTCTAGTAACAGAGAAGAATTTCCAGACCACTCGCGTTATCCGATCCAAATTTTTCAATTAAATGAAGCTTTGGATTTCGTTCATATTTTCCCTGATTTGAATTGCAACAATTTTTGAACAACAATTTTATAGAAACCTTTTTGTCGTCAGGGTCACCGGCATCAGTTAACGCTAAAAACATAGCAATGAAATTAAAAAGAGGCTTAATTGTTTACTGCGGTGGAGGAAAAACTCTCACTCAATAAGGAGAGCTGTATCATGATTCAGTGATACTGCAGGGACCATTACACGATACCTCACGCTTCACGATACCGGATCATGAGCCCGAGATACACGGGAGGATTCCATCCCGAATGCATGGCATTGTTTGAGAGTACTAATATTTAAAGCAATGAAATTATGCTGTCTCTCTCTTACACGTATCTCCACGCTTCGATAACCCTAGTAAATGCTGCGAGGAAATTCCAAACCTGACTGACGAAAAATCAAGGCGATTACGTTTGAGTGCGTTAAGCATCTCATCACGACCAGCCAAAATTTGTTTGAAATGCATTTGCATCATCACATCAGTGCATCAGTGAATCACCTGCATCACCTGCAACACCTGCATCAGTGCATCACCTGCATCAACACATGCACTGGAGCAGAGGCAACAGCTACAAAAGGGGCTATGTATCATCAAAACTATTAAAATTTACTATTGATTGTGTTTCTTCCTAAAAACGTTTTAATTTTCGCTCTATTCACCTTCACGTACATCTTAATCTCCACCTACATGCAACATCTACAAGAGGCAATGTATGATGCGTCTGAGCAGTGTATGATGTGTCTGAGCAGTGTATAATGCGTCTGAGCAGTGTATGCTGTGTCTGAGCAGTGTATGATGCGTCTGAGCAGTGTATGATGCGTCTGAGCAGTGTATGATGCGTCTGAGCAGTTTATGATGCGTCTGAGCAGTGTATGATGCGTCTGAGCAGTGTATGATGTGTCTGAGCAGTGTAGAATGCGTCTGAGCAGTGTATGATGCGTCTGAGCAGTGTATGATGCGTCTGAGCAGTGTATGATGCGTCTGAGCAGTGAATGATACGTCTGAGCAGTGTATGATGCGTCTGAGCAGTGTATGATGCGTCTGAGTAGTGTATGATGCGTCTGAGCAGTGTATGATGCGTCTGAGCAGTGTATGATGCGTCTGAGCAGTGTATGATGCGTCTGAGCAGTGTATGATGCGTCTAAGCAGTGTATGATGCGTCTGAGCAGTGTATGATGTGTCTGAGCAATGTATGATGTGTCTGAGCAATGTATGATGCGTCTGAGTAGTGTATGATGCGTCTGAGCAGTGCATGATGCGTCTGAGCAGTGTATGATGCGTCTGAGTAGTGTATGATGCGTCTGAGCAGTGTATGATGCGTCTGAGCAGTGTATGATGCGTCTGAGCAGTGTATGATGCGTCTGAGCAGTGTATGATGCGTCTGAGCAGTGTATGATGCGTCTGAGTAGTGTATGATGCGTCTGAGCAGTGTATGATGCGTCTGAGCAGTGTATGATGCGTCTGAGCAGTGTATGATGCGTCTGAGCAGTGTATGATGCGTCTGAACAGTGTATGATGCGTCTGAGCAATGTATGATGTGTCTGAGCAATGTATGATGTGTCTGAGCAATGTATGATGCGTCTGAGCAGTGTATGATGCGTCCGAGCAATGTATGATGTGTCTGAGCAATGTATGATGCGTCTGAGTAGTGTATGATGCGTCTGAGCATGAATGATGCGTCTGAGCAGTGTATGATGCGTCTGAGTAGTGTATGATGCGTCTGAGCAGTGTATGATGCGTCTGAGCAGTGTATGATGTGTCTGAGCAATGTATGATGCGTATGAGTAGTGTATGATGCGTCTGAGCAGTGTATGATGCGTCTGAGCAGTGTATGATGCGTCTGAGTAGTGTATGATGCGTCTGAGCAGTGTATGATGCGTCTGAGCAGTGTATGATGCGTCTGAGCACTGTATGATGTGTCTGAGCAATGTATGATGCGTCTGAGCAGTGTATGATGCGTCTGAGCAATGTATGATGCGTCTGAGCAGTGTATGATGCGTCTGAGCAGTGTATGATGCGTCTGAGCAGTGTATGATGCGTCTGAGCAGTGTATGATGCGTTTGAGCAGTGTATGATGCGTCTGAGCAGTGTATGATGCGTCTGAGCAATGTATGATGTGTCTGAGCAATGTATGATGCGTTTGAGCAATGTATGATGTGTCTGAGCAGTGTATGATGCGTCTGAGCAGTGTATGATGTGTCTGAGCAATGTATGATGCGTTTGAGCAATGTATGATGTGTCTGAGCACTGTATGATGCGTCTGAGCAGTGTATGATGTGTCTGAGCAATGTATGATGCGTCTGAGCAGTGTATGATGCGTCTGAGCAGTGTATGATGCGTCTGAGCAGTGTATGATGCGTCTGAACAGTGTATGATGCGTCTGAGCAGTGTATGATGCGTCTGAGCAATGTATGATGTGTCTGAGCAGTGTATGATGCGTCTGAGCAGTGTATGATGCGTCTGAGCAGTGTATGATGCGTCTGAGCAGTGTATGATGCGTCTGAGCACTGTATGATGTGTCTGAGCAATGTATGATGCGTCTGAGCAGTGTATGATGTGTCTGAGCAATGTATGATGCGTTTGAACAGTGTAAGATGCGTCTGAGCAATGTATGAGGTGTCTGAGCAGTGTATGATGCGTCTGAGCGGTGTATGATGCGTCTGAGCAATGTATGATGTGTCTGAGTAGTGTATGATGCGTCTGAGCAGTGTATGATGCGTCTGAGCAGTGTATGATGTGTCTGAGTAGTGTATGATGCGTCTGAGCAGTGTATGATGTGTCTGAGCAGTGTATGATGCGTCTGAGCAGTGTATGATGCGTCTGAGCAGTGTATGATGCGTCTGAGCAGTGTATGATGCGTCTGAGTAATGTATGATGTGTCTGAGCAGTGTGTGATGCGTCTGAGCAGTGTATGATGCGTCTGAGCAGTTTATGATGCGTCTGAGCAGTGTATGATGCGTCTGAGTAGTGTATGATGCATCTGAGCAGTGTATGATGCGTCTGAGTAGTGTATGATGCGTCTGACCAGTGTATGATGCGTCTGAGCAGTGTATGATGCGTCTGAGCAGTGTATGATGCGTCTGAGCAGTGTATGATGTGTCTGAGCAGTGTATGATGCGTCTGAGCAGTGTATGATGCGTCTGAGCAGTGTATGATGCATCTGAGCAGTGTATGATGCGTCTGAGCAGTGTATGATGCGTCTGAGCAGTGTATGATGCGTCTGAGCAGTGTATGATGCGTCTGAGCAGTGTATGATGCGTCTGAGCAGTGTATGATGCGTCTGAGCAGTGTATGATGCGTCTGAGCAGTGTATGATGCGTCTGAGCAGTGTATGATGCGTTTGAGCAGTGTATGATGCGTCTAAGCAGTGTATGATGCGTCTGAGCATTGTATGATGCATCTGAGCAATTTATGATGCATCTGAGCACTGTATGATGCGTCTGAGCAGTGTATGATGCGTCTGAGCAGTGTATGATTTGTCTGAGCAGTGTATGATGCATCTGAGCAATGTATGATGCAT
Organism: Morinoia aosen; assembly: GCA_030386875.1. NCBI lineage: Eukaryota > Metazoa > Arthropoda > Malacostraca > Amphipoda > Talitridae > Morinoia > Morinoia aosen. Next base: position 17,530,396 of record CM059559.1, read on the forward strand.
CTGAGCTCTGTATGATGCATCTGAGCACTGTATGATTCATCTGAGCAGTGTGTGATGCATCTGAGCAATGTATGATGCATCTGAGCACTGTATGATGCATCTGAGCAGTGTGTGATGCATCTGAGCAGTGTGTGATGCATCTGAGCAATGTATGATGCATCTGAGCAATGTATGATGCATCTGAGCACTGTATGATGCATCTGAGCACTGTATGATGCATCTGAGCAGTGTGTGATGCGTCTGAGCAGTGTATGATACGTCTCGTTGATGCCTCGCCCGAATATGCAAGTCATCACAACGTCCCTCAGAGCCGCATTCGCACGACATCAACTCGAGCCGAGCAGCAACATTCCTCCAAGTTTGACCGTCAAGTTTGGCCGCACTTCCAAAGTGGCGACTTTTTTAGCCTGACTTGCGTGATGCAGCAGCTGGCGCTGCTAGACATTGTCCTCAGGGTTCCCTCGGGTATTTAGGGGGAATGTACGTGGGAGTTTACTCGTATAAATGTATGAACTTATCAGAATGGCTTGCATCAGTGACGCAAAATGATTTAAAACAAAGTATTTGTATACGACGTGGATTTTTTGGTCGCACAGTTACTGCTTTCGTGTGAGTGATGAAGGAACACTAAATTAATTCTTCTGAAAAAATATTTTGCCGCCGAAAAATTTATCAAATGTAAATCTCCATCATTTTCATGGTCGAGTATATGAGGGTGGTCGTTGAGGACTATGTAAATAATTCAACAGTATGCCTAAAATAGTAGACTCAACAATAACTTGCACGTTTTGCCAGCATTTTGATCTAATCTTTGAAAAATGAACTCAATTTTAAATGTAAAACCAAAATGATTTAATGCTTTAGTTATTAGACTTATTATCGCGAAATGTGCGAAACGCACTTTTTTATACTGTTTCCTTTTATTTTTACCTAGCAATGGGGTAAATCTCGTCTCAATTTATAAGTGAAACTCCTAGCCAAACCCAAATCGCACTTATGAGAGAGTCTAAAGCTATTCATTTGTTCGAGAAATAACTGAATTTCCGCAAACTCACACCTATGATAGAGTTAAAAGTTATTCATTTGAGAGATAAATAACTGAATTTTCACAAAATCCCTCTTACTATAGAGTTAAAAGTTATTCATTTGTTCAGGAAATAACTGAATTTTCATAAACATAAAATCTCTGCCAGCAGGTTAGTATGCACTGCACTCCTTTACCGCAAACATTTTACCAGACACCAGCAATACATCAGCAGACGAGAAGGCCCTAAGCTCGCCCACACCTCGCCTCCGCGACCGAACTTCAAACACAAGTCCTCCAGCGATCCAGGGTCATCAACTCCTGCTAAAAACGTGCGCTGGTTTGGCTTCAGTGTTGATCTTGTGCAGACCCGGTCCGTCTTGGCTCGGCAGGCCGCGCTTCAGACGCCGCTAGCGAAATCCGTTTTTTGACCTCAACTTGATGGGAGGATGTCGCTTATCAACCGTCGTGTTATTATTTGGCCATCTCCAAAGCGTTTATATATAGTAATCCCGTCCTATGTTAGTGTTATTCTTTGGCCATCTCCAAAGCGTCTATATATAGTAATCCCGTCCTATGTTCGTGTTATTCTTTGGCCATCTCCAAAGCGTCTATATATAGTAATCCCGTCCTATGTTAGTGTTATTCTTTGGCCATCTCCAAAGCGTCTATATATAGTAATCCCGTCCTATGTTCGTGTTATTCTTTGGCCATCTCCAAAGCGTTTATGTAAAGTAATCCCGTCCAATGTTTGTGTTATTCTTTGCCGGGGGAAACGTTCATAGCGTCCTAGTGTTAGTTATAAGTCATTTGAAAAATAATGTACAAGGTTATGTGTATCAGGCATGATTGATTCTAGCATTTGATGTCCTACAAGAGTTGTCCAGTGTGTGGTGTTTAGCGTGTGATACCAATCATGTGATGCCAAGCATGTGATGCCAAGCATGTGATGCCAAGCATGTGATGCCGAGCATGTGATGCATGTGGGGCTTAGCAAGTGAAGCCAAGCATGTGATTCACAGCAAGAGATACACAGCACATGATATCCGACATGTGATGACTAGCAAGCATATGATACAGTGCCTGTGCATCACACAAATGATGCCTATATGATACCCGGCATGTGATGCACATCATGCCATACCCCCAGCATATGATGCACAGCATGCGATACTCCCAGCACATGATGCACAGCACATGATGAACAGCATATGATGCACAGCACATGATGCACAGCATAATCACCTCCCCAGATCGCCTCAGTCTCCCAAAGTCGCTTTGATGCCACAGCTTCTGTAGAGAGAGGTGCGGTGCTGGTGTACTTATATCTGATGTGTCTCTCTCATTCTCTCCCCTCTCTCTTTCTTTCCCCTCTCTCATTCTTTCACCCTTTCTCAATCTCTCCCCTCTCTCATTCTTTCTTCTTTCTCCTTCTTTCCCCTCTCTGATTCTCTCTTCTTTCTCATTCTCCCTCATCACAACGGTGGTGTGGCTCATCACAACGGTGGTGTGGCTCATCACAACGGTGGTGTAGCTCATCACAACGGTGGTGTAGCTCATCACAACGGTGGTGTAGCTCATCACAACGGTGGTGTAGCTCATCACAACGGGGCTGTGGTGTAGTTCATCACAACGGTGATGTAGCTCATCACAGCGGTGGTGTAGCTCATCACAACGGGGCTGTGGTGTAGTTCATCACAACGGTGATGTAGCTCATCACAACGGGGCTGTGGTGTATTTTATCACAACGGTGGTGTAGCTCATCACAACGGTAGTGGGGCTCATCACAACGGTGGTGTAGCTCATCACAACGGTGGTGTAACTCACCACAACGGTGGTATAGCTCATCACAACGGTGGTGTAACTCACCACAACGGTGGTGTAGCTCATCACTACGGGGCTGTGATGATGCTCACCACAACGGTGGCGTAGCTCACCACTACGGGGCTGTGGTAATGCTCATCACAACGGTGGTGTAGCTCATCACTACGGGGCTGTGATGATGCTCACCACAACGGGGGTGTAGCTCATCACTACGGGGCTGTGGTGATGCTTACCACAACGGTGGTGTAGCTCATTACAACGGGGCTGTGGTGATGCTCACCACAACGGTGGTGTAGCTCATTACAACGGGGCTGTGGTGATGCTCACCACAACGGTGGTGTAGCTCATTACAACGGGGCTGTGGTGATACTCATCACAACGGTGGTGTAGCTCATTACAACAGGGCTGTGGTGATGCTCACCACACAGGCATGTGATGTGAGGAATGCAAGAGTGACTAATTGCAAATTCAACATAAATCAGCGCGTAATTTACCAAGTTAAATGAATCCATATTAAATTAACCATCGTTTGGCAGAATCTGATGGAAGAAATGCACTACCTTTTGGCCGGCTTAGGCAGGCAATGCAGCGAAAGTTTCATACAAGCAACATTCGCTAAAAAGAGTTGATGGAAGAAAATGTTCCACTGACACTTGAATGACCTGAGATGAACATGAAAAATGACCGGAGTTTTTCAGTTTCAACAGAATGAAAAAAGTTTAGAAGTTGGCCGAGTCAAAAAGTTTGAAAACTTTGCAATGTTAGCACATCAGATGCACCCCATCATGTGCAGCACATCAGGTGCAGCCCATCAGGTGCGGCACATCAGATGCAGAGCATCAGGTGCAGCACATCAGGTGCCGCACATCAGATGCAGAGCATCAGGTGCAGCACATCAGGTGCAGCACATCAGGTGCAGCACATCCGGTGCAGCACATCAGGTGCAGCACACATCAGATGCAGCACATCAGATGCAGCACATCAGGTGCAGCACATCAGGTGCAGCACATCAGGTGCAGCACATCAGGTGCAGCACATCATATGCAGCACATCAAGTGCAGCTCACATCAGGTGCAGCACACATCAGGTGAAGCACATCAGGTGCAGCACATCAGGTGCAGCACACATCAGATGCAGCACATCAGGTGCAGCACATCAGGTGCAGCACACATCAGGTGCAGCACACATCAGGTGAAGCACATCAGGTGCAGCACATCATGTGCAGCACACATCAGATGCAGCGCACAGCAGCACGTCGGTCCGCAAATGTTTGAACTTTTGCACTGAAGTCCGCAATTCATTTAATGTGACTCGCGCTGTGCCTGGGATGCAACTTTGTTTACTTTGGTCGATCTTCCCCTGACAGCCTCCTCGTGCACCTCCCCTGCCTCCCCCCCTTCTCTTCCTCCTCCTCCCCTGCCTCCTCCTCCCCTGCCTCCTCCTCCTCCCCTTCCTACTCCTCCTCCTCCTCCCCTTCCTCCTCCTCCTCCTCCTCCCCTTCCTCCTCCTCCTCCTCTCCCCTTCCTCCTCCTCCTCCCCTTCCTCCTCCTCCTCCTCCCCTTCCTCCTCCTCCCCTTCCTCCTCCTCCTCCTCCCCTTCCTCCTCCTCCTCCTCCCCTTCCTCCTCCTCCCCTTCCCTCCTCCTCCCTTCCTCCTCACCTCCTCCCCTTCCTCCTCCTCCTCCTCCCTTCCTCCTCCTCCCTCCCCTTCCTCCTCCTCCCCTTCCTCCTCCTCCCTCCTCCCCTTCCTCCTCCTCCCCTTCCTCCTCCTCCTCCTCCTCCTCCTCCTCCTCCTCCTCCTCCCTTCCTCCTCCTCCCCTTCCTCCTCCTCCTCCTCCCCTTCCTCCTCCTCCCCTTCCTCCTCCTCCTCCTCCCCTTCCTCCTCCTCCTCCTCCCCTTCCTCCTCCTCCCCTTCCTCCTCCTCCTCCTCCCCTTCCTCCTCCTCCCCTTCCTCCTCCTCCTCCTCCCCTTCCTCCTCCTCCCCTTCCTCCCTCCTCCTCCTCCCCTTCCTCCTCCTCCTCCTCCCCTTCCTCCTCCTCCTCCTCCCCTCCTCCTCCTCCTCCTCCTCCTCCTCCCCTTCCTCCTCCTCCCCTTCCTCCTCCTCCTCCTCCCCTTCCTCCTCCTCCTCCTCCCTCCTCCTCTCCCCTTCCTCCTCCTCCTCCTCCCCTCTCTCCCTTCCTCCTCCTCCTCCTCCCCTTCCTCCTCCTCCTCCTCCCCTTCCTCCTCCTCCTCCTCCCCTTCCTCCTCCTCCTCCTTCCTCCTCCTCCTCCTCCCCTTCCTCCTCCTCCTCCTCCCCTTCCTCCTCCTCCTCCTCCCCTTCCTCCTCCTCCCCTCCTCCTCCTCCTCCTCCCCTTCCTCCTCCTCCTCCTCCCCTTCCTCCTCCTCCCCTTCCTCCTCCTCCTCCTCCCCTTCCTCCTCCTCCCCTTCCTCCTCCTCCTCCTCCCCTTCCTCCTCCTCCTCCTCCCCTTCCTCCTCCTCCTCCTCCCCTTCCTCCTCCTCCCCTTCCTCCTCCTGCACCTCCCCTGCCTCCTCCTCCTCCTCCCCTGCCTCCTCCCCTTCTCTTCCTCCTCCTCCCCTGCCTCCTCCTCCTCCCCTTCCTACTCCTCCTCCTCCTCCCCTTCCTCCTCCTCCTCCTCCTCCCCTTCCTCCTCCTCCCCTTCCTCCTCCTCCTCCTCCCCTTCCTCCTCCTCCCCTTCCTCCTCCTCCTCCTCCCCTTCCTCCTCCTCCTCCTCCCCTTCCTCCTCCTCCTCCTCCCCTTCCTCCTCCTCCCCTTCCTCCTCCTGCACCTCCCCTGCCTCCTCCTCCTCCTCCCCTGCCTCCTCCCCTTCTCTTCCTCCTCCTCCCCTGCCTCCTCCTCCTCCCCTTCCTACTCCTCCTCCTCCTCCCCTTCCTCCTCCTCCTCCTCCTCCCCTTCCTCCTCCTCCCCTTCCTCCTCCTCCTCCTCCCCTTCCTCCTCCTCCCCTTCCTCCTCCTCCTCCTCCCCTTCCTCCTCCTCCTCCTCCCCTTCCTCCTCCTCCTCCTCCTCCCCTTCCTCCTCCTCCCCTTCCTCCTCCTCCTCCTCCCCTTCCTCCTCCTCCCCTTCCTCCATCTTTCCTTCCTCTGTGTTCCTTTCCCCCTCCTCACTTTCTTCATCCTCTCCTTCCTTCTCCTCCCTTTTCTCCTCCACCAACTTCCACTTTGCCACCCATACACCTGCAAATTATGACCCTAATTCTGCGATTCTGTCTTCCCAGGCTTCTTTACTGCTTTGAGCAAGTGTGCACACTTACCATGCCACACTTACCGTGCCACACTTACCATGCCACACTTACCATGCCACACTTACCATGCCACACTTACCGTGCCACACTTACCGTGCCACACTTACCATGCCACACTTACCGTGCCACACTTACCGTGCCACACTTACCGTGCCACACTTACCAAGCCACACTTACCATGCCACACTTACCAAGCCACACTTGCCAAGCCACACTTACCATGCCACACTTACCAAGCCACACTTACCATGCCACACTTGCCAAGCCACACTTACCAAGCCACACTTACCATGCCACACTTACCGTGCCACACTTACCGTGCCACACTTACCGTGCCACACTTACCGTGCCACACTTACCATGCCACACTTACCATGCCACACTTACCAAGCCACACTTGCCAAGCCACACTTACCATGCCACACTTACCAAGCCACACTTACCATGCCACACTTGCCAAGCCACACTTACCATGCCACACTTACCATGCCACACTTACCATGCCACACTTACCATGCCACACTTACCATGCCACACTTACCATGCCACACTTGCCAAGCCACACTTACCATGCCACACTTACCATGCCACACTTACCATGCCACACTTACCAAGCCACACTTGCCAAGCCACACTTACCATGCCACACTTACCAAGCCACACTTACCATGCCGCACTTACCATGCCACACTTACCATGCAACACTTACCATGCCACACTTACCATGCCACACTTACCATGCCACACTTACCATGCCACACTTACCATGCCACACTTACCATGCCACACTAACCATGCCACACTTACCATGCCACACTTACCATGCCACACTTACCAAGCCACATTTACCAAGCCACACTTACCATGCCACACTTACCATGCCACACTTGCCAAGCCACACTTACCATGCCACACTTACCATGCCACACTTACCATGCCACACTTACCAAGCCACACTTGCCAAGCCACACTTACCATGCCACACTTACCAAGCCACACTTACCATGCCGCACTTACCATGCCACACTTACCATGCAACACTTACCATGCCACACTTACCATGCCACACTTACCATGCCACACTTACCATGCCCCACTTACCATGCCACACTTACCATGCCACACTTACCATGCCACACTTACCGTGCCACACTTACCATGCCACACTTACCATGCCACACTTACCATGCCACACTTACCAAGCCACACTTACCAAGCCACACTTACCATGCCACACTTACCATGCCACACTTACCAAGCCACACTTACCGAGCCACACTTACCAAGCCACACTTACCATGCCACACTTACCATGCCACACTTACCAAGCCACACTTACCAAGCCACACTTACCAAGCCACACTTACCAAGCCACACTTACCATGCCACACTTACCATGCCACACTTACCATGCCACACTTACCGTGCCACACTTACCAAGCCACACTTACCAAGCCACACTTACCAAGCCACACTTACCAAGCCACACTTACCAAGCCACACTTACCATGCCACACTTACCGTGCCACACACCGTGCCACACTTACCAAGCCACACTTACCAAGCCACACTTACCAAGCCACACTTACCAAGCCACACTTACCATGCCACACTTACCAAGCCGCACTTACCAAGCCACACTTACCATGCCACACTTACCAAGCCACACTTACCAAGCCACACTTACCATGCCACACTTACCAAGCCGCACTTACCATGCCACACTTACCAAGCCGCACTTACCATGCCACACTTACCAAGCCACACTTACCAAGCCACACTTACCAAGCCACACTTACCAAGCCACACTTACCAAGCCATACTTACCAAGCCACACTTACCATGCCACACTTACCAAGCCACACTTACCAAGCCACACTTACCAAGCCACACTTACCAAGCCACACTTACCAAGCCACACTTACCAAGCCACACTTACCAAGCCACACTTACCAAGCCACACTTACCAAGCCACACTTACCAAGCCACACTTACCAAGCCACACTTACCAAGCCACACTTACCAAGCCACACTTACCATGTCACACTTACCAAGCCACACTTACCAAGCCACACTTACCAAGCCACACTTACCATGCCACACTTACCAAGCCACACTTACCAAGCCACACTTACCAAGCCACACTTACCAAGCCACACTTACCATGCCACACTTACCAAGCCACACTTACCATGCAACACTTACCAAGCCACACTTACCAAGCCACACTCACCAAGCCACACTTACCAAGCCACACTTACCATGTCACACTTACCAAGCCACACTTACCATGCCACACTTACCAAGCCACACTTACCAAGCCACACTTACCAAGCCACACTTACCATGCCACACTTACCAAGCCACACTTACCAAGCCACACTTACCATGGCACACTTACCAAGCCACACTTACCAAGCCACACTTACCAAGCCACACTTACCAAGCCACACTTACCATGCCACACTTACCAAGCCACACTTACCATGCCACACTTACCAAGCCACACTTACCAAGCCACACTTACCATGCCACACTTACCAAGCCACACTTACCATGCCACACTTACCAAGCCACACTTACCATGCCACACTTACCAAGCCACACTTACCATGCCACACTTACCAAGCCACACTTACCATGCCACACTTACCAAGCCACACTTACCAAGCCACACTTACCAAGCCACACTTACCATGCCACACTTTCCAAGCCACACTTACCAAGCCACACTTACCAAGCCACACTTACCAAGCAACACTTACCAAGCCACACTTACCAAGCCACACTTACCAAGCAACACTTACCAAGCAACACTTACCAAGCCACACTTACCAAGCCACACTTACCAAGCAACACTTACCAAGCCACACTTACCAAGCCACACTTACCAAGCAACACTTACCAAGCAACACTTACCAAGCCACACTTACCAAGCCACACTTACCAAGCAACACTTACCAAGCCACACTTACCAAGCCACACTTACCAAGCAACACTTACCAAGCAACACTTACCAAGCCACACTTACCAAGCCACACTTACCAAGCCACACTTACCAAGCCACACTTACCAAGCAACACTTACCAAGCAACACTTACCAAGCAACACTTACCAAGCAACACTTACCAAGCCACACTTACCAAGCCACACTTACCAAGCCACACTTACCAAGCAACACTTACCATGCCACACTTACCAAGCCACACTTACCAAGCAACACTTACCATGCCACACTTACCAAGCCACACTTACCAAGCAACACTTACCAAGCAACACTTACCAAGCCACACTTACCATGCCACACTTACCATGCCACACTTACCAAGCCACACTTACCAAGCCACACTTACCAAGCCACACTTACCAAGCCACACTTACCATGCCACACTTACCAAGCCACACTTACCATGCCACACTTACCATGCCACACTTACCAAGCCACACTTACCATGCCACACTTACCAAGCCACACTTACCAAGCCACACTTACCAAGCCACACTTACCATGCCACACTTACCAAGCAACACTTACCAAGCCACACTTACCATGCCACACTTACCATGCCACACTTACCATGCCACACTTACCATGCCACACTTACCAAGCCACACTTACCATGCCACACTTACCATGCCACACTTACCATGCCACACTTACCAAGCCACACTTACCAAGCCACACTTACCAAGCCACACTTACCATGCCACACTTACCATGCCACACTTACCATGCCACACTTACCAAGCCACACTTACCAAGCAACACTTACCAAGCCACACTTACCATGCCACACTTACCATGCCACACTTACCAAGCCACACTTACCATGCCACACTTACCAAGCCACACTTACCAAGCCACACTTACCAAGCCACACTTACCATGCCACACTTACCAAGCAACACTTACCAAGCCACACTTACCATGCCACACTTACCATGCCACACTTACCATGCCACACTTACCAAGCGACACTTACCAAGCAACACTTACCAAGCAACACTTACCAAGCCACACTTACCAAGCAACACTTACCAAGCAACACTTACCAAGCCACACTTACCAAGCCACACTTACCATGCCACACTTACCAAGCCACACTTACCAAGCCACACTTACCAAGCCACACTTACCATGCCACACTTACCATGCCACACTTACCAAGCAACACTTACCAAGCCACACTTACCGTGTCACACTTACCAAGCAACACTTACCAAGCCACACTTACCAAGCCACACTTACCAAGCAACACTTACCAAGCAACACTTACCAAGCCACACTTACCAAGCCACACTTACCATGCCACACTTACCATTCCACACTTACCATGCCACACTTGCCAAGCCACACTCACCAAGCCACACTTGCCAAGCCACACTCACCAAGCCACACTTACCAAGCCACACTTACCATGCCACACTTACCATGCCACACTTACCAAGCCACACTTACCATGCCACACTTACCATGCCACACTTACCAAGCCACACTCACCAAGCCACACTTGCCAAGCCACACTTACCAAGCCACACTTACCATGCCACACTTACCAAGCCACACTCACCAAGCCACACTTACCAAGCCACACTTACCATGCCACACTTACCAAGCCACACTCACCAAGCCACACTTGCCAAGCCACACTTACCAAGCCACACTTACCATGCCACACTTACCAAGCCACACTTACCAAGCCACACTCACCAAGCCACCTCACGCCCCAAAATCAAGAGCACTTGTTGCAGGTGCCTGCTGGGGGATGAGATTTGCAGATGAGTAAATCTCTTATTCTATTTTTAAAACTTTCTCTTTCGTGGGAAGGCAAGCTTGTGGCGTTTGATCTCGTGCAAAAGTGTTTTTGTATCTTGTTTTTATTCTCATTGTACTTTCCGTCAAAGCGAGATGCTTACGCATCCATTTTCAATTGCAGCGAACTGTTATAAAAAAGGCGCTGAAATGTTGAGCCTTCCTGCTGCTGTTCTTGAATGGGAAAAATAGTCCATAGATTGAAAGTTCAAAAAATTTTAAAGATAAAATTTTAGTAAATTCCAGTGAAACGTAAAATCCGACGTAAAATGATGATAACATGTCATCCCCCATTTATTATCATTTTACAAGTAACTTTACTTCCACTACATAGTTAGAATTAGCACCTTCCTTCAAATTTAGTTTACTTTAATTTCATTCCATATTTGATACCCCAATTCAACTTCTCTTAATTAACCGACCAAACAAAAATTTTTTTTGTCCGCCAGCTCGTGGCAAAAGGGAACACAGCTGTGCATCACTGCTTCACCTTGTATCTCATAACGCTCTTCAATTTTTGTTCATGAATTTACCACTCTATTCCAGAATACTCCCATAACTTCACATTTATACTGTGTATTTTTCTTATTATTGTTACTTAAATCACACCCACATCTTGATTTTCCTAACTCTTCTCAATTAGGCCGTTTTTATGATGCCACTTTGCTCTGCCTTGCTGCATGCCGCACTAAACTCATATATGATCTCTCTCGCTCACTCCTGCCCAGTCACCCTCACGTAATCGATTTACCACTCAGGTTGACCTGTGTTCTCGGGCCCTTTCTAGCACACCAGTTGGTGTTTCATTTCCTAGCTTTATGGACCCTGACCATTACTTAGCACACCAGCTTGTGTTTTGTTTCCTAGCTTTATGGACACTGACCATTACTTAGCACACCAGCTTGTGTTTTGTTTCCTAGCTTTATGGACCCTGACCATTACTTAGCACACCAGCTTGTGTTTTGTTTCCTAGCTTAATGGACCCTGAATATTACTTAGCATACCAGCCTGTGTTTTGTTTCCTAGCTTTATGGACCCTGACCATTACTTAGCACACCAGCTTGTGTTTTGTTCCTATCTTTATGGACCCTGACTATTACTTAGCACACCAGCCTGTGTTATGTTTCCTAGCTTTATGGACCCTGACCATTACTTAGCACACCAGCTTGTGTTTTGTTTCCTAGCTTAATGGACCCTGAATATTACTTAGCATACCAGCCTGTGTTTTGTTTCCTAGCTTTATGGACCCTGACCATTACTTAGCACACCAGCTTGTGTTTTGTTCCTATCTTTATGGACCCTGACTATTACTTAGCACACCAGCCTGTGTTATGTTTCCTAGCTTTATGGACCCTGACCATTACTTAGCACACCAGCTTGTGTTTTGTTTCCTAGCTTAATGGACCCTGAATATTACTTAGCATACCAGCCTGTGTTTTGTTTCCTAGCTTTATGGACCCTGACCATTACTTAGCACACCAGCTTGTGTTTTGTTCCTATCTTTATGGACCCTGACTATTACTTAGCACACCAGCCTGTGTTATGTTTCCTAGCTTTATGGACCCTGACCATTACTTAGCACACCAGCTTGTGTTTTGTTTCCCAGCTTTATGGACACTGACCATTACTTAGCACACCAGCTTGTGTTTTGTTTCCTAGCTTTATGGACCCTGACCATTACTTAGCACACCAGCTTGTGTTTTGTTTCCTAGCTTAATGGACCCTGAATATTACTTAGCATACCAGCCTGTGTTTTGTTTCCTAGCTTTATGGACCCTGACCATTACTTAGCACACCAGCTTGTGTTTTGTTCCTATCTTTATGGACCCTGACTATTACTTAGCACACCAGCCTGTGTTATGTTTCCTAGCTTTATGGACCCTGACCATTACTTAGCACACCAGCTTGTGTTTTGTTCCTATCTTTATGGACCCTGACCATTACTTAGCACACCAGCCTGTGTTATGTTTCCTAGCTTTATGGACCCTGACCATTACTTAGCACACCAGCTTGTGTTTTGTTTCCTAGCTTTATGGACCCTGACTATTACTTAGCACACCAGCCTGTGTTATGTTTCCTAGCTTTATGGACCCTGACCATTACTTAGCACACCAACTTGTGTTTTGTTTCCTAGCTTTATGGACCCTGACTATTACTTAGCACACCAGTTGGTGTTTTATTTTTATTTTATTCATGTATTTGATTATGGCTCAGCTCATCTTCCTCTGCCTCGCTGTTGTCGTGCAAAGTACGATCACCAACACCTTCCTATCCGAACTATTCCTACAACTCTTCTATCTCGCCCTTTTAGCTGTTACATAAGCATTTTACCTCATGTCATTTCTATTATGACCTTTCTTTCTTTCTTCCCCGCTGTTCGAAATCATTTGTATTCTCAGTGCCATCCAAGCTTTATCGAAGGACCATTTTAACCCCAATTTCCCCCCTCCTTGTCCCTGACCCACTCTTCAACCCAATTTTTCTCCCCTTCAAGCCCCACCTTCCCCACTCGCCGTTCGAATGCCCCGCAAGTCAGCGAGCGCATCACGCTGCAGGAGTGCCCTGCAACTTCTCACAGCACTTTAATGCCTTACTTTAGCAAGGCGAGTCTCTTTAAATCTCAGCTGCAACGACTGTCATTCTCCTCACTACCAACTCTCAATTTCCTCACAACTTTAACTCTCAAGGCGCTCGCTAGCCGCCGTGGGTGCAGATGGGAGATCGGTGCTGCTCAGTTGAGTCCTGAGTCGTTTAGGAGTCCAGGGCTCACAGTTAGAATCTGGAGCTTGAATCGTGTATTTGGGGAAACATAACTGAGTCAAAGATAACATTGAATCCAAAACTGAGCCTAGTGGTGAGCCGTTTAATCCTTCAAGGCAGATTTGGCGAGTTGACACAAACGAAAAGAAGTTAGAAAGTAATTAAGATAATTGCCTACTTCTGTGGAGTGTCGAGCGGAAGTCAAGTGTGCAGTCGTCAATCATAAAGAATCGATGTGAAATTGGAGCTGCCAACGGAGTTCCGATTTCACGATAGTTAATCGATCTGGAAATGGTTTGTTCTCAAATGTTCTTTAGGTGCAAAAGTTTAACTCCTGTATGAAAAGTGGAAGAATTTACACTATGCTTTCTTATGCATTCAAGCATTATACAAATCCTCCCTTAGTGGACAAAATACTAAATCTTAATTCATCCGATGTACCCTTTAACTCCAACCATCTCTTGGAGCTGACCCTGCAGTCTTCCTTAATTTCTTACTGTTCAGGAGGAAATATTTATCTGGCTAAATAGCTTCCTAAGGCCGTAGTTTTCATTTCTGGCAAAAAACATTTTCAATTATCAAAATAATTGTCATCATTAAGTTTTGGTACTGTCAGAAAATAATTTTCCATTCTAAGAAACCATCCTTTGAATGCTTAACAAAATTTTTAATAATTAATTAAACTCATCAATATATCGAGAGTTCAAAGTCTAGTCACCCCAGAAACAGTTAATGAATCTGGTACGGGAAGCTACTGCTTCCACAAGGTTTTTCAAATGAAGTAAATGTACGAGGAGTTCGCGAGACTCGAACTCAAGACTACAGCGCGGTCGATAGCGTGCTGGCGTGGTAATTTCTAGTCCTGAGTTCGAGTCTCGCGTACTCCTCGTACATTTATTTCATCAATATATGAAGGATACAAACGTAAAAATGCATTCTGGAGTATTTTTTTTCATCAGCTTAATCCTGCCACGCAGGTGACTAGTCGAGGCGAGAGCGGCGGTATTCATGACCGGTATCGAGCACTATTACAACATCAACATAACATCATCAGTATTATTATAACACCAATATGACAATACAACAATATCATAATATCAACATTACAATATAATAATATCTAGATCTGTTAAAAAAACTCGCGTTTCACGTCCCACTTGTCATATTTTTTCAAATTTGCATTTGCTGTCAGATAACATTTATACTTAATATCGATTTTTATTTTTAGGAAAAGATGTCATCAACAACAGTTGTTTTCGAAAATGAGTACTCTGTACATCCAGAGAGTCAATAATGACTTCCGCATCGCTATTCTTTCTTTAGTGACAACAGGTACCGGAATATGTTCTGAAATGAGCAATATGAATTGGCGGTCTAGCTGTGAATACTCTATTAATTTTGTGTATTGAAATATTAGCTCGACACATGGCACTGGTTCATAGTCTGCTGAAAAGCCCATTTCTCATTTATTTGAACTGCATTTTCTAAGTATTAAGATCATACTTATTCTCTTACTATTTGAAATAACAGCAAATGCATTTCTGTTACAAATATTTTACTGTTAGAAAGCTTATCAATATATATTTTTAAGCAGCCCTTTGCAAGGATTTAAATTCCATTAATTGTTGACTGTTCTAACCAGGCTCAGTGCATTTTCACCACAAATATTCTATACACTTTTTTTTGCCTTTTAGAACAGACTAATATACTTGTAGTATGGCAGAATCAGAATAAGACTAAGACACTGAGAACCTCATTATCAAAAATGCTCTATACACTTTTAATGTTCTATGCACGTTCTATACACGTTTTAATCTTCTATACACGTTCGATACACATTTTAATGTTCTATGCACAACACGTTCTATACACGTTTTAATATTCTATAGACGTTCTATACACGTTTTAACGTTCTATACACGTTCTATTCACGTTTTAACCTTCTATACACGTTCTATTCACGTTTTAATGTTCTAAACACGTTCTATACACGTTTTAACGTTCTGTACACGTTCTATGTTTTTGGCTATTATCTCTTACAATTATCATTACATGTATTATCAAATGTAGATTAAGCTAGATTAGGAGTTCATTGCCCTCAATCATTTCTTTTGACTAGTGACACGAGTTTTTCAATACTCGTGTGTGTATCATCTAAGTGTATTAATTTTAAGATATTTTAAAAACCAATGATGGTACTTTTGTACCATCTCTATTGGAAATAAACCGTTTTCTTTCTTTTTTCTTTCTTTCTATGCACATTTTAATGTTCTTTACACATCTTATACACGCTCTATACATGTTTTAACGTTTTTCACACGTTCTATGCACGTTGTAACGTTCTAAACACGTTCTATACACGTTTTAATGTTCTATTCTCGTTCTATAATAGAACGGACTAATTTTTTCGTAGTATGGCCGGACGAGAGCAGGACTAGGACGCCGAGGCCTGCACATTGACCAGCATGCGCACAATTCATTCGACTCGGGGAATGCAATCTGTGCCGGAGGATGAACGGCTCTAGGGAGCGAGGCTTCCGTTCAGAGCTGCAGCACAACCAAGTTCTTTGGCCTTTTGTGATCTAAATAAATGATAGAACATTCCCACCAGGCAAGAACGAGGTAAGTGCATTACTTATGCATTGACTTCACAGTAAACAGAACGTTCGGGAAGCTTTGGAGTTGAAGCACAGCGGATTGTGAGAAGAGCAGCCTTCGTGCTCAGCGTGTGCAACATGGTGCACTTAAAGCTGGCTCGAAACACATATTTTACGTTGTGTTTTGCATGAAATTAAACTTTCACGTGCATCAGTGTTCGTATTAATTTTTTCTTTTGTGCACAGCTCACGAAAGCACAATTTCTCAATAGTAAGGCACTTTCGTGCCTTAGATCTTGAACTAAACAAAACTAAACTGCGTCGAGCTACAAATAAGTTAATTAGGCATAGATCGTTCTACACAATCTCCTTACATGAACAAATCAGATTGATCTCCATATTTGGATGTAGTGTCGGCAAAATTTTGTACAATAATTCGTGTGAAATCACGCTCGTCAAAATTTGTGCAAACGGAACCATAAACTTTCCAATACTTCTCTGTTCTATAATTTAAACTGAAGTTTGAGACCTGCATTGCAGCAACGTTTTAACTGGCAGTGGAATTCATTGCTCGAATTATTTTACCATTTCCCAGTTCTGATGTTGCAAGCTTTCCAGCATCTCGTAATTATTTTTCCACGCCCACTTCTTTTCGAGCGTACATGTTTAAGGATTAATTCCTAGATAAATTTATACGTGATGGATGAGTAGCATGGGTTCAAATATTTGCTTGAGTTTTTGGTAGACTTACATAGGAAACGCTGGAGAAATTTTCATAAGAGAAAATTTATTCTAATATATCTAATCTAATCTATCTCAACTAAAATCTATCTAATCTAAATCTTCGCCAAGAAAAGCTAATGGAAGAAAAATTTCACTTGGTATTTGAAAAACCGCGCGTGGATGGTTCATGAAATTGCGAAGGGAAATTGAAAACCTTGAATATTGAAGAAATTTCTAGTAACCTATCTATGAACTCTGTAATAACTGAATGTAAGAGAAATCAATTAGGACTTTGACTGAACATAGATTATTCATACCTATGAAATGATTGCGTATTGTAAAACGAGCATGTTCAGTGGTTGTCCTCACAATAGACTCCTGCTAATTATAATTATAAGGATTCATTTTGCGTAACTCTAGTTCTGAACTGTTTCTCAACTCATTGAACACTTTCATAGCCGTGTGGCTTTCGGACCCGCCTCCGTGCGGGCAAACCCGGGTTCGAGTCCCGCCGCTGGTGGCGATTTTCTCTGTTGGGAATAGGGGAAAAATTCCAAGCACAATACCCCACTCTACCCATTTCACTTTTATTATTATTATTATTATTCTTTGACTGCGACGTGAGCCCCTGGTGGTCACAGAGGAAAGTTTCATATTACTGCTGACCGACCAGTAATCACAAAATCAATTGTCATAAATACTTAATTACAGCTAAATGAGGGTAAGATCCAGTTATTGTGCGATATTTTCAAAATGGCTGACTACAAATGACATATATTTAAGCTGAATATTGAACTTCAGTTTTACCTACGGCAGTCAAAGTGTTAATACAATAAGGATGAAATTTATAAAGAAAGCCCCGCCAGCTGGAGGCGATGAATTGGAATTGCGCCTGAACTTCGAGCTCGCCGTTTGCGACCGCTGCTGCTACAAACTTTGCCGGCCTGATTAGGTGAACTCTCCCCACCCTGGGCCATGCGGCACTTGTGCCCCACTCGAACACCAAATTATTGAAACGGCACCTCTAAAATCTCAAATTTGCAGCAAAATTGTCTCCGCTACCAGAAACTTACTCTAAAATTATCGACTTTGGAGTAATTTCTGAAATTTGGTGGAGTTTGGGCCGGTGACAGGCCATCAGCCCGTCGCTAGCAACTGCCTCACCTCTATCAAGAGCTCAGTTTAAGAGGGACTTGCACCCTCCCCCCCATCAACATCCTTCTACCCCCCTCCGACTTGTGGTGATCCGCGCTAATTGTTTTCTCGACGACCCCCCAAGTGCTCTTTATCTTGCGCTTTACTTACCTCTTTATTTAAGTCCTTTCTTTCTTGGACGGCGGTGGGCCTCTGTGTCAAAGCCTCCACGTTGACTAGCTGCTCTTAACTTCAAACTTAAACTTGTTGAAGCTTGTTGAGCTGCGGAAATAAGAATCCTCCAACCTTTGAGCACATTACACTGTTTTAAATGCAGAGTATTGAAGTTTAAAATTGTAATCCATGAAATACAATTTGAGTGAGATGGATGAAAAGTTGTTACATTCTGCAACGCTCCACAGACTCTAGGAAAATTTAGCGCAATATATAGACAAAATAGCGCTCAAAACACTATAGCTTAAATAAGCACTAGCTCTCGCCCGAGTTTCAGAATTATTAATAGCTTCCCTTTGCGTTTTAAGAAAACATTCGCCTGAATCGATTTTATTATTCTTATGGCATCCAGTTGATATTTATTTGTTCATTTTAATAGATATCGTTCAAAAATGTGTTTGGAAATAAAAATACTACAGTATCCTCAAGAAAAGTTATCCTCTTCTTCAAAAATTTGCAATCCAAACCCCAGAAATTTGGAGAGAAGCTCGGCATGAGACTTTAAGTAATAGGTAAACACGGGTAAACGTGCAGGACAAGGCCACTGCGTTGTGGTTGTCTATTTTCAGCTCGAAACAGTCAGAGTACAACAGTTCAAAATAAGCTTTTGTATTCAGTAGCAAGGAAAAACACGCAACTAATTTCATGAAACTTTCGTTCCCTCAGCGAAATTCATTTTGGGAATCTATTGAATTGTCAGACTGCAAGGTCTACTATCGCAATATTTATTAATTTTCTGACACTTCTGTTCCCTCAACGAATATCATTCCGAGCCCCTACAAAATTGTCAAGCTATACAAAAAGTAATCATAAATTCAGTCAAGAGCAGCAGACCACAGAGCCGGTTAGCTCCAGTTAACACGTAGCTTGGCATACGACCTCCCGGCGGGTGGTGCTTAGGTTTTTCCTGCTGCGAAACGGCCCATCGCTGAGTCGTTTGAAAAATCCTTCCAACGTTTTAAAATAAAGGGCATATCATGGACCCAGTCAATATTTGGTGTTCAAAAATTTGCCAATCACTTTTGACTCTAAATTTCAAAACTTTACTTTAAATTTAAATATTGAACTTCAGTTTAACCCACCGCAGTTAAAAGTGTTAAGACGTCGCTGTAGGTGGCTTAAAATGTCGGCTGGTGAGCGGCGCTTGGTATGCGGAGAGAGCCTCGCTTCCATCACTTAGCCCCTCAGGTCGGAGGGCAAGAAACACATTCCTGTCAACCCCTCGCCCCTCGCGCCCCTCTTTCTGCCATCTCTGTCCCCTTCATCTCTTCCCCCTCCATCTCTTCCCCCTCCATCTCTTCCCCCTCCATCTCTTCCCCCTCCATCTCTTCCCCCTCCATCTCTTTCCCCTCCATCTCTTCCCCTCCATCTCTTTCCTCTCCATCTCTTCCCCCTCCATCTCTTCCTCCTCCCTCTCTTCCCCCTCCATTTCTTCCCTCCTAATTTATTCCTCTTGTGCATAACAGCTCCTCCATTTCTTCCTCTTGTGCATAGCAGCTCCTCCATTTCTTCCCCCTCCTCATTTCTTCCCTTATGCAGGGCTCTTCTATCTCTTCCCCTCTCCCCATTTCATCCCCCTCCATCGCTTCCCCTCCATTTCTTCCCCCCTCCCCAAGAGCCTCTTTGTCCACATCCCCACACCGGCCTCTGTTTGTTGAGGTAAAACGACCGTTTCTTGATTGCTAAAATTACTTGGAACACGACACGTGTTATCCTGATAGACAATGCAGCCTTTGAATCCAGGAGTGAATTGCACCGTCCTGTTACCATAAGCTCAAAATATCAGCAATCGATGAATTCAGTCTCTGAAAAGTGCTCTTTATTCCACACCGTGACATTACCCTTTCCCGTTCAGTACATATCAGTAACCGATGAATTCAAACTGTAAGTTATATTAATAATTATAAAGCGTGAAAAAGAAGCAAAATAGCGAAACTCAAAAATTGTAGCACATTGTTTCGAAAAAAACGTCGTGCATTTTTCTGTTTCTGGGTTGGAGTCGAATATCATTATGCAGACATCAAAGAGCGATACTGTAAGAATAGCATTATATGTGCCGATTTCAGAGTCACGCTTTCTTCATCCCGTGGCTATTTTATTTTTTTGTTTTGTGAACCGGGGTTATCGCTCATCCTACTTCCCTCGGCCTCCCAGTTAGCCGACACTCCTGCACTCCAGCACTCCAGCACTCCTGCACTCCTGCACTCATGCACTCATACACTCATGCACTCCTGCACTCATGCACTCATGCACTCATGCGCTCATGCACTCATGCACTCATGCACTCATGCACTCATGCACTCATGCACTCATGCACTCATGCACTCATGCACTCATGCACTCATGCACTCCTGCACTCATGCACTCATGCACTCATGCACTCATGCACTCATGCACTCATGCACTCATGCACTCATGCACTCATGCACTCATGCACTCATGCACTCATGCACTCATGCACTCATGCACTCATGCACTCATGCACTCATGCACTCATGCACTCCTGCACTCCTGCACTCCTGCACTCCTGCACTCCTGCACTCCTGCACTCATGCACTCATGCACTCCTGCACTCCTGCACTCCTGCACTCATGCACTCCTGCATTCCTGCACTCCTGCACTCCTGCACTCCTGCACTCCTGCACTTATGCACTCATGCACTCCTGCACTCCTGCACTCCTGCACTCCTGCACTCCTGCACTCCTGCACTCCTGCACTCATGCACTCATGCACTCCTGCACTCCTGCACTCCTGCACTCCTGCACTCCTGCACTCCTGCACTCCTGCACTCCTGCACTCATGCACTCATGCACTCCTGCACTCCTGCACTCCTGCACTCCTGCACTCCTGCACTCCTGCACTCCTGCACTCCTGCACTCCTGCACTCCTGCACTCCTGCACTCCTGCACTCATGCACTCATGCACTCATGCACTCATGCACTCATGCACTCATGCACTCATGCACTCATGCACTCATGCACTCATGCACTCATGCACTCATGCACTCCTGCACTCCTGCACTCCTGCACTCCTGCACTCCTGCACTCCTGCACTCCTGCACTCCTGCACTCCTGCACTCATGCACTCATGCACTCATGCACTCATGCACTCCTGCACTCCTGCACTCCTGCACTCCTGCACTCCTGCACTCCTGCACTCCTGCACTCATGCACTCATGCACTCATGCACTCATGCACTCCTGCACTCCTGCACTCCTGCACTCCTGCACTCCTGCACTCCTGCACTCCTGCACTCCTGCACTCCTGCACTCATGCACTCATGCACTCATGCACTCATGCACTCATGCACTCATGCACTCATGCACTCATGCACTCATGCACTCATGCACTCCTGCACTCCTGCACTCATGCACTCATGCACTCATGCACTCATGCACTCATGCACTCATGCACTCATGCACTCATGCACTCATGCACTCATGCACTCATGCACTCATGCACTCATGCACTCATGCACTCATGCACTCATGCACTCATGCACTCCTGCGCTCCTGCGCTCCTGCACTCCTGCACTCCTGCACTCATGCACTCATGCACTCATGCACTCATGCACTCATGCACTCATGCACTCATGCACTCATGCACTCATGCACTCCTGCACTCCTGCACTCATGCACTCATGCACTCATGCACTCCTGCACTCATGCACTCATGCACTCATGCACTCATGCACTCCTGCACTCATGCACTCATGCACTCATGCACTCCTGCACTCATGCACTCATGCACTCATGCACTCATGCACTCATGCACTCATGCACTCATGCACTCCTGCACTCATGCACTCATGCACTCATGCACTCCTGCACTCATGCACTCATGCACTCATGCACTCATGCACTCATGCACTCATGCACTCATGCACTCATGCACTCATGCACTCATGCACTCATGCACTCATGCACTCATGCACTCATGCACTCATGCACTCATGCACTCCTGCACTCATGCACTCATGCACTCATGCACTCCTGCACTCATGCACTCATGCACTCATGCACTCATGCACTCATGCACTCATGCACTCATGCACTCATGCACTCCTGCACTCCTGCACTCATGCACTCATGCACTCATGCACTCCTGCACTCATGCACTCATGCACTCATGCACTCATGCACTCCTGCACTCATGCACTCATGCACTCATGCACTCCTGCACTCATGCACTCATGCACTCATGCACTCATGCACTCATGCACTCATGCACTCATGCACTCCTGCACTCATGCACTCATGCACTCATGCACTCCTGCACTCATGCACTCATGCACTCATGCACTCATGCACTCCTGCACTCATGCACTCATGCACTCATGCACTCCTGCACTCCTGCACTCCTGCACTCATGCACTCCTGCACTCATGCACTCCTGCGCTCCTGCACTCCTGCACTCATGCACTCATGCACTCATGCACTCATGCACTCATGCACTCATGCACTCATGCACTCATGCACTCATGCACTCATGCACTCATGCACTCATGCACTCCTGCACTCCTGCACTCATGCACTCATGCACTCATGCACTCATGCACTCATGCACTCATGCACTCATGCACTCATGCACTCATGCACTCATGCACTCATGCACTCATGCACTCATGCACTCATGCACTCATGCACTCATGCACTCCTGCACTCCTGCACTCATGCACTCATGCACTCATGCACTCATGCACTCATGCACTCATGCACTCCTGCACTCCTGCACTCCTGCACTCATGCACTCATGCACTCATGCACTCATGCACTCCTGCACTCCTGCACTCCTGCACTCATGCACTCATGCACTCATGCACTCATGCACTCATGCACTCCTGCACTCCTGCACTCCTGCACTCATGCACTCCTGCACTCCTGCACTCATGCACTCATGCACTCATGCACTCATGCACTCATGCACTCCTGCACTCCTGCACTCCTGCACTCATGCACTCATGCACTCATGCACTCATGCACTCATGCACTCCTGCACTCCTGCACTCCTGCACTCATGCACTCCTGCACTCCTGCACTCCTGCACTCATGCACTCCTGCACTCCTGCACTCATGCACTCATGCACTCATGCACTCATGCACTCATGCACTCATGCACTCATGCACTCATGCACTCATGCACTCATGCACTCATGCACTCATGCACTCATGCACTCATGCACTCATGCACTCATGCACTCATGCACTCCTGCGCTCCTGCACTCCTGCACTCCTGCACTCCTGCACTCATGCACTCATGCACTCATGCACTCATGCACTCATGCACTCATGCACTCATGCACTCATGCACTCCTGCACTCCTGCACTCCTGCACTCATGCACTCATGCACTCATGCACTCCTGCGCTCCTGCACTCCTGCACTCATGCACTCATGCACTCATGCACTCATGCACTCATGCACTCATGCACTCATGCACTCATGCACTCATGCACTCATGCACTCCTGCGCTCCTGCACTCCTGCACTCCTGCACTCCTGCACTCATGCACTCATGCACTCATGCACTCATGCACTCATGCACTCATGCACTCATGCACTCATGCACTCCTGCACTCCTGCACTCCTGCACTCATGCACTCATGCACTCATGCACTCATGCACTCCTGCGCTCCTGCACTCCTGCACTCATGCACTCATGCACTCATGCACTCATGCACTCATGCACTCATGCACTCATGCACTCCTGCACTCCTGCACTCCTGAATTCCTGCACTCCTGCACTCCTGCACTCCTGCACTCATGCACTCCAGTCAGGTAAAATTTAAACGATTTATTTACCACAAGCGATACAGCAACAGATTGTTTTTCGAGTGTAGTACAATGGACACATTTGAGTATAGCTACCTGTGGGCCCGAACAAGTTCAACGACCTCTAGGGTATCCTATCATCGTCGCTATTTTAAGGGGTACAGTTATGTTTAACATAATTTACTTAACCTAGGGGCACACTTGACTGATTAATTAACTAGTTTTCATGATTCGATGATTAATACTCGTATTTACAAAAGTGGGAACAGTAAATTCTAGATACGATCTCCAAGCACCAACACCTTTGCTTCCGTGCTCCCTCTATGGAGAGACGCCAATTTACCGAACTCCATAGACACCTGTCGTGCATCCAAAAGAATAATTTAGGTCAACAGTCCATATGGGAATTAGACTCCATTGTCAGTATTGTCAGCTGCAGCGAACGACCAAATCAGTCAAGTTCTGAGCCCGCTGTTTTGTAGAATTTTCATGCGTAAAACCTTTTAATTAATTTTAAATATGAGCTTTTCAGAGCGTTTGTACAGAAATGTTTCAGAAAAAATTTTTACTAAATGTGAAGTGAAGAAAAATATGTATATTTTGCAGGAGTCACTTTCAAGATAAAAGTCAACGCCATGCTGAAAATAGATTTACGGTAAAGATAACAAGAAGGAAGTCAGTATTAAACTGAAAACAAAAACACAATTATAAAAGTAAATCAAGTACCAAGCCAAATTTCATTTCAACTCAAAGGCTAAACGAGGTATAAGTGAGGTCGGTCTAAATTTAAAGCCCTAATTTGTACTGAGACTTCTATGTACCAAACGCTTCTAATTTCTACGCGTGCTGCTACCTACTTTAGACCAGCCGGGCCTTACGGAAGATTCATGTTAAAAAAATGCACCTCTCACGCGTCAACGGAACAAACACTGCCACACGAATTACAGCTGTACGCGTCGCAGAGATCACAGATCTTCCCCTTCAGTACATCAACACATATTCCAAGACGTGTAGTACAAAGGCCGCTTAAAATACAGAGAGAAAGTAACAGCATTTGTACAAATATGAAGACTTGTTCGTATCTTTGTGCGGGATGATCCATGTTTGCTTGCTTTGAGGTGCAGTGTTGCCATATCGCCTGAACGGCCATCAGTCACCGGAATCCTTTGTCTCTATGATGTGGGGAGGCTGTATATTATCACGGAGTCTATTGCATGGCTGCGCCGCGCAGACGCACTGAAGGCTCCTCTGAATTACGCGTCTCGCTCTCACCTTTTGATAAGAACTTCATTAATGACAAGTTGCAGCTGGGGTCACGTCAGAGGTCGTTTGAACAGCTCAAATATTAGAAATTGATTTTCAGTTTTTGATGGGTGGAAAACTAGCGCATGATGTCAGAGCTTGACTAGTTTTGTAAAAAGGATAAAAAATTACTACTTGCGTTGTGTGTTTTCTCTGTGAGAGCACGAATTGCTCTTTGTGACAGCGTCTTAATACCTTATTTTAGAGTGGTGTCCTATTTGTGTTGTGTGAGGCTGATCTGTCGCGTGTCAACTGACGGTAGCGCGTCAACAGCCGCGTTACAGCCACTGTAACGTGCCAACAGTCACTGTAACGCGTCAACAGTCACTGTACCACGTCAACAGTCGCTGTAACACGCCTACAGTCCCTGTAACGCGTCAACAGCCACTGTAACGTTTCAACAGCCACGTTACAGCCACTGTAACGTTTCAACAGCCACGTTACAGCCCCTGTAACGTGTCAACAGCCACATTACAGCCAATGTAAAGCGTCAACAGCAACTGTAAAGCGTCAACAGCCACATACCAGCCACTGTAAAGCGTCAACAGCCATTGTAACGTTTCAACAGCCACGTTACAGCCACTGCAACGTGTCAACAGCCACATTACAGCCACTGTAAAGCGTCAACAGCCACTGTAACGTTTCAACAGCCACGTTACAGCCACTGTAAAGCGTCAACAGCCGCGTTACAGCCACTGTAAAGCGTCAACAGCCAAGCGGCAACAAACAGCGACATGTCACCTGCAACAAACAGCTACATGTCACCTGCAACAAACAGCGACACGTCACCTGCAACAAACAGCGACACGTCACCTTCAACATACAGCTACACGTCACCTGCAACAAACAGCTACACGTCACCTGCAACAAACAGCTACACGTCACCTGCAACAAACAGCAACACGTCACCTGCAACAAACAGCAACACGTCACCCGCAACAAACACGGCAGCTTGAGACGTGCAACAAAACAACACCTGCAGCGAGACACACGGTGTAGCAGGCGGTATTCTACAACCTAGACTTTGTAGACTAAGCTTTGCGAAGCTCAGCGCCATCCCTTGGCTAGTAATTCCTCGTTGTCTTATTCTCCTGTGCTGCATCGGGAGCGTCCTCCTGAGGTGAGTGTGCCCTTATGGACTTTGGAATCGCATAGGTTGTATAAATATAATGTAAAGTGGGGCATGTTTTTAAAGTTCTTATGTTCTTGTTTTGCGTACGTTTATATAGATCCAGTATTACATCCGTTCTTTGTTTTGTTTTATGTCTTGTTCTTAGGGTTCTTTTATTCTTGTTTTGCGCACGTTTATATTGATCCAGTATTACATCCGTTCTTTGTTTTGTTTTATGTCTTGTTCTTAGGGTTCTTTTATTCTTGTTTTGCGTACGTTTATATAGATCCAGTATTACATCCGTTCTTTGTTTTGTTTTATGTCTTGTTCTTAGGGTTCTTTTATTCTTGTTTTGCGCACGTTTATATTAATCTGGTTCTTCGTTCTTTGTTTTGCTTTTTGTCAAGTTCATAGGGTTCTTATATTCCTGTTTTGCTACTTTTATATGTTCAGGTATTACTTACGTTCTTTGTTTATTTCTAAGTTGCGTGAGGGGACATTTGCTGATGTCCTCTCTCCCTCTCTGTAGCAACGTGGAATGTACTTTGCTGAATAGTAATATGCTCTGTGCCACTATTTTGCTCCCATATATGCTTTAAAATTTAGTGTTCAATAAACGAGTTTTTCAGTTTCGTCCATCTGACCCTGCGTACGGTAATGGGGAAAACGGATTCAAATAAAATTAGATTTTGGTGATTACTTGTTAGGCAGCAAAATGTTAGGTGTGTGGTCGTGGAACACATCATTTATGTTTGAAAAAATAATTTTTGCATTTTAGACTTCATTTTACGTGTAGAAAGAAATATGTCCAAATGGAAGTATCTCTCTGAGTTTTAATGCCCATTAAATCATCATGAACTTGCACGCAAAATAACTAATTGTGACTCATAGCAATAAATTTGCGGCTCTTACACAAAAAAATTAGTTATTTCCTCGTCATAAACGTCAAAGTTACCGAAAATAAACTTGCAGTCCAAGAAAAATTTGCTGTACGAAATTTCGAATCAGATCGCCACTGCTTGCATTTCAGCGTCGCGTCACGGCAGCCGCAGTGCAGCGCCACGGCAGTCTAGGGCAGGTGGGGCTCGGTTTGTCTAATTACTTCTCTTTAGTGTATCTAATTACTTTAGTTCAGTTTATCTAATTACTCTAGTTCAGTTTATCTAATTACTCTAGTTCATTTTATCTAATTACTTTAGTTCAGTTTATCTAATTACTTCAGTTCAGTGTATCTAATTACTTCAGTTCAGTGTATCTATTTACTTCAGTTCAGTGTATCTATTTACTTCAGTTCAGTGTATCTATTTACTTCAGTTCAGTGTATCTATTTACTTCATTTCGGTTCATCTAATTACTATTTTTGGCAGCCTGAAGTATAATTAAATTCGCGAGCCGCCGCTTAGGAGCATGGCAGGTGGACAAATCAGTAACGTAACGCATGGTGGTATTTGTGACCTAACGTATAATGAAATCCCTGACTTGGTGTTTGATTACAACGGGGATTTGACGTATAATAAAATAAATAACGTAAAGAATTGTGATGCGAGTGACTTGATTTATTATTTAATTTTTGACCTGGCGTGTAGTTATATTCGGGACATGACGCTAGATTAAATTAGTAACGTAATGTTTAGTGATATTTAAGACCTTACGTATGTAACTAGGCTAGTAACCTGACGTACGAATTTCGTGGAGGACATTATTATTGGGTAGATTCATGGCGCAAATAAATAAATGATTAAAAAACAAATATTACTAATGTTGCATTCTAGAAATATATAACACTTTGTAGCATTAATTCAACTCTGTACAAGTATTACAAACATGGTGGGATGCGAACACTTCACACAACACGAATTTTATAGCTACCTTTGCTGAAGTTCACCCTTTAGTCTCATGAGAGAACCTTAACATCCTATCTTAGCATAGCTTGGTATTTGGGTTAAGCTTACATGGGCTTTATAAATACTCGTAACTTATGTTACATAGCTTATAAGAAACTTTATGTGATTTTAACAACGATTAAATAAAATATTAATTTTAGTTATACTATGTAATGGAAAAAAAGGAGTGTAATGAGTTATTTTGTATATATTTAGGCCTCATCTGTTGTTCTTAAAAATAAGACCCTAAAAACATTAGACGTCACGACTTTAAAAAGTGTCTGGTCGGAAAACTGAACAACTCTTCTCGCTTCGCTCCTTCATGTTTGCTCCCGAGATACTGTGCGTGGAAGTCTGGAATGTGAGGATTGTGTCTGATACAGCACCATTGTATACGCCTCCCAAAAGATACTTATAACTTCAAGATGATTTTAATAACAGTATAGAAGTTATGAAGAGAGAATTGCCCAGTTGTACATTTTTAAATTAACCATCAGTACAATATTCTCACCAAAATTTTGGCCCAAGTAGCAAATTCACTGTAGTAGATACGCGCTTTTCCATAAATGCACCTATATAAACACTACGCCTTATAAGCTCACTGTGGGAGAGGATATTATAAGCCCCTCTAAGTTTCCTTTCCCACACACAACCAACATTAGACCTGTGAAGCCAATTACTGCATGTGTAGAAACGAACCCCACTCTCGAAACGACCATCTTGCTTGCAGATATAAACAAAAGCAGAGCAGAAAGCTCCTCAACAAGCGCCCTAGAAGCGAAGTGAACTGTACAGCAGCGCTGCCTGCGCAACTTCTGACGGACAAGCGCCGCAAAAGACGAGAGTTGGACGCCCTGAGCCGTCATCAAGGCGAGTTTATCAGGGGCCGTTGCAACAGCATTGAACTGGTTACTGCGTTCATTGTTGCGACGATAATTCGGCCTTTGTTCTGCCCTAACGCCTCGGTCAACAGCCTTTGTCAGACGTCTGATAGATGCCCCACAGCCGCCTTCGAGCCTCCTACCCTGCTTATGCTGGGCCGAGCTCGAGAGCTCCACTGACGAGCGTCCTGCACGCCACGTCAGCCACGTAGCTGAAGTGTTGCAGCTGAGGGAAGGAAAGAAAGATGGAAGAGAAAAAAAGTCATTTTGAATATAGATGATACAAAAAGCACATCATTGGTTTTTAAATATTTTGAAGTAAGGATCCTTATCTGAGTAGCGCCAGGCTTGCTCTCTTCAGTGAGGGACTAGAAGCGCTTCAGATTTTCTCGTTTTACGTAAATTTAAAGGTAATTTCAAGCCATGACTGCCTTTAGCTCTCAACTGTAGACTTGCTTAACTGAGGCGTACGTGTTCAGCGATTAGTTATATTCTGTTTAGACACTAATTTATTCTTTTTAAACTAATTTTTTGCCTACAACTAAAAAAGAATGTTATCATCGAGTATCGTGAGATGTCCAAATCTCGCGTAACGGCTGTATGATTCTAGTGAAACTACAACATAATAATAATTTCAATAAAAATAAAGAAATTTAAGATTTAATTTTACAGTTCGTATGTGTTTCCACAAGAACATAAGGGCATGTTTTCTCTCGCTGCTCTATTTGATAATCGGACAGTATTGGTCGAACTATTTAATTTTTCCTTCATTTTTCGTGAGGAATTTCGATGAATCAATAATTCCATACGTGACCAAGAGGTAACACTTTTGATTGAGATACGTAAAAGAAATCTCTAGACAACAACGACCGCCAAAAAATAAAAATACTTATTTTCTCATCATTTTCTTTCATATTAAACTTTAACAGATGGGGTAACCTTGACTATCACCGTCCCTGACACCATCACTCTCGTTCTCACGGGTTGAAGACCTGAGGACTATCTATCTCTTCTGCCCGTACCACATGCGATCGCAGGAATAAATCAATTATGGTTGATAAATATCGCTCACACACATAAATATCGGGAAATTATAAATACTCGGCGAAAATAGAATTCAGAACTGCGACCGAGTAGACGTAATGGCGGCCCAGGAATGTGGAAGCGAAAGTTGACATTAAATTAACTTAGCGAATAATAGAATTCGGAACTGCGACCGAGTAGGCGTAATGGCGTCCCAGGAATGTGGGGGCGGAAATTTTTAGACATTAAATATCTGCGACAGAGTAGCTTAGCAACTGTGAACACACCAGAGCGTGGGTGTTGGTTACTAACCTCTTTGTCTCTTTATATTGTTTACACACCAGCCTGTGGGTTTTCGGCTACGACCGCGGTAAATTTACACATTGTTTACGCACCAGTTATCCAGTCTTCGCCATCAACCTGCTTGTCTCTTTAGATTGTTTACGCACCGTTCATCCAGTCTTCGCTATCAACCTGCTTGTCTCTTTACATTGTTTACGCACCATTCATCCAGTCTTCGCTATCAACCTGCTTGTCTCTTTACATTGTTTACGCACCATTCATCCAGTCTTCGCTATCAACCTGCTTGTCTCTTTACATTGTTTACGCACCATTCATCCAGTCTTCGCTATCAACCTGCTTGTCTCTTTACATTGTTTACGCACCATTCATCCAGTCTTCGCTATCAACCTGCTTGTCTCTTTACATTGTTTACGCACCAGTCATCCAGTCTTCGCTATCAACCTGCTTGTCTCTTTACATTGTTTACGCACCAGTCATCCAGTCTTCGCTATCAACCTGCTTGTCTCTTTACATTGTTTACGCACCATTCATCCAGTCTTCGCTATCAACCTGCTTGTCTCTTTACATTGTTTACAAACTAATTCTAGGGTCTTGGCCAACAACTTGCTTGTGTCTCTACATTGTTTGCGCGCCAGTTTCCTAATCTTATGCAACGACCGCTCTGCATTTTTACAATAAATCGTTTACAAGTCAGTCTTGGTTATCAACCGTCCTGTGCTTTTACACTGTTTATAAGTCAGTCTCAGAGTTCTGGTCTCCACCCTTCGTGTATTTTTAACAATATGACTGTATCGTGCACCACCGGTGACCACGAAGGGGATTTTCATAGTGCTGCTGACCGACCAGTATTCACTAACTCAAATTTCGTTAATACTTAACTAAAGCTAAAAGAAGCCACGACCCAGTTAATGTTTGCTATTTTTAAAATGGCTTCCTAAAATTAACTTCAAATTTGAGTATAATATTCAACTTCATTTTAACCAATTGGTATCAAAGTGTTGACACGTTGACTTTCGATACGACCCATCAATGGGTCCTTCGAAGAACATTTAAAATCTTTTAGAATTAATGGCATATTGTGAGCCAAGATAACGCTTGGTATTCATAAAATTTCTAACAACTTTTGAACTTAAATTTGAGTTGAACATTAAACTTCAGTTTAACCAATGGCGGTCAAAATGTTAAACTGTTCCCAAGCTGCACAAGCCAGGCCCGGCGTCGCGCTGGCTTGCGAAGGTCACGCAGGTCGCGGGTTCGTGCAGCTGATAACTCAGCGCTGTCGTGCGTGTGACCGATGGTGGCACGCACGCAGGCGGCCCTCTCACGCACACGGCCTGCTGGATGCTGACGGGCCTGTCTGACGGGGTACTAACGGGCTCACTGGATGCTGACCGGCCGTCTGACGGGGTACTAACGGGCTGACTAGATGCTGACGGGCCTGTTTGACGGGGTACTAACGGGCTCACTGGATGCTGACGGCCGTCTGACGGGGTACTAACGGGCTCACTGGATGCTGACGGGCCGTTTGACGGGGTACTAACGGGCTCACTAGATGCTGACGGGCCTGTTTGACGGAGTACTAACGGGCTCACTGGATGCTGACGGGGTTGTTTGACGGGGTACTAACGGGCTCACTGGATGCTGACGGGCCGTCTGACGGGGTAGTAACGGGCTCACTAGATGCTGACGGGCCTGTCTGACGGGGTACTAACGGGCTCACTGGATGCTGACGGGGTTGTTTGACGGGGTACTAACGGGCTCACTGGATGCTGACGGGCCGTCTTACGGGGTAGTAACGGGCTCACTGGATGCTGACGGGCCTGTCTGACGGGGTACTAACGGGCTCGTCTGACGTGGTATTAACGGGCCAGTTTCACGAGATGCCACTGGGCCCGTTCCAATCAGCCAATTTCAAAAGAACCAGCCTGACAGTACATACCAACAGGCTCAAGTGACGGAACACTGATGGCCCTGTCTGACGTGATGCAGACGAGCCTGTCTTACGGGTTACTAATGAGCCTGTCTGACAAGCAACTGTCTGCAAATAGACAGCGGTTTCATGACAGCTGCTTGGGCAGATAATCTAATTTCTAACAAGAAAAACTAATTAAGATAAACTGAAGATAAACTAATTTATTGCTTGAAGAACCTGCTGAGTTGGAGATAGATCTTCGGCAACCTATGCGAGCTCCAAAACGCGAGCTCGCGTTTTGGAGAAATTGAGACTCGAAAGTTGCTTTTTGGATTTGGTAAAGTCGGAAGGGCTTAGTATATATTAATTGCACGCTGTTTTTTTAATGTTACTCTTAAAGAAGCTAAGTAATACTCGCTCGTTCATTTTGCGTGCCACTGTGGAATGTGAACCATTAAAGAGTATATTTAAAACTATAAAAATTTAAAATGTAAATTTTCCGGAACATTAATGCCGCGAACCAAAAAGAAAAAACAAGAATGATCATCCATGCTGCACCATAGGAATGCATGTTTAATGGACAAAGAAAACGCGATTATTTGACTATACTTCTCCCTGCATGGCGGCAGCACTCGCCGCATTTTCTACGAAAACCAACTCCCTAAAATTGCCGATTCCGCGCGTCGCCAGTCGTCCGAGGCAATTCCGGCGATTTGACAAATGGACTTCATCCTTGCCTCAAAAGTTGCCTCTAAGTCGGCAGCAGCTGCGTGCTAAGCTCACACCGAGTCAATAATGACGAGACAAAACGTCTGCGCTCCTTCAACAAATTATACTAATTGAAGATCTTGCAGAAAACTTTCCTTTATAGCTCGACAACAAAGTTTCGTTTTGCCCTTTAACTGAAAAATTCTTCGTTGTGAGTTTGTGGTCTTTTCACGTCAGCAGTTTCTTGAAAATCTTGGGCCTGAAGAGCGTTTGATTGTCGTGTTGAGTGGCAGAGGCGAGTGGCGTGAAGGAGTGGCTGCAATTTGAGACTACACGATTGTTCAGGGATTGAGTGTATGGGATGGAGAGTATAGTAGATTGAATGTACGGTGGATTGAGTGTACGATAGATTGAGTGTTCAGTATACTGAATGTACAGTGGATTTAGTGTACAATAGATTGAGTGTTCAGTAGATTGAATGTTGAGTGGATTTAGTGTACAATAGATTGATTGTAGATTAGCTTGAATGTACACTGGATTTAGTGTACAATTAATTGAGTGTACAGTAGAATAAGTGTACATTAGATTGCGTGATGGGTATATTGACTATAGAGTAGATTAAATGTACAAAAGATTAGATCTACAGAGGATTGAGTGTATAGTTGATTAAGTGTACAGTATAATAAGTGTACAGTACATTGAGTGTAGGGTATATTCTCAGAAGGCCACTTTTAAGAATACCTTTTTGTAGTATTGTTACAGTCAAACTGTAATTTAGATTTAGTAGTATTAGATCCTAATTTTGAGCCCCGCCCCCTAGAGAACCAATTCATTCGCATAACCTATTTTTGAAGCTAGAATTTCAACCATCACTCGAGAGGTTCCATCGATGCGCATAAAGTTAAAAACTCACGTCTCGTGCATTCGCTCCAGCGTATTTGCGACTATGGTATAAACCTCAAACACTGACTTATCGTTTAATGTCAGCATTTTGGTACTCATGTTGCCGTTATCACAACCACCGTCATTTGAATGGCGCTGCCATCAGGTTGTCTCCGACACCTAAATAAGAAAAAACTGCCACTCGGCAGTGAACTTCAAAGAACACATTAGGGAGCAAATTTAGCTCTAGATACTATATATTAAGGCTACTTTCGAAAGGGGACTTCATAGTCTTCTGGGCGTTAAAGGGTTAAAAGATCGCTAATAGAAGAGAAAAACTCCGGGAATCCATTATGGGTAGCTCATCTCCTGTATAGACGCCTCACAGCTGGTCTGGTTGGACCATCTCTCAAGCTCAGCCTCGAGTCTGTGCCATCTGTGTAAATCCTGGTCAATTTTTGCTGGCGGTGTGTCTGTCCAGTTGTGTGTGTCTGCTGGTGGAGTGTCTGTCCAGTTGTGTGTGTCTGCTGGTGGAGTGTCTGTCCAGTTGTGTGTGTCTGCTGGTGGAGTGTCTGTCCAGTTGTGTGTCTGCTGGTGGAGTGTCTGTCCAGTTGTGTGTCTGCTGGTGGAGTGTCTGTCCAGTTGTGTGTGTCTGCTGGTGGAGTGTCCGTCCAGTTGTGTGTGTCTGCTGGTGGAGTGTCTGTCCAGTTGTGTGTGTCTGCTGATGGGGAGTTCGCAGAAACCCGTCAGTTATAGAGTGTTTTTTTCAACCCACTTATTACGGCAATTAAATGTTATGATGATAATTACTATTGTGAGACTCAACATTCAATTTCAAATCCCATTCATATATCATGTCTCTGCTGCGTATCAGATTCCTCAGAACGTTTTTATGCAAATTCGTTTCCATGTGAACAAAAAAATTGTACGCCGCCGCAGAGGCCGCTAGAAAGAAGCCCAAAAGAAGCCTACAAAGCGGACACAAATCTGAACGACAACTCCCTCTCCACTCGTCTTCTTGAAAGTCGCAGATTTGCAAAAATTAAATTGCAATCCAAAGCGATTTTTCTCTTTTTTTGCTCGAAGAGGGAAAGCTTCATGTAGAAGCCGCGCCTTTGAAGATCATCGCTGCAGTTTTTATTGCGGACCTTGAAAATTTTCTCCGCCCTCGCGCCTCAGGAAACGTGAAGTGTTGTGCTTTGGAAAAATGTTACGTCTCCTGATATTCCTCCACTAATCACTGCTGCAATAGATGGGGGTTTTATTTAGCATGTTAACTACCATGGGTTAAACTTGAGTTCAATATTTACGTTAACTTTGAAGTTAATTGTAGAAAGTAATTTTGAAAATAGAAAACATGAACTGGATCGCGAATTCTTTTAGCTTTTTAGCTTTGATATTTGTGAAAATTGAGCTTGTGACTACTGGTCGGTGACCAGTATTATAAAAATCTCTCCGAGTACCATCGGTGGCTCACATGGAGGTTAACGTGTTAAAGGGACGTTGTAATGTTCTACTGCATCAGGGTAAATGAACAAGCAGTACTGTGGCTGCAAAAAAATTGGCCTGTTATGGAACTCGTCCTTGCGCCTCTGCTGGCCTACCCCCACAGCCAGGTGTCTTGACATATATCATGAAGCCATTTCTATACTTATTTCTCTTTAAATATAAGCTTCACTTAAGAAAACGGTTTCTGATGTATCTTGTACAATGTAGGAGTAGGAAAAGATGAAAAATTTATAGAAATCTACAGTGTTGAAAATAAATTTGACATTTCATATCCTATTTACAATTTCTTCTTTTTTAGTATTTTAGAGATGAGCATCATCAGACAATCCAAGTCTAAACAATGGCTTTCCTGCGGATGCATGTTTGAGTTATCTAATTTTTGAATAAATAACACTTTGCACTGCATACCTTTACCCTCAACTGAACCATTATTCCATTTGAATGTCTTACTTATATCGGGCGTGAGAGGTATCGGTCACCATGAAAATTCAAGTCATGAGTTAGAGACTTTATTAGTGTTCTCCCTGTGCAAAATTAAAGTTGATAAAACATGGACCAGGGCACACTTTAAAAAATTCGTTGTTTTAGTTTTCCAAGATACTGGTACTTTCTGTTTGTCAAATTCCGCTAACTTCACCCTTTGACCGCATTTGGTAAAACTAAAGTTCAATATTCAAAAAAAAATTTAAAGTCAATCGTAATATGCAATTGTGAAAATAGCAGACATTAACTGGATCGTGCCCTCATTTAGCTTTAATTAAGTATTTAAGAAAATTGAGTTTGTGAATACTGGTCGGTCAGCAGCATTATGAAAATTCCCTCGGTGGCCACCGGTGGTGCACGTTGCGGTCAAAGTGTTAACATTCTTACAAAATTAATCGAGGCTTCATAAAAGAAGCGTGAGTCTGGAGGTCCTTTGAGCGCCGCTAAATGAGAGAACGTCTCAGGGATTTCAGCTCCTTCTCGCCACGCTTCGGAGGAGCTGCGCGACCTCGCAATAAAAGTCTGCCTTCACAAAGCTTCCCTGTGTGCCCGCCAGCCTAAAACTAAACCTCAGTACGACTTTTTAAAGAAAATTTGAGTGCGTCACAGAAATTGTTTTCAGTTTGCATCCGTGCGAATAAGTGCATTACAGATGTAGTTTGCAGTTCGCATTTGTAGGAATGAGTAACATTGTTTCCTTTTCTTGTGCAGTGACGGAACGGATGTTCAAGTAAGAAAAAATGAATCTTGAGAAGATCTCTCGTCTAAGATTTACATCGTTAATCTTAGCAACCGCAACCAACCCGAGAGTTTGCAAAATATCGTTTAGTTTAAACTAAAATATTCATATGTACGGAATAATGCTGGTGTTTTCGCAAGAGCTGATTGGTTTTTGAAACCAAGTCTTTTACAATCTTCTGTGACAATGAAGACGCATGACAAATGGTATTTTTTTTACAATAATAACCCAGAATATTTTAAATGGTAAAATAAACCAGGTGTACAATGTAAAATGTACACCTGGCTATGTCGGCATCGTGACTTTGCCATTCTACATTGGGATTGCCCTACACCGTAGAGTCAGTATCCGTAGTGAAAGAATTCTGACCCGACCGCCTCACTCATCTATACGCCTTGCGGCGAACATTGCTTCGACCGTACAGCAGAAAACAAGTTCTTTTTTTTACGTACTGCCTCTAGTGACTTAGGCTGGCATATTGTAGAATATTTCTACAATGACACAGAAAAATCAGTCCTCAATAGTACAGATATTTCATATTTTACAAATTGATGAGCGAGATGCAACTCTGTTTATTTTTATCAGAATTGACTGAATTATTTTCCTTTTGAATTTTTTAAAGGCTGACTTACTGAGGAAAGAGCTAGTCTTCGAAACGTCCGTAGACTGAAAAGATTCTTTAAAATTAATTTCCAGCCAAAGTTTATAAAATTTCAATAAATATGATTTAAATGTTAACTGCCTTCTTCGTTTTTAAGTTCCTTAACTACATCTTTCCATGTTAATGATAAAAATTTGGATTTAGAAATTTAGTCTACAAATTTCGTTCCATTCTTTAATATTCTATTTCCGTCAGTGGCGTCCAGATTTGTGAGCTTTTGGTTTCATTAGTCTACGGACTTTACTCCCAGTATTTAACTATCTTTTTTTTGTCGAAAATTCTGTCATTTCGTTGTCAATCTCACCCTTGATTTATCGCTTTCGTACGTACTAAAAATTCTTTAAATTTTGTGCTGTATTTGAAATTTATGCACAGCAGGACCAAGAATTTAAATTATAAACCATGTAAAATTTAAAATTTTCAAAATTAAATTCGGCTTCGGCAGTCGGCATCTCAATTCTCAAGAAGGGCCTGTCGGCCTTCGGATCCGTTCATATGAATACCATTGAATGTCGGTGATTAGAGCAGTCGATTTTGAATTGAGAAAAAAATCATGAGCTCTTCCGCTCCCTAGAAAATATTCTGGTGCGTATTTCAACATCAGGTCCCAAATAAAAGCCTAATTTTCTATTCATTTAATAATACTTTTGACTTTTTATGATTATTTCGAGAAGTACATTTTAAAAACAATTTGTAATTTGTTGAAAACGCCTGTCCAGATGAAAGCTGAGCGACACGTACAGGATTTATTGTTGCTTCGACAAAAGAATTTGTAAATTTATCTGTTACCTTTTCAGATATACGTTTCACTTTGTAGAAACATGGCTCCGTTAAAGAAGAAATTTTGTTTTCCGTTTTATGGTAAATTTTAAAAAAATTTGTACGCTTAAGAATATTTAATTCCAAAACTGTTCCCTGTTCCCAGCTTCATAACTTCTAGAAGTTCTTACTCCAGCACTACTAGCCTTCAGACCCCAGTTCATATTGCGATTCCTCAATTGGATTTGCTTTTTTTAGAAGCTATCTTCAAACCTTAATTTCTGGTACATCTCACCACAGAGAGGATCTGAATTTTAAAATCGTTTAGTCAAAGAGTTCTTTGTATTCACTGTTTTTCTGCTGCCCTTCAAAAATGTAGGCATCAGAAGAAATCCGTTACTTGCCCGCAAGATCTTACAATATTGGGAAACTTGTGCGAGACTGATGGACAAATTCAGGATTATTTAACAACAGACAGTTGGCAATAGCTTTAAAAATTACTTATTCAGTATTATTTAGATGGAATCAATAACGAGATGAAAATTAGTTAAACAAACCCTCATAAGATTACTCGACGTTTTGTCACTGCTTCTAATTCACTGAAATATCTGTTTCTTAATACATTCATATATTGTAATTTTAAATCTATAAGGCCAAGCATTTTTAGGTTGCTCCAGCCCGTGCAGATTTTCATTTCAAATTAAAATTTTTAGGAAAGAAAAAAGTTTGTCATTTCAACGAAAACGTGTTTACAAATGAAAAATAATAGGCTTGTTGCTAAACAAAAATAATTTTCTTTTGTGAATGAATTTTTCTTTGGGTGTCGAAAATATGATTTCGTTAAATTCAAGAGCGCTTACAGAGGTAGTACGCCTCATCATCTTTTAATACATTTCATCGATGAGTTCTCATCATCAAACTGTTTTTCATTTTGACAAACAAGACTTGATAAAACCCTCCAAAGGCTTTCGATTGGACTCAAATTCAGATATTCAGCTGGCCAATCAAAAATGTTGATCTTGGCGGAGGTAGACTAAATCTTTGTATGCGTAGCCGTGTGCATTGAAGCGTTATCCTCTTGAAAGAACATAGCCTTCATCATGCAAATGAATAAATGGTACTAGATTGTTCTCAAAACCCAA
The DNA here is from genome assembly GCA_030386875.1 of Morinoia aosen. Lineage (NCBI taxonomy): Eukaryota > Metazoa > Arthropoda > Malacostraca > Amphipoda > Talitridae > Morinoia > Morinoia aosen. The sequence goes on from CM059559.1 coordinate 17,569,829, forward strand.
GCGTACTTTATTTCTGTTTGTTACTCTTTCATTTCAACTCACTTGATCTTTCATTTGGAGTTCAATGCTCCCCAAATCATGTGCAGCCTAACTTCCCAAATCGTCATTTTAATAGTCCGGCATCCGACCGAACCATCCAAGTTAAAGTTATTTACATTCTAAAAAATGTCATTCTTTCATTTTTATCAGAGGGAGGGACTTTTGCCTTACATTTTCGTTTCTGGCTCATAGTTTCTGTATGCTCTGGTGCATTCTTTTCGCTCATGTATGCAAAATTTTTTGAGTTGTGTAAAACCTGACGAACTCTTCTTGGTGTACCATTCAAGTTTACTAAAGTTCGGAATTTTGGAAACGTTTGTCACACTTCGCAGGCTCTCTAAAGAGTCTGCGGAGGGCTGGTAGGGACAATTTTGGCGGACATATGAGGCAGCGGTTGCCTCAATTTTCAGTATTCCGCGAAAAATTCTCAACGATTCTTATGGATTTTTCAATGTTTTCAGCAATTGAGGCGAGTTGTGCCTGGGTTCTGTGATTGCGAAAGTGTCACCCTTTTTAAATTTGCATTGCTGAATGTTCTCACCCACAGTGTAATAATTTCAAACTTTAGTGTCACAAAATATTATTTTCAGGTTTTTTACGTCGACCTATGTGATCCTTTTTTCCAATGAGGATGTCAAGTTTTAGATCAAGTTATAGATCAAGTTATAGATCAAGTTATAGATCAAGTTATAGATCAAGTTATAGATCAAGTTATGGATCAAGCTATAGATCAAGTTATAGATCAAATTAAGATCAAGTTATAGATGTCAAGTTATAAATCAAGTTATAGATCAAGTTATAGATCAAGTTATAGATCAAGTTATAGATCAAGTTATAGATCAAGTTATAGATCAAGTTATAGATGTCAAGTTATAGATCAGCACTTTTTCTTGAAATATCTCAAGCTTATTTCGACTAAGCAAATTTGAATTTTGGCGTTGCATTTTGAATAACCGGGTAAAAACTGGAAATGTAAGTCCTTATAGTTTTTATATTACAATGCCAATATACAATGAAAATGTTTATAAATAGCAAGTTTAGCAGTAGCAAAAATTTATCAGGACACAGGGAAGGGCCTCAAGTATATTCTGACATTTGATATGCAGGCATGATTGAACTATTCATGCATTTTATATTACCCATAAAATAATTTCGAGGTACAACTTGTTTCCTGACATTGAAAATGCGATATTACATTTTAAGTGAGTGTTCAGTTATGATTTCAACTATAAATTTGTGAACTATCTCTCTTGGCAGCAAAATTTACCTGTGGATAACTCAGGCTATTGCCAGTTTTAGATCTGGACAGCTTGCATTAACAATTGCTTCCTTGCATGTTGTAGAAGATGGAAGTTTCCGATTTTATACATTTTATGTGTTCTTTTGCAGTCATGAAAATCGAGTGTGTGATTTTTCCATGAATATTTTGAAACCACTAAACTTGGAGAAAGTTTTGTAGGTAATACTCGCATAGTTGCCCTAATTCTTGACGAGAATTTTTTACCGTCTTTGTGCCAGTTACATTCCTACAAGGCCGATGGAAGCAGCTGTCTTCTTGCCAGTAAATTGTTGCCATCGGCCCGTCGAGCCATCGTCATACACCTACCACCCATCTCGCAGTATTTCTCTGCTCCACACTCCACCACACACCCACCACACACCCACCATACACTCCACCACACACCCACCACACACCCACCACACACCCACCACACCCCCACCACCCACCAGGCACCCGCCAAAAACCTCGCCACACACCCCTCTACAAACACCCAACACAGAACCCTCCATACACCCCGCCGCACACCTTGCAAGATATCCCTGCCTTGCACTCCACCACACACCCGCCACACACCCGCCACACACCAGCCAGAAACCTCTCCATACACCCTTCCGTAAACCCCAACACACAACCCGCCTCACACCTTACATGCATATCTCTGCCTTACACCCCGTCACACACACCACCACACACCCCGCCATACACCCCGCCACACACCCGCCACACACCCCAACACACGCGGACAGCGCAGTCGCACTCCGCCGCAGCCAATTTTCCGTCGCGGTTCCGGTCCGCTCGTGCGGCGGCGTCCGGTGGTCCGGTCATTCCTCCGCAAATTCTGTCAAACCTCCAAAAGCGTCAATCCTGTTTGTAAAAAACAATAATAATTTATAGACTAACTTCCGGAATGTGAATAACGAAGAAATGTTTATTCAGTTTGTAGACCCTTCGAATAATGCAGTTTGTAGTGTCGTTTTGTAAATTACATCCATTTCTAAGACCTGATTTTTATTTACCCGAGCCAAAAATGACGTAATTACGTTGATATTTTAGCTCGTATTTCTATATTTCTACAGAAGTATTGTATGTAAGTGGATTTTGATAGAGTAAGAGGGATTTGTATTCCCTTTCAACTCGCATAGTTCAATAATTTATTGCATTAGCTTACATCAAATAATTCCATATTTCCGACTATCCATGTCTGACTGAAAATCTGCAGCAAAAGTTGTCGTTAATATTGGCAAAATTTAACTAAAATATGAACATAATCGGTGGAAGGTTTTTTGACTGTTATATAAGGCCATGTATTCCCGCCTTGGTAAATCTCATCTTATATCAAACTCAATTTTTGAGTAAAGCACGCAGGTCCTGCTTGAAAAGGAAATCAGTAAATGCAATCTGACAAGAAAAAAAAACACTCGAAAACTTAGAAGAGTTATAACGTATTTAATTATTTTAATTATCTCAAGATACGTTGATAATAAATAATAATATAAACAAGAAAATTATCCAGCTCATGGGATGCTCATCGCGGCATAATCAAACCAAGCCGCACTGGCACCTTGTGTGTGGCTGCAGAGCTGAAACTCAAAATTCTAACAACCCGGTCCAGTTGTTTGCTCTTCACTTTATAATACGTAATGCGTAATACGAGTACTATCATGGCCAGGTTGATCAGAATTCGATAGAAAAATTTGTAGTCCATGTATTGAAAAACAACAAAATGCTTCAAAAAAAGAAATGCATGAAAAGCTTGATATTTGTGAATTAATTCAGCAAACTGACGAGCCGGATTCCTTTTGTCTCCAGGCCTCTGTGGCTACAGCTGCTCTGATGAAGTCACGCATGCATGAGGAACGAGGTAAACGGGAGGAGAAAAAACATTTATGCAGTCCAATTGTAATCTTTTGTATGGATGATTAAGGCTAGTATTGTAATCAATTAAATAAATTGTATACGAATACCTCATAAGTGGTAATGTGATTTTGATCAACGCATCAAGATATCAAGGAGATGAATGGCAATTGAAAATGGAATATTTTAATGTTGAATTGTTTAAACTCAGAAAAGTGAGTGTACAAAGCGAAGGTTTTCTAAGTCTCCGGCACAGAAATTCCTTCCACCATACAATGTTTCAGCAATTAGGTGAATCTTGAGGTTTCAACAATTAGGTGAATCTTGAGGTTTCAGCAATTAGGTGAATCTTGAGGTTTCAGCAATTAGGTGAATCTTGAGGTTTCAGCAATTAGGTGCTTGAGGTTTCACCAATTAAGAGCGAGTCTGAACGTTGGGTTGCACACATCAGCCAGTTTTTTGTAAGCATCGCTGAAGAGGAAAAATATTGAGGAGCGAGCAAAACTCTGTAGCTATGCCACTAACATACGTGTTGTGTGTTTCAAGGAATAGTAAACACAATTTTCTGTTTGAAAATACACTTGTATTTTGAACAAAATATTTTATCAAAGTTGGTGCTTAGTGAGCCATGCGCGAAAGTTCCCTTTGCTATAACGACATTTTTTGATTTTTAAGTGTGATCTGGAGCAGTTTTTTGAGGAGCAATTCATAGCAATGTAAGTACGGTCCTCAATCCTGCCTTAATATTTGCTGTCGATAAACTGAAGCTCGCAAAACGATGGTACGCAATTTTTGTCCGCACTCAATTTTGGTCAAAAATCGAGTTACTGTCGTTAGCAGCTCTCCGCCGTTTGTTTTCGAAGTCTGATTTTCACACGAAAGTCATGCCTGAATCTAAGGGAGAGTTAATTGTATTTGCTCAATAAATTTGTACTGCTAAATCGTATAAGTATATTTTTTGCTCGGGGTAATCCAAGACGACATTTGCAGCGACAAATTTTGAAAATTGGTCAAATATTGATCCACAGCGGAGCCTAGGTGACAGCGCTGAAAAATAAGAGGCTGCTGGTTGGAATAGCAACTGAATTTTTTTAGTTTTGGGGAGAATTTCCTTAAGTAAACGTAAGAATTTATATTACGTGCGTTACTTCCGCAGTCCGAAATCAAAGTTAGCACTCCACGACCTTGCAAGAACTTGAGTACCCAGCAAATGGGCTGTGAGGCAGCAGCTGCAGCTGGCGATGTTCACTATGGGATTCATTTTATGTGATACGTCGTGATGATGGGTGTCGAAATGCGTGATTCTCAGATGAAGGATACAAACGTGTTTTTCCCCGATGTCACGGTTCGAGCTAAACCTTCGATGAATGATGTATTAGAAAATTCAGCATTCCCTTGTAAATTATTTTCGTTTTTTTTAGCCAGTGACCGAGAAATGAGTACAGTACTGGACAATAGTAAAATTGAGTGTAAAACTACAGTATTTTGAAATAGGATAACAATTAATTTTAGTTTGATTTTATGTACTACTACGAGGCTGAAAATACATGTTTTAAAAATGAGATTTCATCAATTTGAGTGAAAGCTTGCTCTTCAACATCATAGCTCGGGAAATCAGTGATTGAAGTCCCACTTAATTGGAGAAAATAACATATTGTAGTACATTCATACGCTACATAGAAAATAATACGTTGAATTTTCATAGGCGCTCAGGTATGTTTCAATTTTGGTGTTCATATAGGTCTCACAAGGGGAGGTAAAATCGTCTTTCTAATTTGATTCTCTACATAAGCAATGGCAATGACCACACTTCATTTTTTTAGCGTGCGCTTGCACATTTTTCAGTGTAAATAAGCGCATTTATTAGGGTGCATTGGAGCATTTTTTACTCCTTGTTCTGAGAATGTTCGCCCATTTTTTAGCATGCGCTAGCGCATTTCTTAGCGTACATTAGCGCATTTCTTAACGTTCATTATCGCATATTTAGCATTCATTATCGCATTCTGTAAACTATGAGAACATTTGCTGCGCTGATTCCAAGACTTGCAATATTCCGTAATAGATTTCCTTGAAATCTCGACCGTTGGAGCCTCGTGGCCCCAAGAGGGATCCCTGGGGCACGCTATCTAAACTTGCTCGTTGCTGGGGAACGTGAGGGGACTGCACGACCCTCAGCGTGGGGATAAGCCTGAGTGTTTCAATTTTTTGTAAACGAAACAAAGCAAAATAGTTTCTTTCAGGTCCGAAGTCTGCGCGGCGACTGGCGGCCTCAACGGCTGTTCATGATCAAGAAGTTAGGCGATCTTGAGAGATGCTGATAGTGGCAGCCGCTGGTGGTGGTGGTGATGCTCGTAAGAGTGGTGGTGATGATTGTGGTGGTGGTGGTGGGTGGTGATGCTCGTGGTATTGGTGATGGTGGTGGTGGTGGTGGTGATACTCATATGTGGTGAGCCAGCTGAAGAGTACTCAGATTGTCAGAGTTTATCAAGTGTTAAAATTAGATCAATACCATCGCAATGATCGAATAATCAGGCTTGGTAGGCTGGCTACTGAGGTGAGGGTGAAGGACATAGCGAATCACACAGACGGCCTGCAAATAATTTGAATGAATTTTTAGGCCACGTATTTGAGAGTAATCCGAGGGATTTCAAATGACGCTGTATGTTATTTATTCTTCGGTATCCCAACCCAGCCCAAGACGATGCTAATCAAAGCTCCACTTACCGTGTAACTTTTGTAAAGTTACACGGGCACGGGTGAAACTTTTGTAAAGTAACCCAGACACGGTAATTCCTCAGTGTGGGCACGGGTGATGTGAGAACATGAATGCACTTTAGCAGCAGTCACGGTAGAGGAAACAAGGTAGGTTCCCATCAGTCATTTTTTCGTTGACTGCTTGGTTTTGCTGTCGTCACAACAACGAACCATTAGCAGCGCTCATATTGCATTTGGTAGCCCTGTTACCCCCAAATTTGGCTCTACTATTGGCTTAAAGACACGGTGTATTGGTGACGTCATAAAGATTGTTCGAAATAAAGCCTTTCGATTGGCTAGCCGAACAAGAGGAGGTGTATTTTCTCCCATAGAAATGACCCTACCTTGTTTCCTCTACCGTGGTAATTCCTCAATGAGGGCACGGGTGATGTGAGAACATGAATGCACTTTAGTAGCAGCGCATGCCTGAGCTTAAAAATTTCCTTTTCAAGTATTGTAAAATTTGACTGAAGCGAGTTGAACTGAGCTTAGAACTTTAGGTAACCAGTATAGGTCTGGGCAGCAAAATTTAATGCTCGGGTCTTGTTCTGTCGCGCTGCGTGTGGTGCCCCTTGTGTCTCTCTTCCATACATAGAGTTGTATGTGTTGTACCTAGCTTACCGCACAACTTCATGTTTACCTACGCAGGTCATACTGTACAGTAGGCTGCACTTGGCCTTGTTATATGTTCACTTGTATCACAATGAAGGTTGCACTTGGATTTATTGATCACTTGTGTGACAGTAAAGGCTGCACTTGGATTTAGTGTTCACTCATGTGACAATGAAGGTTGCACTTGGATTTATTGATCACTTATGAGACAGTAAAGGCTGCACTTGGCTTTATTGTTGCCTTATGTGACAGTGAAGGTTGCACTTGGATTTATTGTTTCCTTATGAGACAGTGAAAGCTGCACTTGTATTTATTGTTGCCTTATTAAAGGCCCTATTACACGGGGCAACACTTAGCCTCGGTTACGGCAACTGAAATGACGCAACTTGTGGGTGCGCTATCACACTAGGCAACCAGTGTGGCGTTGCCAATTGCAGAGGGAGGTTGTAGCTCGCAGTGACTGCGGCACTTGACATCTTCATTTCATCATTAAATGAAAAGCATTAAGAACGTATGCAAAACTTAGATCCTGTTTTGCGCTTTTAAATATCCTTGCATTATTTATTGTCTTTATTCTCTAACAATGGATGAGTTTGAAGGGTCGTACGACTATTGATTCAAAATAATTCTTTTGATGTATTATTGACTTCTAGGAAAATATATAATTTGTGAGAATCAATATAAAATGCAGTAATATAAACATCATAATATTGTAATAAATTTTTAACAGCTTTTTTACAGCTCATATTCGCATATAAATATAATACTTTGTGTTTTTATACCGCACAGAAATAAACAAAAGGAAGAGTAATTTGATTAATTAACACTTTGACGGCGGCAACTAAAAATAAAGTTCAACACCAAACTCAAATTTTAAGTCAATTGTAGTAAACTATTTTGAGAATAGCAAGCATGAACTGGATCGTGCCTTCATTTAGCTTTGATTAAATATTTATGGAAATTGAGTTTGCTCGGGTGAGCAGCATTATGAAAATTACCTCCGTGTACCACCGGTGGAGCACGTCGCAGTCGAAGTGTTAAGCACATTCATTTGGTATATTGATATAGTTAGGTTCAAGCCTAAAAACCATATTAAATGGTTTGATCATCAGAAGCTGAATAAATTATTGCCTATTTTTCTACCCGCTACTTATGATAGAAAATTAAAAATGAATGCACATTCAGTTACCTGACTTCATTGAGTCAATCTTCTTAATGTTTTCTATTTTTTTATGGCTTCGATAGTTACATCATATCCAGCTAAACTGTTTAAACTTATAATTTATAAACCTATGGATTATTCTTTTTCAACTTTCTGGCCACTTTATTTACCATAAAATACTACCTGATAAACGTTCCAATATATGGAAAAGTTACAGCATTTGAAAATGAAACGTCACGAATGTATGGTAAATGGTAATATTCCGCTTTATTTTGGGCAGAAATTACGACTAATTGTATGCCTAAAATGATTCTTAATTGCTTATATAAGACTCATTAGCATGCCATATTATAGGACACAGCGCCATTTATCAACACTTTGACTGCGACGTGCGCCACCGGTGGTACACGGAGGAAATTTTCATGATGCTGCTGACCGACCAATAGTCGCAAACTCAATTTTGATAAATATTCATTAATCAAAACTAAATACAGGCACGATCCAGTTTATGTTTGGTATTTTCAAAATAGTTTACTACAATTGACTTAAAATTTGAGTTTGGTGGTGAACTTAATACCTAGTTGCCGCAGTCAAAGTGTTAAATCCTTCGCCTTTGTATTGAATGGTGGACCGAGTTTATGTTGGCTCAGTGAGAGGCGGGCATAGGACATAGATGAAAGGCTTCTATTATCAATTGTATGGCGGATCGAGACCGTAGTGAGCCAGACGGAGACGGTGTTACAAACATCCTCACACTACGACGCTCAGTCGAGCACTGCTTCGTCGCTCTGAGGTGCACGAGCTCTTTGAACAAGCATGAAAACCAAAACTCGCCCAGCAACTGCAGTCCATTGCTCTCAGAAGCATCCGTCGCTGCTTTTTGGAGCAATTGTTGCCCCGTGTAATAGGGCCTTTATGTGACAGTGAAGGCTGCAGTTCGATTGATCACTTGCGTGATCAGTTGTGCAGGCTGTATTTCGATATAATAATTACTCCCACATCCAAGCTGGCTACCCTTGAAATAATATTCCAACAGGATTATCTCTCACCTGAAGCTGATGGAGGCGAAGCTATTCACTTGTCGCATGTTCACAGTGGGAAAGATGATCGCGGTCTTAGACCTTCTACATTTCATAATTTTACGGAGCATGAGATACAGAGCGTTGTTTTTTACATAGATTCTCAAAACTAATCCCAAGAACAACCTTATAGTATTCAGAAGAGTTTCAGCAGTAGAAATGCTCGTGAACAATTGTAAGCTTGTAAGCGGATTATTATCATTATTAATAATAGCGCTCGTTTGCAGATATATTACACATATAAATAAACGGTAACCTCGAGCACACTTCAAGGTATTTCTCCACATGAAAACATCTGTGTGATGCAGGCTTTTTAAATTCAAGTTTAATTGAAGTAAATATGTGCGAGTTGAATTCCGTTACGCGTAATTCTGGTGGAAGTAAATTCCAACACGAATTATCGAAATTTTAGGATCTGCTATTCAATCTGAATGGCGTTCAAATTTAATAATTTCACTATTCCTTTTTATCCTTAAAGTGGGATTTCCCAGAAATCAATCTATTTCATTTATTTTATTGTATGAAGCATTACCAGATCATATTCGCTAAAAATTCATTGTTTCACGGAAATTAAAAACTAGACTCGCCACTAAAGACAGTAAATGTACATTACGGTACTTTCGTGAGTCTCTCGCTGAAACTACAACAAGCTCACTACTTGAGCAACTAAGTGTAAATGACCAGATATTGTGGGCCTCTGAATAAAACTAAAAAATAGACTCACCACTGAAGAAATTAAGTGTAAATTACGGCATTTTGTGTCTCTGAATATAACTAAAAATGACACACAACTGAAGAAATTAAGTGTAAATTACGGCATTTTTATGAGTCTGGCTAAAACTAAAAAAATTAACTCGCAACTGAAGAAATTAAGTGTAAATTACGGTATTTTCGCGAGTCTCTGGCACATGGGACGGCGCATGCGCGGCAGCACTTCTGTCTCGGCGGGCTGGCGCAATTGTCGCCCGGTGCACAACGTCGCCTCTGTGAGGCTTCTGCTCCCGCCTGCAAAACAAGTCCGTCACAAACGCTATTCATTCCGCGTCGTCAACATAACCAACTTCCGACCGACCACTGCACAGGCTTCCTTTCTGAAGTTCCAATTGAGAAATAAAATGAAACGGCTTCTGTGTTCAGGTGTCTCTGAAAGAACAATTTCTAGTCCTCAGCTCCCATAATTGCCAATTTTTTTCAATTCAGTGAAAGCCACGCAAGGAAAAATTGTTAGCTCTTTAATAAGCTTGCTTTGAAAGCGCATGAGTTCCCGCCGTCAAAAACTCCAAAATTGCTATTGTTCTTATGGCTGAATTTTTTAAGGTCGTTCAATAATAAAGCGGTGTTGTAGGCCCTCCTGCGCTGGGTGTTGACGCAGGGCTGTTGTCTTCATAAAGTAAAAGTTTGTGCTTTTCTTCTTAATCGCAATTTCTTCTTCGAGTGAAAATTTTTCCTTAACTAAACCAAAGTAGCAAAGAGAAGTAAAAGAGCAAGGAGTTTTTCCATCAAATCAGTGTTAATTCGCCTTAACTTAATCAAACACACCAAATGAAAAGTACAAGAACTAGGAGTTTTAGCGGGAAATCAGTGAAATTTTTTCCTTAACTTAACCAACACAACAAACGAAAAAAAAAGAACCAAAAGTTTTCGCACTAAATCAGTAAAACTTTTCAGGAACTTAACCAAAGTTGCAAAGAAAATACAAAAATAAGAAGTTCCAATATTGGCTGCTGTATGTGTGCCGCTCTAGATGTGTAACGCGCGATTTGTGTGCCGGTTGTGTGCCGCTCTAGATGTGTAACGCGCGATTTGTGTGCCGTTTGTGTGCCGCTCTAGATGTGTAACGCGCGATTTGTGTGCCGTTTGTGTGCCGCTCTAGATGTGTTACGCGCGATTTGTGTGCTGTTTGTGTGCCGCTCTAGATGTGTTACGCGCGATTTGTGTGCTGTTTGTGTGCCGCTCTAGATGTGTAACGCGCGATTTGTGTGCTGTATGTGTGCCGCTCTAGATGTGTAACGCGCGATTTGTGTGCTGTTTGTGTGCCGCTCTAGATGTGTAACGAGCTATTGGTGTGCTGTATGTGTGCCGCTCTAGATGTGTAACGCGCTATTGGTGTGCTGTATGTGTGCCGCTCTAGATGTGTAACGCGCTATTTGTGTGCTGTTTGTGTGCCGCTCTAGATGTGTTACGCGCTATTTGTGTGCTGTTTGTGTGCCGCTCTAGATGTGTAACGCGCGATTTGTGTGCTGTATGTGTGCCGCTCTAGATGTGTAACGCGCTATTTGTGTGCTGTATGTGTGCCGCTCTAGATGTGTAACGCGCTATTTGTGTGCTGTTTGTGTGCCGCTCTAGATGTGTAACGCGCTATTTGTGTGCTGTTTGTGTGCCGCTCTAGATGTGTTACGCGCTATTTGTGTGCTGTTTGTGTGCCGCTCTAGATGTGTAACGCGCGATTTGTGTGCTGTATGTGTGCCGCTCTAGATGTGTAACGCGCTATTTGTGTGCTGTATGTGTGCCGCTCTAGATGTGTTACGCGCTATTTGTGTGCTGTATGTGTGCCGCTCTAGATGTGTAACGCGCTATTTGTGTGCTGTTTGTGTGCCGCTCTAGATGTGTTACGCGCTATTTGTGTGCTGTATGTGTGCCGCTCTAGATGTGTTACGCGCTATTTGTGTGCTGTATGTGTGCCGCTCTAGATGTGTAACGCGCGATTTGTGTGCTGTATGTGTGCCGCTCTAGATGTGTAACGCGCTATTTGTGTGCTGTATGTGTGCCGCTCTAGATGTGTAACGCGCTATTTGTGTGCTGTTTGTGTGCCGCTCTAGATGTGTTACGCGCTATTTGTGTGCTGTTTGTGTGCCGCTCTAGATGTGTAACGCGCGATTTGTGTGCTGTATGTGTGCCGCTCTAGATGTGTAACGCGCTATTTGTGTGCTGTATGTGTGCCGCTCTAGATGTGTTACGCGCTATTTGTGTGCTGTATGTGTGCCGCTCTAGATGTGTAACGCGCTATTTGTGTGCTGTTTGTGTGCCGCTCTAGATGTGTTACGCGCTATTTGTGTGCTGTATGTGTGCCGCTCTAGATGTGTTACGCGCTATTTGTGTGCTGTATGTGTGCCGCTCTAGATGTGTAACGCGCGATTTGTGTGCTGTATGTGTGCCGCTCTAGATGTGTAACGCGCTATTTGTGTGCTGTATGTGTGCCGCTCTAGATGTGTAACGCGCTATTTGTGTGCTGTATGTGTGCCGCTCTAGATGTGTTACGCGCTATTTGTGTGCTGTATGTGTGCCGCTCTAGATGTGTTACGCGCTATTTGTGTGCTGTATGTGTGCCGCTCTAGATGTGTAACGCGCTATTTGTGTGCTGTTTGTGTGCCGCTCTAGATGTGTTACGCGCTATTTGTGTGCTGTATGTGTGCCGCTCTAGATGTGTTACGCGCTATTTGTGTGCTGTATGTGTGCCGCTCTAGATGTGTAACGCGCTATTTGTGTGCTGTTTGTGTGCCGCTCTAGATGTGTAACGCGCTATTTGTGTGCTGTATGTGTGCCGCTCTAGATGTGTTACGCGCTATTTGTGTGCTGTATGTGTGCCGCTCTAGATGTGTAACGCGCTATTTGTGTGCTGTTTGTGTGCCGCTCTAGATGTGTTACGCGCTATTTGTGTGCTGTATGTGTGCCGCTCTAGATGTGTTACGCGCTATTTGTGTGCTGTATGTGTGCCGCTCTAGATGTGTAACGCGCTATTTGTGTGCTGTTTGTGTGCCGCTCTAGATGTGTAACGCGCTATTTGTGTGCTGTATGTGTGCCGCTCTAGATGTGTTACGCGCTATTTGTGTGCTGTATGTGTGCCGCTCTAGATGTGTAACGCGCTATTTGTGTGCTGTATGTGTGCCGCTCTAGATGTGTAACGCGCTATTTGTGTGCTGTATGTGTGCCGCTCTAGATGTGTAACGCGCTATTTGCGTGCTGTGTGTGTGCCGCTCTAGATGTGTTACGCGTTATTTGTGTGCTGTATGTGTGCCGCTCTAGATGTGTAACGCGCTATTTGTGTGCTGTATGTGTGCCGCTCTAGATGTGTTTCGCGCGATTTGTGTGCCGTTTGTGTGCCGCTCTAGATGTGTAACGCGCTATTTGTGCGCTGTATGTGTGCCGCTCTAGATGTGTTACGCGCTATTTGTGTGCCGTTTGTGTGCCGCTCTAGATGTGTTACGCGCTATTTTTGTGCTGTTTGTGTGCCGCTCTAGATGTGTTACGCGCTATTTGTGTGCTGTATGTGTGCCGCTCTAGATGTGTAACGCGCTATTTGTGTGCCGTTTGTGTGCCGCTCTAGATGTGTAACGCGCTATTTGTGTGCTGTATGTGTGCCGCTCTAGATGTGTTACGCGCTATTTGTGTGCTGTATGTGTGCCGCTCTAGATGTGTAACGCGCTATTTGTGTGCCGTTTGTGTGCCGCTCTAGATGTGTTACGCGCTATTTGTGTGCCGTTTGTGTGCCGCTCTAGATGTGTTACGCGCTATTTGTGTGCCGTTTGTGTGCCGCTCTAGATGTGTAACGCGCTATTTGTGTGCTGTTTCTGTGTCGCTCTAGATGTGTTACGCGCGATTTGTGTGCCGTTTGTGTGCCGCTCTAGATGTGTTACGCGCTATTTGTGTGCTGTATGTGTGCCGCTCTAGATGTGTAACGCGCGATTCGTGTGCCGTTTGTGTGCCGCTCTAGATGTGTAACGCGCGATTTGTGTGCCGTTTGTGTGCCGCTCTAGATGTGTAACGCGCGATTTGTGTGCTGTTTGTGTGCCGCTCTAGATGTGTAACGCGCGATTTGTGTGCCGTTTGTGTGCCGCTCTAGATGTGTAACGCGCGATTTGTGTGCTGTATGTGTGCCGCTCTAGATGTGTAACGCGCGATTTGTGTGCTGTTTGTGTGCCGCTCTAGATGTGTAACGCGCGATTTGTGTGCCGTTTGTGTGCCGCTCTAGATGTGTAACGCGCGATTTGTGTGCTGTTTGTGTGCCGCTCTAGATGTGTAACGCGCGATTTGTGTGCTGTTTGTGTGCCGCTCTAGATGTGTAACGCGCGATTTGTGTGCTGTATGTGTGCCGCTCTAGATGTGTAACGCGCGATTTGTGTGCCGTTTGTGTGCCGCTCTAGATGTGTAACGCGCGATTTGTGTGCCGTTTGTGTGCCGCTCTAGATGTGTAACGCGCGATTTGTGTGCTGTATGTGTGCCGCTCTAGATGTGTAACGCGCGATTTGTGTGCTGTATGTGTGCCGCTCTAGATGTGTAACGCGCGATTTGTGTGCCGTTTGTGTGCCGCTCTAGATGTGTAACGCGCGATTTGTGTACCGTTTGTGTGCCGCTCTAGATGTGTAACGCGCGATTTGTGTGCTGTTTGTGTGCCGCTCTAGATGTGTAACGCGCGATTTGTGTGCTGTTTGTGTGCCGCTCTAGATGTGTAACGCGCTATTGGTGTGCTGTATGTGTGCCGCTCTAGATGTGTAACGCGCGATTTGTGTGCTGTATGTGTGCCGCTCTAGATGTGTAACGCGCTATTTGTGTGCTGTATGTGTGCCGCTCTAGATGTGTAACGCGCTATTTGTGTGCTGTATGTGTGCCGCTCTAGATGTGTAACGCGCGATTTGTGTGCTGTATGTGTGCCGCTCTAGATGTGTAACGCGCTATTTGTGTGCTGTATGTGTGCCGCTCTAGATGTGTAACGCGCGATTTGTGTGCTGTATGTGTGCCGCTCTAGATGTGTAACGCGCTATTTGTGTGCTGTATGTGTGCCGCTCTAGATGTGTAACGCGCGATTTGTGTGCTGTATGTGTGCCGCTCTAGATGTGTAACGCGCGATTTGTGTGCTGTTTGTTTGCCGCTTTAGATGTGTTACGCGCTATTGGTGTGCCGTTTGTGTGCCGCTCTAGATGTGTTACGCGCTATTGGTGTGCCGTTTGTGTGCCGCTCTAGCTTTGTAACGCCCTATGTGAGACTGTCAGGTTAGCTCAAGACGAGCACACCATGGAGGAACTGTGATTGTGTTCATTGCTTTTCAACTAAACGCGTCCGTAAAGCCAGACTGGCATTACAACACACTAAACTTGCGTCAAGTTTCGCTTTTGTAACGCTGCGAGTCGCTGATGTCGAACGGCGTGCGCGGCGTTCCGAATATGATGTCAAGTTACATAAGTCAAACCAAAACACTAAATTAGTGAGTTTATGTACCACGTACCAAATGATCAGGAGATTCCTATCCCAACCCCCACCGATCCCAAAAAAATATTATCTAAAAGTGTATTATTTGTCATTTTACCAGCCAATTTTCTCCTTGTTTTAGTTCGTTGAAGAAATTTTGCTGGGCTACGTACTGGAATAAATTCTTATTAAGTTTTTTCTTGTCTCACTAAATGTAAAGACAGGAGCCGAGTTTTTTTTTGATAAGCGAATAGTTTCAATAAATTATTCGCTTATAGCTTACTTTTTCTTTAAGTATCTGCTACTTCGAAAATTTATTTTTTTTGTTCTTTTCGGTAGTACCACAATAGGTGTATCATGAGAATTCAGTTTTGTTTAATTTCCTCTCGAAATGCAGCTCAAAAAGCCAACGAGAGTTCATTGTGAATTGTTATACCGAAAGAAGAAGCTCCGAACTGGAAAAAAGTTAAAAATTAAACGTCATTTTCAAAGAGTTCTATTTAGTAATGCACCAGAGACTTGTGGTGCACACACATATATTGAGACTCACTTTCAATTACTCAAATTACTTCAGACTACCGTTATTATTATACTCACACACAACACCATGATAAACACACAACGTGCATGTCCTGTAACGATCACTCGGAAATAAAGAGTTAAAACCTCAAGGGTCTCTCAGAGCGTAATTGGAGAGACGTTCTGAGGCACAGCCGAGTAAGGAGTGAGGTTGGAATGACCTTAGTTAGTCCTCCACAGGCTCAGAGGAAGGCTTGAGGGAAGGCCTTAGCCACGGTAATTGGTCGCTGATGCCTCTACAGATGATTAGTTCTCGACAAACTGTAAACTATTGAATCCGCAAAAGTAATCCCATACAAGTACTTGCGTTCATAGAGAAACATCAGGCGATTTCTTACGAGAAATGATCGTCTGATGAAGTTTAGAGCTTCTATAATCCGACATCTTTCTAGATCTCTTTACCTTAATGACATCGTTCCATTTCTCGGTTCAATCTTCAGAGAAATCGTATTTCCTACGTGACGTCGTTTAAGCTTTCTTGTAAATTAAACTATAATTTAATATAGTAATATACGTTATATTAATCCATGTGAGACGCGTTGTACCACTCACCTGTTAGCATGTAAAATCTTTTTGGTGACGTTTCAAATGCTTAATGAGTGGCCTACATAGAATTACTTGAAAAGTGAAATAAAATGCCATGCAAATCGGAATCTGGTTTTTCCCGCTAAACAATTTTCGGAAAATTACAGACGTCAATAAAAAATTATTTTATTTTACCGCACATTCGGCTTTCTTTTTTCTGCGTATCATACTCTCTTTATACCTTCTTTGATGCCAACCAGTAACATATGAAAAAATAAATATAACGTTGTACTTCAAAAAATGAATAAAAGAAATGGGTAATCCCTGAATTTTCAAGCTGATCACTATGAAATACATATTCTATGTCCTCGGCGAACTTCGACTTGAATTCATCCTTCCAGACAAGAAAAAACAAGGACCTCATCTGAGATAAACGAGCCTGTAATTGATCCTGGTCGTGATCTGAAGTCTTGGATTCCTCAAAGTTCGATGCCGTAATGAAAGTCATTTGTGAACGCCGCAACAGATCTGGCATCCGCGACCCCAAGATGCTGCGATCCGTCAAATGAAAGCTTTGTTGCAAATGAAAATCAATGGGATGGAGAACTCAAATTTTTGTGCCTTGAGATACGTCGAGACTTTAGGCAACTGTTCGTCTAATTTACCTTTGTTTTATTCCTTGAAAAATGTGAGTTCAATTCACGCTTAGAAATACTGACATTTCCTGCAAATTTTGCTGCAACTCCTAGGAATCTACCTATTTACTTAGAGTTGCGTAGTCAAAGCCTGGAGTGAAGTAGTAAGGTTCGAAGTAGACACGTTTGGAGCAACTTTTTACAGCCCACACGAACGGCACACCAATAGCGCGTTACACATCTAGAGCGGCACACAAATAGCGCGTCACACATCTAGAGCGGCACACAAACGGCACACCAATAGCGCATTACACATCTAGAGCGGCACACAAACGGCACACCAATAGCGCGTTACACATCTAGAGCGGCACACAAACGGCACACAAATAGCGCGTTACACATCTAGAGCGGCACACAAACGGCACACAAATAGCGCGTCACACATCTAGAGCGGCCCACAAACGGCACACCAATAGCGCGTTACACATCTAGAGCGGCACACAAACGGCACACCAATAGCGCGTTACACATCTAGAGCGGCACACAAACGGCACACCAATAGCGCGTTACACATCTAGAGCGGCACACTAACGGCACACCAATAGCGCGTTACACATCTAGAGCGGCACACAAACGGCACACCAATAGCGCGTTACACATCTAGAGCGGCACACAAACGGCACACCAATAGCTATCACTACACTGGCACCAGAGCTACTATTCCAGTACCTATGCACTTTCAAAAACATTACCATATTGGTACTAATATCTCTCAAAATAGTTATTATTTCCCTACCACTACACTTAAAATCACAATTGATATTCTAGTGGCATTGTTCTTTCAATACAACTGTTACTCTAAAAAATATCTAAAAAATAGATATTTCCAGAACTAAGCAGTTAATATGCACGTACGTTTGATTTTGAAACAGCATTTACTCTAAGAACTCTCGCTCCAATAAATTTCACAATGTCATCGTAGAGAAAACATGTACGAAAAAAGTGGAAACTTCACACGTCTTAAGGGGCGAGCGGATCACAAAAAAATTTACAATTTTCTTCTTGTGTATCAAACCATTCAAAATACCACTTATCCCTAATATGTAATAATCAACATGGTGATGTTCGTTTATGCACATTAAATTACCATGAGCTCCTTTGCATACGGAATCAGTAAATTAGGATTTCTTCATGTAGTAGGAAACAAAAATCGTCTCTTCAAGAAAGATCACAGTTTGTACTCAGTCAGGATGTGAAATTTAGACATCATTTGTCCTGACTTGACAAAGACCAGTCTTGGACTTAATTACCGCTGAAAAAACTGACAAAAAGAGAACATTCCTGAATGTCATAACTAACTTAGTGCACAAATGTACAGTGACTTAGCACCAAGTGGCGACAAGTCAGTCTCGCACTGAACACGAAACATTCCTGAATGTCATAACTAACTTAATGCATAAATGTAGAGAAACTAAGCTCAAAGTGGTGACCAGTCAATCTCGCATTGAACACGAAGTGTTTCTCGCCAGCGCAATCTTAGCAGGAGACCTACATCGGGATTGGCTTCACAGAAAGCCCTGCAACCAAAAATGAGGTTCAACGTTCGCCATTTTTGCTAATTAAGTCTCGGACGTTGTGCCAGAACCACGTTCCAAAGCAGACCTTTCCCCTGAGTTCGCAGATTGACATCCCGGGCATATGAGGTTTAATTGAGTCCTCTCCCGGGGTTGGCGGCGAGATTTCCCCGGTGGGGAAGAGAGGCGCACTTTAGATTGAGGGCTCGTTCAAATCCGTATCGTTTTTCTTGATACGAGGAGGCTGCAAGGGCAATTTATGTGTCAGATGAAATATGCACTTCGGCCTGTTACTGGGGCTCAGTCATCTGTTGTTGAAAACTGCGTTGGAATATTTTCCCAAATACATGAACGAAAGTTATGGAAGTACGTGAAACTTTGAAGTGACCGTTCCAAAATTTTGCGCACATTTTTTGGTGTAAGGCACACACAAGTAATATGAATGACTAACCGTAGGATATAAATTTGTGAGTGATTCTAATAGGGCGACGATGTTATGTTTATCATTGAGAATAAAAAGCGTTCATGAATGAGCTTCTTTGCATGTAAACAGGAGTAAAAAACATGCTATATTGTGAATAAAAAATTCATTTTAATTACCAGTGAAATTTGATGGAGGAATCTGTGACACTTTACGCCTCAAGTTCGAGACACGTCAGTCAAAATTTCAATACGTCTTATGAAATTAGCGTACGTCTCACGTAATAGTTACATCACTTACGTTCAGTAACAATGCCCAATCAAAATTTTTACCAACTGCATGCATGTTTATCGCCACCCAAGTAATTAAATCGCTTAGGCGGCGAAAATATGCATGCTCCGGCGAAAAAGTTAAACTGGGTTGTCAATAGTTAAAATACGAGTAAGGCATAAGAATTAGTCCCACATCTTTGTGTAAAGTGATACAAAACACACAACTTGAAGCCGTTGTCTGGAATGAAGACAGGTACTTCAGAGATAGGCTACATAAGCTCAACACGTTGCTTGCGATACGATCCATTGGTGGGTCAAGCACATGCAAGTTCTTCCTGCAGCGAAATGACTCGTACATGGTAAAAGTTTTAACAATCTTTTAAAATTGTTGATATTTAGTAGGCCCAGTTGATGTTTGGTGTTTGTAAAATTGCTAACAAGTTTTGACTTTAAATTTGAGTTGAATATTGAACTTCCGTTTAACCCATCGCAGTCAACGTGTTAAACACTTATGATGCGCCCAATTGTTACTGGTGTTTCTAGATCAGCAGCAGAAGTTCAATATAACTAGACTAGACTCAAGATAATATATCTAGTTGCTTGTATTGAATATTACTTCAAGATATGGTTGCTACATCAGCAACATAAGTTCAATATAACGCTTCTAGTCGCTTGCATTGAACGTTGCTTCATGATATGGTTGCTACATCAGCAACAGAAGTTCAATATAACGCATCTTGCCACTTGTATTGAACGTTGCGTCAAGATATGGTGCTTAGTTGCAGTGAATTGCGCCAAGACGAAACTCGGGAATTATATACGTCTGGCAGGACGGTCGCTCGGCCCGTGTAATCCCCTTACTACAGCTTCAGTGACATTCAGGCTCGACGGTAGCCAAATTGCGGGCTCGATTGGTGCCCAGCTTCTGCTCAGTATTCCTGATGCACAGCGCATCATCAGTGATGCATTCTGCAAAAATGTAAGCGTTTTGAAACAGGTATTTTTTGATGAGAGTAGTGTAACATTGAGGTTGAGGCCTGAGTGAATGTGGTGCTTGTGTTCGTGTACCGCTGAGGCGATGTGTGCTGCATGCAGCCAAGGGCTGGCGCGTGCTTTGTTTCCTATGGTGTATACAGAATAGTTGATGCAAAATTTAGAGCTTCATGTGAGAAATATCCGATTAGTTTAAAACCTTCATGTCAAATCGATATGTTTGCGCAGTTAAAGGAATAAAAATTTTATAAAGTTGTTAAGCTAATTTTCTCGAGGATCAGTATGAAGTCGGAGTAGTATCACAAAAAATACTTCAATTTATTCAAAGAAATTAACCGAATGCTTACGAGCGGATTGTAAATGGAACGTTTGATTTTATGAGCAAGTTGCTTATGATACCCAAGTCTCACCCATAATCTTTATCAGACACATACTGTGAACAATAAGAGAAAAATTCAAACTTGGTTTAGTAAAAAGTTCTTCAGGAGCTTAGACCTCGGAATGCGAAGCGTCTGCTTTCTAAGCGTCAATGGGTTCAACAGAAGTGCAATATTCAACTCAAATTCAAAGTCAATGGTAATAAACAACTTTGAAAAAAGCAAACATTAACTAGATCATGCCTTCATTTAGCATTAATATAGTATTTGCGAAAATTGGGTTTGGGACTAATGGTCTGTCAGCCGCAATATGAAAAAACCCTCCGTGTCCACCGGTGGCGAATGATGCGGTCCGAGTGTTATGACGTGTGGAGTATTAATGCATGTCCCACCGTTACTTATTAAAATAGCATATGGCTACAAGAAACATTGGTAAATGTAAAGGACTTGACCATAATCGATTTTCCATTCTTTGACCAATAAAGATTGTTGATGAGACCAAAATAAACAAGTTTTCTTCAATGCACTTTCCGGCGGAAATAAGTATTTTAAAAGTTATGGCATTAAATGAGTTACCGTAACTCCAGTGTTTGAGGCGGGGAAAAATACACCGCGCGGTCCGACGTGAAAGTAAACAGGCGTTCCCACGCGCCAACCAAGCCGACGAAGAGCAAACCCCCTATTACAAACGTAAAGAGGTTGGGTCGTGAGGGGTAGCAACAGTTCTTTTAGTGAAAACTATAAAACTAAAAGAACTGTGGCTACCCCTCACGACCCAACCTCTTTACGTTTGTAATAGGGTGATGCACACTGGAGTTCCGGTAACTCATTTAACGCCATAACTTTTAAAATACTCATTTCCGCCGGAAAGTGCATTGAAGAAAACTTGTTTATTTTGGTCTGATCAACAATCTTTGTTGATCAAACAGTGGAAAATCGATTATGGTCAAGTCCTTTACATTTACCGAAACATTGAAATAATTCAAGCGCTAAATTTGTTCCACACGTTGACTACGTATTCACTCGCTCACTCAGCCTCTGCAGGTGCTGTGAAAAATGAGTACCACTTGACAATTTTCTCATCGACGTATTAACAACGTAAATGAAAAACATTTCTACCATTTCCCGACCTTTTTTTATCGTATGATAAGGAATTTTATTGTACGAGGTAAATATTATCGAGCACGTATATTTTATACATTTTTTGTAATGAAGAGAAAATTTTCGAGCAGTAAAGTTGTTTTCTAGTTTTGTTTCTTGTAATTTAACCAAATCAACCGCACGATCCGCGCAAAAGTTAGTCAGTTGCCACTGAAATGTTCTCATAAGATCCAGGCCTTAGTCGTTGTTGTCATGTGCAAACTCCTGAGGATTGTTGGCTCGTTTATAGAGAACAAATACTACAACTTTTCAGGGGGAAGATATTTTATAAATAAGATAAAGCTAAAGCACGAAACCACCGATATAAATTTTAGCTAAATCCAAATAGCAAGCAGTGGAAGTCCGAAAGTGAAAATTGTTAGCAAATCGTTTTCTGCTCCTTGCCCGTATTGCGAGCTTCGCTCATCTCAAAACCTTAGCCTTGCACAAAAATAGCAGACAAATGATATCATGACGTATTCTGCAATATTAACTGCAGCGTAGTTGATGCCAAACTTTGGATGCGTTGCAATACATTTAACTAAGTCTAGCTGAAAAATCGCAGACAACTCAAATGATGATGTATTCTGTAACATTAGCTGCGGCAAAGTTAATGCCAAATTTTGGATGCGTTGCAATACCTAAATTAAATACCACGTGAACACCTCGAGTACGATAGAAAAGAATCGGACGTCTAAGCAAACGACTAATCAGTGATAAACTTCACTGCATAATTGGAAAAACTGGTGAAAGGAAGACAATTATTTTGAAATAAACAAGATGGTAACAGCTGCTGCTCCTACTGTAAAATAAAATGCGTTGGGTTAACATTTGAGTATGTCAGGAATGAGTTTGGAGTAACTGTGCAGCTATGAAGGAATAGCAATAGCTACACTAGTCATCTAGGGGCATTACATGTAGATATGAAGGTTTTTTATTTTAAATTACCGTTTCTACAGAACTATTTCATGGACTGAAGCGGGTGTTGGTTTTATGCCCCGAAAGTATCATGAAAGTACCATTACTGACGTTATCAGAGCAAATATACAGTGAAGTTCAGCAGATATACAATAAAGTACATTGAATATTCGGATTAGTACATTAAATATTCAGAAGAGTACTGCAAATATACAGTACAGCGTAGCAAATCCACAGTACAGCGCAGCAAATACACAGTACAGCGCAGCAAATACACAGTACAGCGCAGCAAATACACAGTACAGTGCAGCAAATACACAGTACAGCGCAGCAACTATACAGTACAGTGCAGCAAATACACAGTACGGTGCAGCAAATAAATAGTACAGTGCAGCAAATACACAGTACAGCGCAGCAAATACACAGTACAGTGCAGCAAATACACAGTACAGCGCAGCAAATACACAGTACAGCGCAGCAAATCCACAGTACAGCGCAGCAAATACACAGTACAGTGCAGCAAATACACAGTACAGCGCAGCAAATACACAGTACAGTGCAGCAAATACACAGTACAGCGCAGCAAATACACAGTACAGCGCAGCAAATACACAGTACAGCGCAACAAATACACAGTACAGCGCAGCAAATACACAGTACAACGCAGCAAATACACAGTACAACGCAGCAAATACACAGTACAGCGCAGCAAATACACAGTACAGCGCAGCAAATACACAGTACAGCGCAGCAAATACACAGTACAACGCAGCAAATACACAGTACAGCGCAGCAAATACACAGTACAGCGCAGCAAATACACGGTACAGCGCAGCAAATACACAGTACAGCGCAACACCCAAAGAAGGATGCGAGAGAGGCTTCTAACAGCAACACTAGCGAAGATGCACAGTTGTTGCAAACTAGTGCAGAGTTGAGCTACACACACACACGCAAAAATGGTGAGCGATGCCAGTCAACTCACGCAAAATCAGTGCAGAGGTGAAATATGCTTCCAAAAATACCAGGTAACTTCCTTAGCTTACTTGATTTCACCTATTTTGCTGCTCGATCGAAAACAGCTAAGTCTGCTCCATCCTTCGAAAATAGCTAAGTATGCTCCACCCTTTGAAAACAGCTAAGTCTACTCCATCCTTCGAAAATAGGTAAGTCTGCTCTACCCTTCGAAAGCAGCTAAGTCTGCTCCATCCTTCGAAAACAGCCAAAATATACTTTCACACAAATTTATTATATCATAACACGTGCATCTCGCTGCCGCTCACTCGAGGGACAAAGCCGCACAATATTGGCCGCTGCGTGCCCTCACTTGTCTCCAGCCCTGCACCCTGCCAGCGGTGCCGGGCGGGAGCTCAGGGCCAGATCACCGTGAAAACGCTTACAATAAACCAAAAATTGTCGATAAACCAAAAATTTCCGCCACCATCTCGGGAGTTGAGACTCGGCTCCTTGCTGCTGCCTTAGCGCCTGATGAGGACTTGCGCCTTGAAAATTACTTGCGCCTTGAAAATTACTTGCGCCTTGAAAATTACTTGCGCCTTGAAAATTACTTGCGCCTTGAAAATTACTTGCGCCTTGAAAATTACTTGCGCCTTGAAAATTACTTGCGCCTTGAAAATAACTTGCGCCTTGAAAATAACTTGCGCCTTGAAAATTACTTGCGCCTTGAAAATAACTTGCGCCTTGAAAATTACTTGCGCCTTGAAGATGACTTGTATCTTGAGGATGACTTGCGCCTTGAGGGTGACCTACCCATCGAGGATGACTTACACCATAAATGCGAAGAGCTACAGAAGCGGCCATCAATTCGTTTTCCCAGATAAGTAACGGAGTGAACAAGCTGTCCAGTTTTGCTTCTGATTTCTGTTTACTTTTGTTCTTTTTTAGTTATGTGCCGTGACTGTGACCCTGACTCTTACAGTCTGACCATTTGACTTTGATGTCCGTGTGTTAATATTCCATGGAGTCACCGCAGCTTAAATGTTTGTGTAGGTACATGCATTGCTCACGGAACTATGAATGGAATAAGTCCTCATAATTCTAGCAATAATTCTTTGAATTATTTTTCCTTATATTATTTCCATTGGATAATTCTAATTATTCCCAATGCAATATTATTCCTAATTAGTTCCAATGAATTTTTCTTCCACGTTATGTTGATATAGAGGCAATATAATTATATTAACCCAATATCGGCGAACGTCCTTTTTAAATGACATTAAGGAATTACTCACATCGTTTTTATATTCTAAGGCGTTCACACCGTACTGAGTTTTTTTGGATGATAAACAACAATTTAGCCGTTTATTTGTTAAGAGGAAATATTTACATATAGTGTTTAAATCCGTGAGAGGAATATGAAAATTTCTGATCCGTATGAAAATTTCTGATCCGTATCCGTAGATTTTCTCATTTTTATTCCGGCATGAATTGTGATCAGTTTAGCGCAAGGCAGAAATTTTTTTTATTCCAGTCTAAGCCTTATATTTAATTCAAATAAAGAGCACATAACTATTTTGATACTTTATTGAATAAATAACATTTACCCACGAGTGGAAGACAGGTACTAGCACTCTAACAGCACAAGCTTCTGAGTGTCTTCCTTCTGTCAAAATATAACTTTTTTGCAAAATCATGCACGTTACGTTGATTCCCTGCACACAAGAGATTGCAAATATTTACAAAATTAAAATTAAATTTTCTGTAAAGAAAATTTCCGGACGTCTGAGCAGCTCCAGAGGAAAAAATCAATTTGTAATAAAGTTCATCGTGTGCTGTTTCAGACTGTCTGGAAAATGACCGCAGACTATGTTCGTACCAATGCCTCCTTAATAAATCAATTAGGATACATTGCTTGTACTGTCCTACTATACCCTAAACATCATCCGTATATACCCTAAATGCGACGACTGCAACGCAAAGTCGAGCCTTGTTCATAAGGTATTGAGAAGATCGTAGCAAAATGTGACAACCCCTGTGACTTTCTTATATTTTAGAAGGACTTAACGTACATTATGTCATGCAGCGGGAACATTGCAACAAGTGGTTTTTCTCATTTATTTATTTTCATTTTATTTCATTCATTTAAAGTGATATGGCTGAAATTATTCCTTCGAAATTTCCTGCTGCAAAAGCACAAAAGATTATGAAGCTTACGAAGACACGCATGTCTTCCTCTCACCCAGTTTCGAAATGTTAATGATGTGTTAGAGACTATATTTCAGCGTGACTTTCAGTGGTACTAGTATACAATCATCATGATAGGGAGTACTGGTTGTTATCTATAGGTCAAGTAGCACTACTGCATTTTCATTGTGATGGAAACTGCTACTTCTGTATCATTAATCAGATAACGCTAATATATTTCTTGTCATTAGCCTATAGAGCGCTCCTGTGCGAGCACTGGGGTAGATTCATCTCCAGGCTAGGTAGTATAATGACTAGAGCCAACCAGAAGCTGTGGAAGAGCAACCTATACCAGAGTAACCAAGACCAATAACCAAGAGCAGTAACCAAGAGCAGTAACCAAGATCAGTAACCAAGATCAGTAACCAAGAGCAGTAACCAAGATCAGTAACCAAGATCAGTAACCAAGAGCAGTAACTAAGATCAGTAACCAAGAGCAGTAACCAAGATCAGTAACCAAGATCAGTAACCAAGATCAGTAACCAAGAGCAGTAACCAAGATCGGTAACCAAGATCAGTGACCAAGAGCAGTAACCAAGATCAGTAACCAAGAGCAGTGACCAAGATCAGTAACCAAGATCAGTAACCAAGATCAGTAACCAAGAGTAGCAACCAAGATCAGTAGCCAAGATCAGTAACCAAGATCAGCAACCAAGAGCAGTAACCAAGAGCAGTAACCAAGATCAGTAACCAAGATCAGTAACCAAGAGCAGTATCCAAGAGCAATAACCAAGATCAGTAACCAAGATCAGTAACCAAGAGCAGTAACCAAGATCAGTAACCAAGAGCAGTAACCAAGAGCAGTAACCAAGAGCAGTAACCAACACCAGCAACCAACACCAGCAACCAACACCAGCAACCAACACCAGCAACCAACACCAGCAACCAACACCAGCGACCAACACCAGCAACCAACACCAGCAACCAACACCAGCACCAACACCAGCAACCAACACCGGAGCACCAGCAGCAACACGGCTGCACTACACCGGCTTCCCACGGATGCCAGACCTCCGCGACTCGTCTAACGTCAGTAGAGGCGTTCAGTTGAGCAAGTCATGTGAGGTGTGTGTATTCCGCATACTTACTGTGCTATAGTAGTTTTGTTTTTCAGTTGACTCACCTTTAAAGATAAAAAGGTTAAATTAATTTTTCGGTTCCATACGGCATTCGTAGAGAGGAGCAGTAAAGGACTCGTATCCGTGCTTTAATGTTGGTCTTATCAACACCCTGTAACAATATTATCATTATTACTATTATTTTTTTACTCTACAATGTGGCATTAGTTAGTGTAAGCGTAAATATGTGTGTGATTCTTCTCAGGGCTGATGAGATAGCCACGATTTGGTTGTTTAGAAAGTTAGGTTTGGGCAGCGGATTATAACTATCCCTTGCAGGCTCTGCAGCAAGACCGTGACAATGTGAACCTGGTATAGAAAACCTCACATACTGAATGTACGTAGACATGATTGGAATGTAGTAACTCTGTTTGCATCAATATGCAGGGACTTCAAACCTACGCATGATGGTCAAACCTTATCATGAGAATAGAATTTTTATAAGCACTGAGCTGCGTTGAAGACTTCACGCAAGCTACGTTGAAGACTTCAAGCGTCGGATTCTTTTTCGGAGTCGTGTGGTTGACTTCTTGACTGTCTCAGTAGGCTGTAAATTTTATACGGTCGCAATAATGCAATTTCATTCTTACGAAAGCGCAATTTGAAGTGATGCAAAAACTTATTAGTTTTACGATCATTACAATTTACGTGGAAAATTTAGGATGTCAACATTTGACGAGAAATCGACGTATTGTTTCTAAATTTTGGTCTAGGTGCTAGAATTATGTTTTACGTCCTGTTCAATATCTCTTCTTCGATGCTCATATCATTTGTTTTCATTTTTATGCAGTTCACGTCCTGAATTGCATAGAGCACCACACCGTCATTTGTGTTCTAATGCAACAAACAATCGCCATTTCAGCACAAAACACAAACCAGTCAAATCTAAATTAGCATAAGAGTAACCTTCACCTGAATTTCTTACTTGGTGTTTTTGCGTAGGCTCACAATTTTGCAGTTTATTAAAAGTCTATCACTGATTTTAGATCAAAATTTACAAACACTTCTAAAAATATCTGCACCAAACTATTTACTACAAACATTCGTTTAATGTTGATTTTATCAACACCACTCGTCAATATTATTATTACATACATTCAAGAGCCAGGTTTTAACATATGAATTCATAGCACATTCTGAGTTAATTTTCCAAGCTCCCTGACCACACCACGACGTTTGTTTCCATACAGCAGGTGAGGGTCGAAATTCTTGGAGGAAATTCTTAAAATTCTATTAAGAATTCCCGTGGAAATTCTTAAAATTCAGGAAGAATTCCCGTGGAAATTCTTAAAATTCAGGAAGAATTCCCGTGGAAATTCTTAAGATTCTATAGGGAATGTCAAAGAAATTCTTAAAAATTCTAAGAGGAAGTTCTTAAAATTCTAGAAGGAACTTCCCAAAATTCTAGGAGGAATTTCATAAAATTCTAAGAGGAAGTTCTTAAAACTCCAGGAGGAATTTCTAAGGAAATTCTTAAATTTCTAGGAGGAAGTTTTTAAAATTCCAGGAAGAATTTCTTAAGGTGGTCACCCAAAACATTACATAGGGTATTTGATACGATGGAGACCCGCAAGCCGCTGACGCTGTGCGTGAAGCTGGCCTACGGAGTGGGTCACGTACTCAACGACCTCTGCGCCTGTATGTGGTTCACCTTCCTGCTCATCTACCTGCAGTACGTCCTGCAGGTGAGTCTGCAGCGGGCTACGTCCTGCAGGTGAGTCTGCAGCGGGCCACGTCCTGCAGGTGAGTCTGCAGCGGGCTACGTCCTGCAGGTGAGTCTGCAGCGGGCCACGTCCTGCAGGGGAGTCTGCAGGAGGCTACGTCCTGCAGGTGAGTCTGCAGCGGGCTACGTCCTGCAGGTGAGTCTGCAGCGGGCCACGTCCTGCAGGGGAGTCTGCAGGAGGCTACGTCCTGCAGGGGAGTCTGCAGCGGGCTACGTCCTGCAGGTGAGTCTGCAGCGGGCTACGTCCTGCAGGTGAGTCTGCAGCGGGCCACGTCCTGCAGGGGAGTCTGCAGGAGGCTACGTCCTGCAGGGGAGTCTGCAGCGGGCCACGTCCTGCAGGTGAGTCTGCAGCGGGCCACGTCCTGCAGGGGAGTCTGCAGGAGGCTACGGGTTCGGAGTGCTCATGAAAATTCAAATTACTCAACAATAAGAACCAAAATGTTTGACATGTTAAATTTAAGAAAATAATCATACTCTTTTACAAATTAGAATGTTGAAACTTAGTTTCTAAAATTAGTATTTTTGGAACAGGTAACGTTGTTCAATGTTTTAAATTTCAACGGATTTTTCTAATTATACGTTGTGCGCATATGAAGTTATTTTCTTCACCTTCAGCATCTGTATGGCAAAACTTGACAGCCTAAAAATCAAATTTTTTCATGGGTGCCGATTGTATTTTACCTGTTTTTGCTCAGCGCAATGCAATATTATTTTAAATAATTTAACTAATACCAACCAGAGACAAAGGTTTGATTTAATCATCAACAAATTACGAATCATTCAATTCCTGTTCTTA
Organism: Morinoia aosen; assembly: GCA_030386875.1. NCBI lineage: Eukaryota > Metazoa > Arthropoda > Malacostraca > Amphipoda > Talitridae > Morinoia > Morinoia aosen. The sequence continues at coordinate 17,599,069 of CM059559.1, forward strand.
CTACAATGATTTTACACGTTTTTGTGTGAGCTGGACTACAATTATACTATAATAAGAGCCGCGTCCGTCCGTCTCTCTGTCTGTCCGAAGCCCGCCTGCAGTGTGTGATGAGCGTATCTGTGATACAAGCTCCAGCCCTATATATTTTGACGGGCCGTGTTCACGCGGCCTCATCAACTCTCGAGAGATTGTAATTTTTTATGTCTTACGGCCTTTCTCTCATTTCTCCCTCATTTTTATTTCATATAAAGGGGGGTGGACTAGTTTGAAATAAAATTGTACACACGTATGTTTGGGCCGGGCTCTAATGAATCGATGCAAAAAAAAAATACTCCCCTCTCAGTGTGTGATGTACCTTCTCTCACAGAGACCGAATTCGCATCCCTAAAAGCTACAAATAAACGAAAGAAAATTAGAATTTTCAGCAAAATTTCCCAGTAAAGCTTACTTGTAATGTCCAATCCTTGTATGATATACCGTAAGCACCCAAAAGCTAGCAAGTAACTAAAAGCTAAAAGCTGTAAGTAAACAAAAGAAAAGCTCAAAGCCTCAGGAATATTACCCAGTGGACTTATTTGTGATGTGTAATTCTTGTGTGATATAACTGCGCCACACAACACACATAGCACCGCGCCACACAAGCCTAGCGTTAAATGCACGTGTAAAATAGCAGTCACAACAGCAGCAAAAATATTCCTTCTTTCCCGCGTTAAACACATGTAAAATAGCGGTGACATTGAAACAACGTAAATAACTTTCTCACGAAGCTGGAGCGTCGCACGGCGGGTCTACTGCTGCTGCTGGGGCAGGTTGCGGACGCGGTGGCCACGCCGCTGGTCGGCCTCCACAGCGACAGCGGCTGCGGCCACGCCTCCTCCGCCTCCTCCTGCTGCTGCTGCGGCTGCCGCTACGGCAGGAGGAAAACCTGGCACGCCGTCGGTACGTCTGAGTCTAACGGAAGAAGCATTGTCCTAGCCCAGCAGTTGTACTCTTTCTTTAATCTTCGCTGAGCTAAGACAATGCTCCTTCCATTAGAGAAGTATGCAGTGCTTATAAAGGCTATTTGTTCCTCTGTTCAGTTCGTCATCTTGGCGGCAGTTTCAAAGCAGGATGAATTTTACGGTGTCCTTTGACTCTTATTTTGACTGTCGTATCATGAATACGTAAGTACCAAATAATAGGTATAAATATCAGGATTCTACTACTGTTTTGTTTTCGTTAATGCGTTTATGGTATCAAAAGTTATTAAAGATTGTTTCGGGTCTCGTATTGAAAAACATAGTATAATTTTGTACATTCAGTTTAATTCGTTGTCACAGATACGGTCATTAAGCAAAAAATAATCTGAGGTGTCCATGTGTTAAATCGTGTTAAATCGTATCAGGTGTTAAATCGTATCAAAGAAGTTGTTTCTTAAGAAGCGTATCACAGATACGGTGATGAAGAACCCTTCACATCATATCAAAAAAGCTGTAAGAAGCGTACACCAAACAAATAAATAAACAAACGCACCACTGGTATTATTAGGTATATACTCGTAAGAAGACGACATTCAGCGGTTAGCATGTGGATGTTTTTTCTGGCACGGGTACAGCATCGTCTACCTTTGTCCAGGTCACTGATAGTGACCATGACCCCTGACTCGGTTTTAGACTTACAAGTCATTGTCGACACATAGAAACCTCCCTATATGGTTAGTGTTTTACACGGTAGAGGACACAATGTAGTCATTTCTATGGGGAAAAATACACCTCTTCTTGTTCGGCTATAGCCAATAGCACGGCTTTATTTCAAACAAACTTTATGACGTCACCATAGTGACATGTCGTTAGGCCAATAGTGGTTCCCAGATTTTGGTCTAACAGTGTTACCAGATGCAATATGAGCGCGGCTATTGGTTCGTTTCCATGACGTCAGCATTACCACTCGGTCGATAAAAAAATGGCTAGTTTGACCCTACCTTGTCTCATCAACAGAGGTATTTTACCGTTTCGATAGTCTGCTCTGTGTGGTCTTTACCTCATCAACAGTAACTAAACAGTTCAATTATGTAGGTACGTTAGCTACTGCAGATATGCTGCTCAGTTTTATCACGTTCACCCAACTCACCTTGAATGAAATTCACATCTCTTACTCTACAATAAAACTACCCAATAGCAGCACCCGTGCTCACATTTGAGGCCTATAGAATCATGCGGTACCAAGTGCCACTTTTCAAACACGTCAGAAAACGGCATCAAAGCTTGGCGACGTAGAAACCATCGCATCTCAGCAACTTATGGAGGTATTCGACATTTTGTGGCTATCATTCTGTACCTACGACTAACTTAGGCCGCCCGCCCACTGAGGCGATTCCATGCGATGCCATTCGCCTCAAACGGCAGTGAGTTAGGTAACACAATGCTATTCCTACGGTGCTACAAATGAACCGTGCGATTTAGAATTGCAATAGAATTGCAATAGAATTGCAGGCCGCCCAATAGAATTGCATCTGTGGGCGGGCGGCCTAACTCTTCAGACAATGGAAAATTTGGGGATGACAGCGGCAAACATAACTCATTTTCGCTAGACGTGCTTGGCGCTTGGTGCCGAATGATTCTAGGGGCTCAGTTGATACCATGACGCAACACACGAATGTAAGCTATAATACGAAAATTGAAGGGATAGAAAGTGGTTTCGAGCCCCATGCTCGTCGGTATTAACTGAGCCAGACCTACAGGTACGGTGTGCGTCCTAGTCTCATTCCCGTGGATCTTCGTGAGGTGCGCTGAGTGTACCCACTACCCTGCCGCATACAGTGCTCTCATAGCCATAGTCGTCTGCGTCTTCCAGGTGAGAAGAATTTCCGAATCATTAAGTTATGAAATACAACTTGTACATACATGCATTAATACATGAATTTTCAAGCTAGATTACGCAGCAAAGGGTAGTTATTTTTCCATTGTAATTACATGATTACGCAACAAAGTTAGAGTATGGTAATAGATTGCGCAATACAGGGTGTGCATTTTCCATGCTTTTCTCTCAATAATTTTTCTATTTTTGATATGGGTACTACCATACCCATGACTTTATATCAACTAAGGATCTTCATGCTAGTATATTTTAAAGTCCAATGATTGTTATCGTATTATCTTTATTGGAACTGAATTGTTTTCTTTTTTCTTTATTACTAGTGTGCACGGCCCACCAAAAATGATGGGATTCAATAACTTTTTTGTACAAACTTCCCAGACGTCGATGACCAACAAAAATATCTATCCTAACAGTACCCGTGATAAAAAATATTATTGTACTTGCTCACTGGTAAAACTCGTATCACAGATACGGTCATTATGGCTATCTTCATGAGCATGACAGAGAAATGGAAGAAGCGGACTCAAGACAGATAAACAATGGGTATTGTTAGGTAGTAGCAGGACCCGTGGAAATTTCTCGGACCCGTGGAAATTCCTAGGTGGACCCGTGTAAAAATTCTGTCAGTATTACCTAATCTATGCTAACCTATCCTATCCTAATCTAACCAAACCTATCCTTAATGAACACATCCTGGTACAATTCAAACATATCAATGCATGTAAAGGCCATCTTTTCATGCTATACTGAGGAATTCGGTATCCATGATACCGCAAACTCAGACATCCTAAGTTTTTTAAAAAACGGACACCAAACAAATGTCTAAATAAACACACAATGGGTATTATTAGGTTAGATGATGCGAACAGCGGTGTGAGGAACCCGTAGACTTAAAAGTTCTACGTGCTTGTCTGATTGTACCAGCCCTTTTTATTTTCACAGTTTTTTCTGACTATAGAATAATAAACAATATTGAATTTTATTCATTCAATTTTCAAACGCAAATTCAACTTAAGCAATGAACGTCATTTCTTCTTAAATTTCAGTGAGATGGAAAAATAGTAAAACCGTCATTAGGCCTGCGCAGAAAATCAGAGATGATGGCTTCGTAGATGTATTTAAAACATCACTATTGTGTTCACCTACTAGTTGTTTGCTCAGGAGTGGTAATAGAAATACACAACCACGCAAGTCGCATAGTCTTACAGAATTGAATTTGAATAAATCTCAGTGAGAAAAGTCTTTTCGGGGGGCAAAGATTTCATTCCATTATCGTAGTCAAAGAGTAAATGTTATTCGTGATCGTGCTTAGTGAAATTCATGCTTAGGACTCCAACTCCACCAGTTTATCCAAGCTGTTTGTCTCACACAAACGCTCGTGTAAACTCAGGGTTCGAAATAAGAATTACTTTATCAGACATGTCTCATACAAACACTAATTTAAACTCAGCATTTCAAACTATAATAAAAATAAGCCCCTAGTGTTCTAAACTAGAATTACAACTCAGTCCCTAATGTTTCAAACTAGTGTTTCAACATAGTCTCTACTAATGTTCCAAATTAGAGTAACAACTCGATCCAAACTTCCTTTCTTTACTTCCTAATTCAATGCCCAAAATTAGAATCACAACTCCGTCCTAACTTCCTTCCTTTACTTCCTAATTCAATATCCAAAATTAGAATCACAAATCAGTCCTAACTTCCTTCCTTGACTTCCTAATTCAATATCCAAAATTAGAATCACAAATCAGTCCTAACTTCCTTCCTTTACTTCCTAATTCAATATCCAAAATTAGAATCACAACTCAGTCCCAACTCTATTCCTTTACTGCCTAACGTACTCCCTAACTTCCTTCCTTTACTTCCTAACTTAAATAAAGCACTCAATTAACGTCACAACCTAGTCATGTCTGACCCCCGCCGCACAGTTCGGGTGGGCGGGAGTGCAGGTGTCGCACCTCGCTCTCATCCCCGACCTGGCCGCCACAGAGGCCGACCGAGACGAGCTCAACATCATCAGGTGACTGAGGCGTCTGTTCCTTTTGTGTTCTTGTGTCCTATTTTGGTGACCCCTTTGTTTTGGTTAGCGAGGCTTAGACTAAGTCTTATCTTGGTCTTACTCTGTTCTTAGAGGCTTACACTAAGTCTTATCTTGTTCTTACTCTGTTCTTAAGTCCTCCGAGGCTAAGTTTCAATCTTATATTGTTCTTACTTATCTTGTTCTCTTGTTAATCTTATCTTGTTCCAACATCATCAGGCAACTGTAGCGTATGTTGCTTTGTTCTTAAGTCCTCTTTTGGTAACACATTTGTTGTGGTTAGTGGGGCTTAGACTAAGTCTTAATCTTATCTTGTTCTTCTTCGGGTGTTGAGACTGCGCATTTATTTAGCGGTGCCGTCCTCATAGTGTAATGACATAATTAATTAATGTCGTTACGCCAGCGGAACCATAAAAACTCTAGTCAATTATTATTATTCCCATCCGTAATTTTATTGTTATTAACAACAACAGTTGCTTATTCATGGGCATTATTATACTGAATGTCATTACGTCTATTTAAATCTAAAGCATTCGGGTTGAAATTATTCACAGAGTTATTATGGTTCCATTAGAGCTAGGAGAAAATTAACACTACACATTACTGCGGGTACCAACTTACACCACGCATGACTACGAGTACCATTACCGTCAAGATAGAAAGACGGTAATACTACGGGTACCATTATCGTCAACATAGAAAGACAGTAATACTGCGGGTATCATTACCATCACCACAGAAAGACGGTAATACTGCGGGTATCATTACCATCACTACAGAAAGACGGTAATACTGCGGGTACCATTACCATCAGCAGAGAAAAACGGGAATACTGCGGGTACTAATACCATCACCAGCAAAAGGCGGAAATCCCTGTGTTCCCACAGCGTGCAGGTATTTCTCCGACCAGCTAACATTTTCTAAACAAGGGCTAGAAAAATACATTTCAAATTAGAGAGGACTTGGCGCAAACATATTCTCGCAGGCATGCATGCTGTGTTATCATTTTTGATCGTTCCCTTCTCGGAATTATCACCCATTACCAGCAGCAGAGAAAGACATTAATACCCCCGACCTGCAGGTATTTCTTCGACGTGAGCAGCGACGTGCTGGTGTACCTCGTCGCCTGGACCGTCTTCAGCGAGGACGTGACGCCCTTCAGCAACACGCTCGACCCCAGTGACGACGTCAACTTCATGGTCTGAGTACTCTTGCTTCTGGTGCTTGATGGGTACTGTTACCGTGGTGCTTGATGAGTACTGTTACTGTGGTGCTTGATGAGTAGTGTTACTGTAGTGCTTGATGAGAACTGTTATTGTGGTGCTTGATGAGTAGTGTTGCTGTGGTGCTTGATGAGAACTGTTACTGTGGTGCTTAATGGGTACTGTTACCGTGGTGCTTGATGGGTACTGATTCTGTGGTGCTTGATGAGTACTGTTACTGTGGTGCTTGATGAGTAGTGTTACTGTAGTGCTTGATGAGAACTGTTATTGTGGTGCTTGATGAGTAGTGTTGCTGTGGTGCTTGATGAGAACTGTTACTGTGGTGCTTGATGGGTACTGTTACTGTGGTGCTTGATGAGTAGTGTTACCGTGGTGCTTGATGAGAACTGTTATTGTGGTGCTTGATGAGTAGTGTTGCTGTGGTGCTTGATGAGAACTGTTACTGTGGTGCTTGATGGGTACTGTTACTGTGGGGCTTGATGCGTACTGTGAGTACTGAATGAGTGCTGTGAGTACTGAATGAGTATACTGTGAGTACTGAGTGAGTGCTGTGAGTACTGAATGAGTACTGTGAGTACTGAATGAGTACTATGAGTACTGAATGAGTACTGTGAGTACTGAATGAGTGCTGTGAGTACTGAATGAGTACTGTGAGTACTGAATGAGTACTGTAAGAACCGAATGAGTACTATGAGCACTGAATGAGTGCTGTGAGTACTGAGTGAGTACTGTGAGTACTGAATGAGTACTGTGAGTACTGAATGAGTGCTGTGAGTACTGAATGATCACTTTGAGTACTGAATGAATAAGGTGACTGCTGAATGCGCTAAGATTCAAAGCTGAAAATAAAAGTCTGTACACACTAAGGCTTGTGAAGAATAATGTGTAATTTTGAGCAGAATAGCTCTGTTGTGTAGCCCAGGTAATGATGACACAATTTTGTTAAAGCATTCTAACGCTCATGCTTGACAAAGCATTTTAACGCGCGTGCTTGACAAAGCATTCTAACGTGCGTGCTTGACAAAGCATTCTAACGTGCGTGCTTGACAAAGCATTCTAACGTGCGTGCTTGACAAAGCATTCTAACGTGCGTGCTTGACAAAGCATTCTAACGTGCGTGCTTGACAAAGCATTCTAACGTGCGTGCTTGACAAAGCATTCTAACGTGCGTGCTTGACAAAGCATTCTAACGTGCGTGCTAGACAAAGCATTCTAACGTGCGTGCTTGACAAAGCATTCTAACGTGCGTGCTTGACAAAGCATTCTAACGTGCGTGCTTGACAAAGCATTCTAACGTGCGTGCTTGACAAAGCATTCTAACGTGCGTGCTTGAAAAAGCATTCTAACGTGCGTGCTTGACAAAGCATTCTAACGTGCGTGCTTGACAAAGCATTCTAACGTGCGTGCTTGACAAAGCATTCTAACGTGCGTGCTAGACAAAGCATTCTAACGTGCGTGCTTGACAAAGCATTCTAACGTGCGTGCTTGACAAAGCATTCTAACGTGCGTGCTTGACAAAGCATTCTAACGTGCGTGCTTGACAAAGCATTCTAACGTGCGTGCTTGAAAAAGCATTCTAACGTGCGTGCTTGACAAAGCATTCTAACGTGCGTGCTTGACAAAGCATTCTAACGTGCGTGCTTGACAAAGCATTCTAACGTGCGTGCTAGATAAAGCATTCTAACGTGCGTGCTTGACAAAGCATTCTAACGTGCGTGCTTGACAAAGCATTCTAACGTGCGTGCTTGACAAAGCATTCTAACGTGCGTGCTTGACAAAGCATTCTAACGTGCGTGCTTGACAAAGCATTCTAACGTGCGTGCTTGACAAAGCATTCTAACGTGCGTGCTTGACAAAGCATTCTAACGTGCGTGCTTGACAAAGCATTCTAACGTACGTGCTTGACAAAGCATTCTAACGTGCGTGCTAGACAAAGCATTCTAACGTGCGTGCTTGACAAAGCATTCTAACGTGCGTGCTTGACAAAGCATTCTAACGTGCGTGCTTGACAAAGCATTCTAACGTGCGTCCTTGACAAAGCATTCTAACGTGCGTGCTAGACAAAGCATTCTAACGTGCGTGCTTGACAAAGCATTCTAACGTGCGTGCTTGACGAAGCATACTAACGTGCGTGCTTGACAAAGCATTCTAACGTGCGTGCTTGACAAAACATGCTAACGTGCGTGCTTGACAAAGCATTCTAACGTGCGTGCTTGACAAAGCATTCTAACGTGTGTGCTTGACAAAGCATACTAACGTGCGTGCTTGACAAAGCATTCTAACGTGCGTGCTTGACAAAGCATTCTAACGTGCGAGCTTGACAAAGCATTCTAACGTGCGTGCTTGACAAAGCATACTAACGTGCGTGCTTGACAAAGCATACTAACGTGCGTGCTTGATAAAGCATTCTAACGTGCGTGCTTGACAAAGCATTCTAACGTGCGTGCTTGACAAAGCATACTAACGTGCGTGCTTGATAAAGCATTCTAACGTGCGTGCTTGACAAAGCATTCTAACGTGCGTGCTTGACAAAGCATACTAACGTGCGTGCTTGATACAGCATTCTAACGTGCGTGCTTGACAAAACATTCTAACGTGCGTGCTTGACAAAGCATTCTAACGTGCGTGCTTGACAAAACATTCTAACGTGCGTGCTTGACAAAGCATACTAACGTGCGTGCTTGACAAAACATTCTAACGTGCGTGCTTGACAAAGCATTCTAACGTGCGTGCTTGACAAAACATTCTAACGTGCGTGCTTGACAAAACATTCTAACGTGCGTGCTTGATACAACATTCTAACGTGCGTGCTTGACAAAACATTCTAACGTGCGTGCTTGACAAAGCATTCTAACGTGCGTGCTTGACAACGCATACTAACGTGCGTGCTTGACAAAGCATTCTAACGTGCGTGCTTGACAAAGCATTTTATCACCCCGAGAGTACACGTCTCTTTAGTATGCTTCGCTACCACATGAACATAAAACATTGTATCTTTTGGAACACGGAATCTTAAATTCCGTGACCTACAGGATTTTGGAAATAAATTTTACAGAGCTCGCAACTTCGAAATAGATTCACTGCTTGGTATGCTATTTGGAATGCTGTTGGGAGTAGCATGGAATATTTATTTGAATTTTCGTCGCAATGCTTCCAGTAAATTATTCCGAGCGGTTCTTGATCAAGCTATTTTTTGTTACTTTTATAGGCCGGTGAATGAGTAAATACATCAGGCAAACCATTATGGAAGAACACTTTCATAACATGACTATGATAGAAACAGTGCAATGTGTTAAGGAGTACTCTGGTTACTCGAGCTTCATAAGGAGCTAAAGAGAAATTAGATTAAGAAGACCCATAAATTATTTAAAACTAGTGTACACGGCCCGTCAAAAGTGACGGGGTTCGATATTTTCCTGATATTAATCCTCCAGATGTGGATGTCAAACAAAGGTATCCATCCTAATACTACTGCGGTGAAAATTTTTTTGTATTTGTGCACTGGTGAAACTCGTATCACAGATATGGTTATTAAGCATCCTTCAAATCAAATCAAAGAAGCTGTTTCTTAAGAAGGGGCCCCTCAGGGGGATACAATTATTGTATCTATGGGAACTAGCGCTCCCAGGGGGACAATGTGAGGGCCCGAGCTGAGAGTTAGGTAGGCCTTCTTTTTTGTTGAAATAAAATGTTTTTGTTATGTTAAGGACCAGCTTTTTTCGATTCACTACTGTCCTGTTTTTCAGCACCTCTGACTTTCTTCTTCAACTTTTATCTTATTTCATGAACTTCTTTCCCATCTTACTGTTTCTATGCCCTTTCTGCATAGATTCCTCATTTTCTTATCTCCATACTAAATGGTGCCTTCCTCCTTCCTCTCTTCCATACGCTATATTTTTCCAGCGGTTAGGGAGGCTTAAACTAACTTATAATCTTAATCTTCTTAAGAAGCAGACACAAAACAAATAAATAAACACAGCAAGGGTATTATTAGAGGAGATAACTTCGAGTTTGATACTTTCTTCGTCAACTTTCATCTCATAAACTTGCTTCTCAGCGTACTGTTTCTGTGCCTCTTCTGCATAGATTCCGCTTTCCATTATCTCCATGCTAAATAGTGCCTTCCCCCTTCCTCTCTTCGAAACGTATTTTTAGCGGTTAGGAAGGCTTGAGCTAACATCTAATCTAATTTGGAGTTTGAGGCTGTGCGCCACGGTAGAGGAAACAAGGTAAAATCAAACCATTTTTTTCTTTGATGGTGTGGTTTTGCTGACGTCACGGCAACGAACCAATAGCAGCGCTCATATTGCATCTGGTTGCACTGCTACCCCCAAATCTGGCTGCACTGTTGGCCTAACGACACGGCGTTTTGGTGACATCATAAAGTTTTTTTGAAATAAAGCCTTTCTATTGGCTAGCCGAACAAGAGGACCTGTATTTTCTCTCATAGAAATGACCCTACCTTGTTTCCTCTACCGTGCTGTGCAGCACGAGTAATCAACTGCCTGCATCGTTCAGATCGTGACGGTGACGGTGATCACGGTGGGCGCGGTGCTATCGCTGGTGTTCCACGTGTTCACGCCCGAGCCTTCTTATGAAATGTCCACAGCTGCTACTACTCGCGCCGTTCCAGTCTCTTCCGTTTTGGCGAAGAAGCCAAAACAAAGCAAATCGCAGGCGAAATCCAAAGTTCCATTTGACCAACAAGAAGCACTAAGCAGCAAGGATGCTCGTGAAGATGAAAAGGATGAACGAAGTCTAGCTACGCATGCTTCCAAAGAAGGGGAGAATGGCAATAAAAAAGAGAAAGCCTTAGGTAGCGAAAAAGAAGTAAATCAAGAGGAAGATGAAAGTATTGCAGATGAAAGAGCTCTTCTCAACACAAGCGGTGCTCGAGATACGCCAACATCCACGAAAGCGATGACATCAAAAATGGATGACGATGACGATGATGAAAAAGAGATGATGTCTGCTGCAAGTGGCACTAAACAGCAAGGAGGCGAACAGAAAATCAAATCACAAGATGGCGAGGTAGACGAAGAAGGGGAAATCCGCAGCGTCCAGGCATCTAGCAGGCATGCTAGTGTTGGGAGCAGCAGCTTGGATGAATTTGACCCTCGCTGGACTGACAAGCCGGATGAAAAAGTGAACCAGAGCAGCGCGTTCAGCGAAGAAGAGTTTCTCCTGGACACCAGAGTCGAGATGACCTGGAGAGATTGGCTCAGGGAGCCCCAGTTCTATCAGGTGATCACCTACTGTTAAAGCCTAGATTGACCTCCTAGATTGATCACCTAGATTGACCACCTAGATTGACCACCTAGATTGACCACCCAGATTGACCACCCAGATTGACCACCTAGATTGACTACCTAGATTGACCACCAAGATTGACCATCCATATTGAACACCTATATTGACTACCTTGATTGACCACACAGATTGACACCACCTAGATTGACCACCAAGATTGACCACCCATATTGACCACCTAGATTGACTACCTAGATTGACTACCTAGATTGACCAACTAGATTGACCACCTAAGTTGACTACCTAGGTTGACCACCTAGATTGATCACCTAAATTGACCACCTAGATTGACCACCTAGATTGACCACCTAGATTGACCACCCAGATTGAACACCTAGATTGACCACCTAGATTGACTACTTAGATTGACCACCCATATTGACCACCTATATTGACCACCTAAATTGATCACCTAAGTTAACTACCTAGATTGACCACCTAGATTAACCACCTAGATTAACCACCCAGATTGACCACCTAGATTGACCACCTAGATTGACCACCCAGATTAACCACCTGGATTGACCACCTAGATTGACCACCTAGATTGACCCCCTAGATTGACCACCTAGATTGACCACCCAGGTTGACCCTCTAGATTGACCACCCAGATTGACCCTCTAGATTGACCCTCCTTGATTGACCACCCAGATTGACCCTCTAGATTGACCACCTAGATTGACCCTCTAGATTGACCACCCAGATTGACCCTCTAGATTGACCACCCAGATTGACCCTCTAGATTGACCACCCAGATTGACCCTCTAGATTGACCACCTAGATTAACCCTCTAGATTGACCACCCAGATTGACCCTCTAGATTGACCACCTAGATTGACCACCTGCGTCATTAACAATCTAGGCAGCAGAAACCCTCACGCGCTCAAGCCAGACTTCACAAAAAGCTCCGTGTAGCTCTGCACACAGTTGTCTGAGCTCCAACTTCGCTGAGTTATTTACACATGGTGTTATTAATATTCAAACTTTATATCTTAAGTTAAAGCACCATTATGCTGGTAGAGAAATTTCATTGATAGCATTCACTGGTCAGCTATTATGCATCTAATCATTTTCCTCTTAAATTAAGAGACTATGAAAATGTGAATTCGCGTTTTTTTATCAGAACCTTTTAGTTAACAAAATTCTAGTTGGTTTTACTTAATCTAATGATTCTCAGGTTCATTAAGAGGAAAAAAATCCTATAGGCTATGCAAGAAGTTGCATTAAATTGGAATACATGAAAATGAAAAAATGGGCCCACATGTAATTAACAAGTTAAATGAGAATAATGTAATTTATGTAATTTATGTAATGTAATTATGTAATGTAATTTATTAATTTATGTAATGTAATTTATGTAATTTATAATTTATGTAATGTAATTATGTAATATAATTTATGTAATGTAATTTATGAGAATAATGTAATATGTAATTAAAAAGTTAAATGAGAATAATGTAATATGTAATTAAAAAGTTAAATGAGAATAATGTAATTTATGTAATTTATGTAATGTAATTATGTAATGTAATTTATTAATTTATGTAATGTAATTTATGTAATTTATAATTTATGTAATGTAATTATGTATTGTAATTTATGTAATGTAATTTATGAGAATAATTTAATATGGAATTAACAAGTTAAATGAGAATAATGTAATTTATGTAATTTATAATTTATGTAATGTAATTATGTAATGTAATTTATGAAATGTAATTTATGAGAATAATGTAATATGTAATTAACAAGTTAAATGAGAATAATCAAATAAACTTTACCCAGTCTAACTTTTGCCGGAGCATGCATGTTTTTCGTCGCATAGGTGATTTAATTACTTGGGTGGCGAAAACCATGCACGCAGGCGACGAAAAAGTTAGACTGGGTATAGCTCTTTTGAACACCGAACCTATCATATGTCATACTAATTGGTCTTGTTACAAAATGAATTTCTATGAGTGGAGATAACCCTTCTCCAAGTATGTCAGCTCGGTATTTACCCCTTGGTGCACACAATAGTTTTTGATGGATCAAATTATTATCCCACTGTGTTAGTTAGGTAGAATGTTGAATATTTTAATTCAGGGTTAATTTAATCAGTGGTAATTTTTAATCAGTGGGTTGAGAACGTGGGTTGCTATCAAATTAAATGAAATAAATTTAAATTAATATAGATTGAAAATACGTTTAAATAGGCAACTCACCCTACTATAAAGCAGTAATTTAGTGCCGTTGATTTAACACAGTTATCTGACACCTAATTTCTAAATTTGTTTTAGACGTCAAATCTCGTATCTTGGCTCTACGAAATTTTCCAGCTCGCATTAGTTTTTATGGGGGGATTTATTTTCTCCAAGTACTACTTTACCTCGTAAACGAGATTTTTCAGTGAATTTTTGGTGTTTAAATGCCACAGGTCTCTATGCTGTACACGAGCGCGAGACTCGTGAGCAACCTGAGCAACATCTACGTGCCCGTCTACCTGCAGGAGACCGGGCACACCACGCAAGTAAGTTCCCTGCGCTTGTATCCTGTCTACATTTCATTTAATACAAAATAATGTCAATGTTGCATGCCCTTTTATCCTAGCTACGCTTCATTGAATGCCAAATTGTGTCAGTGTTGCTTGTCCTTGTATCCTATCTACACTTTATTTAATACAAATGAACGTCAATGTTATATGCCCTTGTATCCTATCTAAAATTTATTTAATACAAAAGAACGTCAATGTTACGTGCCCTTCTATCCTATCTACACTTTATTTATTGCAAAAGAACGTCAATGTTACGTAATCTTGTATCCTATCTACACTTTATTTAATGCCAAATAGTACCAATGTTCCGTGCCCATGTATCTTATCTACACTTTATTTAATGCTGAGTAATGTCAATGCAGTCGTTAATGGGATGCTTAGTCCACCAAGTAGTGAGTGATTCTCAACACAGACGCTGCCTTACCTTCTTAAATCAAAAAGTAAATTGAAACATTGATGTCATGTGAGTTTATTGGATTATGAAGAAATTATTACTAATCTTTTCAATGAAAAAAAGACACGTCATTTTAATAAAGCCCCAATGACTCTACTGACGTATTGCTTGACGAAACAAATTGTTTAAATAGTTTAAAAACTAATCACGGCAATGAAAACATCGATGAGCATTGTTATGGAAAATAAATGGTAGATTTTTGTAATACAGGGTAGCCCAAAAGTCACTTTACCATTTTAAACATTAGGGCCAGTTTGTATCATAAATACAGAGTATTGGTGATTTTTGGGTAACCCTGTAATCATCATGATACACACTGTCCATTATAAGACTGGTCATAATGAAATTGCAACGTGACTTTTGGACCACCCTCAGGGTGGAAGAAACAAGGTAGGGTCTTTTTCCCCTAACCAGTCTTTTTTCGTCGACCGTGTGGCAATGCTGACGTCATGGCAATGAACCAATAGAAGCGCTCATATTACGTCTGGCAACACCGCTAGCCTCAAATCTAGCATCACAATTTTTCCAAGTGACATTTCGCAATGGTGACATAAAGTTTGTTTGAAATGAAGCCGTTCTATTGGCTAACGGAACAAGAGAAAGATTTTTCCTTTCACAGGAACGATATTACCTTGTTTCTTCTACCGTGGCCAGCCTGCAAGAACATCTGATAATTCATACAAACATTAATTGCTGATCATTGAGATGAAAGCGAAGCCCAAACTCGTGTCCTCAGCTGATCGCGCTGGTGCCCCTGGTCATGAGCCTCTCAGGCGTGGTGGCGACGGTGCTCCTGCGCGTCTTCAGGAAGTGCTCCGGCAAGAAGGTCTGTGCATGCTCCTAAGGGAATTACCACTCCCAGGGGGAAGATGAGTGGTCCCGAAATGAAAATCTGATAAGCCTTCCTTCCTTTTGTTGAAATTGGACAGGTTTACAATTCTAATAACTCTTTACATTTATGAAATAGGAAACTGTAACATACAACATCCGAAAGGACCGAATCCAATGTTATCTTACCTATCTGGTATACCCTGCAAATAAGCACAAATGTCAAGGGTGTAGGAGAGAAGATTGTTGTAATTAGCAAACATGGCACAACTGACTCTTCGACAACGCAAGTTCACCATCGAAAAAATTACGGAAATTGCTTTCATCGTCAGAACTTAAGAGGAAATTTTCCTTGGAATACCGATTAAAACCTAACAAAATAACGATTCAGAGGAACTTTAAAGAGTAACAATCCCAGTTAATTGTGTGAACCATAATATAAAAGAAGATCTGGAAGAAAGTTTCCGAACACTCAGTGAAAATATAGAAAGACTAAAAACTCTAATCCAACATGAAGACACAAATTCGAATCGGAAATTTAAAATAATCTCATTAAAAATAAAAAATAACTCTTCTTCTTTCCTATGATACCAGTTTTATTTTCCTATCCTGTCTGTGAAAAAGTTTACCTAAATTTTACGTATGAGGTATACCTTTTTAGCTGACACCATGTACTTTTATTTTGTTGCTTAAATTTACTTCCTGACTTACTGTTTCCATGCGCAGGGAATCTTGAGTGGAGACACTCGTTTTGTATGGATTGTCCGTTCCCTTGACTCCATACTAAATTGGGCCTAATTAACTAATCCAATCTAATAAGGCCGGTGTCATCTTTGACACCCATAATCTCTCGTTGTTATTAACTGAATTTGGTTACGAATACTACTTGTTTTTCTGCTATCGACCCTGCGTGGTTTGTCCCTCTTATGCTGCGTCTACATTGACACTCTTTCCGACACTTACATCCTCGAGTCACGGGCAAGTTTAGGTTACCAAAAGAGTAGCGAATGATCACACTAGAACAACGCAATACAGGGCAGCGAAGGAGTGCGGAAATGGGCTCCCGGTTCAGTTGCATGGTAGCATGAC
Organism: Morinoia aosen; assembly: GCA_030386875.1. Lineage (NCBI taxonomy): Eukaryota > Metazoa > Arthropoda > Malacostraca > Amphipoda > Talitridae > Morinoia > Morinoia aosen. The sequence continues at coordinate 17,615,400 of CM059559.1, forward strand.
GGGCAGGCTGTTGCAAAGACTGTCAAAGGAGAATGTCAAAGTGAGCCTCACGGTGAACGCCTGCAAGCCAGGCGACAGTGAATGTTCCCATTGCACCGACACTCTGAGTTTCGAAAAGAGTGTCAATGTGAACGCAGCTTAAAACTTGATATGACTTTTTGGCGTTGAATTTATCACTTCTTTCACTGTTATGATTTCTTGAAAAATTTCTTCTTTCTTGAAGAAGTTTCTTTCTTGAAAAACAGTGTTATGATTTCTTAAATTTTTAGTATTTATAAAATCGGTAACAACTTTCGACAATAAATTTGAGTTGAATATTGAACTTCAATTTAACCCATGATAGTCAACGTGTTAATTTTAATATTATTATTATCCCATGCATATCGAACTTCCGTTCAACCATCACAGCGAACGTATTAACATTAATAATATTAATATTACTACCTCTACTACTATTTTACTATCTACTAATACTGTAACCAGGGCAGCGTGTTGACGGCGGTGATGGTGGGGCTGGTGGCCTGCCTCATTGTTCTGTTCGGGAGCCCAGCTCCCCCTGCTGCCCAGCCCCCCACCCCTATCCCCCCTGCTGTCCAGCCCCCCGCCCCCCACATCACAACGGGGGTGGTGTACCTCATGGCCTCCCTGTGGGGGCTGTCCGCCTCCATGTTGATGGTGCTGTCGCTCTCCCTCACCGCCGACATGATCGGCCGCTGCACCGTGAGCGTTTCCTTAGCACGGTGTCGTTTGCATTGTTTCCTAAGGATAGTTTCGTATACATAGTTTCCTAAGGATAGTTTCGTTTGCATTGTTTCCTAAGGATCGTTTCGTACGCATAGTTTCCTAAGGATAGTTTCGTATGCATAGTTTCCTAAGGATCGTTTCGTATGCATAGTTTCCTAAGGATCGTTTCGTATGCATAGTTTCCTAAGGATAGTTTCGTATGTATAGTTTCCTAAGGATAGTTTCGTATGCATAGTTTCCTAAGGATAGTTTCGTATGCATAGTTTCCTAAGGATCGTTTCGTATGCATAGTTTCCTAAGGATCGTTTCGTATGCATAGTTTCCTAAGGATAGTTTCGTATGCATAGTTTCCTAAGGATCGTTTCGTATGCATAGTTTCCTAAGGATCGTTTCGTATGCATAGATTCCTAAGGATAGTTTCGTATGCATAGTTTCCTAAGGATCGTTTCGTATGCATAGTTTCCTAAGGATCGTTTCGTATGCATAGTTTCCTAAGGATAGTTTCGTATGCATAGATTCCTAAGGATAGTTTCGTATGCATAGTTTCCTAATGATAGTTTCGTATGCATAGTTTCCTAAGGATCGTTTCGTATGCATAGTTTCCTAAGGATCGTTTCGTATGCATAGTTTCCTAAGGATAGTTTCGTATGCATAGTTTCCTAAGGATAGTTTCGTATGCATAGTTTCCTAAGGATAGTTTCGTATGCATAGTTTCCTAAGGATCGTTTCGTATGCATAGTTTCCTAAGGATCGTTTCGTATGCATAGTTTCCTAAGGATAGTTTCGTATGCATAGTTACCTAAGGATAGTTTCGTATGCATAGTTACCTAAGGATAGTTTCGTATGCATAGTTTCCTAAGGATCGTTTCGTATGCATAGTTTCCTAAGGATCGTTTCGTATGCATAGTTTCCTAAGGATCGTTTCGTATGCATAGTTTCCTAAGGATAGTTTCGTATGCATAGTTACCTAAGGATAGTTTCGTATGCATAGTTTCCTAAGGATCGTTTCGTATGCATAGTTTCCTAAGGATAGTTTCGTATGCATAGTTACCTAAGGATAGTTTCGTATGCATAGTTACCTAAGGATAGTTTCGTATGCATAGTTTCCTAAGGATCGTTTCGTATGCATAGTTTCCTAAGGATCGTTTCGTATGCATAGTTTCCTAAGGATAGTTTCGTATGCATAGTTACCTAAGGATAGTTTCGGATGTATAGTTTCTCAAGCATAATTTCATATGCATGGTTTCCTAAGCCTAGTTTCCTAAGCATGGTTTCCTAAACCTATTTTCCTAAGCATGGTTTCTCAAGCATAGTTTCTTAAGCATAGTTTCATATGCAGAGCACGGTAGAGGAAACAAGGCAAAGTCATTTCTGTGGGGGAAATACACCTCCTCTTGTTCGGCTAGCCAATAGAATGGCTTCTTTTCAAACAAACTTTATGACGACACCATTGCGGCATGTCATTTGGCCAATAGTGGTACCAGATTTGGGGCTAGCAGAGTGGCCAGATGCAATACGAGTGCTGCTATTGGTTCTTACCGTGACGTCAGCATTGTCCCACGGTCGACGAAAAACTGGTTGGTCACTGACCCTACCTTGTTTCTTCTACCGCGAAGCATAGTTTCCTACACATCTTGCCTAATAATACCCTTGGTGTGTTTATTTATTTGTTCAGTGTCCGCTTCTTCCGTCTCTCTGTGACGCTTATGAGGGTGCTTAATGACCGGATCTGTGACACTACTTTCACCGGTACACAAGTGCAAAAATGTTTTAATCTCGGGTACTATCAGGATGGACATATTTGTTTGTCATCCTCATTTGAAAAATTAATTCAAGGAAATTATTAAATCCCGTCATTTTTTAATGGTAGTATACACTAGTAGTTTTATAATCATCATTTATATTTCTCTATTAGCCTAACCTATAGTTATATTTATTTTGAAGTGATTGATTGAAGCATTTTTCCTGATGTTTCGCCGCTACTTATGTTTATTTACGCATGAATGTCATAATATGTGTCCTGCTGCACATGTCCTACACAAAATAAAATGAGGCCGCAAAAAAAACACTCATGTGTGAAAAGTATTGATGAACCATCCGTAAGCTACGATGTACTGAAGTAAAATAATATGACCAATTGATATTTTTTAGATATGTTTCTTATAATCATATAAAAACAACTAATTTATCCATTCTAAAAAACGTCAAGCTCTCACAGAAAGGACACGATCTGGATCCCCCAGTGAGTAGAAAAAGCGTCTAAAATGCACGAAAAATTTGTATAAGTTGCGAAAAAGCGTTTAAAATATACGAAAAAACTATCAAAGAATCGTTAATAAATGCGAAAAAGCGCTTAGAATACACTAAAAAAACATAAAAGAATCACTAATAACTTCAAAAAAGCGCCTAAAATCCGCGAAAATTTTGCGAAGGAATCATTTATAATTGCGAAGAATACACGAAAAAATTGCATAAGGATGTTAATTAATAATTGTATTGCGTGCAGGAGAGTTCAGCGTTTGTGTACGGCTGCATGAGCTTCGGAGACAAGCTCGCCAACGGCCTCATCGTGGTGGTGGTGCAGGAGGTAGCCAGGTGGGGCGGGTGAAGGGATGCTATATTCCAGTCAATCAAGCCTGATACATATCATCTTGTACATTGGTTTTTCAAATGCGTCATAACTAACACCAGGACGCAATGACGGCTACCCCCGGTCAAGCCGGTACCCATTTCCGACACCTGCGTAGAGTGGGAAATTGTGGCTGAGTTCTCCCTTTTCCCAACGGGGAGAATCACCGGGCGGCACTGCCGTGATTCTAATTGTAGACACCTTCCCGTAAAGGGCGCGTTCTTAACCACTTGGCTACGGTGAGGGCTGGTGGGTCTTGTGAAGGCTGGTGGATCATGTGAGGGCTGGTGGGTCATGTGAGGGCTGGTGGGTCAAGTGAGGAGCTAGTTGAGCTCACGTGAAGGTCTTTTAAGGGTTTATGTAGGGAATCTAGGTGAGGGGTTTGGGAGAGACTTCGTAACGGCTTATGAAGAACTTGCATGCAGGGGTCTATGTGAGGGGTGTGTGGAGGTCAGGTGAGGGATGAGTAGGGTCTTGTGAGGGCTTGTGTGAGGGACTTGTGAGGAGTTTGTGAGACTTGAGCAGATTAATATAATAGGCTCATGAAGTCACTTGTGTCATCACCATCGGTCTCAACAATCGATCCCTCTGTACCTCCTATTTATTCCATGGCGACGCAGCAAAAATTGCAAGCAACAAATCAGATTTAACTAGCGTATACGTTTCAGTTTCAACACATCTCGTTTCGAATGAGTTATTATTTGCAGTTATTTTTAGGTAGAAGAAAAAAATTATTCAATAAGCGTTCATTGACAAAATGTAGTTAAAGACAATATCTTCAACAAGTCATGGCTAAACTTGACTTTTTCGTTTTAGCATACTGGTTTGAAGGTTGCCCCAAACTTGCAAAACAGATTTTGATGGCCTATCTGAACTTACGTGGCAGACTTATTTGGTCCACCCAATTTTGCTCGTCATAGCCGTGTGGCTTTAGGACCTGCCTCCGTGCGGGCAACGAGGGTTCGAGTCCCGGCGCTGGTAGCGATTTTCTCCGTTGGATATAGGGGAAATATTCCAAGCACAATACCCCACTCTACCCAGGTGTCTGAAATGGGTACCGGTCTTGACCGCGGGAAAGCGTTATGGCGTCCTGATGTTAGTTACAAGGCATTTGAAAATCCAATGTACAAGGTGATATGTATCAGACTTGAATTGGAAATAAAGCATCCGTAGATGCCGTTGTTTTTTTTGTTTGTTTGTTTGTTTGTTTTTTGTTTATTTGCGTGGTTGACTTTAATGGTTGACCCTAACTTGCGTGGCTGACTATGATAGCCCACCCAAACTTGTGTAACCCACTTGAATACAGTAAAGAAACAAGGTAGAGTCATTTCAATAGGGGAAAAAACACCTCCTCTCGTTCGACTCGCCAATAGAACGGCTTCATTTCAAACAAACTTTATGACGTTACCATTGCAACATGTCCTTAGGCCAATAGTGGTGCCAGATTTGGTGCTTGCAATGTTGCCAGATGCAATACGAGCGCTGCCTTTGGCTCGTTGCCATGACGTCACCATTGCCTCACGGTCGGCAAAAAAGACTGGTTTGACCCTACCTTGTTTCTTCCACCGTGACTTGAATGGTCCACGTTTGTGCGGGCAGTGAGCGGTGCACACGGGGCGTGCCGTGCGGGTGGTTCTTTGAGGAGTTGCTGGGTGCTGGCCTTGGTCTTGCCCTGCTGGCCTGCGCTGTCAGTGGTGCGTCCCTCGCTGTGGGGACGCTCGGCTTCACCAACAAGATGCGGAGAGGTGTGTCCCCATCTGAAATGCTAAATATTCTTACCTAAAATTACCCTTGGTGTGTTTGTTTAGTTGTTTGTTTGGTTGGTTGGTTGGTTTCCGCTTCAAACAGCTTCTTTGATTTGATTTGAAGGATGCTTAGTGACCGTATCTGTGATACGCTTCCTAAGCCACTACTTCTTCGATTTGATTTGATTTGATTTGAAGGATGCTTAGTGACCGTATCTGTGATACGCTTCTTAAGAAACTTTCTTTGATTTGATTTGAAGGATGTTTAATGACCGTATCTATGATACGCTTCTTAAGAAAGAGCTTCTTAGATTTGATTTGAAAGAGGCTTAATGACAGTATCTGTGATACGAGTTTCACCAGTGCACAAGTTCGAGAATATTTTAAACTCGGATACTATCAGGATGGATATATTTGTTCGTCGTCCACATCCGGAGGATTCATTTAAGGACAATATTGAATCCAATCATTACACTTCACATACGAGGCGTGTCCGTAAAATAAGTTCCACGGGCTGCCGCTGGCGCTAGGATCGTTTCTATGCGCGGCCAGGCAACAGAGGCAGGTTGTTTGGTTCCCCCACTCCAATCCCTAACCAAGCTAGCGTCGCTGTGACGTTTAGTCCATGGAGCTAGGATATACTGGAGGGAGCATAGCCGATTCCAATCGGGTTCAAATTAGCTGCAAAAGTTGGGAGACTGGGGCATTGGCAAGGCCCCACACGTGAGCCAACCACAGACGCTTGGCTGAAGTTGGCTCCTCCTCTCCTCCTCACCTCCTCTACGACTTGCCCTTCCATTTTCCAAAGCAAGATTAGTACCGCTCCACAAATCGAAGGATGAGGTGCGCGTGCCTGTCGCTCTCTAATTTATTATATTCAAGGGCCTGTTATCCTTATAGTTTTCAACTCTATTTGTATCTTTGCTAGTAATTTTAATATTATTAAGTGTCCTCAAGTGAGGAAACACAATTTATTATCTCTCAGAGTCTTAGAATCCCAAATTAATGATTGACGATTAACTCAACAGCTGGAAGAGCATTCAGCGAGCGTGTACGCATCCCAACGTAGTCAGGAGGTAACTGGCTTCCGTGCTGACGTAACACTTGCGAGACGGCTATTGGTTACCACAGGCATGGGAGAAATCTCAAAAACTGGTTCTCTTCACAGACGGCTATGCTCCCTCCATATATCCTAGCTCCATGGTTTAGTCTTGGCTCAGCAGCCGTCAGCGTTGGAGCTTCCTCTTGCGTCTCCCGCCAGCTGCGAGTTGCAGTCTGTTATTCGTTTCCTGCCTTGTCAGACCTTTGAATAGCCTAAATGTTCAGTCAAAATCTTGTCAATTGTGGTTTTGCTGACCTCCGGAACCTTTTCGCACAGCTCCCGAACTGTAATCCGTCGATCTTCAAGCATTGCCGCTTCGACTTTGGCAACTGCTTCGTCGGAAACCGATGGCCGTCCTGCACGGGCTTTGTCGTGGACGTCTGTTCGGCCATTTTTAAAGCCCCTGACCCATCTGCGCACCATCCCGGAGCTCATACACTCTTCTCCATACACTTGACAAAGTTCTTCGTGAATTTCCTTCGCCGATTTCTTCTTAGCGGCCAGGAAACGAATAACAGACCGCAACTCGCAGCTGGCGGGAGACGCAAGAGGAAGCTCCATCGCTGACGGCTGCTGAGCCAAGACTAAACGTTGCAGCGACGCTGGCTTGGTGAGAGATTGGAGTGGGGGAACCAAACAACCTGCTTCTGTTGCCTGACCGCGCATAGAAACGATCCTAGCGCCAGCGGCAGCCCGTGGAACTTATTTTACGGACACGCCTCGTACGTAGATATAGTCTGAATTGGCTTGAGCTGAAACCTTGTGTTGACAATTTTCAGTGGCTGCGGACCGGGGAATGCTGGGCACGAGCCACAGCCCCCTCAGCTCGAGCGACTCCAGCGAGCTGCTGCTGCCCACCACCTCCCAGCTCGGCTACGGGGCCGTGCAGCCCACACACGCTGTGTAGGCTTAGTTCTACACACACTGCCTTCGAAATGCATACACTGCTTGCGGTATACGCTGTGTGAAATTCAGAAACACTGCCTAAGACATGCGCTGTGTAACCTTAATGTAGATACACTGCATGGTACCGAAGCTGTCTAATTCAATTCTGATACGCTGTTTAAGAAAGATGCTGTGTAAACTTGATTCAATTCAGGTACGCTGTCTATGAAAAATGTGTATACTCAATTCTAGATACGCTGCCTACGACAGACGCTGTTTAAACTTAATACAATTCATGTACGCTGTCTAATACAGATGTGTATACTCAATTCTAGATACACTGCCTACGACAGACGCTGGGTAAACTTTTTTCTAGATACAGTGAATAAGACTGATGCTGTGTAAACTTAATTCTAGACACACTTTTAGATACTTAATTTTGGATTATTTTTAGTCGGTGTTTAAGACAGACGTAGTGTGAACTTAATTCTAAATATGCTGCTTGAGACTTGCTTCACGGCTCAGTAGTCATATAACAAACGGATTCTGTGAAATGTTTAATGCGCATTTAAATTGGATTTACCGAAGTTTTTTAGTCCCGTAAGTAACAAATAACACACACATGTGCGCATAATAGCTGCACTGGACGAGTTCACCATCATGTAGACAAACGCAATGCAAACAAGGATTTTTGAGTGAACGCCAGAGTTCCAAAATTAAAAACCCAGGTAGGCTAAGTTTATTTCGTATCTGCACTCTGTTTTCATCAGATTAATTTCATTATTTTCCTTAATGAGAGGTATAAAAGCAAATTTTAATTATATTTTATGGTAAATTTTGCACTATCTCTATGTTTCCTACTTGAATTATGATCTGCATTCACCAGTAGCAACTTTGAGTTAGAATATTAGTTGTTTCGAATGTTTCTCAGAACTCCAAGGCTCTTATTTTCTCCAATTTTACTTCGTTTTCGCTGGATTATATGTTCCAATGTCGTTACTACCTCCGTGCAGCTGCAGTCACCGTTTTCCTCGTTTTTGTCTTCACAATGCTTTTGCTGCGTGGTTAAACGTAACTAAACACCTTAAACTAGCGTTGGTGATAGGATGCCCTAGAAGTTGCAGAACCTATTCGGGCCGACTAGTAGCAATACTCAAATGTGTCCATTGTTCTGGACTTGAGATACAATCTACTGCTGTACCGCTTGTAGTAAATGAATTGTTTAAATTGTTTTCCATCTACAGTAGGCCCCGCCATCCAACTCAGGTATGCGTACAGGATGTCCGCGAAAAAGTAGCCGATTTAAAAATGCTGTAGTTTGGTAAAATATGAGGGCTAAAAGGCTGAAATAAGTTTCCTTGAGGAGAACAGAATTAAAATTTCATTTTATTTCCATAATTTTTTCTATTGGCCATACCTTTTGAATAAATGTGAAATTCATCACTAAAAATTATGTTATCAATCAATATTTGATCATAACTGCTCTTGTTTTTTTATTCTGCGGTGAAATAATAACCTCCGATCTCTATCTCTCAGAGAGATTTCTTGATAACATTGCATTTTGTATGGTTTTAGATAAAATTCGTCTATATGAATACAATGAACAGTAATTTTTCTTTACCTGTGTCTCAACAGACAATTTTATCTCTGATTTCGTTTTGATCATCGTTAATAAAAATTCTTACCGTGTTAATTCATGTTTCTGTCCTTGTGGTGTGCTAAAAAACAAAATTGTGAAAATAAACAAAAACTTTAAATACTTATTGTTTCAATGAAACCCATTACAGCCTTCTAGCACTTAAATTTTACCAACTACAGTATTTTTAAATCGACCACTTTTTTAGCGGACAGACACCCTGTATAAATAAGTCGGCTCAAACCTTCAATGTGTCGTGACTGAACAGCGTGAGCTTATTATGTTCAGCAACATATCATTTTTCTATAAATACAACCTCTTATACTCAGTGGAAGGGTTAAGCAACTGAACACAATTAAGAACTTGTAAATTGTTTTTTTCTTACACTAGTATCTTCTCGTCGATAAAATAACGCTCGGAAGAGTAGGATGACATGGCAAATATGAAGGATGTATTCAATGGACGCGTAAGCGACATAGAATGAAGAAATATTGCGTAAAATAAACATCAACGTATCATACTTCTTCATTGTCTTATATTTCTCTATGAGAATTAATCAGTATCTATGGTGCGAGAACGCATTGGTATAGCCCAAAGATGTTCCACGTTATTTTTGTTCCTGCATCCAAGTTCGTTGCGAAGTATGCGGAATGTGCCTAAAATACTCTGACTGTGTGAATACCACAAGCGTAGGAATGACCATTTACAATAAGGTGTTTTTCTTTTCGACTCAGCTGGATTCAGGATAAGAAAGAAATAAAATCAGCTGATTTCAAATAAAGATGATACAAAAACATTGGTTTTGAAATTTAAGATGATCTAAATTGGACCGCGTGAATGGCCTTACATTGTGATATCACTCGGTTGGTGTATGCGTGTATTAGCATTGTTCTCTTCCTGATTAAGGTGAACACAGATATGAAGAATTTTTTAGGCGAACGATAGCACAATGATAATGATAAGATAACACTAATAGAAATTGGAAATTTTATCAGCGACTACTGTCGATAAGTTTTACGACAGCTCATAGTTATCAATGCGGAGAAATAAGGTACACTGTCTAATTATAGCAATTACGAATTGTGTTGATCCTGTCTTGAATTCTTGAATTTGCGTCCACTTCACAGCTGCCTCACTCACGGCAATATGCCAACATGAACGACACCCAATTTCATTCGATGCACGTTTAACCATCACTTGTAGTCGCGTTAAATTTAACTCTATATCCTTGAAACGCTTGATCAGTTAATCAGCGACTGTTTAAGGTTCCTTTTGATGAGTTTTTTTTTCTAAATAAAGGAGAAGGAGTGGTGGAAAGTCAACGAGTTCACAGTTCTGTCAACCAAACGTATTATAGGTAAACTTGATATTCAAAATTTCGAAACGTGATGTCATAAAAACAATGAATCGTGCTAGATAATCTTAAGAATTTTCAACATTCCAAAGAGCAAAAATGTTTCCGTCTCATACTTACCGAAAGAATCACGCACACAGGTAAAGGTAACTTCAGGTATAAGTCTGATATTTTCCGCCACTGCTACGCGGTGACGAGTATTGACGGATCATTAATTAACAAAATTAGATTCCAGTGAGCCACAACACTATACAAATTTTCTTCTGACTTAATTTATTCGTGAAAATTTGATGGTAAAATAATTAATAGTCCGATGATAGAATGGGTTTAAAAACATGCGCACAATAACGATTACAGAAACAAACGAATGACATCACGGATGTGCAAATAACTTGCTGATTCAATAACGCTGCGATGGTATGCGTTTTATAAGTAAAACTATATTGGCTTAGTGTAGATTACATAGGAAACGCTATCATTTTTTCGCTTGTTTATTATTATTCATTTGTGAATAGATCCACTGGTAGAAAATATTTTACGATTTTTATACAACTTTTTATAGCATTCATTGACCTCTGTGTACCGTCCTATTTGAGGGGTTAATGAAATGCCAGTAAAAAATACGAAGACTTATCTGGTTCATGAATTTACGGAGACGCGGCTAGCCCAGCGCTTGAAACACAACTTGACCCTGAGGATGCTTTATTCCAATCAATCAAGCCTGATACATATCAGCTTGTACGTTGCTTTTTCAAATGCGTTATGCTAACTTCAGGACTCAATGACGGTTACCTCCGGTCAAACCGGTACACATTTCCGACACCTGGGTAGAGTGGGGAATTGTAGCTGAGGTCTCCCTTTTCCCAGCTGGAAGAAATTACTGGGTGGCATTGCCAGGATTTGAGCTGCCGACACCTTTCCGTGAAAGGCGCGTTCTTAACCACTCGGCCACGATGACCTGACTGGGTTTTGAAGGCGATCTTAAATGGTTGTCAGAGGATTTGAATATCAGTCCTGGAACGGAACCCGGGAGATCCAAAAGGCGCTCAGTAAGATGAGTTGCCGGAAGTTAGGCACAGGATCTCTGAAATTTCAGGCTGAATTAAGCACAAATTCCTTCTTGTTATTTTGGCCTTCTTTTACCATGCAACTGCTACACTCATGCACATCTAAGAAAAGAAGATCCCGCAACTCTCACTTCCTCTACTTTGTGAATTAGAAATTATTAACTTCTTATCTCATATGATTCAAGAGAGGATTACTAAGGAAGCTAAATATTTTAGGTCTCTCGAATGAAATTATAGGTCTAGAGTTAATTTCGCAATACACGTAAGCATTATGAAGAAGAAACAATTCATAAACTAATCAGTTTCACGAATTTAATACACCTGGAAATATTATCATAGGAGAGCTACCGGTCAAACAATGACGACAGTCGTAAGCCTATGCCTACAGAAGTAAGCGCACCGCTAAGCATTCAGTGGAATCACTGGTAAATCTAAATCCAATGCAACTAAGAAATTTCTACTTTTACACACCACTCGCATGTGAGGGCCGGTAGTGTCGGGGCCTTTGTAACGGCCTTTGTAGTACGAAGCTTTACATTCACTTAAGAATACATCTTAAGTCTAACACAAACTGCAAACACGACACAGTAATGCAGTGACGCACATCGCTAGCACGAGCGAGAAAATGACGCGGCGGAACCCTTTTGGCTCGAAGAATCATTCGTCATGGCAAGTGTGGTCAGTCAGGTAGAAGTGAATTTTGGAAAACATAGTCATCAGAGAAGTAGCTGTTATTAAGTTAATTATATAATCTCATTATTAATAAAAGAAAAAAAATATTTAACTTAAAATTTTTGAGTTAATAAAATTATGCTAAGAAAACAGAGAAGAAACAAATTTAAAATTACATTAATAGCATTTAGAATGAATGGGTCTGATGTAACTCAGTAACGCTAGTGCAACATGCTCGAATCATTTATTATTTTTAATATGGTTTTAATTGAACGTTTAAAAAAATACTCAATTATACGTAAAAACTACTTGAATTAAAGTGTGATTTTCGTGAATATTAGAGTTAAGGCTCGACATCCTCAAAATTCATTAGAAATTTTTCCTGAGAGTAGGCCGCGAATACGTGCAAAACTAACGTGGAATGATTGGTACGCAATCAAACCCACAATAAAGAAGAAACTTCCCCGCGTGTACAGGTCAGTTCGACCATTAATTGAGTTAGTCCGCATTACTTCGCGTCTTTCCGCAGTTTTCTGAGAAGTCTTCAGTAGCTTTCGGTCGTCGTGGGTTGGCTAGCGCGCTCACGGACGCTCAATCCTGCAGATCATTGCGAACTCCCTGCATAGGACAGTGGCGATCAGCGCAGCTGGCAGGGTCGGCTTGCATATGGTTGTCAAACTTTCTGTTTCTTATCGGCCTTTTCACTAGTTCTTATTAACTTTATCCTCGCTTCTAATTGACGTTATCCATGCTTCTAATTGACATTCACCTCATTTACTCCATCATCATTCCGCTTATTACTCCATTTAGTCTTACTTTTCTCTCTTTTTTGAACTTGAACACGACTGATCTTTGAGGCGTTTGCCAATTGAATTTCCTAAATTGCTTGGACCAGAGTAGACGATTCTTAAGCTTGTGGCGGTGAAAACCATGCTGCTTCAAAGAATCTGGAATTACTAACCTTTGAAACAAATTACTCTTGTCGGCCAATCTCAACCTATCTTTTTTTAAAATCTCTTCTTGGGAACTGAAGCATGCGCTACTTCCTAGCCCCATTGTTTTGGGTGGGACTCAGTGCTCTAGTGTTAAGTTTGAGATTACATTGTAATTTGACCTTATTTGAGCGATTGATAGTCTCGCATTAGTTTCGCTCGTGAATTTCACAAATCCTTATCTGTTCTGCGTGCAGTAAGCCTCGAGCTGCCGGCGCTGCCTAATTATTCTTTTAACTGTTGCCACAGCTGCCACCTCACCTGTAGTCCGTCCAGAGCTCTGCCCTTCTGCAGGCCATTTTTTTCCACAGTATGGTGTGTGTGAAGGTTGGGTGCTTGAGGTGCACATGTTGGTTGTACTGACTTTTGTGATAGGCATTCAGATATTTACAAGTCATTAATGTTTGGTTATAATGCCCTTGTTACCATGAATGCCTAGTTTTTGACTGTCGCAAACTGATTTTGCTCGATAATCCTTTCAGTCGTTCTAATCAGAACATTTATTTTCCGTTCAGAGTTGAGACCCCACTGTGGCCCGCAGCGCTTCCTGTGAGCTGCTGATGACTCTTGGTGCCCAGCTCGTTTTCTTTTGTTCAATCAATCCTTAAACATCCCTATTTTTGTCAACGTGAAGTTAAAGGTTAGGAATTACTCGCACTCTGTTTTCCGTGTCAGATTGCGGCTGCGAGGCGAGAGTTTGCAAAATCGAATGTAACGCTTTATTCATCTGCATAGGTATTTTTGTTCGCTGGGCACAGTACGTGCAATAGACAAGTAATTAATAAATGGCCAACGACCAATTTTACCATTGAAAATTGAAATCTAAACTGTACGCTTCAGTTGTGCTGAAGGCTTTGCTGAACCTTAATAGTCGTATCCGGCTCGTTGAGAAACCGTGTGTTGTTCCTAAAAGTTAAGACTATGTTCACTGCATTCTGGTCATTGGAACAGTAGCTGAAATTTACAGGTAAATGAATTAACAGCCTGCTAATGTTTGTCCGGAGGCCCTGATTTTCGGTTTGGCTATGAACGTTACTGTAGTATTCTTTGAAGGAACTTCTATTCCTTGAAGAATTAATAAATGAATTGGCATCTGTTTTTTATTTATTTGTGAGAATTTCAGTGTGCTAGCGTCTCGGTTGCCGCCTGCCGGCGTGTGCTAGGGCCTTCAATAAAGATCTTGAAATTGAGGTTGAAGGAAATAATCCACAGTTGGATCAATGTTTGTACACCTTCATCAGGTAAACAAAAAACTCGTTCAAATTATATGAAATATGGGCAATTTAATCACATTTGTTGTGAAAAAATTCTCAACCCATGTGTCGGAAACCACTCAACTCAGGTGTCGGAAATGGGTACCGGCTTTGCGGGGGAACCGTCATGGTGTCCTATATATAGGCTTAGTTATAAGACATTTGAGAAAACAATGCTTAAGATCGTATTTATCAGGCTTGATTGGAAATAAAGCATCCCAAAGATGCCGATGTTTTTTTTTCAATCGTACACACGGGTGATGGTCATTGTTTTCAGTGTCTTCAGTGACTCCGTGGTGTGAGGATGGGTGTGGCACTCGCTCCGAAACAAAGTGCCTATTGTTAGAAAGAATGTACCTCTAACCTAAATGGGTACCCACTCTCGTCATGAGTATTCAAATGTGATTTAAATACCCCATATATAAAAATAATCAAACTAAGAGTATAATATTCCCTTAAAAGTGTGAGAGTATTCAACCCTCGTTTGCACAACGACCGAACTCCCTCAATCTTCAAGATGGCTAACAAACGACGCAGTACCAACAACAGCAGCAACAACAGCATCGAGTTTCAACCGAAGTTTGGTCAATACCCTGATGTGTCTAGCCTAACAAAAGACGGTAAAGAAGTGGTTTCTGTCCTTATAAAATACTTCGATTCAGTGATGACAAAATTTAATAGTGATATTGTTTAAATGCAAAATGAAATAAGCCACCTTAAAACGCTATTTGAAACAAAAGAAGTGGAACACAAAAAAATTTTCGAAGAACAAAATGAGAAAATAGATAGCTTAACCTCCCGCCTCGACCAGTTGGAAAAAAAATGATCAGCGCCGAGACATTGAAGACAAAAAATGTACTCTCGTCATTTCTGGAAGGGAAATACCGCAATCTCACGCAGGCGAAATCTGTAAGGATACAGTCTGCCAGCTCCTGAAGGACAAGATCAACATTGACCTCTCCGACACTGACATCACGTCAGCTACAAGAATGGGGAAAAAAACAGTAACTGGGAACGTAGATCAAAGAAACATTGCATTTGAACTAAAACATTATAACAAAAAACGTGAAATTCTCAACGCCTGCCGAGACAAGAAACCACAGTTCTTCTTCATAAATGAATACCTCATACCTTCACGAGCTAACGTCATGTACATTCTGAGGATGGCCAAAAGGAAATTCCCGGAAAAAATTGGAATCCCAAGAACACAGGATGGAAACATTTTCATATTTAACCCCGGAAACCAAGATTCAAGACGCCGCGAGATCAACACGCCAGATGACCTCGAGCAATACCTGATGCAACAACTTAACATGACATCGAAGCAGGTCATGGGTGACCAGACTGGGTGATCCCCTAAATTAGATATGTCAGTTTCGTGTTAATTTAACCTCCATTAGGTATCATGTCAGTTTAACCTCAACTTGATGTTAGTCTAACCTGATTCTATACAAATGTACAACAGATGTGTTTGTAAACATTTATGACAGCTGTGTGTGAACTTTTGAAACAACGCAATCAGCAATTTTTCACCTCCCAATGTTACTGTGAATTTTTTCTTTTTTTACCACTAAAGTTATTATTACGCGTAAACCATATTAGCTGATTATATCATTGTCGTTATAATCTTTAAAACTTATTACCTGTTGTATGTGAACTTGTAAAAACGCCTTAATGCGGCAATCTGTTTACACCAATGTTGTGATATTGAACTCCAATATTATTCGCTCATGGACTGAGTTTATGTGTACTCACGTAATCGCACTAGATTTTTTTTTATACTCTATTCTCTCGTACTTCATAAGCTAGTTTTTTAGACAGGAATATCCCTTAAAGCTTGACTCTGTACTTCGTTTTTAAGCTCTATAGTACCTACTTCTTACTGTTTACTAATTTTAAATGACTGATCACCCTGAGATATTCGAGGAAATCGACCCAGATCTCAATCATTTGAACAGAATATATCCAAACCTAAACGACGCTCAAGAGTGTAGGTATGCTAATATATCAAAATTCAACGAAACTATACGAATAACTGACCGAGATTTCTCACTCCTGTGTTGGAACTGTAGGTCACTCTATCCAAAATTGGAAGAGATACAATGTACTATTACTGAACTTAAATATAACCTAGACGTGATTAGCTTCACCGAAAGCTGGCTAGATGACTCGACTAAAAACATGGTTCGATTTGAAAATTATCATAGTTACCATTCGCTAAGAAAAAACCAGCGGGGCGGAGGCATCAGCACATATATATCTAACCACATAGACTCGAGAACCATAGCAAGTGCAACAATGAATCAGGATCATATAGAATCACTCTTCGTGGAACTGTCTAGAGATGGTAAACGCATTGTGCTTGGAACGGTGTATAGGCCTCCTACAGCCTGTCCTATATCCTTCCTGAATGAGCTGAATCGTATTATTTCTCAGTTCAACAGGCCCATATACAATGGCATAATAATATGCGGTGACTTCAATTATGATCTACTGAAACATGAAAGCTATGAACCAATCTCTAATTTCCTAACAACCTTTCAGTCTCAATCCTTCCTTCCGATCATTACAAAGCCTACACGAATAACCTCAGAGTGTGCTACGCTGCTTGACAATATCTTTATGACAGACCCAAGTGATTTTCTTGCTGGAATAATTACTTCTGACTTATCAGATCACTTCCCAGTTTTTCTTATTAAGAAAAATGTCTATATTGCTTGCACCAAGGCACGGGCTGAAACTTACTCATATCTTAAAATAAACGAATCAAATCTTGAAGAAATGCGCACTGTTCTAGAAGAATCAATGCCTACATTGCACATCTCTCAACAAAATAATAATGCTACGAGCATTGATGAAGCAGTAGTAAAGTTGACTGAAACTATAATGACCGCATACAATCAGTGTTGCCCAATTGTAACTCGTAAAGTTACCCCGAAAAATAAACAAAAGCCCTGGATTACTAGAGACATCGTAATAAATTTAAAGAAACGTCAACCATAGCAAGTGCACCACAGCCGTCAGTTCAGTACAGCAGAACGAACGTTCTTTCCATAATTAGGAGTATTTCCTCATCTTTATTTTGTTATTTCTTTCGCTTTTCTGTATTAATATTTAACGTCCGTATGACAAATATACCATGAAATACATTTTGTGTGTACACCAGTAAACAGGTTTATAGATGTGAGGGTTGTGCAAAGTTTATAATGAATTAAGTTTTTGGCTAACGTTGTCTCGCTATTTCAAAATCATTCTCGAAGATGTTTTCAATCGATTTTCGGCTGAGCTGGGGGGAAAGGGGTAATTTAAGCATTGCATTTAGTCTTTTTATTTTTTTCCGTGCGTTCAGCGCACACTAGCACTGAACTTTCAAATCGGGAAAACTCTAAATTTCTGTAATTAAAATTATCATTTTGGATCAAGGCCTAATCTTCCTATATGTGCCAATTTTGTGAATATTCTCCACTCAGATGTGATATCCGGCCACAATGTTACTCCATTTTATCCCACGTACACATGTCCGTATAATGCTGAAGAGTTGTGTTGCTTCTTGACTATAACCTGATTTTTCTTAAAAATTTCTGTGAAGAAATTAAAAACCAGCTCATCAGCTCATTTTTAGATTTTTCGAAGTCTTCTCTTCTTTTTTTTCAAGCGAAAAATTTCTTAGGATTACAGTGAGCTCAGCTGTCATTTTCTGTGTAGTAGATGGTAGGTTGCTTCTATCTTTTATCTTATATATGTATTTTTTTCTAATATTTTATTTTCAATAAGTATATATATTAATATGTGTGTGTACGTGTGTAGGTATATGTATGTATCTACATAAATAGATATACATGTTTCTATTACATTTCTTTACGCAAAAACCATTCGGTTAATAAATTTTATTGCAATAGCGAAATGATTCAAAAATAGATCTATCACTTCCCCAGAGGGCGTTTCTGTGAATCGGATTAATTTCATATATAATTAATGAAATGAAGTGCAATTTGAGCTTATGAATCGTAGTAAAATTATCTTTCAGTCCGTATGTTGTACAAGCTATGAATTTTGATATTGAATATATGTTTGTTTACCCATTTCTACCAATATTTTGTAGATATTTGTCAATCATGAGTGGTAACCGGCTTACACTGTATCTCTATTATATCCCATGTACCCATGTCCGCATGATGTGGTGAATATCGAGAAGGTATGAAATATGTTTTTGGTGGTGATAGGGCTTTGCATATTTTTAGGGCATATTTTTCATTTCTCATTCAACTACCCTTGACAGAGATAGACTATTGGCAAGCCACGTGTGGTTTGTCTATTAGTACGCCTCGCATATTTTGTCTATTAATATGCCTCGTATGGTCTATCTATTTTGTACACCTCTGATAGCTTGTCTATTAGTACACCTCGTATAGTTTGCCTATTATTATTATGCCTCGTATGGCTTATCTATTTGTACACCTCGGATGGTTTGTCAATTAGTACTCCTAGTATAGAACTTTTGTTAGACTACTAGCACACCACGAATGGTTTGTCTATTAGTACGCCTCGTATATTTTGTCAATAAGTATGCCTCGTATGGTCTATCTACTTGTACACCTCTGACAGTTTGTCTATTAGTACACCTCGTATAGTTTGTCTATTATTATGCCTCGTATGGCTTATCTACTTGTACACCTCGGATGGTTTGTCAATTAGTACTCCTCGTATGGAACATTTGTTTTAGGATGCCCTATATTTAAGAAACTTTTAAAAGCCAATATGTTGGCATGTATCTCATGTGACAACTTGGAAATAAACATTTTTCTTTTTTTCTTCTTTCAAGCGTACCTAGCCCTCCTTTGCGAAGGGCGAATATCTAGAGAAACATATAACCGGTTCAGAAACTATGTAACAAACCAGATGAGAACATCAAAAAAGAACTACTTTACGCTCAAGTTTACTCAATTCAAAACTGACGTTAAAAAGACTTGGCATCTCCTTAACTCTTGCTGTAAACCGAATAATGCCGATAAAAAAAATTGAATATGTCATTCAAGATAATGTGAAATACCATGAGAAGAAAGAAATTGCTAATCTCTTTAACAACTTCTTCGTAAACGTAGGGAAAACTATAGCTGATGGTATTCCAAGTGAACCTACGGATCACCTGGAATTTATGGATCATATTCGAGAACTCAACTCCTTTTTCTTTACGCCTACAAACTCCTCCGATGTAATTACGTGCATAAACAACATGAAAAATAAATCGAGTGGGCTACAAACGTTTCCGACTAAAGTACTTAAAGTTATTGCTGACATTGTAGCCCCGCTGATATCAAATATTATTAACCAGTCTCTCTCACTAGGAACTTTCCCGAACTCCCTCAAAGTTGCTAGAGTAACCCCTATCTTTAAAAGTGGTGAAAAATCCTGTGTAAACAATTATCGACCTATCTCCGTACTACCAATTATTAGCAAAGTATTCGAAAAGATTGTGTATAAAAAAGTGTACTCTCATTTTGAACAAAAATCATTTCTTTACGATAAACAATACGGCTTTCGCTCTAAAAGATCAACAACACAGGCTATATTAAATCATTTACAATTCCTCTATTCAAATATAGGTGAAGGAAAGCCTGTCTTATCTGTATTTCTTGACTTTCGAAAAGCATTCGATTGTGTGGACCATAAAATACTACTCTCAAAACTACACTGTTATGGTATTCGAGGGATTGCCCACGATTGGTTCAGATCATACCTAACAAATCGGAAGCAATACGTTGTCATTGACGACGCAAAATCAGACCCACAGACCCATGGAGTTCCACAAGGATCTGTTCTTGGACCTCTCCTGTTTCTGATTTTTATCAATGATATTGTAAAATCTACATCATTCTTCAAATTCATACTTTTTGCCAATGACAGTACGCTTTCTGCGGTCCTTCCGAACCAAAATCCCGCTATGATTGTGGAGAGTATAAATAATGAACTTCATAAGGTTTCATCGTGGCTCAAAGCTAATAAAATAAGCCTTAATATTGATAAAACAAATTATATTACATTCCCATACAAGAAAGATGTATCTCTCCCATGCATTGAAATTGGCGAAGGTAAAATCGAAGAAACCAACTCATGTAAGTTTCTGGGCATCATAGTAGATAAACATCTGACCTTCAAAGAGCACATCACTCATATAAGTTCTAAATTATCAAAATCCATCGGAATCCTAAATAAAGTTGAAAATTTTCTGCCTGAAACAGCTTTACAAATGCTCTACCGAACGCTTATTTCTCTATACTTGCAATACGGAATAGAAGCATGGCATGGAACTGATAAAAATAAAACCAACAAAATTTTTACTCTGCAGAAAAGAGCTGTCAGAGCGGTAAAGAACCTAGAATATAATGGTCACACAAATGATTCTTTCAAAAATTTACAAATACTTAAACTTTCGGATATCTACAAAATCTCCATCTGTAATTTCATTTACAAAACATTAAGAAATAATGGCGACAATAGCCTAAGACAATTATTGACTGCGCAAACTGGTCATCACGATCATTTAACCCGAAATAGAAGTAAATTCATGCTTCATTATTATTCGAAGGCCCGGTCGCAACAGAGTATCCTCTTCGTTGGAACCAAAACTTGGAACTCAATACCTGCGGAGATCCGTAAATGTAATTCGTACAAAGTATTCAAAAGACATCTTAAGTCTCACTTCCTATCAGAATACTAGTCGTGTAAGATCACCATGTCAAATCTTGCCTCCTACATGTAACTAATGATAATGTAATAATGTAACTTGCTTTGGGTAACATAACCGATCTTCAGTCTGCTCTTGAATCGTTTTATCGAACATACTTTAAATATAGCCGA
Organism: Morinoia aosen; assembly: GCA_030386875.1. NCBI lineage: Eukaryota > Metazoa > Arthropoda > Malacostraca > Amphipoda > Talitridae > Morinoia > Morinoia aosen. The sequence goes on from CM059559.1 coordinate 17,636,337, forward strand.
TTTGACCTATATTGTAAAATACATCATAAAATATCGAGTAAATTATCTCAATGATCAGTCTAATGCGAAACTAGGTTAAGTAAACTAGTGTGGTGTTCTCCCTCAGGCTGCTTTACACTCCGGGCAGACTTGTGAATATCTATTGACTTGTGAATATCGATAGACTTGTGAAATATCTTTGCCCGAAGTGAGTGCCTGAGGTGCAAACGAACCCGACAGGATAAGGAAAACACAACTGGAAAAAACGCCGTATTATTATGAAGGTTGCCGACACTAATGGCACAAGGGAATATGACAGTCGAGCAATACAGCAACCGATGACGTCTTGGCGGACCGACGGTTGTCGGGCAGACGCTGCGTAGCTGGAGGACGAGAGCAGACCGGTGGGGCTGCTGCTGGCAAAGCGTCACCGACCAGGGAGTACCAGAGGCGCAAGCAGGGAACTGGTGCGTGCGTCTAGCAAGTAACAAGGCGTGGCGGCTGGCAGTCGAGGAGGCGGTGAAGGCAACGGGTGAGGTGATGGCGGAGCGTCGAGACTTAGTGTGAATATCAGGAACGCTGCGAGTGTACTAAGGCAGCCCTGGCTGCGCGGCTGTTTATATAGGCCTCGCTGGAGCCTGACTCTGCCCATCTAGGTCCCCGATTGGTCAAGACGGGGGTGCCCACTTCTCGCCGTCTAGGCTTGTGCTATACTTACGAAGGTTTCTATCGACGTTGCCTGACTGTACGAGGCAGGCTGCTTATAAAGCTCGGTCCGGCACCCCAGCTCCAAACTTGAGCTCTGATTATTGGTCGTTTAGCATTGTCGCTTTGAGGCTGTGAGGTGGCGCTTTTAAGCTTGTGTGGTGGTGTGTGTTCATACCACCACAGGTGCCCCCCCGTTGGTTTTTTTTAAGTCTCCGAGTATCTCAGTGGAGGTTTGATTCTTCTTCCGTATTTAGTTATGGTTCCTTGTTCAGGAGCCACCACTGCCTGGGGGAAGGGAACTCCTTCGTAGACATCGTGTACTGTTGCGTTTGTTGGTTCCACGAGCTCCGTTTCTGTTTCGCTGCTGTCGGGTACGGCGCTGCTTTCACCCTGTCAATCGTTATATTGGTAGGTTTTCCTCGTATGTCTAAGGTGAAGTACTTAGGGGTCCTTTCCAGAACGCGAAAAGGTCCATCGTACGGTCTCTGCAATGGTTTTCTGACACCTCCATGTTTAACGAAAACGTTGGTCGCCGTTAGCAAGGCGTCTGGGACCTTGACATTTGCAGGCCCTTGCTGTCTTGGGAGTACTGGCTGTAATCGTGTCATTGTCTCTTGTAGCCTTTGCAGGAATTCTCCCGCTGGTAGAGTTTCGTTCTTCAATGCGGGTAGTTCTCCGGTGAGGCGTAGCGTCTGCCCGTACAGCATTTCGGCCGGCGAAATGTTAGCATCTGAGTGTGGTGTGGCTCTGATGTTAAGAAGTATGAGAGGCAAGGCGTCCACCCAGTTCGCGTCGGTCACAGTAGCTTTCAGGGCTTCTTTCAGTCGTCGATGTAGTCTTTCCACCAAGCTATTGCTTTGTGGATGGTAGGCTGTAGTCCGGTGTCGCTTTGTGCCCAAAGCTGCTAGGAGGTTCCTCCACAGAGTCGATTCGAACTGTACACCTTGGTCCGTAATGATCGTCGTCGGAACTCCAAACGAAGACACCCAGCCCTGGAGAAAAGCGCAGGCTGACGTTTCTGCCGTACAATCCATCATTGGTATAGCCGTGCACCATCTTGTGAAACGATCGATGCACATTAGAAGGTACCGGTAATTCTGCGCTACGGGCAGCGGCCCGACGATGTCCACGTGTATGGTTTGGAATCGTTCATTTGGAACTGGCATTTTTCCAAGTGGGCTTTTGACGTACTTCGTAATCTTGCTCGATTAGCACGGAATACATTCTCGTGTCCACTTGCCGACATCTTTGTTGAGGCCGGGCCAGATTACCCGTTGTCTCAGGAGGTCTCGCGTAGCTTGAATTCCAGGATGACTGGCTCCGTGAAAATGCGTGAATATTGTTTTTCGGCAACTCTTGGGGATGTACGGCCTCTCCTGGCCGGTGGACACGTCGCACCACAGGGGTATTTTGCTGCCGTGTGTATTGATAGGTCGTATCTTCAGAGCACTCTTCGATGCTGGATTCAGGAGCTCTTCTAATTCTGGATCTTCATTCTGTTCCTTTTTTATTTCCTCGTAGTCGATTGAAGGTTCTTTTGGTAGGATTGCTGACACCATACGCGATAGCGCGTCTGCTACAGTGTTGGTGGTGCCACTGATGTGGCTGATCTCACAGTCGAACTGCGAGAGATACGACAGTTGCCTGGCCACGCGTGGATTGCTGCCCTCCGTAGATTTGTGAAGAGCGAAGCAGAGTGGTCGGTGATCCGTTTTGAACTCAAAACTCCGGCCCTCCAAGAAATGTTCAAAGTGTTGGACTGCTAAGAAGATGGCCATTAACTCCCGGTCGTAGGTGCTGTATTTGCGTTGCGTGTCGTCCAACTTCTTTGAAAAGAAGGCTACTGGTAGTTGCTCTCCTTCGATTTCCTGTTGCAATACGGCCCCCACCGCGGTGGCAGAGGCGTCCGTAACTAGGAGTGTCTTGCCTTCTGGAGCCGGGTGCGCTAACATGGTGAGCTGGGAAATCTCGTTCTTCAATCTCACAAAAGCTGCATCTTGTTCCGGGGTCCAATTGATGATTTTCTTTGAGTTCTGTGAGTAGCCTTTCGTTAGTTCGGTGAGAGATTGCATTTTTTCTGCCGCAGCTGGGAGAAATCGATGATAGTAGTTGACGATTCCCAGAAACTGTCTTAGTTTTTTATCGTCGATGGTCGTGGGAAGTTGCAGATGGCTTCTATTTTCTGTGGAAGCGGCGAAATCCCCCGAGCAGACACTCTATGCCCGAGGAAGTCTAGTTGGGGCACTCCAAAAATGCATTTTGCTGGGTGCACTTGTAGTCCCTCTTCTCGCAGACGACGGAACAGTTGCCTTAAATGATCTTTATGCTCCTTGGCGGACGAAGATGCTATCAGCACGTCATCTATATACGCCGTGACAAAATCCATGTCTCTGGTGATCGCATCGATGTAGCGCTGGAACGTTTGAGCAGCATTCCGGAGTCCGAAAGACATTACAGTGTACTCGTACAAGCCGAACGGCGTGGTGATGGCCGTTTTCTGGATGTCTTCAGCTTTCACCGGTATCTGGTGATAGGCCTTTACGAGGTCGATTTTTGAGAAAATTGTCTTGTGCAGCTTGTAGTGGAAGTCTTGGCAGTGTGGAATGGGGTAACGATCGGGCTTCGTAACTGCATTTAGTCGCCTGTAGTCCCCGCAGATTCTCCAAGCCCCGGGTTCGGACGACTTAGGGACCATATGCATAGGAGACGCCCAGGCGCTTTTTGATGGTCTGATGATGCCTTGATCTAACATCTTTTTGAACTCGTCTCGCGCTGCTTCGAGTTTTTCTGGAGGGAGTCTCCGCGGTCTCGCGTACACCGGGGGGCCGACCGTTTCGATGTGATGCTCTACATCATTTCTTCCTGGTTGAGGAGTGCGTTCGTGTGAAGCCATTATCTCGGGGAACTCCTTAAAAATGTCGTTGAACTCAGGCGATGCTTGATGATCGATCCTGTGAATTTTTGCGCTACTCAAGTTTGCTCGCTCACAAGGAATTTCTGTTTGTGTAGTTTGGAAGTACAATCTTGCATTTGCTGCGTCGACGTTGATTTTGTTCGCGTGTAGGAAATCAATACCTATGATGGGTTGACCGACATCTGCTACCACAAAATCCCATCTCACGAACAATTGTGGGGCGAGCTGGATGTTCCTTCCTGCCGTCCCGTATGAAGCTATTGGAGTATTGTTGGCTGCTAGCAGATCGTAGGACGGAGGTCTGGTCGAACTTTTTCGTCGGGCGGGATTAAACTGACCGCCGAGCCAGTATCGACCAGATATCGGACGTTGTTCGCGTCTTTAACGTACAACAGCTCGCCTGCTCTTGCCTGCGCGAAAGATGGGGCGCCTACCATCCTCCGCGGCCGTCGTTTCCCGCAAGGCTGCACGGTTGCGTGCACTTTCTTGCACGATCGCCAAAGGTACGGTGGTAGTAGCAGTAAACTTGTTCGACCCTGCTTCCTTTGTTAGCGTTTTGGACGTTTCTGGGCGCCGGGGCTTGATTCCGCCAATTGTCTGCTTGGTGGACATTTTCTTGTGGGCGTAACGCCCTTCCTAACATTTCTTTGAGTTCTGCTATCTCCTTCATAGCTGCGTCGAATTCGGCTCTTGACACTGTCGGAGACGGTGATGGCTTGACAGCGTTTACGGTGAGGGGCTCGGCAGTTGAGGACCGACACGCGGATTGCCTTTCTGTGACTTGATCGGCAATCTCCCTGTACTCTTCGTCCGTTTTTCCTCTTCCTAAAGCTTCAACCAGTGGCTGCGCTTCCATTGGCAATTTTGAAAGGTGCATCGAGCGGATGACTGACGGGGGTAGCGGAGCTTGTCTACGGTTGTTGAGACGCGTCATTTCCAGCAGCAACTCTGAAGGCGTATTGTCTCCCAGCGTTATTTTAACGATGGCGTTGTAGTTTGTTTCTTCGTCGTGACGCACGAAACGTTGCGTCAACGCCGCCTTTAATGCGTCGTATTTTCCGTTTGCCGGGGGGTTCAATAGTATCTCCTGTACTCCGGATACAATGTGCGTGGGTAGTCCTCCTAGGAGCGCCCCGAACTTTGAAGCGTCGTCCAGATTCGGGATTTGGGCGAGAAAAACATCGCAGTGAAGGAGCCATCCCTTGATGTCCCCACTGAAGGCGGGTAACCGGACATCTCTCCCAGCCATGCTTCAACCTGCCGGTCACTCTGGGGTCACCAGTGTGGTGTTCTCCCTCAGGCTGCTTTACACTCCGGGCAGACTTGTGAATATCTATTGACTTGTGAATATCGATAGACTTGTGAAATATCTTTGCCCGAAGTGAGTGCCTGAGGTGCAAACGAACCCGACAGGATAAGTAAAACACAACTGGAATAAACGCCGTATTATTATGAAGATTGCCGACACTAATGGCACAAGGGAATATGACAGTCGAGCAATACAGCAACCGATGACGTCTTGGCGGACCGACGGTTGTCGGGCAGACGCTGCGTAGCTGGAGGACTAGAGCAGACCGGTGGGGCTGCTCTTGGCAGAGCGTCACCGACCAGGGAGTACCAGAGGCGCAAGCAAGGAACTGGTGCGTCTAGCAAGCAACAAGGCGTGGCGGCTGGCAGTCGAGGAGGCGGTGAAGGCAACGGGTGAGGTGATGGCGGAACGTCGAGACTTAGTGTGAATATCAGGGACGCTGTGAGTGTACTGAGGCAGTTCGTTCGTTCGATGCTTATAGAAAAGATGGAAATAGGGTTTGACGCAGAGTGTGTCGGGAAGAGTAGGGGTGAAACGGAAAAGGATAGATAGGAAACTGATAGAGATGCGCTTTGCGCATATGATGCTAGGGTTTGGGGGTAGTTTTTTGTAGGTAGTTTAAGGGTGGTTAAGGTTAATTACCCGTCAGGGTTTTGTATGGTTGGGTATTTAGTTAGAAGGCATCTTTAATACCGGACGTGGGTGGGTAGGCTTGCCGTAGGGGTTAAGTCTCTCCTAGCCCAAAACATTCGCTTGAGTCGGTGCTGGTCAGTCGAGTCTGTTCGTCCGTCCGTCGTTAGAGTCGTGTTAAGTGTATTTTGGTCTCGGTTGGGGTGCGAGTGTTTTCATTTATGAGCTCTGGAATTGTTTGTGTGGTATTTGCGGGGTGTCTTGCGGGAATGTGAGTTGTAAGTAGAGTTGTGGGTGCGTGTCGGGAATGTTTTGCCAGATTTTTTTGCATGTTTGTGGAGTGTAATGTTGATTGGTTGCAAGTTTGCTCGGCGGTGTAGTTGTGCAGAGGTGGAGAAATCTTGCCATTCTGAATTTATTATGTATCTCGTGGCTCGGTTTTGTACACGTTGGAGTGTTGAGATGGATGTTGGTGGAAGTGTGTGTAGGGGAATGGCTGGGTAGATGAAAGTGGATCTTACTAGGGCGATGTAGAGTTGGCGTTTTGCTTTTGGGTTCAGGTGTTTGAATCGGTAAAGGCGTGAGAGGTTTTGGTGTGCTATTGCTGCTCGTTGTCTGGTGTGGAGTGCATATCCAGTTGTGCTGATTGTGAGACCCAGAACTTTGCCTGAGCTTGTGTAAGGGTGTGGGGTGTTGTTGATGTGCACTGTTGGGTGTTTGCGGCGGCTGATAGCAATTATTTTGAATTTGTTTGTGTTGGTTTGGATTTTCCATTTTCGTTCGTAATCGTTGATTTGGGCAATGGCTCTTGTTGTTAGTAGAGTTGCCATGTTGTATGAATGCTTTGCGGATATGATTTGTGTGATGTCGTCTGCAAAGGCTATGTAGTCAGTGTTGGGTATTGGTGGGGGGAGGTCATGCGTGAAGTAAATGTACAGTGTTGGGGAGAGGACTGCTCCCTGGGGGACTCCTGACTTGATGGAGAACGGGTGGACCAGTGTAGTTTACGATTCGTATGGCTGCGGTGCGGTTGGTGATGAAGCTATACAGGATTTTTGTGAATAGGGGGTGAATTTGTAGCTGGGACAGTTTGAATTTGAGTCCTGTGTGCCAAACTTTGTCGAAGGTCTTGCTTGCATCTCGTAGAATGATGTCTGTTTTGTTTCTCTGTGTTTGCTTAATGTGGAGAGTCTCGTGTAGCGTGGCAAGTGCGGTGTGTGTACCTCTTCCGTGGCGGAATCCGTGTTGGCGGCTGTTGTAGATGTTGTTGATGGTTAGGTGGTCTGTTAGCCTGTAGGTTAATATCTTGTCTAGAAGCTTAGCGAGGGTGTCGAATAGGGAGATGGGGCGGTAATTTTGCACCTCGTGTTGGGTGGTGGAGGGCTTCGGTAAAAAGATCATTATTGCGTGTTTCAGTTTGTTTGGGAAATAACCCGCTGAGAGGGCGTTGTTATATATGTACAGAAGGTACTGGAGCATGTTTTGCGGTAAGTGTTTTAGGTGGTGTGTGGTTATTTTAGTTGGTCCTGATGCTTTTTGGGAGAACGTACGAAGTGCGTTTTTGAGTTCTTCGATTGTGATAGCTGGGTAGTGGAAATTGTGAACGCGGGAAGTGTCTCCTGTCTCGTGTGGTTTGTTTTGGGGAGCGATGTCGTTCATTTGTGTTTCTATGGTGTGTATATGTTCAACGTCGGAATCGTTGTTGGGCTCATCAATACCTGAGTATATGTTTGACCAGTGTTGTCGGAACAAGGGTTCCTTGGATTGTGGTGAGTGGTAAAAGATGCCGCCTTCTTTAATGTAGGGGGTGCTTTGTTTTTTGTTGTTGCCTGACATACGTTTGATGGCGGACCAGAATTGTTTGGCATTGTCCATCTTTCTGATGTTAGAGATGGTGTTGTTCCATGTTGCCGAGTAGATACGTTGATATGCAGTTTTTATCTGTTGTCTGAGGCTGAGGAGTTCTCCGTTTAGTGGGGGTGAGTGGCCGTGTCGTTGGAGATGGTCGTAAATGTGTTTGTGTCTCGTTTGAAGGACGAGTATGGCATGAGTGGGTTTGATGCCTGGTGTGGTTCTGTGTGTGATAGTTGGAATAGATTGGTTGGAGGCTTCGTTGATGTGGGATTCCCATGTGATTAGGTGGTTGTCTATGTCCTCTGGTGTAGGTCTTGGGTCTTGCGGTATTGTATGTGCGGCGAGAAGGTTGTGGTATAGTTCCCAGTTTGCATTGTGGAAGGAGGGTCGTGGGCGGATGGGAATTTGTATTGGGTTGGCTGATATTGTGGCTATGATGGGGATGTGGTCGGAAGGTGTTAGTGGACCTGGTTCGAGTATGATGTTGTGAAATGTTTGCGTGTTTGTTAGTACGATATCTGGGCTAGTACAAGCGCGGTGAGTGATTATCGTGGGGAAATTAGGGCCTATGTGGAGACATTTGTTCCTGTCTATTAGTGAGTGGACTTGTCTCCCCTTCCTGTTTGCGTATGTGTATCCAAAGGTGGGGTGTATGGCATTCATGTCGGCTAGGAGGTAAGTGGGGTGTTTTCGGTTAAAAAGAGTGTGCATGTCGATGTAGTTTATGTAATCAATGCGTGGAGGTATGTAGGTTGGGGCAAGTGTGATTGGGCCTTGTGGTGTTTCTACTGTGATGGCCAACATATCTGTGTGAAAGGTATCGTGAAGCTTGAACGGGAGGTCTTTGCGAATTGCTATTGCTACTCCAGCGTGATTTTCATTTGCTTTGTTTGTGGTGTATGTGTTGTAATTCCAAGTTTTGATTGAGGTGTCGTTACGCATGCAGTGCGAGTTGAGTAGAATTATGTGTGGATTGTATTGACGGTAGATGTTGCATAGTGTAAAGTATTCACACTTGCAGGAAATTTAGAAACAAATATACGAATTTATTCACGTTTTATTTAACGATGTTTAAGTAGCCGTAAGGCCAAACGCAACTAATTTTAAGGAGCCGTACAGGCCGAACATAGATCAATTTTAAAGAGCCGTACAGGCCGAACATAAGATTAATTTTAAAGAGCCGTACAGGCCGAACATAGATTAATTTTAAAGAGCCGTACAGGCCGAACATAGATTAATTTTAAAGAGCCGTACAGGCCGAACATAGATTAATTTTAAAGAGCCGTACAGGCCGAACATAGATTAATTTTAAAGAGCCGTACAGGCCGAACATAGATTAATTTTAAAGAGCCGTACAGGCCGCGTATAGAGTATTTTTAGAGAAGGATTTATTTAATATTTTTTATTATTTTATTGGTTTAAGTTAAAACTTAGCGCTTAGAGCACTTGATTAAAAAAGCTTTCGCTTTACCTCAAAAAATGGCATAAGTGACACGGGTGCTCGTTAAGTTAAATTACACCACAAGAGAAGCAACAGCTAACGTTACAGGTGTGACAAAGTAGGTAGGTGAACCTATTGCACTAGAGCAGTATTAACAAGCTGCTGCATCCGAACTAACAAGTCAGCGGTTGACGCCATTAAGCGATCAGCAGGACTGCTGCAACCGCACTTGCAGGCTATGCAGTAAACGAGATTTAAGGAAGAGCAGCAAGAACCGGTCGGTCTGGGCAGCTTCCTGGAAGGACAAATGAATTCTTTGAGTAAACAGAAAAAAGAACTAGAAAATTAAGTCATTAGGTAATTCAAGTTATGCACGACAATAAATTACAAGATATTTAAGGCTCCTAGAACGCACCCAACAGTAGCGCCAGCTAGCCCCAGCATCGCACTCTACTCCTGACAAAACCCTCGAGCCAGCGTTACGGTGAAGCAACTGACGGCAGCCTCCCAGGGTAGCGGTAACTCTACCAGCAGCAGCAGGACATACTAGGAGCGGAAACAAACACAAATTAACATGGGCCGCTACGACGGTAGAATAGAGACGTAATATTTCAGATCACGAAACTCAGTAATTCCAACAACCAGCGAGCTCTCACCCAAGTTAATTTCCACTCGGTGGGTCGATACACCACTTCCAGAGGTTGTTAAAGTAGCGGAAAAAAAGATGAAAATAGTGGTAGAACGGTGTTCAGGCGAAAGTGCGTAATCAGGTAAGTAGTTAATAGAAGGGAGATGAAACAAGCACTAAGGCAATATAACTAAAGCTAGATGAATTCAGGAAGAAACCGTTACAGTTTCCTCCAAGTATCAGGAATTCACACCGTAAGCAAGTAGGTTTACACACTTCAGAAGAAGCACTTTAAATGGTTAAGAACTCCCTCCGAAGAAGTTTACTGGCCACTGGCCTTTTAATTTAGTTAGAATTATTAACGACCTGAACACCAAGATAAAGTCTCAAAACAAAAATAAAGAAATTCACAACACACGCATACAAACTTAAACAAAGCAAAAATAGGAAAGTAAGTGAAGGAAAGGAATACATAACCTCGTGGCTACGTAAGAGGTAATAAATGGTACCCTCCAGGTGCTGCTCAGCCTGCCGCTGCTCCAGTCAAAGTGTCAATGCCTTTTCTTTCTCTAAAAAATCATCCGCCCACCATACCTTTGCTCCGCTCAAGCTCCGCGGCAACAAATGACTGCAAGAAAGCGGCGTATGGCTCTGCCACCAAAGGCAATACGACGAGTATGTGGGAAGAATTTTCCACAATAGTGCGATTTTATTATTTTGCCAGTGTTGGACGTTGTGTTGGATGACGGTTAGTGTTTTGTTCATATTGTGTGTATCCATTATGGAGTCGAGTGTTTGGGTTTCTTGTGAAGGGTGTCAGGTTTTGAGCATGTGTTTATCATGTCGAAATGTTCGTGTGGGAGTGTGGCTATGGGTTCGTTTTCAAGGTTGAATCGGCCGTCAATGATTTCTTTCCAGATTTTGTCCGGGTGGGGATGTGCGACGGCGATTTTGAGGCCAGGGAGTTTTGCGGTTAGTTCATTCACTATCTGTTCGTTGGTGAGTTTGCTTGGAATATGCCGTGAGTGCGTATCGCTGCGGTAGAGTGTAAGCTGGATTGCGTCGTCGTGTGAAGAGGATTCTTCCAAGGAGGGTTGTCTCTTCTTTTTCCGTTTTTTTGTTTTCTTCTTCGGGCTGGACTGCGTTCTCCAGTTTTCTTTCAGGTTGTCGTCGCTTGTTTCGTCCTGGGTTGAGTTTTCTTCTGTTGAGTGGTAGCTTGTGTCCATTGCGTCATCGTTGGGGTCGGTGCTTGCTTGATTTGCAGGAGTCTCCGTTGTGCCTGCTTGGGGTTGTTTGTTTTGTTCGATGAACATGTTGAATATTTTTTGTGAGTCGCGATTGAGGAACTGGGTGTCCACGTCATAATTTTCTTTGAATGACTTCGACAAGATTGATCCGAAATCCCCTCCCTGTGCGAGGTTTGCGATGTGGGCCTCGATGATGATAGCGGCCAGTTTTATATGTATTTCGCTGGTGAGTGTGAGTGTATGTTCTGTTTTTGCAGTTTGTTGGATGGCCGTTTTTGCAATTTCAATGTATGTGCTCTTGGTTGGTCGGTTTCTTTTTTTTTTAGTTCGTCGTTCTTCTTGCGGATAGCTTCTTTCCTGTATGAGCAGGAAGCTGCGAGGGTGCGGTGGTTTCCTTGGCAGTTGAGGCACTTCTTGTACAGTGAATATCACTGTTGGTAGGTGTGGCCGTGTGCAGCGCATTCAGAGCAGTTCGATGTCTTGACAGTGCATTGATGTGTGGAGTGGTCCTCAATTTTGTAGCATTTGAAGCAGATCCGTAGATGAGTGTACTTTTCAAGTTCCATTTGCGATGGTGTGATCTTTGTGTTGAACATGAGGAGCCTATTCTGGAGAGCGCGCTGTGTCATGGCAGTGTCGGTGAAGGTTACTTTGATAACGTGTGTATAGTTTTTGATTTTGTTTATTTCCATGATTTTTGCCCATTGTTGCACTCGTGTTATTTCTTCCTGTATTTCTTGCGGTTGGCGTTGGCCAATGCTGCTGTCCAGTTGTCTGATGAATATGGTTCTTTTGGCTCTGAGATCTGGGGGAATGATCGGTTTCAGATTGATTTTCTGAAAGTGTTTGGTGGCTTTGTCCGAGGTCAGTTTATCGATGGCAGTGATGTCATCGGTTATGGCGTAGAATCCGCTTGAGTTGCTGGTGAGTCGTATGAGTGGGGCTTCCAAGTGTTTGAAAGCAGTTTCAAAGACTTGTTCTCGGTTTGTATCTTGGCTGGGGTTGATCTTGCGGAGTTGGACTTTGTAGGTAGTGTTGGATTTGTTGGCAGGCTGTGCTGGGATGGTTGTGGTAGTTTGCTTGGTCGTTCGTGGTTGAGTGTTGTTGCCAGGGATGACGTTGGTGCGTGTGTTGGTGTTATATTGCATAGTGTTGGGTCTTGTATGGGTGGGTGTTTGTAGTAAGGGGCGGCGGGAAAACTGGCTGTAGCCAGCTCTCCATGAACCACGACTTCCTTGGTGGTGATGCATGGTGTTAGTCCTGAGTGTTGGTGTATAGTCTCAGGCGTCGGATTTGTCCGGAAGGCGGCTGGTTTCCTACTTGTACCCGCTCCCCCCCTACTATAATGGGGTTTGCCCAGATGGTCTGGGGCCTTTCTGTACACCAGACTCTACTACCTTCCGGCGACGCTCAACGGTCGGTAAACGTAAGAGCGAATTAAGAAAAGGCTACTCACACTCGCTTGAGAGGTCAGTGCTCGGCAAGCGAGGTAGGGAGTCGGCTGCTGTTGTGATATCTTGGTAGTGAGAAGGTCGTTGTTGAAGATTAGATGCTTCTTAGACGGTTTTCACTGGTGAACTCTGAGGCAGCCCTGGCTGCGCGGCTGTTTATATAGGCCTCGCTGGAGCCTGACTCTGCCCGTCCAGGTCTCCGATTGGTCAAGACGGGGGTGCCCACTTCTCGCCGTCTAGGCTTGTGCTATACTTACGAAGGTTTCTATCGACGTTGCCTGACTGTTCGAGGCAGGCTGCTTATAAAGCTCGGTCCGGCACCCCAGCTCCAAACTTGAGCTCTGATTATTGGTCGTTTAGCATTGTCGCTTTGAGGCTGTGAGGTGGCGCTTTTAAGCTTGCGTGGTGGTGTGTGTTCATACCACCACACTAGGTTAAACACTATTGTACACCTTAGAATAACGTGATGATAGGATGCCCTAGAAGTCGCTGAACTTGTTCGGGCCCACAGATAGCTATACTCAAATTTAACCATTGTACTAGACTTAAGAAACTTTCTACCTCTGTATCACCTGTGGTAAATAAATTGTACAAAATCTTTTTATAATTTCATTAGCCCGTAGATCAATCGCATGACATTTTATTATTCTCAAAGTGATATTATGATGCAAAATGAATAAATGAGGGCTATACTTCGAAATTTCTGGTACAATGAAAACATTTTTTAAGAATGAGCGAGCAAACGTAAGGAGAATCATCATATTTACCATTCGATTGCGTCCCTTCCAGTTTTCCAGGAACAGCTGTTTACGTCCGTGGTGCTGTTTTTATACTGTATTGCACAAATTATGAATTATGTGTTCTGGTATTTTTTCTGTTTTAAACTCTGTAACAAAGCGGATTTAGTTTGAATTTAATTGGTTTTATATTGTTCAAGAAATCTTCAATATCTCCCACCAATGTGAAACAAATTGGACTATTTGTACGATATGTTGGTGCCAAGTGGCTTCATTAACTTCAACTTCTGTTCAGAGTTGGATTTTCTGCCCACTCAAAATTTCATTCATAATTATAGTTTTAAATTTCGTATTATATTTGATAACCGAGGGTAAATGAGGCAAGTTTCATGTCAGAAATGAAGGACAATTTGGTAAAAAAGACTTAGCCTAGCTCAATTATGTGGAAACTCATTAATAATTTGCTAAGAGCCATAGGGCCTACATTCTTTGTACTATTTTTGTCAATAAAAAAATTCATATTTTTTGAGCAAGGATGAAGAGTGGTATAATTTAGGTGATAGTATGATAACTATAGATTTAAAATTTAATGTAGGCTATTATTGTGCATTAAAATTAACTTAAAAAATAATCACTGCAATATTACCAACTACTTTTTTATTTCAAAAGGGAGTTCAATTTTTTTAAGAAATCTCAAAATATTTGAGATGAAATTGAAAATTTTTTAGGGTAAACTGGAACAGAAGTTTTTCTATCTTAGAATTCTAAACCATAATTTGGTCAATGTGAAGTTTAATGCAATCACGGAAATTAATGGTAAATGTAAAGGACTTGACCATAATCGATTTTCCACTCTTTGATCAATAAAGATTGTTGACGAGACCAAAATAAACAAGTTTTCTTCAATGCACTTTCCGGCGGAAATGAGTATTTTAAAAGTTATGGCATTAAATGAGTTACCGTAACTCCAGTGTTTGAGGTGGGGAAAAATACACCGCGCGGTCCGACGTGAAAGTAAACAGGCGTTACCGCGCGCTAACCAAGCCGACGAAGAGCAAACCCCCTATTACAAACGTAAAGAGGTTGGGTTGTGAAGGGGAGGCACAATTATTCTAGTGACAATTATAAATAAAGCTTCTAACCCACCCGTTAGGGTGACGACCGCAATCTTGTTTACATCGGCTCTAAGATGGCAACCACCATGGGTGCCGCCATCTTGGAGCCGATGTCAACAAGATTGCGGTCGTCACCCTAATAGGTGGGTTAGAAACTTTATTTATAATTTTCACTAGAAGAACTGTGCCTCCCCTTCACGACCCAATCTCTTTACGTTTGTAATAGCTTCCGTTATTAATTAAATTCCGTTTCGCGCGCTCTTTTCCTTTGGAGCAAAGGCCAACTTCAAAGTTGAATAATTCGAAAATAACGCATCAGCGAGCAGAATGTCATTCATGTAAAACGTTCTTAAATGGGTTCCTTTAGTGATTCCTAAAATCGGAATGCTTATTTTCCGTGATTGCATTAAACTTCACATTGACCCATAATTTTTGAAAAATTAAAATTTTTATGACAAACCGATTGTTTTTTGTAGCTGCATCACAATTATTCTTCCGAGTTCTAGTTAAATGACATCTTAGCCTAAATCTGTTCATAAATATTATGATTTTAATTTCTTTCATCAAAATTCCCCAGTTGTAGTTAACTAGGATGCTCAATTCCAAATATGGAAAATTGCTTCTATCTTTGGCTTTTCTATATACTTTTTCAGTAAATATCTAACCTGCATTGATTTAGATATTGTTAGCTACAGCTAAATATCTTGTCAATAATTTACTATATGAATGCTTATTTGATTTGACAGACACAGGTTTACCAGTTATTTGTGTTTCACCACCTGTAGTTTTCCTTCACAATGGCCAGCAAAAGCCTCACTCATATTTTTATGATAATGAGAGATAAAGCTCTTCAGAGGAGAAACATGTACCAAGTTGAAGAGGTAAGGTTACGTCTATAAAATATTAAACCTACTTTGAGTAAATGGTTTTTTAGACCCTTATATTTTGTTAGTGTAAGTTAACCGATTGTTTTTAGGTTTGTTATTTGCTCTTCAAACAATAATTTACCTTTGATATCAGGGGTATGGAGACAGAGAAGCTTTGGTGCAGGAAAGAGGAGGTAATGCATCACGGTTACCAGAGTGGACCAGCATTGCAGAAGATATTAGATATAGCACGTCTACACTGGAGACAAAGATCAAAAAGCTTCACACACTTCAGGTAAGGCACTTTTTTATTGTTGTTCAACAGCTTTAACATGTTATTGTATGTAGTTAAGGGTATTTCCTTCAACACATTCATTGCGGTATGACCCACCGGTGGGTCGTAGTTAGGTTTTTCCTGCTGGGAAACGACCCATCGATGGGTCGTTTGGAAAATTCTAACAGCCTTTCTAAACTAATGGTATTTTACAGGCCCAGTGAATGTTTGATATTTACAAATTTGCTTATCACTTTTAACTTTAAATTTAGGTTGAATATTGAACTGCATTTTAACCCATCGCAACTAACGTGTTAATAATGTAGTATTTTTTCACGTGTAAAAAAAATTTTAAACAAAAGAATCTGATTTTTTGTGCAGTTAATTTACCCGGTCCTTATTAACTTAATGAACTCTGTTAAGTTGTTAAATGAAATTGGCTGATATTTTTACACGTCATCAACCTTAAGTTTCCAAGACTCATATTAGATTTTGTGTTGCACTTCTTATATGTTACCGGTTATGATGAAATTTGCTCTCTAATTTTAAAATGTTAATATTATAATAGGTTTTAAGTAGTATCAATTCCGTTCTCTTTGTCATGCATTTCTTTTCACTGCACTATATGGAATCTATTTGTGTACAGCTATATTATATTGCAATATTTCTTTCGTGCATGGATCCAATTTTCCTAAAGAAGCATTAGAGAGAAAATAGGTTTAGATTAGTTAGGGTTACCTATTGTAGTCTATGAGGAATGGCAGTTTAGGAAAACACTGTCTAGTTACCTCAGCTGTAGGCAGGCCTTTAGGACTATTTATCTTTGATGCCCACTTGTTTCCTTCAGTGCTCATACTTTCTTTCTCTTCCTTATCTTTTCCCTCTTCCCTCCTATCTTGCTGTATCAATTTGCAGTGTATCCTGTGTGAGAACACTCCTTGTACATTGAGTCCCCATTTTTTTATATACCTTTGTCAATGGTTTCCTTCTCTTTGTCTTGAATTTGCTTTTTTAAGGGTTGTGGGTCTTGAACTAACTAATAAAAATATTATGTTCAACTATTCCTAATCATCAATCTGGAGAAGGAAGGGCTTTACTATTGGCATGTCAGTGTTCTGCTGTATTTTCAAAAATGTAGACCAAAATGGAACTTCGTTAAACATGAGTAATCTCTCAAATCATATGCATCACTTCCTCACTGGTTCAGTATTGGACATGATGGAAGTATTTAGTGCAAGACCTGGTCACCTGAGTCAGTTGTGTTTAAAATTTTCTTCACTGGGCAGATTTATTTTTTTATTATTCTATATGAAATTGATGCCTTAACTGAAATGCTTGATCCTCTGTCAGTCCCTTTATTTCTTTCTCAAGTGAAGAGAATAGGTAGTTGAAGTAGTTTACTTAAGAGGGAAACCTCTAATTTCTGTACCAGGCTTTTGATACCCCATTTATTCATTCTTGGCTATTGTGTTGGCTTCAAAAGATTGAAGTTGCTACTACTAAACATAACATTTATTTCTTCAGGCCTGCAACTGACATAAAGGAAGCACATTACTGTCGTCATTCGGTAACCTAAATTCAAATTGAAGCACAAAATTTATCCAAGTGTTTGTTGCCACTTTTTCAATCTCAAGTGTGTGGTAATTTGTTTATTTTTCCAGAGCAACCTTGTTCGGACACCATCTTTAGATGACAATAATCCAGACGAGCTTCAACTCACGGCCCTCTCTAATGAAGTCTCCAAGGTGATGGTCTGCCTGCTGCTGTTGCAAGCTCTATGAGTGATGTAGCATTTTGTATGACGTTTCCAGCACTTGTGTTTGTTGTTTTATTTAAGAATAGTCAGTTTCTCCTGAATAGCATGTATCACGTACTGTGCTAAGTTCTTCTAACTCGTTACTTGAGACAATGCAGTAAACAATGCAGAAATATTATAATTTATGAAAGTCATTTTATTTAATCAAATAATCCTCAAAAACTTGAAAACAAAGAAAACAGTCAACATTGAAATCATAATTATTAAAAATTTGCTAGACCTTACGATAAAATAAATACACAGGATCTATTCATTCTGTCAAAATCGACTCTTTGTTGATATTTTATTATAAGACCTTGTTAATATCTAATATGATTTCTATATTAACTTTTTTTTCAAGTTTCTAAATAGTATAATTCATTGCTGCTAGCATGCACGAGAAAGGAATTGAACTGCCACAGAGCTGCTAGTCTCAGTGTATCTGAACTGAACCAAGGTCAGCAGAAGAAAATATCAATTCTAAAAAGCAATCAAATCGTGTTATTTTTTCTTACGTTTGTATTGGCCCATACGTGAGATTTACAATTTTGAACGATAAATTTGTAAGCTTCAGTAGATCAAAACTGCTTGTTTTTATGTTTAACCTTTATGCTAGGACATAGTATTGTGGAGGGGTATTGAAGAGAGGTATCATCACAAGCTTTGTGAGGAGAATGTACAACTCTTTGCATGAGGCCGAGGAATGTACTGTGATGCATGGCAAAGGGATTACTGAAAAAACAGTAAAGTTGTGATTTGAAATCAGGCCATTGGTATAGAAGGTGTTGCTTTGAACATAAGTCTTGTGACAATATATCTCTTTTCCTCATTCATGTGTTGGCTGCTATTTCTGTTTGATTGTATCTTAGCTGTACTAATATACTCCCTGATTTTCTGTTGTACAAGACTTGCCTCTTGTTAGGATTAATATGATGCATGCTGATAAAATTTCTAAGGATGTTAATTGGATTATTTTTGCTTAAACTGTCTTAGAATAATATCAGCAGAATTAAAATATAAGTAGAGTATGTATTAATCATGGCGCAAACTCTAGTTTTACCTCTGTTCATATCAATATCTGGTGAATTGAAACTGAAAAAATAATTGTCATTGGCTGTTAGACTTGTGGAGGTACCCATTAACAAATCAAGTCCCAATCATCTGCATGGCAATCCTGTGACATACTTTCTGGCTGTTGTGAATAATACAACGCACAAATACTGATAAGTTTGAGTAACAAAAAAGAAGGGCCATCATGTGGAATAGGCAGCCATGTACCTCCATGGCATTTCTCTGACCTACCTTCTGATTGTTAAGAATTAGCAGGACACAAATATTGATAAGCTTAAAAAAAAAACATCATGTGAAATGGGTGTCGTGATCACTGTGGCCGAGTGGTTAAGAGCACGCCCTTCACGGGAAGGTGTCGGCAGTTCAAATCCCGGCAGTGCCGCCCGGTGATTCTCCCCGTCTGGTTAAGGGAGAACTCAGCCACAATTCCCCACTCTACCCAGGTGTCTGAAATTTATACCGACTTGACCGGGGTAACCGTCATTGCGTCCTGGTGTTAGTTATAAGGCATTTGAAAAACCAATGTACCAAGATGATATGTATCAGGCTTGATTGGAATAAACCATCTTTTTTTTTCTTTCTGTGACATGTGTTCTGTTGCAGCTGCTGGAGCGCTGCCGTAGCCTGGCCCTCCAGCTGAACCGAGTGCCTGCCTCAGGCAGAGAGAAGCACCTCAAGGACAGCGTCGTGAAGGCACTCATGATCTCCTTGACCTCCCTCAATGCATCCTACTCGTCCTCGTGTGCCAACTATACGCAGTGTCAGTCATGTGCAGTTTTCTTGCTTTAACACGTTCACGGTGTTTTGGCGGTTGTTAACGGTTGGTTTGGTTAGGTTATAAGTGACAGAGTAGGGAGGCTAACTTAAATGCTCGAATACTTTTTATCTTTAAGAAATATGAAAGAAACAATTGTACGATACCGTTTCATCTCATATACTAAATTAGTTAAAAAAAGGCTGCAAAACATGAAATATCATTCATTCATACAGGTACGTAAATGAGCAATTTACCTATTGGTACACACATGGCCCAATACGCGGGGAACGTGTTGACACGTTGCTCGCAATACGACCCACCGGTGCGTCGTTTGAAAAATTCTACCGATTTCTTTTGAATTAATGGTATTTTATGGATCTAGTCAATTTTTGATATTGACGAATTTGCTAATTACTTTTGACTTTAGATTTGAATTGAATATTGAACTTCAGTTTCTGTCAATGCATTAATATGTCTAGTGTTCTTTGTGACCTGGCATCAAGAACTGATTGTAGTGCGTGCGTTCTTAGTAAGTAACTTACCGGTGTTGTTGACTTGAATCATCTTGGTGACATGTTACAGAACTTCATTGAGCTAAATGTGAGATTCCAACCTGATGAGAACAGAATTGTTACGTTTGTTGAAATGAGATAGGTTTATGTTTTGTTGAGGACCATTATTTCTGGTCTCTGCTGTCCTATTTTTCAGGCACTTATTACTTGCTGCTTCCACTTTTGTCTTGTTTAATGAACTTCCTTCCTAACTGCTGTTTCTCTGCGCAGGGGATATAATGTTGGGAAAAAATTTCTGCAAGAATCCGTGTTTCCTTAACTCTATACCGAATGGGACATTCATCCTTCCTGTCTTTAGAAAACCTTTGTTGGGGTTAGAGATACCTAAACTAACTTGTAATCTAGCCTAACGTCATTGAACTTCTTAGGAGTTGACTTAACGGCAGTGGGTTCATTTGCTGTGCTCATGAAGCAAATTAATCTGGAATTCCTGGTTATGCTGATTTTATGCTTTTCACTATAGTTTAGTGAGAGGCTCTTAAATGCAGGGAATTTGACGATATTCACTCTCCTGATTCAGGTGAATAATTCTAAATCACACTGTTGTCAAATTTACTGAATGTTCCTGATATTGCTATGACATATAACCAACTTTATTTTATGTTACCATACCTACTTGTATTTTGCGTCTTTAGGTCGTCAAGTTTCTGCATTTCTGTCAAATTTTGTAATTCTCATGGGCCATTCGTCATTTAGTCCGTCAGTTGGGTCATAGATATCGTAGTTGTTTTATTGACACTGCTTGTCAAGCTTGTTTTTTATTGGTAGGAAATGTTGTATCATAGCTGTGATGCCATGAAGTAGAGGTTTCAGTAGACAAATCACAGAAGTCATATAATTGCACTAGTGTAAAAGAAATGCATCAATGTTCAATGGCAACCAGCTAATTTCTTTAACCTATCTGACTTTGAAATGCAAATCTAGACAAACATAACCTACATGTATCATTGGCGTCCGAAGGAAGTGAATACATGATTAATTTTTTTCAAAAAACTCAGGGACTGAGGCCTCATTTGCATAATGTATTTCTTTTCCAGCAATGCAAAGCCTGAAACAAACGAGTAGTTTTGGAGGCGACCCTTCATACGATGTTTTTGGAGAGTTCCAGGGAGAGACGTCACCGAGGTGAGATTTGTGCTTTGCTTGCTAGAGTCTACCTCCACTTGACCTGTTGGTGTTTTGTATTGTGTGCCTGCACTGTTCCTGTTCTGTCTCTATTGATTGCCTGCACTGCACCTGTTCTGTCAGTATTGTTTGCCTGCACTGCACCTGTTCTGTCAGTATTGTTTGCCTGCCCTGTACCTGTTCTGTCAGTATTGTTTGCCTGCCCTGTACCTGTTCTGGTACACTGTACCTGGGCTGGCAGCACTCTGTTCTGTCAGTATTGTGTGCCTGCACTGTACATATTTTGTGTAATATTGTTTTCAATTGTTTAAAATTGTGTGAGACGCCTCTTTCTGTAACTTCGTATCATTTTTTTTTATTAACACGTTGACGACGATTGTGCGGTTGTTACGGTCAGCCAGCTTGGTTAGGCTAGAAGAATTTGTTTTGAAAAACTGGCTTTTCTGCTCTAATACATTTTTGTTCTTTTTAACACTTTGACCGCAATTGGTCAAACTTAAGTTTAACATTCAACTCAAATTTAAAGTCAATTATTGTAAGCACTTTTGAAAATATGAAATGTTAACTGGAACGTGCTTTCATTTAGCTTCAATTAAGTATTTTTGAAAATTGAGTTTGAGGATACTGGTCGGTCAGCAGCATTATGAAAATCCCCTCCGTGGCCACCGGTGGTGCACGTTGCGGTCAAAGTGTTAAAAAGTATAAAGAATACAATACAATTGAACCATAGTATGTTACTTTTTACTCTAATAAAATTTATTTCGGAAAAGGTGGCAAAATACCCCTCAGGGGGATACAATTATTGTATCTATGGGAACTAGCGCTCCCAGGGGAACCATGTGAGGGCCCGAGCTAAAGGTTAGGTAGGCTTCCTTTTTGTTGTAATAAAATAGCTTTTTGTTTTGTTACGGACCATCTTTTTTCGGTTCACTGCTGTCCTGTTTTTCAGCACCTACTACTTTCTTTTTCAACTTTTTTCTTGTTTCATGAACTTCTTTCCTAGCTTACTGTTTCTGTGCACCTTGTGCATAGATTCCACGTTCCCTCAACTCCATAATAAATGGTGCCTTCCTTTTTCCTCTCTTGGAACATCTTTGTTGTGGTTAAGGGAGGCTAAAACTTTCTTATGTAATAATAATAATAATAATAATAATAATAATAATAATAATAATAATAATAGTAAGGTGGCAAAATAGTTGAAATATTATTTGTATATTCCGGTACATAAATGAACAACTTACCTAGTGGTACACATATGTACCACTTTTGAGTCAGTGTTAAATTATGCAACACCCTTTCTTATAACCACTTTCGTTGTGTAGTTCTAGCCTTAGAGTAGCATGATGAAACTCGCTTAACTCCTGTAGTTCGACTGTGTCCACAACCTCCTGAGCAATGGTAACAATGGGTCACTGACCCACGTGTTCCTCCCTCAGCAGGGGACTTTTATTGCACCTATGGAAATTTGCGCTTCCAGGGGAAAAATGTGAGGTCCCGAGCTGAGAGTGAAGTAGACCTTCTTTTTGTTAAAATGAAATATTTTTTATTTTGTAGAGGAATATCTTTTTGGTTTGGTGTTCTTGTATTTCAGCACCTCTGACTTTCTTCTTCAACTTCTATCATGTTTCCTGATCTTTTTTCTTATCTGAAGATTTTTTGTTGTGGTAAGGGAAGCCGAAACTAATCTATAATCAATTGAGCCTTCGTGTTGTGTGTCTCGGGTGCAATATTTATTATAGCTTCATTGCCGCCAGCTAACTGTCATTGCGAACGAGTTGCTTTTTGCATGTATTTGAATGCTTAACTTTTTCTCTTCAATGAGATCATGTAATTTTAATACCATTCCCAATCCCTTCGTCCTCTTTCAAATGAAGAAATCTTGAATGCTGAACCATGCATTGCCTAACTGAGCCCCTATCATCAGTGTGGAGGCAGGTTACTACTGCATGGCTGGTCTACTGTTTGAATTTATTTTCTCAAAGTACCTTGTCGTGCTAAAAAAAATCATGCGTACAAGTAATAAATGTAATGTTATGTAAAAGAAATTGTTTTCTCAAAGTGCAAAAAAATATCAAAATCAAATAGTGGACTTAATGCAATTTAAAAGAAATTATTCCCTTAACCCTTTAATGTCAGCGTATTACTACTCATATTACCGTGATTATAACCACCATCATTTTATTTGCTCGGGCATCAGGTAGTGACAGGCATTAGAATCAGGAAGGAGCTGCCGCTCAGCAGTAAACTTTGAAGAACACACTATGGAACAAATTTAGGAAGAAATACTGAGGCTGTTTTCAAAAGTGGATCAAAAAGTCCATCAGGCCATCAGGGCTTTAAAAAGTTAAAGACTTTACCACTCTACTAAAATCGTGAGTAATAAGTATAAAAGTAATGTCGCGGGTGCCGGCAGTTGGACGGAGGAGCAGCTGAAGTTCTTGGCCAGCAACCATAGCGCAGTGATTGCAGGGCGGGAGAAGGCAGTCCAGTCCATCCTGAAGTCCACGCTGCACCTAAACCAACTCTTCAGGGACGTCGCGCACCTCGTGCATGAGCAGGTTTGGGGCACTCGCTGGGCTGGCAGCAGGTTTGGGGCACTCGCTGGACTGGCATCAAGTTTGGGGCACTCGCTGGACTGGCATCAAGTTTGGGGCACTCGCTGGACTGGCATCAAGTTTGGGGCACTCGCAGGGCTGGTAGGAGGTTCGTTTCACTTGCTGGGTTGGCAGCAAGTTTGGGGCACTTGCTGGGTTGGCAGCAAATTTGGGGCACTTGCTTGGCTGGCAGCAAGTTTGGGGCACTCGCTTGGCTGACAGCAAGTTTGGGGCACTCGCTAGGTTGGCAGCTAGTTAGGGGCACTCGCTGGGCTGGGAGCAAGTTTGGGGCACTTGCTGGGCTGGCAGCAGGTTTGGGGCACTCAACAGGGCTGGCAGCCCTGTTGTTTACTGTTCGAGGCTAGCAGCAAGTTTCGGGCACTCGCTGGGCTGGCAGCAGGTTTAGGGCACCCGCGGGGCTGGCAGCAGGTTTGGGGCACCTGCAGGGCTGACAGCAGGTTTGGGGCACTCGCTGGGCTGGCAGCAAGTTTGGGGCACTCAACAGGGCTGGCAGCAAGTTTGGGGTACTCGACAGGGCTGTTAGCAGGTTTGGCGCACTCAACAGGGCTGTCAGCAGGTTTGGAGCACTCAACAGAGCTGGCAGCAGTCTGCAGGGCTGGCAGCAGGTTTGGGACACTCTGCAGGGCTAGCAGCTGGTTTGGGACACTGCAGGGCTAGCAGCAGGTTTGGGACACTGCAGGGCTAGCAGCAGGTTTGGGACACTGCAGGGCTAGCAGCAGGTTTGGGACACTGCAGGGCTAGCAGCAGGTTTGGGACACTCTGCAGGGCTAGCAGCAGGTTTGGGACACTCTGCAGGGCTAGTAGGAGGTTTGGGCCACTCTGCAGGGCTAGGAGCAGGTTTGGGACACTGCAGGGCTAGCAGCAGGTTTGGGACACTGCAGGGCTAGCAGCAGGTTTGGGACACTCTGCAGGGCTAGCAGCAGGTTTGGGACACTCTGCAAGGCTAGTAGGAGGTTTGAACAAGTTATTGTGTGCCACACTGCCGGGCTGGCAGAGACCTGAATAATTCATTTTACAACTGATACATCTAGTAGATGGTTTCTTTAGGCTATTACGAAGGGCATATTTAAATATTTATTATACTTGTGGGCACATTTAGCTATTTTTGTGGTTTGTTTTGCTTGCCATGACAGCTGCTACCAAAAATGAGGATTAGATCACACGAAGAGAAGCCGAAGTGAAGAACTCTAAATATAAAATGCCAATGTAGGGATTTCGGCGATTGTAGTACGATTTCGGCTATGAAACTCCATGTACTTATGCGAGTCCTAATGACCATAATGCATCGTTGTGTCCACTCAGGGGGATACAACTATTGTATGTAAGGGAATTAGCGCTCCCAGGAGGAAAATGTGTGAGAGCCAGAGCTGAACGTTAGGTAGGCCTTCTTTTTGTTGGAGTGAAATGTTCTTTTGCTATGGTAAGGACCACCTTTTTTTCGGTTCACTGCAATCCTGTTTTTCAGCACCTACTACTTTCTTCAACTTCTATCTTTTTTCATGAACTTCTTTTTCAATTACTGTTTCTATGCCTCTTCTGCATAGATTCCGCATTCGATTATCTCTGTACTAAATGGTGCCTTCCTCTCTTCAGAACACTTTTTTTAGAAAGAAAGTTAAAAAGAAACAAAAACCGTTTATTTCCAAAGAAGTTAATACATGAGGTGTATAAAAACATTGGCTTTTAAGTTTTTTTAATTGATGGACAAACCAAACGAGACATACTATAGATTTAGCAGTTAGGGAGGCTTAAACTAGCATCTTATCTAATCTAATCTGATCATTGTATTCATTCCCTGATGAGGAGTCGTGGTGTGCAGGGCACGCTGGTGGACCGCATTGACTGCAACATCGAGACGGCAAGCTTCAAAGTGCGGGAAGGCAGAGAGCAGCTCCAGAAGGCGCACCACCACCAGAAGAAAAATAGAAACCTCATTTGCATTTTATCCCTGGCTGCTGCCATTGTTATTCTAATTCTGTTACTCGTTTTTGTGAAGAGCTAAGCTGTTGTCGGCCAGTATTGTGGAGCCGTGTTTTCTCTCTGGTCAATTCCTTGCTGCTGTAATGGCGAGCTCGGCCCTGTTGTATCATTGTACCTACGTTATAGGGTAAGAAGTTAATTTATTTCTATTCTTCTACCTGCTTTTCAGAGCGAGACTTGACTTTATTATGCTAGTTAAGCAGCTGTTGAGTGTAATGATATTTTTACGTGTTAGTTTGTAAGTTTTGAGCTTATAATGGTACACCTATAGAGAAGACCTTGATTTTTTGATCAGTGGTGGCGCTTCTTCGTACCCCAAGCCGATGAAGCGAACAGCGCTTGCTTTAATATTTTCAATGTGCGGCTTGGCATTAAAAAACGCTATTATATTATTTCTACTCTATCTTTGCTATTAAGCTGCAATATTTCTACTTTATCTCTGTATTCTACATCATCGCTGGGAGGAACATTTCAAGGTGCGTGGTAGCGACCGAGGTTTAATGTGGGGTGAAGCTTTGTAGTGTGGGAAATCTCCTCTATGAGGCCACTTGATCGTTGCAGTGACGCTTCCCCTCGGGAGGATACAACTGTTGTCTCCATGGGCATTGTCACTCTCGGGGGAAAAGTGAGGTCCCAAACTGAGATTTAGGTAGGCCTTCTGTTTGTTGAAATAAAATATGTGCGGTCAGAAGGGACTACCGTGCACTTCAGTTTGATATATGTACTGTACATCGTTCATTTTTTACTTCGTCTCAACGTTCGGAAGAGTTTGAACTTTCAGTGATTGGTGGAGAACTTTTTCATCTTCTACGAAACCTAATAATAGCGTTTGATTATACCCTGAACTCGTGAGGTATTTTAACTGCAAACAATCTGATCGTTTTTTAATAATTCTTCTATATAACCAAAGTAAAGTAATTACGTAGAATACCGCCCCTGTAAATTATTTTGAGCTTTATTTGATACCATTAAGGAGTGTTGAAGTATTCAACGTTCCGCCCTTACGAACAGTAGAAGCTAAGGACTAGACAGTGAAGTGTGAGCGTTCAGCGACCTCTCAACAGCATAGTGACGTTGGACGATTGGTGGTTCCAGGAAAAGATTATTTGTTCTCCAACTCGTATCCATGCTGTAATGTTGAGTTTATCAACACCCTTATAAATTATTTGTTTTCCGCCTTCGGCGTTCTCAAGCTTGTGCTCTGCAGTTGATAATATGGGTGCGTTTCGGAGCCCAGTGTTGCGGCTGCGCAGAATAATCACACCTTCGTCGACTTTAAATAGTCAACACGTGCGTCGATTTTAAATAATCACACGTGAGGGGGATTCTTCCTCGTCTGGAGGTAAGGGCCACGAAGAAAACAACCGACACGGCGTGTCTTACTATAAGTTGACTTAACGGCATTTAGCTTATTTATTCGCTGTGCTCATCAAACAAATTAATTCAAAATTTCTGGTTGTGCCGATTTTGTACTTTTGACCATAGTTTAGTGATAGGCTCTATGCCCATTGAGGCATGCGTGACTTGATGCTCCACGAGATCAATCGGTAAAGTGAGCATATGTAGTTTGTTTTCAAAGGGTGCTTGTGTTGTGTTTCCAATTTGTCTATTATCTAGGAATATTGGAGATAGTTGAATTGAACGTCGTCACATTATTGCGTTTTGTGTTGACGTATTGAAGTGATTCTTGTTAGAACTATCGAGGTAATCCGTTCCTGCTGTCTGTTGCTGTTTTAATAATTTCAAAAGTAATTAGAGGATTTCTTACATATTGCCATTGGTCTAGCAGTTTGACTTGAATACTATAGTCTTTGTGAAGTTTTCAGAAGTATCAAATTTCTTTGTGTTAGAAATAAGGGGTGAAAGACTGCGCTTGTGCATTTTTATGAGACATTGCGTTAATGTTTGCCCAGTATATAGTTTGAAGTTGGGCTTAGACGAGTGACGCAAGGTGCGCTTACTTAATGTGAGCAAATATGACGCTTTTCTAAGGCTCTAAAAAATTACTCATATTTGGGATGAAAACTATTGCTTGCATTTAACGAGTGTCAACATTCTATAGTGAATTCAAGAGGCACACGCTGACATAATATGGTTCTGTACGCGACATTCAACGTAGTTTTTTTCAACTCTTATACATATGAGGACGTCAGTAATGCTGGCTGTGAAACTTGGTTTGGGTGACGATTTTGAGTGACGTAGTTTTTTTTAACGTTACGTTTTAGAAGCAACCTGCGTGTTTACGTGGTTGATTACCTGTAGGAAAGTATAGAACGTTTTCTGTTTCCGTCTTCTGCGTTCCTCCTCGTTGGTGACCGGCGGGTCAGAGCTTTTACTACCGCCTAGTTAGGGTTTAATATTTGACTGTGTGTGCTTGTTAGTTATGTCCGATGATGATGTTCATGTGCGGTGTTTTGCACTTAAGGTATTTCCGGTTTCCCTTCACGAATTTTGTGCAATGTTCATGCTAACTTACTGCGATGGCGTTTCCGTTTTATCTTACTTGGGATACTCTAAACTTGGCATTCTGTTATGAGTTTCTTTACTTCGGTATCTGTTTACATTTTGTTGTTAATTTTATAGATGTAATTTGTGCATATGTATAGATTATTGTGGTACTATTTTTCCAACTTTTCTGTGATCGCTCAAGAAGAATTACTCGTCAGAAAAGAAATTTGTGTTCGTAGTTCTCCAATTTCCCCAAATTTCTTGTGAATTTCAGAAATTTCTTGTATAATATTTCTTTACAATTGCTTGGGAGAATAATTTCTTACTTTCAAATTTCTTATGATTGTTAACACTTATTAAAGAAGCAGTTTCAGCTTCAATTTCGAAATGAAGCAGTTTCAGCTTCAATTTCGAATTGAGGCAATTTCAATTTCGAATTGAGGCAATTTCAGCTTCAATTTCGAAATAAAGTAATTCCAGCTTCGATTTCGAATTGAGGCAATTTCAGCTTCAATTTCGAAATAAAGTAATTCCAGCTTCGATTTCGAAATGAAGCAATTTCAACTTCAATTTCGAATTGAGGCAATTTCAGCTTCAATTTCGAAATGAAGTAATTCCAGCTTCGATTTCGAAATGAAGCAATTTCAGCTTTAGTTCCCACTTGTGTTCTTCAATCCCAGCCGTCTGTTCTCTGATGCTGCAGGCGTATATGAACAACAGTTGGGGAAGAGCTGGGTGCTGTTCTGGTGAGTTGTGGGTCCCGTTCGTGAGGCGTTACTTTGATCTTGTTTCATAAACTTCTTTCTCAACTTACTGTTTCTATGCTTTTCTGCATAAATTCCGCGTCCCCTTAATTCCATACTAAATGGTGCTTTCCTCGTTCCTCTCTTTGTGATCGCCTTTATGGCGGATGGGGAGTCTTAAACTAACTAATAATTTAATCCACTGTTCGTGAGGCATTTTATTTTCGCTTCCTCTCCCCTCCCAACGTCCCCCTACCTTATTGTGGTGGGAGGGTTTGCGTGCTGTGAGGAAAGGTGAGGCTATGCTGTCAGGACTTTATGTCCTGGTGGGTTCAACCGTGGCAGACAGGCTCACCTGGAGCAGCCAGACAAAGTGGGGGGCCATGGGAAGGCCCCCCATGTAAATAAAACCGGACCCCGGCAGTTACGGGTGATAAAGCCCCTGTTATCCCGGGCGTACATAGGGGCTGCCACGGGCCGGGGTCGACGGTGGGAGGGATTTTCATTCCTATTGGTCAGTGTGTGCCCGCCTTAAACGCGGAGACGCGTCAGTAGGCTACTGACCGCCCGGGGGGTTCTCTTCCGGCTTGAGCCGGCCTGGATAGGTGGGGGGGAACCCTCACTGATAAGAGTCTCCTAAACACTTGAGCTTGCTTCTTCTTCTTCTGATACTTTACCTACTTCAACGTTGACGACACGGCCCTCACAAATGGATACACTCACTGGAATTACCTCTCCTGAACCCGGTAAACGAGTCGTACCGTCATCTCAATTTCCTGTAGGTGGCGAGGGGACAGGCCGACGTGACGGAAGTGCAGAGTGGACAATGCAGCCATATGAACCACCCAGACCTTCGAGACCTGCCGAGGCCTCATCTGATGGCCGAGTGCCGGGAGCAGGCAGAAGGAAAAACCGCCGTTGGCAACGCCTGCCCTCGGCGGTAGAAGATGAATTGCCTGCCGTGGAATACAAAAAGTTCTTTGTAATAAAAGCCAACGATAACTCCCCTATGGCTGAAGTGGACGTCGTGAAAGCCTACAGAGAAATATGTCACCGACTCGGGGGTGAACCCACTAAAATTAATGAAGTCCGTAACGGCAGTTTATTGGTCGAAGTCAAGAATCTTCACCAGAGCCGCTGCATCACCACCATTAAGTCTCTTGCCGGAGTGGAGGTAACAGTATCTCCGAATCAACGCCTTAATCAAACGAAAGGAACAATCTGGTATAAGAACAGCCCAAGGTACACAGACGCTCATATCTTAGAGGAGCTGGAGCGATTCGGCGCCAAAGAGGTATATTGCTTCAAAAGGAGAGAGAGGGGCGTGCTAACTCCAGGTCGAGTATACCTCATAACATTTGATCGTTGTAGGCTGCCTGATACTGTGTCAATCGGCTGGACGCGATGCCTGGTACGCCAGTACGTGCCGAGACCGAGGCGCTGTTTTAAATGCCAGGCCTTCGGACACGGCGCCAAAACCTGCCGCGCCCAGCGAGGCACGTGCGCAAATTGCTCAATGGAGCAACATGAGTCGCCTTGTGTCCGACCTGCGAGATGCGCCAACTGTGAGGGTCCGCATCCAGCCAGCTCCACATCATGTTCCCACTATGAGATTGAAGCAGAAATCCTCGCAACTCAGGTGAGAGAGAGCATTAGCTATGGAGAAGCCAAGAGGACGGTGACATCCAGGTATGTTTCTCCCCGCACTTCTTACGCTGACGTCGCCCAACACCGTAGACTGAACTCTCAGCCAATCTTCCGGCAACCTGAGCAACCGCACTCGCGGAGTGTGGCAGCACGGCGAGATGAGCAGGAGCCAGAGCCTTTGAGCCTTGTGGATGCCTCTGCTCTAAGAAGCCAGAGCCTGGCCCAAAAGCCTCCAGTGCGCGTGACCCAACCTTTGGCTCAATCAGGACCCTCTAATAAGGAAATTTCAAAAGATCCAGCTTCCACCACTCACCAGAAAGATTCATCTAACGAACAGTTTCAATCAATCCCCTCAATTATTACCTCCCGCAAAAGAACTAAAAGCGACATATCGCCCCCACAAGATGTAAAACAAACAAAAACTCCGAAAACACTGAGATTTATGGAAGACACCCCAGCAGACAATCAAGGCCAAGCTATCCCGAGTCAAGAGAAGGATCCTGTCAGGGATTCAGTGGCTACAACCGGTGGAAGGGCAGAGCACGAACGCAGCACTGTGAGGGAATCTCGATCTGCCGTGCGAGGGCCCAGCCGTGGAGACAAGCAGGAAAGGGGATCCGGGCGTGACTTGTCGCTACCGACCAAAGAAAAGAATAGCTCCCACATTGACAGTGAAAAGCAGCGTAACATTGTTACCCAACGCATTCGTTCTTTAGAGCGGGTTACGACCGTCCCAAAAGAAGTAGCAGCACACCTGTTAAAAGTCTTCCCACCCCCAAAAAACCTCCCCACCGGGCCTCCTCCGGCGGTACCTGTCCACCCGTGGATTGACAGACCTCCTGTCTCTACGTCACCCGGACTGATGTGTGCCGCAGGTGAGGGAATTGAAAAGGGTCCTACGTATCTACGTATATAACATCTAAAACTGACAAAAAATGAACACCTTCTTACAATGGAATATACGTGGCTACAGACGGAATTACGGAGACTTGAGAGCACTTCTGGAGAGGCACCAGCCCTGTTGTGTTTGTCTGCAGGAAACACTGCTGGGGAACGTTACCCCAAGGCCTCCAAGCAACTACAATATAGAGTTGTTCTCCCCAGCGCCCAACCCGGTACCTGGAACGGGACTGGCGGTGCTTGTGCGGAGAAACGTTGGCTACAGTAGATTTGCGGTAAACACCAGGCTGCAGGCTATCGCTTTCCGTGTCTACATTGGGAAACGTATGATAACAGTATGTAACGTCTACATACTACCAGGCGAACCCTTAGCCCTGCAAGATCTCAGCCTCTTAAGCAATCAACTCGCGAGGCCGGCCTTGATCCTGGGAGACGTCAATGCCAAGCACAAACTTTGGGGAAACGCCCGGAGCGATCGTCGAGGTGAAATTGTGGAGGACTTCATCGTCGCTTCTGATTTTTGTCTTCTGAACACCGGAGCCCCCACGCATTTTCACGTGCAGACTGGGACTTCCTCCGCCATCGACCTGAGTCTTTGCACTCCCGACATCCTTTCCGAATTTCAGTGGTCCGTGAGTAGCGATGCACACGGTAGTGATCATTACCCCGTCTTAATGCACTCGGTCCAAAACCAGCAGATGCTGATAGAACCAAGGTTTAACTTCAAAAAGGCCAACTGGAGAAACTTTGGAGCGCTGACGACAATGGAGGACCCAAATGAAGCTCATGGCGTGGATGAATTGGTTGACAGCTTTGTGAGTGCAATGCACGAAGCCGCCAACAGTGCTATTCCAAAGTCTAAAGGCGGTTGCCCAGTGCACCGCGTCCCGTGGTGGAACAATGACTGCCAGGCCGCTAATATCGAGAGGAAACGCGCATTGCGACGATACCAAAGAACAAAAGAACTAGCCGACAAGATCGCATACAATCGGGCTAGAGCGCGAGCTCAGATTATAAAAGACGTCGCCCGTAAGGTATCGTGGCAGAAATACGTCTCCACTCTCAACAGCGATACTCCTATGGCCAAGGTATGGCAGCGAGTAAAGAAAATGAGGAGAAAATGCAGTTATCGACGGCCGTGCCTAGAAGTTAATGGCGTTCTCACCTCAGACCCGGAGTGCGTGGCAGAAGCACTGGCCCGAAGCTTTTATAGTGTCAGTAGCGGACGACTCTACTCTCCTGCCTTTACAGTGCTGAAACAGCAACAGGAGCAGCAGCAGTTGGACTTCTCAACAAACTCCACCTACTCTTATAATGACCCCCTTACAATGGTTGAATTTTACAACGCCCTGAAGAAATGTAAAAATACCGCTCCCGGACCAGATGGTATCCATTACCGGATGCCCTCCCAACGCCCCCTTACCTTATTGTGGTGGGAGGGTTTGTGTGTTGTGAGGAGGAGTGAGGCTATGCTGTCGGGACCTCGGTCCTGGTGGGTGCAACCGCGGCAGACAGGCTCACTCGGAGCAGCCAGACAAAATGGGGGGCCATGGGAAGGCCCCCCATGTAAATAAAACCGGGCCCCCGCAGTTACGGGTTATAAAGTCCCCGGTTATCCCGGGCATACGTGGGGACTGCCACGGGCGGGGGCCGACGGTGGGAGAGATATTTATCTCTACTGGTGAATGTGCGCCCGCCTTAAGTGTGGAGACACACCAATTGTGCAATTGACCGCCCGGGGGTCCCCTTTCCGGCCTGAGCCAGCCTGGATAGGGAGGAGCAATCCTTCTGACAAAGGGGACCTTAAACAATGTGCTTGCTTCCAATGAAACTTCTTTTACTGTCCCTTCCCCGGCAACGACCCTGATTCAACCACGGGACTTTCATCCGACCGCCTCTCAACTTCAAGGGAACCCCCCAAAAGTGACACAGGTGCCACCAACATCGCAGAACTCTGCGAGTGGAGGTGAAGCAGCTGTGGAAAGTGAGACCTCTAAGAACCCACAACTGATACAGCGACTGCCGCAAACTGCTGTCAGTGAGGCGGAAACTAGGCCGCTTGAGAACCTAAACCTGACAGTAGAACCCTATGAGCCCCCTCTGAGGGTGGATGATTTGTATGGTCGAGGCCAGCCTCGCCGCCAAAATCGCCGTAACCGACGACTACACCACCTTGCCGAACCTGTGTCCACAAATGAAAATCAAAATCAGACCTTACCAACGGAATACAAAAGATTTTTTACTCTTAAAACTAAGAATGGAGCACCGATGAGCCACGTGGACGTAATCGCAGCAAATCGTGATCTGTGCCGAAGGCTGGGTGGCAGACCAGCAAAGGTGACGGAAGCTCGAAATGGTAGCCTCCTCGTAGAGGTCCGAAACCAGCACCAGAGCGCGTCTATCGCAGGCATTCGGACCCTCGCGGGAACCGACATTCAGGTCACCCCGCATGAGAGCCTGAATGAGTGCAAGGGCACCATATCTTATGCTAATTACCCACAATACAGTGATGAGCAGCTTTTGGAAGAGCTGAAGCAGTTTGAGGTGAAGGCGATTTACCGGATACGAAGGATGGAATATGGTGCTTTGGTCCCTTCCCGGATATACATCCTCACCTTCGACCGATGTAACCTGCCCCAATCAGTAGACATTGGATGGACGCGATGCTTGGTGCGTCAATATATACCGAAGCCTCGCCGCTGCTTTAAGTGTCAGGCCTTTGGACACGGAGCAAAGTCCTGCCGTGCTCAAATTGGCGTGTGTGCCAACTGTGCTGAACAGCAACACGAAATGCCTTGCACTGGCTCCCCGAGGTGTGCAAATTGTGATGAGCAGCACCCTTCTAGCTCCCGAAACTGTTATTACTATAAGCTGGAAGAGGAGATTCTGGCAGTACAAACAAAAGAAAAGATTAGCTACGGCGAAGCCAAGCGCACTGTTAGCAGCAGGTTTGTACGCCCCCGTGTAACATATGCTGGAGCGGTGCGAGCAACCCAAGAGAGACCGCTAAACTCCATTCCTGCCCTTCTCGGTGGACGACGCGGGAGTGCTGATCCTGTGAGACAGCAGCTGGGACCGGAAGGCCCTACGAGAATTATAGACGTAGAAGAGCCACGGCCACTCAGAGAATCCAGGAGCAGCCAGACAAGCGCTCCCACAGCTGCAGTAGAACCATCTCCGGGTGAGCAGGAAGAACCATTGAGGGCAATTCCATCTATCGTAACCTCCCGGAAACGTATGCAAAGCAGCGCCTCACCACCTCAAAATAGTACTGTAACTAAGATCCTTAAAATCACTGAAGTCACCCAGCCAAAGGCAGGGGTCCCCCTGAGTCGGGCCACCCATGATAGACGCGAACCAGCGCGGGAGTCGACAGGCATGTGCAAGATAGCCCCTGAGCCGCCGCCTGTCGTGACTAGGAAGCCCCGCCCTGCTGTGCGGGAGCCCGGTCGCCCGAGTGTGGTGGAGGTGGGAAACAGACGTGACCTTTCAGCTCCTCGATCGGGTGCCCACGGGTCGGGGGGCAGCGGGACTGAGCTCTTACCTCATGTGGTATCGCAACGCGTGCGATCTCTGGAACGCGTTATAACCGTCCCAGAGGATGTTGCATCCCACTTGTTAAGAAAATTCCCCGCCCCGCCAAACCTTCCAACCAAACCTCCTCCTACAGTGCCTATACACTCATGGGACGACAGACCTGACGACCCTTCATCATCCAAAACGGGATGTACCTCACAGCAGGAACTTGAAAGGAAATCATACCCGTGTAAAACCAAAGTAAGCAAACCATGAACACCTTTATCCAGTGGAACATACGAGGATACCGCCGTAACTACGGTGACCTCAGAGTGCTCATTGAAATGCATCAGCCTATCTGTGTTTGCCTACAGGAGACCATTCTTGGAAGCCTTCAACTCGCCCCTCCGTCAAACTACAATGTTGAGTTTTTCTCGCCAATACCCGACCCAGTGCCAGGAATGGGACTGGCGGTTCTGGTGCGTGGGGACGTTGGGTATAGTAGGGTGACCCTGAACACTAGGCTGCAGGCTCTAGCCCTCCACATGTGCATCGGACGACGTATGGTGTCTGTATGCAATGTATACGTTCCACCTGGAGACCTTCTCAACTCGCAGGACATCACTCATATTAGCAGCCAACTAGATAGGCCGGCATTTATACTCGGAGACCTCAACGCCAAACACGTGTACTGGGGTAACGAGAGTACTGACCGACATGGCAGGGCGGTGGAGGAGTTCCTTGCTTCCACTGACTTTTGCTTACTGAACAGCGGAGCACCGACACACTTCCATGTCCAAAGCAATACCTCATCTGCCATAGACCTTAGTCTGTGCTCGCCAGAGGTCTACCCAGATGCCCAGTGGACCGTCGCCGAAGACACGTATGGCAGTGACCATTATCCCATTATAGTAAACATGCAGCAACGCCACCCTATCTCCATGGAACCGCGCTATATACTGAGGCGGGCAGATTGGAGAACTTTCGAGGCTTTGTCGCTGATGGAGGAACCCAATGAGACCCTAAACGTGGATGCCTTGGTGGGTCAGTTGGAAAGAACCCTGCATGCTGCTGCTAATGTTGCTATCCCTCAATCAAGAGGAGGGCCACCAAGACATTGTATACCTTGGTGGAATGGTGAGTGTGCAGCAGCAAACGCTATACGGAAGCGAGCCCTTCGAAAATACCAGCGGACGGGAGAAGTAGCGGATAAGATTGCGTACAATCGAGCGAGGGCCAAAGCCCAAAATGTGAAAGATGAAGCTCGGAGGATGTCCTGGAAGAGATATGTATCAACCTTGAATACAGACACCCCGATGGCGAAAGTATGGCAGCGCTTTAATAAGATGAAAGGAAGGTATGGCTCCAGGAAACCGTGCTTGGAGATTGACGGCACTCTCACTGCAGATCCAGGACGTGTAGCGGATGCCCTGGCCCGGAACTTCTCTCGTGTGAGCAACGGTTGCTCATATCCTCCTGCTTTCCTAGCGCTGAAGCGCCAGCAAGAGTGCCAGGCACTTGACTTCTCCACGAATGCCATGCTGTCTTACAATGACCCCCTCACTATTACTGAACTATACTATGCCTTAAAGAAGTCAAAAAATACAGCACCTGGTCCTGATGGCATCCACTACCAGATGTTGAAGAGAATGCACTCTACAGCAGTCTGTCACCTCTTATATATTTATAACAAAGTATGGAACGCGCATATGTATCCACGCCAGTGGCGCATTGCAACAGTCCTGGCCTTTGCAAAACCAAATAAACCCCTTTCTAACCCGAATAGTTACCGCCCTATTGCTTTAACCAGCTGTATTGGCAAATTGATGGAGAGAATCGTCAACATCCGGCTCATGAGATGGTTGGAGTCTGAAGAATTGATAAACCCTGTTCAGTTTGGTTTTCGACCGCACCGAGGGACAACAGACGCTCTGGTTCGTCTCCAGAACTACCTGGTGGCCAATCTCGCCGAGCGCCGCCAGACTCTGTGTGTCTTCTTTGACCTGCACAAGGCCTATGACACTGCGTGGAGATACGGAATTCTAAGAACTTTGCACGGATTCGGACTCCGCGGTAATTTGGCCATGTATGTGCAGGAATTTCTAAGAGAAAGAACTTTTCGCGTCAGAGTTGGCACAACGTTGTCTTCGCTGCAAGTGCAACACGAGGGCCTACCACAGGGCAGTGTAATGAGCTGCACACTCTTCAGCGTGGGCCTTAACGAGATTACATCTGTATTGCCTCCCGACGTGTCGGCGTCTCTATATGTGGATGATTTCATGCTTTACTCTTCATCTGCACACCTGCCAGCCTTGAGCCGTAGGATGCAAATGACTATCAGCCGTGTAAACAACTGGGCTACAGAACATGGTTTTGTTTTTTCCCCGGATAAGACTGTTGGTCTGCACTTCCAGGGGCGTAAGCGCTGCAACCCTCCGCGGCTGGTACTACAAGGAAGGATAGTAAGCTTTGTTCATAGTGCCAAATTCTTGGGAATGATTGTGGACGATAAGCTGTCATGGAAACCTCACTTGAACTCTCTCAAGCTTGAGTGCACCCGGCGAATGAATATACTGAAATGTCTATCTGGTTTGTCATGGGGGGCAGACAGGGCTACGCTGCTCAGGCTATACAGGACGCTCATTAGAAGTAAGATGGATTATGGATGTGTTGTGTACCAAAATGCCAGGGAAACTAACCTGGCAAAACTAGATCCTCTGCATCATACCGCCCTCCGACTGTGCACTGGCGCTTTTCGCACTTCACCGGTGGCTAGTTTGTGTGTGGAGAGTGGCGAGCCCCCTCTCTGGGCACGGCGGCTTATTTTGAGCCTGCAGTACCTGGCCAGACTGGAGCAGCTCCCTCTATCCCCAACTTGGATGAGCGTACACGCACCTTTGGGACGATATCTGCGCTTTCCATACTTCCTTCCTTCATCCATGAGCTATCATGTGCTGGTTCAGACCATGCAGCTGGATGGTATGCGAGTGTGCCCCTGTATTCCTGATAGCACCCCAACCTGGCGACTGCCAATAGAGACTTTCTGCACTGGGTGTCGGCTGCCCAAGAAGCTTTCATTGCCGGCTAACGCCATTAGAGGCCTGTTTCTTGAACATGTTGTTGACCAGCACGCTGCGTCAGTGAAGATCTACACCGATGGCTCAAAGTCTGGCAACGCTGTAGGGTGCTCCGCTGTCTCGGGTGAGGTGGTAAGAGCTGGAAGACTTCTCCCGGAGACCTCTGTGTTCACTGCTGAACTGTATGGTGTCGTGCAGGCTCTGCAACTCATAGAGGAACATCCAAATTACCACTTCACTATTTTCACGGACTCAAAGAGCATCATAGATGCTATTCAAAGCTATGCAAGCAGCCACCCCGTTATTGGTGAGATTTACGACGTGTTGATGCGACTTGTACGCGTCTCAAAACAGGTCAGGTTTTGTTGGGTGCCTGGGCACGTGGGTGTCTCGGGAAATGAGAGAGCGGACACTGAAGCAAAATTAGCGGCCGCCGCTGAGGGAGACACTTTGAATGCATCTGTGCCCTGCCGTGACTACTACCCTATAATTAAGGCAGCAGTAAGAGGATTATGGCAACAGCGGTGGGCTGCCGAGAATAACAATAAGCTCTGGAAGATTAAAAACACTGTGCGTGAATGGACCTCGTCCAGCTGCCGTAGCCACCGGATGGAGGTGGCTTTGTGCCGTCTGCGGATTGGTCATACGAGACTTACGCACATCTACCTCATGGAGCGGCTCCCCCAACCGCTCTGTGAGCGATGCAGGGTTCCTTTGACCGTTGAACACTTCCTTGTCGTGTGCCCGTTGCATGCAGGTGTCCGGCGCGCGTGCTTTCCACGTCTGCGCGGTAATGATCCGGATACAATGATGCGCAGCATTCTGGCGGAACCTGAGCGTGCCCCTTTCCATACTGATGCACTGAGAGCGTTTATTGAATCGTGCAATATACTTTCAAAAATTTAATTTTGTGATGAAAAAATAAATTTCAAGCCTTGCTATCTTAATGATAAACTGTAATACGGCCGAGCGCTCCCACGTGATGCCCAACGGGGGTTTCAGCGTGGGTACGGCGCTCGGCCGTAAAATGGGTGGGCAGCTGAAGCCCCCTGGGGCTCGGCTGCCCAATGAATGCATATGTAACCTGATTTTCTGTTTTTTTTTTTTTTTTCTTCGGAATAATTCCGGGGACTTAATACTTTGATTTAATTACTGAACTGGTGGAGCGGTTGTGTTTGTAGCAACTGAATTTAATTTGAGCTTATCATGACTGACTTTGTGTTGTGTTTGTGGCTGCAACGTCTAACCTGTTTGCGTATTCTTAAATATGTTACATGGAGCTCCGTGATGGCGATTAATGGTTTTTTTTCTTTTGTACCACAACGGTGATGTGACCGATAGGTCGATAATTGTGACGCGAGACCTTCGGCGCGATATAGTAGGACCTACTGAAGCGCTAGCAAATTCATGGTACTACTACTACTACTACCTACCATTACCGGATGTTGAAGAAAATGCATACTACAGCCATTAAATTCTTGCTATATATTTTCAATAAAATCTGGATCACGCATACATATCCTCAACAATGGCGCACATCATTAATCATGGCTTTTGAAAAACCCAACAAACCTCCATCCAACCCTGACAACTACCGACCCATTGCCCTAACTAGTTGCCTTGGAAAATTGATGGAGAAAATGGTCAATGCGCGACTCACCAGATGGTTAGAGGCGGAGGAGCTACTGAACCCTGTCCAATTTGGCAGTCGGCAGCTTCGAGGGACCACAGACGCTCTGCTCCGCTTACAGAACCACCTGGTGGCCAACCTTGCCGAGCGTCGCCGAACCATGTGTCTTTTCTTTGATATGCATAAAGCTTATGACACCGTGTGGAGATATGGAATACTTAAGACACTACATGAGTATGGACTCCGTGGTAACATGGCCCTGTATATTCGAGAATTTCTTGGTGAAAGAACTTTCCGCGTTAAGGTTGGTGGCACCCTCTCTTCCTCGCAGTTGCAGTGCGAAGGTTTACCGCAGGGCAGTGTTATGAGCTGCACACTGTTTAGTGTCGCCTTAAATGGTATCACCTCCACCTTGCCTCCCGGAACGGTTGCCTCCTTATATGTGGACGACTTTATGGTATACTCTTCATCAACACATCTTCCGGCTCTGACGCGAAGAATGCAATTAGCCATCAATAACGCTAATAAGTGGGCTCAGGAACATGGCTTCAACTTTTCACCCGAAAAAACCGTTGGACTTTACTTCCAGGGCCGTGGCCGTAGTGATCCCCCACAGCTCACACTGCAGGGAAGACAAGTGAGTTTCTCACACAGCGCCAAGTTTCTGGGGGTGACGCTTGATGATAGGCTCTCTTGGAAGCCCTACCTAGCCACCCTCAAGGCTGACTGCGTCAGAAGGCTGAACTTGCTAAAAAGCCTGGCCGGCCTGACGTGGGGGGCTGACAGGATGACCCTACTGAGACTATATCGTACTCTTATTAGAAGCAAAATAGACTACGGCTGCATAGTGTATCAATATGCTAAGGCGACTTCACTTTCGAAGCTGGACCCTGTGCATCATGCTGCTATCAGAATCTGCACTGGCGCGTTTAGGTCGTCCCCTTCCAGCAGCTTGTGTGTGGAGAGCGGTGAACCTCCTTTACGGCACCGACGTGTGCAGCTGACCCTTCAGTACTTGGCGCGGTTGGAACAAGTCCCCTTGTCTCCTGCATGGACCAGCGTGCATGCGCCATTAGGCCGACATCTGCCTTTCCCTTACTTTCTGCCCTCATCGGAAGATTATTCGGCAGTCGTGGCTGCAATGCAGCTGAGGCCAATGAGAATACAACCAGTGTTCTTGGAAAGTTTTCCCACGTGGCGTGTCCCAATCGGGAGTTTTTGTCCGGGATGTCAAATGCCTATGAAGGATTCTATGCCTACACACATACTAAAGGGGATCTTTTTGGACCATATTGCCGAAAAACATGCCCGTGCGATGAAGTTCTATACCGACGGCTCAAAGGTGGGAGACGCTGTAGGGTGTGCCGCTGTGTCGGGGGAGCTGGTGAGCGCCAAGAGATTGCTCCCAGAGTCGTCCATTTTCACTGCGGAACTTTACGGTGTGCTGGAGGCCCTCCGACTAATTAAACATTGTGTGTATGATACTTTTGCTATTTTTGTGGATTCAAAAAGTGTGGTGGAGGCCACTCGAGAGCATAATAGCACCCATCCGCTCGTTGGTGAGATCGTCATGAACTTAATAAATTTAACACGTGAGCGTAAATCTGTGACGTTGTGCTGGGTGCCCGGCCACGTAGGAGTGTCTGGCAATGAAAGAGCTGACCAGGAGGCTAAACGGGCCGCAGAGGCAAACGAGGAGACTCTAAATCTGATGGTTCCTTTCCGAGATTATTACCCTCAGATCAAAGCGGCAGTGAGAGAACGATGGCAGCATGAATGGGACAACGCTGCTAACGATAACAATAAATTAAGAAGCATTAAACCCACTATACGTGAGTGGATATCGTCCAGTTGTCGTGGTCGCCGGTTAGAGGTGATGCTTTGTCGCCTCCGTATTGGCCATACGCGGCTAACACACGGGCACCTGATGGAGCGGCTACCACAGCCGCAGTGCGAACGGTGTCGTGTGCCTTTGACTGTAAAGCACTTCCTCGCGGAGTGTCCCCTGAATGCTGTTGCCAGGAATCTGCATTTTCCGCACCTTCGCGGGTGTGCACAGGATGTTTTGACTGGAATACTTGGGGAGGCTGAGCGGTCAACTTATAATGTGACAGCGCTGCAGTCGTTTATTGGAGCGTGTAATCTGTCTTCAAAAATCTAGCCTGAAGATTCTACGCATGGTAATGCGATGTAAACACTGAACTGTAAAATGGCCGGGCGCGCTGCGCAATGCCCCTGGGGGTTTCAGCGCGGGTAAGGCGCCCGGCCATAATTGGGTGGGCAGCTGAGACCCCCATTAGGGGGTTAGGCTGTTGCTCAATGTGCAAACTGTGCATGTACCTTAAGATGATTAGATGAACTGATTGAACCCTAAGCATGAGGAGTATGGTATTGAACTAGCAGCTCCTTTATTACTGCCGCTGCTACTACTACTACTGTCACCAATGAAATCAAGTGTTGTTCAGATCACGCTCGTGGCTGTCGCGTCTTTGTTTGTTTAATAGTTGCTGTGACTTGCGGTGCAATGTTTGTGGCAGTAAGACCTCGAAATTTGAGAAGTGGAGACAACCTGAATTGCGAGACCTTCGGCGCGACATAGTGCAGGCACTGAAGCGCTAGCAAATTGATGTTATTACTACTACTACTACTCGCTTCCTCTCTTCTGTCTCGCTTGATGGAAGAGCGAGCGCGTCATGCCGCGACGTTTGTACTCAAGTTCATTTGTTCCTCTTCGCTTCTAACACCGTTCAGGGGACCACTACTATTGCATGTATGGGAATTTTTATAATTGTAATTGTTTAACCACCGTTGCCGCTAACAACCGATCCGCGCACGGAGACACGGTGGCAAATTAAATTTTAAATACGATTCTAAGTAAATTTGTAAATAACATCAACTCCCCCTCAGGAGGATACACCTACTGTATCTATGGGAAATAACGCGCCCAGGGGGATTATGCGAGATCTCGAGCTAAAGGTTAGGTAGGCGTTCTTTTTGTTGAAATGGAATGTTTTCTGTTATGTTACTATTTTTTTGGTTCACTGCTGTCTTGTTTTTCAGCACCTACTACTTTCTTCTTCAACTTTTATTTTGTTTCATGAACTTCTTTCTCAACTTACTGTTTCTATGCACCTTGTACATAAATTCCGCGTGTCCTCTTTCTCCATACTAAATGGTGCCTTCCTTCTTCCCCTCTTCGGAACGTTTTTGCTTCGGTTAGGGAGGCTTAAACTAATATCTAATTTAATCCGCAATGACGCTTTTGAGTGAGCGTCACTGCAGCAAAAGTGCTGGTGTAACTCTCGAGTGTATTGCTGATCACAGGTCCCCTCAGGGGGATACAATTATTGTATCTATGGGAACTAGCGCTCCCAGGGGGACAATGTGAGGGCCCGAGCTAAAGGTTAGGTAGGCTTTCTTTTTGTTAAAATAGAATAGGTTTTGTTGTGTTACGGACCATCTTTTTTCGGTTCACTGCTGTCCTGTTTTTCACCGCCTACTACTTTCTTCTTCAACTTTTTCTTGTTTCATGAACTTCTTTCTTAGCTTTCTGTTTCTGTGCCCTTTCTGCATAGATTCCACGTTCCCTTAACTCCATACTAAATGGTGCCTTCTTCCTTCCTCTCTTTACATCTCATTGTTGAGGATAGGGAGGCTTAAACTAACTAATAAACTAAACTGCTGATCACAGGCGCATATTCATTTTCTATACTGTAGGTTGATGCATATCATTGTTGTAATCTCGCCGCTTTTGTTCAGTTACCGTATTGAAGTATAATCTTATTCTCTGGGAATACTAACGAGAGACACTGAGCTGCGAGCGATAGC
Organism: Morinoia aosen; assembly: GCA_030386875.1. NCBI lineage: Eukaryota > Metazoa > Arthropoda > Malacostraca > Amphipoda > Talitridae > Morinoia > Morinoia aosen. The sequence goes on from CM059559.1 coordinate 17,679,194, forward strand.
CAATGGCAAAAAATGCTTAAAAATATTTGTGAATGTTTACATTTCGAACTGTAACAGGTGTCTTTTCGAGTAAAATGTCAGTTCTTTAATTGGTTGTTTGCTAATTTATTAGCCGCTTGTAATTGTAATTTATTGTAATTGAGATTTTCATTCATGCACTCAACCTCTCCTCAGAGGGATACACCTATTGTGTCTATGGGAATTAGCGCTTCCAAGGGAAATATGCGAGGGCCCGAGCTAAAGGTTAGGGAGGCCTTTTTTTGTTTTTGTTGAATAATAATAATAATAATAATAATTAACTCATTTAACGACAGCTTCGGTCATGGACTATTTAGCTGTCGCTTTGGCGAATTTGCCAAAGTCACAATAGAACACGTGTCCTCCACAATTTCAGAAGATTATCAATTGTTACACCGTACGCATCTCGTTCTAGTGTTTGGTCTTTGCACTTATTCCGGGAGGTTTTATTTACGAAGTGTGCATACAAGTTGAAGATTATTAAACTGACTCTTAACGGGTCGCGCTATGTAAATGTTGCACCCTTGAGTAGTTATTACTGTGGTCATCAAGACCGTCATTACGACAATAGCCACCATGAACTCTGTTTTAGGTGTCACATCCCTGGATTAAAACATCTCAATCCCGAATTATCCGAGCTCATTGGGCAGCCAAACCCAAGGGGGTTTCAGCTGCCCACCCATTTATGGCCGGACGCCTTACCCACGCTGAAACCCCCGAGGTACCAACGCAGCGCGCCCGGCCATATTGCTAGGAGTGTCGACTTTTACATCAAACTCCAGGTTAACATCCGTTCCATCTGGACTCGTCACTTTTGGTCACATTCACCTTTACAAATTCCCGAAGACGTTTGTTTCCTTCACGAACTCCAGCACTTTACCGATTGGTCCTCCGTCACATAATAGGTTATTTGCATCAACGTTTCCTCTGGCTCTCGATCTGAAAACTCGCTCTCTTGTCTGCTGCAGCGCGGTACATTCCTCGATGATATGTTTGACAGTAAGAATCTCTACTCCACACCATCCGCAGATAGGTCGTTGTCCAAGAGCCTCCGAGTCATAGAGATAACTATGCGTTAGTGCAGTATGCTTCAGTCGTAGCCTGTTGATGACAACCTCTTCCTGTCGTGTCAATCTGCTGTCACTCTTCTTCCATCTTCCAGGGCTGGTTTTTATAGATCTCATGTCTCCTCGTTCTTGTTGCCACTCCATATTCCATATTTCGTACGTCCTTCTCCTAATCACCGGGAACCAGTCGTTGTAAGGAATCAGAACAAATTCAGCCGGTCTTCTTGCTGCTTCTCTCGCCGCCAGGTCTGCGGGCTCATTCTCTGTTATGCCCACGTGTGCTGGAACCCAACAGAGAGTAACATTTTTCCCGTTCTTGGTAATATGGTCCATCTCCAGCATTATTTTCCTTAAAAGTTGGTTGTTTTCTGTATAATTATCGATTGATTGTACGGCGCTCATTTTGTCGCTGCATATGACGAAATTCTGAGACTGTGTTTCTTTTATAATATTGAGGGCGAGTTTGATGGCATGAAGTTCGGCAGTCATTACGCTTGCCACATTTGGGGGGCCCGAGCTAAAGGTTAGGTAGGCTTTCTTTTGTTAAAATAGGATAGGTTTTTGTTGTGTTACGGACCATCTTTTTTCGGTTCACTGCTGTCCTGTTTTTCACCGCCTACCACTTTCTTCTTCAACTTTTTCTTGTTTCATGAACTTCTTTCTTAGCTTTCTGTTTCTGTGCCCTTTCTGCATAGATTCCACGTTCCCTTAACTCCATACTAAATGGTGCCTTCTTCCTTCCTCTCTTCGATACGCTCTATTTTTGCAGCGGTTAGGGAGGCTTAAACTAACTTATAATCTAATCTAATCTTGCCACATTTGGGAGAGTAACAGTTCTGATGACGCTGCCCATCACGGCTGCTGCTCCAACTCCTGTCGGTGACTTTGACCCGTCTGTGTATATGATTTTATGCATTCGATATCGAATTATGTTGTCGCTGTGCATCTTCTTTACAATAGATGGGGCTATTTCTTCTTTTTTAGTCATCATATTCGCCATGTTTTTTTCACTTCAGGTCTTTTCAGCGTCCACGAGAATGATGATGGAGTGAAACACGGTTGGACTGGCTGTGTCGGAATGTCATATTGGTTAATAGCTTTGCGTATCCTCTGGGTGACTGGTTGCGATGTGGGTTTACGGCTGGTGAAGAACAATTCTAGATTAGTATTATTAAAACAACTGTATGCTGGGTTGAGAAAATGGCACTTGAGCTTTATAAAATATCGGAGTAGTAGGTCCTTTCTACGCAACTCTAAATGTTGGTTCATTGCAGATGATGTGGAGGTTTGTAATGGGGGTCGTTTTAAAAGCACCTGTACTGATGCGCATGGCTTCGTTTGCGACGACATCCAGTTCCTTCAGCGCCGCTGCACTAGCAGAGCCATACACTATGCTCCCATAGTCTATTTTTGGACGTATCAAGGCTCTGTATAATCTCAACAAGGTGTCCTGGTCTGCACCCCAAGCAAACGCTGATACAGATTTCATTAAGTTCAAGTCCTTTTTGCATTTAGCTATCGTCTGATGAATGTGCGTTATCCAGTTTAGTTTTCTATCCCAGTGAAGGCCAAGAAATTTTGTGCTTTCCACCGATGGTATGGGTTTTCCTTCCAGTTGTAACGTTGGAATGATTGCTGGTTCGGTCCCTTTATTAAACTGCATAGCTGTAGTCTTCGTTGAGGAGAGTTTGAATCCGTTTTTCATTGCCCATTTGGGGACTTTATTTATGGTTGACTGTAGAGTTGTTTGTACTTTAGTTCTGTCGAAGTCTGCAAATGCGATGAGGAGATCGTCCACGAATAATGAGCTGAACACTTCGGTAGAGATTTCTTCGGCCAATGAGTTTATTTTAATTGCAAAGAGGGTGACACTAAGGGTGCTTCCTTGTGGCGTTCCCGTGGCTAGATTTTTTGGTGAGGACATTTCTTCTCCTATTCTGACTTGAAATGTTCGATTACTGAGAAATTCTTTAACGAACTTCGGCAATCGGCCCCTCAAACCAGCGTCTGCTAAATCTCTCATTATGCCGTAGCGCCACGTCATATCATAGGCCTTCTCTAGCCATGTGAGGGCCCGAGCTAAAGGTTAGGTAGGCTTCCGTTTTGTTGTAATAAAATAGGTTTTTGTTTTGTTACGGACCATGTTTTTTTGGTTCACTGCTGTCCTGTTTTTCAGCACCTACTACTTTTTTCTTGTTTCATGAACTTCTTTCCTAGCTTACTGTTTCTGTGCACCTTGTGCATAGATTCCGCGTTCCCTCAACTCCATACTAAATGGTGCCTTCCTCTTTCCTCTCTTGGAACATCTTTGTCGTGGTTAAGGGAGGCTAAAACTTTCTTATATAATAATAATAATAATAATAATAATAATAATAATAATAATAATAATAATAATAATAATAATAATAGGCCTTCTCTAGGTCAAAAAACACCGGCATGACAAACTTGTTATTAGCCAGAGATTGTTGTATGTATGTATCTAGCCGGACAAGGTGGTCTACTGTTGCTCGATGTCTTCTAAAGCCACATTGTGCATTAGATAGGAGTTTATTGTTTTCAAGGTATTCCATTAGCCGTTTGTTGATCATTTTTTCATAAGTTTTTCATAAACAACTGGTTAACGAGATAGGTCTGTAGTTGATAGGGTTAGAGTGGTCCTTGCCGGGTTTTGGTATAGGGATAACTATAGCTCGTTTCCACGGCTGATACACGTATTCGGAAGTCCATAACTCGTTGTATATTTTTAGCAGGTATTGGTGGGCATTGGTCGGCATTTTCTTTATCATAAGGTTACTGATGTTGTCCGGTCCAGGTGTCGTGATCTTGTTGCTCTTAATGGCGGATGACAACTCTTGCATGGTGAAAGGTGCGTTATATGGTTCATTGTTGTTGCTCGTGAAGTCTATCGGAATCTGTTCAATTATTTGCTTGTATTGTAAAAATTGATTTGCGTAGTTACTGTCACTGGATATGGTTTTGAAAGTCTCGGCAAGTTTTTCTGTGATGGACTCCAGAGATGAAAATTGTACTCCTCCTTCGCTAAGCATTCTTATCTGTGTCTTGGCTCTTCCTCTGATTCTGTTCACCCTTTCCAGACGCTGCTGCTCGGCGTGTTGGTGTTGAGCGTCGAGACAGATTCTCTCCAGCTGCGCTGCTTTGCTTCTCTGAAAGTCCTCGTTGCTGCTGCTCTCGCTCTTTTCCACTTCACCTCATCTTCCACCAGTTCCGTTCTCTTATATATTCTATAGCATTTTTCCCTTTCTCGCCATGCAACCTTGCAGTCCTCTGTCCACCATGGCTTTGCGTAATACCGTCTTTTTTTATACTTCGGAATCCACCCATTAGCAGCGCTATTAAACCTCCTGTAAAGCTCGACTAATGCTGCCTCCGGATCGTCTGAAATCTGCAGTTCCTGGACATCTTTCCACGCTTCATCTTCTCGATATCGCCTCCAGTTGCCCTTTCTGAAGTTCCACCCCTCTGCTTCAACACGTCCGTCAGCTTGGCGCACTGATAAAGTTAGCGCGATCGGGAAGTGGTCGCTGCTTAAAACTGAAGGGAGCGCAGTAAATTTTATGTCCGGCGTAAGGTCAGGGGAGGTTAGGGTGAGGTCAATTGCTGTTCCTGAAATATGGGTTGCTGAGTTGTCATTGATCAAGTTGAAGTTGCCTTTTGAAATAAAATTTGGTATCGATCGTTCTCTACGGTCAATGGTTTTGTTCCCCCAATCGCTATGATGGGCATTGAAATCTCCCATCAGGATGACAGGTTTTGGCATTGCTTCAATAGTATCCAGCAGTTCTTCGAGGTTCATGTCTGCTCTTGGTGGCAGGTATATAGAGGCTACTGTAATAACTTTGTAGTTACCAAGACACACTCTTGCTGCTATAATTTGGGCTGGGGAATGGAGTTCAATTTCTTGAGTCGGTATTGACGAGTGTATATACAGAGCTACTCCTCCATGGTATCTATGATTGTAGTGGCCCTGCTTGCAGAGACCATTGTATCCCTGTATTGGCGACACAAACTCATTTCCGTAGAATGTCTCTTGAACACCTATCACCGCTGGTTTATATGTATCAATGAGGTTGATTAGGTCTTCTTTCGAAGTCGACATTCCTTGCAAATTCCACTGGATGAACCTGATTACCTCTACTGCCATCACCTCCATTTGCGTCTGTTGCCCTCATTATTATATGGGCCAGACTTTTTTCCTTCCTCTCGGCCTCTGGGAGATCTCCGTCGGTAATTTTCTCCCAAATTTCGACGCAATCGCTGGCCTGGCAATCCTCGCACTCTCGGGCGACTGGACTTCCTTAGTTGTTCTTCGTAATTATTTCGGTCTACCTCTTCTTCTGTTCCTTTTAAGTCTCTCCTATATTCATCAAAAATCTTTTTTGTTTCTCTCACGCGTGATTCTCTATCTTTTTCATGGGTAGGTGGGTTACGATTCAAGTTAATTTTCGCGGTGTAGAGTCTACCTGTATCAGGGCTCTCGCACACCACCTCCGTCTCTCTCTGCGTTCCCTCGTCAGTCATGGACCACCTCCGACTCCGGCCATCGTCTCCCTCATTGACCCTTTCAGTTCTTTTCCTGCTTTGTTGTGGTTCTGATGCTGATTCTTGATCGTCCGCACGGTTTCTTTTCTTACTGTGGTTTTTATTATGGTCGATGAATGTCGTTACTGCCCTCTTGTAGTCCATTGAGAAGTTGGGGTGTCTTTGATTGAGTAGTATTCTGGCTTGCCCTTTTGATACTCGCTCTTTACTTTGTATTATCAGAATTTCTTCCTCAATTGCTCTCAGCCGACAACTCCTTGCTCCAGTCACATGCCCCTCACCGCAGTGATGGCACTTGGTCTCCTCTGATGTGCACTCTTCCATTCCGTGCCCTGGAGAGCTGCACTTGGAGCAAATTTGTTCACCTTGGCAATATTTTACTCCATGGCCGTATTCTTGACATCTTTTACATAGCATGGGTCTCGGCTTTATCTCATACACTCGGGATCTTGCTTGTTCTCTTGGGATGTCAATGTATTCTGGAAGGATAGTTTGTCTGAAGGACACCATTACAGGTTTTGCTGGCTGGTTTCTAGGTTTTATCCATGTGGCTTGGACTGCTTCTTGCGCACCACATTTATCCAGTAGTCCTTTCTTGAATACTTCAAAGTTGTTTAAATCATACTCGTACACATAAATGAGGCCTTTCTGAACTGCATAGTCAAGATTTTCTTCTACAGTGACAGGAAGTTCATTTAACTGTTGCATCTGCTTCATTTTTCTGCTTTGGGTTGCATCACACACTTCTACAGTGAATACGGTTTTGTTTCGGGATCTTATTGCTTTTGGTTTACTGCCGAGATGTTGAGTAACGCACCTTTCAAGCAGCCAAGGCGACATTTTTCTTCTGTGAATTTCATTCATTCTACAGTCAAAATGGGTGATAAACTTATCGGACACTGGTACTCGTTCTGGCTCCTGTACGCGCTCCTTAATTTGCTTTGCTCTTCTTATCGTGACCTTTTCTTTTTCTATTATCTGCAGTATGCTTCTCTCCTCCACTTCCTTGTCGCACAGGATGCTGCCGGCTGCAAGAGGGCCTCCACAGTGGGGACACTTCAGTTGATCTGAAGTGCAGTTTGGGGCGGAGCGGCCCACCTCAGCGCACTTCCTGCATACTAGTGAGGTGTTGCGGCATCGCTTGGCGGTGTGTCCATATGCTTGGCAGTTGTAACACATCATGGGCTTGCTGTTAAATGGGTAGACCTTAGTATCCTGTCTTTCTCCCGGGATGTAGATGCTGTATGGGACAGTTGGTTGTTTGAATGTTATCAGAAATGCTTGAGTTTCGGGGTTTCTTGGTTTTATGAAGGTCGCTTTGATGACTTCCTCCACGTTATAGTGTTCTTGAAGGCCAGACTTGAATTCCCCAATATCAGTTATTTCGAAGTCACTGATGTATATCAGACCCGTAGAGTGATTGAATCTGTTGTACTCTGCCGTCTGGCACGGTGCATTCTCCACGCGTGTCAAGCCAACAATCCTCTCCGCCTGCACCACGCCTCGCACCTCCACCACCACCGTTTCGCGGCCCATCCTAAAGATCCTATTGGGTTTTGTTCCACTTATCGTTTCAATTTGGTCTTCGATGTTGAATGGGTTAATTGTTCTTTTTTTCCCTGCCTCGAATGTCACTGAGAAGTATTTTGGATAGTATTTTTTGTCCGTCAAAACTAGAGGGACGTACTTTCTTTTCTTGAGGCTTTGTCTTTCTTCGTAGTGTGTCCTGCAGGTACGTCGGATTGAGCCAACAATACTGCCTGCTCAATTTTCTTCAGCTGCTCTTCAATTTTGGTTTCTTCGTTAGTACTCTGTTCAGTAGTCTTGGTTTTGTGCTTTTCCACCTCTCCATCGATCATCAGAGCAATTGCTCCTTCAATCCTCCTTCTCACACTTTGAATCCGGTTTACTTGCTCCATGTCGCACTGAGATTCTCCGCTGTCTTCCCCGTCTCGCAGCTGACGCTGTGGGTCCTCCATCTCCACCAGATGGACCCCCGCCGGATGCTCCTCACTCATTTGAAATTAGTTTCAGGGGGTGGGTCCCCTTGATAAATCAAGGGGGCCGACTTTTATTTTCCAAGTACACTCACAGAATTGTATCTAATTTTAAATACACAAAAACAAAAAATACAAAACCCAGATGTTAGTGGCCCCCCGTTGGTTCTACCCACTGACAAACAATTTAATAAATAAGCTTGTAAACACTATGTTGTCAATTTACATAAACAGTATGTAGCGAGTAACTACTCCAAATGGGTATACTAACAGTACCACCTCGGGAAGGTGTGGGTAGGCTGGAATACTTGCTATGTGCAAGTAATCCTTATCATATCCTTGCCTATAGACTATTCCCTTCACGAAACGTAGATGATAATAACGCAGTTCGGCACCAGTAAAATTGGTTGAGGGAACAGTGAAATTTCCGAAATAAAACGTTTTGTTATGTTGAGGGACACCTTTTTTCGATTCACTGCTGTCTTGTTTTTCAGTACCTACTATTTTATGCTCGAACTCTTATCTCGTTTCATAAACTTTCTCAACTTATTATTTCTATGCCCCTTGTACATAGAATCCTCATTCCTATATCTCCATACTAAATAGTGCCTTCCTCTCATCGGAGCGCTTTTTTTAGTGGTTAAGGGACTCAGTGAGGGGAGACGAGCATTTATTCAAGATTCTCCAAATCTTTTGGAACGTATACACACATTCAGCGTACTAATCGATCGAGCTTGTACAGAAAAATAAGGCATAAGCATGCATGTGTGTAAAATATCACACATTCGTAGGAATATGAGCGATGCTTCTTTGTCCCTGGTTTATCGTTTTACTAGATTTTTGTGTAAGAATCTGTAAGCTCTGCATAATAGAAAATGGAACCTGCTTCAGAAGTAAGCTAACACCATCTAAAACCTATAACGAGAACAAGAGATAAACAATCAGGACTTGCAAGTTATACTCGCCGCAATATTTTCCTAACTTAAATAGCAAAATACGCAGCATCGTCAGCTCTGATCTGGTCAGAATACATTTCACGGACAACAGAAATATTCTTAACCGAAACAAACGTAACCGTTTACAATACGTCTTCAATTCCATTCAACTATTTGGTTAAAAAAGTCAAACAAAATCTTACATGCTAAAATTCCTAAAACGCAAACGCACTTATATTCAGTGGTACTATGACAAATACAGATAATAACGACAAAAAACCTGTATTATGAGGCTATGGCTCTCGTTCTTCACACAAGCTCTGACTGAAAACATCAAGTTGTATGTCCTCCTTACATTAGAACGTAGAAACTTCGCTGTACATGCAGCTAATTGGCAGTTTACCTCGATCCTCTCATGTTACACGCGTACAGTTGGCTAAGTTCTCCTGCTCCATGCTTTCGAGTATGTACCGTCAAATTTTCCCTTATTGAAACATTCCCTGAAACAAATCAGACCTGCCTTTCGTAGTCATTATTACCCACTACTTTCCCCACATTATTGCCCATGCCAGCTATATACCATACAAATGGCAAACCTACCAGTAATTCTACTACCTATCCTAACCCAAGGAGAATTCATGATGAATAAGAACGCAAAGGTTTAAAATTAAACTTCAGAAAGTAAATCAGAGAACTTGTAAAATAAAGCTTTCTCGATGCATGTGAGTAATAATGTACTTATAAAATAAAATCTTACGTTGCTCGCTTAACATAAAATTGACTATTCCCCGGTATTTAATTCCCACCCCATCCTAATTAAAAATTATTTGAAGTACAAAGAATGGCTCCTTAGAAGCGGCAATCTTTCGAGGCATCGCACGTTTTCACACGAAGTGTACCCTGTTCGCGAACACATTAAGGCTATATAGCGTGACTATCGTACTGTGAGGCCTGTCTACCTCAGGTTACACGCCTCTAAGTCCTGGCTTTAAATTCAAACGCAAACGTAAATTCAAATATGGACTTGACTATTTAAAATTAATAAATATACGAATGTTCATGGGCAGCCAACTATAGACGGTTGCCCGTAAAGTTCTCACACATACAATGTAGCACATAATCCCAATCAAAGAAGACGCGAGTGGAGCACTACTCAGTAATTAATAACTGTATCCTTAAGTTCATGAACAATGAACATCCTATGTAATACTTAACACTTGCTATCTAAAATTATTCTACAATAACAATAGTTCGTATATTTAGGTTTACTTCAATTCTCCAGGTTTAATGGTACAATTCTTCATTGTGATATTTAGTATTTTTATTGACAGAAAACGTCAAGTTCACCATTTTGAAATTACCTCGCTTTTCTCGAATTTTTGCTGTCTATATAGACGTTTTAGTTTTTGCTCAGAAAGCTCAAGTAGTCAGGGCTCTAAATCGATAAAAATGCAGGGGGGAAATTCGGATGGGAACAGCAGAACAACTCGCATGCTAATAATTAGTATCTTTTCACTGAATATGAGTTAACAGCAAGCATGAATTGTAGTTTTTGAAAACAGTACCCAAAGTCATGTTTCTAATACACTTCCATGCGATTGCAATACTTATTACTGGAATGAAGCTCTTGGTGTACTTTCTAAGCACGTTTTAGGAACCAATTTTCACCTATAAGGAGATCGTAATCGGTAAATTATGCCAGAAATTGAGTCTTTTCTGAAAATTACTGTCGTAAAATATTTTCTTCACTGGAACGTAATCAGCAAATTGTGCCCGAAATTTTAGCCTTTTTATAAAAATTCCCGCCGTAAAATATTTTTTTACTATTGTCATTTGAGCGCCCCAGGCAATTATTGTTGCTGGTACGCGAGTGTCGCCATGTGTCTGTGTCTTTAGACGCTGATGGCGTTAGGCACGTGCGCGGGGTCCAGCCATTCGTACTTGAGCTCTCGGTCCAAGTTGCGCATCTTCACTTCCAGGCTCAGCTTCGCTAAGTCATTCTCAAGTCTGCAAAGTAGCACAGAAATTAAATTCTTGTTAGCTTTACATATGATAAAGTTTAAAACAATGTTTTGGCGACAAAATGCTTTCAATGACACAATTTCTTTAGATTTAAAGTGAGCAAAAATATCAAATACTGGTATGGAGTCAAGAGCATGAAAACTGTTCAATACAATTTCTACAGATTTTATGTTAGCAAATATATCGAGTATTGAGTGGGAATCATTGGCATGATAAGTATTCATGATACACGGAAACGTTCAACCCTTTAACGTCAGCATTTTGTACTCATATTACCGTTGCCACAACCACCATCACTAAACTGGCACCGGCATCATGTAGTCACCGACATCACAACGAGGAAGCAACTGCCCCTAGACAGTGAACTTCGAAGAACACATTAGGGCACAAATTTCACAAGGAATAAAATATATTCGAGCTGTTTATGAAAGTGGGTTTGAAAATCCACTTTGAGGGTAAAGGGTCAAAGATCATATGCTCACGATAAGAGCAACTCTAGACATCTGTGCACTCACTCCTGCGCGGCCTGCACTCCCAGCGGATCGTACATGTACTGCATCTCGAAGTCGCCGAGGGAGTTGGTGCCGCGTTTGGAGAGCAGCTTTGTGATGAGGACAATGTCGAGAGTCATACACTTATTGGGCAGCAGCGTCAGCAAGTCCTGGTCCGTGTACTCTTTCTGAAGGAGAACACGGCAATGGTTATAAATGTGCGAAAAAGAGATCAGGAACTTTTGGCCCCACAGGGAATTGTAAGACGCTCTTTTCTCGTCTATTTGAACGTGTTTCAAGGGAATGAAATTGCGATGACTGAGCTCAGCAAAACAGAATATCATTTTGTCTGACGTGCTGTGATTGAGCTAGCGTGAAATAGCTGAAGAGAAAGTTCAGTCCTATTAATTTTCACAAAGAAATAGAGTAAAATGATCCTGCATGTTTTTTTTTTAATCAAAATAAAGCCATCACTCTCTCAATGACAGTATGCTCGATGAGCGACATTGCGGCTATACTGTAGATTGAGGGCTTAGTCCCATCCTTTGAAGGCAGTTTTACCTCTGCCAAACCTCTGGCTGTTTTACAAGTGAGTTTGTTGTGATAAGCGCTGCAAAGGCCAGGTGTAGGAAATACACACCTTTTTTAGCTTTCTTTCGTACAATTGAATTTATTGATTATCGAAATGCTCAGGGTACACATGCAGTAATACGAATTTTGAGCCCAATTTCGTACCACGTTTAATTATATAGAGAGGAGGCGTATGATGCATGTATCACCCACACTCAATGATAGCGATGATAGTCCCAGAGTATTTTGGTACACAGTCCAAATGATGCCTTCCTCTTTTTGGGACGCCTTTGTTACGGCTAGAAAGGCTTAGACTAACATCTAATCGATTTAGGTACACATTCCTTGCGAATCTCGAGGGAAATCACGGATTGACCTCGGAAAAAATTAACACTCCCCGAAACAGTATCCCACCTTGCCTTTGTTATTAATTTCGAAGGAAATAAGATGTTAGCTTCGTAAAAATTTATACCTTCTACATGCGACCATTAACACACCTTCTCAGTGGGCGGAATTCCCATCAAGATACCGGGGTAGTTGGGCACGAAGGCGTACTGATCGTACTGCTGGAAATTAGAAGCCGCGTGCCCCAAGGAGCACGTGGCGATGATGGTCGTTGCGATAGGGATCACTTCAGACACGTCCGTGAATCCGACTAGAAGGAGGAGAGATTTGTAAAGATATTAATCAACAGTCAAGTATGAACGCTAAAGGGAATCAATTTTCCTCAAATGGTTATTCATTATCGAAGAAATGAATGCAGTTAATTGCTAATTTTTGAAACTGAGAATTGTTATCCCTTGTACACCGTGTTCAAGAGATTTTTTTAACCTCTCACATACGAGAGCGGAGTCCGAGTGCACAGGCCAAAATATGCCCACACTATGGATACTACACTCATTTACATATTTTCATTGACAGGAGCAACTTTTGTAGACGTGATCCAAGCTTATGCAGTTCTAGCACATTAAACGAATATTTGCTAACTATTAACACAGTTTTTTTCTGAATTTTATCAACCAAAGTCGTATTTCGCGCTGTTCACTCACCACACACTTCCAATTTTCACTGACCACACACGGAGCAAATTTTACGGACGCGACGTAAACTCGAGTGACATGGGTACTACGATACCCATGTGCGTGTATCACCTAAGGATCCTTACTTTAAAGTATTTTAAAATCCAATGATGAGCTTTCTGTATCATCTTTATTGGAAATAAACGGTTTTTCTTTTCTTTTTTTATAAAAGCGCATATGAAAAAACATGTAAATTGAGGTCTCAGAAGTATTTACCCAAAGTTTTTATGCAATTTTCAAGAAGCTAAGTCCCACTGAGAGCTGTCCACTCACCGTCATCGTCCCCCTGCACCCCATGGATCCCCACACCTCCCTCGGTGGTGGGGGTGACGAGCTCTCTACGCCACTGCTGCAACTCGGCGTCTTCGCGAACCTTTTCTGGTGAGTCTGCAAAAAAAAAATTATGAAAATTTTGCATTTAACAGATCTTTTTAACCCTACCCATTTGAACCACGTTATTTGAACCACAAATTTACATGAAAATTTATATGAGAATTTGATATTTTTGAAAATTTCGCCATACTTTGGTTCAACAATCCCTGCACCTGATGTAATTTTGTTCTTTGTTTTCATCGGTAAGCGCAAAAATAAACTGCAGAACAAGTCCTAATAATAGTGCCAGGTTTGTTCTGAAATGCATTCAATTTCTCACATGTTTTTAACTTGAGTTTTAAAACTAAATTTTTGACACCAGCCTGTTAGAGCGGCAGCTTCAATGAAGCCGCGAACATGTGTTTACATTCTGACAAAAATTAGAACATGAACATAAAAACGCGAAAATAAAGAAAAGCATAAAAAACATAAGAATATAACAACGAGTTAAAGCTTTATAAATGCGTGAACAACAAAAATTCACCACAGGGTCACAGCTAAAGGCCTTAGAGACATGGAAAGTAAAATTTCTTTACTTCTGACAGTTGCATTAAGTAGAAATAATAATCATGTACTCACAATTATTACTCAAAATGAAATTAGGCTTATCGGATTGTTGTCAATTTTTCATAAAGTAATCTCTTTTTACAAGAATTTGTTTCATTTTTCTATCAACGGGAGAACATGGAAAAGATAAACATCGTTTATGAAAATATGACTAAATTTAAAGATAAATTTGCATGAAAAACAGCAAAATTTAAAATTCCTGCTTTTAACACCAACGACTTGAGCAAGGCTTATATTTTTCCTTGTTAAAATAAACTTAGAAAATTTACTTTAAAAATATTTTTCTTGAGGGTCTCCAATTTTCCTAGTCCAACCAGAATATATAAAAATCTGGAAGTTTCAGTAACATGCAAAACATCAAAATATTGACATCTATTTATCAGAACAGCTAAAAATATAAGAACCTTTTTTTTCTTAGAAATATAATAAATCAATGTCTACTAAAAAGCGAAGGCAACTATAGAAGCTACTGTATAGGTCATAACCGATAGCACGAAGAAAACCCACAAGCTAAGAGAATAGAGTGTTTAACCCAGAGTGGACGTCAACCTTTTGGATATGCGTCCTCCCCATAATGAGTGTTTTACCCAAAATTGGACATCAACATTTTGGAAATGCGTCCTTCCCATAATGAGTGTTTTGCCCCAAATTGGACATCAACCTTATGGATACGTGTCCTCACCATAATGATGACTTAGCACTTTGGTGACGTATTTCTCGATGGCGTCATACAAAGGCACAGCGTCGTCCCGGTAGGGGTAGAAGGGCAGCACTTTGGGGTCGAGGACCCCACGCGCCTTCATCTCCTGCCTCGGGATGCCGTGCACATCAGCCCTCCAGGCGTTCACGCTCCTCGAGATGAGGGCAAATATGCCGGCCACGCCCTGCGTCATGCAGCGGTCCACCCAGCCTCCTATCGACACGAGCTTCTCGAGGCCACGTCTGCACCACAAATGAGATCATGAAACACTGGGCACAAAAAAAGGATGCCTTATTCCAATCAATCAGGCCTGATGCACATCATCTCGTACATTGGTTTATCAAATGCCTTATAACTAACACCAGGACGCAATGACGGTTACCCTCGGTCAAGCCGGTACTCATTTCCGACACTTGGGTGGAGTAGGGAATTGTGGCTGAGTTCTCCATTTTCCAACGGGGAGAATCACCGGGCGGCACTACCGGGATTCGAACTGCCGAGACCTTCCCGTGAAGGGAGAGTTCTTAACCACTCGGCCACGGACAAAGTGGTATGCACAAAGGCAATATGATATTTTCGAGTGCATTGTTCACGAGCCATAGAAAGAAAAATCAGCTGAATAAAAAGTGCTATAAAGAAGTTTTGAATGCAAAGTAACCTTTTTCAAAAATAATTTGATATTTTCAAACGCATCCTTCAGGTGACGTACATGGAAGAATCAACTCATAAGGAGTGTTTACCGGTTAAAATGTTTCGTCTTTTGCCGGTGAATCTCAATGAAATTACATGCATATATCAAAACTGAGTCGTGAAAAATCGTCGGACTTTCTCATTATATGCTTTGAATTTTACGCTGCAGAATGGAAGACAGGCTCTTAAAGGATAAAAACACTTACTCATTTAAATAGAAAGCTATTGCTAGTTAGTAAATCCCTTGTAATGAATGAATCATCGACCCATTCCATCAACTTAATATCGCTCAAAACAAAATGCGGCAAAACAAGCGAGCATTTATAATTGCTGGTAAGATTATTAATTTTCGCTCTTAGCAATGAATGAATAATTGAACCATTCTATCAATTTAATATTGTTTTAAGCAAAATGTGGCGATAGTTTAGGATTGCTGGTAAGAGTATTAAATTAAACACAGTCTTCTCTAGAACGGGACTCACGAGTTGATGGCGAGGAGGAACAGAAAGTGAGGAGCGAGGAGCTTGAAGAGGGGATGTGAGGGAGAGAGGTTCCTGTGTGTGCACACGCACATCCCCTCCATGAGGATGTGCGTGAGGCCGAGATGTGTGGAGCCCTGGTGATGTTGCGCCTCCGCGTTGTTGTAGAACATCTTTGCCAGCAGCCACGTGTTGGGGGGGTCGGCTGGGGTGTACACCTGACCATAAACAATTATGACGACGCTTTTTCAGCAAGTCACATTTTCAGCAAGTTACATTTTCAGCAAGTCACATTTTCAGCCAGTCACATTTTCAGCCAGTCACATTTTCAGCAAGTCACATTTTCAGCAAGTCACATTTTCAGCAAGTCACATTTTCAGCAAGTCACATTTTCAGCAAGTCACATTTTCAGCAAGTCACATTTTCAGCAAGTCACATTTTCAGCAAGTCACATTTTCAGCAAGTCACATTTTCAGCAAGTCACATCTTCAGCAAGTCACATCTTCATTAAGTCACATCTTCAGCAAGTCACATCTTCAGCAAGTCACATCTTCAGCAAGTCACATCTTCAGCAAGTCACATCTTCAGCAAGTCACATCTTCAGCAAGTCACATCTTCAGCAAGTCACATCTTCAGCAAGTCACATCTTCAGCAAGTCACATCTTCAGCAAGTCACATCTTCAGCAAGTCACATCTTCAGCAAGTCACATCTTCAGCAAGTCACATCTTCAGCAAGTCACATCTTCAGCAAGTCACATCTTCAGCAAGTCACATCTTCAGCAAGTCACATCTTCAGCAAGTCACATCTTCAGCAAGTCACATCTTCAGCAAGTCACATCTTCAGCAAGTCACATCTTCAGCAAGTCACATCTTCAGCAAGTCACATCTTCAGCAAGTCACATCTTCAGCAAGTCACATTTTTAGCAAGTCACATTTTCAGCAAGTCCCATTTTCAGCAAGGCACATTTTCAGCAAGTCCCATTTTCAGCAAGTCGCATTTTCAGCGAGTCACATTTTTAGCGAGTCACATTTTCAGCGAGTCACATTTTCAGCGAGTCACATTTTCAGCAAGTCACATCTTCAGCAAGTCACATTTTCAGCAAGTCACATTTTCAGCAAGTCACATTTTCAGCAAGTCACATTTTCAGCAAGTCACATTTTCAGCAAGTCACATTTTCAGCAAGTCACATTTTCAGCAAGTCACATTTTCAGCAAGTCACATTTTCAGCAAGTCACATTTTCAGCAAGTCACATTTTCAGCAAGTCACATTTTCAGCAAGTCACATTTTCAGCAAGTCACATTTTCAGCAAGTCACATTTTCAGCAAATCACATTTTCAGCAAGTCACATTTTCAGCAAGTCACATTTTCAGCAAGTCACATTTTCAGCAAGTCACATTTTCAGCAAGTCACATTTTCAGCAAGTCACATTTTCAGCAAGTCACATTTTCAGTAGGTCGCATTTTCAGCAAGTCACATTTTTAGCAAGTCACATTTTCAGCAAGTCACATTTTCAGCAAGTCACATTTTACAGAATTTTTTATATTAATTCGCTGTTACACTGATGCATTTGTAAAACACTATAATTATATATTTATTTATTTCGCTGACATGATTTTGCAAGTGGTAAGTCACATTAACAGAAAATAGGTTGAATACGCTGAAAATACAACGTAAGCTGTCACTTTTTCCTGAAAAGTTTATGACATTAACTAATTTCAACAATGATACATGAGTCTTCGACCGTTAGTTCATCTTTATTTCCACAAACAGATTTGCAAATGCATTTACATCTCACTCAATCCAACAAATATCTACCTTCATATTTTAACTTATAAAATACAAATAGAGGTTCTAACTTCTTTAATTTTTTCAATACCGGTACCAGTTAAATTAACAATTTACCAGCATCCAAATAACAAAAAAGAGCAGGTTCCATCGCATCATCGTGTCACGAAGCTATGATTTTGAATGCGATTTGACTAGAGCTCGATTTATAGGCAGTAATGGGAAGTGAAATTTATCACTTACTCCACAAAAGCTATTATTCACGGCTTGAATTTTTTAAAAGAAACGAAAAAAATAAAGGAAAGTTCTAGGTAAAACAGAGAAAACTTCTGAATATTCAAGAAAACTTTTGATAGTTTACTCATCGGTGTTAGATTTATCTCTGAATGCAATAAATTCTTAATCAACGCAATAATTAAGTCTGAAGATCGACTTCTCACCGGGTTAGAAGGTCCCTTTTTTTGCATGAGTTGAATTGCAATGGGCATGAGATGATTGGTCTTGTCCAGGTAGAACAGGGCGATGGGAGCAGCGAGCTGAGAATAAAATTTTGTTAGTTTTACGAAATCAGCGAAATAAAATCAACAGAATAAAACCCAATTAAATTATGCTAATAATCACCTATTTTGGCAACAGAAAATTTACGCCTTTGCACTTTACTGCATCAAGTGCTCATATATTATACATTTTACGAATAAGAAGGAACAGATCTGAATACAAAGGTGGAATAGGGATTGAAGTATGAAGGATCGTAATAGCCGTTCGATCAGCTGGAGAAGAAAAAGGTATAAATGTAAGAGCTTGCCGCTTCCTAGAAATGCAAACTCAAAACATGTAACCATCGAAAATTGAAGAATGACTGACTTTACAACAGTAGAACTTTACCGAGCGATAATTTTACCGTGCAAGTCACAGCTGATTACCGAGCAATAATTTTCCTACATCTTTTGAAATTTAAGCAAAAAAATCAAGCATTCACAAGAATAGCTGAATGTTACTGATAATTTTCATTCATTCATGAAGACAAAGAATAAAATAAATCGCTGTCACTTCTCCCAAAACATATATCCGAAGAAAACTAAAGAGAGTTTGTTTTTTTCATGATAAATAAAACAAGAGAAATTACACCCCAAAATTGATTTTAAAATTACATATTCCTTAAAGAGAGCTTGGGTATGCGTAGCTGCACATCCAACCCGCACGCCACGTACAGCAGCACACGCAAAACGCATGCTACGTACAGCCGCACACCCAACACGCATACCACGTACAACAGCACACTTAACACGCACACTACGTACAACAGCACACTTAACACGCATCCTACGTACTGTGCAACACACGAAACACTCATGCTACATACAGCAACACGGATAATAAGTAAAACACCACACGCAACACACATGCTATACTACGTACTGTACAACAACACACGCAACACACATGCTACGTACTGTACAACAACAAACGCAACACGCATGCTACGTACAACAACACACGCAACACACATGTACACGCTATAGTCCCATTAACTCACAATCCTGTCGTCTTTGCAGGGGAGGCCTTCCAGCACCTCCAGGTCGCAAATGAAAATCTTTTTCTGCTCCAGAGCCTCGTCCACTGTCAGGCCTTCCAAGAATTCGCTCACAGTTTCGTTAGTCACGTCAAGTCTGGAGCACAAAACGAAGGTATTAGTGCCAACATATTGCATCTTTATTTTCATGAAATGGGCTAATACGATACTTGGTTATATGAAATACAAAAATAACATTTGTGTTGTCTTCGCTGTTATTTGAACATCTTTGTTGTCTATGCTCACTAATCCTGTATGTGCGATGTGGCTTATTCTACTTGTTTTATCGGTACCTAACAATCTCGATTTTCATCTTATTGTGATGTTCAGTAATTCTAGATTTATCCTATTAGCGATCCCAAGCGTATTTGAAGGAATCAAAACCCGTTAGGGATAAGCGAAGAGTATTTTTTATTAATTACATGGTTGAGGTAAATATGACATTTCAATAATGAATGTTTTAAAAATAAAGATTTGATTTGTTTAATACCAATCACACGCGATTATAAATAATTTTTGTCTGCTGTACCTGGGATGGATAGCACATGCTAGCACACAAATGGTCAATGATTAAGATATTTTATTCATTTGAGCAACGCTTTTTCTCAACTGATAGAATTCTGCAAGTTAACTTATGCCTTCCGGACCACAGCAAAGGTATTCCAAAAATAGAGACAGAAGGAATGTGCACTTCAATGTAGAGTTAAGGGAACGGGGAATATCAATGCACGAGGTGTGTTTCCACATCCTGCACAGAGACGGCCAGATCAAAAGAAGTTTATAGAAAAAAGTTGAAGAAGAATGTAATAGGAGTTGAAAAAAAAACACTGCAGTGAAACAAAAGAATCGGTCCGTAACTAAACTAAACCACTTTTCTAGGTCAACATATGGAAGCTATATCTTGCCCAGTACTCCTGCATCTTTTGAAATATAAGTAAAAAACTAGCATTCACTAGAATAGAAAAATACGCCCATAGACGCAATGATTGCATCCCCCAGTAGGGTAACTCACCCACCAATTAAGAGTGAAGTTCATTCACTCACATCCTCTTTTACGTTACTTAGCTAATTTACTTCTGCAACGCGGGTGTAACAATGGAATGATAAATAATTAGCAAGTTCCCTCGCGAGGATAACACTAGAGTGATAAATAAAAATAAATAAGTTCCCACGCGATTGTAACACCAAAGCGATAAATAAAAATAAATAAGTTCCCACGCGATTGTAACACCAAAGCGATAAATAAAAATAAATAAGTTCCCACGCGATTGTAACACCAAAGCGATAAATAAAAATAAATAAGTTCCCACGCGATTGTAACACCAAAGCGATAAATAAAAATAAATAAGTTCCCACGCGATTGTAACACCAAAGCGATAAATAAAAATAAGTATGTTCCCACGCGATTGTAACACCAAAGCGATAAATAAAAATAAATAAGTTCCCACGCGATTGTAACACCAAAGCGATAAATAAAAATAAGTAAGTTCCCACGCGATTGTAACACCAAAGCGATAAATAAAAATAAGTAAGTTCCCACGCGATTGTAACACCAAAGCGATAAATAAAAATAAGTAAGTTCCCCTCAGCACTGAAACTCACTTGTCAGGCAGGGCCGTGCAGAGTTTTATGACCACAGAGTTGGTGCCGGCCACGCGCTGCAGCCCAAACCACGTGTCTTCTCGCCACAAGTCCACACACTGCACGTCCAGTTAATTAATTATGGTCATCATGACTGTTGGTTTTAGCTAAGTGATCTAAGTATGTCCACACACTGCAAGCCCTGTATGATCTGAACCATGACTGTCGCTCATACCTAAGTGATCTAAGTATGTCCACACACTGCAAGCCCTGTATGATCTGAACCATGACTGTTGGTTGTAGCTAAGTAATCTAAGTATGTCCACACACTCAAGCCCTGAATGCTCTGAAACATGACTGTTGGTTGTAGCTAAGTGGTCTAAGTATGTCCACACGCTGCAAGCCCTGTATGATCTGAACCATGACTATTGGTTTTTTTTTTTCTAATATTTTATTTTCAATAAGTATATAAATTAATATGTGTGTGTACGTGTGTAGGTATATATATGTATCTACATAAATAGATATACATGTTTCTATTTCATTTCTTTACGCAAAAACCATTCGGTTAATAAATTTTATTGCAATTGCGAAATGATTCAAAAATAGATCTAGCACTTCCCCAGAGGGCGTTTCTGTGAATCGGATTAATGTCATATATAATTAATGAAATAAAGTGCAATTTGAGCATATGAATCGTAGTAAAATTATCTTTCTGTCCGTGTGTTGTACAAGCTATGAATTTTGATATTGAATATATGTTTGTTTACCCATTTCTACCAATATTTTGTAGATATTTGTCAATCATGAGTGGTAACCGGCTTACACTGTATCTCTATTTTATCCCATGTACCCATGTCCGCATGATGTGGTGAATATCGAGAAGATACGAAATATGTTTTTGGTGGTGATAGGGCTTTGCATATTTTTTAGGGCATATTTTTCATTTCTCATTCAACTACCCTTGACAGAGATAGACTATTGGCAAGCCACGTGTGGTTTGTCTATTAGTACGCCTCGTATATTTTGTCTATTAATATGCCTCGTATGGTCTATCTATTTTGTACACCTCTGATAGCTTGTCTATTAGTACACCTCGTATAGTTTGCCTATTATTATTATGCCTCGTATGGCTTATCTATTTGTACACCTCGGATGGTTTGTCAATTAGTACTCCTTGTATAGAACTTTTGTTAGACTACTAGCACACCACGAATGGTTTGTCTATTAGTACGCCTCGTATATTTTGTCAATTAATATGCCTCGTATGGTCTATCTACTTGTACACCTCTGACAGTTTGTCTATTAGTACACCTCGTATAGTTTGTCTATTATTATGCCTCGTATGGCTCATCTACTTGTACACCTCGGATGGTTTGTCAATTAGTACTCCTCGTATGGAACATTTGTTTTAGGATGCCCTATATTTAAGAAACTTTTAAAAGCCAATATGTTGGCATGTATCTCATGTGACAATTTGGAAATAAACATTTTTTTTTTTTTTTTTTTTTTTATTGGTCATACCTAAGTGTCTAAGTACCTCTACACACTGCAAGCCCTGAATGATCTGAACCATGACTGTTGGTGGTCATACCTAAGTGATCTAAGTATGTCCACACACTGCAAGCCCTGTATGATCTGAACCATGACTATTGGTTATTGCTAAGTGATCTAAGTATGTCCACACACAGCAAGCCCTGAATGATCTGAACCATGACTATTGGTGGTAGCTAAGTGATCTAAGTATGTCCACACACACTGCCAGCCCTGTATGATCTGAACCATGACTATTGGTGGTAGCTAAGTGATCTAAGTATGTCCACACACACTGCCAGCCCTGTATGATCTGAACCATGACTATTGGTGGTAGCTAAGTGATCTAAGTGTGTCCACACACTGCAAGCCCTGTGTGATCTGAACCACGACTGTTGGTCATACCTAAGTGATTTAAGTATGTCCACACACTGCAAGCCCTGTATGATCTGAACCATGACTGTTGGTTGTAGCTAAGTGATCTAAGTAAATTTACGTACCGTACACCAACGTTTAGTTAATAATGATCCTCATGGCTGTTGGTTATAGTTAAGTGAGCTAAGTAAGTCTGCGCGCTGCACACAAACGTGCAATGCGTCATAGTATTGGACTATTGAAAGTAGCTAAGTGATCTAAGTAATAGTTTGTAGTCACGCGGCTCAAGCTGATATAATCGGGTTGCAATTTGAGCGCAGGCCCGAATTGTTGAAAACGTATCATGACGTTTAGGAAATAATTGCGTGAAGGGCATAATATCATGGAAAAAGATGGCGAACTATGTTTTTCGCGAATGATTAAGCGTTTTGACCCCAATAATGCACAATTTTGTTCACTCCTAGCGCATCATCTTCACAGAAAATCAGAGTAAAAAAATCGAAATTTAGATATTTTGCTGTTAGGTTTCTCCTTTACTTGTATGCAGCTCATAGGGTATGCAGTCTGTCCGTGATTAGCAGTGTTTTAACATCTTTAATAATATACAATATGTGCAATTACCTAGCCTGAATGTCAAATTCTCTGTTTATAATTGCAGATTTTTGCTGATGATGGGTCAAAGCCAGAAACTTTCGTTTTTAGTATGAACCACATACAATTTTAAAGCAATGTTAACTTCTTTGGTTTTTGCCCTTAAGTTTTTGTTTTACAATCACAATTTTTGCATGATTTTTCCCCAAACAAATAAATTGCTTACTTTGGGCTCGCCGAGACTTTGTTTGAACTTTTTGAAGACTTTCCTGAAGTTCTCGAAAGAGTTCCATTTCGTTGTGGACCACTGGATGAAAGTTGTCTGCGCCAAGAGTCTGCCTTTCTCTTTCGTGAACGTCCACTGCAAAATAATGATTAAAATATTAAAATCAGTCACTTTAAAGGAAACGACGGCTCTTATATTTTACTCCCAAAGAGATTCAAAAAATTAAAATTCCTACATTGAGAATTTGACTTAACTAACTCAGATTTTGCATCTGTTCTATTCCTGAGAGCAAATCGCGTCGGTTCACAGACATTACGACAATACAACAAATAAATAAACAAATGTAGTGGTCCTAGGTGATTAATTATGAATCAACAGCTCATTGATTAAAGTACATCCAATAACAACAGAGTCATTTTCGAAATGATTTAAGCACGTAAAATATTGAAGTCGAATTCGTTCAAATTAAACCTGTGAAACCGAAACACTGGTACGTTGTTAACCAAACTCATATGAAAAGGAATGGCACGTCTTGGGCCTCGAAACGTTCGTATCCGAACCTGTCCTGTGGCTCTGCATACGAACAATACATGATACTCAATAACATATTGTGTTGTTAGTGTATTTTAAGTTTTAATTTCTCAATTTAAAAATTAATTGAATGAAATCCTTCTCATAATCATGATAATCAGATAGTAAAAAGCAGGTATAGTAGAAGCAAGAAAACTTGAAAAAAGTGGTAACAAAACCTTTGCAGAAAGTTCCCAGTATGAACTAAACTTTATACTCATTTTTTCTGGATAGTACGTTAGATATTTCACTGTAATGTTTTCTTTCGTATAAAAACCCTTCATTGTACTATACCTATTTTAAAACCACAAAAGGTCAAAGACCAACCGATAATTTCATGGGGGACCAAACAATTAATAATTTCAGAAATGGCTGGCTCAGAACTCAAGCAACAAGATCTGGGGGCGCGTATAGCTGCTTGTAGTCAGTGTTTGTACACCCATGTGCAATAATTTGCTTGCTTCTGATGAATTTATTGGGGGGAACTGAACCTCTCACAATGCATGGCATCCTAAAGTTCACGGTGTCACCAACCACAATGAAAGAAAAAATAACAGTTTATGTTCAACAAAGTTGATACATGAAATATATAACATTTGGTTTTAAAGCATCGTAATATTAGCAAGACACGGGATGTACTCACGAAGTATTCGTCGGAGAACTTCTCATCTCCCGGCAGCGACTCCAGCTGCACGTGGAAGAAAAACGAAGGAATCAACTCACTTTCGGAACAAATTCTTTTTTTAGCAACAAATATAAACTCTTTCGGAACAAATTCTAATTTTAGAAACTAATATAAACTCTTTCAGAACAAATTCTGCGTTAGAAACATAGGTACAACAAGGTATTTTGCATGCTTTACTTCAGAACACACAACACAAGAAAAAAGGAATGTTTGAAATTTTTCAATTCAAAACTTAAGTTCTGACGTTTTAAATTTTAAATAATTTGAATTTCGTTTTTGTACATCCTTATTTTGGAAAAGAGACAGTTCACGAATGCTACGAAGACGACTTGAAGCTGAGGCGTAGGTACCAAAACACAGCTCCACAGGTGCTTAGTCTGATATAAAGGTAAAGTATAATCCTGAGGTAATGTTGCGCAGCAGTCATATTAGTGAGAACTATTCCAAATGCATAATTACTTTCATTCAATTATACGAGAGAATTAGCGCAAGTACTTTTCGGAAGTGTAAATCCGAGGCGCTAGTAAAATATTTCTATTCGAACTCGGACTCATAACATCGCGTTGGTGCGAAAATGATTGAATCGCCTGGATCAAAGAAAAAAGTGCAGCAGTTTTGCAGTCTATTTATTGTGAATAGTTGCTCCAAAACAACCTCGTAAAACCATGTTGAAGTGTGTATGTAACACGAACCGGAGCATTAATATTTAGTGCAGGTTGTGAGCATTGCATCAATTGCATCGTACAATGAGAATTACATTAAGTTTCAAGTATTTGGCTTTAACTGGGATAATTTATAAACTATTCCGTAAAACAAAAAACACCAACTTGCTGACGATAAAACATTTGTGTGCAGAGAAGAGACAAAAACAATTTCTTCTATTTATTCTTACACCCTTGCTCTGAAGGATCACAGGAAAATACCCAAGGCATACTTTATGCGACACCCAGCTAATTCACGCCCCTACGAAGAGAATAAAAAACTTGGTATCTTTTTACCAGATCTCCCTCGCTAGCAAGCTCACCGCGCCATTCATTAGGCTCCAAAACTCGTTTCATAGATACCGAGCCTGCGAATACAAATTTAAAACTTACTCCCGTGCAGTATGCTCTTGTGCATTTTTTACATACATTTAGATAATCAAAACAAGCAAAATAAAAAGTATATCATTGCCGTGTTACATTAGCAAAGATTTGGTGGCAGCAGGACAGTGTAATTTGTTCTAAAAAGTTTTAGCATGGTAAATCAGGAGAGCAAGAGAGACTAGACGAACTTGATCAAAGTTAACCTGCTTACGAGGTATTTGATGTAAAATTAAGATATTTTATGCTAAAATCTGTGAGATAGAAATACCTAAAAATACCTATTACAACCCTGAAGAACGTAACAACTATGTACGATATGAATTTACAACGCCCCTTTCGTTCCGTGACCCGCATAAAACAACCGCATTACAGTTAAAAGTAACCTTAAAATTTACCCATAAAGACCACCAACCACATAGTAGTAACACCTGATTGCCAGATGCTGAATGGTTTTTACGGTAAAATTTTGCCTAAAATACCTCAAACTTGACAATATTGATCAGAAAAAAGCTATAATGTAGCAACTTAGCTACACCTGAAAAGTTCATCGGCGCGTTTACGTTCGACTTCAACAGAAAAAAAGATGCTTCACTTCAATCAAGCCTGATGCATAGTTGCATACCATATTGTCCATTGGTTTTTGAAATGCCAAGTTACAACTAACACCACGATACAATGATGGTTACCCCCGGTCAAGAAGCCTTATGAACAAATGAAGCTTTATTCTAATCAAGCCTGATGTAGATCATCTTGAACATTTTTTTTTTCAAATTCCTTCTAGCTAACACCAAGGCGCGATGACGGCTACTCTCGGTCAAGACGGTTCACCACGGTCAAGACGGTTACCCACGGTCAAGAAGGTTACCCACGGTCAAGAAGGTTACCCACGGTCAAGACGGTTACCCACGGTCAAGACGGTTACCCACGGTCAAGACGGTTACCCACGGTCAAGACGGTTACCCACGGTCAAGACGGTTACCCACGGTCAAGACGGTTACCCACGGTCAAGACGGTTACCCACGGTCAAGACGGTTACTCCCGGTCAAGACGGTTACCCACGGTCAAGACGGTTACCCCCGCCCCGGTCAAGACGGTTACCCCCAGTCAAGACTGTTACCCCCGGTCAAGACGGTTACCCCCGGTCAAGACGGTTACCCCCGGTTCAAGCCGCACAAAAAGAAGACAGTCACCTGCGCGGGTCCGTTTGGTATCCTGATGACGTACTGGTAGAACTTCTGCTTCTCCTCGAGGTCGAGCCTGCGTAGTTCAGGGCACGGGTCATGCTGAGGGAGGCAGCATGCGAACTCGTCCAGTATGTACTGGTGGGAGTGGTTCACCCACCGGTGCAGTGGGAAGTAGTACTCCGCCTGTAACATGGCGTCTCGATTGAGCCTAGGTGAAACACTGCACGATTACATCGACAATTCTAGAAAAAAACTGACTTCCCCCACTCTGCTTTCTAGAATGTTAAAAGTAAAAAATCGTGCGCTCAATAAATATCTATGTGAATTAATTCGCGTTCGAACTTCTGTTGGGGAATGATGAGTTGATTTCAATGCCCAGCTGTGACTATCACTCTGAAAATTGTAATTCACAAAAAATAAACTCGACATCTTCAAAATGGTTAGATTAGATTAGATTAGTCGTTAGTTTTAGCCTCCCTACCCAGCAACAAATGCAATCCAAAGAGAGGAAGGAGGAAGACACCATTTAGTTTGGAGTTAAGGAAACGCTGAATCTACGCAGAAAGGCATAGAAACAGTAAATTGTGAAAGAAGATCATGAAACAAGACCAAAGTGGAAGAAGAACGTAGTAGGTGTTGAAAAACAGGACAGCAGTGAAACGACAAAAGGTAGTCCTTAACATACGAGTAACAAAAGCATTTTATTTCAACAAAAAAGAAGGCCTACCTATCTCTCAGCTCGGGCCCTCACATTGTCCCCCTGGGAGCGCTAGTTCCCATAGATACAATATTTGTATCCCCCTGAGGGTCGTCAAAATGGTAACCATAACTTTATGTAATCATTAAGGAGCACAGACCACGTCTGACTGTGGCAACTCGCAGTACTACTTTAGTCATAAAAGTTTTACAAAACTGGAGAAGAAATGCCTTAATTACACATAAAAAAACAGTGGGCGTTTAAATTGATTGCGAAGAAACATCCCCAATAAGTTAACAACATTAATATAAGCTCGATAATTCTTCATAAGCATGGCAACGCATCAAAACAATATTCTCAAATGTATTTTGATCGCAAAAAAATTCTCACCTACACATACGACTATGTTCTAAATTATGCTATCGAGCTACAAGTCGAGAAGAGAAATTGCGTTCATAAGTCGGCTATCACTAGAATAAGATGCAGTCCAGTGTAGGACTTCTTAGTTCTGTTCTCGCTTTGAACATTGAAAACATCAACTACACTATAATGATCTAAATTGAGATATCGGGTAAGAAAACAGAAAATTATTGAATTCTAAATGAGCGGTTATTATTACAGTTGGCTTCAATATTATCAACTTGAGGGCGCATCCCTCTAGCTACACAGCGCGGTTCTGTTGTTGCTGAAAAACCATCACTTTGCTTCTTTATGAATGCTCGCAGATCCATGATAGGAATCACCAAAATTCGAATACCAACCACGATTTAGATAATGTATATAGGTATAAAACGTATCGTTCAAAGAAATGGCTGAAAATTAGCACGAAACATGTATACACCTAGACACAAAACAGGCAAACGGTGATGCTCAGGAGACTCGACGTCGCCTACGGACTGCAGAGCAGGCAACATCGAGCACTATTGCGTAACACGTAGAGAAGTTTATCCTCGAGTCTCGTACACGAATGGAAGTAAATTGAATCATACTACAGTCTCATCCGGTGACTTTGCACCATTATTCAGTTCTTTGGGTGTATACAGGGTAATTGCAGCATTGTGTGTAGATAGAGAAACAAACTGCAAGTCTCCGGTAATGGCTTGCACCAGCCACAGCACCGACAAGCACACACAGCCGACACGACTTGCAGCTGTCAAGAAAGACAACAACGAGGGCTGCCCAATCAACGGTAAAAGTAAGCAACACCGAATTCGCAGAATTCACAGTTTTCCCTCACGAACACAAGCACGTACGTACATTTCTCTGCGAACGTTCGCGTGTCTCAAGAAGTGCACGTACTCGTACACCGCGTTCTGCACCCAGCTCACCATAATGTTATGCAATACATACAGTGAGTTACTATATTATTACACGCACACACAAGTGGCGCATGCGAGGATGTAAACACGCAACTCATCACTAGGGATGCGAACGAACATTCAGAAACTGAATGGCTGATATTGAATTGCAAGACGTAAACACTCGACAATAGAGCTTCAGAATCGTTCTCTTATTGGAAGAGTTTTGAACTTTAAACTTGCAGAGAATTACATGGAAGTGTTATCAATAGTTCCACTCATCATGCAAGATCTATCAAAAGCCCTTCTGAAATCACCCAATGCTTCCAGAGTAAAGTTCTCTCAAAGAATTGGCTGTTTCTAAGGTAAATTAGAAGAAGAATAGACGGCTTGCACGCTGATGAATTCATGCATGTAACTTGGAAAATATTAAACCTATGATTTCGCATACTTATTTATTAATAAGTTTTCTGGTAAATTTAGATTTAATGCATGGGAAACTCTTGTTATATCCTACTTTTTCAAGATCGTTCGATGTGATTAAATTTTCTCTTTTAGGATAAATCGTTCGAGTGAAATAAATCTCTTTTCTCAATCTCAGTGAAATCTCATGATTGGCTTTCCAAATAAGGCGCAATTATAGTAGGCATTGAAACACACGTTATATGTGGCCACACAATTTACTGTTATAAACGGATATCACCAATATGCCGGGGATTTGTTAAAACCCGCAAACGTATTTAGCTACAAAGAGGTAATCTTACGCACACTCGTGTGAAGCGCTGGTGCAGGTTTCGTTGGATTCGAAGTAGCCTCGTTTACTTTATTTGATTAACCAGTTGATTTAAGCGTGAAGTCACAAGTGGAAATTTATACAATGGCAATGTCCAGTACGCCGAGCTGGACTCTATTTCAAAGACTCAAACAAAGACGGCGAATACGAGGACCTTCAGCTACAATGACGCGTGCTAGAATGATCCCTCCTGACCCTAAGCACACTCTTAAATAGAAGCAGTTACCGCCGCTCATGCATGAACGTTAGGCAGCAGCTAACGGTTACGAAGGTGGCGGTTTGAGCAGACGCCGTCCCCTCTTTGCTGATCTGGCTTTCTACAGCTTTTCTGCTGAATTGCAACGGTCTTTCAGGGCACAGAGTACGAGGCTCTTCCTCGCTGATGCAACCGTCGTTCGTGTATGGCGCGCCGTTACATAGAGGGTACATAACAATCCTCCCCACGTCGTTTTTAGTAATATCCTCCTGGATATTGTCGCAGTTGGAAGTATCCGTTTACTTGAAGTTTTGAGAAATCTCATCCTTCATTGCAAGGGAAGATTCAGACAAGCCAACGAGATTTGTGCTTCTGACGCACGCTGAAACGAAGATCTTAAACAAGCAATGATGAAAAGTCGATATCGGGATATCCTTATCCTTCTCCATCATCGAAGACCTTCTCCCGCGACTGATGATATTCCTTGGAGGCCAATCCGAGGATATCTGGAGGTGAATACCGCCCAAAATATAAATATGTCGAGTGTAAACTCGATTTTGTCATTATTTCCGCATGCATGTAGTTATTTTGAACGTATTAGTGTTCAACGGTATCTTCTTAAATTTTTTTTTTCCGCCTTAGCCGAATCCATGCTTTGGCGTATATCGAAACGGGGGGGGAAGCTTCACCCTCGCTGTGATGTCACGCCACTCTCCAAACTGTAGTTCCGTCGATAGTAGATTGCGCCACGTTCTCGTAGTCGAGGTAACCCTCACGCGTTGCATCCAGTCGCTCAGCCCTTTAACTCGCGTCGACCCTGTTGGTCGTAGTATTTACGTCCGAGTGAGTGCGCTGTCTAGCCATGCCATATCAATGGAGCGCGGTGTTGCCAGATTTCTCGTAGACTGCGCGAACAGTGCGGTCCTGCCAGACCCGTGCCATGCACACGTCCCAGCCCAAGCGTAGCGCTTGGTCGCAGCAGCCGCTGTGAGCCTGCCATGACCTTGAGTCAGAGCAGCTGGGATGCTGGAGCAGCCACTGCTGTGTTCATGCCCGCCTCTGTAGTGCTGGTGTCGCTGTGCAGCCGTGTCACAACAGCCTTACGTATAGCTGCAACAACCGTATTGAATTAGTTTCTGGACATGGTAATTGTCTCCCATGGATTCCTTTCAAGATTTCCCTCTTTGCAGCACGTCTACTTGCTTTAATTTCATCCACCGGCATGTACAATTGGTATATCATTTTATTCCTAACTCAAAAGGAATCCATTCGGAGAGTTTAATACGTAACGAAAATAAATGCAAGGTAAATGAAAATGATTAGAAACACACGATATGACATACAATATTTCAGATAGCCAGTGGGCTGTAAAGGAAAGTTCCTACGTATTAGCACGCATTCCTGGGGAAGAGCTATGAAAAGACATACGAACGGGTTACAAATTTGACATCGAGTAAAATTTCTATCTGATTAATGAGCATCATCAAGGTAAATACATAAATTGGTTTATAAATCGACATTAATCATGTAATACATCCTACCCGCATTTCGCTGGAGAAATCATTTAATTCTAAGTCAAAGCACGTATCCTAAATTTGTAATACGAAAGAAATGTTAAACACAAGGGAAATGATTAGAAAACATTCTTAATATTAAACATAGTACATCTTTAGAATGAAATGAAGCAATCATTATCGAAGTTTTGGGACGTCCTTGCGAGACACAAATAATCATACATAGTTTGGGCGTCTCGTCCGATTTCTCAGAGAATACCTAAGAATCATTCCTTCATTTCTCTGGCTCGTGCTTGGCACTGTAGGAATGTCGTTCGTCTCTGCCCCTTGTAGTTCGTCTTCTTCGTCACCGTTATTGAAAGGGAAGGCCATGGCGTCGTCAAGATAAGCACGTTTCACACGGTTCAGGTGCACGGTCTGCTCTTTTCGGTCTGAGTATAGACCTTTGATAGTGATGTTATTTCCGTGTCTGGAAGTAATCCTATATGGGCCTCTGAATCTCGATGGGAAGGCTCTGTCCTCGACACGTCCTGCTTCATTCCTCAACATGACAAGGTCCCCAGCTTGGACATCACATTCTTTGGCCGTTCGATTGTAAACGTTTGCGGCAGCTTGCCTCGCAGCTTCCGAATTCTTCCGAACTGCAGCAAATGCTTTAGACAGACGGAGAGAAACCTCAATTGAATAATCTTGGTGACACGCATAGTTGATGGGCTGCTCCTTGAAAATGTCGTGGTAAGGAAGGTTAGCATCTCTACCGTAGAACAAAAAGAACGGTGTGTCTTTAATCGCGGTCTGGTAGGAAGTATTTACCGCTAACGTTACGAAAGGAATGCTCTGGTCCCACGTGAATCTATCTCCAGCAGCCAAGTGGGAGATTGCAGTCTTCAAGACACCATTCATTCTCTCGCAACAACCGTTCGCCATAGCGTGATAAGCAGTCGTAGTCTGTGATCTCGCCTTGAGATTTTTGCAGACATCCTGGAATAATTTATTAGTGAACTCGCTGCCTCTGTCGCTGACAATAGCATTTGGAGCTGAAAATTTTCCGACGTACTGGACGAAAGCTCTGGTGACAGTATCGGCAGACTTATCTGTGAGGGGGTAAGCATCAACGTACCTCGTAAAATGATCTACTATGGTTAGGAGATATTTGTTGCCTTCGTAACTAACGGGTAATTCAACAAGGTCAACAGCAACTCTTTCAAGGGGATATGAGGTCTCGGGGAATTTACCTAAGGGGACTTTAAACTGGCCCTGCCATTTCATTCGCTGGCACTGTAAACATTTCTTCACATGGTCTTTGACGTCACGAATCTGATTAATCCAGAAGAATTTATCTCTGGCACGTTCAAGAGTTCTCAAGAAACCCATATGAGCGGACAAATCGTTGTCATGGCTCAGCTTTAAAGCTACCTTAACTAAAGACTTAGGAATGACTATTTGTACATTACTTCTACCGTTTCTGCGTTTCTTTCTCGACAATCTACACAGGACATTGTTATCATCAATAAAATATTCGTCAATGTTTGAAATCTTAGTATCACCCGAATCATTTCCAGTTAACAAGTTTCTTACACCAGACCAAAGTGAGTCCTTTTCTTGCTCTGAAACAATATCATCCAAGCTCAATTGCTTTGCCTCGACGGCAACACTCTTATCACGTTCACTGTACACGGGTGGAGGGCACACGTCGTCGACGGGAACATCTGTCGCATTATTATTAGAACAAGGCTTAATTCTAGAAGGAACATCAGCATTAATTTTAGGATCATTCTTATTACTACAGTTGGACTCAGCAGTGTCAACGACAGCATTGACGATTCTTTCGGATCTAGACAAATAGTCGGGCAAGTGGTGTTATGCTCCCGGCTTGTACCGAACAGAGAAATTATACTCCTGAAGAAGCAAAGCCCACCTTGAAATACGGTGGTTACCTGTTTTATTAGCAAAAATGAACGTTAAGGGGCGGTGATCCGTTACCACGACGAACTCATTTAAGTACAGGTACGCATCATAATGTTTGATTGAATCATGGATGGCAAGAGCTTCGAGTTCTGTTGCAGAGTACTTAAGTTCGTTTCCTTTTAATTTTCGACTATAGTATGCTACAGGTAACTCGATGCCGTCGTGCATCTGAAGTAATGCTCCACCTATTGCAATACCCGAAGCATCAGTGTGCAACACAAACTCTCTCTGAAAGTCAGGAAATTTAAGTATAGGCGCAGACACAAGTTTATCTTCCAAATCATCGAAAGCTCGCTGATGAACGTCCGTCCATTTAAATGAGTTCGTCTTTTTTGTTAGCTCAGTAAGAGGTGCCGCGATATGAGCATAATTTTTAATGAATTTTCTAAAGAATCCGGTTGAACCAAGGAATCTCTTTACCTCTTTAACATTCCTAGGTCTCAAAGCATCTGCCAAGGCCTGGACTTTCGCAGGTCGGGGGGTGAGTCCCTCCGAACTGACTTTGATTCCAAGAAAGGTTACGCTACTCGCAGCAAATTGGCGTTTCTTGAGACTTAGTTTGAAACCTGAAGCAGCTGTTTGAAGCAATGCCTTACCCAAATGTTCGACATGAGTCTCGAAATTTTTTGAATAGATGATGATGTCGTCAACATAACAGAACAGAAATTTTGAAATGAATGGAGAAAAAGCCATATTAACTGCTCTTTGAAGTGCAGCCGCAGATGTGATAAGACCTTGGGGTGAACGGCAATATCTGTAACTACCTGTCGGCGTTCTGAAAGCGGTAATATCACGACTCTCTGGGGCCAATTCGATCTGATGGTAGGAACTTCGCATATCTAGAGTGGTGAACAAGTTCGAGCCCTTAAGACTTTCTAAGGTGTCCGTCATGTTCGGAATTGGGAAAGTGTCTTTTCTGCATATCTTATTGATAAGACGAAAGTCAACTACGATTCGATGTGAACCATCACTTTTACGTACAGCTAAGATTGGGGAAGACCAAGGCGAAAAACTTGGTTCAATAACTTTTTGCCTGAGCATCTCCTGGACATGCTCTTCAATCAATTGCTTCGTAGCGTGGGGGACTCGATACTGCGGTGTATTGATAGGATTGTTTCCCTGAACGTCTAATCTATGCACAGCATTTCGCGCATGACCAATCTCGTCTCCAACCGCGAACGCATTCCTGTGTTTGTTAATTAAATTTACAAGGGTCGTTCTCTGATCTAAGTTCAAATGAGATAAGTCAACATCGTCTATCATTTGGTTGAATTCAGGTTCATTGCGTTTCTCTGTGACTGGCAACAGTTCACTGTTAGGCAGTAACTCAGGGTTGCACTGACTCAAGGGGCTTTCAGTCAGAGCGGGCGCTCGTCTGGCGTCATGCACTGTCGCCACGGCATCGTAGGCCTCGCGATGTGGCGGTGCTCTAGCATCACTCTCACTCTCGTCTGAGCCAGGCTCTGGGTCCTCAATGGCAACATCTAAGCTAACACAAATTTTGTTTCTAGGTATAAGAACATTCTTATCATTATAATTTACAAAAACTATTGGCACGGTGCCATCACGGACTGTGGCTAACGTACGAGGCACTGCTATTCCTTTGCACGTAACGCTCTGTTTTAGAACGACTGTTTTTCCATTCATGTGCTTGGGAACTCTCAAATAGGAGTGACATAACGTGCCTCCTTCAACAGTCAGATCATGTGACATTCTTGCGACACTGAATGATGCATCCTCAGATTGTTTCACAAAATTTACTGAATTAGAAGCAGCAACTGATTGAAATGGGTAAATCCTATCATTAATTCTCACGTGACCTTTCTCGTGCTGACTGTATTTTATTTCAACACCGAATCTCTTAAGGAAATCTCGGCCTATCAAGACAGCTCCGGGGAAGTAAGAATCTTCCACAATGATAGCGGAATGGCAATACTCAACATCACCTAGTTTAAATTTCAAGTCAATCGTACCTCGTGTGTGGAGATTATCTCCATTAACAGAACAAAGAACTTTAGTGCATCGTTTAATTCGGGGTGGAGTTTTGAATAATTTGCTAATTACATAAGATTTCACAAGAGTCACGGAAGAGCCTGAATCAACGAAAGTGGAGCATTTTTTCTGTTCAACATTTAATAAAATCACGGGGGAAAAGCTTTTCGGTCGCTGTGAAAGTTTTTTGACTTTACTGCGGCGATGTCACCATTCTGATTCGGACGGCCATTGAATTTGCGTTGATAATTATTAAATGGGCGAGCATTTTTGTGTGAAGCACTTTGCCATTTGAATGGATTTTTAGGCTGGTACGCTCGCTTTTGTGGTGAATTGTATTGGTACTTTTCGACCACCACATCACTTTCGTGAATTCGCCTCTTCCGGCTCAACACATTTCCCTCTTCGATCAAAGATTCTTCAATTGACCTCGCTTTGTCTAGGAGTTTGGTCACACTCTCAGGATCAAAATCATGAGATAATTTTTCACTGATCTTGGGATTCATATTTTTAACAATGGTAGGAATGAGGATTTTTTGTGCTTTACTATCCTCGTAGTGCCATTCTGGACCGAAAACGTCCTTCCAGCTAGCCAAAACTCGGGTTGCAAATGCATTGACTGTCTCATCATTCTCTTGACGCAGATTAAATAGGATTTTATGAACGGTTTTTCTATAATTTACAGCCCCCTTGTACACAGAAATAAGCCAAGTCTTGACATCTTCCAGTGTGACCAATTGGTCGGACTTGAGAACATAAGAATCCCAAGCCTTCCCAGTAAGAGCATTTTTCAAATAACGACATTGCAAATCGATGTCATTCGTGTAGATGTTAACTCTGGTCTGGAAGTGTTTTAAAAATGAAGTTACACAGCCTTCACCATTAAATTTAGGCAGTTCAATTGCATGATTTGAAGTGACAAAGCTACTTTGACTATTCTCACCATTGTTACTTTGATTACTTTCATTATCGTCCCCAGCCATGGTTTCAACTGATAATTAGGCAAAATTGGCGAAGCAAAATAGATTCACAATGAACACTGATAGCAATTTTAGAGTTTCAAATTAGAAGTTTAAATGCAATATTTCGTACAATATGTTTCCAAATACACAGACATAATTGAGTTTTTTCGCACAATAAGTTTCCAAATGCACAGAAATAAATGAATCGTCAATAACATCAACAACAGTAATAGAAAATAGGGTCATAATGGGGATAAAATGGGGTTTTGAATAGGCACAATAATCATATTAGAAAGGTAAATGGGTTAAATTACGCAATGGAAATGAGACAATAAATGGGCAAAGCATCAAAATAGTAAATATGGTACAAGTTCACACGAAATTTTTAGAAATAAATCAATACACTGACACAAGGTGCAAATAATGACAATAAATCACATGGGAAATACACAAGTAAATCAATACAATGACATAAATTATGTGAATAGAATGGGTACAATGATGAGTGAAATAAACTTCCTAATCATGTGGCCATTCATGTTACGTTAAACATCTAATTTTTTTTTTTGAATAGGTAGCGTGGCAACAGCGGTCTCTTGCAGAGACGTCAAGTTTTAATGGGTTATGATCCCACACTCGCTGCCCCCATTTGTTATATCCTACTTTTTCAAGATCGTTCGATGTGATTAAATTTTCTCTTTTAGGATAAATCGTTCGAGTGAAATAAATCTCTTTTCTCAATCTCAGTGAAATCTCATGATTGGCTTTCCAAATAAGGCGCAATTATAGTAGGCATTGAAACACACGTTATATGTGGCCACACAATTTACTGTTATAAACGGATATCACCAATATGCCGGGGATTTGTTAAAACCCGCAAACGTATTTAGCTACAAAGAGGTAATCTTA
The DNA here is from genome assembly GCA_030386875.1 of Morinoia aosen. NCBI lineage: Eukaryota > Metazoa > Arthropoda > Malacostraca > Amphipoda > Talitridae > Morinoia > Morinoia aosen. Next base: position 17,716,260 of record CM059559.1, read on the forward strand.
CGCACACTCGTGTGAAGCGCTGGTGCAGGTTTCGTTGGATTCGAAGTAGCCTCGTTTACTTTATTTGATTAACCAGTTGATTTAAGCGTGAAGTCACAAGTGGAAATTTATACAATGGCCATATCCAGTACGCCGAGCTGGACTCTATTTCAAAGACTCAAACAAAGACGGCGAATACGAGGACCTTCAGCTACAATGACGCGTGCTAGAATGATCCCTCCTGACCAGGCTGACCCTAAGCACACTCTTAAATAGAAGCAGTTACCGCCGCTCATGCATGAACGTTAGGCAGCAGCTAACGGTTACGAAGGTGGCGGTTTGAGCAGACGCCGTCCCCTCTTTGCTGATCTGGCTTTCTACAGCTTTTCTGCTGAATTGCAACGGTCTTTCAGGGCACAGAGTACGAGGCTCTTCCTCGCTGATGCAACCGTCGTTCGTGTATGGCGCGCCGTTACATAGAGGGTACATAACACTCTGACTTTTTCAACTATGATATCAATTTGCTTCAATTTTGAGGACTAATATTGGTGTACTATTTGTGGGCTAATTTCACACACTGGGCGTCTAGTTCGATTAAGATTAAACTATGATTATAGCCTCCCTAACCCCAATAAAGCTCTTCCCAAGAGAGGGAGGAAGAAGTTATCACTTAGAATGCAATTAAGGGAATAGGGAATCGACGCACAATGTAACCTCACTCTGCCCACGGAATCAGCTAAATCAAAAACAAAAATCTCGAAAAAACAAGATCGAAGCTCAACAGGGGACTGCAGGTAACTTGAAAAAGATAGTCCGTAACAAAACAAAAATCAATTTTATTCCAACAAAAAGAATTCCTACTTAACCTGTAGCACACGCTTCACATTTTCCTGGGAGAGCCAATTCCCATAGATACAATAGTTGTATCTCTCTAAGATTGTGTCAGGTACAATCGGGCCGAGTTATTTACGCTCTAATATAAGCTTGCAGTCCCAACATCAAGGACCTGAAGTAAGCTGTTGACTGCTTACACTGTGCGCTGTTTGTGTCATGTCGACGAACTCAATAACTGCTTTTGCTCAACATTGGCTCTTTCGAACGGGCTCTAACCCAACTGTTGGTATACCCCACCTTTCCCAGCCTATCTGCTTTTCAACTTATCCAAAGATATACCCCAACCTATATTGCAGAAATTTTCTTAAATATTGAGCCATGAGTTTGCATCTCAAATGTTCTTACCTTTAACCCTTTACCGTCAAAGTGGATTTAACTTCCATAAAGAGCTCTAGTATATTTTATTCCTCATAAAATTTGTGCCCTAATATGTTCTTCGAAGTTCATTGTCGAGTGGCAGTCGCTTCCTCGTAGTGATATGGGTGAATACATGATGCCGGTGCTGCACGATGGTGGTTGTGATAACGGTAATATAAGTATAAAATGCGGGCGTTAAAAATTTAGTGATGGTGGTTGTGAAAACGGAAATATGAGTACAAAGTGCGGGCGTTAAAAAATGTAAGATCTTGGAATTTCAGCACGATATAAGGTTTACTGAACAGAACTAGTAGATCGGTTTGCCTAGCCGTAAACCAGGCAGCAGGATAGCAAAACGAACAGCAAGACTACTAATATTGTACTGACTCTGTAGTTCACACACCTTGCTCTTAAGTCTAGTTCGCAACAATGGCCATTTCCGGTGCCGGCAAAAGGGGCGCTTCCGACCTAATAAACCGACCGCTCGTAAACGCCAGGCTCTACCTATACATGTGACCGTGCCGAGCGAGACTCATTAATCTCCGCCGCCGGAACTCCCATAAATACCGTAATATGAGTACAAAATGCGGACCTTGAAGAGTTAACTCACTGCCCCCAAGCACGTCCCTCCACTTTTCGTACTCTGAACTCAGCTGTTCACAAATGGACATGAGTCATCTTTAGGGGGTGACAGAATGTTGATCTGCAAGCAGGCTCTGTGTCGTCAGGTACAAGAGCCAGAAGCTGGTTGTGCTTTGGCTGATCCACCATGTCAAGTCAAGTAAGATTTTCGTGACTGCAAGTTATGATAACTGCAACTAAATCTTTCAACTAACGCAACAGTAGCAATTAATATGCTGTTACTAAAAAAGTAAACGGAACTTCCACTATTCGTAGGAGAGAATGAAATCCCATGACTAGGACAAATAAATCTGCCAAATTAGACTGAGTTTGAGAGTTCGACGCACATCCTATCGTGTCTGTCGCACCTCGACTGATCTAATAGAATTTGCGCCATAAAAATCATTGCACATTGTGTTAAATTGGCGGCCATACCATGTTCGCTCTTATAGTAGGACAGCAGCGTTCAAACACTGTATAGCTGTTACCAAAAAAATATTCAGATTGTGTTTTCATAATTCTAAAAAGCCCAATAGCGTACCCTACTCCAGCTAGTTTGAATGAAGAATAATCCAAGGCAAACGCACTTGAAGTGAAAGTTGTGAATCTGGTTCATAACTATTTTCTTCTATAGGGGTAATTACTAAACTTCCGCAGGAGTAGTCGATTATGACCATTTCTACTTGGTCCAGATCAGTAAACCAGATCGGTAGACTTTTTTCAATGAGTGCATATTGGTCAATTTCGATGCGAAAGAAAGAACCTTAATTCATTGATGCCAGCAATATCAGTGTCCTTACGAACGAAGTGCCTTGACAGAAAAAGTAACTTATATAGCTGATCATCATAAAAAGTAGAATAAGAATAAGAGAAAGAGTGCAACCAAAAAAGCGAAATAAAAACGGATGCATATGAGAAAGAGTACCATGAAAGAAAGATCACCAATGCATCTTCAAGTGATTTTATGTATAATTGGTGTTATATACATTCATTAATTTGCAAAACATAAAATTTCTGGAGTAAGACACGTGTCAAGAAACTTTTCAGCAACTGAAAAAATGTTCGCCGCACTATTAACCAGATCTAAACTTGGCCCAAAAAATGCAGCTCCAATACCTTTCTAACTTGGTGACATCGCCCTAAAGTCAGTAAAGCAATGCCTTAGCAAAGAAACGTAGCGAGATGCCGCCTATGGCTCCATGCACTCCCACACCAGACACATAAGCATACAATCTTATTTTTTGCAGACTTTCTACTGCACCACGCGGTCAGGGTAATGCCACGGTGTACCGAGGGTAATGCCACGTATACCGAGGGTAATGCCACGGTATACCGAGGGTAATGCCACGGTATACCGAGGGTAATGCCACGGTATACCGAGGGTAATGCCACGGTATACCGAGGGTAATGCCACGGTATACCGAGGGTAATGCCACGGTATACCGAGGGTAATGCCACGGTGTACCGAGGGTAATGCCACGGTGTACCGAGGGTAATGCCACGGTATACCGAGGGTAATGCCACGGTATACCGAGGGTAATGCCACGGTATACCGAGGGTAATGCCAAGGTATACCGAAGGTAATACCACGGTATATTAAGGGTAATACCACGGTATACCGAGGGTAATACCACGGCATACCGAGGGTAATACCACGGCATACCGAGGGTAATACCACGGAATACCGAGGGTAATACCACGGCATACCAAGGGTAATACCACGGCATACCAAGGGTAATACCACGGTATACCGAGGGTAATACCACGGCATACCGAAGGTAATACCACGGTATACCGATGGTAATACCACGGTATACCGATGGTAATACCACGGTATACCGAGGGTAATACCACGGTATACCGAGGGTAATACCACGGTACACAGAGGGTAATACCACGGTATACCGAGGGTAATACCACGGTATACCGAGGGTAATACCACGGTATACCGAGGGTAATACCACGGTATACCGAGGGTAATACCACGGTATACCGAGGGTAATACCACGGTATACCGAGGGTAATACCACGGTATACCGAGGGTAATACCACGGTATACCGAAGGTAATACCACGGTATACCGAGGGTAATACCACGGTATACCAAGGGTAATACCACGGTATACCGAGGGTAATACCACGGTATACCGAAGGTAAAACCAGGGTATACCGAGGGTAATGCCACGGTATACCGAAGGTAAAACCAGGGTATACCGAGGGTAATGCCACGGTATACCGAGGGTAATGCCACGGTATACCGAGGGTAATGCCACGGTATACCGAGGGTAATGCCACGGTATACCGAGGGTAATACCACGGTATACCGAAGGTAATGCCGCGGTATACTGAAGGTAATACCACGGTATACCGAGGGTAATACCACGGTATACCGAGGGTAATACCACGGTATACCGAAGGTAACACCACAGTATACCGAGGGTAATACCGTAATCGTACTGTGGTAGGATTTTGAACCAATTCACAGAGTCGTAACGGTACAGCTGCCAGCTAATGTTCATTAAATCCAAGTAAGAAAATTTACGCTCAGAACCGCAACTACGACATCAATTGATTGATAATCAACACACGGAATGTTTTGTTTAAACTGAGGTTAAAAAAATGCCTCCTACTGGAAACACCACTTTGAATGTTCTTCAAACTTTTCAATTTTCCGCAAATACTTCAAGTTTACACGCCTCAAACGCTTCTGGGAATTCATTTATTTATTGTGAAAAAGTGCAAAACTAATTTATTTAATTAAACCATAGTCAGTCAACAGGGAAAATAAAGGTTCGAATTACAATTCCCGCAAAAATAAAATTGAATTCACCTTAATGCAATTCTTGGTGCAAGTACTCTAAAGAAGAGGTCATCTCTCCTCAGGGGATACAATTATTGTATCTATGGGAACTAGCGCTCCCAGGGGGACAATGTGAAGGCCTGAACTGAGAGTTACGTAGGCTTTCTTTTTGTTGAAATAAAGTGTTTTTGTTATGTTAAGGACCACCTTTTTTCGGTTCACTACTGTCCTGTTTTTCAGCACCTATTACTTTCTTCTTCAACTTTGGTCCCGTTTCATAATCTTTTTTCAAAACTTAGTGTTTCTATGCCCTTTCGGCGTAGATTCCGCGTTTCCGTAACTACATACTAAATGGTGCCTTCCTCCTTCCTCTCTTTGGGTCGCATTTGTTGCTGCGGGTAGGGAGGCTAAAAATAACGTCTAATCTAATCTAAGAGGACAGCAAACCAGGCACACCAAGGCATATATAAAATTGCTCTGATGGACTACATGTGTGCGCACTGATAGCTTGATGTTTCCAATTTGAGGCAGCGTTGCAGCTCACGTATCCAGGTTAAATTATTATTTAGTTTAAGCCTCCCAACCCGCAACTAAGAAGATCCAAAGAAAGGAAGGCAACATTAAGTTTGGAGATAAGGGAACGCAAAATCTATGCAGAAGAGGCATAAAAATAGTAAGCTGAAAAAGGAGTTCATGAAACAAGATCACAGTTGAAGAAGAAAGTAGTAGGTGCAGAAAAAAACAGGAAAGCAGTGAACAGAAAAAAAAAGATTGTCCTTAACATAACAAAAACATTTTATGTCAACAACAACAAGAAAAAAGACCTACGTAACTCTCTGCTCGGGCCCACACATTTTCCTCCTGGGAGTACTAATTCCCATAGATACAATAATTATATCCCTCTGAGGGGGTCTCACGCATTCAACACAACCTAATATTTTTCATCATTTTTTGTACGTAAATACTGCATCCGTTTTTTCAATTGTTAAAAAAACCTTCTGAGATCTAAAGAATTAAGATAATAAGCAGCCTCACCAAAACTCGTGAAAATATTAACCATTCGCTTTTCAGTTATGCATTTCCTGGCTTTGTAACAGACACTCCTGAGTTGCATCCTGAATTTTGCAGATTGAATAAAAATCATTGACGTAAATTAAAGGCTTATTTCTAATATCAATTGGTACACAGAAAAAAACTAAAAAAGGGTACGATATATAAACAAGGACGCTCATTTGATTAGCGCATCACTACATTCAAAAAACTCACTAAAAAGTAGGTTTCATGCAGGAAATTAATTTAAGCCCTCGCCTCTTTGCAAAATTGACTTCACAATTGTACACGAGATCCACAAGACTCAATACACAGTAAATCTCCTGCACAAAAAGAATTTAAATCCTCACCCCTCTGCAAAATTGACTTCGAGACAACTGCCCATGAGAAATCAAGCAAAGAAAGTGAAGGTGGGATATCGAAGCTCGAATCGCGATTTGTACAAACATTTAGACAGCTTTTTCTTACCTTGGGTCCCACGCCATCGTCGTCACACGCGACGGTGCCGGGGGCCAGAAGTTTGTTCTTGTCGATCTTGCGGTGTTTCTTGTGCCTAGCAAAGCGCGGGTCCTGCACGATGATGTAGTCGCAGAACCAGCCGTCCAGCATGCCCTTGCGGTCTCTCTCCATGTACAGGCGGACTACTCGCCCGAAACCTTCAAGAAAACACGACGGGATGGTTAAAACCGGAAAATTACAGTGTTTCGAAAATGGTAGATGTTTCAAAACCTATAGATGTTTTACAAAAAGTTTTCCGTGAACTTACATATTTAGTCACGAGCCCTCTCTAAATTGGAACTAATGCCTGTGATAAATGAGACGAAGGTTTCATGATTGAATTATCAGTTCGTTAGCATTTCTGAACCCGTAATATACCGTTACTTGGTTACCTATTTTTTTGCGCTGAGCAACTGAGGCGCGATTCGAATGAGTTTGAATTTCATTGAAATTACTATCTACTCCGAAAGCAGAATCGTGAGACAGATATACATATGTCATATATTTTGACAAATTTAATTGTGAAATCAAGTTATGTAGATCAAAAAAACCCCTGTCGTATAAAAATATAGATAGTGAAATTTAAAAAAAAGCAATTATTCACACCGTTTCTCTCAAAGAAATTACTTTAAGAAACTCAGAGCGAGCCCGGCATATTAAAATAATATTTACAGCAGACAAGGTCCCTCCCTCATTTTAGTTTCTCGCTCTATCTGACACGTCCTTGTGTCAACAATTGTGACGTCTTGAGACTGTTTTTAAAGACGAATGAACGTCCCAAATACCACAAACTTGAATGTACTCTCAAACAGCCGCGATCACAGCCATCATGTCGCACCAAACAGACATTAATGAAGCCATAATTGTAAGTTAAAAATAGATGTAAGAAAAAATAAAAATTATCCCAATATTTTATTGTTTTTCAGAAATTTTACACAAAATTTAGCTCGAAACTTTATAAAACGATCACGTTCTTTGTAAGAGAACAGCCATGAAATAAAAAAGAGACCAAAAAAGATAGAGGATGAAGTTCCCTAAGAAGAGCTTCTCATAGCTGGTGATGAGAATGAGCTGAGTCACGGTGACTGCCGGAGTTTGTTCAAAGGACCGCACCCGCAATGTACAAGTGCTAGGAAATACCGTCCTCCGGCTGTGCTGCCGTCAGAAAGGACGTCGTCGTAAAAATGAAGATCTGAATCTGATTGAGGTCTTGAAAAGCTTGCCAAACGCATAAGCTTGCCAAACGCACAAGCTTGCCAAACGCACAAGTTTGCCAAACGCACAAGTTTGCCAAACGCACAAGTTTGCCAAACGCACAAGCTTGCCAAACACACAAGTTTGCCAAACGCACAAGCTTGCCAAACGCACGTTTACCAAAAGCACAAGCTTGCCAAACGCACAAGTTTGCCAAACGCACAAGTTTGCCAAACGCACAAGTTTGCCAAACGCACAAGCTTGCCAAACGCACAAGTTTGCCAAACGCACAAGCTTGCCAAACGCACGTTTACCAAAAGCACAAGTTTGCCAAACGCACAAGCTTGCCAAACGCACAAGCTTGCCAAACGCACAAGCTTGCCAAACGCACAAGTTTGCCAAACGCACAAGCTTGCCAAACGCACAAGCTTGCCAAACGCACAAGCTTGCCAAACGCACAAGCTTGCCAAACGCACAAGCTTGCCAAACGCACAAGCTTGCCAAACGCACAAGCTTGTCAAACGCACAAGCTTGCCAAATGCACAAGCTTGCCAAACGCACAAGCTTGCCAAACGCACAAGCTTGCCAAACGCACAAGCTTGCCAAGCGCACAAGCTTGCCAAACGCACAAGCTTGCCAAACACACAAGCTTGCCAAACGCACAAGCTTGCCAAGCGCACAAGCTTGCCAAACGCACAAGCTTGCCAAACGCACAAGCTTGCCAAACGCACAAGTTTACAAAACGCACAAGTTTACAAAACGCACAAGTTTACAAAACGCACAAGTTTACAAAACGCACAAGTTTACAAAACGCACAAGCTTGCCAAACGCACAAGCTTGCCAAAAGCGCAAGCTTGCCAAACGCACAAGCTTGCCAAACGCACAAGCTTGCCAAACGCACAAGCTTGCCAAACGCACAAGCTTGCCAAACGCACAAGCTTGCCAAATGCACAAGCTTGCCAAATGCACAAGCTTGCCAAATGCACAAGCTTGCCAAATGCACAAGCTTACCAACCGCACAAGCTTGCCAAACGCACAAGCTTGCCAAACGCACAAGCTTGCCAAACGGACAAGTTTGCCAAACGCACAAGTTTGATAAACGCACAAGTTTGCCAAACGCACAAGCTTGCCAAACGGACAAGTTTGCCAAACGCACAAGTTTGATAAACGCACAAGTTTGCCAAACGCACAAGCTTGCCAAACGCACAAGCTTGCCAAACGCGCAAGCTTGCCAAACGCGCAAGCTTGCCAAACGCACAAGCTTGCCAAACGCACAAGCTTGCCAAACGCACAAGTTTGCCAAACGCACAAGCTTGCCAAATGCACAAGCTTGCCAAACGCACAAGCTTGCCAAATGCACAAGCTTACCAACCGCACAAGCTTGCCAAACGCACAAGCTTGCCAAACGCACAAGCTTGCCAAACGCACAAGCTTACCAACCGCACAAGCTTGCCAAACGCACAAGCTTGCCAAACGCACAAGCTTGCCAAACGCACAAGCTTGCCAAACGCACAAGCTTGCCAAACGCACAAGTTTGATAAACGCACAAGTTTGCCAAACGCACAAGCTTGCCAAACGCACAAGTTTGCCAAACGCACAAGCTTGCCAAACGGACAAGTTTGCCAAACGCACAAGTTTGATAAACGCACAAGTTTGCCAAACGCACAAGCTTGCCAAACGCACAAGCTTGCCAAACGCACAAGCTTGCCAAACGCACAAGTTTGATAAACGCACAAGTTTGCCAAACGCTCAAGTTTGATAAACGCACAAGTTTGACAAACGCACAAGTTTGCCAAACGCACAAGTGTGCCAAACGCACAAGCTTGCCAAACGCACAAGCTTGCCAAACGCACAAGCTTGCCAAACGTCCAAGTTTACAAAACGCACAAGTTTACAAAACGCACAAGCTTCACTCAAATTACATTTTACACGCAAGTTATACCGCAACTAAATCCTGCCCATGCTCAATTTTCCTAGCCGTCCAACAGAAAAAATAAGTACAGTCCTATTCCACTTGAGATGTCCTGCAGCTACACGGAGCAAGCAGCTAAAGCCTCCTCAACCAGAGGTCAAGCAAGACAGTCGAGTCATGGGACCGACTTTTGTACTCCAGACAGTCACCACAGAGTCATCATAGGCTCCGTGGTGGCTCAGAAACAACCCAGAAATGATGGATTGGGTGCCACAGAAAAACAGGAGACCAGGAAACAACCCTATATTTTCAATCAATAGCAACGTTGAAGCGGAGCTGCTCTATCATCTGCCTAATATGGATTGCCAGTATTTTCATTTCTGCATTTCTGAATGTAAACGCGCGGTTTTTTATTTTGCAAGTTGAGCTCTGTTGCTATATTCTGCTTTGAACATCTGCACTATCTCACGTGCACCAGCAAACTGACCAAATATGGCTTATACTTATTGCGACAATTACTTCTTTTGACATAAATTAATAGCCACGAGTTGTTCTTTCACTCATAAGTTGTTCCTAAAATAAATGTTGGCCACAAATGTATTCATCGAAAGCCTGAGAAAATTTATAATGTATCTGGAATCAAATGAATGACGATCGCTGAGTTAGAAATTCTCCTGTGACATTAAAAGCAGGTTATGACAAAGGCTTTGTAAACAAACGATAACAAATTTTCTCTCTGGGCAGTAACGCCTAGTCACAGTTTATTCGAGCCCTTCAAACACCTTGGCATAAAACATTTTGTGGTGGCAAACATTAGGCAGGGCGGAGGAAACCGTCCAAACTTCATCAATATATAAAGTTTGAGATCTCGAAAAAGTACGAGGAGATAAATCGATTGATCAAATAAATCACGAGCAGTATGAACATTGAAAAATAAATCGAACAAAAAATAGTTTCGAAGGTACACAGTAATGCCTAAGTCAGCCAGCATTAGGAGATGACTAACAAGCGCGGGAATTTTAAACAGAACGTTTAGAAACTTCACAACTAGGCCTACAGTTGATTAAAATGACATTATTAACCCGCCAATGTAGGGTCGGTGCACAACAACTAGAGATTTTGGAAGTCTTCACATGAATTTACAACCGATACCAAGCACGCAATAAAAAATCTTTCCACGTCGAAACCGGCGTATAAACCTTTTATTCACATCATGAATGCGTGAAAATCCTTCAAGGAACCTTAAACAAATACAGCCAGGTAGTTGTATTGCAACGCTTCAGAACCAACAACTGGGCAAAATTAGTTTTTGAACAGCGGTCTCCTAAAACCTAACCCTTCTCACAGAAGATGATGCAATTGCTTTTACAGCGAATCAGTCAAGTGCCACACAATAGACTGAACTCCTTGCACCGGAAGGAAAACTGCCAATAGGATCCATAGGGCTGTGACGAGGCAATTAAAGTATTCAACAATCATGTCTACAAACGTTACTGATCAAGACGCCTTAAAAACACTCCAAACAATTTGATTAACGTGATAGATATATAAGTAAGAGAAGAATCTTCGACTCACATTTTCTGTTTTATCTACGCACATCAAAAGCAAGTTTCAGGCATATATCTTTGACCTTACTCAATATAAATTAGACGAAGTTGCCTTGTCTAAAACGATAGGGTAAATGTTGAGGATTAACCGGGAATCGATATTTGATTTTCCGGTGCCTAAACGTAGTTAATTAGATCGAAATAAACAAGTTTTCTTCTATGCACTTTCCGTCGTAAATAAGTATTTTACAAGTTATGGCGGTGAATTAGTTACCGCAACTCAAGTATTTGAAGCGGGAAGTATTTCATTGAGCTCTGCGAATGGCGCACGGCAATGGAGTCTCGCTTCCGGCGTGATCGTTTTCAAAGACGAAATTAAACCGGAACAAGTCTCGCTGAGCGGCGAAGCCGCTCAGCGAGAATGAAGATATCGTTTATAACTGGAATTTGATGCTGATTCCGAATCTGCAATTTGTTTTGACCGCTCTCGATTTTTTCGATTTTTTGTGATTTTTTTTAATTTTAAATTTTTATACATTTTTAATGTTTTTTTTGGCCTGCACCACCTCATGATCCGAACTCTGCCATTCTCGACCCAACATGGTCAGACCGTGCCTTGAAGACCTGAGTACCGGATAGGGCCGGGTTCCACCCAACCTGTACGGACATGGCATTCTTTGGGCACCACCTCAGTTGTTGCTAGCCGCCTTTCCAAAAATAAAAAATAAAAAAATCGAAAAAATCGAGAGCGGTCAAAACAAATTGCATATTCGGAATCAGCATCAAATTCCAGTTATAATCGATATTTTCATTCTCGCTGAGCGGCTTCGCCGCTCAGCGAGACTTAAGCCATTAAACCTACCGCTGTACCTCGGTAAATACTCATTTGACGAAAAAAGTGTATGGAAGAAAAGTTGTTTATTTCGATGTTATTACCATGATTCAAGCAACAAAAATTCGAAAATCGATGAGTAGCTGTTTATCCGAGCGCATTCGTTATCAAAGACTAAACTTAACCTACCACTATAATTCGTAAAATACTCATTTAAACAATTTAAACAATTTTAAACAATTTATTTACCACAGGTGATACAGAGATAAAATGTTTCTTAAGTCTAGTACAATGGTCAAATTTGAGTATAGCTACCTGTGGGCCCAAATAAGTTCAGTGACTTCTAGGGCATCCTACCATAAAGGTTAGTCTTAGGAGTACAATAATGTTTAACCTAATTCACTTAAACTAGAGACGCATTAGACTGATCAATGAGATAATTAACTCGAAATTAGATACTTCATTTCACAATATAGTTCATATGGACTAGATTTAACAGTATATTCGACAAACGATTCAAGAACAGACTGAAGATCGGCGAAATTAACTAAGGCAAATTACATTATTAGGACCAGTTATGTAGGGGACAAGGTTTGACTCTGTGATCTTACACGACTAGTAATCTGATAGGAAGTGAGACTCAAGATTTTTTTTAATACCTTATAAGAATTACTTTCACGGATCTCCGCAGGTATTGAGTTCCAAGTTTTAGTTCCAACGAAGAGGATACTGTGTTGTGACCGAGCCTTTGAGTAATAAGGAAGCATGAATTTACTTCTATTTCGGGTTAAATGGTCGTGGTGACCAGTTTGCGCAGTTAATAGTTGTTTTAGGCTATTGTCGCCATCATTTGTTAATGTTTTGTAAATGAAATTGCAAATGGAGATTTTGTAGAGATCCGAGAGCTTAAGTATTCGTAAATTTTTGAATGAGTCATTTGTGTGAGCATTATATTCTAGATTCTTTACCGCTGTTATGGCTCTTTTTTGCAGGGTAAAAATTTTGTTGGTTTTATTTTTATCAGTTCCGTGCCATGCTTCTATTCCGTATTGCAAGTATGGTGAAATGAGCGTTCGGTAGAGCATTTGTAAGGCTTTTTCAGGCAGGAAATTTTTAACTTTATTTAGGATTCCGATAGATTTTGATAATTTAGAACTAATATGAGCGATGTGCTCTTTAAAGGTTAGATGTTTGTCTATTATGATGCCCAGGAATTTACTTGAGTTGGTTTCTTCGATTTCACCTTCGCCAATTTGAATGCTTGGGAGAGATATATTTTTCTTGTATGAGAATGTAATATAATTTGTTTTATCGATATTAAGGCTTATTTTATTAGCGTTAAGCCACAATGAAACCTAATGAAGTTCATTATTTATATGCTCCGCCATCCTAGCGGGGTTTTGGTCTGGAAGGACCGCAGAAAGGGTACTGCCATCGGCAAAAAGTATGAATTTGAAGAATGATGTAGATTTAATGATATCATTGATAAAAATTAAAAATAGGAGAGGCCCAAGGACAGATCCTTGTGGAACCCCATGGCTAATTGTCTGTGGGTCTGATTTTACGTCGTCAATGACAACGTATTGTTTCCGATTTGCTAAGTATGATCTGAACCAATCATGGGCAGCCCCTCGAATGCCATAACAATGTAGTTTCGAGAGTAATACGTTATGGTCCACACAATCGAATGCTTTTCGAAAGTCAAGAAATACGGAGAAAACAAGCTTTCCTTCATCTATATTAGAATAAAGGTATTGCAAATGATTTAATACAGCTTGTGTCGTAGATTTCTTAGAACGAAAACCGTATTGTTTGTCGTATAGGAAAGATTTTTGTTCAAAATACGAATACACTTTTTTATATACAATTTTCTCGAATATTTTGCTAATAATTGGTAGTACAGAGATAGGTCTATAATTGTTAATGCAGTTTTTATCACCATTTTTAAAAATAGGGGTGACTCTCGCAATTTTGAAAGAGTTGGAGAAGATACCTTGAGAAATGGATTGGTTGATAGTATAAGATATGCACGGTGCTATTATATCAGCTATAGCCTTGAGAACTTTAGCCGAAAAATTTTTCAATCCACTTGATTTATTTTTCAAGTTGTTTATGCACGTAATTACATCGGAGGGATTAGTTGGCGTGAAAAAGAAAGAGTTAGGTTCACGGACATGGTCCATGTATTGTAAGTGGTCTCTGGGTTCACTGAAGACACTATCGGCTATATTTTTTCCTATGTTTACAAAAAAGTTGTCAAACACAGTTGCAATATCTTTTTTCTCGTGGTATTTTACATTTTCGTGAACGACGGACTCAATTGTTTTCGTAGTATTATTATTCGGTTTATAGCATGAATTAAGCAGGCGCCAAGTTTTTTTAATATCAGTTTTGTATTCAGTAAATTTGCGCGTGAAGTAGTCTCGTTTTGAGGTTCGTATTTGATTTGTCACATGATTCCTGAATCTGTTATACGTTACTTTAGATATTCGCCCTTCGTATAGTAAGGCTAGGTACGCTTGACGTTTCTTTATATTGATCACGATATCTTCAGTAATCCAGGGCTTTATTAATCCATTCACGACGGAAAGTGCATAACAGAAAACTTGTTTAGGTAAATCTGAAGGATATGACAGTTATCGATTTTCCACTTTTTGGTGCCTGAACCTAATTAATTGAATCAAAATAAACAAGTTTTCTTCTATGCACTTTCTGTCTCAAATGAGTATTTTACGATTTATAGCGGTAGGTTTAGTTACGTCTTTGATGACGAATGCGCTCGAAATAACAGCTAGGCCTACTCATCGATTTTAGAATTTTTGGGTAAATCTGAAGGAGATGACAGTTGTCGATTTTGTAAATTTCGATGCCTTAGCATAGTTAATTAGATCAAAATAAACAAGTTTTCTTCTATGCACTTTTTGTCTCAAATGAGTATTTTATTAGTTATAGCGGTAAATGACTTACCGCAACTCCAGTCTTTGAAGCGGAAAGAAATTCTGGTCAATGTGAAGTTCCATGCAATCACGAAAAATAATAATGCCGATCCCAGGAATCACTAAAGGAACACATTTCAGAACGTTTTACATGAATGACATTCTGCTCGCTGATGCGTTATTTTCGAATAATTGAACTTTGAAGTTGGCCTTGGCGCCAAAGGAAGCGAGCGCGTGAAACGTAATTTAATTAATAACGGAAGCTATTACAAACGTAAAGAGGTTGGGTCGTGAGGGGGAGGCACAGTTCTTCTAGTGAAAATTATAAATAAAGCTTCTAACCCACCCATTAGGGTGACGACCGCAATCTTGTTGACATCGGGTCCAAAATGGCGGCGCCCATGGTGGTCGCCATGTTAGACCCGATGTAAACAAGATTGCGGTCGTCACTTTAATGGGTGGTTTAGAAGCTTTATTTATACTTTTCACTAAAAGAACTGTGGCTACCCCTCACGACCCAACCTCTTTACGTTTGTAATAGGAGGTTAGCGTCCGTTTTTAATTAAATTACGCTCGCTTCCTTGGGCGCGCGACGGCCAACTTCAAAGTTCAATAATTCGAAAATAACGCATCAGCGAGCAGAATGTCGTTCTTGAAAAACGTTCCTAAATGGGTTCCTCTAGTGATTGTTTGGAATATCATTATCAATTTCCGTGATTGCATGAAACTTCACATTGACCGAAATTCTTTGATCGAGTTGTATGGCAATACTGCAATGGCGTTTCGCTTCCAGCGCTCTGTCTTGAAAGACGAAACCAAACCTACCGCTATACCTCGTTAAATACTCATTTGACGAAAAAGTGTATAGAATAAATGTTGTTTATTTCGATGTTATTACCATGTTTCAAGCAACAAAAATTCGAAAATCGATGAGTAGCTGTTTATTCGAGCGCATTCGTCATCAATGACGAAACTAAACTTACCGCTATAAATCGTAAAATACTCATTTGAGACGAAAAAAGAATAGAAGAAAACTTGTTTACTTTGATTCAATTAATTAGGTTCAGGCACCAAAAAGTGGAAAATCGACAACTGTCATCTCCTTCAGATTTACCAATTTTTGTTGCTTGAAACATGGTAATAACATCGAAATAAACAACTTTTCTTCTATACACTTTTTTCGTCAAATGAGTATTTAACGAAGTATAGCGGTAGGTTTGGTTTCGTCTCTGATGACGATCACGCTGGAAGCGAGTGCGCATTGCATTGTTGCTGTCCGACGTGCTCCTTGAATTACTTGCCGCTTCAAACACTGGAGTTGCGGTAAGTCATTTACCGCCATAACTAATATAATACTCATTTGAGACGGAAAGTGCATAGAAGAAAACTTGTTTATTTCGATCTAATTACCTATGCTCAGGCATCGAAATTTACAAAATCGATAACTGTCATATCCTTCAGATTTACCCTTGTTTATTTCGATCTAATTCACTATGTTTAGGATTCGAAAATGTAGGAAAATCGATTCTCGGTTTATCCTCAACATCTATCAATGATAGTCGAAGCAACACAAACAAATTTGAAAAGAGACCATGGTTACTCTAAATGTGGCTCCGTGGTAATAATGCCAATTACTAAAACCTGGACTACAGAACCAATTTTCGGTACCCCTCTCCACGCCACGAAAAAAGTAGTAGAATTGGGTTAAATGTATCGAAATAATGTTTTTAAGTTTAAATTATTATTTTATTCTTTATTCTGTGGAACAGCAACGTTGTCCCTTATTTTATTTTTTTCTATACCTTACGGTAACCCAACAACATATTTTTCGTCTAAAACACAAGCTGGTAAGCAATTCGCCTGAATTTTAATGTATCGCCAAAACTTTTTTGCTAGTGACAACTAATCAAGATAATCGTTACTAACCTACTTTCTGGTTAGTAACGCCTCACAAGCGCTGTCTGAAAATTCTAGCTATTAAAATTCGTGGTTCCGTTGGACAAAAGCCTCTATTGCCTTCTTCTCGAGCATTAATGATTTAAAAATATAGAAATCCCTAAGTATGCTAATGCAAATAACTTTAGCTCAGATAGCACTAAAAGGAGTTCAATAAAACTAGTACAATTGCTTTTTTTGGAATACAACGCACAAACAGAGACGAAATGCGCATAAATCCCACATCACAAAGCACAGGTCAGGTAGATGTAATGTAAAATCATCATAAATCTTGGCTTTTTATTGAGCTCAATGCCGAGTGTCGAAACCGCCAATTTACGGTCACTGACTTTACTCGTATATAGTTTTTCTGCGAACTACATTTCACGAATTGGTTTCCCGTACTCTTGAATTTGTGTGAAAACTTAGGTACAATTTAAATCTTTTCTTATTATTTTGAATACGTTCCTCGAAGCAAAAAGAAATATAACTACACAGCGTAAGGATTTATTATCCAAGTTCAACTGTGAAATGGTAGCATACTTTTGGGCGCTCTTTTTTCTTCCTAACGTACAGTCCGGTTTATTTGATGGAATAATTTTCATAGCAATATTTAGGTAAAAAGTTAGCGGCTGTTGATAGAATGACATATTAAAAACGAAGCACACACTCACCTTCAGGCAGCGGGAGATGATAAGTGTCCAGCTTTCCTCGTTCCAGGTCATCATAGAATGGATTATCCAGCTTGATGCTGCCTGTTTTCATTCCGTTGTTGTCCTCAAGTTCAATGTAAACGTTGGCGTCCGTGCCAGACTTCTCCTGATCGCCAGTCTTCACGAGGATTCTAGCCTTCATGGAATCAGCGGCCGAAGATTTCCTCCGACCTTCACTGGACGCCATCTTCCGGCTGGGACTGGGGCTCCTGCTCTGGGAAGGGCTGGGAGACGGGCGAAGAAAAAGTGCCCCCGACATTTTCCTATCGGGAAGCGGAGATGACCTTGGGGATCCCCGTGGGGATGACCGAGGTGTAAGACCTGAGTTGGACGCCGGCGTGCGGGTGCCCTCCGATATCTGGTCGCCGCTGGGGTCGTGGACGATGACAGAATCGTCGTGGTTGACACTTGCTTCGTCCGTTAGAGGTTCACGACGAGCATTTGCTGAAAGAACTGAGCCCATGACTTAAAGTTGTTGTATTGAACATTGATGGAAACGCGTGTGCACGTTTTTCAATTCACACGAAGTGATGCAAACAAATGGTAAAAAAACTTTTTCGTGCGTTAGTACAGGTTAAAAAGCAAAGTTCAATGAAAAATAACTCATTTGTTTTCAACACGATGATCTGCAAATGAACGTAGGTGTACTGAATGATCTAAAAAATGAAAAACAAAACATATGTGAGAAAAAATATTGTTAAATCCTGAACACTTCGCGCAATTACCATGATGTATTGAATTATGAAATTCTGTGTGAACAGAGATTTAAAATAAGAATAAAATTCAAGCAGGAAAGAAAGAAAATTGAAAATAACTTTGTAGTTTCGTGGCAAAAATGGGTTAAATAACACAACACGAGTGATGCTTTCAAGCGCAGCAAGCAAAACAATTACGAAAAGTGAAAATCGTTAAGAAAGAAGATTACACATTTGAACAGTTTGCGAAACGCCACCAACATAGAAGCCAATGCAATAGTGGGAACTACCGAAGTTATTAAAATACATGGACATTTACAGCATCATTCTAGACAGGGCGTGCAAAGTGAACTAAATATAATTATTTCCTTCACAGTTCTTACCAAAGGTATCCATGCATCACGCACTGCAAAGTGGCTCTCGTGTTTTGTACAATTGTACAATAAATGACAACAATAATATGAGGACAAAATATGTCATAAAGTAGTTCTTCAATATTCTCTCCACGGCAGGAAAACAACTTGAACACCAACTTTTGATAAAAAATTCTTTCAATTCAGAAAGTATTCACTTCATTTATATAAAATAAATAACAACTTTTGACCATAAATGGATTTCTAGCATTTCTTTTGCTGATCGCATTGAATTTGGGGTAAATTTTTCAGACTATTTTGCCATTGCTGAATCATCGTGGTATGGCGAACAACCATGAGGTATCAGAATGCTGTCACCAACACAATAAAAACGTCATCACCCGTTCCTAATTGCACCCAACAAAACACCAGCTAACAATGACGCTACCTGACCGTAAACCACCCAACCATTACACTATTCAATAGCAACACTATTCAGCAACCACAGCACTCTACTAAAATACCGAATAACTAACTATAAAACCAAACAACTGTAACACTATCTAACCATAACACAACCATGACAGCAAATAACACAACCAAACCATTACACCACCTGATAACACCGCACAACTAACACATTTCTAAACTAGTAGTTTTTACCCTGCATACGAGTTTAATAACTTTATGAGATCTCACTGTAGCCGTCAGTCAAAACTTCAAATTAAACGAGGCTGGTGACCTACCACGGAAATGACCTATTACGCAGGCAGACTCCTTTCATCTCTGGCAAAAAGATGACGTCTATGCATTTAAACGCACAGGAGGCCCTCTGTATCAGATCGTAAAACAGTACTCGAGTTCAAACAATAAAAGTACAGTAGAGCACTATCTCACAGCTGCAGGGCTGCCTATTCATCCGCGCGATAAACCAAGCAAGTAAAAGATAGGAAAGAAGGTCAATGCTGAAACTTATAATTCAGTCAAACCGATTTGTTCGAGACAAATTCACCTCCGACTTGAAGAACGCTGTACAAAATTCACTGTGATTATCTCAGCACAGGCACAATCTTTTGTCACTGCCGACGTGAACAGTCACACCCAGAGTACGGTAATTTACTAAATGACAAATGTAACATAACCAACAAACACAATTGACGATGAAACTGCAATATTTTCTGAATTCTAAGAGAGTTCAATCTTGAATGAAACTCTAATTGGGTATCTGTATCGTATACTAAGTTACATAAGGACAAAATTTATTTCACGACTGAAAAATAGATGAGAGGAATAGTAGCTAATATTAAACACAGATATGTGTACACATTTTGACATAGAAGAATGCACCACAGAGTAGCTCAACAACACGAAGAGAGCGGCAAAGTTCTAAGCGCAATAACATTCAAGGGAATTTTGCAGGAAGTCTGTAGTGATACTGGCGATTAGCGCATTTACTCCCACTTCAGAACATCCTGTCTCAATATCCTAAATCTAGTCGCTATTGAAACATTAATGATCATGAACATCCTCTTCATGTTTCTCGATAGTTTTACTCATGTTATAGTATTGGTCGTGTTCTGATGATGTAATTACATCACTCATCTCGATAGTCTTACTCATGTTAGAGTTTTGATCGGGTCATGATGTAAATACATCACTCATGATTATGATGTGAAAACGAGTCAACATTTCAATTACAACCCAACACACCCAAAGTGGATGCCGGCCCAACGAGGCATAGATTGTGTTCGCTGAACTTGATTCATAATAAGGAAAGAATACGCAAAATTCGAAGAAACTTGTGCAAAATTCTAATTCATATGAGCGGTATTCCTGCCGTCATCCACCAGAGTAAAAGTTTTTGCAGCTAAAAAATTGTAAATTAATTATTCTTAGCACACTGCCAAAAATCATAACTAAAAAGTGAGCAGACAGTTTTTAAATTCTAAGCACGCCCGTCATATTCTATCCTGTAGTTTTAGGTACATTGTCCACGGCTTGACACTCCATATTTTGAGTCGATACCTGCGATTCGAGAAACCTTTGATCCGGGCAAATATTTATTCACCGGAAAAAATACACTAACAAGGGACCCTTTGTATACCGACCCCAGCATTCACAGGTTCACGCGAAATGCTTTGGACAGACAGCAAGGCGTCTCCGTTCTGTGGAAACGCCAGCTCGTGCACTTAACCTACACCACCGGCGAGAGTCGCAGCACGACTGCCTAGATCAGGTCCGGGTGTCAGCGACGTCACCTTTAGCGGGCCACCGCCAAGGTTGAGGAAACACCATAGAGTCATTTCTATGGGGAAAATACACCTCCTCATGTTTGGTTAGCCAATGAAAAGATTTCATTTCAAACAAACTTTATGACGTCATCATTGCGACATGTCATTAGGCCAACAGCAGTGCCAGAGTTGGGGCTAGCAGTGTTGCCAGATGCAAAATGAGCGCTGCTATTGGTGCGTTGCCATGACGTCAGCATTGTCACTCGGTCGACGAAAAATTACAGGTTTGACCCTACCTTGTTTCTTCTACCGTGGCAACTGCTTCCAGCCAGCGCACGTCAGAGCACTTATTGCACCACTGCGCCCTCCAGAGCGTCCGTCCCGTACGTTCGTGCGTCACAACAATGGGAAGCTGTTCCCATTCGAAGGGACCCCAAGGATTTACTTGTTAATCTTGCAGTGAAATCGTATCCGTGTGAGGGTACGTCACTGAGTGTTCGTGAATCACTGGATTCGTAGGACACGCCTCAATGAAATATGAAAAGCTTACTCTTCATAGAGATAATTTTGGCTCGAAGCCTCTATAACAATCAGATTTCGTTTCTTTTCACAGATTTCGTACGAGTTTATCCTGATTCATACATTCAAGCAATGACTTCGCATTCGACCAATGCGAACTGTTCCTTAAGTAGGTCAATATGTGATACGAAAAGGCAGAACAACTCATTGATGAGAATGTTTCTACTATTGGAAATGGTTCGTTATCACTACAAATGACAATGTTCTAATTAAGCCGGTAACCCTGTAGTGTGAAGGAGCAAACAAGTTTTTCCTTGGAATAATGTTGAACTTTCTATCTTTTAGCGTCATTTATTCTCTGTTTGATTTACTCAACATTAAAACGATGCTTCAGAAAATACGAATTTCGAAAGAAAGGACAAGCTCGTATCATCCACTCAATGACAGCTTCATCCTATTCCAATCACCCCAATTCCAATAGCACTGATGAATGACATTAGACAATAATTCTTGGTTACGTCGACTGAAGAACTTAAGCCTGTACTGTGGCTGGGTAAGTTACGAGCAAAACAGAAGCGTGGGTCGTACGAGGTGAACGACCACGACACAACACCATACGTCCGTTCCTATCCATCCCTTGCCCCCTCACACATGCACAGGAAGGACTGTTACATCAGACGTCTGATCGTGTGAAGGGCGCGTTGGGAGGAGAGCTAGGGATGACTCAAAAGAGGAAATCCTTTCGCGGAGGGGGTTTTCCAAGCTTTCTAGAGAGAGGACACTTATATCAAGGATGTATAATTAGTTAATGCATCCTGGAAATTAACGCATATACTTTCCAGCAATCTTGACTAATAGGAATTATCTAGGGTAAGTTCCTGTCGTACATGTAAGAACACAATCATTATGCTTTATTTTTGAGAAGTGATAATGAGAGGAATACGAATCGGTTAGATTGTTTTGTAAACCAAAGCATCTCGTTCTGCCGTAGAGCTTAGAGCGGAAAGTTTGATCAGTAGTGGTTACATGAGAGAAGCACCAAGTGTACCGCAGACAGATTTGCTTGAGTGAAGTTCTTTCGCGAGGTTGACAGCTCTACCTTAAGTTCACTCACAAAACGCACTGAATGCAACTATGCCCAAAATCTAATATTGAACAAAAATAATACCATTTATGTTATATATTAAATTCTTTTGAAAAGAAAAATAACTAACACAGTGAATGTTTCAACCGCATGATAAATTAGAAAGCGCATGAATCGAAGTGCAACTCCATGAAGATATCCATACTTACTCATGTTCGCTGCCCTTAGACTTAACCATGAATCCAAACGCTCACATCGTGACTAGTGATGCGCGTACGCTACATTCGAACGTGACAAGGTCATATGATTGCAATTTTGAAACTGGCGGTGGAAGACCTTAGTTTCATTTGAAATTGCGTTGACCAACGTCCTGTTAGTCTTCTCGAATTTCCTCGAATTCTGGCATAATTTCACAAAACAGAAATCAAAGTACGATTACGAACAATAAATATAACAATTCAACACATTGATGCGTATGAGTCTGTATAAAATCAATATGTGAATATTATATTTCAGTATACCTTCATGGACGAACTTGAAACTTTTATTTTTCGGCGCCCCACATCCACTGCTCTGATGATTCATTTAATCCAGATGGGCTCTTCTAATGGAAAAAATGCAGGTCATCCGCCAGGAAATGTCCAGTTAAAAAACACTTTTCATGTAATACAACGTATTATCTAATCAAGATATTACTAACGTGCAGAAATGTCGATTGCTTGCATGCAAAAATTTCTTAGATTTAGTGTCGTGATATCTAAATATGGATATAAAATAATGGGAAATTCAACTACATCAAATATGTTACCAACATGATAAAAACATTAAAAAACAGAACATTCAACAAATTCTTATACTTCATTTGTGCTCTAGAGGCTAACGGAGAAGTTTGTAACACAAGAAGAGTGTTAGGCCCCGCGCCAGTATGGCCAGAAGGATATTATAGTATTACGCTCCCGGCTTTGTAAATAATGTTCGCCGGAATTTAATCCGAGTATCCTAGATACTCGCCAAACCCCCTAGAATACAGCTGATCCGAAATTCGAGAGAGCGACGAAAAGAACTTCGGTCAGCTTCCTGGAAATTCCGGAACCGTCTTACCCTATATTGAAGGACTCTGCGACTAACCTTGTTTACCGTACGAATAAAAATAGAAAACTTAAAAACGAATCTTCTCTTCCCCGAAGAAAGCATAACAACCCTCAGAAAAACCCTAGGACAGGGACTTAATAAAACGCCATCCAAGTAAGGACTCGGCTACTGAAAACATGTAACAAATTTGGCGCCCGAACTAGGGACTGCCCAACCAAACGTCTAACAAACAGCTCGCCAAACCTATTTTTTGGTAACAGACATTTTAAATTCGTATCTAATGAATCCCAACAACAGATGAAGGTTTCCCTAATTTCATCACGCGGTTGAAAACTGATTTTAGAGCAGTACCCCAGAACCGTTATGTTGCATTTCGTCCACTATCTACAAAATTCGACCCACACGGATAACCCTGACGCAACACGACCGCCTCATTCAAAGGTGAAGGCAACGAGTACGTACGAGCAGCGTTCGTGCATGGCCTGCTGTTGCCAAACGTTCATTGCAACGACTCCACCCAAAGAGGGCGCAAAACCGAAGGTCGATAGCGAAAAAAAATTCGCTCGTTGATTCGTACGCCGTTCTCGTGTTGCGATTAACTTCACAGAGCAAAAAAAAATCACTTAACGCAAATTCCAACGAGTGTTTGACGCCGACTTTGCCCAAAATCGTTGAGTCAAGACGATGATATTTTCTTTTTCCTTTTATAATTTTAACCATAGATTTAATCCATTAGAATGAGCAAAAACAATATATATTCTTCGCGGCTGCAGAACACGCATAAGCCGATGCCTCAGTCATCAACCAGACAAGTTGTTTTCAAGTGAAATACGAAAACCTTTTCATCTCATACAGGTACTGAACCAGTACCGTTGTTATTTACTTTACCTACACTGCTTTACCTATAACTGCTAGACCTACGTTGTTTTTTCTGTGTTTAACAAGATATCTTTCCAGTGCCAAACCTGTAACATAATTGTTCCATGTGATAAAATGCATGAAATGAGCCATTCCACACACCATAATAAATTAAACGAGCGATGGCTCATTCACAAGCATTTGACACCCGGGGGTTTCCTATTTCAAGCCTTAAAAGCGAACAATCGAGTAGAAATACGGGATTTCATTCCGTGCCAGGTATGTTTACGCACCCATTGCAAATATTTTCTGCTGAAATAATTCCGGATAGATATCGAAGAGTAATTTTCACTTATTCAAAATATGGTAGACGCTCATCAAAAATACTCAACATACAATTTCGATTACCTACAATAGAATTAAATTGTGCTTCCACATACTTGCCCGCCCGCGGTATTGCCACAGGAAATACTTGCCATCGTAAATCTCCCACACACTCAACCCTCCACACACACCAAACACCCCCTCCCCCAACACACACACCCGCTCTGCGTCCGTCCGACACCTCGCTCCTTATCGTTGGGGGCAGAGAGGGGTGTAGCCCACCATAGAGCTTCTCAAGTGTGATGCAAGTCGTAGTGAAGTGTGAAGTTCCCCTGCATACTAAGAAATTTGTCTGCAGCCGAGGTCGCGCGTTCGGAACACGCACTTACAGCTCGTGGAAGAAGACATTGAAAATAAAAATCCTAAGTGATATCGTAACCGTGCAAGTGGGATACAGATGAATTCATTTCAGTCATTTTTCAGGTCCATAATTATGATATTTTTGGGGAATTATTTCTACTTTTGCAATTGCGAGTCAGCAAATAACGATCGCCTGAAATTTTTTCCTTATCAAAAGTGAATAGGTACATCCTTGAACAGAATTAGCTTCAAAAATAGGAAGGATAAAAATTCCATTGGTCACGACAACTGGTCACGATTTTGGAGAGAACTTGGGTGTTGTTGGGCAAGGTAGGTGATTTTTCGCCTCTCTGCATGGACGAAGAATCAAAACCTAATCGAAATTTCCCGAGCTTACTTGTTCGTACATTCACCTAGTGGTGCCACACACAAAAAAACATATACTTCATGGTGTGCAAAAACCGTACCTGGCCAGAAATTTTTTCGTTCGGTAGTGCACTGATGTCGGTTTGGTATTAAAGTTGACGTACAGATGAAAGCAGGCACACAAAGATTTGCTCTATCTATCTACAGGACAGAACTTATATTCACTTGCTAAACTGATATTTCAAAAGCCGAAAGCTGTGCCAACGAAAAGACCACGTCGTACAAAATGAACACTTGTTTCGTTCACTTGCTTGTTACACGCCAACTGCTACTAGCATCGTTAATACGAGGTTTATCGCGTAGGATTTAATCTTTAGGAAACATCCTAAAAGTTAAACTACATTTAGAACCAAGTAACATCGGCGTTTATTGCACCATAAGTTGGAGGTTACAGACTAACAGTTGTACGAGTTTCAGCAGAACACGGCTAGCTGCTGAATGGAAATACCTGCGTAAATAAGCTAAACGCTCAGGATAGACGCCGTAGGTCATCTTGAACACAGAGCACGTTCACGGAGCTACATTTTGACCTCTTGAGCTCGCTACACTCAATATTTCTCAACAACAGGCCTATGTATCAGGAATGAATGATACTGAATTGAACTTACTTTGGTTGAAAATAAAGTAATTTCGAAACCATTTCTATTTCCAGGGGGCATAAAAAATTGACCTTGGGGCCCGAGCTCGCATAGGAACCTCAGACGATACCAAGCTTCAGGGCTCAACCGCTACAATTTTTCTACTAGAAATTTCACCGGATGTACGATCAGCGTCCAACCCTATCATGTAGCCATGGTCCAGATAAAATTACCAAAAACGTCTTGTGTACATTATAAGGTATATAAATCTCAAAATGTTATATTTCTTGAAACGCTCAGAGCATGTCGCGCAAAAACCGCCATAATGTCATCAAATTACACGAATAAGATATTTAAGCTCTTTAATTAAAATATCAATAGTTGAGCAAAATTTATCTATAATAACACAAAATATTAATCAGAAGTCGTCTACTGTGGAGTTGATGCACGATTAGAAAAAATAAGTAGTAGTATGAAGCGATATAGTGAACAGTTTTTATAATCAGTAAATAAATATTCATACAACAAAACCAAAGAATGCTGTTCTCGTCAACATACTAACAAAGTTTACTTAATAATTTTCTTGTAAACAAATGCTTGATCAATGATGCCGATAACAAATATTGCATAGGTACTTAGTTCGGACTGTTACTCACTATAAATTAAATGAGGTCAAATATTCTCTTTTAGTTAAATGAAGACGGGAATAAAATTCTGAGGCTAAACATATCTAAATCACATAATATTCAATCTCGCTGTTTACTTACTTAAAAATAAGCGCAAGTAAATAATAGGTTGACCGAAATAGGTTTATAATTGATTTTCATTTGGAATTTTTTACGGAAAAGAAAAGAATGTTGCATAGCGCACAATTCCTGTTCTCAATTGAACAGCCTGATCATGAACTTGAACTTCTGCTGATAAACACGATCTCAGCTACACAGTATTACACCTCTCATAACCGTGGTCAGGCAGGCACTATCGCATGGCATGGCAGCCTGCACTCTGCAGCCATGGCCATGGGCACCAACTACTAGTGGCGAGTTGGCAACCGAGAATGGCAAGTAGCAAGCTGGCAACCCGCAACGCGGTGTCTATGCGAACGAAGCTCACGTGATGGAACCCGAAAGAAAACCGAGGACGATTTTCTTTATTAGAGTTAACTAAAGTTTAAATGTGAAATATAAGACATACTTTGCTTCAGTTTCAGTTAGGGTAATTAGTTGCCTGTGATTATTAGTTGCCTTCCGAACGAAAATCCCACTACGATTGCGGAGAGTATAAATAATGAACTCCATAAGGTTTCACTGTGGCTTAAAGCTAATAAAATAAGCCTCAATATCGATAAAACAAATTATATTACGTTCTCATACAAGAAAAATATATCTCTACCATCCATTAAAATTGGCGAAGGTGAAATCAAAGAAACCAACTCATGTAAATTTCTGGGCATCATAATAGATAAACATCTGACCTTCAAAGAGCACATCACTCATATTAGTTCTAAATTATCAAAATCCATCGGAATCCTGAATAAAGTTAAAAATTTCCTGCCTGAAACAGCCTTACTAATGCTTTATCGAACGCTCATTTCACCATACCTGCAATACGGAATAGAAGCATGGCATGGAACTGATAAAAATAAAACTAATATAATTTTTACTCTGCAAAAAAGAGCCATCAGAGCGGTAAAGAACCTAGAATATAATGCTCACACAAATGATTCATTCAAAAATTTACAAATAACTAAATTCTCGGATCTCTACAAAATCTCCATCTGCAATTTCATCTACAAAACATTAGCTAATGATGGCGACAATAGCCTTCAACAGTTATTAACTGCGCAAACTGGTCATCACGACCATTTAACACGAAATAAAAGTAAATTCATGCTTCCTTATTATTCAAAGGCCCGCTCGCAACATAGTATACTATTCGTTGGAACTAAAACCTGGAACTCAATACCTGCGGAGATCCGTGAAAGTAATTTTTACAAGGTATTTAAAAGAAATCTTGAGTCTCACTTCTTATCAGAATACTAGTCGTGTAAGATCACCAAGTCAAATCCTGCCTCCTACATGTCTGGTCCTAATAATGCAATTTGCCATGAGTAATATCGCCGATTTTCAGTCTGCTCCCAAATCGTTATCGAATATACTGTTAAATATTGTCCATATGACCTATATTGTAAAATTAAACATCAATATCGAGTTCATTATCCTGTTGATCAGTCTAATGCGAAACTAGGCTAAGTGAATTAGGTTAAACATTATTGTACGCCCTAGAATAATGTAATGGTAGGATGCCCTAGAAGTCGCTGAACTTATTCGGGCCCACAGGTAGCTATACTCAACTCTGACCATTGTATTAGACTTAAGAAACATTCTACCTCTGTATCTCCTGTGGTAAATAAATTGTTTAAATTGTTTAAATTGTTTAAATTATTGAACTTCAGTAGGGGCAGAACGGGAATTTTTCCTTGCAGAGACCGTAACATTCGTTGCAGCCGCAGCTTTAACCTCATCCGTTTTGTTCGCGGAACTAGCGTTCGACTTTTTGATGGGTGAGATATCTCTTGTCGATGTATAGATTACAACATTGACAAAAGTTTTGGGGCCCTTGTAACAGCAATTTTAGTAAAAGCATTACACTTTCATGCTGAATTTTAAATATTTTAGATATAAAGATTATGTGGACTTTCAACTATGATTTGTTGGAAAGTTTTTCCTTGGTAACGAAGATGAATCAAAAGCATCCGTAACCCGCAGATATAAATTATTCTATTTGTCCCGATCATAGACATAAAAAGAACGTAGAACAGAACCTAGACATAAAAAGCGTTTATTTAAAAAAAAGTTGATAGATGAAATGAACTACTTGAAAAGAAGAAAGTCTTCTGCACGTTCAATTGAAGATTATCTTCCGGCGTTTCAGGTCCTGCGAGGTTCTGGCAAATGACTCCAATTTACTGGACTTTTGCTTTGTTTTGCAAGAATTTCGTTACATCGGGAAAAATGCTGGCAAGTGTGGAACCCATCGTGTTTTGTCATCGGCGACGGATGACTTGTCTTCAAAACGTGGTGGCCTTCCTGTAACAAATAAATACAGCAGGATTTATTTGATGTACTCATTCGATGGAATAAATACATCAGCTCAAGAATAATTTAGGATGCTTTTGATAGATATTAGAGTACTTTGGCTCAAGAATCATCGTAGTAAATCTGGTTAAAAGTAAATCTTGAGGTAAAATTCGTCTTCGCATCAACACAACAACCCCCCCCCCCCCCCCCCCCCCCCCCCCCCCACAGTCGCGGCGCAACATTCCATTCATGGCAGGGATTCACAATGTGCCTGTGTAAATAATAGGTTTACTTTCGGGGTTTTTTAGTTTTATAGGAAAACTGAGGGTAAGAGTGAATTTTCTTTAAGTACTGCAAGCATCTGACTTTTGGAAACTGGCCGTTCTTTAATTAATGCAAAATTTTTCATTCCTTGAATGAAATTTAAAAAAATATGCCATTTCACCTTAAACTTTTAGCGTACGTCAGTTTCTCATGAACCTACCCTCAAAACTCGCTGTGAAGCTCTGCCATCAAATGAGCAACTGTCACCAAGGTAGTTCTTCTACTCCAAAGAGTATACTGCGTAAAATGAGGAATCAGAGAAACATTTCTATTGAAATAATACTTACATTTTCCAGGAAATCAGAACCTAAACTGTTAATTGCCTCTTGAGCGTCATTTCCCCAAATCATGAAGACAACTTCCTTGTTCTTCAAAGCCACCGCTTTGATTACGGCAGACGTGAAGCTCTCCCAGCCGATGCCCATGTGAGTCTTGGGCTCGTTCTTACGGACGGTGAGGGCAGTGTTGAGCAACAGCACGCCTGTTGGTGTACAAGTCTTTTTAGATGAATACGTAAATAAATAAAGCGATGATTTTCAGCGTCAAGAATAGGAAAAGCACGTGCTGTACTTCTTGCAACCATTGTGCTGTATATTTTTCACCTATTTGTTTTTTCAGTCATGAGTGTTGGTGTAAAATTTTGAGGTCTCAGAGGAAAGAATAAAACCGTGATTCAGCGACGAGGTTAGGCTTTGAAAGCTTTGCAATTTTGAACTAAGAATAATTGAGATAACAGTATGTGAAATTGAACATTTCGTAAAAAACTGACGTCGCCACTTAGAATTTTCTTCATTCAAATGAACCACTCAGTTTTTAACTTTACTAAGCAACCAGTAATGCAAATACGGTGCATTTTCGGAAAAACGGGAATGAATTTGTTTTCAAAGCCTTTTACCTAGTCCTTTCAAATGTTTGGTAGCAAATACCTCATTCTAAAATGATTATCTCTTCTCTCCTGTCGAAAGTAAAAGCATGCGTAAAAAGTAAATTCATATAAATTATCCTTCAGACCCACATTAGTTGTCCATCAGATGCTCATAAGTGGCTCTTTAGCCTCCATAAATTTTGAATAGACCCTCTAACCCCATAAGTTGTTCATGAAGACCCAATTAAATATTCTTAATTCTGTAAGTTAAAGAAGTACCTTGCTCTGCCCACCCAGTCAGGCAACCGTGATCTGGTGGTGTGAACCCGTCGATGTCGCTCTTCAATTCCTTGTAGATCGCTTGCAAACTGAGGGCGTGGAAATATCAGTTGGAAATATTTATACCAGGGCTTGTAGCCCATCAGATATTGTGACTCAAAATGTGCATACATTAGCCGAAATAAAAAAGTCGTAAGCAAATAAATTGCATGAAAGAATAGAAGAATTCCTTCACTTTATGAATAGTATTGATTTTGATTGATAGATGAAAAGTCGGTATTTCTTTTTGAAGTAGCGTCCTAAATCAGAATTAATATTATAAGGAGTTATCATTGAACTTTATCGAAAATGATTAAATTTCTACCTTCATGTATAGGTTATTTTAACAGACCTTACTTCTACGATACTTGGGAAGGGTAGCTATGACGAAGTAGACCTTCACGAGCTTTTAGTTTATGCAACCAAATTTCTTGACCAATAAAGGATCTTTAGGCTGAGAACTTATAAAAACTCATCGTGTTGCTCCCGCCGAAAATCGTGTTGCTCCCGCCCCCATTTTTTGACTAAATAACAGTGATCAAATTGAATTTGAAGCTGAAATCACAAACAGTGAACGCGGCAATAAAAACCTAGAGACGAATACTAAATGCCCTGCTGGACCTAAAAATGCAATAACTCCACTAAAGATCCGCCTATTGAGATAAATAATATCAATATATTGCACATAAATGCTCGCAGTCTCAATGGTAAAATGGATGACGTACGAGTAATGTTGATCACTAACGATATCGATATTTTATGCGTATCTGAAACATGGTTCGATTCACGAGTCGAAAGCTCATATCTAAGCATTACCGGGTACACATTGTACCGTTATGACGGAGTCAAGAGTAAGAGAGGTAGCGGTTCATGCATTTTCATCAAAGATGTCTACTCTACATCCTTATTTCCGATAAAAGAAAAATGCAAAGACATAGAAATGATGTGGCTCAATGTAAGTAAACAAACACAAGTCTTTCATAATTATCGGCAGTCTTAATTTACAGACATCCGTCAGCGTCTCTACGTCCAACATTAAATTTCGTTGAAAATACGCTTAAGTTAATCTCTGCAGCCGAAAAATCTTTCTATGTTTTCGGAGATTTTGACGCATATCTGATAAATAAAAACAATCAGGTAAGCAAGATGCTGCACAGACTTAATCTCTTTCAAATGGTCCAAGAACCAACGCGAATTACCAACACTTCCAAAACTCTTCTTGACCTAGCAATTACAAACAATCCCCAAGCAGTCCTCAGCACAGAGATCTTACCGTCCTTTTCTGATCACCATTCGGTAGAATACCAAATCAATGTTGCAAAAGAGAAACAGAAATCTAGTTACATTACATATCGCATGAAAAACCACTACTCCCCTAAAATATTTCAAGAAAAGCTATTAGACAGATGGAGTGAATTTCAAGGCATGGAAAACACCGATGATGTCAATCTACAAGTTTCGCTTTTCAATGAAAATTTCGTATCATCTCTTTAACGAATGCGCACCTTTCACTGCGAAGAAAGTTAAGCCAAGAATTTCTAAATGGATAACAGATGAGATAAAACAGTTGATCAGAGCTAAAAGAATTTTGCAGCGTGAGTACAAACTGAATAAATCAGACAGTACGCGTCGAAAATTATATAAAGATTGTGAGAAGATCCTACGAAGAAAAGTTAAGGAAGCAAAACGGGACTACTTCCACAAAGAACTCTTGGCGGCAAAACAAAACCCAAAAAGAACTTGGGAAATCATTAGAGAAATTGCACAGTATAAAAATTCAGACTGCAAAAGCACTTTTGACAACCCCTCAAAAATGGCGAATGACTTTAACACTTTCTTCTCAAAAGTTGGCGAAGATTTTTTCAATGAAGTATCCAGGACAGTTCCAGACACATCTACAGGGGCAAATCTGAGCGATGTTTCCTCCCCAAATAGTAGTAACAAATGAGACCAAAGCCGGTTAGCGTCATAGAGATACGGAAAATCGGAAAATCTTACATTGACTAAAGAATACTAAAGGGACTGGACATGATGGCATAAGCCTCCAACATATAAAAGACAGCTTCCCTGTCATAGCACCCCTCATTCGCTTGATAATAAATACATCTATAGCCACAAACAAGTTTCCCGATCAATGGAAACTATCCATTATTAGGCCATTACATAAATCTAGTGACATCGACATAGCGTCAAACTACAGACCAATCAGTCTCCTGCCTGTTATGTCCAAAATATTAGAAAAAGTAATAACAAACCAGCTCTCGTCTTACATGGACGAGTCACATCTACTGTATCGCAATCAATATGCATACAGAAGGAATACCAGTACTCAGGACATGTTATACATGTTTCTTGACTGTTATACATGTTATACATGTTTCTTGACTGTAAACATAACAGAAAAAATTTACAATGAAATTGACCAAAAAAAATTAACTCTCTTACTATTGCTTGATCTTTCCAAAGCTTTCGACAGTGTTGAGCATAAGAAACTTCTACAAAAAATTTCAAACCTCAGAATAGACACTCAGTGGTTTGAAAGCTACCTACTAAACCGCTCTCATGCAGTGTGCTTGAATAACAAAATGTCATCATTCATACCAAATAATTTTGGCGTTCCTCAAGGTTCAATCATCGGCCCGCTCCTATTTTCAATTTTCATCAATGATTTCCCCACCATGCCGGCAAACACAAAAATCTCAATGTATGCTGATGACGTACAAATTGCCATGACAAGCTCAACAGCGGATTTAAAAGAAACACAAGCCAACGCTGAAAACCTTCTGAGAAATCTGAAATTGTGGTATGACCATAATAGCCTCAAACTTAATGCAAGTAAAACGCAATGCATTATTTTTGGATCACGGAATGCGACTGAAAATTTGCCACCATTCAAGCTAACATTTGGAGACGATACATTTAAACCAGTAGATAAGGTAAAAAATCTGGGTGTTTGGTTTGACAAAAATATGATTTTCAATTCACACGTAGAAACAATGTGCAACAAAGTTAACGGAACCTTAATGTTCTTTCATCGCCTTGAGAACACACTTGACGAAAAATCTAGATTATTATTGATTCAGTCTTTAGTTTTATCGCGTCTGGCCTACTGCAGTCTTGTGTGGGGAGATTTACCTCAATGTCGTCAGGAAGAGTTGCAAAAATGTGTAAACTTCGCCGTCAAAGTGGTATGCAAAGGAAACTTCAGTAAAACGATCATGTCACCCCTCATTTAAGAAAACTCGACTGGATCACAATACCGAACAGATTCATGATCCAAAAAGCTCGACGAGTGTTCTCATCTCTGTACCTCCCCCAAAGTAATGCAAAGGTGGTAAAATTTTTTCCATCTAATATCCCAAAAAAAAAACAAATCGGAGGAATGACGTTTTAGTCAGTTACCGTTCGTCTAACGTGGGACAAAAAGCTCTCTCAGTTTCTGGATCTTTTTTGTAGAACAAGCTTCCCCAGCATATCAAAAACTCAAAAACTGTAAAAGAATTTAGAGTAAATGTGTCACGTCATTTTGCATCTCTGTCATAAGACCTGCAGCATTTCGGTGTGAATTTCCCATCTACCAGAAATTTTAATTTTCCTGAAATTTCTGTTAGACAATCAGAAACTATTTCATTTTACGTTTGCTAAGCCATTCGTATATTCATCTTACTTATTTCTGTCGACAATAATGAGCACCACAGCCGTCAGTTCAATGCAGCAGAACGAACGTTTTTTCCATAATGAGGTGTATTTCCTCATCTTTATTTAGTTATTTTATTTTACTTATTTTTTTTCTCTATATTAATATTTGACGTCCGTATGACAAACATACCCTGAACCACATTTTGTGTGTACACCAATATACAGGTTTATAGATGTGAGGGTTGTGCAAAGTTTTTAATGAGCTAAATTTTGGCTAACGTTGTCTCGCTATTTCAAAATCATTCTCGAAGATGTTTCCAAACGATTTCGGCTGAGCTGGGGGGAGGGGGTAATTTAAGCATTTCATTTAGTCTTTTTATGTTTTTCCGTGCGTTCAGCGCACACTAGCACTGAACTTTAAAATCGGAAAAAACTCTAAATTTCTGTAATTAAAATTATCACGTTGGACCATTGCTTAATCTACCGATCTGTGCCAAATTTTTGTAAATATTCGCCTCTCAGATGTGATATCCGGCCACAATGTTACTCCATTTTATCCCATGTACACATGTCCGTATAATGCTGAAGAGTTGTTTTGTTTCTTGACTGTAACCTGAGTTTTCTTAAAAATTTATATGAAGAAATTAAAAATCAGTTCATTTTTCCGTTCTTCGAAGTCTTCTTTACCTTTTTAGTTATTTTTTCCCGAATAATTTCTTAGGATTACAGTGAGCTCAACTGTCATTTTCGGGGGTGTAGTAGATGGTAGGTTGTTTTTATCTTTTTATTTTATGTGTGTATTTTTTTTCTTATATTTCATTTTCAATAAGTAATATATATTAATATGTGTGTGTACGTATGTGGGTAAATATATATATCTACATAAATAGATATACATGTTTCTATTTCATTTCTTTACGCAAAAACCTTCCGGTTAATACATTTATTGCACTAGCGAAAGAATTCAAAAGATCTATCACTTCCCCAGAGGGCGTTTCTGTGAATCGGATTAATGACAAATACAATTAATGAAATAAAGCGGTATTTGAGCATAGGAATCGTGGTAAAATTATCTTTCTGTCCGTATTTTGTACAAGCTATGAATTTTGATGTTGAGTATATGTTTGTTTACGCATTTCTGCCAAAATTTTGTATATATTTGTCAATCATGAGTGGTAACCGGCTTACACTGTATCTCCATTTTATCCCATGTACCCATGTCCGCATGATGTCTCAGAGAATATCGAGAAGATTTGAATTTTTTTTTTTTGTTCCTCGGCGGTAACTTGAGTTTTCTTAAAATTTCTTTTTGGAAATTAAAAAACGATTCCATTTATACGTTTTTCGAAGTCCTTTTTCTATTCTTTATTTTTCCTCAGGTTATTTCTTACGATTCATCAGAGCTGTGGCTGTCATTTTTAATATAGAAAGAGCAAGATTATTGTTCAAGTTTATAAAGCATTTCTCTCTTATGTTCATTTTCAATACGTATATATATATATATATGAATATGTGTGTAAGTATGTGCATGGGTGTGTATGTGTAAGCACGCAAACATAAATGCCTATGTATCAGTGTACACATGCACACGTTTCGCACATATATATATATAAGCACATGTACACATATATGTTTCTATTTCTACTTTTTGCGTAAAAAGCAAAACCTCATGACACATTGCATTTTACCTAAAGCTCTGCGATCAATTAACACTGAACCAAATTCCAGAAATAAACAAATTGATTGCGCTTGCTTAATGATTTATAAATCGATCTATCACGGGCCCCGAAGGGCATTTCTGTGAATAGAAGAAATTAAAAGTATAAACAGATAAATGAAATAAAGCGCTCGTGCAAAAATTATCTCTATATTTGTATGCCGAATAAGCCATGCATTACATTTTTGAGTGTAAGGTTGTTTACGCATTTCCAGATGTGCGTGCTGTGTTGCGCGATGTTCTTTATAAATTACTTCGTGACTAACCTTTTCTCAATACTTGATTGTCATTTACGATGGTGTTTCAATCTGCTCCCGTATGGCGTTTTTTGTCTTTTTCCTAATTCGATAATTTCAACTAAGAACTTGGGAGTTTCGAATAATTCTTTAGCAGTATTCGAATTATTTATTAGTTGTTAGCCATCTCTTGGAATATAAAATATCCAAGAGATGATATTTTTCATTCCTCATTCAACTACCCTTGACAGAGTTAGACTATTAGCACGCCACGTATGGTTTGTCTATTAGTACGCCTCGTATATTTTTGTCTATTAATATGCCTAGTATGGTCTATCTATTTGTACACCTCTGATAGTTTGTCTATTAGTACACCTCGTATAGTTTGTTTATTATTATGCCTCGTATGGCTAATCTATTTGTACACCTCGGATGGTTTGTCACTTAGTACTCCTCGTATGGAACTTTTGTTTTAGGATGTTTTATATTAAGAAATTTTTAAAAGTAAATATGTTGGCATGTATCTCATGTGGCAACTTGGAAAATAAACATTTTTCTTTTTTTTCTTTTTTTATGTTGATTGGTTTAGTATCAACTACATTAGTAATAAATTGTTTTTTTCTTTTTTTTTAGCCCCGGCAGGTGATTTCTAGTTCAATGAGTTTTTAACGACTGATCGTTAGGAAGAAAAAGACTAAATGTATTTTTTGTAAGCATTGGTTCGCAATTCCCATTTTTGAGCCAGCAATCATTGTTGATTTCCTATTTTTCAATTCCAAACTTCTATCACGTGAAGAAAGCTATTCGTGATCTTTTTAAATTATTATTAAAATTTCAGCGACGTTCTAGGATTTAAAGTAGTTTAGTTGAAAGTTATTTCAAATAAATTACTAATTTTATTTAAATGGAATAAATAATTTGTTGCATAAAAATTGATTAAAAGTGCGAAAGGTTTGTCACTGTGTTCTGAAACTAACAGTAAAAAAGAGTAGTCAGCTCTGCGCGACCAATGAATAGGTATCTGGAGAAGTTGGAGGCCATATAAAACGGAATGTCTCCTACGTAATGATGCCCTGCCATCACTTACCTATGAGGCACATCGGTGCCAGGCAGTACGCTAAAGGCGAGACCTGGGAAAAGAGGAAATTATATTTTTTAAGGTAAATGAATATTATTCAAATATGAATATTATGAATAATATGAATATTATTCAGATTTCCAATTTCCAAAACTAAATGTAGTTTATCTAAGCTTAATATTTCAAACACAGCTTCAATTTCAAAATGAAAAAATTATTTCTAGAGCAGCTACGCAAATGAATCATTCCGAATATTTTTGCTAGAAAAAATTCATGACATGATAACAATAGGGTAGGAATAATGATAGAGATAGAATAATATTTCACAGATCAAAACCTGCAACATACATTGGCTACCCAAAAAAATGTAAGATTTCGCCTTTGAGAGCTGCACTTCGATAATTTTTGGAACCTTCGGAAAAACAAAGGATTTGAATTTCTAAATAGCTTATCCAAATATCTTCTGAAGGGTTATGTTCATACAGAATATAACTAATCTTATAAGTTAAATGACCGTACATGATTGGAAATGGTATTTGATTATTGCTCATGTACACTGTTCAATGCACCAGTATTGCAAGAGTGATTACTCATGTTAGCATTAGAGGAAGTATACATTTACGTCAATGTTTTGCCGTTTCTAAAATCTACATTCCTCAAGAAGTTTTTGAATTCAATATTTTCTGACCGCCCGCCTACAGACAACTGTACGGAAAAAAGATCTCTATTTTGTTATTCCATATTTTGGTTCCCAATCTGAAAAATTAAAAAAAGATTTGTTGACGTTTCTATCAAAACATTTCATGCATATAAATTTTTAAATAATTTTAGTGAACGCATACAAAACTAATTCTTTTTCAATGACAAATAAGCTTCCGAAGGCTTTGCTCTCATCATTCATCTACGAGGATCGTTGTGCACTGTGTGCGTCTGAGTACGTTGGGACCACAAAAAAAGCCTTGTGTATTCGTGTAGCAGAGCATGCTGAACAAAGCTTCCAAACAAATAGGCCTCTTGCTTCTCCCTCTGAATCTTCTGTGCGTGCCCATACAGAAAAGTACGACTTGCCTGTTCGTTTAGGCGATTTCCAGATAATTGTAACCGCTTCTATTCAAACAGATCTTCGAATTTTAGAGTCTCTTTTTATCATGAAAGACAAAACCGGTTTTAAATGATGCTCAATCTTTCTTCCCCTTGCAAATTTCCTGGTAGCAATCATAAATGTTAACCATATATGTGTATATTTTATAACTCCATGAAAAAAATGTAATTCCTCAGATGCTGAAGATGACCCTTTTGGTCGAAATTTTCATCTTTCGTGTATATTTTTAGTTTTGACATGTTAAACTCGCTAAGAAATTGTGCATATTTTAAAACTGACTATCCTTGCTATTTTATTTATGGAAAGTATACATTGTGGCTCTGATGTTGAGGTAATGAATGCATTTCTTGATATTTCTGATGAAAGGAGTGAGGCGGCTGAAGTTATTTCAAAAATAAATTTTTAAAACAAAAATCATAAACTTCGTAACACTAACACATATCTTAGCAGCACTTTCTCAAACATCATGTTCTTTTTTCTTCGTATGACAGCACCGCATTTTTTAATTCATTTGTCTTATGAAAAATGAAAAATCAATCACAAATCCCTACTTCATTCATTTCCACATAACATATCTAGTGGCACACCAGTAATCGAGTAATTTCAGCTCGATTTCGTTACCAAGTTCAGTTACCGTGAGCTTGGTGAGGAGCATGGTACGGTTGCTGGCCCAGGATCACCACTTTGACTTGGTCCACAGGGAAGTGGTGTGTCCACGAGTACACGTGCTCCTCCTTGGGGTAAACCTCAGCATCGAGCCGCTCAGTCACCAAAAACTCTGAAAGCTTTAATCAAATTGGAGATGTAATTTCCACCAGACGATGTATGAAGAAACGCGTAATAAATTCCACTCTTGCAATTAGAGAATCTCAATACAGTTCATCTGATGAAGGATTTTGCATCATCATTATAAAACTGAAACGGGAAGTTAGAGCCAAAACCTCTAAACTTTAGTTACATCTGCATATTTCCGTAAACATTCACAAACACGTGTAAATATAATGCTTTCAATTTTTTCCGAAGAGTTTTGGGCTTCTTAACCTGTTCTCTAAAAACAAGAAGCAAGTAGTAGAAAAATTTTCTTCAAGGGGGACATCCCAGGAATTTTCAGTCCCAATTGGTAATTTTTTTGTTGAAAAATGATCCTTAGGTGGTGAGCTACTGTGTCCTAAAATTTTTTGGGGCTACGGGCACTGGAACCCCCTCCTCCCACCAACAATAAAATAAGGGGACAAAATCAAAGGTGTAAGGGGACCAAAATCAAAGAATTTTTGATCCCATATAGAAAGAAAACAAAAAGAAAAAAAGAAAAAACATTCAATTTTTTTCCACAGTTAAAAAAATGGTATATTTTAGGTTGTGATCGGAAATCGCACATCAAATGAAAACGAAAAAGAAAATAGAGAATTTGAATCTTTTTGTTTGTTTGAAATGTTACAAGAATTTCAAAACTGTTTTTGTATTTGTTCTAGAAA
Source organism: Morinoia aosen (assembly GCA_030386875.1). Taxonomy (NCBI): domain Eukaryota; kingdom Metazoa; phylum Arthropoda; class Malacostraca; order Amphipoda; family Talitridae; genus Morinoia; species Morinoia aosen. The sequence goes on from CM059559.1 coordinate 17,755,881, forward strand.
CTAAAAACTAAAACTAAAACTAAAACTAAACTAAAACTAAAACTAAAAACTCGACTTCTATTCATTTTAAATATCCCTAAAAATTAACTAAAAAACTAATATTTCAAATTTTTTCAAAAAACTAAGGCCTAAATCGAAAAAGTTACACGAGTAAAATATGTTTCTTTTAAAAAAATACATTTACTCGCCAAATTTCAGACTCATCAGATTAAAATATAGAAATCGCTGGGTTGTCTCACTGTCCCTAAGCTGTAGACTAAATTCAATAATATTCATTATTGACTAAGCATGAGTGTTATTTTTTATGAGAAACCATTATTTTATTATAATTTTTACTTACTGGTGTAGTTTTGTTTGAACTCTCATCATCAATTTGTTATTCATGAGAAACCATTATTATATGATAATTTTTTACTCACTGATATTGCTTTATTTTTTCAAATCATCAGACCTGACTTTCCACGAAACAGACGTTGACTGACCTGGCTGAAGTACGGCCTGCTGAACTCTGCCTTCAGCGCCCAGTACCATGACAGGCCGATGTTTGGATGCAGTGCTGGAACAACGAGGCACAGCCGCGCAATTTCTTCTCGAGTCTGAACCTAATTGTTCCAACAATATCTTAATTATTTATCATAATTGAAAAGAAATCAGGTAACTCAAGTATGGACTTGATTGTTCCAACAATATCGCAATTATTTCCCAAACTTACTTGATTTCTTATTAGGAAATCAAGTAACTTTCAGGACAGCGAATAATTATTCAAAGCTTCGGGACTGTTTATTCGTTCTGAATGAATAGAAACTTGTCATTCATAATTATTTAGATATTATAACGATTACTTAAAAGTTTTCATAGTAAATATCCCTAATCTATACGATAATAAAAGCCGCATCCATCCGTCTGTCTGTCCGTGTGTCACACCCACTAGCCAAAAGAAGGTGATGAGCGGAACTGCGATACAAGCTTCATAATTTTTGGTGTATTAACCCACCAGATTCATGGTCGGAATAAATATCCCGTGTATTGGTAGGTTGGATTAAGTTGTATAGAATAACAGCAGTTGAGACTTGGGAAAGTATAGGAAAGCCATAAAATAGCATGGGTAATCATGGGAAAGCCATTTTAAGGCTCAGTCGGTCCGATGTCTAATCCTGCCGTTTTTTGACGGGCCGTGTGCACTAAGAACATTAATTGGAGCTGGTACTTTCAGTTTCACAAAATTCTCTAACAAATTAAAACAGCGCTGTGAAATTTAATCATTTTGATGCATTTTTCCTACGATCACTTTAGACACACACACTCACCTCTGACAAATCTGTGAGTTCCATATTTCTCCTCTAGAGTGCCTTGCATGGACACTGAAACAAATCGTAAGAGTTATCCACACCTGAGTAAGTTGATGCGACTTACTCAAACTCACATAAGCAAGCGTATGACTATGTCGTTCATGAACATTGGCTACTCCATCAAAGCACTTATCCATTCACACGTTCTCAACCTCAATGTCTTCTTTCTCTTGCATAAAACAGATGGTGCATTTTACCTTTAAAAAATTGAACGTAAACCGTACTACAGCTTTTCTTAATTCTCTGCCAAGTTCACTTGGCTATAACTTAACTATATGCATATTTTACCATTTCAATAGCCTCCAAAAACAAGCTTCTTTATGCATCGCTCTTGGTAAATTAATTTTTAAAAATGTTAAAATCATTTATTCATTTCGCTCCCAGTTTATGTTCACAATTTTCAACATTGTTTACTCATTTACCATATTTATTTATCCCAATATTTCTTAACTTCTTCATTCACAACGTTAGGCAAAAAAACAGAATCGGTATGACACCTTTAATGTATGCGTCGTCACAACGAGCCCAGTGGCGAATGATTTTGAATTGAACTTGCTTAGTTCACATGATAGGTAAATTGATGGGAAATATTCAACGCCAACTGAGGTAAACACTGAGGTTGTGTACGCTGCTTAATGACTCTGTGCTCTGACTTCACCATAATCACAGTAGCATAGTAGGCCTCATAATGAGTTATAAGCAAAATTAGAACTGCAGGAGTTAGGGTCACTTGATGTATCAGGAGTCGTTCACCAACCAAAACGATTACGACGTTCGCAAGTAGAGCAACCAGTACTGATCCGTTCGACTCGTGCTTGAAAAGAAAGAAAGAAAGAAAGAAAGAAAGAAAGAAAGAAAGAAAAGAAAAACACTTTATTTCCAATAGAGATGGTACAGAAATATCATCATTGGTTTTTAAAATATCTTAAAGTTAATACACTTAGATTATACACTCACACACACGAGTATTGTAATACTCATATCACGAGTCGAAAAGAAATGATTGAGGGCAATGTACTCCAAATCTTGCTTAATCTACATTTGACAATACATGTAATGATAATTTTAAGAGAACACAATTTCATGGACGATACATTTTCATGGTGGGGTGAAGACACTTTTGACAGTTTACATGTACATGACATAAAACTTCGCAATTCTTGACGCTAGGAAAAATATATGAATCGCTTGTTTCGCCCGATGTTCAAAAATTTTCAAAAATGTCATTTTAAGGAAGCATTAAAAAAAAGGAAAAGAAATATGGGGACCACGAAAATTATAAGTTTCATATTTCAAATTAGACAATTTTAATATAACGTTCATTAGTTGATAAGCAGTTTTTTTTAAATATAAATGGATGATCGCACAGTAAATGTATAGTTTTTTTCATGAATGCTTTACAATAATATAGAGATGACGAGTTAGGTAATGTTAAAAGTTGAGAGTGAACAGAAAAAAGACCATAATGCATGATTAGGGGTTCAAATTTTTAATTGCATTTCATCCTTGGAGATTAAAAACGTTTCAGTTGTTACGAGTAATCGTAACACTCTGTACAGTTGCTTGCTATTGTTTGATAATGTCACAAGTCGTGATTCTGTTTGAAAATTACAATAATTTTGAAACATACAAAAAATTGCAACCGAAAAGTGTCATTAAAATTACCATCCTATTTGAGTTTAGGGTGCGTTTAAATTTTCTCTGACTCGGTAACTTATATTTTCGATGGCTATTTCTGTTGACACATTTTATTTCATAGATTGAGGCCAATATTACACTTGTATCCCAATCCATGTATGCTTTCAAGGTGACAATTTGTAGTTTCACAAGAAGTAAAACTTCAATAGTAAAGCGATATGCAAGAAAAAGTCACCGTCCGAGACAGTTCTACTCGTACCAGCTGTAAGGAAAATAATTTCTAGCACAAGTTTCAAACTCACACCTTCTCTCATAGACGTCAATTTCTTACCTGATGGCTCTTACGCCTGATAGCTGCTGGCCTTGTCGCAGTATTTCTTATCCACGCTAATCTTCCCTAAGACTGTTCCTAGTGCTAATATTCGCTTTCTCACTACTTACTTTACTGATCATTTCGTTGCTTTAGGATCAAATGATAGCACAACTTATCTTTATTTTGACGTCTATCGAAAAATAACTGTTATCAGTTCACAGAATAACTTGGCATTTTTCCTTAAAACACATTTCTTGGTTATTTTCTTGCAGTTATATTTCAATAAAATCATTTTTGTGTACATTAATAATAAAATTTCTAGAGCAAACCCCTGTGTGAAGTTCATTCCTCAAAATGGCATTTCTAAACTGCGTTGCGAACATCAATTACGTTTCATCTTTCGAAAACGAAAGAAAATATCTGCAGCTTTTAGAGAGCTTTTTCATTTGGCAGCTTGTATTTCACTGCCCAAGGCACTTTTAATGTATCCACTTGTCATTTATTTGAGTGGTTTATCAAGGAAACATCATTTTTTGCTCAACATATCTATCTTGATCGCGTGTCTGAATTTCGTTGATACGTTACAATATACCTATTACGTTCATTCTAAACTTGCAATAAAAATATTATAGTAGTTGAATTTAGCGAAAATTTACGAGAGACCTAGACTTCCGGGCTCATGTCCGTCTGGTAAACGCTATCACTGCATTAGCTGCTCCCATGTCAGAGATAACGATGGGATTTGAAAGCAGCGCCATTAGCCGCGTGGAATTCAGTTTAAACATTCCACATAATTTAAAAAAAATCATTGAGTGGCGATGCTTAAATTGAATATAATTTCCTATCACCGCGCTCCTAGACTTCGATTTTTTTAACAAAATTAAGTCGTCGCTCAAGAAAATGAGACTAAGGATAGGAAAATAAAAGTATCTCAAGTTTTGTGTTTATCCCAAAATTGGGATCGTATTTCCCGTTGATAAAAAAGTTTCATTTAGTAATGAAAAGATGTGGGTGAACTTATTTTGATATAGTTACGAGAAGTGAAAGAGGAAGTAGTGTTACGAATTGATGAACATTCTTTACGTATTGATGGCCTGAGTGCATAGATTTCTTTAAACAACAACGTTAAGTTGCCTTAATTTCACGCGCTTTGAAATTTCTTGACGAAGCAACTAAGCATAGAGTGAAAGATGTGAATAGAGTGATGTCTGCGGCTGTCATGAGTCGTTAGGCTTAATATTTTAAGTAATTATTGAGTGTGGAGAATGACAGGTAGGCAGTGACTGAAGGCAGAAGAAGAATCCTAGTAGTAAAAGAACGCAATAATGCATTGGTCTCGAGTGTGGAAGTGAAGCTAGCTAGCCCTTGTATAAACGCTGCTGGCTGATGATCCGAGTTTAGACGGAGTTACCTCTTCAGTGTTGGAAGAAAGGTGGTGTGGTAGTGATCGATTGTTTGGTCCGGTTAGTGAATTAAATGTTTTGTAGAATGTACGACGCCGATGGATAGGAGGAGTGCGAGTGATTTTATTGTATAAGGATATAGGTGATGGATGCGATGTTGTAATTCAAAGGGTATATTTCTACTGACTGTGGTTGTTAAGGGGTGTGACAGAGTGTAAGTGAATCGTGTATGGGAGCGAACGGAAAGGACAATAGGAAAAGAGCTGTGCGGTTTCCGGTAGGGGAGAGGGTACGTGAATCAGACATTCACAGCACGACTATCGTGTGAAAGACGCCTAGTTGAAGAGAAACGGTGTTTTGAGCCTTTATCACTTTGACCGCAACGTGCGCCACCGGTGGCCACGGAGAGGATTTTTATTATGCTGCTGACCGACCAGTAGTCACACACTAATTTTTCAAAAATATTTAATTGAAGCTAAATGAAGACATTATCCAGTTAATATTGGTTGTTTTCAAAATTGCTGACTACTATTGAATTTAAATTTGAGTTGAGTTGAGTTCACTCTGAGGTGAACTTGAGCTTCAGTTTGACCAATTGCCCAATTGCAGTCTAAGTGTTGAGGATCTTGATAGACTTATGGTAGAGATGATCGGAAAGCGGTGTAGGTGGCTGCTTGAGGTTGTTAAAACTTTCTATTAAATGGAAGTGCATTTCAAAATCCACTTTCATAAACAGCTCTAATATATTTTATTCCTTGTAAAATTTGTGCCCTAATGTGTTCTCCGAAATTCATTGTCGAGTGGCAGTCACTTCCTCGTTTTGATGTCGGTGTCTACATGATCCCGGTGTCAGTTTAATGATGGTGGTTGTGATAACGGTAATGTGGGTACAAAATGCAGACCTTAAAGGGTAAAAGGATGTTATATTCCAATCAAGCCGGATACACATCATCTTGTCCATTGGCTCTCAAATGCCTAAAAAATATTGCCATGATACAATGACGGTTACCACCATCAAGCTGGTACTCATTTCCAACATGTGGGAAATAAGAGCTGAATTTTCCCTTTTCCCAACGAAGAGATTCACCGGATGGCAACGCCGGGATTTGAACTGGAAACCTTGCTAGTGAGAAGCGCGAGCACTCTAAGCCACTCGGCCACGATGACATCAGGGCGTGTCTTTGAGAGAAAAATTACGAGGATGAGTGTGCATCAGGGGAGCACAATGTCTTTGTGTTTTTTTAATGTGTGTATGGGTGAGGTTGAGCGTAATTCTTCGGTGGGGGCTGGAATTATTTAATGCACAGGACGCCGGTCGTCGAACCGACGCAGCTAATCTGATTGATTGATTATAGATTAGTTTTAGCCTCCCTTTGCCAGAAAATAGACGTTCAATGAGAGGAAGGATAAAGGTACTATGTAGTATGGAGTTTAGGGAACGCAGAATTTATGCACAAGGTGAGTTCCTGCACAGGATCCCGCGGGCACAAAAACAGTTAAGAAGTTCATGAAACAAGATAAGAGTTGAAGAAGAAAGTCAGAGGTGCTGAAAAACAGGACAGTACCGAACCGATAAAAAGGTAGTCCTTAACAAAAAAAAAAAACATTTTATTTTCTACCAAAAGAAGTCCTACCCAGCTCTCAGCTCAGGACCTCACATTTTCCTCCCAAGAATGCAGCTATTCTTCGATAACGGTATAGCATTAGTGGCTTGCTTGGAGGAGAAATAGTGTCAGCTGGTGGAAGAGTGTGTGAATGAAGAGGACTGAGAAAGATGTGAAAAATAGGAGTCATGAGATGCTCGAGGGAGAGGGTTATGGGAAGGATGAATGTAAGCTTCAATGGGGATGGCCTGGAGAAAGTGAATTATTTCGACAACTTAGAAGCGCATGTGGCTGTAAACGGCGGATTGGATGAAGACTGCAAGCTAAGCTGAGAAAGAATACCAAGCGCTTACAAGAACGGTCTTACAGAACAGTGCCCAAGTACAATGCCCATAACTCTCCACGAATGGTTCGCCAAAATAAACGTTCAGAGCAGCCTCTGAGAACCGCCGTCCTGAATCTGAAAACGGCTGGAAGAGTGTCCTACAAAGTTTCCCAGGAGTCTTTTAAAGGTCTAGAACGATCTTCCACAAGATTTTCAGTAGTAAAGTCCCATGCAATGACCTCCCGGAGCTGTTTCATACAACAGCCTCGCGGAACTATCATAGCCGTCTACCAGAACAATTTTAAAGAACAGCCTCCCAGAACTGTCCCATCAAAGTCCCCTAAAACAGTCTCACAGAAGAGACTTAGGGAATGGTCTCCCAGGACAGTTTATCCAAATTTTCTCCCAGAACGGTTTTTCCAAATTGTCTCCCAGAACAGCTTCACTGTGCGGAGGCTTGAAGGCGTTTCTAAAGAATAGGTGTCCGAGTATGACTACTTTAAGAGCTTGTATGGAAGTGCTATTGACAGGGGAGTCTAGTAGCATGCTTTACTAACGGCAGCCGCACATAAATATTCCAGCAATGAGCGTAGTTTACTTCCACCAAAAGTCAATAAATATTGGTAAATTACTGGCTCTTAAATGTAGGGCGTATGTAAAGTGAGTGGGTTTAGCATGATTTTCTTTTATTGGTCCGTTTCGACTTCCATAAAGCCCATAGATTCGAAGCAGCAGTTTACTTCCAATGCCAAGATGATGAAATTTTTTCAGCAAAAGTGACATCCAAGGGCAGGTATGAAAAACCGCACCAAAGAAATTCTTTCTTTTCGAGTGAGCGTATCAGGAGAGAAAAAAATCAGCGTTAACAATAAAATTTCTTATATTTACAAAGTAAGGGACTCGCCACTTTAACTGCACGCTGAAACCAGCAGCAGCACCACAACACCACCTCGTAACCGCCTCGTATGTACACAGTATCAAGTCCAGGAAATAAATAGAAGCTCACAACACCCAAAGAGAATAACACATCTCAATAATAATAATAATAATAATAAGTTTAGGGTTACGTTTCCACCAGGGTCGCCAGCAACTTGCAACTATGGACCCCCCTAGCTTCAGCTAGGTAATCACACATCGGCTAGGCGATCACATTATGAGCAACGAGACTTGCTACAGACAACTGGATTGATGTTAGTATTATCAGTTCGTGTGGTGTCGAACACTCATTTCAGCGCACATCGGAAATAAGGTAAGTAGTATGACTGTTGGACTCTGAGAGGTCCACAAGTGTGCAGTTCCGTATGCTTGGCATCCGATGACGATAGCTAGCTTGCAGTAGTTTGGCAGGGGCACGTATAATTCATATGAGGTCGTACGCGTTGATTCTGTGAAGGTATTCCATAAGTACGGCGATAGGGGCGTCATGACCCAGCAGGTCTCTGATTGTGAGAGGCGGGTGGTGGTCAGCGGCAAATAGACTTATGTGACGGCGTCTTGCGTTGTGTAAGGCTGGGCAGTCCATGACGATGTGATGTACGGTGAGGCGAGCCCCCAAACAAAGAGGGCAGCCGGGCGGAGGTTCTTGGACTGTGCTATTCATTAAGTATCCGTGTGTGAGTTGTGTGTGGCCACATCGCAAGCGGTTCAGTACCACTTCGCTTCTTCTCGTCAGGTTTTCTCGTTTGTAGGAGTTCGGATCGGGTTGTATGTTGAATAGGAAATTTCTTCCCCGATGCCAGTTTTCCTTCCATAGGGCACGTATTTTGCTACTTATGATTGGGTACCAGTCTCCATAGAAAGTCATGACATTTTCTGCTGGTCGAAGTGCTGCCGTTTTAGCGAGTTTGTCAACTGCTTCGTTGCCTTCGATGCCGACATGGCTCGGAATCCAACAGAGTTTAACTGTTTTGTGGTCTTGGGTTAGTTTGTCGATTTGATGTATGAGATACCGCGCAAGGGGATGGGGGGTACGCTTATTTTGCAGAGCTGTGAGGGCGCTCAAGGAGTCACAGAAGATTACAAATCTCTCTTGGTTGCGGTCGCGAATAAGTTTTAGAGCCATTTCAATAGCGTGGAGTTCTGCAGTGAAAATTGATGTAACTCCAGGAAGGGACATCATCTCCCTCGTACCGCCACACAGTGCTGCGGCGCCGACTTTGTCATCATACTTGGAACCGTCGGTAAAGATCGGGACATGCTCTTTGTATTCCTCGCGCCGCAGTCGCTGGTATTCCCGGATGTACAGGACTGGGTGGGTACATTCCTTCTTGTAGAGTGTCAGTTCTGTATTTATTTTGGCGGGGGCGGTTTTCCATGTGGGCGTGGTGATATTCAGTAGCCGATAAGAGAAGGCAGGCTTTATGTGAGGCTCGTGGAGATCGAGAGATTCCATGAGCTCGACGGTGCGAACGGCGAAAGGCGGTGAGGATTGTTTATTATTAAACAGTCTTCTGTCGATGGGCCGTATGGCACAATTGCGCGCTGGGTTTGACAGGTGGCTTTTTATTTTGTAGAGGTACTTTAGTGAGAGGTGCTGTCTTCTCAGCTCAAGGGGCATTTCGCCGGAAATAACTTGTAAGCTAGGGATCGGTGTTGATTTAAATGCGCCTGTAGCTAGCCGTAGGCAGTCATTCACGATGGGGTCAAGCTGTTTGAGTGTTGATAACGAGGCAGAGGAGTAGACCATGCACCCGTAGTCCAATTTTGGCCGGATGAATAGTCGGTATAGGTGGAGCAAAGTTGCCTGGTCTCCACCCCATTCGTGCGAGGCGATAGATTTAAGCATATTCACGTTTTTCTGGCAGCTTGCTTTTATGTTGGTGATATGGGTCTTCCAGGTAAGTTTACGATCCCATGTTAGCCCAAGGAATTTTATTTCATCAGTGTATTCTATATTTTCGTTTCCAATTTTGAGTGGCGGTGACAAATGCATACCCGGTAGAGAGGTGAAATGTACAGCTCTGGATTTGTCCATTGAAAAGGAGAAGCCGTTGGTTCGAGTCCAGAGCCCTACCCTGTCGATGCACTCTTGGAGTTTGGCCTGAACAATTTTGGGGTCGCTGTGGTGGTACCCGAGCTGGAAGTCGTCAACGTATAACGATGCGTGATACCGGGGATCTTTTGGGATCAAGGAGGTAATATTGTTAATTTTAATGATGAAGAGGGTTACTGATAAGACGGAGCCTTGAGGGACACCTTCTTCTTGTGGAAATGGGTCGGATACGTGATTGTTTATCCGTACTCTGAGGGTCCGATGATGCAAAAACTGTTTTATGAAGTAAGGGAGTCGTCCGCGGAGGTTTAGATTGTAAAGGTCTCGCATGATTCCGTATCTCCAGGTGGTGTCGTAGGCTTTTTTAAGATCAAAAAATATGCTTATGAAGTGCTCGTTGTGGATGAAGGATTTTCGGATGGTGGTTTCCAGACGGATTAGATGGTCGGTGGTGGATCGGTTAGGGCGGCCGCCGCATTGAATATTGGTCAGGTAACCGTGCATGTCACAATGGTCAAGGAGTCTATTATTGATGAGTCGTTCTAGAGTCTTGCAGAGGCAGCTTGTTAACGCAATTGGCCTGTAGTTCAATGGTGAGTATGGAGACTTTCCGGGTTTTTGAGACGGGATGATTACTGCTTCTCTCCAACTGGGTGGGAAGTAACCATGGAGCCACAGCTTGTTGTAGAGGGACAAGAGGCTTTCTTTGCCCTGTTTTGGGAGGTGTTTTAGCATCTCGTATGAGATTCCGTCAGCTCCGGGTGATGTTTTCTTTGCGGTATTCAAAACGGCGTCGAGTTCGGCAGAGGAGAATGCTTCGTTGTACATTTCGCTATTGTGAGACGAGAAATCAATTTTATTCGCTTCTGCTCGTAGTTTTTCTTGTATAAAATCTTGAGGGTAGTTGGCCGTGCTGCTGATATGGCTAAAAGTTTCTGCTAGTTTATTTGCTATATCTGGTACTGTCGAGTATGTCACATTGTTTTCCCTTAGTATTGATACATGCCGCTGCGATTTTCCTTTGATTTTTCGGACACTTTCGTATATAGAGCTGATTGGTGTGTTCTTTGTGAAGGTATTGGCGAGTGAAATCCAGGCTTTTCGTTTTTCTTCCCGCAATAGGTTTCTATGGATGGCTCTAGCTCTCTTCCAACACAGGGCATTCTGCACGGATTTTGTTTGTCTATATCTTTGGTAGAGGCGTTCTCTGTTATTGCGCGTTTCTGTAAGTCTTGCACTCCAGTAGGGTTTCGGAAAAAAGGTTGTTAGTTTGGTTGTGGGGATGCATTCCCCTGCTACGGCAGTCAATGTCCTGGTGAATGCTTCAAGTGCTTCGGCACATGTAGCTTCATTGGGTATCTGGAGCTCCTCCCACAAGGGGTGGGCTTCGTAAGACGTCCAGTCCGCCTTCTTGATGTTCCATACGGTGCGTCTCAGCTCGTTGCGTGGTGAGTTCATTAGTTTCAGTACAATAGGACAGTGATCGCTGTCTTCTGGAGATTCGGATGCGTTCCATAATAGGTCAGCACCAAGGCGAGGAGAGGTTAAGGTCAGGTCTATTGCAGATTCTGAGTTGTACGATATTCGAGTCGGGGTTCCCGTGTTGAGCAAAGTCAGGTTATGTTGGCTGATGAAGTCTTCTACCAGACGGCCCCGGGCATCCGTAGTTTGGCATCCCCAGATTGTGTTGTGGCTATTGAAGTCGCCCATCAAAATGATTGGAGGAGGCAGTTGGGCCAATAACTCGCTCAACAATTCTGAAGATAAGGTGTGGTTTCTTGAGTTGTAAAACGAGACAAAGGTTATTCGCTGAGTGAGTTGGACGGTAGCTGCGATGACTTGCATGGTTGAGGTCAAGGGGACTTCCTGAAAGGGGATGGATTCGTGGATTAGAAGGCCCACTCCTCCATGGGGTGTGATATTAAGGTGTCCATGCTTGGTGAGTAGAACGTATTGTGGTATTGAGAAATTACAGTTGTGCCACAGTTTGGTTTCTTGAAGAGCAATTACAAGCGGTTTGTGGAGGTTGATTAGTTGTAATAATTCGTCTTTTTTCGCCCGAACACCCTGGCAGTTCCATTGCAGTGCGCTGGCTCCACTATTCATTTTGGCTTAGTTGGGTTTCCACTTGGTACTGTTGGTAAATTTTTCTTGTTTCACTTCTTACGGTCGGATTGTTCTCGCTTGTTATTTCGCTATCACTCATTGCAGAGTCGTAGTTTGATATGATTTGGATAGGGGTTGTATACGTTTCTCCCGTGGATGGGTCAACACAAACTGCTTCAGTTACTTGTTTCTTTTCGGTTGGTTTTTCTTGATCTTCGGAGTTTTTTCTCTTCCTCCGTACGGAGATTTTAGGACTCTGAGGCTCAGAGGGTCCGGATGAAGTAGCTGTGGGAGGTGCTACTGCTTCGGGTTCCTGAGGTACAGGAGGCTGTCGGTTGGGTGCTTCTGAGCTGTTTGACGTTACGGCAGCAGCATAGCTGTGGCGATAATTTGGTTGTTCTGAGTCAAGTTTAACTTCTGCTTGGGCTCTAGTTAATTTGTATTTGTGTTGAATGGTGAGAATTTCCTGATGATATTTAAATTCGGTACATTTGTAGGATCCTGAGTAGTGATCTTGGCCGCAGTTGTGGCATTCTATTTTGGTGTTGGTGCAATCTCCACTATCGTGGTTTGCATTGTTGCACCTAGCACAGGTCACTATATTGCTAGGGCATCGTTTCTGCGTGTGGTTGTATTCGAGGCACTTTTTGCAGTACATGGGACGTGGCACGTATGGGAGTACTTTTGTTTTAGATTGTTCACCAGGGATGGTGATGTAGTCAGGGAGTTCCTGTCTAAAAGTGAGTAGAAGAGCTTGAGAGAGGGGGTTCTTTGGTCGGATCCAGGTTGCCTTCACCGCGTCGTAAAGTCCGTGATCCGCTTTCAGCCCCTCTCGGAAGCAGTCGAAGTCAGAGAGATCGTACTCGTAGAGATACACGAGTCCTTTGACTAAGTTGAAGTGTGGGTGTTCAGATATGGAGACTGGGATATTGTTTAGGGATGTAATGTTACAGATCTGGATGCTTTGTTGTTTGCCGGTTACCTGGATAATAAAAGAGCTTTCATCTTGGGAGGTAATTCGCTTAGGCTTATCACCCAACTCGACCTGGAGGCATTTTTCGAAAACCCACGGAGACATTTTACGTTTTTCTTTTGGATCCAATGTGCATTTGAAATGTGTGGGATGTAGAGGTGAAGATTTTTCAGGCACGTTCGTTGGGCCGTTGAGCATTTGTCTGGCGCGGCGTTTTCCAACCTTGTGGCTGTTCTGGATGGCAAGTATCTGCTCTTCTTCAATTTGTTTCGGGCATGCTTTGTCCTTGACGCAGTGGGGACCTCGGCAGTGGAAGCACATAGCTTCCGCTGCAAGGCACTGGTCGCTGCTGTGTCCCGCCACTCCGCACTTTCCGCAAGTGAGTGCTCGGGTGCAACGTTTCTTGGTGTGCCCATACATTTGCAGTTCGTACACTGCATGGGTTTCTCGATGTACGGATATACCCTTGTATCGGACCGCTCACCTGGTATATAGATGTAGTCGGGAGGAGTTTCAGAGTTGAATTCAATGATTAGGGCGCTGGTCTGTTCATATTTCGTTTTAATGAAAGTTGCATCTATTACATCGCTAATGTTGTAATTTTCTTTCAGTCCGGCTGCAAATTCAGTAAAGTTTTCCATGTTATATTCTTTAATGTAGATAAGCCCTTTTGATTTGTTGAGCTTTGGGTGGGGGAAGACCTTGCACGGTGTTGAATTTATGTTTGCGATAGTCATGAGTGTCTGGCCTTGGCTCTCGCTTCTTACTTCAAGGGTGAAGCTGTCTTTGCCGCTGGTGGTGATGGACTTCGGTGGCAATTTTGTCAGAGCCAAAATTAACTTTTTAATTGAGTAAGGGTCGATTGCACGCTTTGTTTCTGGTGCAAACTTCATGGTGTAAAAGCGCGTGAATACTGGTGGTGGTGGTGGCTGTTTTGTAATATCCAAAGGGATGAACTTGTTTTTATCTTTCTGTCTTAGAGGGTTGATTGAGCTCTTCAGTCCTCCAGATGAAGATAGGGACGATAGAACTTCTTTTATTTCTTTAATGGTTTTCTCAAGCTTCTCTATTCTTTCTTCATTGGAGATTAGGTTGGGTGCACCAGAGGCATGGCTCGTTGTATTCACCCGAGCAACATTTCGCTCCGGCAGTACCCCATCCAAATACTTCACTACCTCGCCGATGTTGTTCTCGATGTCGGTGATCCGAGCAGACATGCCTCCATCGTGCTCCCGTTCCCCAGTCTGACGACTTGCGCCTGCTGAAGAGGTTGAGCAAGGGGATGTGCCGCTCTGTGGTCTACTTGCATGTTCTGCAACTGGCGTCCTGATCGATTTTACCTCATTGGGCTTGGCGGATGACTTCTTTTGTTCTCTTGCAGGCGTCTTCCACACCCCCACAGAGCTTCTCTGGCTGGGTCGCGATCCTTTGCCGCCCCTCGCCATTCTGACTGGTCCTCGGGGCACTAGGCCCCCAGGACCAGGGTCGAGTGTTTTATTTATGATACTTTATTAATTTTAGTTTGTTTTTTCCTTACAAGATACGGAATGAAGATAAATACTCAAAGCTAACAAGAGCAAATGATTTGGTAGGTTATACAACCTAGTTATTCACCTTACACTAACGAACGCAAAGCACACGAAAATGAAAAAGAAATAACAACCTAGAGCACACAGGTGCTCTAGGCGCCCCCCGCGTTGGTTCCACCCACAATAATTCTGATTGGCGATAAACTATTACAATAATCAAGTCGCTATCCCAGAACAACAGGTTGTACAAATGACGGTAGTCGTAGTGGGTGTACTAACGGCACCACCACGAGAAGGTGCGGGTGGGCTGGATACCCGCACCTGAGCACGGGTAACCTCTATCAAATCCTTGTCTGTTTTTCTTTTTTGTTCCCTAAACCACAAAAAGAAGAATGCACATCAAATAACCGTAAGAAAATACTTTGAGTTCGATGCCAGTAAAATTGGTAAAGGGAACAGTGAAAATTCCCGAGTATTGTAATAGTCATGTCACTAGTCGAAAAGAAATGATTGAGGGCAATGTACTCCAAATCTTGCTTAATCTACATTTGACAATACATGTAATGATAATTTTAAGAGAACACAATTTCATGGACGATACATTTTCATGGTGGGGTGAAGACACTTTTGACAGTTTACATATACATGACATAAAACTTCGCAATTCTTGACGCTAGGAAATATATATGAATCGCTTGTTTCGCCCGATGTTCAAAAATTTTCAAAAATGTCATTTTAAGGAAGCATTAAAAAAAAGGAAAAGAAATATGGGGACCACGAAAATTATAAGTTTTATATTTCAAATTAGACAATTTTAATATAACGTTCATTAGTTGATAAGCAGTTTTTTTATATATAAATGGATGATCGCACAGTAAATGTATAGTTTTTTTCATGAATGCTTTACAATAATATAGAGATGACGAGTTAGGTAATGTTAAAAGTTGAGAGTGAACAGAAAAAAGACCATAATGCATGATTAGGGGTTCAAATTTTTAATTGCATTTCATCCTTGGAGATTAAAAACGTTTCAGTTGTTACGAGTAATCGTAACACTCTGTACAGTTGCTTGCTATTGTTTGATAATGTCACAAGTCGTGATTCTGTTTGAAAATTACAATAATTTTGAAACATACAAAAAATTGCAACCGAAAAGTGTCATTAAAATTACCATCCTATTTGAGTTTAGGGTGCGTTTAAATTTTCTCTGACTCGGTAACTTATATTTTCGATGGCTATTTCTGTTGACACATTTTACTTCATAGATTGAGGCCAATATTACACTTGTATCCCAATCCATGTATGCTTTCAAGGTGACAATTTGTAGTTTCACAAGAAGTAAAACTTCAATAGTAAAGCGATATGCAAGAAAAAGTCACCGTCCGAGACAGTTATACTCGTACCACCTGTAAGGAAAATAATTTCTAGCACAAGTTTCAAACTCACACCTTCTCTCATAGACGTCAATTTCTTACCTGATGGCTCTTACGCCTGATAGCTGCTGGCCATGTCGCAGTATTTCTTATCCACGCTAATCTTCCCTAAGACTGTTCCTAGTGCTAATATTCGCTTTCTCACTACTTACTTTACTGATCATTTCGTTGCTTTAGGATCAAATGATAGCACAACTTATCTTTATTTTGACGTCTATCGAAAAATTACTGTTATCAGTTCACAGAATAACTTGGCATTTTTCCTTAAAACACATTTCTTGGTTATTTTCTTGCAGTTATATTTCAATAAAATCATTTTTGTGTACAATAATAATAAAATTTCTAGAGCAAACCCCTGTCTGAAGTTCATTCCTCAAAATGGCATTTCTAAACTGCGTTGCGAACATCAATTACGTTTCATCTTTCGAAAACGAAAGAAAATATCTGCAGCTTTTAGAGAGCTTTTTCATTTGGCAGCTTGTATTTCACTGCCCAAGGCACTTGTAATGTATCCACTTGTCATTTATTTGAGTGGTTTATCAAGGAAACATCATTTTTTGCTCAACATATCTATCTTGATCGCGTGTCTGAATTTCGTTGATACGTTACAATATACCTATTACGTTCATTCTAAACTTGCAATAAAAATATTATAGTAGTTGAATTTAGCGAAAATTTACGAGAGAACTAGACTTCCGGGCTCATGTCCGTCTGGTAAACGCTATCACTGCATTAGCTGCTCCCATGTCAGAGATAACGATGGGATTTGAAAGCAGCGCCATTAGCCGCGTGGAATTCAGTTTAAACATTCCACATAATTTAAAAAAAATCATTGAGTGGCGATGCTTAAATTGAATATAATTTCCTATCACCACGCTCCTAGACTTCGATTTTTTTAACAAAATTAAGTCGACGCTCAAGAAAATGAGACTAAGGATAGGAAAATAAAAGTATCTCAAGTTTTGTGTTTATCCCAAAATTGGGATCGTATTTCCCGTTGATAAAAAAGTTTCATTTAGTAATGAAAAGATGTGGTTGAACTTATTTTGATATAGTTACGAGAAGTGAAAGAGGAAGTAGTGTTACGAATTGATGAACATTCTCTACGTATTGATGGCCTGAGTGCATAGATTTCTTCAAACAGCAACGTTAAGTTGCCTTAATTTCACGCGCTTTGAAATTTCTTGACGAAGCAACTAAGCATAGAGTGAAAGATGTGAATAGAGTGATGTCTGCGGCTGTCATGAGTCGTTAGGCTTAATATTTTAAGTAATTATTGAGTGTGGAGAATGACAGGTAGGCAGTGACTGAAGGCAGAAGAAGAATCCTAGTAGTAAAAGAACGCAATAATGCATTGGTCTCGAGTGTGGAAGTGAAGCTAGCTAGCCCTTGTATAAACGCTGCTGGCTGATGATCCGAGTTTAGACGGAGTTACCTCTTCAGTGTTGGAAGAAAGGTGGTGTGGTAGTGATCGATTGTTTGGTCCGGTTAGTGAATTAAATGTTTTGTAGAATGTACGACGCCGATGGATAGGAGGAGTGCGAGTGATTTTATTGTATAAGGATATAGGTGATGGATGCGATGTTGTAATTCAAAGGGTATATTTCTACTGACTGTGGTTGTTAAGGGGTGTGACAGAGTGTAAGTGAATCGTGTATGGGAGCGAACGGAAAGGACAATAGGAAAAGAGCTGTGCGGTTTCCGGTAGGGGAGAGGGTACGTGAATCAGACATTCACAGCACGACTATCGTGTGAAAGACGCCTAGTTGAAGAGAAACGGTGTTTTGAGCCTTTATCACTTTGACCGCAACGTGCGCCACCGGTGGCCACGGAGAGGATTTTTATTATGCTGCTGACCGACCAGTAGTCACACACTAATTTTTCAAAAATATTTAATTGAAGCTAAATGAAGACATTATCCAGTTAATATTGGTTGTTTTCAAAATTGCTGACTACTATTGAATTTAAATTTGAGTTGAGTTGAGTTCACTCTGAGGTGAACTTGAGCTTCAGTTTGACCAATTGCAGTCTAAGTGTTGAGGATCTTGATAGACTTATGGTAGAGATGATCGGAAAGCGGTGTAGGTGGCTGCTTGAGGTTGTTAAAACTTTCTATTAAATGGAAGTGCATTTCAAAATCCACTTTCATAAACAGCTCTAAAATATTTTATTCCTTGTAAAATTTGTGCCCTAATGTGTTCTCCGAAATTCATTGTCGAGTGGCAGTCACTTCCTCGTTTTGATGTCGGTGTCTACATGATCCCGGTGTCAGTTTAATGATGGTGGTTGTGATAACGGTAATGTGGGTACAAAATGCAGACCTTAAAGGGTAAAAGGATGTTATATTCCAATCAAGCCGGATACACATCATCTTGTCCATTGGCTCTCAAATGCCTAAAAAATATCGCCATGATACAATGACGGTTACCACCATCAAGCTGGTACTCATTTCCAACATGTGGGAAATAAGAGCTGAATTTTCCCTTTTCCCAACGAGGAGATTCACCGTATGGCAACGCCGGGATTTGAACTGGAGACCTTGCTAGTGAGAAGCGCGAGCACTCTAAGCCACTCGGCCACGATGACATCAGGGCGTGTCTTTGAGAGAAAAATTGCGAGGATGAGTGTGCATCAGGGGAGCACAATGTCTTTGTGTTTTTTTAATGTGTGTATGGGTGAGGTTGAGCGTAATTCTTCGGTGGGGGCTGGAATTATTTAATGCACAGGACAGGGTCGTCGAACCGACGCAGCTAATCTGATTGATTGATTATAGATTAGTTTTAGCCTCCCTTTGCCAGAAAATAGACGTTCAATGAGAGGAAGGATAAAGGCACTATGTAGTATGGAGTTTAGGGAACGCAGAATTTATGCACAAGGTGAGTTCCTGCACAGGATCCCGCGGGCACAAAAACAGTTAAGAAGTTCATGAAACAAGATAAGAGTTGAAGAAGAAAGTCAGAGGTGCTGAAAAACAGGACAGTACCGAACCGATAAAAAAGTAGTCCTTAACAAAAAAAAAAAACATTTTATTTTCTACCAAAAGAAGTCCTACCCAGCTCTCAGCTCAGGACCTCACATTTTCCTCCCGAGAATGCAGCTATTCTTCGATAACGGTATAGCATTAGTGGCTTGCTTGGAGGAGAAATAGTGTCAGCTGGTGGAAGAGTGTGTGAATGAAGAGGACTGAGAAAAATGTGAAAAATAGGAGTCATGAGATGCTCGAGGGAGAGGGTTATGGGAAGGATGAATGTAAGCTTCAATGGGGATGGCCTGGAGAAAGTGAATTATTTCGACAACTTAGAAGCGCATGTGGCTGTAAACGGCGGATTGGATGAAGACTGCAAGCTAAGCTGAGAAAGAATACCAAGCGCTAACAAGAACGGTCTTACAGAACAGTGCCCAAGTACAATGCCCATAACTCTCCACGAATGGTTCGCCAAAATAAACGTTCAGAGCAGCCTCTGAGAACCGCCGTCCTGAATCTGAAAACGGCTGGAAGAGTTTCCTACAAAGTTTCCCAGGAGCCTTTTAAAGGTCTAGAACGATCTTCCACAAGATTTTCAGTATTAAAGTCCCATGCAATGACCTCCCGGAGCTGTTTCATACAACAGCCTCGCGGAAATGTCTATCATAGCCGCCTACCAGAACAATTTTAAAGAACAGCCTCCCAGAACTGTCCCATCAAAGTTCCCTAAAACAGTCTCACAGAAGAGACTTAGGGAATGGTCTCCCAGGACAGTTTATCCAAATTTTCTCCCAGAACGGTTTTTCCAAATTGTCGCGCAGAACAGCTTCACTGTGCGGAGGCTTGAAGGCGTTTCTAAAGAATAGGTGTCCGAGTATGACTACTTTAAGAGCTTGTATGGAAGTGCTATTGACAGGGGAGTCTAGTAGCATGCTTTACTAACGGCAGCCGCACATAAATATTCCAGCAATGAGCGTAGTTCACTTCCACCAAAAGTCAATAAATATTGGTAAATTACTGGCTCTTAAATGTAAGGCGTATGTCAAGTGAGTGGGTTTATCATGATTTTCTTTTATTGGTCCGTTTCGACTTCCATAAAGCCCATAGATTCGAAGCAGCAGTTTACTTCCAATGCCAAGATGATGAAATTTTTTCAGCAAAAGTGACATCCAAGGGCAGGTTTGAAAAACCGCACCAAAGAAATTCTTTCTTTTCGAGTGAGCGTATCAGGAGAGAAAAAAATCAGCGTTAACAATAAAATTTCTTATATTTACAAAGTAAGGGACTCGCCACTTTAACTGCACGCTGAAACCAGCAGCAGCACCACAACACCACCTCGTAACCGCCTCGTATGTACACAGTATCAAGTCCAGGAAATAAATAGAAGCTCACAACACCCAAAGAGAATAACACATCTCAAGGCTTCGCGTGCTCGATAGAACATGAGGCTGAAATAGGCTGGGAAATGCCTACGAGTTGTCATTGCAGCAGCATTATTAAACTCTACACAAGTACCTACGACCATTCTAATGATTACCTGTCACGATCAATTGAGGTTTCCAATTTTAGTATAAGAAAAGTTGTTCCTCTAGAGATCCATTTCCTGAAGTTCTTCAAATATGACACGGCTTATGATGCAGGCGATGTACTAGTTTCTAAGCAAGGAAACTTATTTTATGGCCTTGCTTAACACTTCTGAATAACCACTACAGAAAATAAACAAGTATATATATATATAAAACGCTGCGTGTATGAAAGATGCTTCATGCTGAACAATATGAGGCGCGTGTCTACTGCTATGGCAACTGCTAACCAAATAAAAAAATTATTTTATTTCAAATTATTTTTATGAATTTTACACAAGCAAATAAAATAGACTTAACTGTGAAAACTCAACCGAGACGCATCCATTTATAAAGCAGGAGATGAATTTCAACAATTACTTTTGCTGGATTAACTGACACCGTCTAATACATTTGAATAACTCGGAACTGATAAAAAAATTAAATATATTAACTTAATTTTCCAAGTAACAAAATAACGATACCCATACCAATAATCTCTCTGAGGTGAACAATCAGTCTAACTGAAAACAACTCAAGGTGCCGATACAGCCAAAAGTTACCTACTGGTTTTTCGAGCGTTTAAGAATTTCCGACGATATCTGATGAAAATTTACGCACAAACTTAAAAATTTAATTTGCATGATATTTGTTAGATTTTTCCTTCTTGACAGCAGCGATGCACTTGGCCATGGTGGGGGAGGCTCTGGACACGGCGTCGGTCATGTAGTAGTCCTCCAGCTGCTGCAGCGCGGGCTGTAGCACGGCGCTCCCGTCCACACGCCCGCTCCCGACACTCTGCACAAGGGGTCAACTTCCATCAATTGGGGTCAACTTCCATCAATAATGTCAAGTTCATAAGACAAAATGCCCCTTGTTTCTCGCTTTTAAGCGTGAGTATTTTAGCCGCATTCTTTCCTGATGAAAAAAAGCCACAAACCGCAAAACAATTGAATGGATGGCACGCCAATAAAATAAAGGCACTCTCGTACAATACAAGAATTTTACCCCCGAAAACAATGCACGATCCTGAAATGGGTGACATTCTACTAGAATACAAGAAATGTACCCCAAAAAACATCGCACTTTACGGAAATGAGTGACACTCTAACAAAGCCCAGACACTCTCGTAGAATGCAAGAAATGCACCACCGACAGCAAGGCACCCTGCGAGCTGAGGAGCCAGACCTGCGCCAGAGCAGCAGCTTGAGTGAAGTAGTTGGCCTCCTCCTTCTCTCCGTAGCGGGTGAGGTTGGGGGAGATGTCGGCCATGCGGTCCCTCAGCTCGTCTAGCTCGTCGTATGGTAGAGGCACCCCAGCCACCTAAGGGGCGTAATAGCATTAACACTTTGCCGCAACATGCACTACCGGTGGCCACATAGGGAATTTTTATAATGCGCCTGACCGACCAGTAGTCACAAACTCATTTTTCATAACTACTTAATCAAAACTAAATGAAGACATGATTCAGTCAATGTTTGCTATCTTCAAAATTGCTTACTACAATTGAGTTTCGAGTTGAATATTGAAATTCAGTTCAACCAATTGCGGTCAAAGTGTTGACATGTTGACTGTGATGGGTTAAACTAAAGGTATCCGACTCAAATCTAAATTTGATAGTGTTCGAAATTTTATAAATACCTAACATTCACTGGGTTTATTAAATATAAATACCATTAATTTTAAATGATTGTTCAAACTTTTTCAAACGACTCACCAATGGGTTGTATTGCAGTCAACGTGTTAAACACCGAGGCATTATTGTAGACATGCGCAAATGTTATGCTTCAGGAAGAGCACGATGTATACATCGTTTTAGCCCTAGGAGTATTTCCTGAGTTAAAAATGTTATTTCTTGAATTAAAACCGTTATTTATTG
The DNA here is from genome assembly GCA_030386875.1 of Morinoia aosen. Lineage (NCBI taxonomy): Eukaryota > Metazoa > Arthropoda > Malacostraca > Amphipoda > Talitridae > Morinoia > Morinoia aosen. The sequence continues at coordinate 17,777,952 of CM059559.1, forward strand.
AATTAAAACCGTTATTTCTTGAATTAAAACCGTTATTTCTTGAATTAAAACCGTTATTTATTGAATTAAAACCGTTATTTCTTGAATTAAAACCGTTATTTCTTGAATTTATAAAACTTATTTCCTGAGTTAAAAATGTCATTTCCTGAGTTAAAAATGTCATTTCCTGAGTTAAAAACATCATTTCCTGAGTTAAAAATGTTATTTCTCGAGATAATAATGTCATTTCCTGAGCTAAAAATGTTATTTCCCGAGTTAAACATATAGAGGAACCAGAGGGAAGAATACCATAAAAGACATCACTCCTCATCAAACGCTAGCAGCACACTGAAAAGTAGTGTGTTAGAGATCAGTGCAAGAAACATCATCAACTCCCCCAATTTTCCCACGGTCATAACGACAACAGCAATCTATGCATAAACCTCCGGACGTAAAGCATACTGACAGCCATAATATAGCACATGCACTGGAAGCTATCTTCTTACCAGCCACGACAGGCTAACAATGAGGCCTTACCTCACTGATGGCCCTGATAATTTTCCAGTCGTCTCTAGCAAGCCCAGGTGGTGTAATGGCAGCATTGGTAGTCTGGGCACGGCCCTCCGTGTTGACGTAGGTGGCAGTCTTCTCTGTGTAAGTCGCGCCAGGCAACACGATGTCTGCCATCGCCGCTCCAGCGTCGCCGTGAGAGCCCTGAATCGTGGTCATTGTTCTCAACTTTGTCATAATTTCATTGATGGTTACTATTCTCAAGTTTGTCATAATTTCTTTAATGGTTATTATTCTCAAGTTTGTTATAATTTCTTCGATAGTCATCATTTTCAATAATTCCTGTTAGGTCATTCTAATTTCAGTGGAACTCCAATTCTAGGTTAAGAATTTCAATTCTTGTTACACTGGGGGCCCACCAGAGCATGTGCCCACTCAGGAAACGGAATTATGCATGTATAAGCACCAGAAAGAATTTAGGATAAAGCCATTGATCAGTTCACAGAAAGCCATTAGGTGATAAATATTGAAGTGTTGGGTATTAACGCAATACAAAATCCAAGAAACGTAAAAAAAAATCATGAGGTATGATATCACAGAGCGAACTGGTGCAAGAGCTAGAGCTGAATGCAATAAAGAAGACTTAAAAAAGCACGAAGCATCACTGAGCGCGCAAGAGCCGGGGTACAACCTGGTAGATGACAGTGGTGCCAGAAGGGAGGTCAGCGCGAGTGAGAGCGCCTTCGTCAGCCCCCAGCATGAAGAGGACTTTGGGTTTCTGCTCCCTGATGGCGGACACACCGGCCTTGTAGCCCAGGTCCAGAGCAGCCACCTGGCTGGCGACGCGGTGCAGCACGTTCAGGACGCGCCATGAACCTTCCACCGAGCCGCGCAGCTGGAATGAGCACAGCACAATACAGCACACGTTACCTCGGTGCCATAGGTTCCAGCCTCTCCTTATGTGATACGAGATTCAAGAAAGAAACAAATTCGAGAATGGGATACAAGATTCAAGTAGTGGTTTCTACGTAACCACTTGAGGAAGCACACACCAGTAATGAAGCGACTTAGCTTCTATGAGAAAAGAGAAAGCCTCAGACCTAACAGTGATGAACAATTAACATGAGTCACATAGTGAAAGGCACCATTAGGATCCTGCTACGCAGGATCCTAAAATGCAAAGCAGTGAACCAGATAAAAAACAGTCGGTAACGAAACAAAACCAAGAAATACTTGAAAGAAGTAACAAAAATTATACCATATTCAAGCTCTCAAGAAAATTTTCTCGTTCTATTTTATTGGCAACCAACTTAGTTGGAGCTTTATTTACAAGGGAGGTGCCCTGATCTCTAGCCACACACTCATACAGAAAGTAGCATAACATCAAAACAGAACTGATCTTAACAAACCCTGACAGAAAGCAACACAGGCACATATCCATTCTTCAGATCTACTCCAAAAGACTTATAACAATATGCGGATAATAAACTACCCAGTATAGATTCAAAATAAATTTCGATCCCAAATAATAAACTAGCCAGGATAGGTTGAAAATGAATTTCGATTTCGAATCATACACTAGCCTTGGTTTTGTTCTGTTGAAGTAGAGTTGTTTTTTATGTTGATGAAGTAGGATCGTTTTATATTTTGATAAAGTAGGATCATTTATTGTTTTGTTGAAGTCGGATCATTTTTATTTTGATGAAGTAGGATCATTTTTTGTTTTGTTGAAGTCGGATCATTTTTATTTTGTTGAAGTAGGATGGTTTTTTCTTTGGGTGAAGTAGGATCGTTAATTGTTTCGTTGAAGTAGAATGGTTTGTGTTTTTTTGAAGTGAAATCGTTTTTGTCAGGATCAATAAACAGCTTCCGGACCAATTAATGAGGCACCTTGTTGGCGAGCTGGCAGATCTTGGCGTAGAGCACGGCGCCCTGCGGCTGGGACAGCAGGGCGTGCCCCACGACGATCATGGGGCGCTTGGCCGCCGCCAGCCGGCTGCTGAAGGCGTGGCTCCCCGCGCACAGCTGCTCCACGCTGCTCGCTGAGTCGCCCAAGTGCTGCACACAACCAGGGTTAATTGAGGTCCTGTTAGCTTGAAGACTAAAAGGTTTAAGGGTAGCACACAAAGTTGTGAAACACAAGGTGGGTGGTACAAAAAGTTGTGAAACACAAGGTGGGTGGTACAAAAAGTTGTGAAACACAAGGTGGGTGGTACAAAAAGTTGTGAAACATAAGGTTGGTGGGTGGCACGAAAAGTTGTAAAACACAAGGTTGATGGGTGGCACACAAGTTGTAAAACACAAGGTTGATGGGTGGCACACAAGTTGTAAAACACATGGTTGGTGGGTGGCACACAAGTTGTGAAACACAAGGTTGGTGGGTGGCACACAAGTTGTGAAACACAAGGTTGGTGGGTGGCACAAGTTGTGAAACACAAGGTTGGTTGGTGGGTGGCACACAAGTTGTGAAACACAAGGTTGGTTGGTGGGTGGCACACAAGTTGTGAAACACAAGGTTGGTTGGTGGGGGGCACACAAGTTGTGAAACACAAGGTTGGTGGGGGGCACACAAGTTGTGAAACACAAGGTTGGTGGGGGGCACACAAGTTGTGAAACACAAGGTTGGTGGGGGGCACACAAGTTGTGAAACACAAGGTTGGTGGGTGGCACACAAGTTGTGAAACACAAGGTTGGTGGGTGGCACACAAGTTATGAAACACAAGGTTGGTGGGTGGCACACAAGTTGTGAAACACAAGGTTGGTGAGTGGCACACAAGTTGTGAAACACAAGGTTGGTGGGTGGCACACAAGTTGTGAAACACAAGGTTGGTGGGTGGCACACAAGTTGTGAAACACAAGGTTGGTGGGTGGCACACAAGTTGTGAAACACAAGGTTGATGGGTGGCACACAAGTTGTGAAACAAGGTTGGTTGGTTGGTGGGTGGCACACAAAGTTGTAAAACACAAGGTTTGTGAGTGATAAATAAGATTGTGACACACTAGGTTTGTGAGTGACACGCTAGATTGTGAAGCGCAATGTTTGTGAGTGACCGTAACTTATGAGTTAGATGAAGTACAACAGCACATATTAGCCAAATCTTTGATTATTAACTGAAGTAAACTAAAATTACAAAGAGGAATAAAATACTAAAATAGAATTTAGTACAAACCATAACTGGGCTTGTCACCTTTCAATTCACCCAAAGTGCACGTGCAATAAATTTTTTCAAAAATAAATAACTCTTTGATTCACATTTAATCAAAGACATAACGTAATTTTCATACTCCCATTTCGAGGACATCACTTTCATTAATTCAAAAAGCTGCAGTGTAGCTTGTTTTAACAAAATCAAACTCGCTAAGATTCATTTCAAGAAAGATTTACTGGAGTGATACAAGCTCTAGTTTCACACGCAAAAGTGATCGATCACATTTTTTTAATGAAGTCCACGCACTTATATACAACGTACAGGAAGTCTCACATTTGAAAAACACACCACATCTTAAAATAATTTACCAAGTCATTTCAACAAAATTATTTCTCAAGTCATTTCAACAAAATTATTTCTCAAGTCATTTCTACAAAATGATTCCTCAAGTCATTTCTACAAAATGATTCCTCAAGTCATTTCTACAAAATGATTCCTCAAGTCATTTCTACAAAATGATTCCTCAAGTCATTTCTACAAAATGATTCCTCAAGTCATTTCTACAAAATGATTTCTCAAGTCATTTCTACGAAATGATCTCTCAAGTCATTTCTACAAAATGATTCCTCTAGTCATTTCTACAAAATGATTCCTCAAGTCATTTCTACAAAATGATTTCTCAAGTCATTTCTACGAAATGATCTCTCAAGTCATTTCTACGAAATGATCTCTCAAGTCATTTCTACAAAATGATTCCTCAAGTCATTTCTACAAAATGGTTTCTCAAGTCATTCCTACAAAATGATTTATCAAGTCATTTCTACGAAATGATCTCTCAAGTCATTTCTACAAAATGATTCCTCTGGTCATTTCTACAAAATGATTCCTCAAGTCATTTCTACAAAATGATCTCTCAAGTCATTTCTACAAAATGATTCCTCAAGTCATTGCTACAAAATGATTTCTCAATTCAGTTCCGTAAAGTAATTTCCCAGGTCGTAAAACTATTTCCCAACTCGTAAAACTATCTCCAGAGTCGTAACATTATTTCCCAAGTTGCAAAACTATTTCCCAAGTCGCAAAACTATTTCCCAAGTCCCAAAACTACTTCCTAAGTGGTAAAACTACTTCCCAAGTCGCAAAACCACTTCCCAAGTCGCAAAACCACTTCCCAAGTCGCAAAACCACTTCCCAAGTCGCAAAACCACTTCCCAAGTCGCAAAACCACTTCCCAAGTCGTAAAACTACTTCCCAAGTCGTAAAACTACTTCCCAAGTCGTAAAACTACTTCCCAAGTCGTAAAACTACTTCCCAAGTCGTAAAACTACTTCCCAAGTCGTAAAACTACTTCCCAAGTCGTAAAACTACTTCCCAAGTCGCAAAACTACTTCCCAAGTCGCAAAACTACTTCCCAAGTCGCAAAACTACTTCCCAAGTCGCAAAACTACTTCCCAAGTCGCAAAACTACTTCCCAAGTCGCAAAACTACTTCCCAAGTCGCAAAACTACTTCCCAAGTCGCAAAACTACTTCCCAAGTCGTAAAACTACTTCCCAAGTCGTAAAACTACTTCCCAAGTCGTAAAACTACTTCCCAAGTCGTAAAACTACTTCCCAAGTCGCAAAACCACTTCTTAAGTCGCAAAACTACTTCCCAAGTCGCAAAACTACTTCCCAAGTCGCAAAACTACTTCCCAAGTCGTAAAACTACTTCCCAAGTCGTAAAACAACTTCCCAAGTCGCAAAACTACTTCCCAAGTCGCAAAACTACTTCCCAAGTCGTAAAACTACTTCACAAGTCGTAAAACTACTTCCCAAGTCGTAAAATTATTTCCCAAGTCGTAAAATTATTTCCCAAGTCGTAAAGTTATTTCCCACGCCATAAAATTATTTCCCAAGTCGCAAAATAATTTCCCAAATCAAAAAATTATTCCCCAAGTCATAAAATTATTTCCCAAGTCAACAAATTATTTTCTATGTCAACGAATTATTTCCCTAGTCATAAAATTACTTCCCTAGTCATCAAACTATTTCCCTAGTCGTAAAACTATTTCCCAAGTCATAAAGGTCGCCCTCCAAAGAGCAGCCAGGCAAGGATCACTGACGCGCCAACGGAGGCCCACACCTCGTACTCGTAGGTGAGGTCCACCTTGGAGCCGAGCAAGGCCACGTCCAGGTCGTTGTGGATCCAGGCCTTGCGGGTCCGGGCGTTCAGCAGAGGCGCCTCAAACCTGACCAACGAAATACTTTTTATTTTTCAGCCTAATGGAAAGTTGAAGCCAACATTTTCCGTGGGTAGTGAACACATTTCATTGGCATAGAGTAGAATGGAATCACAAAGTTCAACGTATACACAAGTCTATTGAATGAAGTGCTCCTGTGACGAAATTATCAACATTACAGCATCAAAATAGGAAAAAATTCTAACGTCTGCTTCGTCAAACGTTACAAGCAAATAATGACCTACAAATTCCAAGAACCGAAAACAATAACTAAGCTGTAACACAAATCTACAACAACATCCCCATGATAATTTTTCCACTGGAACGAATCATTACCGCAATCAACACTACATATGACACTTCAACCAAAAAGCAAAGGCAATGAAGAACACACAAAAACCAGCCGGAGCTAAAAATACCAAGCTAACTATTGGGCACAAAAAGTTCCGAGTTCCAAAAGTGCGATATCTCTAAAATATACCTAGTGAAGGCAAACTAATCATCAGCACGCGAATTATTATTACCATTTCTAGTGCACACGTGCTGGTTGGCATTAATCTGAAGAATTTCATCCCTTCTTTCTTGAGTTAAATTCTCTGATGCTACTCGATGTTGTCCAGCGTTATGCCAAAGAATTTCCTCGCTTCTTTCATGTGTTGAGCTCTCTCTAGCTACTCGGTGTTGCTCTGCATTATTCCGTGAAATTTTCAAACGCCGTTCAAGGGTCAATTTAGCTCTAGCGTCTCGTTGGCGAGCAGCATTGCTTCCTCTTGCCATTTCGCGTTGTTCATCGATCGCGATCGTCTTCGGCGTTTTTCTCGCTGCTGAATTTAATTCTGAAATGTCGTCCATTATCTCTTTGGAGCTTTTCAAGAAAATCACAATTTCGAAAACGATAACTCAAGTTCCAAAATCTTGGGCTTTATACTATGTGGTAGCCAGGTTACTGGTCAAACGAATTTAAAACATTTCTTTTTGCATTATCAATTGAATATATCGAAGCAGCATGATGAATTTCAACAGAAAAAGCTCCAAAGAAAATTTCTGTTTGTAAAAATAAGCCGATTGCGTATTCTGGATACCATAATAATCCAAGTGAAAGGGAATTGAATCGCCACAGAAATTAATGCAATAGGATTTTTTGTATTTCTTAAGCTTATCCTTGTTGCTGTCAAAGCTATCGATTAGAAGAGGGGGTCACACGGATGGACGGACGGACGCGGCTACTTTTATAATTGTGATTATGATTATATAAGAAAATTTTAGCCTCCCTTTACCACGACAAAGATGTTTTAAGCGAGGAAAGATGAAAGCACCATTTAGTATGGAGTTGAGGGAACGCGAAATCTATGCACAAAGAGCATAGAAACAGTAAGCTAAGAAAGAAATTTATGAAACAATACAAAACTCGCAGAAGAAAGTAGTAGGTGATGAAAAAAACAGGACAGCAGTGAACCGAAAAAAGATGGTCCGAAACAAAACAAAAACCTATTCCATTTGAACAAAAAGAAGGCCTACCTAACCCATAGCTCGGGCCCTCACAAAGTCCCCTGGGAGCGCTAATTCCCATAGATACAACATTTGTATACCCCCGAGGGGATCAGCACCCAGAAGTAGGCAAAGCGCCAAATAACCTCATCAAACTTTAAAGTAAACTTAAACTTTAAAGCAAGTCAACTTTAAGGATACCGTCCGGGACTTTGACCTTTTTTCGTCCGATTCGCTTGAAAATTGGCCAGTATATGTATTTTTTGAAAGTAAACCTTTTTTACTCCAGTCATTTTTTCGATTTAGGCCTTATTTTTTTTACGAAAAATTAGTTTTTTGATACATTTTTATGTATATTTCAAGACGTATCAACTCATTGAATTTTGATGCTAGAACAAAACCAAAGACAGTTTTAGAATCCTTGAAGCATTTCTAACAAAGTTATAATTTAAAATTTTAACATTTCGAAAAAAATTTCGGTAATAAGCGATACTTGATAATAACATCACAAACAATTATTTTTGGGTTTAGAGCCGTATAACTTTTTTTTCTAAAATTTGGGAGAGTCTAATTATAACTTTGTTGGAAATGTTCTAAGAATTTCAAAACTGTCTTTGGTTTTGTTCTAGCATCAAAACTCAATGAGTTGATACAGTTTGAATGTTGAAAGGTATATGTTTTGGGTATAAACCATAACAAAATATTTGTTGAAGTGTAATATAATGGATAATTTATGTAACTGAATGCAGTTTTAATTTTTATTTCGATAATTTCCATGCATAACTTCATATTCACACTGTGAATTGTGATTTAAAGAAAAAAGAAATGAAAAAAAATTTTTATATATATAAAAATTATGAAATTTTTCATTTTCAGTCTGATTCTTGTGAAATTTGACTATAATATGTAACTTTTGAAAAGAAACACAATTTCTTCAGGCCTTAGTTTTTGAAAAAATTTGACATACTGGTTTTTGAGTTCATTTTTATGGATATTTCAGTACGTATCAACTCATTGAGTTTTGCTGCTAGAACAAAACCAGACAGTTTTAGAATTTATGAAACATTTCCAACAAAAGTGTAATGGGGAACTATCCATTTCCCTTTATATTTTCCCTTTAAATGGGGTCGAAATCAGGTCGAAAATTCAAGATTTTTGTCCCATTACCCCCCCCCTCTGGGGGGGGGGGGGGGGAATCATTGTCCGTAGCGCCATAAAATTTTAAGACCCAATGTTCCACCATCTAAGGGTTCTTTTCCAACAATAACATGAAAAATGCTCACCGAACCGACAGGGGCCTGGCAGGGGCTTCGGACGGTATCCTTAAAGCAAGTAAACACTATCACGGTGCTAGAGAGTAAACTTTATAGCAAGTAAACTTTTGAAGCAAATAAACATTAAACTTTAAGGCACAGAAACATTAAACTTGAAAGCAAGCAAACCTTTAGAGCAAGTGAACACAAGCACGGTGCCAAAGACAGAGCACACAGTGACACCAACAGCCCTCAAGAGGACACAGCCAGACACACAGACCTGGGGTTGGTGCCCACAAAGACGACCAGGTCAGCCTCCTCGATACCCACGATGCTGGTGTTGAGCAGGTAGTTGGAGCGCAGGTCCGTTCCGCTGCCGTTGTCTGGGAACACCTGCCCACCAAGTTACTGCTTAGCTATGCATAAGGATATTGGGTCATCTAACTTTAACGTAATCAAAACAAATGCAGGGAGTCACAGAAAAATGCACTTATCTTTTGACATAATTACTCGTGTAACTTTTTGCTTCTTGTAGAAATAAGTGAGCACTCAATTTTCGTGAATTCAGAGATATTTTCTTTGATTTGACTCATAGGACTTGTATCAATATCAATTAACACCTACATCTAAACAAAATACATGAGCCCCGGGAGGTCAAAAAGCAATTATTTTTTTCCAAGACACTCAGCATGTATAACATTCCTTTTAATGACGCATGTACACGGTGTGTATAACATTCCTTTTAATGACGCATGTACACAGTGCGTATAACATTCCTTTTAATGACGCATGAACACAGTGCGTATAACATTCCTTTCAACGACGCCTGTACACACTCAGTGCGTATAACATTCCTTTTAATGACGCTCGTACATACTCAGTGCGTATAACATTCCTTTTAATGATGCCCGTACACACTCAGTGCGTATAACATTCCTTTCAACGACGCCTGTAAACACTCAGTGCGTATAACATTCCTTTCAACGACGCCTGTACACACTCAGTGCGTATAACATTCCTTTCAACGATGCCTGTACACACTCAGTGCGTACAACATTACTTTCAACGACGCCTGTAAACACTCAGTGCGTACAACATTCCTTTCAACGACGCCTGTACACACTCAGTGCGTACAACATTCCTTTCAACGACGCCTGTACACACTCAGTGCGTACAACATTCCTTTCAACGACGCCTGTACACACTCAGTGCGTACAACATTCCTTTCAACGACGCCTGTACACACTCCGTGCGTACAACATTAATTTCAACGATGCCTGTACACACTCAGTGCGTACAACATTCCTTTCAACGACGCCTGTACACACTCAGTGCGTATAACATTTCTTTCAATGACGCCTGTACACACTCAGTGCGTACAACATTCCTTTCAGCGACGCCTGTACACACTCAGTGCGTATAACATTCCATTCAACGACGCATGCACACACAGTGCGTATAAAATTCCTTTCAACGACGCCTGTACACACTCAGTGCGTATAACATTCCTTTCAACAACGCATGCACACACAGTGCGTATAACATTCCTTTCAATGATGCCTGTACACACTCAGTGTGTATAACATTCCTTTCAATAAAGCAAGTACATGAGGAAGATTGCAAGGCATTTGGGTTGCGGTACCTCTTCAGTGCAGACGTGCTTGCCGCCCAGCCTGTACACGAGGTCCCTGAGCGCCGTGAGGGCCTCCGCGTCCGCCTGACCTCCCACCACTGCCGCCACGTTGCCGTTTGCCTCCTGCTCAACAAAACATATTTATGCAGTATGGGTAACGAAATTGTAATTAATGGGTAGATAAACGTTCTAACAGCATACGTTTTTGAACCGTACACAGAATATATACCATAAAAAAGAGCACATGCATATAATAAAATATAATCAATTTATAGATAAACGTTTTAATTGCATACATTTGAAACTGTACACGAAATATCTATATATTAATACGCTTGAAACTAAATTCGTGGGTAACGCTCTAATCCGAGTTTGCTGCATCATAGATACCGAATTTCTGAGGGTTTCATAATAAGATTGCCTTTACATGAATTGATACATTTGACATTTTATCAGGATAGGATAGGTAGGATGGGTTAAATTAGGTAAGGGTAGGATAATTATTATTTTATCATATTTTTCATTTATTTTCATTTTTTAATAATTTTTTGTAAATTTTTTGTTTAATTATTTTTTATTTGTTAATTTTTTTTTATTCATTTAATGTTATTCTTTGTATTTTTATACCATTTATATTTATTATTTTTTATTGTTTATTAATTTTTTTTATTTTTCCATTTTTTTTCATTTTTTCTTCAATTTTAATTTTTTAATTTTTTCAATTTTCATAATTTTCATTTTTTGTATTTTTCATTTTTTTGTATTTTTCATTTTCATTTTTTTAATTTTTTATTTCTTCATTTTTTATTTTTTATTCTCTATTCTCTATCATTTATTTAATTTTTTTATTTCATCATTTTTTAATCATTTTAATTTTTCATTTTTCCTTTTTTCATTTTTTTTTCATTTTTTTCATTTTTTTTTTATTTTGTCCATTGTTTTATTTTTAATTTTTTTATTTCTATTTTACTTTTTCATTTTTTTCAATTTTTATATTTTTATTTTTTATTTCAATTTTTACATTTTTTATTTTAGCATAGGCTAGGTAATGATGAAATTTTTCTACTTGCCCATAGTTTTTTCATGTTTGACATATCAGAATAGCTTTGGTTAGAATAGCTTTGGTTAGAATAGCTTTGGTTAGATTAGCTTTGGTTAGAATAGCTTTGGTTAGATTAGCTTTGGTTAGAATAACTTTGGTTAGAATAACTTTGGTTAGAATAGCTTTGGTTAGAATTGGTTACGTTGGAATAGGTAGGATGTGCTAGGTTAGGATGGGTTAGGTTTGAATAGGTAGGATGTGTTAGGTTAGGATGGGTTAGGAAGAATGTTATGTTTGAATTTCATGGGAAATGTTAATTCAATTTTTTCAGAGGTTCACCTAGCTTAACGATGACATTGGTGAAGTTAGGTTAGGATAGGTCGGGTTAGGATAGGGTTAGGTACGTTAGGATTGGGTTAGGTAGGTTAGGATAGGTTAGCAGAGGTTACTTAATGGACCTTTTGAATATGTTATGTTAGAATTTGTTAGGTAATGTTGAGAAAATTTTTCTCGGGTATATGTTTTTTATGTTCGACATATTATCAGGATCGGTTTGGTTAGGGTGGGTTAGGATATGTTATTATAGGTTAGGTTAGGTGATACTGACGGAATTTTTTCCATGGGTCTACGTTTTTATACGTTTCACATATTATCAGGATCAGTTCGATTAGGATAGGTTAGAATATGGTAGGATAGGTTAGGTTAGGTTAAGATAGGATAGAATAGGTTAGGTTTGATAGATTAACATAGGTTACGTTATGTGGACATTTTTCAACGGGTCAACGGTTTTTCATGTTCAACATATTATCAGGATAGCTTCGGTTGGCATAGGATTGGTTAGTATATACCATGTTAGATGGCTTACCATGGATGGCTTACTTTAGAATATGTTGTTAGAATTTGTTGGTTAATGTTGACCGAATTTTCTCACGGGTCCACCTAGCCTAACGATGACATTGGTTAGGTTAAGTTAGGATAGGTTAGGATAGGATATGACAGCGTTTGATAGGTTAGGAAATTTTTAGTTTTAGTTTTGTTAAGTAATTTCGACAGACTTTTTTACGGGTCCACGGTTTTCTTTATGTTCGACATATTATCAGGATACGTTTACTTAGGGTTGGTTAGGATATGTTAGGTTAGAATAGGTTAGGTTTGGAAAGGTTAGTAAAGGTTAAGTTGGTAAATGTTAGTTTAGTATAGGATCGGTAATGTTGATGGAATTTTTTAACTTGTCCACGGTTTTTTACGTTCGACATATTATCAGGATCCGCTCGGTTAGGATAGTATAGGTTGGCTTAGAATATATCAAGTTGGAATTATTAAGGTAATGTTGACCGATTTTTTTTTCACCGATCGACCTTGCGTAACAATGGCATTTTCCGTGGAATTTCCACGGGTCCTGCTAGCATACAATAAAAACGAGAACCCATAAGCCAAAGAACATTGTAATTGCATATGTTTTGGAAAATTCAAATTCTGCCTTCAGTGCAGAAATAAAATATGGCTAGGTTAACCTAACAAAATACACCTGCCTCTAAAAAAATTGCAATGACACACTGTGCATGTATATTTTTTATTAATTTCGGCAAGAAGTTGGCACTACTTAAAGTGAGGCAACAAGTCAATTCAGCTGACTAATACATGCACTGCAGCTACCTATGGAATAGTTGGTAACACGTTACAGTATATTTACGTTCTTTTAGTTTCTTCCACTAAATTAGCCTTCATTTTCACTGATGCTTCAGGCTGTCACCACTTATTTGCTTACATACAAATTTTCAGTATTATTAACCCTTCTTTCATAAGCCCTCACACTTTCTCCCTACAAAGGAAAAATTTGAAAAATGCACTATGTGGGCATTTCAAATTCAAGCAGTGCTTATGAAAAATATTAATAAACCTAGCTATAACACGATAGCAAAACCATCAATGGAATAAAAACTTCTATACGCCAATAAACCTGAGTACACACTTGTCCATCATCCTCAACACACATTTGGCTTATTTTACATTCACTAACGAAGTAAATAAATTCCAGCATTAGTGGTGGTGCACTATCACGAGTCCCAATTCAATCCTAGCACTTATGTGAACTATGCATCTCTCTACCAGGTACACAGGTCAAAACGAATCTCCACAGACACACAGTAGCCATGATACTCAGTAACTGAGGGTATGCACCACCCACTCTGAAGACTATTACCTAGTATTATAACTACCCATCTTAAGGCGCACAAGACAAAACCATTTCCCACACTCGGTAGCTTTGATACTCAGTGACAGGAGAGATGCAGGCCATTCATTCGGTAGACAAGACACCCATCAGCAGGCCCACAAGCTAGACAGCCCACGTCACGGTAGAAGAAAGAAGGTAGGGTCAAACCAGTCTTTTTTTTTGTCGACTGTGTGGCATTGCTGACGTCACAGCAACAAACCAATCGCAGTGCTCATATTGTATCTGACAACACTGCTGGTCCCAAACCTGGCACCACTATTGGCCTAATGACATTCTGCAATGGTGACGTCATGAAGTTTGCCGTTCTATTGGCTAGCCGAACAAAAGGAGGCGTATTTTCCCCCATAGAAATGACTACCTTGTTTCCCTACCATGGCCCACACATAGCAGCCATGCAACAGGAACACACTCGCACCTGCAGGGCAGTGGCAGCCACGATGAGAGCGTCCTCCCACTCGCATGGCCTCAGCTCACCACGGTTGTCCTTCACCATAGGCGCCACTAACCGTTGTCGCTTCAGGCCGTCGCACGCGAAACGAGCCTTGTCTGCCAGCCATTCTTCATTGATGTCCTGATGAACAATCAGAATAATTCTTATGTAATGTTAGTATAATAAATCATGTTAGAGTAGTTTCAACCAGGGCTTCACTTGAACCTAATGCTCAACATTTCCTAAATTTTATACTTGACTTAACATCTTCACAAAACAAACATTTCTGTACAGCATAAATGCATTCAAGCACGCCCAGTAACTAACTCCTCCCACAAACACGAACGGACACCATGACTCAACATCTTTACAAAAAAGACATTTCTGTACGGCATAGATGCTTTCAAGCACACCCAGTACCTAACTCCCCCGCAAACACGGGCCGACACCACCGCTACCTCGTTGGTTTTAGGCAGGATCCTGAGCACTTCTCCAGTGCGGTGGTTGACGGTGATGTTGGAGCCGAGAGCGTCAAAGACGTCGATGCTGTCGGTACGCCGCAGCTCCCAGGGCCGGGCGCTGAAGCTGTAGGGCTTGGAAGTGAGGGCACCCACGGGACACAAGTCAATCACGTTGCCCGACAGCTCAGACAGCAGCATCTTCTCGACGTAAGTGCCGATCTCCATGGAATTGCCGCGCCCTGTTGTGCCCAAGTCTTCCACTCCAGCTACCTAGAATGGAATGTCTCTTGTTCACCGATTTACCTTACCGGATTTTACTCTCAGTTTTGGTAAAGTATTCAAAATATACTCTGCCACACATCATATAAGGACAATCGTAACCAGTTAGTTAAGGAATTCAGTCCAGAATAAAATTACTGCAAACATAAGAAAACAACATGTCAAGGATCTAGAGAAGTGACCTACTTCAGAAGCAAAGCGAACACAGCGAGTGCAGTGGATGCAGCGCGTCATGATGGTCTTCACAAGAGGACCGATGTTCTTGTCTTCCACAGCTCGTTTGGGGTCAAGGAATCTTGTACGGTCAGACCCAAACGCCATGGACTGGTCCTGCAACAAATAAAATGTTCTAACCTAGAAGATTTGTCTATCATGACAATGTACATTGCTACAAGTAAACTAATAAGAACATAATGAACAGCTAATAGTCAATCATGTTGAATAAAAGAGTAAATTGATTATTTTTATTTTATTTTTCCAATTCACTCTATTTTTTAAAGTTTGTTGAGTAATTTATAATCATATATGTTTCATGTTCAAGAACTTGAATATTTTAGTACATCCTTTTAGTACATCCAGTTTTATCAAAATTATTTGAAGTTCAAGACTCTAGTCACGCAATTTGTGATCTGAAGAGAGCATAGGGAATAAACAACTTATATGACAGAGAATGGATGTTTAACAAGCAAGACATGTTCCACAAGTGATATTTTGGGCATTTAAGTATCAAAGAAAAGAATGATGAAAATGATAAGACAAAGAGGAGATAGCTAAGACGGTATGATCATTAAAAGAAGCAAAGTGCACATGAGAGAAAAAATCCCAAATAGCCGGGTTAACCTAACACTATCCAACCGGGTGTGTCCCGCAAAACTACCAAGAAACCTCTCCAATGGAACGAATAGCACTAGTTAGGAATCTCATTTCTTCTCATCACTTGTGTGTTGAGACAAGCAGGCAACACCTGAGCCACTTGAGCCCAGTTTTGCTTTGTACCTCACTGTGTTACATTCAGGCTGTAATGGCAACGGTTCGTAATGTATTCCACTGCAGCCAAGCGAGCCAGGCATCGCGCATGGCCGATTGAGATGGCACTAACTCGACGCTCTTTCAAGTAGGGTTACTCTCGTTAGGTTAGGTTAGGTCAGGTCAGGTAGACTTACTCTGGTTAGGTTAGGTTAGGTCAGGTAGACTTACTCTGGTTAGGTTAGGTCTGGTAGACTTACTCTAATTTTAATGTGACTGTCAAAAAAAAAAGGTCCAACACCTTAGCAAGTTTGACTGTGAATGTAGAACAGCATGCTTTCAACTTTCAAGACTTTTAATTTGGGTTGCTCTAAGAATGAAGAGTGCTGGGCAGCGAGTGTGCAGTGGATTGCTATTAACCCTTTCAGTACTGACGGCTACTCCAGTGCCAAGTTGGCTAGTGCTTCCAGTTTAGGGCATTTAACCTAATTTTGAAGTAACTCAACTAGTGAGGGAATATTTTGGAGTAAATAACAAAATTAGGGAAATTACGAACATTCATTAAACTAGTTTTTAAACAATTCCAGAAGCCTGCACGCGTAAATTACCATAGGTTACCATAGGGCCCTGTAGCATAGGCACGCGTAGGTTCGTGCTACAGGGTCCGTGCAACACATTCAATACCCTTTCCATTTAACTTGAGCAAGTTAACGGAACTTTGTTTATTTTTGATGAAATCGGGCAAGAACTTATAAATAGTTTCTTCGTAAATACAAAAACGTAATTATCAGCATCAAAAATTTCTGTCGCCAATCATACATACAGCTTCAAAGATTGAAAAAATGAATTAAAAAAAAGAAGTAGGCACTTGCTTTAAGCTAAAAGCACCCACACTAGGACAATTTTACTGACAATTCAGGGTAATTACAACTTTTTCCTCTGGGAGTTTTCACCCAAACCATTTGAATTATCGTACCGAAAGGGTTAAAATAGATCTCTGGTGAGCTTCTATCCCATTCTCCCGTAGGTTAATCTTATTTGTTAGTACAAACGGTAAAAAAATAGTATTTTATAACTCTCTTGGTTCCTACTGCAAATAACTGTATGGTTGAGAGAGCTATTCGCCACATCACCAGAGGCTTGGTGGACAACCTACCAGTAGCTGTGGCCTAATGTGTTATGAGGCATAAGTTGTGACTTGCCAAGCCTCGGTGGTCAGCTTAAATACAAAATAAACGCCCTCCCAATGGCATAATAAATATCTAAGAATTATGACAATTCATAAAAGGATTCATGTAGCATCATAAATATCTAAGCATTAGAACGATTCATTAATAGTATCCTGACCTGCAAGTCACATTCGCCACCCTGGTCACAGATGGGGCAGTCGAGCGGGTGGTTGATGAGGAGGAACTCCATGACACCCTCACGCGCCTTGCGCGTCATCTCGCTGTTGGTCTTGATCCTCCAACCCTTCATGACTGGCATGGCACACGCTGCCACTGGCTGCAACCAAGCACAGGTAGTTATTCACATGCTGAAAATCTCACAAGACCTGCATTTTTTCTGGTAAATAATTGAACATTTTTGTGTTACATTTTGACATGACTGGGAGTTTCTCAAAATCAAATGAATATTACTATACATGAAAGTATTGAATGAAATATGAAGTATTCATATAAAATTCACCCACAGTTAAAAATTGTCAAAATATAAAAACACTGTCTTACAGCAGCCCTCACTCACCTACATATTAACTTTGCAAACATACCTTAGCTGCCTTCTCCACCTCAACAAGACACATCCTGCAATTGCCAGCAACAGAGAGTCGTTCGTGGTAACAGAAGCGAGGAATTTCAACACCAGCCATAGCAGCAGCCTGTGATCAGAATAAATCCATGTTAACCTTCACAATATACCTAACACACTATTATATATCTATGTGATATTGACATTTAGATCAATAATAAACAAACACAAAAAGAAAAAATAATTGAAGAATTCAATACACACAAAAAGTACACACAATATAAACAAAAAGTACACAGTGATAAAATTTATCAAACAATGCACCTTAATGATTTGTATATTACTTGAAGCAGCGATCTGTTCTGTACATATACAACTTTCATTTGATTCCATGCATTCAAAGGTATCATTTTCTGATCAATCTGTGAAATAAAACTAATAAAGCTTAATCTAAGGTTTTGAATGACACATAATATACATAACATAACAAAAGGATGAACACCAAAACTGCTCAAAATTGGCAGACACATTGTACAAAATTTAATGGTAAACAGAAGAACAACTTATCACAGCCCAACAATGATGCAGTAGAAGAAAAAATCACTCATGTGACCTACTTTGTGTTTGGCAACAAAGGCAATTCCTCCAACAGCTTTCTTATGCCATAGACTTAAAAGAGTGGGCACTTTTGACAATTTCTATTTTCATTACCACCATTACATCATTTCAAGTCTTTCCAACTACAAAAAATACCATTTAAAAGAAAAAAAGTCATTCAGTAATTAGTATAGACAATGGTAAACAGGAAACATACGCAAAAGGTGTAGTTCTACATAAGATATCCAGCATATAGAAACAGCATGTCAGGGAAGAAGAAAACAAAAAAGACAGCAAAGGCATGAAGGCTGAAAGAAGCTAAGAAGGCACAAAAGGTTGAAGTCTTCATGGCCTATCCAGTAGCTAAGATAACCTAATAATAGGTATATCCTTTAGGGACAACAGTGCTTATGGCATGGGCTATACAACCTAACTGATCTAAATCTATTGTTAATCCTATGCCCCCTGAGGAAAAACTTGACTCAATGAAATAACTTAATCTAAAAAAAAAATAATCTACAAGTTGAGTAGGTAAATTAACAAAACTTACCTGGAGAACAGTGGTTCCAGGCTCTACCAAGACTGGCATATCATCTACAAACACTTCTACACGATTATCTGTAGGGACAGGCTGATTGGACTGACTGCGAGACATTTCTGGAATAACTGGGACTATTTTTCTTGTCACAGTCTTGTCTGCAGCAGCTTGAGCTGGCACAGAAGGCCGGATAGCCCTGCAAAAAACACGCACGGCGCTGCCAGCTTGCAGCATGGTGGCTGTGTATTAACTCTAGAATTAAGATCTGAAAAAACATGTAAAAAAATGCATCAACAGCATCTGAAAATAAACTCTTACAATTGCACTAATGTTATTTGATTCTAATATAAGACTACATTTCTATGTTTCTCTCATAACCAGCAGCAATGAAAAGAAACAAAGATATAAAAAAAAAAACTGTCAAGGACAGCGTCCCCCATACAGACTTTTTTCTTTTTTATTGAACCTCGAACAATGAAATTTGGTGTACTGATGGGAAATTGAATTTGGAATCGTTTTTGCTTAAGAGCAAAAGTTCGATTTTCTTGAAAAGAAAATGGGAAATCGAAGAAAACGAAATTTGATGGGGGGGTTTTCAAAAATCTTCTCCTCCTACAGTTTTTGAGCTACAGTAATGGTTTTGATATCATCGGATGCGGGAAGACACGGGTTTTTATGGAAGCTAAAATTCATTCCAAAATTATTTATTGTTCATAAGTTATGACGTCATAAAGCTGAACATTTTTGAAACGGCTTTTTTTCCAATTTTTACACTTTTCCATTTTAAACATGAAAATTTGAGGAAACAAATTTTAGCTTCCATAAAAGCCCGTGTCTTTCCGCATCCAATGATACCAAAATCATCACTGTAGCTCAAAAACTGTAGGAGGAGAAGCATTTTAAGCCCCAAAAACCATTGTTTACATTATAAGCAAAACAAAGAAACAAACAATTCAAATAAATTTTTTTTTTAAATTTTTGGTTCAAGTTTGACCCCTGAAATCATTATAGAGTAATCCAGAGACATAGGAGATGACATAGCAACTTTGCGCCGTGAAGAAAGTGCCATGGGGGAGGTGTAACATGATAAAATACCACTTCCTCTCCCCTCCCCCCATTCTTTAAACCCCCGTAGCGGGCGAACGAGTGGACGTAGAGTCTCATTTTTTCATAGGATGTACCTGACCTCTTACACTTCTTATAGCAGCAAAAATGTTTCTCAAGAAATCTCAAAAACATGGATTCATAAGGGGGACGCTGTCCTTAACACATATCACAAAGGATTGTAAATATTAGACTAATTTACATTAATCAAAATGAAAATGATTGTCATAAGACATTATATTAGTAAAATAAAAGATTAGCCAGCTATTTATCAAGTAAACATTGCAGCATAATTCAAAACAATCCTAGTTTGTTGCAAATCTTCAAATGCGAGGCAGAGATGAAAATATTGGTCAATATTGATTTTACTGTTAACGATTTTCAAAATTTTGTTGCCACACTTAAATAATTGAAAACATTTTATATGAATGATATTGTGCTCCCAAATGCTTAGTTTCAACATATAGCATGAATAACATTCAGGTAACAATAGCATGAACGGCAGTTTTGATATGGCTCTTTTGGTGTTAAGCAGATACGGGACATGTGCAGTTATTTTGACGGAAACCATCAGTTTTGGTATGGCTAAGTCAAGTTATTTTAGTTTTACTTGGGTTAGTTTATTTAATTGATCTAACCTTACCTATTGTTAAGGCAATACCATATTTCACTTTAATTACGTGTCTTCAATTTTATATACAAAGTTCCTATAACTTCAAAGTTAAATATCTCAAAAAGTAAGGATTTGTGAGCAAAATGTCCTTTGTGTTAAACGTCTTAAAATGTATCCTATTACCTAAACGAGGCAATGAAATTTTAAAAATTATTGACAACAGTTAAATCAATGTTGACCAAAATATCAATTAAAATCCTAAAATTATCTAAAAAATCATCAAAATTGTTTAGTATTCCAATTATTTCAAATATATAATAAATAATGATCAAAAGCCTCAAATACATCTAATATTAATTATGAACTTTGGTAGAGAAATCTGATATCACTGTTATACAAAGTTTCATTTAAAAAAATTATTAATGCTCAGCAAACTACAACTCAGATTAATTTATGTCTGTACACTCCACTTTCAGTTTCAGTCACTAAAAGTGGAAAGAAACCATTTTTTTGTAAGCTCATGTAAACAAAATTGTGGACGTCACCCTAATGGGTGGGTTAGAACCTTTATTTATATTTATAATTTTCACTAGAAGAACTGTGGCAACCCCTCACGACCCAACCTCCCAACCTCCTTACATTTTTATAGGGGGTTAGCTTTTGTTATTCATTAAATTCCGCATAAACAATAACTCTGAAACAATAACTTTGACAAGCTTCCCATATTGTTGGAACATCCACTGGACCCTCTCCTTTGATACGTGAAAGCCTGTTATGTGCGATATTCCTATAACTTCTCAGTTAAATAACTGTACAATAACGTATCGGCAAGCAGAATGTCATTCTTGTAAAACGTTTTTAAATGGGTTACTTTAGTGATTCTTTGGAATCAAATAATTATTTTCCATGATTGCATTAAACTTCACATTGACACAGAGTTATTCAACTTTGAAGTTATAAGAGCGTCGCTCATGAACTGTCTTTTGCATGCCAAAGGAGTGCTCGTTCCAACAACGCAACAAGCGTGCCAAGCATGGGGAAAGTTATTGTTTGGGCAATATATTGCATAATTTATTATTTGCTAACCCTGTGGAGCCTAAGCCCACTTCTAGGATGTTTTAGTTAAAAACACAATTAAGGTAATAACCCAAAAACATTAGCACTACTCCAATAGTAAGGACGAATTGATACGCACTTGACATGACCTCCAAAATGGCAGCAACCATACCGGGTGGCTGCCTTTTTCAAACTGATATAAGCAAAGCCTTTGGGTTATCAACCTTTAATGTGTTATTAACTAAAACATCATAGAGTGTGTTCATGCTCCAAGGGGTTAGCAAATAATTAATTACGCTTATTACCCCATATATTGCCATAACATCATGTTTGAAAAATAGTGCGTTACCTTATGCCAGCATTTACTTGGCGTTGGAACAGTATTAAAGTTGAATAACTCTGAAATAACGCATCAGCAAGCAGAAAGTCATTCTTGTAACACAATTTTAAATGGGTTCCTTTAGTGATTATTTGGGATGGAATTTTTAATTTCCGTGGATCTCCTAAAATCAATATTGACCAACAATAGCTCTTGATAACAAAATTTATTTTTCTAAAACTGTAACAATGTCATTAATGGAATACCATTATTATTATTATTATTATGATTACTATTTAACCACCATACACGCAACGGGGCGATTCAACAGTGAATACCCATACAGTAATTGAGTGTTTGTGTAGAGATTAGAATATTCCATTTTTCTAGGTTTCGTTTAGTTTAGTAGATTTGGTGATTAATTGATTTGCGTACACAGAGTCTTACTGGTGGTAGCTGTTACCCAATCCTGGATTCCAGCAACTCGCCAAATGTTTTTCTGACCAAGCGACTTACCCACGCTGAAGTCACCTCTGAACAGAATGTTCGAGTTAACAGCACTGTGCGCTCGATCATTATTTGACTTATTTGGCTTGTTTGTTTCAAGCTTCATTTAAATTTTAGGATATAGGTCTGTTTCTGTAAGGTACCTGTGTAAAGGGCTGTTGGGGCAGTGGCAGCAGCTAGTGTTGATATTTACGAGGAGGTATGGCGAGGCTCCGAAATGACGTCGTCGCTCCTCTGCAAAGGAGGGGCACTCCATAATCAAATGATTCACTGTCAGTGGAACGTTATAATCGTCACAATACGGGATTGGTCTTCCTTCCATTAGGTGGCCATGTGTCAATCTCGTGTGCTATTTGCAGACAGGTCAATATTATTTCAAACGATCAGTTTGTAGAAGTAATGGAATACCAATCATATGGCCTAACTTTAAATAATAATTTGCGAAAAATTTCATGGTCAAATTTGTGTGAACACCAACAAATTAAATAAACACTACCATATTACATCAGTTAGCATGGACAGATTAACTTATGCAAAATTATATTCTGCAGTCTTCTAACCTAAAAACGGTAAATCTGAAGGATATGTCAGTTATGGATTTTGTAAATTTTGATGCCTTAGCATAGTTAATTAAATCAAAATAAACAAGTTTTCTTCTTTGCACTTTCCGTCTCAAATGAGTATTTTATTAGTTATAGCAGTAAATGACTTACCGCAACTCCAGTATTTGAAGAGGAAAGTAATTCAAGGAGTAAGTCGGACAGCAACACTGCAATGCGCACTCGCTTCCAGCGCGATCGTCATCAAAGACGAAACCAAACCTACCGCTATACCTCGTTAAATACTCATTTGACGAAAAAAGTGTATAGAAGAAAAGTTGTTTATTTCGATGTTATTACCATGATTCAAGCAACAAAAATTCGAAAATCGCTGAGTAGCTGTTCATTCGAGCGCATTCGTCAAAGACGAAACTAAACCTAGGGTAATGTTCGAAAGGCCGGACGGTTCGAATCGTCGGTCATTCTTAGTTAATTTTAAATTTTTGCGCTCGGTAGCTATCTAAAAACTCAACTCGTAAGGCCTGTAGTGGTGTAATCTGCTACGCGTCTTACGGGGTGGCTTTTGGATTGCTATCGATCGTCAAAATTGAAAATTAACTTAGAATGACCGACGATTCGAACCGTCCGGCCATTCGAACATTACCCTACCGCTATAAATCGTAAAATACTCATATGAGACGGAAAGTGCATAGAAGAAAACTTGTTTATTTTGATTCAATTAATTAGGTTCAGCCACCAAGTGGAAAATCGACAACTGACATATCCTTCAGATTTACCCTAAAAACTACCATATTACATCAGTTAGCATGGACAGATTAACTTATGCAAAATTATATTCTGCAGTCTTCTAACCTGACATAATAAATTGTTTCAAAGCATTCCTGCAACTTGGAAATCTTCTTCATAACAGTTAACTCCTGACAATGCAAGTGATTACACCTGTATCATATGACAATACTCAGTTGATTGAGCAAGTAAGTTACCAGTAATCTACATTGTTGCCTATGTCAACCATTGTTGCCTATGTCAACAATACATTTTGGCCTACGTCAACTGACAACAGTAGATATGACCAGAACAGAGTTGCTTCATAAGACTTATACTAATGTGAACCAAATAGTGGAAGTTCAGATACCCCGGAGTCTTCTAATTGGCTGCCCTCGCACATCACTTGAACTTGAACTTGAACTTGAAATTGAGGGCCGACAGCGTCGGGGCCTTTGTAACGGCCTACAATTCCCTCCACAGTTATCACACAAAGAGTTCAGCGCCTGGTACCAGACTTGTCCACTAAACTACTCAGGATTTACCAATCCTTGTCACAAGCTGCCATTGGATGGCGTCACTGGGATAGCCAGTGCGTCAAAACACCATCCCCAGGCATATTGGGTCATTACTGACCATTCTACCTGACTGGCTCATTCCAGTCACTGTCTCTTACTCCAGGCACGCACAAGAAACAATTTCATAGCTTCAATGATACTCAAATTGCACTCCTGATCCAATCCAGCAAGACAGCTTATACCGCAATAATCTTCAGCACATCTGGCATACCACTCATTCTCTCCATACTGCTCAAGCACCACATTCATAAAACTTTCTCTCTCTTGCTCATACTTACTACATTCCAGCACAAAATGCTCAATTGTTTCCTCCGCTCCACTAATACACTGCCGACATAATCTGTTATTATTCTCATTCCACCTCCATGTACGTCTGTTCACACTCAATGACTTACATCTCACAGCAAACAAGAGTTGACTTCCAAAACTACCATCATAGAACATCTCAAACTTAGGTGCTTCTTTTTTCATATACCAGTCAAGTGTAGGCTTCCGCACCATGCTAAGCCTCCACTTATTCAATCCATACTCTTTTGTTTTCCTCTCAATCTCTTTCTTCCACCTCTTGCAGTCCCACTCAGGCCCTACACCTCCAGGATTAATTAAACTCCAGTCATCCACAGGTCTCCCAATTCAAACATGAATAATCTTTTGCATACTAAGCTTCCTTGCATGCCCCCAACACACTTTCTCCCAATAGCTTACACTCAGATTCCATTCAAAAATTCGCTTTACCCATCTGCTATTCTGCATTCTTTCAATTCTCACCTTATAATTCAGCACCGCCTTCATCATTCTTTCTGAAAATAGGCTCCAACCAAGGTCACCTCTAATGGCTTCTGTAGCTGTCCATTTTGGAGCACCCAATGCTAACCGTCCTACCTTATTTTGTATTACATCCAGCTTTTCAAGATCACTTCCATTCCAGGCAAGAGCACTCATACCATACATGACACTAGGTACAGCAACATACTTCCACATTCCTCTCACACATTCATACTTGTTTGCTCTGTATCTGGCCACGCTACTTAATCGTCCACTCCACTGCATAGCTTTTGCCACTTTCTCACCCTTAGTTCTAGTGCATCCATCTTCACTTATCATACAACCTAGATATTTGTATTCTTTTGTTCTACCTATTCTGATTTCTCCAATATTCCACAGTCTGTCTCTATCAGTCTCATCACTATTTATAACCATAACCTTGCTTTTGTCGGCACCAAAGTTCATCTTGAAATCTGTGGTATATCCGTTCACAATGTCAAGCATCCTTTGCAGTTCATGTCCACATCCACTAACCACAACCACATCATCAGCATACAACAAACAGCTCAGTCTCTCATTACCAACTTTCAGTCCTAAGCCACTCCTTCTCAGTCGAACTGCTAATTCTTCTGTGTACAATTCAAACAACAGGGGAGACAGAGTACAGCCCTGTCTCACTCCTCTAACACTCCTCACTTGCCCAGTTTCCAAATTTCCTAACCTGTATATAGCGCTTGTGTTCTCATACAGACTTTGTACAATTTTTACTATTTTTCTGCTAAACCCAACTTTTCTCAGAACTTCAAGGAGCCTAACCCGATCCACTCTGTCATACGCTTTTTCAATATCCAGGAATGCTAAATACACCTTCTTATCATCCTTCCTCATTCGCTCAATTATTTCACTCACTACAAACAGATTATCTTCCCCACGTCTATCCTGCCTAAAACCATTCTGTTCTTCACCTAGGACTCCTAATTCCTCAACTAAATTTTTCATTCTCTCATTCAAAATACCACAAAATATCTTACATACAGTGTCACCCAGTGCAATTGGTCTGTAATTTTTAAGTTCTTTCATACTCTTATGTCCACCCTTATGCAACAGAACTACATTACACTTGTTCCAGTCATCCGGTACTCTTTCACTCTTCCATATCTCATCAAATAAACATTTCAACATACTGACCACACTCTCTCCTCCAAATTTATAGAACTCATATGGGATCTTATCAGGGCCACATGCCTTTCCATTTTTCACTTTCTTCAAAAAACTTACAATCTCTTCACAAGTGATTTCGTCTTCCATTTGCAGTTCACGTTCATCAATCAGAAAATTTATGGGTGCATTATCTGTAACCTGCTCATTCATTCCACCAATGTCCTCCCAGTATTCTTCAACTGCTTTCACCAGTTGCATCCTATCTTGCACACTGCAACCATTAACTACTAATTCATCAACTTGAACTTCACTACTTCTATCATTACCTTGTATAAACTTATACCAATCTTTTATTCCATCCGGACCTTTCTTTCTTAGATTTTCAACTTGGTGTCTCTCCTCTTTAGCTTTAGCCTCATTAATCATTCTCCTTACTTTCTTCTGCTGGTCCTTGTACTCATTCCATGCACTCTGCCATTCATCCTCAGTAATTCTGTTTCTTTCATACATTTTCCTCATACTGCGTTGTTTTTTATTTAAAGTCTTTCTTCTCATTCGTTCTTCCTTTATCTCACTTGTAAACCACCTGGCATTCCCTGTCCCTTTCCTACATTTTATTCTACCAATCTTTTGCTCTGCCACATCATACAAGGTTCTTGCAATCTCACCATTTAGGTCATTTACATTTCCACACCTGTTCCAGTTATACCTACTCAATTCATTCTTAAATTCTTCCCAGTTTGCCTTTTTTATCTGCCAACTTTCTTTCACACTACTGACCTTTTGCATTGACTCCTTTCTACCCCAGTTATATTCAAGCACAAGCATTTTATGGTCACTATCAATATCAAAATCATCTTCATCTACAAACATTTCATTGACACACTCTCTTGCTCTACTATTCACAATCATATAGTCAATTGCAGTTTTCCATTCCCTGCTTTGCCATGTATGCAAGCCATTTCCTATTGTTACATTCAGGTTTTCAAGTTCATTCTCATCACAAAAATCTATCAATTTTTGTCCATTTGCATTCACCGGCTCACCAAGTATACCAACATGGCCATTCATGTCACCCATCACAATCAGAGGGCACCTGCAGTGTTCTCGTACAATCCTTGTTAATATTTCATACTTTTTTACATTCTCTTCATGAGCTAAAATCCCATCAGTTGTCATATAACATACAATCACAACAATACATTCTCTGGCATGCATTCTTTCACACTTAATTGCTAACAAATCTTCACTTTCAGGTTCATTTCCAACAGGAAGTTCCTCTAATTTCCAATTTAGAGCATTCTTTACAATCAAACCAACTCCACCACCTCTTTTTTGCCAATTTACACGCCCTTTTCCTATCATATGATACTTATTCTCCTTACATGTTAAACTGACTCTATCACGCATTTGGGTCTCTACTACACCAACACAATCCAATTTTCCATTCTCAAATTCTACTACGAGGTCATCTAACTTTCCTGCATTCCATCCACGCACATTTATACTTCCAAACCTTACAACACAATTGGACAATTCCAGACGTTCCTCACTTTTGCTCTGACGGATTTTCATTCATCCAGTTCCAGCTTCCATTATGACATGAGTAGCCCTGATCCACCGGATATATTTCTTGGAGAGTTTCATCTCACCTTCTTTTGTAAGATGGACTCCATCTCCAAGAAAACACCCATCCTGGATCACGCTATCCATGTCAAGGAAGCTGGAACCCAGCTCACGCTTTCTCACACTCTCAGCTCTCATACTCATAATCCTTTCATGCAACTCTCTATTCACCTCCTTTCGCACCCTTTCATACTCCTCATCACACGCAGGCTTTCTTAGGAGGCTAGTCACTGCCACTCTAACATTCTTCTTCCGCGCCCTATCAACAACTTTCATAATTGCATTCACCGTACGTTCTCTCCCACATTCAAGCAACCCATTGCCACCTCCTTGCAGTACAACCATTCCTTCATCCATTCCATCTATCACTCTTTCAGCATGCCTACAAATCTCCTCCACTCCTTTCCCTCTCATGCTCATACATCCACTACTGTCACTCATACATACGAACCTATCAACATTCTTCACCATGCTATCTCCACATATTCTAATCATAGGTCTTACTCTCCCTTTCATGCTACTCTTTCGCTCACTTCTTTCACTCAGATCATTCTTTCCATTCATCTTCCTTTCATTCGCTTCCACTACAGGCTCCTGCACCTCATGTGGCACCACAACAGGTGGCTCATTCACTCTCTTTCCATTTTTACCTCTTTCATCATGCTCATTCATCCTTCTACTCTCATCTGTCACATTTGCACCATCATTTACTTCATTCACACTCCTTGCACCATCATTTGCATTATCATCCACTTCATTTGCACTCCTTGCACCACCATTTACCTCTTCATTCACTGCATTTGCACCATTCTCATTCTTTCCTTCGTTCAGCTTCCTTTCATCCTTCAAGTCAGCCTCTAAAGCAACCATCAAAATTGTCAATCTCTCAACCTCCTCTTTCAACTTCTTACTCTCATCATTCAAACATTTCCAGCACGTAAACACAAGATCACTCAACTTTCTCCGACTCATTTCTCTCAAACCTTTGCATGCATCTATATCTATCCACTCTTTACAAGTCATGCACTCAATCTCCTCATCCATTCCACTTGCACCTCCCTTCCTACGACCAGTCCTATTTCTTGCCATCCTCAAACACAGACTTCTCTCTCAGTACAAATTTCACAGGCAGAAGAAGTTTTCACTCACCAAATCTACTGAAAATCAAGTTATCAAACCAAAAGAAACAAAAACGTTTCCTACTACTCTCACAGTCACTCTCTACAATGTCACACACTATACTCTTTATATGCAAAGAAAGCTTACCAGTCAAAACACCTCAGTCAAAAATTGCAAGTCACCACACCAAAGTCCAATGCTCAGTCTCAACTCTCACGCAGCAAAAAAAACTACTCTCACGAGCACTCCATACAAAGTCACACACTGTACTCACGTGAATATACAAACTATACCAGTTTTTCAGCAACTTCACTTTAATTCACCACAATTTTCGTCGGAGAATTGGACGCACGTGCACACCGTATCGTACCCGTCGGAATCAAGAGTAACTATCTAACAACCGACGGGGTTCTCAGCAGATATAAGTAATCGATGTCCATTAGAATAATCGCATAATTACTCCCATGTCAATTCGGGTCGGAAACATAATATCTCAACTGGCTCAGCTGACCGCAACCCAAAAGCGGTAGGCTACCTCAAGTTATAACGCATAAACGAGAAAATAAAGCCGTCTTACCCTGAAAACTATAAAATTTACACCAATTTTATAACATGTTTAGTACTCAACATAGACTTTATGTTGTCTTCAAAGTAGAGGAGTCAATGAACTTTTGATTAAATTTACTCTAAAAGAACCATGATAGGAAAAAATAAAATATTACTTTATGAATGCGTCCCATTTTATAATTAATGATCTTACTATGAGTAAAAATAACACTGAGAGAACAAAATATTTAGAAAATCAAACTCATGCATTGCTAAATATGAACACATAAAGATTACTGAAAATTCTCATTTTTGCACTAAATTTTCATCATTTGTATATATGAATTACCTTATGTCT
The DNA here is from genome assembly GCA_030386875.1 of Morinoia aosen. NCBI lineage: Eukaryota > Metazoa > Arthropoda > Malacostraca > Amphipoda > Talitridae > Morinoia > Morinoia aosen. The sequence goes on from CM059559.1 coordinate 17,807,558, forward strand.
CCAGACCATGTTATCAGATATCACGGATATTCTATCCAGTAATATATGTTATTTATCCTCACTAGCGTTCTGTTCATGATAGGTTACGATAGTTTTAGAATTTTTAGATTTTAATAACTTATGGAAAATTTTTGACTCTTTAATCTTCCATGGGAATTAACTCTAGATCATAAAAAGTTAACTTGACTGATTTTGCCTCTAGAACTTTTACTTTTGATTTGTCCAGCCATTGCAGAGTGATGAAACATGAATGCAAACATTCGCTTTTTTCACATTGTGTATCATGGATACCTACTGATGTGTGTGCATTCATTAATGGATTCTGATAAAATCAGGATTCTCTTGCACTTGGATATGTTTTTCGGACCTCGAATCCTCAATAATTTGGAAATTAAGTCTCACTTTCTGATCAAGATCTATAAAGGCTAATAAAATGAGTATGTATAAACTGAGACAATAGTTACATAGCCTGAGAGTTTTTGTACAGGCTCATTTACTAACGCAAATTACTTTATTTCTACTTATTATAATGGTTCTAACTTAGTAAAATAATGTAGCAATGGCATCACATCATCTGTTTTTGGTAAATACCTTTGCGCCCCCCGCCAAAATGATAAATGATCGCTAAATCGTAAAATTGATAACGAAATCTGTCAACCGCACTCTAATTTAGAGAGGATTTCCTGAATTTTTGTATGTTCTCACAATAAATCATTTTTGTCCTAATTGGGCTACAACTAAGGACGATGAAGTAGCATCAAATTAAGAAAAAAGTGCTGCACAACAATGTCCAGGCCATGGAAAATCACCTATAATACTGTACGATTCCAGGGCCGAATTATAAGAGGACCCTAATTTTATGGAGACGATGGTGAATAAAAGTCTACCCACTGCGTTGACTCACACAATGGACATACGAGTCATAAGTCGAGACAGACGAACGAACATTCACGGGAAATTCCGACTGCGGCTCAAGAGATCTCTAGGTCAGGTGTGGAAGTGCTCTTGGTACGCAATGTTAGTGGACTTGAAGGAATCTCTGACGGTCTTCAGGATGGGTAAGCTGAAGGCGGAGATGGCTGCGGAGCTATTCCGTTATATTTACTACACGATGCCAGTAGTTATGCTGTGTACAATCATTCAGTAAACTGGCGTCACCGTAGCCGAAGTTCGACAAGCCTACATAGACAAAAATTTGGTCAGAATCTTGAAGAATAGATTATCAGTGAAGCTAATCAACCATTACACCATATTCGTTATGGTTATAATTTACCTCAAAAAAGTGAACGAGCTCGACGTCCACAGGTCAACTCTTTCGGGCAAAGAGCTACAAGAAAAGTACGCGGCGCACCCTAGGTCTTACTTGGCCTATATCGATTTCGACACCCTGTTTGAACTCATGCACGAGACCAAGAGCTATCTGATTGTTATCACATCGTTCTTCTTTCTCAACTAACCCCCTGGACAAATCAAACTTGCGATTCGCAGGGCCTTGCAGACAGCATTTTCGGGACGGCATTAGACTGTGTTGAGTCGAGGGTTCCTCACTATCGCCATTTTGGTGCCAGTGCTGGGCGGCCTCTACATGCGGTACGGCGTGAACGCGTTCACAGGCATAACTAGTGCTAAACAACAATACTACGAGCAGCAGAAAATAATAGGCGGCTCCAGCAACGAGCAACAGCAGTACCTGCACGAGCAACAGTGGATCGTGAATGCCACAATTGTGTACCATGGCCTCGCTCTTTTGGGGTACCTCATCATGGCGGGGCTCATGGCACCGTTTCTAGTGAGGATTTTTGATGCCTTTCGTATTTCACAGCATGAAAATGATGCCTATCGTGGTAGTTAAATTGGACAATGGTCAAAAAATGATGCTCATGACGATAGTTAAAATAATGACGACGAAAAATGAAGCCAAGATGAATACGGCTGATCAGAAAAAAAACAGCTTAATTAATATGGCAGTTAAACTGGATAATCGTCAGAAAATAACAATAACAGAAAATGAGGCAAGACAAATACAGCTGACGGCCAGGGAAAAAGGCCTAATGGCCGCCAACTCGCAGATTTTTCATGAGCTGGTAACTTATGGACTCGTTTCCATTCGGACACCGCATCATCCATCATTCATTTATTGCCATTGACGAGGAAATAGAAACATAACCAGTAGAATGGAGACTTGAGTGCTTGAATGGAGCAATAACAGAAAAAAATATGACATCAATTGGCTTCCTAAATAAATATTCTACAGCAATCATTTTGTATTTCATTGCGCTATACCTTTTCTCTGTCAATTGACAAGATTCTCCAAAGAAAGGCTTATACAAAATGTCTTCTATAACTCAATGTAATTCAAGGAGTGAAAATTAAAACTGATACAAAGAAATATATTTTACTCAAAGATATTTACTTCCCTTATGCAGCCTTCGTTTGAAGGAACATTCTTATAATATTAAACAAACTTGAGCACTTTGAAAAATATTAAATTTTGAACATTCTAAAAAGAGCAGATTATAAAGCTAAACCAGGGTTCACACTCCCAGATATATAAAACTAGTAGCGCATAAAGATTTATTTTGGTCACAAAACACAACGCACTCCGGCTAACAAAGCATACACATATTATGACAACCCTTAAGCAATTAATGCATGGCACAAATATATCACAGTTTGTCATTCCTTCATAATCTAGAATAGAAAACACCCTACAAAATAACAACAAACCAAGACACTACATTTTGAAATGTCTTACAGGTAACGAGTACGCAGAATTGCGCAGGAATTTTCGATCGCTCGTCAGTGAACATTTTCTAAAAGGACCCGTCCAGAGCATTGACCTCAGTGAGGAATTTATTGAGCGTAAAAATGAATTCTATGAGCATGACACATTGCGCAGTGAAGGCATAGAAGCCACAAGGTAAATGGATCGAAATGACAGGCTTGAATAGGAGTATAAAGACGACGCTCGGAAGTCATAGAGTTGTGACCCTAAGCGATTATGGGTCATTTGACTAGAGATGAGCATCTGGTTCTCGTTGGTTGGCATTAATATATAGATAGGAAATAGGCATTAATATAAAGATAGATTAAAACCCGCAAAAACGCATGGCTGGATGCAATCAGGTATCAAGACACATTGAAGATCCCCATCAAACACTAATGCTATATAGTAGATCAACACATTTTATTGATGTATAAAATTTAGGCAACAAGAACAACACTCAAGCAACCCAGAAATGACCGCGTAACACTTTTTTGAGCAGAATACAGTTTTAAAACATTCCTAAAAGTAAAATAAAACAAATAGAGAGGAAAACATCAGCACATAAACATAAAAGGTTTTTTATGGTTATGGCACACAAGGCACCAGTCACGAGGCACACAAGGCACCAGTGCCAAGACACGTCACCAGACACACAAGGCTGCCCCGGTCACAACACATAGAGAGCCAGAGTAGAGTCCCAGGAGCAGTCAGCCAGCACGCCGGCCATGTTGCGGTTCCAGGCCACACAGAACGAGAAGCCGGAGTGGACTGTAGATGTCAACACCGGCCCATCCATCTGCCATACTCTGCAAGGCAGCCCACCACCGTTGTTCAGATTAAGGAGCATCCACCAAGGTAGAAGAAACAAGGTAGGGTCAAATCAGTATTTTTTTGTCGACCGTGTGGCAATGCTGACTTCATGGCAACAAACCAATAGCAGCGCTCATATTGCATCTGGCAACACTGCTAGCCCCAAATCTGGCTCCACTATTGGCCTAACGACATGGAGTTTTGGTGACGTCATAATGTTTGTTTGAAACAAAGCCGTTCTATTGGCTAATCGAACAAAAGGTGGTTTTTCTCCCCATTTAAATGACTTTACCTCGTTTCCTCTATCGTGGCATCCCACTCAAAGCGTTTTGGGTTTTTATACTTGAGAACTGAAGAGTTACACGTTACCAAAGTGTAAACGATTGAAAACAAGTTGTAGGGTTTAATACAAGCTGCCTGATTATTTGAAAAGGTCAACTTACCTCTTATATAAGGCAAATATTATAAATATATGACATTGTCATGAAAATTTTTCACCTGAAAATGGTAACAAAAATGAAATAAAATAAAATAAATGGCTTAAGATAATTAAGAGCCAATTTTGAGTTTTGGTATGATCTTTGAGTGCTATTGGCTTGGCTATTGCTATTGTTGGAGATTGGCTTGAAATGCTGCATTCAACACGCACCTTCAAAACATTTTCTGCCTCGCATGTCCACTCATGATAAACTAGACAACAAATTTTCTTTCTTTCTCATAGTATAATTCTACGTAACTATGTTTGTAGTGACGCAGTCATACAGAATAGCTGCCCTCGTTACAGCTATGCTGAACACTTTGGAGCCTAGGTTGCGTTCTTCATGAGATAACTTTCCAGTGTTAGCATGAAATAACTATTGGTACTGCTATACATAGCGTGAGATCTACCTCTAGCTTTTAGAGTGAGGATCTAGGAAATATACGATAACATGTGTAATTTTATCTTTCTTCTTTAATATATTGTGAGAAGAAAATTTAATCATCTATTTAGGCCATTGCGTAAGTCGATATATGGCGGTAGACCTCCCGCTATAGTAGCACCTAACCATTAACAATTATTGTACCGTTCGTTAGACAGCAAGGTACACAACGCCTCCTACCGCGTTGTGAAGTCATACGAGGCGGAGGCGAGGGTGGAGGGGAGGTGGGGAGAGAACCTCACTCTGTTGATGGCCTTCTCGTGCCCCTGCACATGTTAAGTCAACATCACAATACTTCCACACAAGTTCAAACACTTCCAGACAAGTGCAAGAAAAAAATTGTTTAGGAGAAAAGAGACCCTTACACAGCACGAGAAACCCATATACACACCACACGATACCCCCCAAATTACTCTACAAGACACACATTACAAGATACCCAACACACTGTAAGACACACACCACAGGATGCCCACACACACACACCTCAGGATACCCACACACCCGCATAGTAGTAACAGGCTGGAGACAATGCCAAAAGTCTGAAACACACCCCAGGATACCCCCACACACACCACAGGAAACCACCCACACACCTGCATGGCAGCGACAGGCTGGAGACAATGCCGGAGGTCCCAGAGCGCGAGAGCCGCGTCAGATGCAGCTGTGGCAACGAGGTGCTGGTGTGTGGGGCTCCAGTCGCAGCTGAGCACGTCACATCCCGGTCTGGCAGGCACCGTCATCCCTGCCAGGCCCCCCTGGTACACCCGAGCTGTGCCGTCACCTGAACAATAGGATCGACCAACTTCAGCACAGTCCTGCAATGCTCAGATCTCAGAATGTTGCAGGCATGATAAATTTTTCTCTAGAGTATATCATCTAAGTTCATTACATACACAGGTATCTAACTGGACAATATGCACAAGATATTCACCAAATATTGCTTCTAATTTTGGTGAGCGTTCTTGTACAAGAAAAAATCGTGTAACTGTGCAGCCTGACTACTGTTGTAGTAGAGTCCAACCCCATGAATAGCTTTTGAATTGCATGAGCACACAGGTTCATTTCTGGATCTATTTATCATGCTATAACATAAAATTTGCTTGACCTATGCTTCTTAATGGAGGGTGAACACATTGACTAAGCTAGTTTTTATTTTAATATTCAATTTTTAGGTTTACTTAACAACTTAACAGATAATTTTCAACAACATTAACAGATGACAACGGTTGACGTAAAACACATGCAATTACTACCTCCCTGCTAACATGAAAAAATGTTTTGTAATCAAACTAAATCACACAAAAATATTACTGAGTATGAACAGTTGTCAAATCATTATTATTCTTTATGGCTATTACTATTCTTTATTGCTATTGTTATTGTTTTTAGTACTTTTACATTTAAGATTCCATCACTAGAAAGATGTAGTTGCTAAACAACATTCAAAGTAATGATGGTTCTGTTGCACATTACCCAGCCAAAGAAGGAACACATCACTCCCACGATATATTCACATAACCCTGAGTATAAGCTTAACATGATAACCGTATTCTCATAAGGGACTCAATTAAGTAATGAGAATAAGGTATCAGCTTCGTTTGCGTGAAGATGTCTTTGCATTAGCTGAACATGTTGAGAGCGCAGCAATCATTTGCCAGTGATGTGCTCAACATTTGGAAAGATGTTATCGTTGTTGTCATTTCAATTCCATGAAATTCAAGACAAACATGCCGATAATGTTTAGAAATGAACATGGAATACTGGTATAAATTATAAGCGGTGCATGGCAAATTCGATTTTAATCTATCCATGTTTCATCTTCATAAATAGCACGTAGAAATCATTAAAAAAAGATTAGTTAAACACAAATTATTAATAGTTGTATAAAACTACCTATTTATTTGTAAACCCATAGCTTTGTTTGTTAGTATGCTTACTTGGTTGTCACTGTTCATAGTCATAATTCAGCGATAAAGCAAAAAATTGGACAACCTGCTTATAGTTATAACACACAGGGAAAGATCCGTCATTGCTACGAGCTGTACAGTAGACACGATCTGATTTGAAGCTCATTTGGAGAAATCTCTCTCAAGTTACTCATATTAGTGACATGACCCAAAAATTTCACACTAGTTCCTACTCCCAAACTTAGTTCAATTTTTTTGCAGGGATATATTTGATTCCAGCTACTCAAAAATAGCCTCTGCATTGGGCGGTTAAAATCACAGATGATCCAGTGACGAAGTTGCTTCAAGTATTCGTGCTAAAAAGCATTTATGGTTTAGATATTGATGCTCTAGGTATTTATGCTTCAAGTTTTATGACATGGAAAACTTCAAGTTTTATGCCATGGAAGACTTGAAGTACTTATGCCATAGAAAATTATCAAGTATTTAAGCTTGTTGCGACCTGCAGCAGCGATGAGACAGTCAGGCGTGTGCGGAGACCACCTCGCGTCATACAGCAGGCAGGGCAGCCTCGCCACCTCGCACACGGGGGTCGTCACGCTCGCGTCGTGCTGCAATGTAAGCAAATCTGCTCTTGTTTTTGTTTTATTTTTTATAAATTTATTTTGCTGAATAAATTTCATGGATGTCGTCACGCTAGTATCGAGCTGCAATGCAACCAAATCATTTTTGTTTTTTGTTGTGAGCCTGGCTTTATCTTGTGTAAATTTATTTTGCTGAATAAATTTCAGATTTTGAGATGTAGACTACATGTACACTTGAGATGGTAAACATAAAAAAAACGTGAACTTTAAATACACACGAGGTGGTAATCAGCGCATTATTTAATAAATTAAGTAAATATAAAAATAATGAGAGGTGAATTTGATTTTAAGGCTCAATTTGACACAAACACATTTATTTGAAGAGCTTCATCTTTACTACGTCAAGATGAAAAGTATCAACATCAGCTGTAAGCTTAAAATAACAAATTAACTAATGATGGTTACCCAGTGCACCAAGTCAAGTGATAAACGAATAACGCAAAGACAAATATTCAATCAAGATCATCAGTAAATTTGAAACACAAGTTAATCAAAAGGAGTAACAAATTTTCATGTACGAGGGCTGTTTTTTTTCAAGTTCCGATAGGCTATAAAAAAAGACAAATTGTGATAACAAGATGATTTTATTACTAAAAGATTCACAATGTCTTAGTTATTTTTCAATGTAGTCACCATGAAGGTTGAGGCATTTGTCATAACGTGAGACAAGTTTTCCTATACCCTCTTCAAAGAAGTCAGCTGCCATTGATCCCAGGTAAGTCGCCACCGCGTCCCGAAGCTCGCCGTTGTTAGCGAAGCGCTAGTCAGTCCCCCAACCACGTCGTCATTTTTCGAAACAGATGGTAATCGCTGGGTGCTAAGTCCGTGGTTGGGGGGCCAGCGCTTTGCTAACAACGACGAGCTTCAAGACGCGGTGACGAACTACCTACCAACTAAGACAATGTGAATCTTTTAGTAATAAAATCATCTTGTTATCATAATTTGTCTTTTTTTATAGCCTATCGGAACTTGAAAAAACAGCCCTCGTACCTTACCGTTATTAGACTGGCACCAGGAAGACACCAATATCAGCATAGAGACAGATCTGCCACTCGGCAATGAACTTCAAAAAACACATCAAGCCTAAATTAGACAAAAAATAAACTGCATGAGCATTTTATAAAAAGTGAGCCATATTATTATAGAGCACGTGAGGGCAGTCAAGGGTTGAATGTTTAATTCAATAAAGAAATAGATGAAGAATTTCAAGATACTAACATCTGCAAAGAGAAACAATGAATTCACCTGATATTAAGAGCTGGCTTAGATTGATAACTATACAACCTGTATTCTACACAAACTACACGGAAAAAAAATACATGGAATCGCAAAAGTAATAGATAATGAAAGAAGAGACTTCCCATAGCTGTGGAATTCAGCAGTTTCCAGAAGAAAAAATGAATAAATATCTAATGCAAGATCTCAAAGTGTGTCACAAAATTACAAAGGATTAAGCGCTGTAAACATTCCATGAAGTAAGTTTGGTGCTACTTAGAGATGTGACTCAAAAAAAACCATGCCGTTTTTTTTAAAAAACACTTTTTTTTACAAAAAAACGTGGCCAAAAAACGTGGATATTTTTTTTTAATATTTTGTCTGAAAATAACTCAGCAAGAAAAAGAAACCACATTACATTATTTGTTTTCATGTCAAATTACAAAATAAAACAGCATACTTCTTAATTGATGGTTTTCCATGGTTTTATGAAATTTTTCATTTTCTTCAGTTTCATGCTTTGATATTTCATTTATTTTACAATACATGTGAATGACCTTAAACTCCCAAAATGGTGTTATAACAACATATCTTTACTTATGGTCATTGATAGAGATGCGACTAAAAAACCATGCTGTTTTTAAAAAAAAATGTTATTTATACAAAAATTACGACTAAAAAACATGGATATTAATATATTCATGTGACCTTAAAAATCCAATGCTGTTTTTTTGAAACATTGTTTTTTAACAGAAAAATCTTGACTAAAAAAACATGGCTATTATGTTTTATGGGACCAAAAAATTTTTTTTAAAACATTTAAAAAAAATCATGATTATAAAACACGGATGTAAATATCAGGAAAGTTATTTTTCTTTAATCGAATTGTCTTTAGAAACTTATAAACAAAGAATGCTGTTAATGTTGAAATCATGTTCATTAGAACTGTACTAGGTCTTAGAATAAAATAACTACAAAGAATCTATTCACTCCATAAAACCTTTCGGAGACCAGCTCCATCCTCAGTCATTCAGTAAAATTTGGTGAAATAGACAATGAATTTTCACTGTTCCTTTAAACATTTGACTGAATGACTTACTGAGGATGGAGCTAGTCTTTGAAAGGTTTTATAGTGAATAGATTCTTTGTGGATATTTTATTCTAAGACCTGGTACAGTTCTAATGGATATTGGATAATGGATAAAACACCAAAAAATCCATGCTGTTTTTTGAATGTTTTTGTTACAAAAAAGTCATGACTAAAAAACACGGATATTAATATACTTTATTTTATCATAAACAACCATGCTGTTTTTTTTATAAACATCTTTTTTACAGAAAAATCATGATTAAAAAATGTGGATATTAATATATTTAATGCGCCAAAAAAAAACCATGCTTTTTTTTATATCATGTTTTCTTTACCAAAAAAATCATGACTAAAAAACATGGATATTAATGACTTTTTGTGAAAAAAACATGGTTTTTAAAATGTCATGTTTTTTTTGGTCAGATAAAATTTAATAACACTCATGTTTTTTGTAAAAATCTTTTTTTCAAAATGCATGGTTTTTTGTTCACATAAAATAAATTAATATCCATGTTTTTCTTCAGATTAGATTAGTCATTAGTTTTAGCCTCCCTACCCAGCAACAAATGCGATCCAAAGAGAGGAAGGAAGATTATGAAACAAGATCAAAGTTGAAGAAGACAGTAGTAGGTGCTGAAAAACAGGACAGCAGTGAACCGAAAAAAGGAGGTCCTCAACATAACAAAATAATTTTATTTAAAAAAAAAGGAGGCCTACCTAACTCTCAGCTTGGGCCCTCACATTGTCCCCCTGGGAGCGCTAGTTCCCATAGATACAATAATTGTATCCCCCTGAGGGGTGTTTTTTTTACAAAGAAGTCGTGACCAAAAAATGAATAATAATAACTTTTCAATAAAAAAAAACGTTTTAAAATAAACAATGATTTTTTGTTAACATAAAATATGCTAATATCCATGATTTTAAGACACGATTTTTTATGAAAAATACATAAAATAAAACAGCATGGTTTTTGGTCGCATAAAATATATTCAAATCCAGGTTTTCTTATACATTATTGTTTGTAAAAAAACATTTTTTTTTTTAAAAAGAATGGGGTTTTTTAGGTCTCATAAATATATTCATATTTTTTAGTCATGATTTTTTAGTACAAAAACATGGTTTTTTTTAAAAACTGCATGGGGCTTTTTAGGTCACATAAAATAAATTGTTTTTTAGTCGTGATTCTTTGTAAAAAAACAGCATGGTTATATTTGGTACCAGAAAATATATAAATATTCATTTTTATTAGTCAGAATTTTTCGTAAAAAAAACATGTTTTTAAAAAACAGCATATTTTTTTGGTCACCTAAAATATATTAATATCTATGGTTTTTAGTCATTTTTTTGTAATGAAAACGTAAAAAAGAATTATTATTATTATTATTATTATTGTAATTGTTTAACCACTGTTACCACTAACAAGTGATCCGCACAGTGAGTCGCAGTAGCTTATTACATTTCAAGCACAATTTAAACTGAAATTGTAAATGGCATCACTATTAATTTACATGGTCTTTATAATTTACAACTCATGGTAGATTAGATTACATAGAATAAGTCAGCTTCTTGGAGGAACCTATAGAGGGCTCCAACCAAATAAAACCGTTTTTTTGCATCACTAGTGCTACTATAGCAGAAGTTTTACTGCCTTATGTCGCCTACCCAGGTGCAGTTTGCAATGGACAAATTAAGTGGTTATCACTAAATTAAATGTATGGACATACGTAATATCCATTAGTAACCTAACTTCACGTTATAGTACTAGCTAGAGGTAGATCTCATGCTACAGTGTGGTAGACATCACGCTATAGTGTGGTAGACCTCACACTAAGTACTAGCTAGAGGTAGCTCTCATGGCATTGTGCGGTTGACCTGACGCTATAGTACAAGCCAGAGGTAGCTCTCATGCTGTAGTGTGGTAAACCTCACGCTATGGCAGCACCGTGACTTCAATGGGTGACACTAGTGAGATGCACAACAGCAAAACAATCACTGACCAACAGCAATGAACCATCCCATGCAGCAGTCACAAAGTGGGGCTTGGCAGGCGTTGGGCTCCAGGCAACGGAGGAAACTTCTTTTGTAGGGCCACTGTAGCACTGCACCATAGCAGCATCCTGTAGCCAGCAAAGTTATTCAATGAAACTGAAATTTCAACAATTTAGGTAAATTAAGACTATGGGATATATCCAATAATACAAATAGTCAATTTAACACTTTTACTGCAATGGTAAAACTGAAGTTTAACTTTTAACTCAAACTTTATGTCAATTGTAATAAACATTTTTGAAAATAGCAAACAGTATCTGGACCTTGCCATCATTTAGTTTTGATTAACTATTTATGAAAATTGAGTTTGTGACTACAGGTCGGTTGGCAGCATTGTGAAAATCCTCTCCATAGCCACCGGTGGCGCACATTGTGGCCATAGTGTTGAAGAGCGTACAAATTTGAAATATAAGCAAAAATAATATATATAAAGGACAATTGAAAACACAGGCATGTTATTGTCATTGCTTCATTTTGAAACAGAGTGTCATATGTAAGCACTTTAGGTTTGCAAACTACAAAAATAACTAAATATATATCAATCAGCATCATTCAAACCAATGCAGAGTTTGCAATGCCCTATCCACTTTAGAGAAACAGGAGTGATATGGCATTTAAACAAGATGAGAATCAAAATATGGTAAGGACTATTATGGGCTATCGTGTTTTTGTACATACATATTGCAGATACATCGGCAATTAAGAATGTCATACTTAAAAGCACTGGTCCTCGATAACTTTCTTTGCTTCTCATGAGATTTCTACATCTCAACTGATTGTTTTGGTCAGTAATATGTTTCCTTAGGTACCTCATCACCTTTCATCTTGCATAACCAAGTACTCCCATAGGAGTAAAATGATGCAACGATCTTTTTATGGGACTTGTGTTTTTTTGTAAATTCATTAGAAAGTTTATTCCAATCCTCTTTGCACCTGGGTCTTGGTGATGTTCCAAAGAAGAAGATCTCCCGAGCTGCTGCCTGCGAGGATGAGGTGTGGAATGCGAGGGCACCAGTCAAGGCAGGTCAGAGCCCCTGGATATGAAAATAATGAAGCCCGTCCGCTGAATTGAGGACCTGGAAAATAATTATGTTATCATCCAAGAAATACTAACCTCTTTTACTGAAAATCAAATCCTAAACACAAGAAAGAAGTACAATAAGCTGAATATTTAGTTCCATATTTAGTAGATTCTTACACCAGTGAAAGCTAATAATTTTATTTTCTTAAATTTGTGTATAAATTATTTGCATACAACAGATTTTAGAACTTTCATCAAGATAATGATACTCTGAATGTCTTCATAGAAAAAGTCAAGTCAAAATACAAAATACTCAAAGCATTTAAGAAGTATTTTATATGTTTACATGTTAAAATCACAAATGAAAAATTTCTGTTAAATGCTGATTACAAGTACCAAGGTACTTTAGCCAACTTACCCACCATGGTAGGAGCTGTGCCTCCATTGTATTCAATGCTTAGCACAGCAAGTTCACCCTTTCCTGAAAATATTCAGATAAAATTACTCTTAACTCAAGATTATCAAAATTAAGTTTGTTTACAAATTGACAGTAAGAGCCAGGCAATAGAGAAAAATACAGTAGCCTAATATAATTTTCAAATATCTATTTAAACTAGCAGGTTCCTACTTTATCAGTAGGAATAATTGCAAAACTATAATACTAAAAATTACAGAATTGTCTTACCAATTTCTTGTCATGGCAACATTAGTAACTATGAGTGCAATAAGCTGGTGACCATTTGCATTTTGCCCAGATTTCTCATGGAAGACAACACACATAAACAACTTTAAATCTGAAGGATATGTCAGTTATCGATTTTCCACTTTTTGGTGCCTGAACCTAATTACCTGAATCAGAATAAACAAGTTTTCTTCTAACTTAGCAGTCTGTTCATTATATTCAACAAACATTGCTTCAAATTTTCGGTCAATGTGAAGTTTTATGCAATCACGGAAATTGATAATTATATTCCAAACAATCACTAAAGGAACCCATTTAAGAACGTTTTTCATGAACGACATTCTGCTCGCTGATGCGTTATTTTCAAATTATTGAACTTTGAAGTTGGCCGTCGCGCGTCCAAGGAAAACGAGCGTAATTTAATCAAAAACGGAAGCTAACCCCCTATTACAAACGTAAAGAGGTTGGGTCATGAGGGGTAGCCACAGTTCTTTTAGTGAAAAGTATAAATAAAGCTTCTAAACCACCCATTAGGGTGACGACCGCAATCTTGTTTACATCGGGTCTAACATGGCGACCACCATATGCGCCGCCATCTTGGACCCGATGTCAACAAGATTGCGGTCGTCACCCTAATGGGGGGGTTAGAAGCTTTATTTATAATTTTCACTAGAAGAACTGTGCCTCCCCCTCACGACCCAACCTCTTTACGTTTGTAATAGCTTCCGTTATTAATTAAATTCCGTTTCACGCGCTTGCTTCCTTTGGCGCCAAGGCCAACTTCAAAGTTCAATTATTCGAAAATAACTCATCAGCGAGCAGAATGTCATTCTTGTAAAACGTTCTTAAATGGGTTCCTATAGTGATTCCTAAGATCGGAATTCTTATTTTCCGTGATTGCATTAAACTTCACATTGACCAAATTTTCTAAGGAATAGGCCTAGTTAGTTCTTCAAAAATATTTTGTAAATTTTATTTACTGAAAATGATCTCACAGTGCAGAAAATATTTTCAATCTCATAACCACTTTTTTACTGCCCAAACAATTCATGGTACCTAGCTACTATAAAAAATAAAAATGCATTGACTAGGTGGAATGTTAATTCAATTGACTAAATGAATGAAAATATAACAGTAAAATAATGTAATGCCTCAATATCTTGATACAATAAGCAGTAATTTAAATTAAGAGTCACCTTTGATGCCGTAATTATCATTTGCTGCAACAGCCAAAAGATTTGGAGACTGGGGAGAAAATTCCAAGCAGTTTCCTTGACGACCATTTGATGAAATTTGATGAGCACAGCGCAACATTGCATTGGCCATTTCTAATGTCAATATTGACTCATATAAAAAATCAAATCAGCACGAGTGGGCTGGTTAGTAAGCAGTAATTTTGTATAGGCCTAGGCTATATTAAATAGCCAGGTGTAATAGTTCAACCCTAAATAACCGGGTAATCTCAATTTCAATATCTCAGAGCAACATTCATATAGATTCTACTTTACTGAATACACGATATTCTGCGTAACCCTAATTAGATATATACTGGTGTAAATTCAGGCACATCACCAATTACAGGCAGGAGTGCCTGAATTAGTTATATAAAGATAGCAGCAGCAGAGAACGGGGAATCGCCGTGGGTCAGTCAGCAGCAGCATCCACTGCACCGTGGCCATGCACTGCACTGATAGTAAACTGCTAAATTATAATATTCGTTTACTAGGTTACATTTACTTATGAACAGTTTCTTATTCTTAAAACTTCATTTTTCATGTTCGTAAATGTCACTGAAATTTAATCTTTTCTAGATATTAAAAATTGATGCGACTTATTACAAAGAATGATGGTTGTTTGATCTGCAAACGTTACGCCATCGTTTAATTAAAAATACTCAGATTGGGTTTCCGCCTTACTGGTGGACCATACCGTAGTTTTCCTACATAAAGTACGTTATAAACATTTTTAATCTTTCTTTCTCTCTGTCACTCAAACGAGGCATTTAAAATAATAAAAGAAATCAAGAGCTTCCGCGCTACTTTATAACGAAATACGGCTGGCGTCTTCAGAAGTTCAGTCACAGACAGTCGCGGCGTTTCTTCAGTCAGCGACAGTTGGTGGTCGGTGTTGTGTGACGGAGCGGAGCTACGATCATCCTAACAGTAAGTTATTTATGTAAACAGCCAACTTTAAAACCTTTATATGTGAATGAATAGAATTCACTTTACGGAAATATCATTATTTACACACGCACGTGCAACTTTGAGTCATTGTACTACTCGTTAGCTCATTTCCTCTCATGGTTATACATCCTGATTCCCGACTAAGTCATCTGATATTAAGTACAAGTGGAAAATGTTATTGCTATAAATATTAATTACTGAGAAAGATGGCTACTTCTTTGGTGTTTTTTCTATACGATAGTATTCTGTAATACTGCAATGATTAGTGTCAACAAATTGTCTGTCCTGCGGTGCAACTCAGCCCGAGGCGACGGGTCAGGCTCAGGCAAGCGGCTGCTCACAACGCCTGTAGTCCGGTCGCGGGTGCACTCGTTGCCATGGCCTCATGTCCGCTTGCCCAGCTACCGTACCGTAAATAATAAACTCTTTCCAAACATGCACTCATTTGAGAAAAAAAAGATATTTACATTGGACAAAATTGTTTAATTTCAAAGTTCCTGATCGACAATTTGAAAAATGTTCTTTGTAGTGTATATACTTTGAAGTGTAGCTAAATTTTGGGTCTGGACTAAATAATGTTATGTTTTCATTAAAAAAAACTACTGGGTCAAATTATGAAAGATATTTTTCTGATTTAAGTATTCACTCGCTCATATCCGGGGCTTTTGTATTGTGCTCCATGCACTGTTTTCACTACTTACTCTTACTGTATTGTTTAACTATTGTAAAGCAGCCCTAGGAAACATCTTTTGCTGTTTTGTACTTCGTGTACACTTTTAATCGTGAAATACTGGGAACGAAGTTTTTCCATTAATTTGCTAGGATGTCACGTAAATGTTTGTCTCTAGGGGAGCTAATTTGTCATCGAGAAAATAGGCATAATATCGATAAATCTAAAAGCAGAAAAGAATGCAAAAACAGCACATCGTGAAAACATAGTTCCATTTAAAAAAAAAACAAATATTCAGGACATACGAGTAAGTCCATCCATCATCAGCATGGTAAATTTTCGGAACATTAAAATAACAATAAAACAATTGCTAATATCATGATTAAAAGTGAATTTCAATAAATAAATATATCATGTTAAATAAAGTACCAATAAATAGCAGCATCTTTTAAATAAAAACCTAGAAATAATTAATTGAAATGCTTGCAAACTCGTAATATAGATGCGAGTTTGTCCTGGGTTCGAGAAAAAACAGCAGAGTGAGCACAACACCAAGATGCATTCTATCTCCAAAAAGTACATTTTGCTAACCTGAATGGTCGATGGTAATCGAACATCAATGTACTGTCTGACTATGATAAAACGCTTTGATTACAACCGTTCAGAACTTGTAAAAATAATTCACTGCGATCGGGGGCCATTGAAGAGTTAACGACCTCACGGTAGCGAATTGTAGGTACATATTGTGTAAGCAGTGAACTATGCAATCAACTAACGTATGTGGCGCCGTGAGTCGCTTCAGGTGATCTCAGCGAAATGAGAAATAATGCGAGTCCGCAGAAATGAGCAGATATAGAGCTAGGAAAGTGAATTTTTTCTTCTCGGTATAATAAGCAATCTAACCGCATATGAGCAGGTATAGAGCTAAAAAAGTTAAGTCTTTGTTCTGCGTATAATAAGCAATAACCTCCCCCATATGCTATACTCAAACTTATTTCGTTTGCTTTTTATTTTATTTAAACCTTTTGTATCATAGGATAGCGAAAAAATGGAATACCTGAGAATTCAAGAAAATTGTCATCGGCAAACAGGAGAGAACATACCCGCAAACTTTATCACTATCCATTATATATATATTATCAGTTTGGGGCTAGAATATATTGGGAAAAGGGCACTTCCTTCCGCGAAGCTTAGTTAAAGAGGATAATGTTCTGGGGAAGAGAAATATAATTGATCGAAATAACTACGTATGGACGATTTTTAAGATATGAAATGTATAATTTAATTACTAATGGTGACACACCACCGAGAGAATCATCGATTTAAAAAAAAATTAGAGCAAGTGCGCAATAACATCATACAGATGAGTACGTGCCAACACCAATGGACGTATAGTATTGGGCTCTGTGGTGTAGAGACATAAGCCCCAAGTGCGAAGCACAAGTCTCATATCAGTAGTTATCAGTAGTCGGTATTAATCCCATATCAGTTGGCAGTAGTAGTGTATATTAGCCCAGTAGATTATATCGTGCTTTTAAAGTGGACAGGAATACGGTTCTTTCTTAAATAGTAACTGTAGATCGCAGACAACGCATTTCTGAAATGCATGGCGATAGAAATATGCGCTCTCCTTTCTACGGTATTATTTTTTGAAAATAAACTAACACTGACGACCAATAGAAATATCCACCATTTTCAGCTCTACAGAGCAGGATTCTGAGCTGCTCTAACTTTTGGCACAGCTTAGTACGCCTAGTATGGTTTGTAACGATGCTTACTTTAAGATATTTTAAAAACAATTCATGAGCTTTTTGTATCATCTCTATTGGAAATAAACTTTTTTTATGTCAAGTAAGGACCTTTATACTGAGAATTTTTTAAAAATCAATTTGCTGTAATACATTTCAAGTATAAACTTTTTTGGATATAAGCGGGGTTTCTGAGCCGCTCGAGGATGCCGCTGCTCGCCGTACAGCTGTGAGCAGGCAACCCTCCTCGCATTTCCTTTGTTACGCTCGCGTCTTTTGTCTTTTGTTGAACGCGCATCGTTTGTTTGCGTCGGGGCGCGGTGGAGGAGCAGGAGTTGAATCAGGAGTAAATTGATTGATCATAAGATAGTTTAAGCCTCCCTATCCGCCACAAAGACAATCCAAGAGGAGGGAGGAGTAAGGCACCATTTACTATGGAGTTAAGGAAACGCAGAATCTATGCTCAAGGTGAATAGAAACCACGGTATACCGTGATAGAAACAGTCCAGGAAATGCAGAATCTATGCTCAAGATGCATAGAAACAGTAAGTTGAGAAAAAAATATGAAACAA
The DNA here is from genome assembly GCA_030386875.1 of Morinoia aosen. Classification (NCBI taxonomy): domain Eukaryota; kingdom Metazoa; phylum Arthropoda; class Malacostraca; order Amphipoda; family Talitridae; genus Morinoia; species Morinoia aosen. The sequence goes on from CM059559.1 coordinate 17,825,839, forward strand.
GATAAAAATTTAAGAAGAAAGTAGTAGGTACTGAAAAACGGGACAGCAGTGAACCTAAAAAAGTCGGTCGGAAACAAAACGAAAAACTACTCTATTTCAACAAAAAAAAGCCTTACCTAACATTTAGCTCGGAACCTCACATAATCTCCCTGGGAGTGCTAATTCCACAGATACAATAGTTTTATCCCCCTTAGGGGGGAGTGAGGAATAAATATAGCGCTAGTAACCTTGTGCGTTAATTTGCCCTCATTGCTAAGTGATTGAAGGAGAGATGCGCAAGAGATGGACGAGGATGATGAGTCGCAATAGCGCTAGAAACGTTGTGCTCTATGTCCAGTCATTGTTAAGGGATTGACAGAAATGGAGTAGAACGTCTCAATGGGTAGCTTGTCCATCCTTCATGTTCGAATAAGTTCAGCTGTTCTTTAATCTATTCTATATCTTTAATCTATTCTATGTCTTTAATCTGTTCTATATATCTTTAATCTATATAAATGTACTTATAGCTACAAGCTAGTTTTTTTAGACCACTGTGTGACTTTTGTTCATCACTCCATCATCTCCATACACGCGACAGTTTTAGATCGCTTCAGTTACAGTTATTGGAAGTGACGCGTATTCGTTTAGCAGAAAAGCGATCGAATAGAATAGATGCAATGTTTGTTCTTCGATCGCACTGAGTGGCGTGACTGTCTTTCGAAGGACTCGTTCTATCTCATGCCAACAAAGGATATTTCTGTAAGAGCAATTTAAAAATCGATGTTGATTTTTGAACGCACATTTTCTGAAACAAACAGTTTTTCGTTCATTCTATTTTTGAGCATGCCAACTAAGGATATTTAAGTTAAAACATTTTAAAAACCTATATTGATTTCGTATTCATACTTTCGAAAATAAACTTTTTCTTTTATTCTGCAGCGATTTTATTCAAAGCGTAAGCCGTTATCGAATGAGCTCGTAAGGACTGCGCAACAGCAGCAGCTGTGCCTCTGCGCACTGCAGTCTCCTCATGTACGCTGCTTATATATTCTTCGATCTTAACACTTTGACCGCAACGTGCGCCGCCGGTGGCCACGGAGGGAATTTTCATAATGCTGCTGACCGACCAGTAGCCCCAAACTCAAGTTTCATAAATACTTAATTAAAGCTAAATGAAGGCATCATGTAGTTAATTGTGTGCTATTTTCCAAATTACTTGATAAATTTGATTCTAAGTTTCTAGTTGAATATTGAACTTAGGTATAACCAATTGCAGTGTAAGTGTTAAGCGCACGTCTCGGCACGAAGTTTTCATACTATTTACGTCATTGTAGCTGGAGATAAAGTTTTTCTGTCAACTCGTCTAAACTATGCAACTTTTTACCCAACCAAAATTCTCGAGATTGAGCGTTTACATATAAAATTTCTGAATTTTAGCGAGAAAAATTGCACGTTCTCAAGCAAATTTGACCCGAGAATTTTCGCTGCTGCATCTATGATTTTGTATACATAACCATAGCAATCGTACGGGCAACTTTTGTGTTGAAATGTTCAACACTTTGACTGCGACGTGAGCCACATTTGTTCACTGAGCGAGTTTTCATTATGCTGCTGACCAACCAGTAGTCGCAAACTCAATAAAAAAACCTAATCAAAACTAAATGAAAACACGATCCAGTTGATGCTGGGTATTTTCAACATTGCTTACAACGATTACCTTTAAAGTTGAAATGAATGTTAAACTTCAGTTTTACCTGCCGCAGTCAAAGTGTTAATATTTAATATTTCAAAGTGTTGACGTTTTGTCGGCTGAGCAGCGTGTGTGTGTGGCTGTCGTCACTCAGGAAACGCGTCCGCTGGAGCCGGTCACGGGGCCGTGACTCACGGTGTTCTCACCGCCTGTGTGTCACGTGCGTGTGTGTGTGTGTAAGTGTGCGTGTGTGTGTGGTCGTGACATTTGTACGCTGCTCGTGTTATATGTGTCGTGAGATAGGCCGGTTGTCTCGCATCTGTACAATAATTAACTACATCCTCCCTAAGTAGTGCCTCATATCTTCAGTTGGTGCTATATTGGACCAATAACAATGGATCTAGGTATATAAACGAATGCTCCGCAGAATTGCAAAAGGTTTGTTCTTGCTAAGCGTACATTGTATTCCATAGGGATGAGACATCCTAGACCGCCACTTGAGTCTTAATGATGACTTTTCTTTCCCTGCGCGTTTAGTAACTGCGGATGCTTCTTCATGGCTTGTCACTATTTGTATTCGTTAAAATTCGTAAAAAATATTTCAGTAGAGTTCGCCATTGCATACACCCTCTCCGCAGTTCAGAACAAAATTTAACAAATGACTTCTATCAAAATAAGAGTATAGAGGGAATCTCTCCAACACTACAGTTCACAGCAAAATTTCACTAATTACTTCCATCAGAATAACAGTAGGGGGAAATCTCTCCAACACTGCAGATGAGAGCCAAATTTCACCAATACGTGCGTACCTAAACTGGAGACCTGTTCGCGTGACGTCGTCAGGCTGCAGCTCCCTGGCTGCATTGATCTTTGACAGCCACTATACATAGTTACTGCTCACGACCTAGGCCTCTCGGATAGATTTTACATACATAGCATGGCATACATCATTGTATTGTATTACGTACATTGCATGTTGTGACTTGACATTGTATTGTATGTATTTGATGCTGTACTACATTGTATTGTATTACATAGACAGCATTGTTCACGCCAAACATTCAGTTCTCCTTGTGCTTTTGACAGATTTCGTACAACATGGGTCGGGTCAATAATTAAGTTCTTCTTATTATTCAATTCTTCAAGTCAAGTTCTATTCATATCATTACAATGCACGGATTTCAACTCATGATTGTGATCACATGGTTTTGAAAAATATATTTTTAATCTCATATGCTGGTAATTATCACAATATTTTATAAATATTATCACTAATTGGCTAATGTTGGCTCCTCAGTTGTAAAGGAGGAAGATATGACTCATCCTCACACTCGGCGCGAGCAATTTCAAGCTGTAGCTGAAGTTAATAAACATGTAAAGTGAAAGAATTTGCGGAGACATCAGGTAAAATCTATCATATCGGAAGGTATATGGTGAAAGGAATTTATATTTAAGGTGTTCTATTCACTGTCGAAAAAGTGAATGGAACCGTATGGGTTATCGGGATGTCGTCCGAAGTTTCCTCGGCGGTCCGGGATTTAGGAGAAAGGTTGCCATTTCTTTTGATGTTTAGTTTCCTGAGAGAGCGGTGTCTCTGTCGGCGCTATATTTTTCGTCTTTTGTTTGGTAACAAATTTGGTTTCTAGGGCCCTAGTATTTAGTGTTCAGTTATGTTCAGTTTTGCATGAGTTTTGTTACTCCTGTTGGAGGGCCGGTCAGCTTAAATCCTTAATTAGGGGGGGCTTTTAATGGATGTGAAGAGCAAATTCGCTCAATTATCGTACTCTGGTAGCAGAGCCCCTTAAACTTTGCTATTAAATTCACTACTCTAGAAGAAAGCAGCTTGACAGCAGTCGAAATCCTAATTTGACTGATCAGCTTTCTCTAACTTAACTTATGAAAATTAGAGGTCCCCTCGTCTTGCGGTACTAATCTTAATTAACCTTAGCATTCTTACTGATCTGGCCGGTCCTTCGGTTTCCTCTTCTGTGTTTCTATTAAGCGGTGAAATCGCCACTTCGAGGAATATAATTCGAAGGTTAGTAATCTCTTAAGTGATCAACGTAATTAATGGAAAATGATATAAGCTCTGCTATAAATATCGTTCGCGTGTTAGGAATCCTAATTTAAACCCTCAATGGTTTCTTTCAGTAAGCTGCCGAAATTCATCCCTAGCAAAAAAAAAAGCCTGTTCGTCACTACTTCTAAAGTAGACTTCACGAAGTTAGTTCGGTACGTTGCTAGGAATAATAACGAAAATAGTGAGATATTTTGCTAAAATTTGAAAGGGTTTGATATACATTTGGTTATAATTTCGTTTGGTCTCGTCATGGGATTTATTAGCTTCTTTATTTCATTGCAGTGACCTATCTTCCGTGGTTGCTAGAGCGTATTGACTCCTCGCCTCTTATTACGAACGGCAGCTCCTCGAATAAACCCTCAGCGAACGTCCGTTGTCTTTTATTTATTAACAAAGTTACTTCGAATTATAATCAGTGGCTGCTAAGACCGTTCAAGTAGTAGAGTAATGGATCTTTCTGATCTTAGCACCGAGTTGCCGGGGGTGGCTGAATTGGTTAGGAAGCGCGCGGTGGAGAAACGTCGCGTTACCATTGCGTTGCGGGCGGCCGACGCTGAGGAGGATAGGTCTAAATTGCAGACTATAGTTGCCACGGTTGAGGGTCACTTAGCGGAGGTTAAGAAATGGGATCAAAAAATAGTTGATTGCCTTGTTAATGATAAAGATATTGAACGCTTGAACGACGAGATCGATCGTCAAGGGGATTATGAGTTAGAGGTAAAGTTCAAGTTGAAAACTTATGAAAGTAATGTTGAACTTACTAAATTCAAAGAAAGTTACTGTGATCTTAAGCTTCCGCATCTCGTTTGTGATACGTTTTCAGGGGAAGGTGTCTCTCATAAAGACTATTCCTCTTTCTTTAGCAAATTTCAGAATATCATAGGGCTGAGGGAAAATTTAAGTAATTCAGTTAAGTTCACATATTTGAAATCCTACTTGAAAGGGTATGCGCTCAAGTTAGTAGAACACTTGAGCATAACCGATGATCATTATTTGGTTGCCCTTTCCTTGTTGGAAAAAGAGTTTCTCCATAAAGAGTGGATAGTTGATGACTTGTACAAAAAGCTATTGACTATTAAACCTAAATTTGATACAGAGTACGGGGAAACTAAGGTGTTCATTAACCAAGTTCGTAGCATTTTATACGATTTGAGCCAAAATGGTAGGGATTTATTGGCAGATGACAGCTGCACCGAATTTATTAGTCACATTGTTTTTAACAAGTTGCCTTTACCTTTTAGGCATGAAATCATGGTTAAATTGAATAAAAGTTTTCCTTCAGTTCAGGAAATTTTTGATAACTATGTTGACATTATACGAATTTTGAATATGAAGAATTCTTCGAAGGGTAAGAATTATGAGGGCAATGCGGGCTCTCTTAATTTCGCAAAGCCAAAAAATAGCAAATCTGTTTTCCAAAATGCGAGTGCGACAGCTGTTAACAAGCTTTGTAAGTTTTGTTCTAGCGCTGCCCACAGTATGTTAAACTGCACGAAATATGCTTCTCATGGAGAGAGGTTGGCCCGGTGCAGGGACCTTGGTTTGTGCGCTTGCTGCACCAGCAGCAAGCATGCCACGGAGACCTGCAAAGCAAGACTTGATTTTGAGTGCAAGTTTTGTAGTTCTCGTTCCCATTTGTCTGCCCTATGTTCTAAATATCGGGCTAGTAGAGTCCTTCATAACTTTTGCATGAATTCCAATGAGCAAAGCTCTATGTTTCTTCTTCCTTCACTTACCATTTCCGTAGTACGAGGAAACTCGACTACTACTTCCCGAGTTCTCTTGGATACGGGGAGCCAGCGTAGTTATCTGTCATCAAAGGTATTGGAAAGACTTGAAGTTAACGCCAATTTGCCTGTAACTAGTTACACTGTCAATACTTTCCTCGACAAAGGTTCTAAAAGTTTGTCGGAAATTAGTCTTACATTGGACTTTCCGGAAGTTTCCACTCGAATACAGTTGCCTGTACTAGTAGGGAAAGAGATTGCCATTAATTATACCGTGGCCGGTTTGAGTAGGGCTATACCTAACCTTAAGAAAAGGTTTGAGCTCGCAGATCATTCCTGGGAAAAAGAGCTAACTGACCAGGTCCAGCTTGAAGGAATAATAGGAGTAGATGCCTTGCAATTCTTAGGCGGTCTCTCCTTAACGAGATGCGGGCTAGGTTCAGCATTCCTCTACGGAGGGAAAATAATTCCTTTCGGGAATGTTGAACATTTTATGACAAAAAGTCAGATACAAATAATGCATGCCGTTAAGGTGTCGCAGAGTAGACATATTGACTCATGTGTCAACTTTGTTCTCAACCCTAGCTCCAAATACCGAGATGTGATTTCCAGCCTAGCTAGCGAGTCTGATGTAGAGGGACATCTTGAAAAGCTACTAGAAATGGAAACAATTGGATTTAGGGACGAAGTTCCTGAGGAAAGCGATTATTTGGAGGATTTTGACTCTTCTATTCAATTAATTGATAATAAGTATCATGTGAAATTGCCTTGGAAGAAAACTTTGAAAGATGTGCAGCCAAATTTTGACATTGCGCGTGCCGTTCTCAGACGAATGCTGAGCAATTTGCGCGCGCGTAATCTGTATTCTGAGTATGATGCAGTGTTGCAGCAACAGCTGTCAGATGGTGTGTTGGAGGAAATCCCGCTGGAAGAGGATGGACATGGAAGTAGAGTGTACATTCCTCATCGAGCTGTGGTGCGAGAGGGTCCCACCATCACCACGCGTCTTCGACCGGTCTTGAACTGTAGTCTGAAGACAGGTAAGAGTCCCTCGCTCAACGAAGCGGCCTTTCCTGGTATGAATTTGTTGCAGAATTTGCTCTCTCTCCTGCTGAAGGTCAGAATGAACGATTACTTGGTTACATCTGACATTCGTCAGGCCTATTTGCAGGTCAAACTTTCTTCGGACGAGGATAAAAATAAATTTTGTATTTTGTGGGAGAGAGGGGGTGAGTTAATTGTTTATCGCTACACAGCAATTGTTTTTGGATTTGTTAGTAGTCCTTTCATTCTAAGCTATGTAATTCAAAAACATCTACAAAATTATCCTAATGATTTATGTAATTATTTCTTAAAAAACAACCTTTACGTTGATAATTTATTTATGACTGCAAATTCCCTGTATGACCTTCAGAGGCTGTACGAGCTTTCGTCTACAAGAATGGCAGAAGGCGGGTTTCAGTTACGTTCTTGGAACAGTAATCATTGTAAGCTTAGGGAAAGATTTGAGAAAGACGGCACGGGGCGGAGTCCTCAAGTTGAGTATGAGAATGTACTGGGTTACCGGTACTGTGCTAGGACTGACCAGCTTAGTGTTTCAGTACTTCCTCACGAGACAGAGGGACCTGTTACTAAGCGTTCAGTTTTGTCGGGTCTCTCGAAATTGTTCGATCCTCTTGGCTTGACCTCGCCAGTGACCGTCAGGGGAAAGGTTTTAATGAGGAAAATATGGAAATTAAAAGTAAATTGGGATGACCCGCTTCCTGCTGATTTGAAGTCTGAATGGCGAGAGTTGCGGGGTGATTTAATGCAGCTATCTAAATTTTGTTTCAGAAGAAATATTGCCAAATTTCAGGATGAAGTTTCTTTAGTAATTTTTTGCGATGCATCTAAAGTTATGTATGGATTTTCTGCGTATGCTGTAGTCCAGCACGGGAGTACGAGCATATCAAATTTGATTTTTGCGAAAAGTAAAATAGCACCTTTAAAACAGAAGAGTCTTCCTACGCTCGAATTGCTTGCCGTGCTCCTCGCATTCAAATGTTTAGATACTTTGATTCAGTCGTTTGACAAAACTCCTGTTAAAAGGATAATTTTGGGAGTTGACGCCCAAATTGTTCTCGCTTGGATTATAAACGGGAAAACGAAAACAAAGAATAAATTTACCGACAGTCGTATTGCCGATATCATCAGTTTACGGGAACAGATTTCTGAAGATTTTGGCGTGAACTGCGATTTAAATTATATTCCAACTGACATGAACCCAGCTGATTTAGTCACTAGGGGTTTGAAGCTAACCGAATTTACCAAGGTAAGAAAACTGTGGAAGCATGGACCTGATTTCCTTCAGGAATCTGTTTTCACATGGCCTAAATTCTCTTTAGGTTGTTTGCCAACTGTGGTAGAAAATGTTTCTTCCATAGCAAAATCCTACGTGCCCCAAGCCCCGGTAATTTCTGCAAATAGGTACTCCTCAGCAGAAAAGCTGTGGAGAGTGACTGCTTTGCTTTTCCGATTTTTCTTCAAACTAAAAAAGTTAGAAGTGGATAGCGCTGAGTGTCGTCGAAAGGCGCAAGTCTACTGGTTTAAAATGGAACAAGAGATTTATTTAGCCCAAGAAAGGCAATTTTTGGAGTTGGATCATCATCAAAAGCAGATGAAGCAAGTAGTGCCTCCTCTGGTCAATAACTTAAACCTCTTCATCGATGAGGATGGGTTGGTCAGGTCAAAGGGTCGATTATCAAAGAGTCCCTTTTTATCTTTTGAAGCAAAGCACCCGCTTATCTTGCCAAAGCAGAGCTGGGTAACAGAGTTAATGATAAAAGAGTGCCATCAGCGTTGTAAGCATCTTGGCACAGCGTCCACTCTTAACTTTATGCGTAATCAGGGGTTCTGGGTACCTCAGGGTCGACCCTTGGTGAACAGAGTCCTGAAAGGGTGTACGATTTGCAGAAGGTACAATAGTTTGGCGTTTAAATACCCTAAACGCACTGACTACATTGAAGACAGGGTCTCATTTTTGCGTCCATTTGAAAATGTCGGGGTAGACTTTACTGGGCAATTTAGTGTACTTTATGGGGAGAAGTACGTAAAAATGTATTTGGTGATATTTACTTGTTTGAATGTCAGGGCAGTCCATATCCAGTTGGTTCCGTCTATGACTTCAAAGGATTTTTTGATGGCTTTCATTAGATTTAGTAATTTATTCGGGATGCCTAAAAAATTGTTCAGCGACAATGCTCCTTCCTTTTTGCAGTCTGCTGAACTCTTGTCACTCTCCTCCGATGATAGTGATTGGCGCGATTACTTGGTTAAAAATGCCATTCGCCACATAAAAATTCCATTGTATTCAGCGTGGGTGGGCAGTGCTTGGGAGAGACTGATAAGAGTTATAAAAAGCTGCTTGTACAAGACTATTGGTAGGGGTAAATTGTCGTATTTTGAATTCTTAACAGTTTTAAGTGACATAGAATCCGCCATTAACTCGCGTCCGCTGACTTACCGCACTGATGATTTACAGTCGGATAGTGAACACATAACGCCCAATTCCTTTTTGAAAACAAACGCTAATTCTAGCTTGATTTTTGGAGACATATCTGGCTCGGCCATACCCCTTCCTTCCCGTCAAGATCTTATTGGCACTTTAGAATGCCGCGAAAATCTCTTGGAAAAATTTAAGGAACTGTGGTGTGCTGAGTACCTGCTTTCGTTGCGGCAAACTGGGCGCGATTTGTATCAGGGTCATTGGGAGGAGAAAATTCGAGTAGACGACATAATTTTAATTTCGTCTCCTGTGAAACCCAGGCCTATGTGGCAATTGGGAAGAGTAACTAAGCTCTTTACGGGCAAGGATGGGCGCACGCGCAGCGTAGAAGTCATACGCCCTGATAGGTCGCGGGGAGTGTATTCTATTTCAATGCTGTATCCATTGGAACTTTCCTTGGAACATGTGTCGCGGGAAAAATTATCCCTTCCAGAATCCTGTTCCGATAATAACCAGAATCCTATTCACAGAGTCGAGCGGCCCGCCAGAGAAGCAGCACAAAAATGCAGAGAGAGGCTTCGTACCTGCAATTGAAAATTGCAGATTCGTCGCCCCCGGAGTATGAAAGGAATTTATATTTAAGGTGTTCTATTCACTGTCGAAAAAGTGAATGGAACCGTATGGGTTATCGGGATGTCGTCCGAAGTTTCCTCGGCGGTCCGGGATTTAGGAGAAAGGTTGCCATTTCTTTTGATGTTTAGTTTCCTGAGAGAGCGGTGTCTCTGTCGGCGCTATATTTTTCGTCTTTTGTTTGGTAACAAATTTGGTTTCTAGGGCCCTAGTATTTAGTGTTCAGTTATGTTCAGTTTTGCATGAGTTTTGTTACTCCTGTTGGAGGGCCGGTCAGCTTAAATCCTTAATTAGGGGGGGCTTTTAATGGATGTGAAGAGCAAATTCGCTCAATTATCGTACTCTGGTAGCAGAGCCCCTTAAACTTTGCTATTAAATTCACTACTCTAGAAGAAAGCAGCTTGACAGCAGTCGAAATCCTAATTTGACTGATCAGCTTTCTCTAACTTAACTTATGAAAATTAGAGGTCCCCTCGTCTTGCGGTACTAATCTTAATTAACCTTAGCATTCTTACTGATCTGGCCGGTCCTTCGGTTTCCTCTTCTGTGTTTCTATTAAGCGGTGATATCGCCACTTCGAGGAATATAATTCGAAGGTTAGTAATCTCTTAAGTGATCAACGTAATTAATGGAAAATGATATAAGCTCTGCTATAAATATCGTTCGCGTGTTAGGAATCCTAATTTAAACCCTCAATGGTTTCTTTCAGTAAGCTGCCGAAATTCATCCCTAGCAAAAAAAAAAGCCTGTTCGTCACTACTTCTAAAGTAGACTTCACGAAGTTAGTTCGGTACGTTGCTAGGAATAATAACGAAAATAGTGAGATATTTTGCTAAAATTTGAAAGGGTTTGATATACATTTGGTTATAATTTCGTTTGGTCTCGTCATGGGATTTATTAGCTTCTTTATTTCATTGCAGTGACCTATCTTCCGTGGTTGCTAGAGCGTATTGACTCCTCGCCTCTTATTACGAACGGCAGCTCCTCGAATAAACCCTCAGCGAACGTCCGTTGTCTTTTATTTATCAGAATGAACGATTACTTGGTTACATCTGACATTCGTCAGGCCTATTTGCAGGTCAAACTTTCTTCGGACGAGGATACCCTCGAGATCCTAAACTAGATCCTAATTTGACTGATCAGCTTTCTCTAACTTAACTTATGAAAATTAGAGGTCCCCTCGTCTTGCGGTACTAATCTTAATTAACCTTAGCATTCTTACTGATCTGGCCGGTCCTTCGGTTTCCTCTTCTGTGTTTCTATTAAGCGGTGAAATCGCCACTTCGAGGAATATAATTCGAAGGTTAGTAATCTCTTAAGTGATCAACGTAATTAATGGAAAATGATATAAGCTCTGCTATAAATATCGTTCGCGTGTTAGGTATCCTAATTTAAACCCTCAATGGTTTCTTTCAGTAAGCTGCCGAAATTCATCCCTAGCAATCAGGTCCATGCTTCCACAGTTTTCTTACCTTGGTAAATTCGGTTAGCTTCAAACCCCTAGTGACTAAATCAGCTGGGTTCATGTCAGTTGGAATATAATTTAAATCGCAGTTCACGCCAAAATCTTCAGAAATCTGTTCCCGTAAACTGATGATGTCGGCAATACGACTGTCGGTAAATTTATTCTTTGTTTTCGTTTTCCCGTTTATAATCCAAGCGAGAACAATTTGGGCGTCAACTCCCAAAATTATCCTTTTAACAGGAGTTTTGTCAAACGACTGAATCAAAGTATCTAAACATTTGAATGCGAGGAGCACGGCAAGCAATTCGAGCGTAGGAAGACTCTTCTGTTTTAAAGGTGCTATTTTACTTTTCGCAAAGATCAAATTTGATATGCTCGTACTCCCGTGCTGGACTACAGCATACGCAGAAAATCCATACATAACTTTAGATGCATCGCAAAAAATTACTAAAGAAACTTCATCCTGAAATTTGGCAATATTTCTTCTGAAACAAAATTTAGATAGCTGCATTAAATCACCCCGCAACTCTCGCCATTCAGACTTCAAATCAGCAGGAAGCGGGTCATCCCAATTTACTTTTAATTTCCATATTTTCCTCATTAAAACCTTTCCCCTGACGGTCACTGGCGAGGTCAAGCCAAGAGGATCGAACAATTTCGAGAGACCCGACAAAACTGAACGCTTAGTAACAGGTCCCTCTGTCTCGCGAGGAAGTACTGAAACACTAAGCTGGTCAGTCCTAGCACAGTACCGGTAACCCAGTACATTCTCATACTCAACTTGAGGACTCCGCCCCGTGCCGTCTTTCTCAAATCTTTCCCTAAGCTTACAATGATTACTGTTCCAAGAACGTAACTGAAACCCGCCTTCTGCCATTCTTGTAGACGAAAGCTCGTACAGCCTCTGAAGGTCATACAGGGAATTTGCAGTCATAAATAAATTATCAACGTAAAGGTTGTTTTTTAAGAAATAATTACATAAATCATTAGGATAATTTTGTAGATGGTTTTGAATTACATAGCTTAGAATGAAAGGACTACTAACAAATCCAAAAACAATTGCTGTGTAGCGATAAACAATTAACTCACCCCCTCTCTCCCACAAAATACAAAATTTATTTTTATCCTCGTCCGAAGAAAGTTTGACCTGCAAATAGGCCTGACGAATGTCAGATGTAACCAAGTAATCGTTCATTCTGACCTTCAGCAGGAGAGAGAGCAAATTCTGCAACAAATTCATACCAGGAAAGGCCGCTTCGTTGAGCGAGGGACTCTTACCTGTCTTCAGACTACAGTTCAAGACCGGTCGAAGACGCGTGGTGATGGTGGGACCCTCTCGCACCACAGCTCGATGAGGAATGTACACTCTACTTCCATGTCCATCCTCTTCCAGCGGGATTTCCTCCAACACACCATCTGACAGCTGTTGCTGCAACACTGCATCATACTCAGAATACAGATTACGCGCGCGCAAATTGCTCAGCATTCGTCTGAGAACGGCACGCGCAATGTCAAAATTTGGCTGCACATCTTTCAAAGTTTTCTTCCAAGGCAATTTCACATGATACTTATTATCAATTAATTGAATAGAAGAGTCAAAATCCTCCAAATAATCGCTTTCCTCAGGAACTTCGTCCCTAAATCCAATTGTTTCCATTTCTAGTAGCTTTTCAAGATGTCCCTCTACATCAGACTCGCTAGCTAGGCTGGAAATCACATCTCGGTATTTGGAGCTAGGGTTGAGAACAAAGTTGACACATGAGTCAATATGTCTACTCTGCGACACCTTAACGGCATGCATTATTTGTATCTGACTTTTTGTCATAAAATGTTCAACATTCCCGAAAGGAATTATTTTCCCTCCGTAGAGGAATGCTGAACCTAGCCCGCATCTCGTTAAGGAGAGACCGCCTAAGAATTGCAAGGCATCTACTCCTATTATTCCTTCAAGCTGGACCTGGTCAGTTAGCTCTTTTTCCCAGGAATGATCTGCGAGCTCAAACCTTTTCTTAAGGTTAGGTATAGCCCTACTCAAACCGGCCACGGTATAATTAATGGCAATCTCTTTCCCTACTAGTACAGGCAACTGTATTCGAGTGGAAACTTCCGGAAAGTCCAATGTAAGACTAATTTCCGACAAACTTTTAGAACCTTTGTCGAGGAAAGTATTGACAGTGTAACTAGTTACAGGCAAATTGGCGTTAACTTCAAGTCTTTCCAATACCTTTGATGACAGATAACTACGCTGGCTCCCCGTATCCAAGAGAACTCGGGAAGTAGTAGTCGAGTTTCCTCGTACTACGGAAATGGTAAGTGAAGGAAGAAGAAACATAGAGCTTTGCTCATTGGAATTCATGCAAAAGTTATGAAGGACTCTACTAGCCCGATATTTAGAACATAGGGCAGACAAATGAGAACGAGAACTACAAAACTTGCACTCAAAATCAAGTCTTGCTTTGCAGGTCTCCGTGGCATGCTTGCTGCTGGTGCAGCAAGCGCACAAACCAAGGTCCCTGCACCGGGCCAACCTCTCTCCATGAGAAGCATATTTCGTGCAGTTTAACATACTGTGGGCAGCGCTAGAACAAAACTTACAAAGCTTGTTAACAGCTGTCGCACTCGCATTTTGGAAAACAGATTTGCTATTTTTTGGCTTTGCGAAATTAAGAGAGCCCGCATTGCCCTCATAATTCTTACCCTTCGAAGAATTCTTCATATTCAAAATTCGTATAATGTCAACATAGTTATCAAAAATTTCCTGAACTGAAGGAAAACTTTTATTCAATTTAACCATGATTTCATGCCTAAAAGGTAAAGGCAACTTGTTAAAAACAATGTGACTAATAAATTCGGTGCAGCTGTCATCTGCCAATAAATCCCTACCATTTTGGCTCAAATCGTATAAAATGCTACGAACTTGGTTAATGAACACCTTAGTTTCCCCGTACTCTGTATCAAATTTAGGTTTAATAGTCAATAGCTTTTTGTACAAGTCATCAACTATCCACTCTTTATGGAGAAACTCTTTTTCCAACAAGGAAAGGGCAACCAAATAATGATCATCGGTTATGCTCAAGTGTTCTACTAACTTGAGCGCATACCCTTTCAAGTAGGATTTCAAATATGTGAACTTAACTGAATTACTTAAATTTTCCCTCAGCCCTATGATATTCTGAAATTTGCTAAAGAAAGAGGAATAGTCTTTATGAGAGACACCTTCCCCTGAAAACGTATCACAAACGAGATGCGGAAGCTTAAGATCACAGTAACTTTCTTTGAATTTAGTAAGTTCAACATTACTTTCATAAGTTTTCAACTTGAACTTTACCTCTAACTCATAATCCCCTTGACGATCGATCTCGTCGTTCAAGCGTTCAATATCTTTATCATTAACAAGGCAATCAACTATTTTTTGATCCCATTTCTTAACCTCCGCTAAGTGACCCTCAACCGTGGCAACTATAGTCTGCAATTTAGACCTATCCTCCTCAGCGTCGGCCGCCCGCAACGCAATGGTAACGCGACGTTTCTCCACCGCGCGCTTCCTAACCAATTCAGCCACCCCCGGCAACTCGGTGCTAAGATCAGAAAGATCCATTACTCTACTACTTAAACGGTCTTAGCAGCCACTGATTATAATTCGAAGTAACTTTGTTAATAAATAAAAGACAACGGACGTTCGCTGAGGGTTTATTCGAGGAGCTGCCGTTCGTAATAAGAGGCGAGGAGTCAATACGCTCTAGCAACCACGGAAGATAGGTCACTGCAATGAAATAAAGAAGCTAATAAATCCCATGACGAGACCAAACGAAATTATAACCAAATGTATATCAAACCCTTTCAAATTTTAGCAAAATATCACACTATTTTCGTTATTATTCCTAGCAACGTACCGAACTAACTTCGTGAAGTCTACTTTAGAAGTAGTGACGAACAGGCTTTTTTTTTTGCTAGGGATGAATTTCGGCAGCTTACTGAAAGAAACCATTGAGGGTTTAAATTAGGATACCTAACACGCGAACGATATTTATAGCAGAGCTTATATCATTTTCCATTAATTACGTTGATCACTTAAGAGATTACTAACCTTCGAATTATATTCCTCGAAGTGGCGATTTCACCGCTTAATAGAAACACAGAAGAGGAAACCGAAGGACCGGCCAGATCAGTAAGAATGCTAAGGTTAATTAAGATTAGTACCGCAAGACGAGGGGACCTCTAATTTTCATAAGTTTAAGTTAGAGAAAGCTGATCAGTCAAATTAGGATTTCGACTGCTGTCAAGCTGCTTTCTTCTAGAGTAGTGAATTTAATAGCAAAGTTTAAGGGGCTCTGCTACCAGAGTACGATAATTGAGCGAATTTGCTCTTCACATCCATTAAAAGCCCCCCCTAATTAAGGATTTAAGCTGACCGGCCCTCCAACAGGAGTAACAAAACTCATGCAAAACTGAACATAACTGAACACTAAATACTAGGGCCCTAGAAACCAAATTTGTTACCAAACAAAAGACGAAAAATATAGCGCCGACAGAGACACCGCTCTCTCAGGAAACTAAACATCAAAAGAAATGGCAACCTTTCTCCTAAATCCCGGACCGCCGAGGAAACTTCGGACGACATCCCGATAACCCATACGGTTCCATTCACTTTTTCGACAGTGAATAGAACACCTTAAATATAAATTCCTTTTTGCTTGCAGAGCTTTGTGGCGCTGGATATCTGATGTTAAACATTTTTAACTCAGATTTACAAACGGTTTCGAAAAATGTTGCGAAATAAATCAACTTTATAACCGTATTTGTTTAAGAAATGCTAATCTCATTAGAATTTGAACCATTTGTGAGGCTTGAAATCAAACCCGGATCTCAGTCGAACTGTTCTGCCTACCGTTGCTCTCTGCTCCAGACGAGCTCTGAAAAGTATCTTCTACCGCATAGATATATGAATAAGTTTTTCACTTGTAAATTATTCGAACAATTAATAATATCGATGACCGAGATCTAATATTTCTGTCATTTTCAAATTAAACCAATAAGTAAGTGTTGATGACCGAAATCTAAGGCACCGGTCATTTGCAAATTTAACAAACAAGTAATAGTGTAAATATTAACCGAGGTCTAAGGCACCTGGCATTTGCAAATTTAACGAACAAGTAATAGTGTTGATGACTGAGATGAAAGGCACCTGTTAAAATTCACCCCTCGTTTGCCAGTAATGAAAGACCCTCTGTCACTCGCCTGCTCAGCTTGTAACTTTGTCCTGCCACACCGTCCTTTGAATCTGGTGGCTGAATTTTTTGCTGCTGCAGTAACTGCGCAGCTCGCTGCCAATAATTTGCTGGGAGCTGCGTCTTGTGGCGCAGTAGAGAGGGTGTAGTGGAGTATCTGACGCACATTTAACACTTAAGTTTGACCGCGACATGAGCCGCCGGTGGTGACAGAGGGGACTTTCATAATGTTACTCACCGGCAAAACAAACTCAGTTACTCAGTTTCCATATATGTTCAATCGACACTAAGTATTAGTAAAATCCAGTTAATGTTTGCTGTGTTCAAAATTACCTACTTCAATTGACTTTAAATTTGAGTTGAATATTGAACTTCAGTTCGCCCCATTGCGGTCAACATGTCGAGTCACTCATGGGCTTCTTGCAAATACTTCGGTCATATCTACGGCTGGCTCGGACGTTTGCTTCGGTGTGAAGCTAACTATACTTCATTTGAAAAGAAATCAGTTGTGATATTATTTTGCATCTTGAATTTACTCCTGTCAGGAGATAAGTAATTTCTGATCAGTCTGTTGGAACAATTGTAGGGCTTGAGAAAATCGGGCCAAATTTCCTCATGCAACAGCTTAAGTATTGGTAAACATGCGTCGTTTTGAATCAGTGCTTCATTCTTTATCGCATTAAAATAGCGATGAAATTAGTTCACGGTGGTCACTGTGGCCGAGTGGTTAAGAACGCGCCCTTCACGGGAAGGTGTGGGCATTTTGAATCCCGGCGCCCGCGGTGATTTCTCCCCTCTGGGAAAAGACAGAACTCAGCCACAATTCCCCACTCTACCCAGGTGTCGGAAATGGCTACCGATTTAACCTGGGGTAACCGTCATGGCGTCCTGGTGTTAGTTATAAGGCATTTAAAAAAACACATACAAGATGATATGTGCCAGGCTTAATTGATGGGAGTAAAGCATCCTTTTAGGACGGTGAGATGGAATAGCACTCCTCACCTCCCCCCTCATATGGGGAACTGAGACAGGCTGTGAGAGGGACGAACTGGCAGAGTATGTCTCAGGTTACCACGGCCCGGCTTGCGTTACATATAATCACAGACGAGCGAGCGCGTGTATCAGGTATTTGTACCTGCTCACAAGCCCGGTTGTCAAGCGCAAAACGCTGCGTTCTCTGTAAATCTCGTGTGCCTGTGCACAAAAACTGCGGATAACATCTTGTATAATGTTACTTTCACCTTCCACATTTTGCGTAATATTACTCTCGTCTTCCACAACTTGTATAACATTACTCTCGTCGTCCACACTAAGTCAAAACCGACTGAGCCTGTTTCACTCCTGGCAACTCGAGGGACGTGTAAACGGAAGGCCTGATTTCGTCCTGAGCTTGCGCAATTAATACACTAGCTTCTGCTTTATCTGTATTGTGGCCCTCATGCGTAAATGCTTGCTGAAGTATTTTGGAAATTAATTTTTTTTTGCCCCGGCCCCGCCTTGTTATTTTGAAACGTACTTTTCCTCATTACACGCTCTCGGTGTGTGTGTATGCTCTGAACGTCGTAGACGCTGGCTTTATCTTGGTTATCCGAAATGAAAATCCTCATGTATCGTGGAAATTTGTTTTTCTTGCCTCAACTGCTCAAACGATACTTAGTAAATAATGGCGCTCGTAAAGAACTGTACTACGTCTCACCTTATAGTTGACGAAGCAAGCGCTCGACGTGACAGGTCTCAAAAGTCAAAACTCTCTGAAAAATACCACTGTGGCTTCCGGCATGAGAGAGTGCACTGGTGCTACGGGCGTTGCATTGACGGTTGGCTTACAGGGACCGAATTTTCAAAGATTTTGCGAAATGTTTCGTGCATAACGTAAAATAATTGAATATTTGAACAACGTAAAATATTTGAATACTTGAACAACGTTAAATATTTGAACGCGTAAAATATTTAAATATTTGAACAATATAAAATATTTGAATACTTGAACAACGTTAAATATTTGAACGCGTAAAATATTTAAATATTTGAACAACGTAAAATATTTGAATACTTGAACAACGTTAAATATTTGAACGCGTAAAATATTTGAATATTTGAACAATGTAAAATGTTTGAATACTTGAACCACGTTAAACATTTGAACGCGTAAAATATTTGAATATTTTAACAACTTTAAATATTTAAATACTCGTATATGAACAACTTAAAATGTTTGAATATTTGAACAACGTTAAATATTTGAACACGTTAAATATTGGAATATTTGAGCAATAACGTGAAATATTTTAAAATTCAGCCCCAGTTAACCTTTTATCTTTTTGTGTAGATGAAGCTGGTGTGGATGCTGGCGGCGGTGGCGGTGGTGGCGGTGGCGGAGGTGGTCGCCAAGCACCACCCGCTCTCAGACAAGTTCATAGAGAAGATCAACAGGGACGCTACCACCTGGACGGTGAGACTTTCTACAATGTATACATTCATTCTCAAAGTGGAATGATGTCTGTAGTATGAACTTTCAGATGGGATCTTGTGTGATACTGTTTAGGGTGCTCTGTTTTTTTTTCAGAAAATGTAGTATTTTTAGTTCCGTTTTTTTGGGGTAGAAGGATGTTTGTAGAATGAACTTTCAGATGGGATCTTATGTGATACTGTTGATTGTGTTCTTTAGTCTTGCCTGTTTTTAGAATATAATATAGTATTTTGGTTCCATTTTTTACGTAGAAGAATGTTTGTAGTATGAACTTTCAGGTGTGATCTCATATGGTACTGTTTAGTGTGTTTTATATTCCTGGGTTTTCTTTTCAGAAAATATAGTATTTGGTAAAAAATCCATTGCACGTTGGTGCAATAAATGCCATGAACCCAATGCTTTGTATGCCATGAGTTTCATTGTAGAATTCATCATAAGACATTTAAAAACCTTAATGCATTGTATGCCATGAGTAAACTTAACTCGAATAAAAGATGCATTATCCCGTGGCCAGGCCGGGCGCAACTTTCACCGTCACACGCCCATGCGCTACCTCAAGAGGCTGATGGGAGTGCTGCCGGGCTCGAAGTACATGCTGCCCCCAAAGCACCACTACGAAGGCGTCCAAATCCAGGACCTGCCCAAGGAGTTCGACTCCAGGACTGCCTGGCCTCACTGCCCCACCATCGGCGAGATCAGGGACCAGGGATCGTGTGGCTCCTGCTGGGTCAGTAGTTGTAGTCATAGTTGTGGATGGGTCAACTGGTCATGGTTACTGTGGTGGTGGTGTTCATGGTTGTGAATATGTCTACTGGTCATGGTTACTGTGGTGGTGGTCATGGTTGTGAATGGTTCAACTGGTCATGGTTACTGTGGTGGTGGTCATTGTTGTGGATGGGTCAACTGGTCTTGGTTACTGTGGTGGTAGTCATGGTTGTGGATTGGTCAACTGGTCATGGTTACTGTGGTGGTGATCATGGTTGTGGATGGGTCTACTGGTCATGGTTACTATGGTGGTGGTCATGGTTGCAGGTTCAGTAGTGGTGGTCATTGTTGGCAGTGTCAAAAGGGCAATAGAATGCAGACGATAAAACCTAATTCTTAGGTTGATGTGTACATTGAAATATTACATTGGAGACGGTCATCTACGATGTGCTAAGCCTCCCTTGCCACAATAAAGGTGTTCCAAAGAGAAAAAAGATGAAGATGCAATTCAGTGTGGAGTCAAGGAAACGCGGAATCTACTCACAAAGTGTTCCCATATAGAATCACGCATCAAAGGAATGTGGAATCTACTCACAAGGTATGCTCCCACATAGAATCACGCGTCCCTTATGCTCGGTGCAGGTGTTCGGAGCATAAGGGAATGCAAAATCTACCCACAAGGTATGCCCCCACATAGAATCACACGTCCCTTATACTCGATGCAGGCGTTCGGAGCGGTGGAGGTGATGTCGGACAGGACATGCATCCACAGCAACGGGGCGCTTAACTTCCGTTTCTCGGCGGAGGACCTCGTGAGCTGCTGCCACATGTGCGGGGCTGGCTGCAACGGGGGCATGCCTGGGGGTGCCTTCCTGTACTGGGTGCACGGCGGCATCGTGTCTGGAGGACCCTTCAACAGCTCTCAAGGGTGAGCGCATCCTCCTCATGGTCAGCCTTCTCCTCCTCCTGGGTCAGGCTTTTCCTCATGGGTCAAGGGGTGGAATGTCAGAAGGAGGGATCAGGGGGTACAATATCAGAAGAAGGGAGGGGTTTCCCTTCCCTCAAAAGCCTTCAACCACGGTTGAGGGAGTGGTCTTTCCTTCCCCAAAAGCCTTCAACCACGGCTGACGGAGTGGTTCTTCCTTCCCTTAAAAGCCTTCGACCACGGTTGAGGGAGGAACTTTTTTATGTGGTCATATTTTTAGCCAAAATTTTCAATTATGGCTATTTTTGAGGTGAAATTGGACCCTAAAAGCTACTTGCAACTCTGCAAGAACGCCCTTTTGCAGCGTGGTCACCAGGGTCTTAAAGGCATCTCTGGCTACCTAGAGTCTTGCCTCAGTTTTGTAGGGTGAGCTCCTGTACTATGACGTAGCATATGAACGAGCGCCAAATACATTTAGCGAAAATGAGTTATGTATACCGCTGTCATCCCATAATTTTCCTTTGGCTGGAGAGTAAGTCGTAAGTGCAGAAATATGGCTAAAAAATGCCAAATATCTATATTAGTTGCTGAGATGGTTTCTAAGCTGCCAAACTTTGAGTTTTCTGACGTTTTTAAAAAGTAGCGCTTGGCACCGTATGATTGATTTTAAGGACCTCATATTATGCTCGTAGGAGGCGTGCAATTGGACGAATGGCTCAATTCTGCTGAATGAGATAATGCAGTATCAAAATAAAACAAAAGTATCACTCATTTTTCGTGAGTTTGACGTTCTTACTTCTCTGAATAATTCTAGCCTAAGTCACATCAAACTCTATTTTTGATCCCTTTTAATCTTTTAAAATGCATTACCTCTTCCAGACCCAACTTGCATCATATTTAAGTGAATATTTTGCTTATTCTTAATTTTTGAAAGCAGGACCATAAATTAATGATAGCACGAGAGGCCAAATTTTCAAGCCATACAAATTCTGATTCGTTTGAAAAGTCACAAAATAGAGTTGCCTAATATTATTATTCGTATTTTCTTTTGTCGGTCTTGTCTAACGCACTGAACTGTAACCTCCCGGTACTTCATGTAGCTTGCTTAATTTCGTAGACAAATAAACTGTTTTGTTGTATTCATCTTACGACTACATCATGCTTTTGTAGCTAATTAGTAGAACATTATTTTTTCACACATTGCACAGCCTTTCAGAAATACAACTGGTTCTCAAATTACACGACATCGTTATACGTGTAAAGATTAGTCCCAGTTACTCATATAACTCGACGTTTGATTCAAGTAATGAATGACATAATAACTGGCACCAATTTTAGCATACCTAAGTTTCAGGTTTGCATAAGATAGAGCCGAGGGTCGTCAGTGCTTAACATTTGTGACGCTAATCTCGAAGTGTGTACGACACATGTCTGCACGTTCACGCACTAGTGAACTGTATAACTCGAGTATCGTTTATCATGTAAATAAAACGGAATAGGAGCATTTCAAATTTTGACAAGAAAAGAGCATATCTGGCTCCCTTGAGTCTTGCCACAGCTCTGAAGGGCGAGCTCCTGTACTACATATGACGATCTGTACCCGTAATGCTTAACAGGTTGATCTTATGCGTGTACGACATATGTATTCTACACGTTCACGGACGATTGGGTTGTAAACTCGGGGATCATCAATGCTTGACAGGTTTATCTTTTGCGTGTACGGTATATACCAGCACGTTCACATATTATTGGGCTGCATAACTCGGCGATCGTTTAACAGGTCAAAGTTAAATGTTAGTGCTTAACAGGTTAATCTTGTGCGTGTACGACAGGTGCCAGCCCTACGCCATCCCACCCTGCGAGCACCACGTGCCGGGCAAGCGACCCAAGTGTGAGGAGGGCGGCAAGACGCCCAAGTGCGAGAAGAAGTGCGAGGATGGCTACACCGTCCCCTACAAGCAGGACCTCCACAAGGGCAAGAAGTCGTACAGCCTCGCCAACGACGAGCAGCAAATCATGCAGGACATCATGACCAACGGACCTGTGGAGGCAGCCTTCGCCGTGTACGTGGACTTCCTGCACTACAAACGAGGCGTGTACCGCCACACCCACGGCCAGTTCATGGGAGGCCACGCGATCAGGGTGATCGGCTGGGGGGAGGAGAAAGGAGTCAAGTACTGGCTGTGCGCCAACTCCTGGAACACAGACTGGGGCGACAACGGATTCTTCAAAATCCTGCGCGGATCCGACCACTGCGGCATCGAGTCCGAGATGGTGACTGGCTTACCGGAGGACGCCTAGCTTAGCTGCCTGTGTTGAAGCCTTAGCATGTTCACTGCGTCTCCGCAGTTGCTACGGTCGGGTTTGTTAGGTTGGAAGAAGCAGAATTGAAAAGCCATCTTCACTGCTTGATTACATGCTTATCTTTTCTAACAAGTAAGAAAAATATAATTGCACGATAACATATTTACTTGTACGCCATAGTTTAATTTAAATAAAGAGTGTGAAATTAGTGAAATGGTAGCCATTGTTACTGGTAATTTACCAGGTAATAGACATATGTACCAATCGGGGTGAACGTGTCAAGGAGGCTTGCCTCATCATTATAAAGGCTACAAAGGTATAGACTTATAATAATCTCCCGCTCACTTGAACACTTTTCACGCATGATGGCGATTCTACACTTTACGTGGAGGACTGGCGTGTAAATTTAGTGTACGTGCGCGTCAAAGCTATTCTGGAAGACACATTTAGGCAGTGGCGCAGCCAGCCGAATTTTTTTTTTGGTGGGGGGCAGAATCCTCAACAAATAATTTCCGGAGGGGGTCTCAGACATTAATTATCAGAAATCTTTTTAATCTTTTACTTAACACGGCGACTAAAACTGGCCCCCAGCTCAACATTTCAGGAGAGGCCATGGTTCCCGTGCCCCCCCCCCCTCCTGGCTGCGCTACTGCATTTAGGTGAACTTACTTTCCTGAATTAAGATATGTTCCTGCTTACTGTGTGCTTTGGTGTCTGTCTCTAATAAACGACGTTTGCAGTGTTTTGCTATCATGAGTTTGGAAAATTGGATAGAGTCCTATTTTACACTGTTTCCTTAGATATCCTTGTTTAGTTCTGATGTGAGAAGCTGGTAAAATACTTCACCGTGAGAACCTCTAATCAGACTCTCTTTAATCTAATTGATACTCTGATTATCTAACACGTGTCACGAATGTTTTCATTTTACATTGTATCTACTGAGTAACTTTTTCTTACATTTTCACCGTACATGCAATGAGCTCGCTCGCGTAGACAAGCTTTATTCTTTTATTTACAAACTTTTTTATACTTGTACTCGTAGCTCGTTCTGCTGTCACTAGATTTAATCTTTATGATGCTCACAATGAATGAATTTCGTGTGAAGCGATTTTAAATAATTGGGCTAACTTTATTTTCCGTAAGCGTTTTTGAGTGTTTCCACTAGTTTCGATTGCCTCGAAAATATTTGAATGTCTCGACTAAATCAGATTGCCTAGACAACGTTCGGAGGATTTGATCGTGTTCTAGTTTTGCATCCTCCAGAAAAGAAACCGTTTTTTTTTTGTAGCATTCATCGGAGCGTATTTCTAAGTATCAATACTACTAGATATCTAATGGACCATAAAAATAAATTTTTCTTCTAAATAATGACATTTCAATAATTGGTTCCTCAAATGGCTTGAAAGCATGCGTTTATTACAGAATAAATAACCTGAATATTATTGGTGAAGAACCCAAAGTCATTCGATGAAGCAAGTTAACGATTGAATCCACCGCGACATGAATCTCCTCAGTCGCTGAATACATGCATGATGCTTCTTAGGAATCACAAGTACAGTTGAATACCACAATTATGAATTACAAGTAGAGATGCATACCAAAATTATGAATTTCAAGTTGAGTTAGATACCCCAATTATGAATTACAAGTAGAGTTGGATCCCACAATTATGAATTACAAGTAGAATTGGATCCCACAATTATGAATTACAAGTAGAGTTGGGTTCCACAATTATGAATTACAAGCAAAATTGGATCCCACAATTATGAATTACAAGTAGAATTGGATCCCACAATCATGAATTACAAGTAGAGTTGGATCCCACAATTATGAATCACAAGTAGAGTTGGGTTCCACAGTCCAGTAGCCCAACGCGGGTGTTGCTAGATGTTCGACAGTCTCAAAGTAGTTGGTCTGGCGTCGGTGTTAGCTCAGCTGGATGTGTGCCACTTTGCTGGCGTCGTGATGGCAGTTGGTTTGGGGCATCAGTTGTGTGTCGGTTTGGGGCATCAATTGTGTGTCGGTTTGGGGCATCAGTTGTGTGCCAGCTAGACTGACGTCCCACGGACGACACATTTTTGTTGTGCTAACTTGTACGGCTGACAGCGTAGGAACATCTCCCTTTCGGACACCTTGAAAAAGCAACTTTTTAACGTTTTGTTTTGCGTGTATTCGTACTCGAGTCCATCATACCGGAGTCTAAAGGAACATTTGTGTCGGGTATAACATATATTTACAGCATTTACGCATAAGATGTGAAGGGGACATGTGTGTGAGGTGAAAAGAAGGCATACAGTCAGTATGTAAGGGATGTGAAGGGGACATGTGTGTGTGGGATTAAAAGAAGGCACACAGTATGCATAGGCTGTAAGTGGGACTTGTGTGTGTGTGAGGTGATCAATGGGCATGTATGTATAGAGTGTGAAGGGGACATGTGTGTGAGGTGGAAAGAAGGCATGCAGTATGTATAGGATGTAAAGGGGATATGTGTGCAAGAAAGCGAGAAAGGGACATGTCTGTAGGCCACGCGGGAGCAGTACGTCGTCTCGTACGCGAGTATGGCTTCAACATTCCAGGAGACTAAGAAAACTTTCAGCGGATTTTAAACAAATCCTCAGCGGAAGGCAGCGTCCATGAAATGAAGCGTTTTTGTTAATACAAAACACAGTGTCGCTTAGTTCAAATGAATGTATGTATATATTACAAAATATCTCCTGGAAAGACAGCATTCAAGTACTCCAAACAACGCAACAAACATTAATTCAGAGAATTTTCTAACTCAGAATTCATGGGAATATGAACTTACGTTCTCACCTATCTCGAGAAAAGTAAGGTTACAAATGAATGACTAATAAGCATATATATTTAGTATAAATATGTAATAAATAAATGACACTCAAAAAGACTCATGTTACAAATTACAAAACTCACGAGAACATTTCAAAGAATCATTTACAGACCATCATCGCTCGTGAGGTTGGGCCGGTCGACTCGAGTGTGTCATCCGAACATAAGGTGAGGCAGAAATGTTAAATAACGTCAAGTTAAATTTTAAATAAACGTCGTGCATGGAAGTCATGCTCGTTCAGTTGGTCAATATTCAAGAACGACAGTGTAAAATAGTTTAAAGGATTAAGTTCATCCTGTATACAGCATCAAGCAAGCATCGCTACCAGAAAATTGTAAATTATGTTAAAAAAATTATACTAGAATTATATACATACCACTAAAAATATTAGACCATAAAGATCATAGCTGAGCACGTAAGTTAACCCTTATCAATAATAGAAATATCAAGCACTACACATCAGAAATATTGAGTTTAATTGTATTCATTCAAGTGTACATTATTTGCTATGTACACAAGAGGGCACAGAAAGTTCCATGCTTAACTTATAAGTCTCAAGAACAATAAACTCATCCCGTTGACTCAAGAACAAAAAACTCATCCCGTTGACTCAAGAACAATAAACTCATCCCGTTGACTCAAGACCAATAAACTCATCCCGTTGACTCAAGAACAATAAACTCATCCCGTTGACTCAAGAACAATAAACTCATCCCGTTGACTCAAGACCAATAAACTCATCCCGTTGACTCAAGAACAATAAACTCGTCCCGTTGACTCAAGAACAATAAACTCATCCCGTTGACTCAAGAACAATAAACTCATCCCGTTGACTCAAGAACAATAAACTCATCCCGTTGACTCAAGAAAATTAAACTTTAGATCACGTAGCGCAGTACAAGTTTTCCGGTCTGATTATGCATCACTTTAAGTTGTCGCAGCGGTACAGCTGGCAGCGTAGATCTTAAGTTAACGTGGTCAAGCTGCTTGCTACAGTGCGAGAGTTAACCAAGTTTGCGTAAAAGAACTTACGCTGTCAGCTGTGCCGCTACGAAGGCAAGAATTCGTTAACACGTTTGCTCCGTTTCCGCGGTAGATAACGGTTGCGGTTTGGTTTGGTTGTAAGTAGCAGAATTGGGAAATCTACTTCACTGCTTGAATGTACTCTTATCCTTCCTAAGAAATATAAAAAATGCGACTGCACGATAACATTTAACCTCGTTTGATAAATGTCATTTTCTAAAATGGTCGCGAAACAGATGAAATACCATTCACTCCCACCGGTACGAGTATGAGTAAGTAACCCGGTGGTACAAATATGTCCTAAAACGTAGAGAACGTGTTCAAATTCCTGGCTATGAACACGCACGAGTGTGAGCACTTGCTTCTCACAGCACCCCAATTGTAGACTTGCACTAACTGTCGTGTGGTTATATACACTTACTTGAGTTTATATTTATATACGTAGCCAGCACGTACATACTGTACGTTTATTTACGTGTTAAGTCCTTATACAGTATATGTTTATGTACGTTTTCAGCTCTTAACGTTTATATACCAAGCCAGCACTTGTAAAGCTTCATGAAGCCAGTACTTGTGTACATGGTTAGTCTTCGTGCAATACATGTTTATTTACGTGGTCAATTCTTATGTACGTTTCATACATCAGTTTAAATACGATGTCAGCACTTTTATGCGTTCAAGTTTGTAGCCAGCGCTAATTTTTGTTTTATACGTGGACAGCACTCGTGTACGTCAGCCCTCACGGAGTTATACACGTTTGTACGTACAAATGTAGGTGGCAGGAGCGGATTGGTACTGGTGAGCAAACCTTCTCGCTCTGGGCAGTGTCTTGCTGTGCGCATTTCTCAAGAATTTTCAAAAAACGAGTCCCGGAACAAAAACAAAAAAACGCAGCAACATAATAATTAAGATACTAAGAAGAAATTGCTCTAGGAAATGCGTGTCAAATTATTTTCTTAGAGGCTGAAATTGAAGATAAATTTCAATTTAAAATGAATATAATATCAGAAATAAATGCGTTTAAATATCACAAATATCAAATGCACTCCCACTTGACCCTCATGCGAATTATGGAACGTATAACATCTCCCTTCATTCCATTTTTCACATTCCCACTTGACCCCCATACGAAGTATGGAACGGGACATCTTCTTTCATTTCATATTTTATGTTTATTTTCCGTTTTGTCTTATTTCGTTCTTTTATTTTCCTTCATCGTCACCGTAGACCCACGAGCAGCTGCAATGAAGAACAAATGTTTGTTTTTAACCAACGCCGAATAAAGAATGCGGCACGCATAACAAAGAATTTCGCATCTCTGGTACATTACAAAACCGATCATCTTGAAGGGTGACTTGCGTGGCTGTTTAAATGTCACAGAACGGGCTATTTTACGAGTAAAAACACAGGGCAAATATCAACACCCTGCTGCGAAAAATAATGTAGCAAAAAATAGTAAATTTCCATCCACTGTGTTGAGGATACGATCTTTTACAAATACTCGTTTTACGAATTATATTTTCTAATAGTTAATTGTACTGAAACCTGACCTAGCAGTTACAGATAATCTTACTAATTCTAATACATATGAGTTCCCCTCCTTCCAGTCAAACGAACAGCGTTCATCAATAGAATTTACATTCTAACTAAATTTAATGTATATCGCTTCCTATTCTCTCGTCTCAAGACACTTTACGACTCACAAACTGTGTTTTAATTCGTTTTCCCTCCATTATCGCCATTAATGCTTAATTCTTGGCTTACTTGGAGACGTTCCTTCTGATATGTCACCAGGCGCTTGGATAAATAATCTACTTTATTGGTCATACTTCAAAATAAATGGAGCTATGAAACATTCCAACACAGTACTATTCTCACAGTTTGAGGACCTAGTTAGGGCACAAGATCACTCAGCAAGTTTCCGTCTTCAGCGTACACCACTTTTACGGCCCAAAAGAACAGGAAAATAACTTAAACATAAAACAGAACAGGGTGGACGAATAAAGTTCTGAATCTGATATTAAATGTTATTAAATAAGTAATGAATAAAATTATTTTTCAGTGATTTCTACAATTTAAAGGAAAGGTGTATCAGTGATACGACACGAAAATAATAAAATTTAAACCTAAGTAATTGCTTGTTGCTATTTAAGTAATATCAGAGTCTTGTTTTTTTGTCGCCAATTTTCGAGATCCCTGCACATTTTTATGGCTTAATTTGGCAAAGGGGGCTTCTGCACGGAGGAAGAAGCTACTGGCTGGGGTGGAGCAGGTGCGGCACGCCTGTCGTAGGAGACGTAGAAGGGCGTGAAGCCAACAGTTGGGGCTCCGGGGGCTGAGGGCTGGGAATTCTCCTGCTCCATAACATCGTAGGGCGCCACCTTGCTTCCTGCAGCGCCTTCTGCTGCTACTGCTTGCTGGTACGTGGGGGGTGCTGGAGAAAAATGAAGCCGATAAATAAAGCAGAAAAATTCGATGAATGAAAGAAAATTGCAAATAATTGTCTGCAAGCTTAACACGTTGCTTGCGAAACTACACATCGCTGGGGCTGCTATCGCTTGCTGGTACGTGGCAGACGCTGATGAAAAATGATGCAGAAAAATGTGACGATTGAAAGAAAACTGCAAAAAATGTCTGGAAACTTTACGGGTTGCTTGCGAAACGACCCATCTATGGGTCGTTTGAAAGTATTGGACAATCTTTTAAAGTTAGTGGTATTTAATGTACCCAGTTAATGTTTGACATTTATAAAATTTTTAACAACTTTTGACCTTGAATTTGAATTGAATATTGAACTTCAGTTTAACCCATCGCTGTTAACGTGTTTAACATGAACTCAGCGTTTGGCTCCAATTGATGAAGATACCCGACACTGACGAGTTTTTATACTTCGCATATTATGGGACAACGTTTTGGACATAACTCTTAAACTTACACTAAATTTGTTGTTAGTAAACAGAACGACGCATAGTAAAGCATCATGCTCAGAATTATTAGCAACTATGATGCATGGTAACATACCGTTTGAGTGCGAAAAATTTTTGTATGGTTGTAAATACTAACTTTTAGAACTACTGATTTTCTTGTGAATGTCATGTTTTCAAAATACTTGAAACCAAAGAAAATTCGAAATTTTGACAAAAAATTACGTTTAAACTGACTGCTTCAAAAACGCGAAAGTAAACAGAAAAACTTCCCGCCTGATATAACTGATAAGCAAATCAGGAAACGAAATTCTTTTCGCTGTTATGAAATTCTGTAACTTCATACCTAACAACATTTGAAATGCCACCGCCTATTTATCATTCAGGAGCACGCTTGAAATTTACATGACCTCAAATTATAAGAAAAAAATGTAATAAATAGATATGAGCCCGGAATTACTGATACGCAAATCATTAAACGACTTTTCTTTCGCTGTCGTAAAATTTTATAACTGTAAGTGCCAGGGTAGATAAACCAGGGTGGAGCTGAGTCGTTTTACTGTCACCTCGTGGTTGGTACAGACAACGCGGGTTAATAGAGACGAAATGCGGCGATTAAAGGCCCGCACCAGTATTTATAAGAGAACATTGCTGATTCAGCGTGCGCATTGCGGACACCCGAATTGAGGACAACAGGAATTGAGGACAGGCAGCGTACTGAGAAACACACATACGAACATACATGCCCACACATAACTCAATACTTAACAAAATTTGAGATACCACCGCATTTTCAGCATTCAGAGGCACGCTTGAAACTTACAAGACCTCAAATTATTATAAAAATATGCAATAAATATATAGAGATGAAAATAATAGGGAAAGCGAATCACGAAAAATCAAACAAATTAACGTATCAAATCGAACAGTCACGCATCGCGCCCACTCACGTATGTTGGGGTACTGCTCCAGGCCGGGGAAGGATGCCCACCCAGAGGTTTCTCCCCCTGTTCCCCCAAGAGGAGCGTAAGCAGGAGGAGCAGAGGGGGCCATCATCCCGGAGACCGTGGGGAAGGACTCCACGGTGGGAATGGTCCCCAAATTGATTGGGAATCTCATCATGAGGTCTTTATTCGCTCCTTTGATGTTCACGATGAACTGCACGCCGACAAATTATTCACACTTTAATTTTATTTTCTTGTTTTCAAGCTGATAAAAATATGCAAATGACAATATGAGCAAAATAATTTTGCATTGAGGTTGATAGCAGTTTTATTTTGACATTTATGTAATTTTTTCAAAAAATTACCATGATTTTCGTGCGTGTTTCTACTTGGGAAAATATTATACAAAAATGTAATAGCACGGGACAATCTCTGGGATGTGTTCTGAACACAAATTTTATGCTGAAACTTGGAATTGAAAGGAAGAGAGAACGAGCAGTTCATGATGTGAAGAGAACTTGACGAAGAGAAAAAAATTCCCCTTGAGGAATCGAGGGTAATATTCCAGTGATGTGATGCTCAATTTTAGAATTTAGCGCTTCAAAATGATTTCTAAACTTGAAAATCATGGTGTGGGAATTTTGTCGATATACTAACCCGGATATATGAGAACATAAGTGAACGTTGCACAACTTACGTCAACGGGATTATGCTTCTCGACGATAGTTCAAACTTTCAATAAACAAACAACGGCATCTACGGATGCTTTATTTCCAATTTCAAGCCTGATGCATATCACCTTGTACATTGGATTTTCAAATGCCTTATAACTAACACCAGGATGCCATGACGCTTTCCCCCGGTCAAGACCGATACCCATTTCAGACACCTGGGTAGAGTGGGGTATTGTGCTTAGAATTTTTCCCCTACACCCAACAGAGAAAATCACCCCCAACGCCGGGACTCGAACCCTTGTTTGCCCGCACGGAGGCAGGTCCTAAAGCCACACGGCTATGACGAGCATAAAGGAAACTTCATAACAACGACTACAAGATGGTTCAGTTAATTGAATTGAACTAACATGCTCTGGGTCACATGTGTAAATGGTTGTCGATTAACCAATGAGATTGTCGGTTTAAGAGTTGAAATCAGTTGATCAGGTTGGATAGAGTTTAAAAAAGCTTACTAACACCTTTGAGACAAATTTAATTGAATAATAAATTATTACTGCTATCATTCTTTTGACCAACCAAATTCTTGATATTTTAAATTATCAGTGTCAAACATTTATTACGATCAAACATTGAATAATGTCAGTAAATGCTCCATTGCTCTACTCAGGTTCCTGAAGTTCTCAAATGAAGTTCACCTGAAGTTCGTAGCACACGTCGATAATGTTGCAACCGGGAAGCGGTGATGGTGGCAGCGGTGGGATCATGAGGGTGTCATTCTCCCACATGCTCTCCTCCCTCTTTGCAATCGGCCCCTTAGTGATCTTCGTCAGAGTGTGTTGCTCCGTGATCATTTTACCAGTCGCCTTGTAAGTGACCACCTGCAAAAGGCAGTACGGACAAGCGTGGTGGGTCCAACTGTGAGATGCAAATTATCACTCGATTCACCTATTTTAAACGCGTCAATAAACTCGTACATTGCTACATAAATTTTTTATTATATTATTTCTGTTGGTATACTTATGTAAATGGCCCATTTGTGCCACTATTCTATTTTTGCTTCAAGCTACACTTTGATTTTATCTCTCTAAATTGTTATTTGTTATTTGAAAATATTTTATTTCAATGTAGTGATTTATGACTTGAAAGAGAACCTAGAAGAGAGGATACACGCATGTTGCTGCTAAAATTGGCAATACACTGAGCTTTTCTAGCGTCATCACCATAAACTTCTCCGTAGCCATTTTGTGGTGACGCAGCCAAAGAATTACACACCAACCACAACGTTCGAACGAGTAATGTGGTCCGTCGTGTATCTCGTCTTATCTGCGTCACTGGTGAAAGATTGCAAATAAGTTCGTGGTGAGGGCGTCGAAACAGCCCAGTATATCGCATGCATCAAACTCAAGTTTCATTCATCAAACTCAAGTATAGCCAAAGTACATTTTCCCCTACTCAGTGATTAATTACAATTGTTTTACATCAATATACCACTCGTGCGCATTGTGCAATGTACATGAAGGTTTACGTCATTACGGGATAATACATAGGTCTGCCATGCGAAATAGCAGTTTCCAGTTGACACGAATTTGCTCCGTGCAGACAGTTGTAAATCATCATAATCGTCAATCAACATAGACATATAGAATAATAAAAAACATGAATAACCCCAGTAAAACGTGAAAGTCCTTAAATCATTATATATTACTCTGATTTTCCTTTTGCAGTAGATTAATTTCTTAATTGTCGCTGCTGCATGGAACGGTGCTGATAAAATCTTCAGGAACAAACTACAATGCAACATACACGGTTCCAAAAAAAACACCCTATTCTCACCATAATGAGCTTAGCCTTTGTGCCGGAAATTGCGGTCTCAGTTTTGTTATTGATTTCCGCATTGATGGAGATGGGCTCCCCAGGGGCGTAGCCTGACTTGTCGAGCCTCACAGAAAGGCTGAGGGGACCGCTCTTGCAGCACCAGCAGCAGAGGTTGTGAGTCGTTTGCTGCATCTGGGGCTCCTGGGACCAGCGGCATTTGTGTAAGTTTGAAGCTTTTTTAATGAAATGAAGTATTAATGAATGTCTTTTAATGAAATCTACGGCAGAACTGATTTTTCAATTTTGTCAGAGGGGCTTGGCCATGAGGTACGGCAGACGTCATTAGTTCATAATATGAACTTAGATCAAATGCCATCTGTAAGATTTGCTTATCAGCCTCTAATATACATTTCCGGGGTTCGCTCTGAGCTGGTCAATTGCATTGTCAATACGGTAACAAGTTAAATATTCTAGCAATACAAAATACGAAGTTTCCAGGATTATGAATGCTGAAGACATAGAAAAATGAACAATTTTTGAGAAACCATAAAATTCTACCCAATTCTTCCCGTTCGATTCTTACTCCTTACTTGACTCGTTTTGCTGGGCAAGAATAGAACTGAATTTGTTAGACGATGCAGAGTAAATATTCATTTATAGTGGCTTATAACTAAGAACGCAGTCACGATGAAAACAAAAGAATCTTTCTTAAAAAATAAATTTCACCATGTAAATTAGATCAAATTATTATTTCAGTTGATTGAATTCGACTCTATCTGAACAGAATTTCCGACCTTTAACAAATTTGAACAGATTATTTACATATAGGTCATAGTATTCATGCAAAAAAATAGGAGGAAGAATAATTCTCTATTGTTTTCATAAATGAGGTTTTTTGATCCGAGCGTACACCTCGCCCCACTTCGCTGATGTATTTCGAAACTTTCCAATTAACACACATGTACACGTTAGAACATTTGGAGCAAATAATGGATAAGGAGTACATACAGGAATATAAATATTGAGATGATGAGTATATAGTTATTCTTCTACACTTGTCACTAATTAACTTAATTATGCATGCAAATATTTTTCGATGGTGTGGCTGGAAACAGTCTCGTGGTGTATTACGCTATCAATATTCGCTGGCAGTGTGCCGCTAACTCAGTTCAGCTTTTGGACCATATCTGCCCACAGCGCACACCTAAAACAGATAAAACAGAACATGACAGGATGAATGAGCCAAGGATTCTATGAACCACCACGATGTGATGACCGTGGGTTTCGTAGTGAAAGTTCAGCACGTAGTATTCAGCAATCAGAATCGTTTGCCTGTTGGATTAAGAACAGATACAATACTGACGATGAAGTCTACAATTCAGTTTTAAACAATTTAAACAATTTAAACAATTTATTTACCACAGGTGATACAGAGGTAGAATTTTTCTTAAGTCTAGTACAATGGTCAAATTTGAGTATAGCTACCTGTGGGCCCGAACAAGTTCAGCGACTTCTAGGGCATCCTACCAGCGTTCTAGGGCATCCTACCAACTCAACTTTTGAACTCAAACAATGGTTTTGAACTCAACCATTGTAAAAACAGCCACGTGTGCCACTGAAATAGGAAACAGAACAAACGTATGAACCTAACAAGCTTCACAAGAAGAAAAATGATTTTTTTTCGATGGCTGGACTAAACAAAGATGCTGTCGACGTATATAGACCATGTTCAAGTTCAGCATTGCCTGTATATACAGAGTGCGTGCACTGAAGCAAAACAAACAAACAAACACGAGTATTGCCTTCTGTTTTAAGCAACATTTTTGTATTTGTGAATAGCTTTCGATATAATGAATACCAGAATGAAAATAGTGGACATAAATGGCTACATAAATATCCAAGCCTCGCTATTTCAGCCACGATTGCTGCCATTTGAAAAATGTGATCGTGAGCTTAACGTAGCGTTCGACCCACATGTGATTTGAAAAACTAAACGTTTTTTTTCTGTGTTTCAAATCATGCTGTTCTTTTATAAAATTCATCGTAAATTTGAGGAAAACATCAACTGAACAATTAACGGGAAATGTAGTAATTTTATTTACTAATGGTTGATTGAGATCATTACTCAGTCCCCGAGGGTTGTGTGCTCTGATAGCATCGAGAGGCAACGCTATCGCCTACTGGCTGACTCACTGATAACGTTAAGGATATTATATATATGCAACATAAATAACTAATGATCATAATTTAATATAAAACTTAGCAAGTGTTCTGAACTTATGACACACTGAGAACGTTAAGGATATTATATATGCAACATAAATAACTAATGATCATAATTTAATATAAAAATTAGCAAGTGTTCTGAACTTATGACACACTGAGAACGTTAAGGATATTATATATGTAACATAAATAACTAATGATCATAACTTAATGTAAAAATTGCCAAGTGTACTGACAGACTTATAACGTTAAAGATTTTATATCATCGAATATGAATAACAAATGATTATAATTTAATGTGAGAATTGGTAAGTGAACATAATATTATATATTCTGTAATCTGCAAGTACGTAACGAAAAAAAAGAACTTCTTTCTCAAGAACGTATAAAATGTACAGCAGGTTTAAGGTATATCAATTGATTTGTCATTTGATTAAGCATCATCACTGTCTAATAATTTTATAATTATAATAATTTATTTATAATTTATTTATAATTTATTTATAATCATATATTATAATGCCAAACAATTAAACGATTTTCATAATTTTCAACAGTTAACCTTTAATGTTTTTTCTTGGCTTAAGATATTAACTTTTCAATACATCAGCAGAAAATGTCTTAATATAGACCTAAAAACTAATTCCATCCTCATTAAAATAAAGCGTCAATACAATATTGGAGATGACCTGATCACAAACGCATTAAATCGTGTCTAGCTTTAAATAACAGTGAATATTCCGCTGGAAAATTTGCTTCCGATGTTGTATAAAATATCGTGTTGGTTGACTTTCAAGATACACATCGCTCTGTTGTATGAGTGTTGATTACTTTACGCTACGTAGCGACTGTAGTTTATGTTCCTCTAGTTGATACTAGTGTGCTGCTCCCCATTGGTTTTTTAATGTATGAAATTAAATTATTATTAAGACAATGGAGCACATCCATGTGGTTCAACTGTTGAATCGAATCCATCGTTTCTTTCAAAAAGATGCTTAGCATTCTTGGTCTCATTGTTCATAACTAAATACTACTAATAAATAGAAGTTCCGATGAAACTTACCATGAATGTTGGTTCAGAGCTCAAGTTATATACCCAGGTATAAAGAGTTTTAGGAAATTCATTATTTCAACACTAATAAACGTCGTTTTAAAGGTTTTATGAAAAAACTTGCTCAATAATGAGTTATATTACAATAAAGTATCATTGGTTAAGCAAATAAAGAATCGGTCCAACAACTTCTTGAACTTTCTGTCGTTCTAGTTTTAAACTTCACGATGAAGGTTGATGAAAACTAATTACACGAGTAATTTTAAGTAAACACCACAGCCTCAAGTTCATTGATTGAGATATATCAAATATATTCGTGATTAAAATGTTCCGTCACCCCCTTTTCTGAAATTGAGTGTATCAGTGCTACAGACTCGCTCTGAGCGTAGGATCGTAGCTGTAACAAACTTAAAATTGGGACTACTATAATCACATTACATACAAGAATTGGGTAATTATCCGTACGATAATTCTGGATCCATCATTAGTACACTAGCAGGTTGCAACATGCAGACATTGAAACACACTTCACAAGCTCTGATGGTCTGAACTTACTGAATATTTTAACACTTTGACTGCGACGTGAGCCATATATGGTCGCTGAGGGAGGTTTCGTAATGCTGCTGACAAACCAATAGTTGCAAACTTAATTAATAAAAATATAATCAAAACTAAATGACAAGATGATCCAGTTAACGTTTGGTATTTTCAACGTTGCTTACTACAATTGAGTTTAAATTTGAATTGAGTGTTAAATTTCAGCTTTACTTGCCGCAGTCATAGCGTTAAGCGGCCCATAGAGGATCAATTTTATTGTCACTATAATTGACAATGATGAATATTGACAATTTAATTGATCGTCTGTGGGCTTGATTGACGACCGTTAATTAATTGACAGTGGGCAAAAAAATTTCATCAATATATTGAGTCAATTTAATTGTCAATATCATTGACTCAATACATTGACGAATTTTTTTTTGCCCACTAAGTCAATTAATTGACGGTCGTCAATCAAGCCCACAGACGATCAATTAAATTGTCAATATTCATCATTGTCAATTATATTGACAATAAAATTGATCATCTATGCATGGGCCGCTTTAGTATATGTACATGCAACTCTTACCCTAGAGCTCGGGTTGTGATTGAGGTCAACTACGGCGTTGACGCTGAACGGCTGCACGACTTTGATGTCTTTGAACGCGAGCGGCGAGTTGAGTTTGATGGTGAGTTGGTGCACGACCTGGCCATGCTTGCCCACAAAAGAAGCGGGGCTGTTCAGCGGCAGCACGAACGTGAACGGGAACTCTGCGGCGCCCGACGGAATCTCCTGGGATGGGTCTGGCCCACGGTAGAAGAAACAAGGTAGGGTCAAACCAGTCTCTATTTTCGTCGCTCGTGTGGAAATGATGACGTCACGAACGAACCAATACCAGCGCTCATATTGCATCTGGCGACACTGCTAGCCCCGAATTTGGTGCCACTATTGACCTAACGACATGTCGCAATGGTGACTTCATAAAGTTTGTTTGAAATAAAGCCGTTCAATTGGCTAGCCAAACATAGATAAGGTAAAATTGACCACAGGTATCCTTAATAAATTTTTCGTTTGTTCAATATAACTCAAATGTGAAATAAACATTACAGCTCCTTTACACCAATTATATAATTACTAAAGCTCGTTAAAATTTACAGAAGGTTCATGCACGCCCTGAAAGTTCGGGAGTAATATCCGGAGTTTTTTCACTATCAGCATGATTTTATACATTGAAATGTGCCTCTCAGTAAACATTACATTATGTCTCTGAGTCAACGGAAATAATGAGAAATGAACTAACCAGCCCAGAGCTGCTGCTGTCCTTCATAGTAGGTTTCCTGAGCTGCGTAAACTCGCTGACGGCGGTGTTTCCTTCCGTGTGTCCAGGCTGCCTCACTCCACGATACGCTCGCGAAGCCATTGAAGTTGATCGACAGACCTGCCAACGACCGAAACTCGTGTAATTTCCAGTTAAAGCTACTAGGTTTCAATGTATATCGGAAAGAAAATTGGTGCAATAAATTTGATGAAGTATTTGATAAAAGTGAACCTGTTCATCAATTTAATTAACCATCAATCAAAACAACAAGAAATGGAAATATTGCATGGGTCAAACCTCTTAATTGTGTCGATTTCGAATACATCGTAAATGATGAGTAAATTAAATGAATCAGATTGTCAACGTTGGTTTAAGATACTCAGAAAACACCAAAGTAGAAAGAACCTCTGAATGAAACTTGACTTTGATTTGCCTACCCTCATTAGAGTGATTTAGTGGTTTATAGTTTGTGAGTTGTTTCTGTAGGGATTGAAGCTCGGCACCTCAACCTAGTAATCAAATTTTTTACAGTTGATTTGCATCAAATTTGGAGTTTTAATTCTATGAGGATGATACTGAAATATTTCGCTTGCTCTTAGTTAAATTCAACTTTCGTTGTCAGTTGCAACAGCAAAACTGTGCTTTGCGCTCGAAGCTCTTTAGACTGGTGGCAGTTGCTTCAAAAACAGACTCAGAATAAAGTGTTTCGCTATTATTTCGCAGGTGGAGCAGACAAAAGATTTCGCTTATCATTTCATTGATTCATTCCCAACAGAACATGTGAAGCCAGAGGATTAAGAAACATCCAATAAGTAAGTAACATGAATTAAATAGGTAATGTTACAGCTGATTATTTGTGGTTGACTAGAAGTGCAAAATAGCTTTGTACAGACACGAATGAATCCATGTTCATTAGGCATAACGTTCACGGTCATTATAATGTAAATTGGAAATTTATTTATAAAAAACTTTCATGAGCGCAAATAACTTGGAACATGCACTATATCGTAGCCTTATATCTGCTCGAAGTTTCTGCTCACTTGGGTCACTGGAAAAAAATTCCCTAGCTAAGAAATTTGTATTCTTAAACTTGCAAAACAAATTTTTCTAAATATTTTTAAAACCATTCTCATACCAGAAGAAAATTGTTAGAAAAACTTACTTCTACACTTGATTTTCTTTTTAGATTCCACTTTAACGATTCCGTTGATGTTCTGCCCAGGGAAGTATACCATGGCAGACACCTCCATCATCAGGCTGATCTTGGGAGCCATCCTCGCGAAGCTTTATCTTAGGAAAAAAAAGAAAGATAAATAGAAGGAAAGAAAGATAGAAATAAATAAAAAAACCTGTTTATTTCAACAAAATTTATACCTGAATTCTATTATACAGCTTATTGGAATTTATAAATGCGTTAATATAAAGATCCCTACTTGATAGCCTATCCATACGAGGTGTACAACAGCAGTGTCAGGGGTTTATTATTTTATTGAGAGAAAAATTATCTACGGATTAAATGATCTTTTGAGACGTGTTGAGACCTAAAACCAATTAAATGTTTTCAGTGCTGGCTGTTATCTCGCCTTTCAAGGCTTCGTTTCCTCGTCTTAACTCGAAATAAGATAATAAAATGAACTTCTGTTCTGAGGGTCTATGCATTTCCATTCTTGATGCAATGAACCAAATATGAACCAATATGATGAAAACATGAACCAAATTCCCAGGTCATCTATAGTTTGCCCGAATCAAGGTAATACGTAAAATTATGTAGAAGTTAATTTCGTTAACTATTTTGGAGTGGGATAAATGATCCTTCTCAATCGTGTTCATCTGACAAACATATATAGAGCCACTCATAAGTATGCTCACATATCGTCAAATGCAATTTTCATCTCAATGTTACTAGTGGAGACGGCTCAGTTTATGCTGTTTTTTCCAACTCAATAAACTGACTAAGATCATTTTAGGTAAAAAAAACTGCCTAGCTGAAACCTGCTAGTGCATTTCTCAGCGTAAATTAATTATTTTATTTCTAACACAGGCATCGACAATCTAAATACAATTCTTCCCGAAACTAGTGCAATTTTAACGAAGTTGAATCCTTTTCTTATCATGTTTGTGCATCGAAATAATATCGATTCTATCGTATTAGTCTACAATACAGAGTGTTCGCTGACGAAAGTATAAACGTTGAAAACCATTAAAAATTTTAAAGGAACGACTTCTTCATCAATAAGCTAAAATGCAATAATTTATCGTTTTTAAGATTCCGAATTTCACAGTGTGCTGGTCCAACTATGTTGTGGGCAATCTCCAGTCTTGGATGGTGGAAACTCGTTTGATTTCGCCTTTTATACATAATTTAAATTACATAAAGAGTTTAAAACGTCGTCCCTTCACGTCAATTACGATTCAGTACCTACATAGAAGCGATTCCCAAACTCAATAAAACACTCATAAATCGTCTGCAACTAGTCCAGCAG
Organism: Morinoia aosen; assembly: GCA_030386875.1. NCBI lineage: Eukaryota > Metazoa > Arthropoda > Malacostraca > Amphipoda > Talitridae > Morinoia > Morinoia aosen. Next base: position 17,866,370 of record CM059559.1, read on the forward strand.
CGTCAATTATTTAACGTTTCAAAAGGATCCATTTCTGTCATTGTCGAAGCTATTTTACACTTTTCACTATAATACAGCAGATGACTCTTAAAACAAGCAATTTTTGCTATAATGTGTCAATGTAAGATAACACTGAAAGTTAGCTTTTCCCCTAGAAAACTACAACCATGACGATTCGATACCTCGAAACAAAGAATGTTTGGACTTTTACTTAATGATGTTAAAGTTGTTCTTTCCGGCCTTTATAGCTACTCTCGAAGTGAGTATTCTACCATTAGTTTTCGAGCACCCTTTATATCTTGAACCAAGTGATAAGCAGTGATTTGCGACTATATTTTTGCGACTGACATCATTCCACTCGTTAATGATTCGCGCATTTCGAGCTCAGCATGACCTTGAATGAGTGACCCATGAGCGCTACCACATAGCGCAAAATGTCTGCAAATTCGCTGTCATCTCGGCTGAGAAGGCTACAAATCAACGAACAATTCGGTATTTAACCCTATAACGACCTCCGTCCAATCTGAAGAACATTAAGAAAAACACACTCACATCGTTCTTACATTATAAATCCTTCTATGAAAAGTTCACACCTTACTGGGGTGCATGAATTATAATTTAAGGGAAACTACCGTGATATTTCGATCAAGATCAAAACAATTTAGACGTTATAGGGTTAAAACTTTTGTTCGTCAACTTGACCACATTCAAGGACAACGAACGACTTCAACCACAAGACTACTCGTCTACTGAACATGCACAATCTCCCTCAGCTATTCGTTTGTTCAGTATTTGAGATAAGATTTGCTATCAGCGGTTGCATGGCGTGACGTACCGCGTATAGCAGATATCATGACGTCAAGTTCTGAATATGTGTTTAGTCTGAGATGAATAATGCTCACTATAATGATTAAATGACTTTATCATCTTGCGTGAGGAATTCATACATGTGTCACTCATCACTCATATTAACAAACCAAACTTTTTATCTCACACTGGAGCACAATAGGCCCCTTGCTATCGCTACAATGGCCACTGGTGTTGTTCTTTGGCAAAACGTCCATTTGTATTGTTCTCGTTGTAGGTTAAGCTGTATTTTATGGAGAATCAAGTAGTTTTTTGCAGTTACGGGACCACAAAGAAAGATCTGTAATGAAAGAGAGATGAGGGGGCCTTCGTCAGAAAACCAGCCGTTATTTTACATTTTTTACTCTGGATGTATTTTGTGGAGAAATGCGTAGTGTTATGCACTTAAAGGAACTACAAAGAAATATCTGCGATGAGAGAGAGCAAGAGTCGACTTGTGCTCCCCACATAAAAAGATGTTATTTTACACCTTTACTATTGCAATAACATTTGTCAGGGCATAAGAGACAAGATTGCATCCATATCGCTTAAAAAAATGTAGGTGTAATTAAAATAATTTAAAAACCTTCAAACATCAGAAATTTTATTTCTTAAATCTGCTATTAAAAGATATATAAGTAAGCCAACTAGAAAAGTAGTCTTTCATTATTTTAACGCCAAGTTTTGTTGCTGCAGTGGCAGAACGAAGATAAAGGGTTCACTTTATTTAAACCATAATTTACAAAAAATTCGTCCGGAAACATGAAGTAAAAAATTGTTTAAATCCCATGTAAACAAAGTCCCGCCATCTCGGTTATATATAATTTTATTACACCTCATGACCTTAAATTCTCATTTGCCCAACTAATAATTGATTTTCATAAATTGGAATTTTTGAGGAATTTGTTTAAACAATTTAAAATTTGTTTAAAACAATTCCAATTAAGATGACACTCAGAACATCTTTGATTATTTAAATTATTATAATTGTCTCCCTGTATGCTGTGGATATCTTCTGGGGTCATTGGGCAACCAAAAGATTGAAAAATATTTGTCCACAAAAATACACGTATGTGTCCATTCAGAAATCGATGCTCAGTCGAGACCAAACTTGGAGCAATTCGTGAATTTTAAAAAGGAAAATAGGACGCCACTTGAATACGTTATTATTTGCTTTTAACTGGAGCTCTGATCTGTTCGACCGCCATTCTAAAGAAACTTAAGCTTTGGTTTTAGGCAGGCAGAGTTGCTTTCTATGCGACTTCGGAAAATGGAGACATTGTTTAATTATTTGCATAAGTGTAGGAAGAAGCGCTACGGGCAGAGCTTTCCTTCGAACGTGTTGTGTGTGTAACAAAAAATCCAAACACCTTGCGGTAGAAAAATGAAATAAACAAAATAAGAATGAAATTTAATAATTTATTCATAACAAGGTAAATCTACTGTAACATTTGTATCGTAAAAACACTGATGTGAAAAGCACTTTGTACATGTGTGCTTGAAATACGAACATTTTGTGCTGCTATTTTCCTGTACACAGTGTCATCTTCTAATTTCAAGGTCAAACATCTCAAATGATGAATGCAAATAAAAAAGTTTTGCCACAAAGGCGATAAAAGTTTTATTTTATAATCCATTTTCAGAGTTCCTCTAGATTAATTTCCCGCATCATACGGTAAATTCAATTCTATATAAAATTACAATTAAACACATTAAAATTTTCTGAAATTCATTTTCATAGCGTGAAACATGGGCAGGAAAATACGAATTTTCCAGCCATACAAGCATTTCTGGTAATTCAATGAATGAAACTGTTATAACACAGCAGATTTTAAACGTTTTTCCATATCAAAAAACTTAAAATATCATTGCCATACACTTATAGTTATTTATTTATGCATAAAATTCACGGCATTCACGATGACCGTTCTGATATTAGTATTCTGCCTGTGACCTAGCCTATTACCTGTCTGTTACCTGCCTATTACCTGCCTGCTACCTTCCTGTTACCTAGCCTATTACATGCCAGTTACCTGTCTTTTACCTGCCTGTTACCTGCCTGCTGCCTGCCTGTTACTTGGCTGTTGCCTAGCCTATTACCTGCCTGCTATCTGCTTGTTACCTGCCTGTTACCTGCCTATTACCTGCCTGTTAACTAACCTGTTACCTGTCTGTTACCTGCCTATTACCTGCCTGTTACCTGCTTATTACCTGCCAGCTACCTGCTTATTACCTGCCTGCTACCTAACCTATTGCCTGCTAGCTACCTGGCTGCAGGGGGTTGAGAACTGATGGCTATTCTAGTATCTTCAGACTCCATGAGCTTAACGGTTATTTTATCACACAATGCAGGTATGGCAGAAAATAGTGGATTCCAGATAACACTGGCGACCAACATCCGCTGTTTTCATTTCCTCTACAGCTGGGATTCATCATTTCTTACGTTCGTGAGTATATTTTGACAACATTATATAGGTATTTAGTTTCACCTATTAATCCAATTGTGTTTTAAACATTTTAATTAGCGTTTTACAACAATCCTTATCATAATTATTACCCCGGTATGCTTTTTTGTGCCAGTATTATTAGTGTAGAAAACATCATAAATTCATGTTTGTGGTAAAATATTTTATCTTCTCCGAGCTCATTGATTGATCTACTAGTGGATACGTAGGAGTGAAAAGTTAGTTCCGAATATCGAGCGAGGAAAGGAGTAAGGGGGCAGGGGGCGATCTAAGGACCAAAAGATGAAGAGCGAATACAGTCTTTCATTTTAGATAACATTTTTCAAGATCACTTTTTAAATTTTTGTCTAAGTGGGTGATACCAGGAAAATCGACTTCGTTTTACAAAGGTTAGCTTCCCATTGTTGTAAATATCGTATATCACAACTTTTTTGGTATTTTTTTACAAATGACGATATGAAGAAATTTCTCAATACCAAACCGTATTAACATAAGAGCTAATGAATTTGTGTTTTTTTGCATATCAATTATTTAATATTGAAAATCAGGTCCTATTTTGAAAAGAAATATTTTCAACTTCTGCTTTTAGAAAGTGTTTTTGCGCGGTGCAGACGCATTTTAATAAATCATGTATTTTAGTTCAACGGCTCAACGGTTGTTTGTCTCAAAGTATTCTCCAACGTTATCAATCTGTTTTTAATATCAGCATTATCATCCACTAATTTCTGTGATAGCTTGTTCTACTTTTCTATTTCTTCCGCATTTATAATCGTTTCTCTATCTTATTGATGAAGATTATCTCTAAACGTTTCAATACATGTACTTATATAGTTGAATACTTTCTTCGAATTAAATCTAACTTTAAATTATGTATCCCATGTTCTTCCAATCTCTTAATTTCATTTTTGAAGAACTTTACGCGTTCTAAAGTAACCTTCCGAATTACATCTATTTTTTCCTTATTTCTACTGTGTTCATCGAGATTTTGCGTAATTCTATTGAGTTTTTCCTGAAGACCTGTGGTATTCTCATCTAGAGATGCTTGAAAGTGAGTTAGTAGTATTGGGAAAAATAGGGAGTACTTAGCCTTCATCTAACCTATGAACACATTTGGGCGCCATGCACTATTGACGTTAGGAAGTCTAGACAGGAACGAGCTGTGATGGTGGGTCCTCACGAGCCCAGTGTTGCCACAAAGATGTCTCTAACTAGTAACTTACGTTTTACACTATGAACCATACGAGACGTAATATAGCCATCTCGGGGGTTGATTATGTTATTGTTAGAAATAGTCAAAATATCATCTCTTAGATATTTTATACACAAAGAGAAAGCTGATAACTTATAATAATTGAAATACTACTCGAGAATCCTTCGAACTTCCACTGAATGGCGTCATAGAACCCATCTTAGATCCTTACCGAGTTACCCTAACAAAAAGGGTAATTTCTAAACTATAAGACGTACAATCTTGAAATTAATACCAAATGAACGGGCGTGACGAGTACAATTTATTTGTGTAATTCAAAAAATTTTTACGCCCCTGTGGGGGGCAGGAAGAAGGCCTCTCGTCGCCCGGTAATGGTCGGCCGATTTTCTCTTTGAGGCTCATTTTGAGTGCGTTATAATTCCTGAACTATTGCACCTAAAAACTTGAAATTAGTCTCATTGTAAAGATCGATTTATTCTCCAAGCCTGAGTGTAAAATAAAACTATCATACGCTCCCTGGGGAGGCATGGATAGATGTTTTCCGACCCTATGAATGGTCGGCCGATTTTCTCTTTGAGGCTCATTTTGAGTGCGTCATAATTCCTGAACTATTGCACCTAAAAATTTGAAATGGATATCATTATAAAGATCGATTCATTCTCCAAGCCTGAGTGTAAAATAAAACTGTCATACGCTCCCTGGGGAGGCATGGATAGATGTTTTCCGATCCTCTGAATGGTCGGCCGATTTTCTCTTTGAGGCTCATTTTGAGTGTGTTATAATTCCTGAACTATTGCACCTAAAAACTTGAAATTAGTCTCATTATAAAGATCAATTTATTCTCCAAGCCTGAGTGTAAAATAAAACTATCATAAGCTCCCTGGGGAGGCATGGATAGATGTTTTCCGACCCTCTGAATGGTCGGCCGATTTTCTCTTCGAGGCTCATTTTGAGTGCGTTATAATTCCTGAACTATTGCACCTAAAAATTTGAAATTGATATCATTATAAAGATTGATTCATTCTCCAAGCCTGAGTGTATAATAAAACTGTCATACGCTCCCTGGGGGATGACAGAGAGCAAGGTTTCTCCACCTTCTCCTAGCCTGGTAATCCGCGCTGCCGAAGGCCGCGCTCACCTAAGTTATGAAGTGCTGTTTGAATTCTTGTCCATAGCCTTGTCGTTCCCAACATCGTGGGTCTTCGAATCCCGGAGGTGACGATTTTTTTTTCTCAGTTGTAGAATAATCATTTTCGTGTGTCTTACGTAAACTTTTGTTAGACAATATTATAAGTAGAGCTGTGCAATTGCATAACTTGCATGTATGCTCTCTTAAGAATGTTTTATGCATAGCAAAAAATTATCTTGTGCATGTGCAAAATCTCATATGCAATTAATTACGCATGTACACTATAACAGATATAATATGCTAAGTGCTTTAAACATATGCACAATATCATTGAATATATCCTGTAAGGCGAGTGGTGTAATTTCATTGTCCTGTTTTTACGGGAAAACTGTAAATTTGTTCCTTACTCCAGAAATTTTGTACATTGATGGGACCTCTCGCACAAATACTCACGGTTGCAAGCAACATCACAAGTTTTACCCGGTGCACTGTCGTCAGTACCTGATCCCCAGGTTACCTTTTTGACCTGTTCTTCAGTTGTTAAATATGGTTCATCAATAAAATACAATAGAGGTGTCCGAACTGAATTTAATGAAGTTTGAAGTATTTCAGGATTGCACAGTGTGATAGTTTTTGTACATCTAGTGATAGTTTTCTTGTTCTCTTCTACACATAGGCCTACCTATACTTACAAAAGTGTTCAAGTGAAAATACAACTGTGAAATTTGTATAAATTTCCGAAACATATGCATTTAGGGAAGTAATAATAAATACCTCTGTTGTGCTCTGCCTGTTCATTAAAAAATAAGAAAGAACTTACCAAACCAACTTTCGGTGCTCGCATGACCAAATTCCCTTCCGTCAAGGTGTCACGGGTTCAAATCCCATCGCTGCGCATGACTTTTTGCATGGCTATCCATCGTTATCACATGCGTTAAGCACTGTTTTACTCTGGAATCCAGTGAATATTTTCATGTTTCTAATATTTTCATGTTTCAGTGAATATTTTCTTGTTTCTTCACTATCAGCAAATGCATGATATTTTAAATATTGCGAGTTGCGGTTGCGATCGCAACTTTTGTTTTTTCAAAGTTCCTGTTGCGCTTGCGTCGCAACTTTTTCTGTGGTGTTGCGGTTGCGCCGCAACTTTGTATAAGTTGCGGGCCCAACACTGACTATGCGTTACGAATATTATGTTTTATTAGTTACTAATATTTCAATGCACTGTCAAAATCACAGTACGCAACAAAAGGAATTGATTTTTCTTCTGCTTTTCTGCCAAAAAATTGTTTGTTTCGACATTTAACATGGGTATTACGATACCGATGTGTAATTATCAACCAAGAATGTTAATATTCAGACATTTTTAAAACCAATGTTAAACATTTCATCTTTTAACTCTATTGTCAATTAACTGGTTTTCTTTTTCATTTTCACTGGGGTAGCGATAATTCTCGTTTGAAGCAACAAGCTGGTGTAATCTGGCTAATGTAATATATAGTTAGTCCATATTAAAGGTTCGGTGCTAAATATTATCAGAGCATTAATCTTCATGACTCTAGGATTTTGTTTCCTTGACCAAAAAATCATATATAAAAACAAAACTAAAGAAAATTGGATAAAAATCGCAATAACGAAAATGACCGTCGCCCTGCTATATCTATTTTCATGAAAATCAAGCTACAGTTTCAGAACAACAACTCCTTCATCCTCGCAGGATTCGCATTAACAAACAACAGACAGACATGGGTACGTGGGAGCAAATACAGGCACCGTAATAAATTTATATCACAACAAGAAATAGGTAAAAAGATTATACGCATGGGTGATTTATGAACCTAATTATGGTTTCTAAATGAACTGCACTTTGCAGGCAAATGAACAAAGATATGCGATGTGAAGTGAAATATTTCCTTCCCATTACATTCTCTAGCTCTTTTGGTTTTTATATGCTCGGGAAGCGGCTTGTATTCACGAGACACTGATGGATGAACTTGCAACTTAGGACATTTGATGTGACTATACAATAAATAAAAATTACGATTCATAATTTTACTACTCTCGCTCATTTGAAGGAATCTCATAAGATAGTTGTAATAGCCGCACGAAATAACCTACGCTTTTGGAGACATCCAAGTTATTATTCTAGGCTAATTGTTTGACGGGTAATAACTTCGGGTCCGTGCAGTCCAGTTGGTTCCCCCCCTTTCATCGTGAAACTTTTGCCTTTTATCAACGAAGGGAAGGGTGTTATAGAGCGGCCTTGAAGGCACTCTATGATATGGGAACGCATTTCCTCCTTCACATATGTGACGAGGCACGGGTTTTCTCCATTTACCACGGACGTCATAAATGCCAGTGAGAATGGACCGCAACTCGCTCCATCCGCTTGGTGTTGTACTCCTAGACACTCTATCAGAATGTGTCTTATGTTCTTCACGTTCGCGTATAAATTTGTCAAGTACTTTATCACATCATAACTGGGATTACCATTCAAAGAGCACAGGTACTGGACGTGCGCTACGCCTTCTTCAGCTTGGCGGTCGCGACACAGTGCGTTAGTCACGACGATCCAATGACTTCCGGTGTCGCTAGATTTTTTGTAACCTTCTTCACGGACCTTTACCGCACATTGCAAATACGAGGTATTTAATATTTGCACAAACAGCTCTGCGTGACAACTCAGCGGCTTCGGTTCGAAAACCGTGAGGGGGGAGTGAACTCTGTATTGTTGGTTCTCCCTGCTAATAAGAGTACAAAAGGGCTCAATCTCGTCACTCGAAAGCCAACTCGTTGGTTTAATGATATTTAGTTTGTTTTTAGTTTCCAGGTTCAAATCTTTGAGCCACCAAATCTTGCTTAATGTACTTCTGTCTTCCGATTCACAAGTCCCGACACATAGGAGGTCTTTTGTATTTGTTTTTTGCTCATGATCCGTATAGGATTCACACTTAATGCTAGATATTTTTCCTTCATTTTGCTTCTCATTAGGAAGCTCGGAGATGAGATCAACTGTAATTATTCCCTGCTGAGTGCTAAGACATGTATCAGAACCTTGTTTTCCTGTAATGCATTTACTTCGATTATCAAGAGAGAATACAGGGGCCAGGTTTTGTACAATGCTTTCGTGTTGCGTGTCATTGGTGAATTTCACTTTTTTTTGTGCAGTCTTTTTTTGGGGAGAAATCGAAAGCGCTCTACTAACACGGATTGTTTGAAGTTTCAAAATTGAATGGACACTTTTCAATTTCTTTTTGATCGTCTTAGTACCCTCTTGGGGTCGACCCTGCAGAATTTGATTGAATTTCTCTCGAGCTTTCTCAGTTACAGATTGTGCCCGAGATCGCTTTCCCCCCCAGCGCTCTTCATACTCGTTTTCGCCTTCTTTCACTTCTTTCACGGCCTTCTTATTGCGTTCCTTGTAATCGAGCGATGCTTCTTTCGCTCTACCCTCCGCTTGTGTCTTCATAGTACGAATGAACTCTGCTAGTGTTTTTCGATTTCCTTGAAGTATATCCTGCTTCACAATTTTATGCCACCCTTCTACTAATCCATTTGTCTTAGTTCCACCATGCACTCCACACCAGAGTGGAGTGAATGGCATGGAAAACGTCAATACGTCCTCCAGCATCTCAGGGGAAAACAAAGGATTAGGGATTGTTCCTTCAATAGTCCTGTTTTTTTTAACGTCTGCCGCGATAGCCACGAATTTCTTACCCACGGCACACTTATCGCGGTATCTCCCGGTGTCTTCTACTATCATTGCGTTAGTAGGCTCGACATCGTCAGGGTCAATGTCGATGGACACATCACGAGTCATGAGACGTTCAATTCCCTCTTCAAGGAAAGGAGTGAGAAGAAGTTCGCTAAGGTTCCTAAAGATTGCGTAGATATGCTGTTTTGAAGGAGCTTGCGCCATATCGGCAAAATACTGGTTTATTATACTGCGTTCCTGAGGCTTCAGTTTTGGGAAGAACTTCTTAGATTTGCCAGCAATTGTCTTCATAAAATGCGCGTGGCAAAGCTTCACCTGTGTATAATTGAGCTCCGCCTGATCGGGAGTCATCCACAGGCGGTCCAGATATGATGGTAGTTCGCCCAATTTCAGGGCAGCAGTGATCGCATGTAAGTATGCGAAACTGTGGTCGACGACAATGCACTTCGGTTTGAAGTCTTTGCCGTTGACTTCTCTATAGTTCTGTACGAGGATTGCGAGCATACCTTCGATGTAGCTTGTAGAACTTTTTTACATACCATAGAGATGGCTGATAATGGCGAATCACCTTTTTTTCTTTGAAAAACTGCTGCATGATAGAGGTATTTGTTCGATTCGTCACCTTGTACGATTCCTCCAGTGGAATCCAAATGGAGAGTGGCATCCGGGGTTCTGGCAAGCTCGCGCAGCTCTTCTTCGGTCTGAAGTATTATTTTCGAGTTGATCGTATCGTATTCTTGGACAAAAGTGGAGATAATTTTTTTGTTGGCCTTGTCAGAGGCTTTCAAGCCTTCGATGGTTAACTCTAAGTCCGACTTGTCATCCTTAGCAAGTTTATTGCGGTTCTTCACCATCTGTCCAAGTTTCCTGGCACGATCGAGGGACGAAATTTTCGTGGTATCCGTACCATTTCCCGTATTGGCAAATTGTTTATAGTAAACACTCGCCGCGCCTTCCAGTAAGACAGCCTGTCCAATGCGTTGTTTTTCCTCAACTTTTGCCTGTCTCTTACTAATTTTATGATTAATATTCGCTTCGTGTGCTTCCAACAAGAACACTGTACATCTTCCCGCTATTTCTTCCTGCCCGTTGAAACAGACAATTTTTTGCTTGAGGCCGCAGAGCGGGTCTTGGCAGCGAACTAGGAAACTGAACAATGGTCGTCCTGCAAGAAGGGAGCTCGGATATAATTTTCTCTTATAAAATGTGCAATCACACTCTTGGTTGAGATTTGCTATACCTTTCAACAGAGCAATGTGCCTTTCATGTCCTCGTTCATAAATATGTGTAATATTGCAACCGTTCAGCGTTAACGTAAACCGCTGTTTCAAATGGTAAATCTGATTTTTCTTTGCTCTCATGAAGCTTTCAAAATTGTCTTCAACGCTTCTTTTTTGCGCTGCTAGCTGCCATTCCATAAAAAAGTTATCTGTCGTACTTTCATAGTTTCGTTCGCATTTTCCGGACAAGTTTTGTTTCTTAACATTGTCGTCGGAGCATTGCGTTTCGGATGCGTTTCCTTCACTATCATCGGGGTCGTCACTCGCAGATTGGCTTCTGCAGAAGTTGACGTTGTCGTCGGAGCATTGCGTTTCGGATGCGTTTCCTTCACTTTCATCGGGGTCGTCACTCGCAGATTGGCTTCTGTAGAAGTTAACGTTGTCGTCGGAGCATTGCGTTTCGGATGCGTTTCCTTCACTTTCATCGGGGTCGTCACTCGCAGATTGGCTTCTGTAGAAGTTAACGTTGTCGTCGGAGCATTGCGTTTCGAATGCGTTTCCTTCACTATCATCGGGGTCGTCACTCGCAGATTGGCTTCTGCAGAAGTTGACGTTGTCGTCGGAGCATTGCGTTTCGGATGCGTTTCCTTCACTTTCATCGGGGTCGTCACTCGCAGATTGGCTTCTGTAGAAGTTAACGTTGTCGTCGGAGCATTGCGTTTCGGATGCGTTTCCTTCACTATCATCGGGGTCGTCACTCGCAGATTGGCTTCTGCAGAAGTTGACGTTGTCGTCGGAGCATTGCGTTTCGGATGCGTTTCCTTCACTATCATCGGGGTCGTCACTCGCAGATTGGCTTCTGCAGAAGTTGACGTTGTCGTCGGAGCATTGCGTTTCGGATGCGTTTCCTCCACTCTCATCGGCGTTGTTGCGTTGACGATTCCAGTCATTACAAAGTGATGTCCCCTGTACCTGCATTGGATGAAATGGGGTTATATTTAAGGGAAAACCCGCTTTGCAGTGGATGGTTATTAGTTTAAAAATATATGTATTTCTCATTTTGGAGCCCATCTTTGGTACAATTGCTAATACTTATTTACATATATAAGTGAGCGATTCTCCAAGCTCAGTAGAGTAAAGCTGGCCACACACTAGCATATCTGATCGGTCAGTTTCTGCCGATTTGATCTGTACAGACCAAATCGTTCAAATATCTGCCAGTGTGGGGGGTGATACAGATAAAGTCTGGCATATCAAATCGCTCATTTTGATCTTCCATCATTTTGGAATTCCTTACCCGCCTGCAGATTTTATCGCCCAGTGTATGGGCAAATGTTACGGTTCTTTCCCTCCACCACAGAACTTGTTGCCTTTGTGAGCATCGTATTTTGCTTTTGTATGAATGGGGCAATAGTGGCATGTATTTCTTGGAATACCTCATTGGACATTCGCAAATAATTTCTAAAATAATCTTGGTTATTTTCTTTTAATTCTTTTAGAAGCGTCATATGAGAAAAATATTTTTTTTAAGCCATTCCTTTGACCAACGCGATCGTTTCCGCTTTCCGGGCTTCTTCATAACACTTAATAGCACACTTAATAACACTTAAATAAGCTTGCTAAAACTTTTTTTTCATATCGTCCATGACTGGTTATCTCACATCCGCCCCCTCAAGGGGATACAATTATTGTATCTATGGGAATTAGCGCTCACAGGGGTACAATGTGAGGGCCTGAGCTTAAGGTTAGGTAGGCTTTCTTTTCGTTAAAATAACATAGGTTTTTGCTTTGTTACGGACCATCTTTTTTCCCGTTCACTGCTGTCCTGTTTTTCAGCACCTACTACTTTCTTCTTCGGCTTTTTCTTGTTTCATGATCTTCTTTCTTAGCTTTCTGTTTCTATGCCCTTTCTGCATAGATTCTGTGTTCCCTTAACTCCAAACTAAATGGTGCTCGCTTCCTTCCTCTCTTTGGACCTCATTTGTTGAGGATAAGGCGGCTTAAACTAACGAATAATATAATTTTATCTATATCACATCCGCCTGCTACCTATGCTGAACACGCACTTGAGTTGCAGTTATAGTCGCTGCAGTTAGTGGCGAGTAGAGCGACAGATTTCATCTGTAGCATTCCATATCTGTTGGTCATGACCGATCAGATATGCTAGTGTGTAGCCAGCTTAAAAGGAACTCACATATGAGGATTTCTCCGTAGCTACTGCTGCTGCTGCTGCAAATTCTGCGTGGAAGAATTCATTCAGAGGGACCGCCCCTGCAGGGGGGTCTGGGAGAGCCTCGCGTTGGCGCTGAAGAGGAAAAGGACAGAACACTAGCAACGTACAGCTTTAAGAACGGTCTTCATTTGTGACTCTTCGGTGTATCAAGCGTAAAGAGAAAGCGAGAGGGAGGGAGACGAAGAGACAGAAGGAGAGAGTGAGGGAGGGGAGAGATAGAGCGAGAGAGCGAAATTGCGGAAGTCATTGTACGATGAAGTGAAAAAATGCTCACGACAAAGTAAAGCATGGTATTCCTCATGCCGGTGACACACTCGGAGTTTCGTTTCCGATCTGATTTGTCTACACGAACGATTCCGGCTCTTGACTCAGACTGCACATCTTCATAATTTTGGGACTTCAACTCTACCTACTCACAATTTATAGGATGACTATTTTATTTCTCAATATTTGTAGGTATTGCAATGTGTACATATGTTTGCCCCATTCTTATTTTTAACGACTTTTAAATAAGCAACAGAATTTAACAAATGAAGTTCTAATATAACGAGTGCATAGGACCCGTCGAAAATTCTTATACAATAGAATACTGTGTCCTTAAATAATTTCAGAAATAGATTTAGGTTTTCCTGTGCATATTTTCCCCTATCTTATTACAATGGAAATTTCATTGAATAAATAAAATTGGTAAGTACGTCTTGCTAGGTCTTTCTCCCTTTCACGCTCGTTAAAGATGTTTAATGATTGTTTCTGTTATATAGCGAATGATCATGATATTGTTCTACATCGGTATTGTCTCAATACTGATATTGTTGACCTGACAACATTTAGAAATCTTCATTACAACGAACTAATTAATTGTATAATGCCGAGAAAGATATACCATTTAAACTTTTAAAATCGTAAGAAAATAATTACAAAAATCTTCAATTCAGCGTATTCTTCATTAGAAAGTGGGCATCGATCATAATAAAAAGTTAAACATGGAAATAAATGGTGAAATAGAAAACTATACCTCTTGGAGAACCAATCAATACTCAACGAATAACGTTAGAAATGAGCAAAAATTTCAATTAATAATACATGTTACCTTGACCAAAATTCAAGAAAGTAAACAAAATGAAATCAATTGGGAGTACATAAGTATTGCATATTGTTGGAAAAATCAACTAATATTACAGTTATTAACATCAGAATAAGCTAATCGAATTTTTATCATTAACACTGATAATATAATCTGAAAACGACAGAAGTCTTGATGTATCTGGCCATAGCTTCAGGTGTTGGCAAGGACTATTAATTATTTAGCAATACTTCGAAGCAAAGAAATACAAACTGGAAGAAATCATATGGAACCACTGGTATGCTTACACTTTACTTTGTGATGTTTAGTTATGACGTTTCAGCATTAATATTCTTTCAATAACACTACAGCACTTCTTCATCTAAATGCATTTGTTCGTGAGTTATTAGCAAAATATCCATAATATTTTTTTCATTTTAAAACGCTTCTTATCAATTTATTCTCCAATCCCGCTAGGGATTGCGACATAAACATGTTTCATGATAATAATAATAATAATAATAATAATGGTTGATTTGATAGGGTAGCATCTACCGGATGATCGACAGGTAGGAAATAACCCTCGGGTAATACAGCTACTGGATGATCGTCAGTTGTTTACCGGTTGAACATATGATCCCAAGACCCTGCACACTATAGACAGTCCCTTCGCTTATATGCCTTTTACAGGTAGATTAAATAATTATGGAAGTAATAAACTAAGTAGGATTTATGTGAAATTGATTGAAATGTAATTAATTATTCATTAACATTAAATAGAAAAAACTATTTACTAATTAATATCAATTACCCATGAGAGCACAGATTTGGCAATCAAGAAAGGTTCAAACAAAGGTTCTACCCTGTGGTTAGGGCAATATATAGTATTTTATATATTTTAAAAGCACAAGCTGAAAAAAGAATTATGTAATTTTGATATTGTAACCATAACAAACTGAAAATTATTTGAATCTATCGCAAATTAACAAAGAGCAAATCAAATTTCACTTGGAGCAATTCTATTTTTACGATGAGCAAATTAAAATTCATTTGGAGCAAATCAACTTGTAAATGGTATAGTAAAACATTTACTCTATGAAATCTCTTGAAAATATATCCTTAGTCGGTGAGTTATAATGCTGAAGCGGAGTATAAGAGGTGGGTAGGCAGAGCATTGTTTAACGAAAATAAACACTAAAAAATTGTACTGGTCGAAAACTTACATTTACGTGATTTGAATTTGTTTCAGTATTAGTCTTGAAAATGCTACTGTGAGGTTTATCATACCTATGCTCATATTTATAGAAGAAACGCCGTTTCTATTAGAAGACTTTTTTTTCTCCCTACTAAATAAAGTATGAAAAGCACGAAAGTACAAATGGACTTAAAAATCGAAACATAAATTTCCGTGCTTTATAAGTATGGAATCACCAATGCACATCCTCAAAAGTTCACAAGAAAATATGAAAGTCAATAAGTAAAGACGTGTTCGGCTTCATGGAATAAAACATTCGATTTGAACAATTTGAAACTTTTCAACCAATTAAGAAAAATGATAAAAGAAATTGAGGGCACCACACTTTTAAATAACTGCACAATCGTTTGTTTCTGTGAGTACAAAAGCACTCGAACATTCACGTGAAGAAGCACGAAAATATCGAAACATTAAAGTAGACGCGTTATGAACAGCAAAGCCGTCGCATTTATCCATGAGCATTTACGATGGCACAGTCTCACTCGAAATAATAACCAATCATCAAAGGATTTCAGTGCACATAGAAAGAAGTCTAATCACACACAATGTACCCCCTTCGTCACTACATTCAATGAGTACGAGCGTAGCAAATACGTGCCATTGCGGAATACGGTAAGATTTTAAGACTTCTCAAGCATCGTGAGTCGGGCCAGTGTGTCATTCATTTAGACTCGATACTTGGTTCACCGATGTAACTTACAACATTGATTGAAGTGCTCAATACGCACGCTTAGAATTAAGAGAGCGACATCAGCCGGAATTAAAACATCAAATTTGAGAGAATGCAAGTCACCCCACAAATTATTTATGAAGTGCAGATGGGTCAGCAAAAAACACAGCGTTGCACAAACGTCTAAAACGAAAGTATTTCAAATTAAATAAGTATATTTTTATTGCATACCATAAAATTCATCGTAATCTTTTAGCTCGATCAGAATAGCCATATTGCAAATTTCAATAGCGAGATTATACGACACGGTTCAATACGGGCTGCCCAAATCTTGTCTTTAGCTTTTCCTTTGATAATTTCTCCCACACAGATCAACGTAATAAATTGAGAGAGGGAATGAGCGAGAAAGATGAAGGGAAAAAAAGACAAATAGAACAAGGAGAAGAAATTGCACCGTATCAATGGTAATACTTACGCGCAAAATTCTCTGAATTTGGAAATTGAATTCTGGGCTGGATTTCTCCAGCCTTTGGTATCTACTGATTTCTTTAGTGGATCTATTATAACGAAAGTTAGCAATCAGTTTCCGGTAAATTTCGATTTTAAAATCGACACTATTGCCTTCAAGCGTTTTCAAAAAGTTGATTTCACTCTCCATGATTATTGTTTAATTGTCACTTTAAAAATTGTCTTTTTTCTTAGGAAATTTATCCGTCACTCTTTTAGTACGAAAAATTACAGTACCTAAGAGAAGTTGAACCTAAAGTCGTGATATCAACATACCGTGATCAGGATAAACACACTGCAATTCGATTAAGGCAGTATAGCCAAGCTAGAGTCATGGAGTTGGACTGGAGTTGGAGTCAGGGTCGCTTTTTCGAGTATGGTGGAGTGGAAGGCGATGTCGTTCATTGGCATGCGGTGAAGCCTAGGTCGGAGTCGCTTTTTGTAGGTGAAGTATAAATTTATTACGGTGCCTGTATTTGCTCCCACGTACCCATGTCTGTCTGTTGTTTGTTAATGCGAATCCTGCGAGGATGAAGGAGTTGTTGTTCTGAAACTGTAGCTTGATTTTCATGAAAATAGATATAGCAGGGCGACGGTCATTTTCGTTATTGCGATTTTTATCCAATTTTCTTTAGTTTTGTTTTTATATATGATTTTTTGGTCAAGGAAACAAAATCCTAGAGTCATGAAGATTAATGCTCTGATAATATTTAGCACCGAACCTTTAATATGGACTAACTATATATTACATTAGCCAGATTACACCAGCTTGTTGCTTCAAACGAGAATTATCGCTACCCCAGTGAAAATGAAAAAGAAAACCAGTTAATTGACAATAGAGTTAAAAGATGAAATGTTTAACATTGGTTTTAAAAATGTCTGAATATTAACATTCTTGGTTGATAATTACACATCGGTATCGTAATACCCATGTTAAATGTCGAAACAAACAATTTTTTGGCAGAAAAGCAGAAGAAAAATCAATTCCTTTTGTTGCGTACTGTGATTTTGACAGTGCATTGAAATATTAGTAACTAATAAAACATAATATTCGTAACGCATAGTCAGTGTTGGGCCCGCAACTTATACAAAGTTGCGGCGCAACCGCAACACCACAGAAAAAGTTGCGACGCAAGCGCAACAGGAACTTTGAAAAAACAAAAGTTGCGATCGCAACCGCAACTCGCAATATTTAAAATATCATGCATTTGCTGATAGTGAAGAAACAAGAAAATATTCACTGAAACATGAAAATATTAGAAACATGAAAATATTCACTGGATTCCAGAGTAAAACAGTGCTTAACGCATGTGATAACGATGGATAGCCATGCAAAAAGTCATGCGCAGCGATGGGATTTGAACCCGTGACACCTTGACGGAAGGGAATTTGGTCATGCGAGCACCGAAAGTTGGTTTGGTAAGTTCTTTCTTATTTTTTAATGAACAGGCAGAGCACAACAGAGGTATTTATTATTACTTCCCTAAATGCATATGTTTCGGAAATTTATACAAATTTCACAGTTGTATTTTCACTTGAACACTTTTGTAAGTATAGGTAGGCCTATGTGTAGAAGAGAACAAGAAAACTATCACTAGATGTACAAAAACTATCACACTGTGCAATCCTGAAATACTTCAAACTTCATTAAATTCAGTTCGGACACCTCTATTGTATTTTATTGATGAACCATATTTAACAACTGAAGAACAGGTCAAAAAGGTAACCTGGGGATCAGGTACTGACGACAGTGCACCGGGTAAAACTTGTGATGTTGCTTGCAACCGTGAGTATTTGTGCGAGAGGTCCCATCAATGTACAAAATTTCTGGAGTAAGGAACAAATTTACAGTTTTCCCGTAAAAACAGGACAATGAAATTACACCACTCGCCTTACAGGATATATTCAATGATATTGTGCATATGTTTAAAGCACTTAGCATATTATATCTGTTATAGTGTACATGCGTATTTAATTGCATATGAGATTTTGCACATGCACAAGATAATTTTTTGCTATGCATAAAACATTCTTAAGAGAGCATACATACAAGTTATGCAATTGCACAGCTCTACTTATAATATTGTCTAACAAAAGTTTACGTAAGACACACGAAAATGATTATTCTACAACTGAGAAAAAAAAATCGTCACCTCCGGGATTCGAAGACCCACGATGTTGGGAACGACAAGGCTATGGACAAGAATTCAAACAGCACTTCATAACTTAGGTGAGCGCGGCCTTCGGCAGCTCGGATTACCAGGCTAGGAGAAGGTGGAGAAACCTTGCTCTCTGTCATCCCCCAGGGAGCGTATGACAGTTTTATTATACACTCAGGCTTGGAGAATGAATCAATCTTTATAATGATATCAATTTCAAATTTTTAGGCGCAATAGTTCAGGAATTATAACGCACTCAAAATGAGCCTCGAAGAGAAAATCGGCCGACCATTCAGAGGGTCGGAAAACATCTATCCATGCCTCCCCAGGGAGCTTATGATAGTTTTATTTTACACTCAGGCTTGGAGAATAAATTGATCTTTATAATGAGACTAATTTCAAGTTTTTAGGTGCAATAGTTCAGGAATTATAACACACTCAAAATGAGCCTCAAAGAGAAAATCGGCCGACCATTCAGAGGGTCGGAAAACATCTATCCATGCCTCCCCAGGGAGCGTATGACAGTTTTATTTTACACTCAGGCTTGGAGAATGAATCGATCTTTATAATGATATCCATTTCAAATTTTTAGGTGCAATAGTTCAGGAATTATGACGCACTCAAAATGAGCCTCAAAGAGAAAATCGGCCGACCATTCATAGGGTCGGAAAACATCTATCCATGCCTCCCCAGGGAGCGTATGATAGTTTTATTTTACACTCAGGCTTGGAGAATAAATCGATCTTTACAATGAGACTAATTTCAAGTTTTTAGGTGCAATAGTTCAGGAATTATAACGCACTCAAAATGAGCCTCAAAGAGAAAATCGGCCGACCATTACCGGGCGACGAGAGGCCTTCTTCCTGCCCCCCACAGGGGCGTAAAAATTTTTTGAATTACACAAATAAATTGTACTCGTCACGCCCGTTCATTTGGTATTAATTTCAAGATTGTACGTCTTATAGTTTAGAAATTACCCTTTTTGTTAGGGTAACTCGGTAAGGATCTAAGATGGGTTCTATGAAATGGCGCGCCGGTCGAACTTCCTTAATTATTAGTTGAAACGTAATGAGAAGAGACAAAAATGTTTTACCGAAACAGACTGAAAGATGCCAAGTCTCCCAGTGTGTTTCTCAGTCGAGGCTGGGTAGAAACAGCAGATCGAAGATTTGGTGCTTTGTCAACTGTCAACACATGAATGCTCGTGTTCATTGAAGCCTAGGGACTCGTCTGAGAAGAAGCGTCATTCTCGGACTGCAGAGATGCATTATGGAGGAAAGAATATTTCAGCGTAACTCACAAACGAGAAAGTTCGTAATAATTGTATGGCTTTGAAGGCCGAGGCTCTTGTTAAATTTACGGAGAAAGAACAGCAGAAGATTTTGTGTCTTGGGGCTCAGTGGAGGCGTCAGCGACGGGGATTGTTCCCAAGTTGATGTGAAACCTCATCTTCAGGTCTGAGCTCATGCCTTTGAATCTCACAGAGAACTGTTCAAAAATAAAAAGATCGAGATCAGTGTTGAATGGGTGTTAGTAAAGTTTAACTATGCTTGTGCACAGTCAAGAGAATCATCAACGCTAAATTCACAAAGTTCAAATTTTACCAATGGGGACAGATTGATATTGGGCTATTTTTCAGTTTTTCTCAAAACGCAGTTATTCCACTTCAAATTCCCGAAGAAATTTGACTCGGCGGTTCAGTTACGAAGTTCCAGCCAAAAAAAGGTAGAAATCAGAGAAAAAGTTATATGTAAAATAGCATCTTGATATCACAAATACATGAAAAAATCCACTGCAGACTTAATCTGATGACTTGAAATCAACCATTCAAATCTAAGCCGGCAAAAGCAATCGACAAATCTGATGATATTTTCTCTGTTATTTACTGAGTTGTGAAATCACTCATTCATCATGACTCAAGAAACTGTTCGCCGATCGCCTTTCTCTTGTACATCAGTACACATTGAAATCATGCTAACCGAAACATAGGGCACAACGCCTGGAATCAGACTAACAGAAACACAGGACACAACACCTGGAATCAGACTAACAGAAACACAGGACACAACACCTGGAATCAGACTAACATAAACACAGGACACAACACCTGGAATCAGACTAACAGAAACACAGGACACAACACCAGGATTCAGACTAACAGAAATACAGGACACAACACCAAGATTCAGGCTAACACAAACACAGGACACAACACCTGGAATCACACCAACAGAATCACAGGACACAACACTTGGAATCAGACTAACAGAAACTAAGACACAACACCTGGAATCAGGCTAACAGAAACACAGGACACAACACCTGGAATCAGTGAGAAACGCAGGACACAACAGCTTGAATCAGACTAACAGAAACACAGAACACAGCACCTGGAAAAGGTAGGAAACATCGATGATGTTGCAGCCCGGAGGGTGTGATGGTGGCAACACTGGAATCATCATAGCTGTATTCTCCCACGTGTCTTCTTCTCCCTCAGCAATCGGCCGATCGCGGATTATCATCAGCGTCCGTTGCTCGTAATTACACATTCCGTTTGCCTTGTACGTTGCGTTCTATAGCAAGGTGTGAGAAATTAAATGATAGGTTAGAAAACTGCAGATTTATAGAGCTAATAAGATGGAAGCTATTCTATCGATATTGCGATTGAATCGATAATAATTACCGATGTCACTCTGAACGCCATTAACTTCCAGGCTATAAGTGATTATTGGATTAAGTCTCGTTGCTGACCTTGTGGGATGACATACTGAGGAGATAAAAATAGTACAAAGATATAAAATAACATGTCCAACTCAGCTCACCTGAAAATTGTAAAACGTTTGCTACGCAAATTTGTGCCTCAGTTCTAATCGAAGTTAATACCTTCATCCTGCAGGGGCGTAGCCAGCCGAAAATTTCGGGGTGGGCCAGACAATAATTATCAGCAAACTTTTTATTCTTTTACTCAAAACGGCCACTGAAACTGGTCCCACCTCAACATTTCGGGGGGGGGGGGGGGGGCTATGGCTCCCGAAGCCCCCTCCCCCTCTCTGGCTGCACTACTGCCTTCATCCCCCGTCTCAGATAATTTTCAGTCGCTGCAGTAAATTCCTCCCCAGGGCACTTTGGCAGCATTCATTTTTGTGAGATTGTACCTTACGATATCGAGTCAACGAGTAAATATGCAACTGACCAAACCGTACAGAGAATGTCAATTAACAACGCAGAGAGAGAATTATATTTTAATCTTCTCAAATGTTTTATTTACTATATTTTTTCGTATAGGTTAATTTGATTTTTGATAAACTCAATCAGTGCTAGATGAAGGTCATCAACGATATTAGAGATTCAAATCATCTGGTGCATGTAAATGACTTTCATCTTCAGCAAATGTGTTGACTCCTAAAGATCCTTTCAAAAAGTTACAGGGAAGAGCGCTTCTTATTCTGAACACCCTCATTTTCTCTGTCGTTTTTTCCCCGAGTGCTTGTGATACTGCACTTGACGATTAAAGTCCAATAAACAAAAACTGTCTGCACTTGAACATCAAGTTTAAAAAACATATACTTGTTTCATTTCTCACCATAATGAGCTTAGCATTGGTTTCGGAAATTGCGGTCTTAGTTTCGTAGTTGATTTCCGCATTGGTGAGGATAGGCTCCCCAGGGGTGTAGCCTGACTTGTCGAGCCTCACAACGACGCTGACGGGGCCACCCTTTCGGCTCCAGCTCGGGCTGTGGGTCGTCTGCTGCATCTGCGGCTCCTGGGACCAGCGGCAATTGTGTAAGTTTGACGATTTTTTAATGAAATGAAGCATTTATGAATATCTTTTGATGACGTTTGATGCGTTTTTTAATGAAATCTAATGAAATGAAGTCTTAATGAATGTCTTTTAATGACGCTTGATGCTTTTTTAATTGACTTTAATAAAATAAAGTATTAATGCATATTTTTTAATGACGTTAGAAGCTTATTAATGAAATCTGATGAAATTAAGTCTTAATTAATGAATGTCTTTTAATGAAATCTATAGCAAGATTGACTTTTCAATTTTGTCAGAGGGGCTTGAATATGAGGTATAGTAGATGTTTTTTAGTTCATAATATGAACGTATCTCATTTATCAGTATGTGGCATAGGCAGGTGAGCGGAATGCAAGGTTAGCAGCAGACTTATCCCTGTATGACATTGGTAGATATAGAATTCACACTAGCAGTGGAGACAATAAATGAGCTTCCTGAGTTGAATGTCGTGCTGACAAAAGGTACGTACAAAATAACAGAGCCATGAAATGCTTGAATTAAATTATTACTGATGATGACCTTTAAAAATAACCTGTTTCAGCGGAAGTGTGAGTGAATTCCTCAGATGTGTGGTTATGCACGTCAAATTATGTCTTATAGGCGCTTCAAGCTTCAAGGACTTGATTCCTGATTCCAGATTATTAGCCATTCAATCCCTTGTGTTATCGCGCATTGACTACTGCAGCCTATATAGTATGGGGAGACTTACCTCAATACCTTCAAAGGGATTTACAAAGATGCGTAAATTTCGCAGCCAAGGTGGTATGCAACGGTAATTTCAAAAGAAGCGATCACGTAACCCCTCTCCTTAATAAACTCTGCTGGATTCCTATCCAAGAAAGGCTCCTCATGCAGAGGGCCCAATACGTATTCTCTTCGTTGTATCTTCCTCAGAGCAATGCTGAGATAGTGCGTTTCCATCCACCCACTGTAACCAACCAAAAGCCGAACAGAAACAATAATGTCTTAGTCAACTATCGTTCATCTCACATAGGGCAGAAGGCTCTGTCAATATCAGGCGCCTTACTGTGGAACAAACTTCCCGTGAGTGTTAAAATCCCTCAAAGACCGAGAGAATTTAAAGCCAAATTAATTCGTCATCTTTCGTCTCAACGATAATTCTTAGTTACAGAACATACTGAATTCACGTATTGACGAATCTCATTTTGCCTGGCATCTCCATTTCTTCATACTCTCCCTTGCCCATTTTCTTTATAATTCAAGACATCACACAACAGTCTTGAAGTATGCGTAGGTATTATGATTTGATCACCTATACCCTGGGATTGGCAAGCATGCTTACTTGTATATGTATGTACGTATATGAGTGTGCATGTGTGCAAAATACACCTGTGTGTACTGGACTAGCAGCTGGTATATAAACTATAAATACCAGTCTTTTTTCTCACTCCCAATTTCTAACACTACCCAACACAGCATTTAATTTTATTATTGTAAGGCAATCCAAAGCTTAAATGTCTTGTACATGTAAAATGTGGTACCTATGCATATTTCTCAATTGCAGGCATTTTGCGCCATTTTTCAAAGAGAATGTGATTTTTTTTCCTAATATGACACCCTTATAAGACATTAATGTTTCTCTCTTCGTCACGTCCAAAAATGCTCTTGGTAGGCTAGTGTAGTGCAAATTATCATATCATCTCTTACGCTCTAGCGTATATTATAACAACCGCACCTAAGCCTCGCGTGCTTCTGGAAATATTCTGTACTTGGGAAAGGTTGTAGAACGATCGTTTTCATGTTTCTGACTAAGGTAGACTGTTTTGTGCCAATATTTTTAGTACGGAGATTTTATAAAATTCAGGCCATAATAAAGTATATTTTCTATGATTTCCTCGATTGGAATGCTAGTTTATACTGGCTAGTTTACGCTGATATTTGCGCACATGCTTAGCTATGTATATGTGTACTTGTGCACGCTGTGCTTACGTAGATAAGTGAATGTGTCACTACGTAATACTTCATTTCACTTGATTATTGTACAGCATTATAAAATATATGTATACAAGTATATTTGTTGTGCGATCACCCACATATGATAAATAAGACGCTTATCAACTAATGATCTTTTCGATACAATATTTAATAAAACATCGTTACAATATTTCATTAGAAATTGTAAGCAGCAACACATACTGAACTGAAAGAGTTATCACGAATTTATTTTGGTCATTATCCCATATTTCAGGACACCGCACAGCATTTTTGTAGAACGCGCATATATTGTGATTGTCTCGATGCATAGAAATGTATTTGTGTATGTCTACGTGTTAGGTGTATGTATGTGCGTAGGTATGTATGTGCGTGTATATGTGTGTATATTTACATGTATATATGCACATATGTGTGTACTAAACTGACAACTGGCGTTTTAACTAGAGATAATGTTTTTTCTGTTCACTCTCAACTGTAACATTACCTAGCTTGTCATCTCTTTACCATTGTAAAGCATTCACGTAAAAAACTATACATTTGTTTCGTGATCATCCATTTATATTTAAATAAAATGCTTATCAACTAATGACCGATATGCTAAAATTGTTTAATTAGAAATACAAATCTTGTAATTCTCGTGGTCCTCATGCTTATATATGAGTATATTAATTTTTTCGTGTTTCCTTAAAATGACATTTTTGAACATCTTCCTAAACAAACAATTCTAATATTATTTCCTGGCGTCAAGAATTGCGAAGTTTTATATCATGTATATGTAAATTGTCAAAAGTGTTCTAAACCCACAATGAAAATGCATCGTCCATGAAATTGTGTTGTCTCTCATAATTATCATTACATATATCATCAAATGTAGATTACCTAGGGAACACGTTATAATTATCATTACATGTATTATCAAATGTAGATTAAGCAAGATTAGGAGAACATTGCCCTCAATCATTTATTTTCGACTAGTGACATGAGTATCACAATACTCGTGTGTGTATCATCTAAGTGAATTAACTTTGAGATATTTTAAAAACCAATGATATTAATTTTGTACTATCTCTACTGGAAATAAAAAAAAATTTCTCTTTTTTTTCTGAACAGATAAGGGAATTCTTGGTCTAAAAATGCAATTGTGTACAATGTACATCTGGCTGTGTGAGCAAGTAATGTTCTTGAGCGCACAATCTTTATGGTTTCTTAATAATTTAATTTTACTTGTTAATTTCAATGATAAGATCTTATAGGCTACAACTAGAAGATAAATACACTTATGGAAGTACCCAGTGTGTGTGTAATCCCACACAGCGTTGTGCTTCGTTTTAAAACTAAGCCCTAGAGACTGGCTCACTTCAATGTAGCATCTATGATACTTCTATGTAGCATCTATGAACATGGCAAGAATTGCTACGTTCTTTAGGAGAGGATACAAATAAATCATATGGATGCTGGTTAATACAATATGTATTTATGTAACTGGGGTGACGCATTTTCTTAACCTTTAATCGATTCGATCAACTTGAAGATATCGACATCATAGCGTGCGAATGCTACAACTATCATCTTGATTCTTCAATACGCATTAGTTATCCCTGACAAATAAAGTTTCAGTTTTCAGATAGTCAGTTACAATGAACAATTTTACCCTTCATATCATGAACGTTTCGTCAAGTGCGATATGTTGAGCATTAGATACTAATCATATTACTCCAAAATAAACTAATTTTCCCGTAATGGCTTTTCCAAGCAATAACTTCTGAATTCCGTTGAGGCGGTAATGTATCGCCTCTCAAGTTCGATGGCCGATAAAAAATACGATCACTAGCAACTGGTATTCACTCACCATAGAACTAAGATCGAGATTAAGGTCTGAAACGTCCTTACTTACCCTAGAACTAGGATCGAGATTGATGTCTGCAATGTCCTTACTTACCCTAGAACTAGGATCGAGATTGATGTCTGCAACGTCCTTACTAATTTCGGAACTAGGATCGAAATTGAGGCGTGCAATGTCCGTCCTTACTAACCCTAGAACTAGGATCGAAATTGAGGGGTGCAACGACGTAGACGGTGAAGGGTTGGATCTTAGTGATTTCTTTGCCCTTCGTGGTCTCCAGTGTGATGGTCATCTGATGCACGAGCTGGCCGTACTTGCCGTCAAAAGAGGCTGGACTGTCCAGCGGCAGTGCAAAGGTGAAAGCGAACTCTGAGACGCCGGACGGCATTTCTTGTGAAAGGTCTGTAAAGGGTAGTTTGTTCCAATCAATCAAGCCTGATACATATCATTTTACACATTGGTTTTTCAAATGCCTTACAACTAACACCAGGACGCAATAAATGTTACCCCCAGTCAAGCCGGTACCCATTTCCGACACCTGGGTAGAGTGGGGAATTGTGCTTGAGTTCTCCCTTCACTCAACGGGGAGAAACACCGCAGCGCAGGGATTCGAACTGCCGACACCTTCTCGGAAGGACGCGTTCTTAACCACTCGGCCACAGTGACTACACGATTTTTACAAAATAGTTTTATGGTTTTCGAAAAGGGTTACGAGATTCTTCTCAGATGGAGAAGGGTTAATGGTATAGGATAATGATGGTCTTGAAGACTTAAGACTTTCAAACTAGCGTGCTTGCTGTTCGAAGCTCGTTCAGGCAGCTATAGAATTTTCAGGAGTCAGATCAGAATCATAAAATTGCTCGTATTTATGTCGAGCAAGTAGATCGGTATAAATGCTCCCGAAATGTTCTTTCGTATTGGTTATCTCCTCTGAGGAATGCCACTAGGAGTTTCGAGGACACAGTTTTAGGTCAGTTCAGCTTAGAAAATCATCATCGGAATACAGATATTCACAAATTGATTTGAGCTCCGCTGCCGAAAATTTGAAGAATTCGATAAACATTGGAAATCAATTCCACGTTTTCTCCCCAGAGTATCAGTGTTGACAGCCTGCAACATGTGCTGATCTGTCTGTAGTGGGGCCATAAAATAAAAAATAGAAATATCTGTTGGATTTTCGAAATAATTGCATCGCTGATTGGGATCATTTGTGGCCCAAGTGTATAAGTCACCTCATCATCGATGTCCGATAATTTTCATTAGTACAGCCGCAATGCGTTTACATGCAACTACAACGCTGTAAAATAGAAACATTGTCGGTTGGAGCGCTATATACTAGCAGATATGGTTTAAAATATAAAGGCTTTCATTGAATGCGTTTTGTTTTTCTTCATTATGTGAGAATTTACTTGGGAAATCTAAATTTTGTTTTTAAAAACTTTTGAATGACCACAAAAACTTTGATTTACGATTGACGAAATGAAAACTCCTCCAGTAGTACAAAAGACACGGTCATCAAATTCACTGCTTGAAAATAAAACAAAAACATTTTGCCAAGCATTAATACTTTAAAGAGTTTTTGGAAGGTCCAATGAACAAAAATTATGTTGAAAAAATATAGGTAAATAATTATGTGAGAAATTAATTTGCTTTCACCAACACACGTAAGACTAGAGCATCTAGAGATACAGAATAAGTTCCGTGCACAATAAATACAGTTGTCAGTGGGTAATTCAGCAGAAGATTACAAAAAACTTAACACGTTGACTGCGATACGACCCATCGGTGGGTCGTGCTTATGTTTTTCTTGCTGCAAAACTACCCACCAATGGGTCGTCTGAAACAGATTTAACAACCTTTTAAAATTAATTGTATTCAATAGACTCAGTTAATATTCGTTATTTATAAAATTTCTATCAACTTTTGAATTCAAATTTGAGTTGAATACTGAACTTCAGTTTAATTTAATACAGTCAACGTGTTAAGTAGAAGGCGACAACCACCAGGAGGTGACCAATGACCTTTATAACAAGAAATACCTGAAGCCAACGTGTTACACATCTCGTGTATCAAATTTGTTGGAAAATACACGGTTATTCTTCATTTCTTCTCTTTCTCACACCTGCCCACAGCTGCTGACGCGAGTCGTAGAAGGTCTCCTGAGCGCAGTAAGTTTGACGTCGAATTTTCCTCTTGGTACGCGACGCTGGCGAACCCGGCGAAGGCGATCGACAAACCTGATGACATCATCTTTGTTATTTACTGCCCGTAGTGAAGCTAGCTGATAGAAAAGAGACTTATCAAAAAAAAGAATCATGCGTCAAGAAAGTCTTAAACAAGATGCGTGTGGTGAAGCTCACTAATAGGAGGAGGATTTTTCACACAAGAATCATTCGTCAGAAAGGTCTTATGACATATAGAACTGTTCGTTAACCGCCTTTTGTGTTTACATCCAAGCTGACATGAAACCAATGATACTTGTCTTACTATAGCACGAAATCTGTTTACTATATATTCTCTAGAGTTTCCTTGCTAGAATAACTATTTTCATCTACTTAGAGAATACCTGCTGAGAAACATCTTTCAATTAGACTACAAGTTATTCTACGTGGGTAAATGTAGTACAGTAGAACCATACTACCACCTGAAAAATGAGAAAACTGTGGCAAATGAATAAAATATACATGATTACCCTTTGATTTCAATTGAATCACTCTAAAATGATCCACAGAATCAGGTTCGAATTTTATTTCTTCTACCAACGACTCAAATGTGATGCTTCCCTCACTGTGGGGGAGAGGAGGAGAGAGAAGTCAGTAGGGCCAGTAGGGAAGTGCAAGAAAGTAACCACGGAATCATGCACTCCATGACCATTTTCCTGCATTCCCCCTACTCTCCAACAATACTTTTGTGATAATACTTCAGTCATTCATGGTGGCGCTCGCGAAATCACCTCTTCCCGACTCAAGTTACTGTCGAGGAACAGCGAAAAAAATAAAATCTTCTCGGTATACTTTGTATATTTTCAATGGAATTCTCACTAGTATCTATCCGCAATTATATTCCTTGAATGCATTTACGCCATAAAATTTTTCCATAATTTTTCTCTCATAAAACGTGCCATAAGACTCTAATCGTTACTGAATACACGAATGGAGTAAATAGAAATAAGTAATTGTATTACGTCTGGATAAGAAACAACAGCGATTCTACATTATTATCCATTATCAGATCCCAATTTCTTCTCTACATTATCATTCTCCATCATCAGATCCCAATTTCTTCTCGACATTATCATTCTACATCATCAGACCCCAATTTCTTCTCTACATTATCATTCTACATCATCAGATCCCAATTTCTTCTCGACATTATCATTTTACATCATCAGACCTCAATTTCTTCTCTACATTATCATTCTACATCATCAGATCCCAATTTCTTCTCTAAGAGCAGAAGTGACTGCAGAGAATAGGACGAATAAGTCAAGGGTTCTTGGCCAGATGATTTCATTCCACATCTCATGTGGCTTTTGGCTAGTACTTGGAAACAACTTGAAAATAATATTCAAGATTACTCACAAATTTATATCTCCGGTGATGGAATTAACCAGTAGTTTTTGCAGTAATATTGACATCTAACATATAATTTCAAAGCACTGTCAAGGTACTTCGCACTTTTTGGTGGATACAAGTCTCGTGATCGGCAGCTAATGCTTAGTGCATTGAATTGAAAACTTACATTTGCATTGAATTTTCTTCTCAGCTTCAACTATGACTTTTCCGTTGATGTTCTGACCAGCGCGGTACACCATAGGCATCTGCTCCATCATTAAGCTAATATTGGGGGCCATCTTGTTAGTTGATAAGGTAATAGTTATTTATAATAGACTCAAAACTGAAGAATTATTGTCAGAATTATCTTACATATAAATGACACCGTGGTTCCGTTGAAGCTACCGGTTAGGTCTCGTTACATTGCATGGTTGCGTCTCGTAAAAGACACCTTCAATTTGAGTCTGAATTTAACTTTGGTATTGACGAGAAAGCAAACTGATATTATAAGCGTATTGCTAGAAACTTTTTATGGAGTACAGGAAGCACGATTTTGGAATTAATTTATTATACGCAAGAAATATGACGTTCAAGCATAGTTGAGTAACAGGGCAGAAAGCCTGGCGCACTCCAGTTTACAGAAAACCTTGCTCGCGTATGCCTTCTCTCTGCACAGCACGCGTTACAGCAGTGAACTGGCGACTTAATTAGTCTTTTCCTAATTACTCATGAATAACGATAGTGACATTTGCGATAATGCTTTATCAACAGCTGCATGACGTAGAGAGCGACGTAAGAGGAGTTGCGCTCAAAGAGCTGCGCGTGGTCACAAATGACCCAATAAGACATAACTCAGTGCTCATTCTGTGTACGATCTAAAATGTTTACTTGTTTTTTTTAAGTTTTATGGATAATTTTTGTTTTTATTGCGGGTGAGAACTAGCACAAGAAATTTAATTCAATGAATAATTCGATCTGGCTTCAAAGTGAAATCACCTACGCAACCACATACTAAATCGTCACCAAGAAAATAGAACTGTCGAAAGCATTCCTCATTGTTCATTCGACCCCCTTACCACAAATCACAACTACGAGAGCAGTCATTGCGAAAAAGCATAAAATTTTATTATAATTCAATTTTATATATAAAAATAAAAATTCCATCAGTAAAACCTTCTAATAATGATCAACCTTTAACGAAACACAAGTTCAATTTTTTCATGCGTTGGCATTGTCACGGATAAACAGACATTGAGAAAACAGCCTGTTCTTTCAAAAGCCAATGAACACTGCACCCCCAGTGCAGTGGCACTTTCACTTAACTAACTCAAAACCAAATCTCAAAATGAAATAAATTTCAAAATACCTTAATCGAAAGGGAGAGTGCAGCCAACGAAAACCGATAACAAAATTTGGTGACAAAAACTGTGCCGACCTTTCTGTAGCGAAGACTGTGTCGACCTTTCTGCGCTCGTAAATAGATACATATATCTAGAGAAACGACTAAACAGATAAGCCCAGTATTGGGCACGCAACTTTTAAAATTTTGCGGCGCAACCGCAACCGTAACACCTCAAAAAAAGTTACGACGCAACCCAATTGAAAATTATCGCCCTTTTCAGGGCGATAATTGTTTTGTTCACTTTTGTTTTTTCAAAGTTGCTGTTGTTCCGACTAGACTGCGGATATGATCTTCGAGAGGTCTAGTCCGAATTACGGGTATCGAAGGCATCGAAGAAATACGCGGTCTCTTCGAATTGGTTTCTTTATTCAATGGCCGTTGACACCGTAAAAACTGCACAATAAGGGCATGTTTTAGATTCAAGAAATAAAAACTATAGTTAACAGCACGAAGTGTACATTTCTGGGTTCAAAAATGAATTTTAAGGACAACGCAGAATGACATCCTTAGGTTGAAAATTATGGTTGAAATTATGGCTAATCGCACACAAGGGCATTTTCTAAGTTTAAGAATGAACTCACAATGAATACATCTTGGGTTCAAATGAGAGAATCTGCAATTGACTACACAATCAAGAAATTTATAGGTTCAAAACTTCCAAAAATGACCACAATGACATTTCTTGACTTCATGAACAAACAAGAGAAACAACCGACTAATGCTCGAGGAGCAACTAGCTATCACTAGAACCAAGCAAAATGATCTACCACGCCAGCCTCAAGAGTCTGTGGCAGAAAACAAAATTTGACTTCTCAATCATGAGATGCATCTTTGCACACGGCAATGTAGAATCGCATCTTATTCACATAAGACTAAAGGCACGGCAAATGAAACAAGTATTATTACATTTGAGGTGGAAACTAGAAATTTTACCCTTCAAACTTGAAATACATTTGCACACGGCAAATGTAAAGTCACACGTTATAATATGCACATGGAAGTCGCTCTACTTGCCTCCCATAATTTCTGCACTGTGCACATACTGTGCGCTGTGGTCAAAGGAGGACAGTCTACTCTC
This sequence comes from Morinoia aosen, assembly GCA_030386875.1. Lineage (NCBI taxonomy): Eukaryota > Metazoa > Arthropoda > Malacostraca > Amphipoda > Talitridae > Morinoia > Morinoia aosen. The sequence goes on from CM059559.1 coordinate 17,898,477, forward strand.
GCATACTCACGTTTTGTGGGGGGATGGTATTCTCACGCCATATAAGTCTTCAATTTCAACCTACATATAGATAGAAAGGCTATCCTAGTTTTGCTTTACTCTACCTGGGGGAATATACAAATAATTAGGTTTTTGATGCTGAAGGAACGTTACAGCAGGAATTTATACTATGAAGAATTCCTGCGGACATATTCTCAGTCTACCTCAAATTCACTCCAGCTCTAGGCTTCCACCTTGCTGACTGGCGCAACTTGCTCAGCCCAGCTCATGGGTAATGAGCCAATTTAATATAAACATAAAAAAATTTTTTATGACAAATAAAGGAGAACTAATCTCAGTCCGAGCTACGCAATTTCTAGAAGCACGGGTTATCAGTTCTGTCTAGCTGCTTATATTTGAAAGTGTCGATTTAACTAATTATGCTCACTCTCAGCAAGTATTGGCTGCTGCCATGCTCCAATAATTCCAGACAAATTCATGTTGCAGCATAAATCAATTCACACTGCACATCCATAATGCAGCATAAATCAACCCACACTGCAAGTTCACAATACAGCACAGATCAACTCACACTGCACAAACAGGAAAAATTCTCAATGGCAAATTCCTGTTGCTGGGAGCAACAGGAGTTCTGTTTACAATGGTCTGACTCGATATAGGTGTTTCGCCGGTTGCCAGCAGCATCGTTGAACGCTCTAGGAACCGGCTGTTCACCATCAAACACACAGACATGGACATATATCTAGATCAGCGCACGAAATATTTAAAGATTAAATAATTTCTAACACGTTTACACTTAGAAGTTACAATCTTGAGCTCTATCTTAGGAGAACGTCTGCACTCGGTCAAATTAGACAATGGAAGACGCTGTGTTGGGCTTGCGGACCAGTGCGCGGATCCGCGGCCGATGTTGCCACAGAGTTTCTTAAAAATTCGCGTCTCGTAAGACGCGACACTCCCCTCTTTTTAGTTGGTGCTGGCGCCAACTAATTACTGCCGCCGGGGGGGCGCTGGAGGAGGACCAGTTCGGTGGCAGGACGCACCACTCGTTGGACCCTGTCGTCGTCGTTTCGTCGTGCGAGCCGCACAGTGGCCGTCCTCAACGACCCATCGTGGCTGGGGTGGGTCTCTTCGATGATGCCGGTCGGCCAGGCTGTTCTCCTGGCCATCTTCTCCCTCACCAGGACGATGTCTCCTTCCTTTAGTGGGGGTTTGACGGCCCTCCATTTGCTGCGCTGCTGCAGTTCGTAGATGTAGCCCCTCCTCCACTTCAGCCAAAACTGATCTGCTAAGTGTTGTACCTTTTTCCATCGCAACTTCCCGTAAGCGGGTTCGTGCCGGATCAGCGCAGGCTTATCGTGTTGTGGTGAGCTGGTTTTCTGCGTCAGGAGCATGTTTGGGTTCACCGGTAGTGGTTCGTTGGGGTCAAAGGACGTCTCCCACAGGGGGGTGGAGTTCACAATAGCTGCCGCCTCCTGCAGTAGGGTGTGCAATTCGTCGAAGGACAAAGGGTGTTGGCCGGCGTGCAGGAGGGCTGCTTCTAGACACCTTCGGATTTGACCTATCTTGCGCTCCCATACTCCGCCGAAATGAGAGGCATGCGGCGGGTTCATTTCCCAACGCGCGCCCAGGTCCAACAGGGCCCGACTGGCCTGCTCGATGTTCACTTCTTCGGCTAGATTCTTGGCTCCGACGAAATTGGTGCCTCTGTCAGATCGCAGGACTGAGCAGGGGCCTCGTACCGCTATGAACCTCCTGAAGCTGTTGATGAAGGTAGGAGTGTCGAGGGATGGCAGCATCTCGACGTGAACTGCACGAGAAGCGAGGCACGTGAAAAGCAGAGCCCAGCATTTTTTGAGGGGGGCGTTTCTTCTTGTGGATGCTCCGTTGTTTATCATCCAGTGACCAAAGACGTCGAAACCCACGAAGGTAAAGGGGGGCGCGGTTTCGGAGCGTTCTTTCGGTAGATCGGCCATTTGCGGAGTCAGACAAGAGGCCCTTAGTCGTTGGCAGATGACGCAGTTCCGAAGTAGCTTCTGTATCGCTCTCCGGCCGTTCTCGATGTGGTACCCGGCTTCGCGAATGGAAGCGTGGGTCACGTGCCGGCCTTGGTGCTTCGTCTTCTGGTGGTAGTACATCATGACGGCGGCACTGATGGGGTGGTCGAAGGGAAGTAACAAGGGGTGCTTGATAATTTCCGGGAAATCTGAGATGGCGAGTCGACCCCCCACTCTGATCAGGCCGCTTTGGTCGACAAAAGGCGCGAGGCTGGAGAGTTTGTGTCGAGGTCCTATGCTTCCCCCTTGGCGCATCTGGCGGAGAAGATCTGGGAAGGCGGACTTCTGGGCTTCCAGGACCAGAGCGGTGTGAGCCAAGGCTTGGGGATCGGCAGCCGCGAGGTGGCTGTTCGAGTTGGCTCTTTTAAGCAGGACTTTGTTGAGTAGCTTCTGTGACAAGACTACCACCCTGGCGGCGATCCTCAGGATGGCTGACCAGGAGCTGAATTTAGAGAAGAGCTTGAAAAATAGGAGTTCAGCGACGTCTCCTGTTGATCGAAGAACTCGTACGTCGTCCCCCTTTTCAACTTCGGGGAGTTCCTCGGGGTCCGCGGGGTGGCCCGAGGTGGAAGGGGCATGGGCGACGTCGTCGACTAGAAATGCCGGACCCTGCAGCCATTCCGTCTGCATTAGTCTCGAAGGGTCTGTTGGTCTCGAGGCTAGGTCGGCGGGGTTCGATGCGGTGTCGATATAGCTCCATTGAGACGGATCGCTGTTCTGACGGATGATGTCCACTCTTCTCTGCACGTACCGACTGAATCTTGCCGAGTCGTTCCTGATATAACCCAGCACGACCTTGCTGTCTGAATAGAAGTAGACGCGAGCGGGTTTCCTTTTCAGTTCCTGAATTGTTTGCAGGCTCGACAACACCGCTCCCACTGCTGCACACAGCTCAAGCCTGGGGATTGAGGTGGCGGCTCTTGGAGCCACTCTGCTTTCTCCGTGCACGAACGCGACGTGACCGTGACCGTTGTTGGTGTTCGTACGTAGGTACGTTACGTTTCCGATTGCCTCTTGTGAGGCGTCCGAGAAGATGTGCAAGGTTTGAGTGTCGTCCCCTTCCGATTCCGGCGGGAGGAAGCACCTTGGAATTGATAGTTCGTGCAGGCATTGAAGACTCTCGAGCCAGCGTATCCACGACTGAACTGTGCAGCTCGGGATGGGTTCGTCCCAATCCAACGTCTTCCCGCCGGATGCTTTGTCGGTTTCAGAGAGTAGGTTGCGGAGGATCAGTCGTCCGCCAAGGGTGACTGGGCTGGCAAAGCCGATGGGATCGTATATCGAGTTGATCGCAGATAGCAGTCCCCGCTTGGTGTGAGGACGGTCTGGTATGTTCACTTTCAACACAAAGCAGTCGCGGGCGATATTCCATGACACGCCAAGGGTACTATGGTTGGGAACCGCAATCAGGTCGATGTCGTCTTCAGTTGCTCTCTCGCTCGCGGGGAAGGCCTCGAGGACTTCCGTGGAGTTGGACATGATCTTGTGTAATCTGATGCGGTATCGCGACAGGAGGTATTTGGCTGTTCGCAATATCCCTATGGCCCTGATGGGGTCCGGAGCGGTTCCGAGTCCGTCGTCGCAGTAGAAGTGCGACGTTACATAGTCTTGCGCTGCCTTTAGATGTTCTACATCTTCCAACTGCAGTTCGCTGGCGGTTCCTTTGGCAGCACGGTGAAGGCACATCGTGGCTACGGCGGGGCTGCTGGTGTTACCAAATACGTGCACGCGCGCCCGGTGTTGCACGAGGGCTTTCTGAGGGTTGTTGTCGGCCCACCAGTAGAATCTCATTAGGTCCCTGTGAGCCGGTGGTACGTGGAAGGCGTGGAACATGCTTTCAACGTCGGCTACGAAGGCGATCCTGTGCTCCCGGAATCTCGTTAACACATCTCGCAGACGGTTGTTGTAATCCGGTCCTGACAGTAGGCACGTGTTGAGGCTTGTCCCTTGATATTTGGCGGCGCTGTCAAAAACGAGCCTCACCTTGGATTTCTTTTCTTGAACCACTGGGAAGATCGGAATGTACCAGGTGAGGTCGCCCTGTTGGTTCCTTTCGCCTGCGGGTATCTGTTCGACGTGTCTCATGTCAAGATTTTTTTTCATGGCGTCAAGACACTGCTGTAACTTCTTTGGCTCCTTCTTTAGCCTCTTCAGCGTGTTTTCTTGACGACGGAACACGGCCACTCTGTTGTCGGGCAGTATCGTGTCGAGCGATCTCAGCGGCAGTGGCGCTTCAAGATGTCCCTCGCTATTTACCTTTATCTCCTCCATCGCCTTCAAGAACTTGCGGTCGTCGTGAGACAGACCGGGCATTTCGTCGTCGGGCTGTTGGACGAACATGTCCTTTTCGGGGGGTGGCCCGAAGCACATCCTGGCGCTGAAATGTTCGTGAGTGGCTTCGGCCGCGATCTTTAGAGTTGTGCATCTCTGTCCGGCTGAGGGGCCGGTGATGTCATTCACTTTACCGACCACGGCCCACCCCAAGGCAGTGTGATGGACAAATGGAGCGCTTTGGCGATGTTGATCGGCGTGGCTGTACAGTATGTCCCCGCTGTCCGTCCCGAGAAGCACCGATACTTCTGCTCGGTCGTCGAAGGGGAGGAAATGAGGGGCGAAGTGAGCTATTTCCGGGGCCTTTTCCACACGCTCTTTAGTCGCCACTTCCTTCTTGGTGTCAGGGATGATATCGCACTCGAGCATTGGCGGGAGTTCGAAGATCTTGTCCTCAGAAACTCCCTTGATCTTCAATCCAGACACGCATCTGCCCTGTCGAACGACAGATTGATCGGACAAGGTCTCCAGTGTGTAATACGATTTGGGACCTGTCGCTCGAAGCGTGTCTAACAGCTTGGAAGAACAGAAAGAGGTGGTGCTCTGCTCATCGAGTATGGCGTATACGCGACACCACACGCCTGACCTCTCGTTGAAGACGTCGGCCAGCACGGTTTTGCTGCAAGCTCTTCCTCCGATCGTAGCCGAGCGAGAATTCAGAGCCCTAGCTTTCGGCTTCTCTCCGGCTTCGCTCTGGTTTTGTTTGTCGCTCGGGGCCTGCTTGGGGTGTGTCTTGCTGATAGCTATTCCGGAATATCCGGCCTTCGGCCGGTCGAGGTGGGCTGTCGTGCTGTGATGGTCGGCTCCGCAATCGTCGCACTTTACGACTTCCTTGCAGTGCTTGGCCCAGTGAGGGCCTAGGCAGCGGAAGCACAACTTGTGCTCGCGGATGAAGTCCTTCTTCTTTTGGGGCTCCATCTTCCTTAGCGCCTGGCACGAGCTCGTCTCGTGCTGTGCACCCTGATGAAGAATGCAACTGCCGGGACGATTCTCGGCAGACGTATAAAGCACTCGTGGCGCCTTTGGCTTAGGGTGAGGAGGAACTGAGGCGTTGTGTCGAGTGCTCATCCAGTTGAGACTCGAGGCCCCGAAACTGTCGCATTGAGTATCCGACAGTGTTCGGATAAATTCACAGAACCTCGCGAAACCAGGTAGTGATCCGGACAATTTTTTGTACCTAGTTCTCTCACCTCTCCAGGCATCCACCACGAAGAAGGGCAGTCTCTCTACGATGGGGGCTAGCCCCATGTCGGTGTTCAGGAAGGACAGGGCCGGGGTGTACGTCATGGTATGCTGGACCGAAAGACAAACGTCGCCGAGCTTTCGCAGCTTAGGGCCGACCGTGTGGTCGCCTTTTGACCCCTTGATGTCTGACGCGCGCACAAGGCGCTCGATCAGGCTGTTAGCCACCTTGTCGCTAGCGCCGAAGCGAGTCGTCAATTGGTCGATGATGTCGGTGAGCAGGGCCGCCGTGTCCAGGTAGGTCGCGGACATTATATCATCTATGAGGCTTCTTGGCTCGCCACAAGTGTGACTCGTGAGAATCTCGATGGCGTCGATAGGCTCCACGGCGAGCCTTTCCATCCTTTTCCTGAGGGCATTGAACCACCTGTGGAACAGATGGGGCTCTCCCGCGTAGGGCTGATGGGGCGACCTTTTTAGGTCTTCGATCATCGAGAGCCTCATAGCTCCGTCGATCACTGGTGGCCTTGATTCGAAGACCACGGCGGGCGAGTTGGTGGAAACCTTGGGCTGGAATGATGGTGCAAAGGGGTTCATCGTGGGCGCGTGAGCGGTGTCGTCGGGTGGAAAGTTCGTGACCGCCGCCGCGCCCCCTGCGGGCTCCACGACGCGGTGTTGGAACGCTTGGTTGACCCAGGCTCCGGTGCGTGCATCCTTGTCCTCGGCGTCTTCCTCGCCGATGGGCTGATCGTTCCCCGTGCGATTCCCACACCTCAATTTTGACCTCTCAATGGTGATCTGTGCCAACACCACTGATGGGTCTTCTGTGAGGTCGATGAGCATTTTCTCATTGCCTCGGCCAGGGAACCCCTGGCGCTCAGACTCCCTATCCTTGCGATGGGAGCTAGCGCTTGGAAGGCTCTGGCTGTGGTCGCTCTCACTGTCTTGACTCTGGCTGTAGTAGCTCGAGCATTGATGACTCTGGCTGCGATGGCTGGAGCTGACCTGGCCACCGCTCTGACGTTTGGAGCCGTGTTTGCTCCGACTTTTAGCTGAATGGGAATTTGAGGACCTTTCTTCCCGGGTTGCAGTGTCCTGCTGCTGCTTCTTGGACGAGATCTTCTTGGACTGCTCGGAAGGTCTCTTCGCCACACTCCGTGACGAACTTCCCAAGAGTTCTTCGTTTCTGTGGTCCATTGAACTTGCCAACTCTCTTCTGCGAGCTCTGGCGCGTGTCAATGAGTCCCGAACAACTGTTGCTTCAGCCGTGGCCCCTGAGTTCTCAAGAACGGTGACCAACTGTTCACCGAGTTGTTTCACCTCTTTGGCTTTGGCTCGAACTCCAGCGAATACCTGCTCGACTTCGTTGGAAGTTCTGAGTTCTCGCGGTGCGGCGCCGTTCAAGAGACCGTTTAGAGCTGCTAATGCTACGTTGAATCTGTCTTCCAGCTGGGGAAGTCTGGGTGTGTGCGAGCGCTTCGGTGGGCTCATCTCTATTCTTGTTGCTGGAGTACCGTCGCAAAAAAAAAACTTTTTACTGTTCCGACTAGACTGCGGATATGATCTTCGAGAGGTCTAGTCCGAATTACGGGTATCGAAGGCATCGAAGAAATACGCGGTCTCTTCGAATTGGTTTCTTTATTCAATGGCCGTTGACACCGTAAAAACTGCACAATAAGGGCATGTTTTAGATTCAAGAAATAAAAACTATAGTTAACAGCACGAAGTGTACATTTCTGGGTTCAAAAATGAATTTTAAGGACAACGCAGAATGACATCCTTAGGTTGAAAATTATGGTTGAAATTATGGCTAATCGCACACAAGGGCATTTTCTAAGTTTAAGAATGAACTCACAATGAATACATCTTGGGTTCAAATGAGAGAATCTGCAATTGACTACACAATCAAGAAATTTATAGGTTCAAAACTTCCAAAAATGACCACAATGACATTTCTTGACTTCATGAACAAACAAGAGAAACAACCGACTAATGCTCGAGGAGCAACTAGCTATCACTAGAACCAAGCAAAATGATCTACCACGCCAGCCTCAAGAGTCTGTGGCAGAAAACAAAATTTGACTTCTCAATCATGAGATGCATCTTTGCACACGGCAATGTAGAATCGCATCTTATTCACATAAGACTAAAGGCACGGCAAATGAAACAAGTATTATTACATTTGAGGTGGAAACTAGAAATTTTACCCTTCAAACTTGAAATACATTTGCACACGGCAAATGTAAAGTCACACGTTATAATATGCACATGGAAGTCGCTCTACTTGCCTCCCATAATTTCTGCACTGTGCACATACTGTGCGCTGTGGTCAAAGGAGGACAGTCTACTCTCGCATACTCACGTTTTGTGGGGGGATGGTATTCTCACGCCATATAAGTCTTCAATTTCAACCTACATATAGATAGAAAGGCTATCCTAGTTTTGCTTTACTCTACCTGGGGGAATATACAAATAATTAGGTTTTTGATGCTGAAGGAACGTTACAGCAGGAATTTATACTATGAAGAATTCCTGCGGACATATTCTCAGTCTACCTCAAATTCACTCCAGCTCTAGGCTTCCACCTTGCTGACTGGCGCAACTTGCTCAGCCCAGCTCATGGGTAATGAGCCAATTTAATATAAACATAAAAAAATTTTTTATGACAAATAAAGGAGAACTAATCTCAGTCCGAGCTACGCAATTTCTAGAAGCACGGGTTATCAGTTCTGTCTAGCTGCTTATATTTGAAAGTGTCGATTTAACTAATTATGCTCACTCTCAGCAAGTATTGGCTGCTGCCATGCTCCAATAATTCCAGACAAATTCATGTTGCAGCATAAATCAATTCACACTGCACATCCATAATGCAGCATAAATCAACCCACACTGCAAGTTCACAATACAGCACAGATCAACTCACACTGCACAAACAGGAAAAATTCTCAATGGCAAATTCCTGTTGCTGGGAGCAACAGGAGTTCTGTTTACAATGGTCTGACTCGATATAGGTGTTTCGCCGGTTGCCAGCAGCATCGTTGAACGCTCTAGGAACCGGCTGTTCACCATCAAACACACAGACATGGACATATATCTAGATCAGCGCACGAAATATTTAAAGATTAAATAATTTCTAACACGTTTACACTTAGAAGTTACAATCTTGAGCTCTATCTTAGGAGAACGTCTGCACTCGGTCAAATTAGACAATGGAAGACGCTGTGTTGGGCTTGCGGACCAGTGCGCGGATCCGCGGCCGATGTTGCCACAGAGTTTCTTAAAAATTCGCGTCTCGTAAGACGCGACAGCTGTTGCGGCTAGGAGCACATATCTTTAAATTGTTCTTGGCATCAACTAGGAGATTGGTGCAGCAGTGAATGTGGGCACGAGTATTCCCATGTACGTTCTGTTGTCTCCTCGCAGTATATCCACAGACCGTGCTATGGGCTTCATTGGAATTTCATATACTGCAAAAAATTGAAATATTCATATTGAAACCGTATATATTGAAACCGTACTCTGAACAGTTTATTTTCAAGCGAGAATGAAACGCGTATTAAACTTTATCGAAGGTATTTCAAAAACTGAATTACCATCGTGATGTTGCGGTTGCGAGTTGCGGCCTGACACGTCGAAAATTGTTGTGATCGCAACAGATTCGCAACTTTCCAAAAATTGTTGAAGCGCAACCGCAACAGAAAAGTTGCATTCGCAATTGCGGCCGCAACTTGTTGCGGCGCAACTGCCCAACACTGGATACGCCAAATATCAAAGCGCAACGAAATCTGATGATATCAACATATACTGTAAGTGTGAATTTCAATGATAGTTTTACAGTAGCCCTGAATGAATAAGCTCCTTATACATATATCTAAAAACAAGAACAGCTACTTGCTTTTGCACAATAAGAATAGATCAAATAGTGATCCTCGAAACAGGTATAGGCGTGGAAAGACTATTCGGGAGTTAAAAATATTGAAGCAAAGCAAACGTTATTTGACAAGGAGCTACTCACGGCAAAAAAAAAAGAATCCGAAACGAACCTGGGAAATCATCAGACCTCAGAAGTAAATTAAAAACATTTAAAAATATAGTCACTGATTTCAAAACTCTCTTTTAGAAATAGGCGCAAAAGTCTTTGATAAAATCCCTAAAATCAATAACAATCAATAACTAGTGATCAGCCTGTGTCTTACTTCATTTACTGTAGGTGTCAATGTCAAATGGAGACCAAGTTCAAATTTCCCAGAGAGACGAAAAATTGTAAAACCTTTTAGAAACACTAGGGTAATCGGCCGTGATAGACTTTACCTTCGATATCTCAACGACAATTTCTCTCTCACAACAACAAGATTCGTTTGATTATTAATACATTTATAGTAACCGATGAATTCTCCGATCCACGGAAACACTCGATAATTAAATCATTACATGAATTTGGTGTTATTAATCCGGCATCTAATTACAAACCCATAAGTCTTTTACCTATCCTGTCCAAAATATTTTAAAGTTGTAACAAATTAACTCTCCTTTCGCTTGAATAGATCAAATTTACTTCATCGAAATAAATATGTTAACATGAGTAACTCTAGAACTCAAGATGTTCTGCAGAATATCCGAGTAAAAAAATTTATGATAGCTGTCAAAAGAATGTAACACTCTTACTCCTGCCTAATCTTTGCTACAGCGTCGAACACCTTTAAACAGATTATTGAATTCATTAGTAAGTATACTGAGGTTTGAAAGATCCATATTAAACCAATCTCATGCAGTTTACTGGGTGCATGTTGATAAAGAATTGTCCACATACAATTAAAACTATTTTGGTGTTCCTCAAGCATCCAATATTGGTAAGCTATTTTTCATATTTTCATTAATCATTTCTTTTCAATACTTTCTAATACAAAAAAAATCTTCTTACCCAGATGATTTTTGAATTACGATAAGAACTGTTATGGTTGAATTTTCCAAAACGCAAATAAACATTGAAAACCTCTTAACCTGAAACCATGGTATGACCAAACTGGTCAAAACTACGAAAAACATAATGTAGTAGTTTCGGATCCAAAAAAAATACAACGAAAAGAGTGTCAATTTTTTGCTAAGCTTAAGAAATTGTAAAATCGAGCCAAACGAATAGTCGAAAAATTTAGTCATCAGTTTCGATCAAAATATGTCTTTCACATCTTACGAACATATAACAAAGTTAACGGAACTTTACTGATGTCCTAGGCTATTGTTTTTATTAAATTTTATTGTTTGTCATCCTTATTGTTGTTCAGTGAAGGGTCGAATAAAAATCTATGTTGTTAAACAATTCAATTTTTAATGCTGTCATGACTAGACCATAACACCCCAGTTTGGAGAGAGATGCACCTCAAAATTTTCAAAGAACTTTATAGAAGTGCATTATTTTTGCAGCCAAGGTTGTGTGCAACGGCAGATTCTAAAAGTGCGATCAAACATTCCCTCCCCTAAATAATATCCGCTGGACCCCAATTCAAGAATGCTTCTTCACGTGTAGAGCCTTATATGTATTTTCCTTTTTTATCCTTTTCCTTTATCTCAATGCAATGCTGGTATATTATTATGTCTAACATCCACTATGCCAAACCAAAAGCACAATCGAAAAATTGTTGTCTTAATGAGCTGCCGTTCACTTGACATTGCCCAAAGGGCTCGCTTGGTGTAAAATGCCTAACTGAGGAACAAACTACCTCAGAGTAAGGAAAACTCACAATCAATGAAAAAATTCAAATACAAAATTGCACATCATTTTCCTTATAAGCAACAACTGCACGTTACAAAGCACAATAAAAGAAAAGAAAGAAAATAAAAACCGTTTATTTCCAAAACCGTTACCACATGAGATACATGCCAATATATTGGCCTTTGAAAATTTCTTAATATAAGACGTCCTAAGACAAACGCTCCAGAAGAGGAGTACTAATAGACACACTATCCCAGGTGTACAAATAGAAAAACCATTCGAAGCGTACTAATAGACAAACTATCCGGGGTGTACAAATAGATAGACCATACGAGGCGTACTAATGGACAAACTAAATGAGGCGTACGAATAGACAAACCATAAATGGCGTGCTAATAAATTAACCCTGTCAAGGGATAGTTAAATCATGTAAAAAAATACAGTCTCTTAGATATTTTAAACTCCAAGAGATGGCTGACAACTAATAAATAATTCGAATACACTTAAAGAATTTTTTGTAATTCCTAAATTATTAATTGAATCGAAGTAAGAAAAAGACAAACAACGCTATACCGAAGCAGATTGAAACACCATCGTAAATGACTATCAAGTATTGAGAAAAGGTTAATCACAAAGTAATTTATAAAGTATATCGCGCAACACAACACGCATCTAGAAACGCGGAAACAAGTTTACACGCAAAAATGAAATTCATGGCTTGTTCAGTATAGAAAGAAAGAAAGAAGAAGAAAAAAAAACGTTTGTTTTCAAGTTGTCACATGAGATACATGCCCACATATTGTGTTTTAAAAAGTTTCTTAATATAGGACGTCCTAAAACAAAAGTTCCATACGAGGAGTACTAATTGACAAACCATCAGAGGTGTACAAATAGATAAGCCATACGAGGAATAATAATAGACAAACTATCAGAGGTGTACAAATAGATAGACCATACGAGGCATATTAATGGACAAAATATACGAGGCGTACTAATAGACAAACCATACGTGGCGTGCTAATAGTCTAACAAAAGTTCCATACGAGGAGAACTTGTAATGGTTGCTCTAGCGGCATTATATCTATCTTCGCTTCGGCACGCATTAGAACGGAAGACGTAGGGGCACCAAGAAGAACACGTGGTTTCTTCGGTTTATTTCAAGACCCGTTGACTCCGTAATTCTGCACAGACAGGTATGATTCAGGCTCGGACCAGGAATTGCACGACAAGAAATCCTAATTTAAGATCGTAGTCGAATGATCGATTAATTTATATAGCACCGCACAACAAGAAAGTGAATTCATACCTCGAGGGTACACGAGGAATAGCTGAGTGAGACATAAGAGCACATAAAAAGGGAATTCGCCACCCTGCTAACGACGTGGCACAACGACGATTCACAATGTTGCGATTATTATTATTATTATTATATAAGAAAGTTTTAGCCTCCCTCAACCACGACGAAGAAGTCCCAAGAGAAGAAAGAAGAAGGCACCATTTAGTATGAGGTTGAGGGAACGCGGAATCTATGCACAAGGCGCACAGGAGTAGTGAGCTAGGAAAGAAGTTCCTGAAACAAGAAAGGTTTCTGTTACATTGACAGGGAAGAAAACAAGTCTCTAGTCGAGGAACACATTGTCAAGAACACCCTGCCAAAGACACACTGCTAGGAAGCACATTAGAAAGAACACGTTTATGATACACGCACACGAGTATTGTAAGACTCGTGTCACTGGTCGAAAGAAATGATTGAGGGCGATGTACTCCTAATCTTGCTCAATCTACACTTGATAATACATGCAATGATAATTATAAGAGACAACACAATTTCATGGACGATGCATTCTCATCGTGAGGTGAAAACACTCTCGACGGTTTACATGTACATGACATAAACTTCGCAATTCCCGACGCCGGGAAATAATACATGAATCGCTTGTTTCGGCCAATGTTCGAACTGTCGTTTTAAAGAAGCATAAAAAATATATATAAATGAATATACACCCGTATATATATACACACGCATATGCATTCACACGCATACACACATGTATACATACACACATTCATGTACACACGTACACACAGGCATGAGGGCCAAGAAGACGATAAGCTCTGTATCTCTAACCCAACAATTTTAACATAGCGGTCATTAGTTAATAAGCACTTTATCCAAACAAAGGTGGATGATCGCACAACAAATGTATAGTCTTCACGTGAACGCTTCACAATAATAAAGAGATGACGAGTTAGGTAATGTTACAAGTTGAGAGAAGATACTCTAAAATACTTACAGACGATGGGGGAAGGTCCCTCACTTTAGACTTGGAACAGCTTATTTTAGCATATAAAATAAGTGACTACTCTGTCTTTTTCTTTAACCTATCTGTGGAAGAGGGACAGCAAATTAGGTCTCTAAAGCGGGGGCAAGTTACTTAGGTTATCAGATCAGCCATTGTCAACAATCCAATTATCAAAAAATGAAAGCGGCAAGTACACGTTTATCAACGTCGCTTTGAAAACACAAATCACATGGGCTAGTGGTCTCAAATTTCTGCGCCTATTCCCAGTCTACTGAGAATGGCGTAACTTTAGGCTTCCACCTTACTGACTGGCGCAACTTGTCCAGCACAGCTCATAGGTGAGAAGCCAATCGACTAAAATTATTTTACTTTGTTTCACATCTTTCTATTAATGAATGTTATAGAGAGCGCAATACAAAAACAAGAAAAAATCATGTTCCCGAGTTGGTACAAGTTTAGCACGATGTGTCATGAATTTTTCAATATCAACAACTGATGTCTAATCCATGGAAGAACCACCATAGTTTTTATTTTCAGTACAAAAATCTTTCAATAGTGAAGCAGTGGTTGATTTGTATTCTTAATTAAATGTAAAATTGTGTTAGTTTTGTGTCGAACTATGAAATGTAATAAACTTAAAATGAATCTTCTGTGTCAATTCGAATGCATTGAAATGTCAGTCTCTACATATTACATTTACTGCCTATGACACTATTTACAACGCTATATTTACTTTCTATGACAACATAGCTGACATGGCTTGACTATTATGCAAATGTTGCTGAGCAAAAAGAAAGAAAAAATATTTGAACGTTAATACAGAGTCACTTGGAGCAGTGAAAGGAAAAACAGGAATCAGTTTATCAGTCAAATCACACATTCTCTTCTAAAGTACTGCCAAAATGGAACCTGACATTTCCAAACATTACACTGCAGCGCACTTGCTATGAAACGTTACGACGGCTAGTCTAGCTTAATGTGGGTGGTTCACCAGCCACCGGAAGCATCCTCGAATGCTCTAGAAGCCGGCTGTTCACCGCTATCTAAACACAAATATGCTAAGGCGATCGACAAATGTAGCCACTAAGTTAACACGTTTAAGTTAAAATAAATTTCTAACACGAATTCACATTTAAAAGACACAGAAACTTAAGATTATCCGGGAACCTGTTCCTCCCACGAGCACTTCAATTCAAATAACACGCTGCGTCACTCTTGCGGGCCAGCGCGGATCCGCAAAATGTTGCCGGAATAAATTGTCAAAATTCTTCAAATTTTTCGTGTCTTGTAAGACGCGACAGAACTAATTGACAAACTGTAGTATCGTGGTTTTTCATCACGATACGAGGTTTAGTAACTGTAGCTGCAAACTACAGTATCGGTAGCTTTAACTACCGTATCTGAAGCCTTAACTTCAGGAGTAGGAGAAAGAAACTCTCAGTAAGGCACTTATCCATCTACTGGTCACTGCAGTTCACACAGCTTGCTTTTAAGTCTAGTGGGCAACAAAGACTTCCGCCGTACCATCCGGCGGCGTTTGCGGTAGGGGCGCTTCCGACCCATCCGAACCCAAGCACGATAAGGACATCCTGTGAGCTTGCCATGCGAGGCTCAAATGATCTTCCGGGACTCGTAAACCTAGGCTTCCGGTACTCTCACTTACAAACCAGTGTCATACTATAACGATGCATATTTTAATATATAACACAAACCATCCGAGGTGTACAAATAGATAAGCCATACGAGGCATAAAATAGGCAAACTATACGAGGTGTACTAAGAGACAAAATATCAGAGGTGTACAAATAGATAGACCATACGAGGCATATTAATAGACAAAATATACGAGGCTTACTAATAGACAAACCATGTATGGTCATACCATGTACGCCATACCATGTACGCCATCCCATGTATGGTATGGCGTGCTAATAGTCTAACTCTGTCAAGGGTAGTTGAATGAGAAATGAAAAATATCATCTCTTGGATATTTTATATTCCAAGAGATGGCAAACAACCTATAAATAATTCGAATACTGCTAAGAAATTATTCGAAACTCCCAAGTTCTTAGTTGAAATTATCGAAGTAGGGAAAAAACAAAAAACGCTATATGGGAGCAGATTGAAACCCCATCGTAAATGACAATCAAGTATTGAGAAAAGGTACGGACAGAGAGATAATTTTTCACGAGTGCTTCATTTCAGTTGTCTGTTTATATTTTTCATTTTCTATTCACAGAAATGCCCTCTAGGGTCGTGAGGCAAGAGGAATAAATACTAGGCAAGAGGAATAAATACATTTATTTCTGGAATTTGGTTCAGACTTAACTGGTCGCAGAGCTTTAGGTAAAATGCAATGTGTCTTGAGGTTTTGCTTGTACGCAAAAAAAGAAATAGATACATATATATGCATATGTGTGTGTATATACATGCGTGAACATGTACATGTGCATACACATACATAGACACATATATATGCGTGCGCTCACATGCATATACATGCACACACTTACACACACATATTCATTTATATACGTATTGAAAATGAATATAATAAAATAATAATAAACATAAAAACCAATCTTGCTCCTGCTACATCTAAAATGACAGTCAAGCTCAATGCAACCTCGAGAAATAACCCGAGGAAAAATAAGGAATAGGAAAAAAGAATTCGAAAACGTAAAAATGAAATGGCTTTTAATTTTCTAACTGAAATTTAAGAAAACTCAAGTTACCGTCGAGGAACCGCAAAAAATATCATATCTTTTCGGTATACTTTGTATATTTTCAATGGAATTCTCACTAGTATCTATCCGCAATTATATTCCTTGAATGCATTTACGCCAGTGATCACAAAATTTATAACGCAAATTGAAACTTTTATTTAATTGCAGAATACTTTTAAACACTCTGACTACTCAAATACCCTTGCTTGAAAAATGATACCTTTAGGGTTGAGTAAAAAATTGTGTTATTGGTTCATCAGTGTCTTTGTATTGTAGTGAACGCCCTCAGCCACACTCCGTCCCTCCGTATCCCATACGGGTTATGAAAGGCTCCGCAAACCTTTCAGCATCACATGACTGAAGTCTTTCCCGATCTTCCATTTTTTGTATTGCTGCCTGGGCGATGTGCTTGTAGCCCCGGGGACGCCTGAGGAGCACGCGCGTTGCCTAGGGAGGCTGTGCAAAAGACTTACGTCGCACATTTCGCTGGCGAAACCAGCATATGTGTTTTGGTAAGGAAGGAACTGACTTCTCTATGGCATAATATCACAACCCTGACTGCGATTTAGCCTCAGGTCAACACCTGTCGAGCCAACGAATTCGCACTTGTCTAATGTTTGCCTTGAAGTTTCCAAAGACGTTGGGATGCCGAATTATTTGTTCTCCGGTATACCGTTCAAAGAACGCAGTAGGAATTTAGTAATCCGGTCGCCTCCACTTCGGCAGATACTTCTGGCACTATTGTTCCCAGTGATGCTAACCGCACAGATTCTTTTATTGTCCCAGTTGGGGATCCGAGATGAAACTTTCACAGTTCCACAGTTTAACCTTCCACTATTTTCCCCTGTCAACACTTTCTTTTGGGATCTTTCCTTCGTAATTCTTGCTTGCATTTTACAGGTAACAGCTTTACTGTTACCAGACCTTTCGGTCTCCTCAGTGGGGGGGGGGGGGGGGGGGGGGTAGCTGTAGTGAACGCCCTCAGCCACACTTCAGCCTAATTTCATAATTATTAAAACTATCCTCTAAAAATTAAATAAGATTAACACAATCATTTTTACAATTTTAGATAACATAATTCATTTAAAATGACCCCGAAATCTATTAAAATATGAACCGAAAATACTTCGACATTTCCAAAAATTAGCACTTGTGTGTTTCGATGTAGAACCATTTTGCAAGTTTCCGGTTATCTTACGTATATAAAGCCAGTCATCCGGGCAGAGTGCGTCATTCACGTGAGAGATCCGTCTGAGTGTTGTGCTTGGGCCCCGGAGGGGCATATGTAAGTAAAAAGTGTTTAATGTTAAGTGTTTCATTGTGTCTAGAGACTCCAACATATGTAACGTTCTGTGGAACTTAATTCATGTGATTAACTTTGGAACATCCTCCGTTTTTATCTGTGCTAGTGTTAGTTAGGTACAAGCTTCAAGCTTACTGCGTCATCTTGGCCATGTTGCTTTCACGTTGTGCAAATTAGGAGGTAATTCTAGTTTTCAAAAGTGTCCTTAAGTTACTCCATATGTATATGTATTTTGCTAGTTACTCCATTATCCCTAGAAGCAATTCTTGCTCACGGGAATTTTAGAAAGATAGAGGCCTCACCTTTTCTCATATTTATTTTGTGTACATTATTGGATTACCTCAGTGCTGTAGCTATTTTTACTTCTAGTTGTTAGTTCATTTAGATTACATACTCAGCTGTGTTTTCGCCTTTTTGGAAATTAGTTCCCTTTACAGGAAATTTAAATCTTCAGTCACATGCTGAGTTATAAGTGTAGTTTATGAGTGACTCAAGTCACAACCGCCAACTGACAGCAGTTGGCTGGCTACTTTCAGAATACCTGGAAGACAAACCAGTATAATTAAAATCCATTAGCCAATTACTTAACGATATTGTACTGCTTGTGATATCAAGATAGCGCTTGTGGCCAGTTGGTCTTGAACACCGGTTCTGGGTGTTAAGATGATTCGGCCGTATTCGGGTGCCAGAATTACGGTTGATGTTGTTGCATAGAGACTCCTCGATCCGAGGCAACTACGTGAATCAGCAGTCGTTCGCAGCCTGGCTTGTGCAGCGACTGTTCTCCCTCTTTAACTGTGTATCACAACCTACACTATAGCACAGTATAGGTTTCACATAGACATAGATACAACATAGTAATAGACATCAAGTTAGGTAAAATAGTTTACTCACCTCTTGGATACCTTACAACATAACTAGATACTCAGATACCAGAGTGTGGTTAGCGAGAGCAGAGCGGAGATAGAAAGGAATATATAGAATAGGGTAGCATAGAATTAGTACATTAGTTTAGAAATTAAGAAGTTAGATACCAACCACAGTAGGTAATATTATTTACACACTCGGTCAACATTTACTTGTTGTCGAGCCCGAGTTCACTTGTAGACTGGCTGCGAGTGTTGCTGTCTCGAGCGTTGCCAACTATTGGTCTCTCTAACTAGAACTTACACTACTCGCTATATTACACCCCTCCCTCCTTAATTAGAAACCCCCCCTGTATCCCCAGTCCCCTTATTCAATATAGTCAATCCTAAAGGTCCATTCTCACCACAGGCTTCCGAGCTCGGGTAGACCTGCGCGAGAGGCTAGCGCTTGGAGGCTCGTGCATCCTAGCCTCCTGGGTGGGAATCGGGTAATCAGGTGTTTCGGAGTCAGGTTCATGGGTCGGAGGTGGTGGGTATGAATTTTGAGCAGGTTGTGGAAACACAACGGTTTCCTCCGTAGGTTGTTCAAAGGGTTGAGGGATGGTGTTCGAGCAGGTAATAACTTGGTCCTGGTGTCGACGAACGACCTCTCCCCCCTTCAGTTGGCACTTGTAGGATACCGGGCCTGTTTTCTCAATGGTGGTAGCAGGGGTCCATTTTGGGGAACCCGGCGTGTATTGACGGACCATCACAGGTGACTCCAGCGGAATGTCAACCGCGCGAGACCCTGGGTGGTATCTTTTCTGAGCGTCCTGGCGTTGAGCAACTTTGGACGCGATTGCTTCTGACGGCCAAAGCAGATCAAGACGAGAGCGAACTTTCCTGCCTAACATCAGTTCGGCAGGCGTAACACCTGTTGTCGTGTGAGGTGTTAGCCGATAGTTGAACAGGAACCTGTCTAGTGCTAGGCGTAGGGGTTCCGTTGACTTCCGTATATTCTTCTTGAAAGTTTGTACCATGCGCTCTGCCAGTCCATTAGTTGAAGGGTGGTATGGTGCGCTTGTAATATGTCGCATACCACATGCCTTCACAAATTCTTGGAATTCAGCCGATGTGAAACACGTTGCGTTGTCTGAAACAATTGTTACTGGGAATCCAAATGTCGCAAAAGTGTGTTTCAGGCACAAGATCGTTTCGCTAGAGGTTGTAGTAGATGTGGGAAAAATTTCAACCCACTTAGAGTGTGCATCCACGATCACTAGGTAGTATTTTCCATCCATTGGGCCCGCGTAGTCAATGTGTATGCGATGCCAAGGCTTCGCAGGCCATTCCCACGGATGGAGTTCAGCTTTCGTCGGTGCGGCTCGAGTGCTCAGGCACTCGCTGCATGACTTAGTTGTTTCTTCTAGATCTTTATCCAGAAGGGGCCACCACACGTAGCTGCGAGCTAACTCCTTCATCCTGGATGATCCAGCATGACCAGAGTGAAGTTCCTCCACAATGGCTTGTCTGAGAGCTTGGGGTACAATAATTCTTGCCCCCCAGAGCACACAGCCATTTTGTGTGGACAATTCGTCTCGCCTCCTAGTATACGGAGCGAGATCAGGGTCACCAATTACCATCGAAGGCCAGCCTACTTGGCAGTATTTGTACACCTTTGAAAGTACTGGGTCCCTTAGGGTGCTGTCGCGGATGTGGGTGCTGGTGACTGGAGCTGACTCGAGGAAGTTTACTAAGGACGTCCATTCCGCAGGAATAGGTGTGGCTTCCTCGGGAGTTGTCAAGGGTAGACGACTGAGAGCATCAGCCGTACCCAACAGCACGCCAGACCGGTGACGCAAGGTGAACTTGTAGGACTGCAGTAGTAAAGCCCACCTTTGGATGCGCCCGGATGCCATCGGAGGAATGCTTCTACCCGGATCAAATAGTCCTAACAAAGGTTTGTGGTCCGTAACCACAGTGAAATCCTGTCCCCACAGGTAGCAATGAAATTTTCGAAGTGCGAACACCATAGCTAGGGCTTCTTTCTCAGTTTGAGAGTAGTTGCGTTCTGTTGCTGTTAGAGTTCGGGAGGCAAAATAGGCGGGGCGTTCAATCCCATCAATAAGGTGACACAGCACCGCTCCCACACCATACGCACTACTGTCAGCCACTACCACTATGGGTTTCTGAGGGTCAAAGTGGACTAGAGTCTGAGAGTCCAGGAGGGCTTGTTTAGATTTCTGGAAGGCTCTCTCCTGACTTGCATCCCATTTCCAAGGGGTTTTATCCCTCAGTAAGGTATTTAGGGGCTCCAGCATGGTTGCAGATGATTTTAGAAATTTCCTATAGAAATTTAACAGCCCCAGGTAGGCTCTCAGTTGAGTCACATTAGTAGGAGCTGGTGCATTCTGGATTGCTGCTACCTTCTCGGCAGTGGGGTGCAATCCGTCCTTGTCGATTTGGTATCCAAGGTAGGATACCTGTGGCACTCCAATTTGACATTTATCCATTTTCAGTTTTAGCCCTGCCTCCTGTAGTTTAGATAAGACTTGATAGAGACGCTTGTTGTGCTCTTTCTCATTAGTGGCACTCACCAGGACGTCATCCAGGTAGCAGAACACTCCTGGGAGGCCCTGCAATAGTCCTTCCATGGCACGCTGAAAGATTCCAGGTGCGGACGCAATTCCAAAGCTGAGACGGTTGTAGGCAAATAAACCTCTGTGGGTGTTTATTACCGTGAGTTCCTTGGAGTCTTCATCCAAGGGTAGTTGAGCGTATGCCTGAGACATATCTAGCTTGGAGTATATAACTCCTCCTGCTAACCCGCTAAATAGATCCTCCACTCGGGGTATGGGGTAGGTATCAAGCCTAGTGGCTCTGTTGACTGTGAGTTTGTAATCCCCACATATGCGGATGCTTTGATCAGCCTTGAGCACAGGGACGATCGCCGCCGCCCATCTTGAATACTGTACAGGGGTGAGGATACCTTCCTGCACCAGTCTATCAAGTTCAGCCTCCACCTTAGGTCTAAGTGTGTAAGGCACGTTCCTGGCCTTACAGAACTTTGGTGGTATGGCTGGATCCACTTCTATTTTGAATTTTCTTCCCTTAAAGCAACCTAGACCTGGTTGAAAAAGGTCGGGGAATTTATTTGCTAACTCTTCAGGGCAAGTGATCACTTTGTTGACATTATTGGAAACTATAGTTAGCCCAAGGAAATCAATCAGGTCCCTACCCAGCAAGGCTGGCCCCTCCCTGTCTACAACCACAATAGTTGCTAGCTGAGGAACCATACCACTAGATTCACGCTGGATGTTAGCCCTAATCTCCCCACAAACTACCAGCTCAGCTCCCCCATAAGTCCGAAGCTTAACATCAGAAGGTCTCAGCTCGGGTCTTGACTTAGCTGGAATTTTAGAGTAGGTGGCCATTGAAAGGATAGACCTGGCAGCACCTGTATCTACCTCCATCTCTAATGGCACACCATTTAGTAACAATTTTATTTTGATTGGGGGTTTCATTTCCTCGGCTAAAGCAAAAATGTCCCCATAACATTCTGGATTGGGGGCTGGGTAGTCTGCACTGGTTCCATTGCTAGTTCCATTAGGGTTAGGGTGGTTTTCCCTCCCCCTTTTTTCATGCATAGCATGCACAAAATTATTTTTGTTGCCTTTATCAGATTTCTTAATTGTCAATTTAAAACAACATTTCTTAAGATGGCCTTTTTGGCCACAACCATGACAAACACTATCTTTATAGGGGCAATCTCTACGCCAGTGCAGATTACCACAGCCGCTGCATGCTGATTTGGGGTTAGCTTGAGTCTGAGTTTTGCCCTGAGGCTTAATAGCAGTTTGCTTAACTCTGCTCTGGCCTACATTTAGAATTGAATTTGGTTGCCTCAACCCCACTGTTTCTCTCAGTGTGGTTTCTTTAGCAGTAGCTAGATCCATGGCCTTTTGCCATGTCAGGCCAGCCTCATTTAGCAAGCAATTTTGAATTTCATTACTGGACACACCCAAAATGAAACGATCCAGCAGGGTCTCTTCTAGCACTTCCTGTTTGAAATTACAGGTATTAGAAAGTGCTTTCAAGCTAGCCACAAAATCCGCAATGCTTTCCCCTTGTCTCTGGTTCCGCTTATGAAACCTAAACCTCTCAAAGATTTGATTTCTTGTTGGCTTAAAATGCCGTCTCAACGCTTCCACAATCTCGTCACAAGTAGCATCAAGTACTTTTTTAGGAGACACGAGGTCTCTAATGAGCCTAGCAATTTTAGGACCCACTAGTGAAATTATGGTGGGGGCTTTTTTATTTTCCTTTATTTTGTTTATTAAAAAATAGCAGTGTAATCTAGTTTCATAGTCTCCAAATTCTTCCTCTACAGGATTAAATTCTCCTACTGAACCTATCAATGGCATATTGAATTTTTAGTAAGTCAAAAACACACTGTAAAAAAAAATTTTCACAGCACAAATAGTACAATCCCTTGATCAATTCTGAGATTCTTCACTAACATAGTCTAGCCAGTCTAGCAACACCAGTGAGCAGCACAACAACAATAACAAAAAATTTCACTAGGCAAATTTTATGTTCCCTCACTAGTCAGTAGTCACGACCACTTAGTCACTTCCAGCAGTTCTACCAAATCCTCGTCGCCAATATCACAACCTACACTATAGCACAGTATAGGTTTCACATAGACATAGATACAACATAGTAATAGACATCAAGTTAGGTAAAATAGTTTACTCACCTCTTGGATACCTTACAACATAACTAGATACTCAGATACCAGAGTGTGGTTAGCGAGAGCAGAGCGGAGATAGAAAGGAATATATAGAATAGGGTAGCATAGAATTAGTACATTAGTTTAGAAATTAAGAAGTTAGATACCAACCACAGTAGGTAATATTATTTACACACTCGGTCAACATTTACTTGTTGTCGAGCCCGAGTTCACTTGTAGACTGGCTGCGAGTGTTGCTGTCTCGAGCGTTGCCAACTATTGGTCTCTCTAACTAGAACTTACACTACTCGCTATATTACACTGTGCTTGAACAAATAACCCAGCGTCCTTCCCCCGCACAGAAGGACATACGAGCCAACACACCAACACAACCACCTAGTCCTCAATCCCCGCCATTGAGCCCAAAACTAGACCTTCCTCAGATTCACTTGAGACCTTCCTCAGATTCACTTGAGACGTTCCTCAGATTCACTCAGCCACACGGCTTCACACGCAGTAACCAGACCAAGGTACTGCCTCTTTCGAGATCCTCTTTCGAGACTTTCTAATTCTCGTTGAACACTTCAATCCCCCACTATTGCCTCGCCTCAAGCGTTTAGGCTTCACCTTTTCCTTCTCGCCGTCCATTCCACTACGGCCGTCTCCACTCGTTAAGCCACTCTAATCACCCGCATCAGCGGATAACTACACTCACATTCAAGTCCTCACCTGGACTCACAACGGACTACCACGAGCCACCGCGCGCGGTTGGAGTACGTCTCCAGGACTGGATCCGGAACCCCTCCTCAAGAAGCGGATTCACCCCAATGAGTGGACCGTGGCCATGGCACAACTCAGCGTCACAAATAAAAAAAGGCGAGAATAGTCGTTTTTTTTCTTCACTGTCCTGCAGAGGTAAAGTTCGTGCAAGTGCCTGAAAACCTCGGTGCCAGTAAAGCACCCGATTACCTACTCCTTCTGAGTCAAAGGGCCAAACAGATGTTCAGCCTAATATCTTAAATTTGTATTTATGTGCCTAGCCATAGGCACAGTAAATGCTGGTGACCCTGTCAAACCTATTTGTCGAAACTTTGTTGATACCAGAACATCAAACTGGTGTACTTAAAAAAATAAGTAAAAATTAAATTACTCGCTCCAAGCAAAACATTAAACTTTATACAGTCAACCATAGAATTCATACTAGACACCAAAAAACTTCATAGTTGTGCGCAGCCACCTTAACACGTGGACTCAACTCCCCGTAGTAACGGGCCTTACGGCACACAAATTTACCGGGCACCCATCTGGGGCCTGGCAACGCTGAAATTTAAGATAATTAAGCATAAGCGGAGCGTCATTAGCGGGAGCCTCACCTGAAGATCTTCGAAAACAATGTTCAGGCGAACACTCTTCACTGTAGCCGGCTGTCTAGGACCCAAAAGTCCTTTGTAGCGAGGGCAGAATGCCGAGTCACGCGCAGCACACGAGAAGAAGGTGCGCTCGCGATCACGGCCGAATTCAATCTGACGTGGCAGCCTTCAGGTGCCGCGCTCTTTGGCTTGCTCGAATCCGTCGCGCTGGCTTAGGACTCGAACAAGAAGATCAGACAAACGTTTCAGTATTTAGGTTTATATTTTTCGCCGTAGACGTGAGGACCCCCGCCATTTCTCCGCTTAGTCGTAAAATTATCAGCGTTATTAATTTTTTAGGCTTATTAGATGGAGCACAGCCTTTGCCCCTTATTGCGGAAGGCCTTTTGTGCCTTATAAAATCCGCAAAGGACCTCAGTGTTCGAGCAATGACTGGAATCTCGACATAGTATCATCGTTCTATTCGTAAAGTAAAATTTCCTGGTTAGCGTGCGACAATCCTATTCTCATTTCTGATTCAGGAATCTTTGATGCCAGCACTATGCCACTACTATTTCGAGGCCAGCACTTTTGCTTCATAAAGCATGTTTTCCAAGCTAATAACTAAGTACCAGTTGATGAGTCTGCGCGATAAGATACTTGCCTATTTCTGAGATGTCACCTTTTCTTTTTTTCCAGAAGAATTAATTACTTCCCAGTTTGTTTTCAACGTTTTAAAACATATTTCCTGACATTACGGAAACTTAAACTTGTATATCAATGTAAATGGAGACGGTAAAAACTGTTTGCGTTCGCAAATCTCCGTAACACCATACCAAAGATTTAGATTTTCATGCTTATCTTTCAATGTTTTGTTCAGCCATCGGTAAGGCTATCAAGATTTCCATATAAGTTTGAAAATATGTTATCTTAACTTTAGTGAGTTTTAAAAACCAACATTGATAACTTTTGAAAATTGCTTTCGGATATAGCTGGTTTTTCTTTCCTTTCTTTTCGTTCCTATAGTATATTACCTCTGAACAGCAACACTCATCAGCTGTTAGGCGCCGTGGTTAAATTGTGTTTATGTACTGGAGTTGTTGTTAGTTAGGTTTTACATGTAACTCATATAGAAGGGTTTAAATACTTAAATAACAGAAATGCCGTCTGAAAGCTGGGAAGAATGGCTTAATGAAGATGCCATTGATATGGATTTTTTGGAGGAGGTAGAAGCGCAGCATTTCAATGACAGTGAGTGCAAAACTAAGTAACTACTTTCATTGTTGTAAAATGTGGCTCAAGTCTCGCTGAGCGGCGAAGCCGCTCAGCGAGAATGAAAATATCGATTATAACCGGAATTTGATGCTGATTCCGAATATGCAATTTGTTTTGACCGCTCTCGACTTTTTCGATTTTTTTTTTTTTTTGGAAAGGCGGCTAGCAACAACTGAGGTGGTGCCCAAAGAATGCCATGTCCGTACAGGTTGGGTGGAACCCGGCCCTATCCGGTACTCAGGTCTTCAAGGCACGGTCTGACCATGTTGGGTCGAGAATGGCAGAGTTCGGATCATGAGGTGGTGCAGGCCAAAGTATGCCAAGTCCGACCAGGTTGGGTCGAGAATGACAGAGTTCGGATCATGAGGTGGTGCAAGCCAAAGTATGCCAAGTCCGACCAGGTTGGGTCGAGAATGGCAGAGTTCGGATCATGAGGTGGTGCAGGCCAAAAAAAAAACATTAAAAATGTATAAAAATTTAAAATTCAAAAAAATCACAAAAAATCAAGAGCGGTCAAAACAAATTGCAGATTCGGAATCAGCATCAAATTCCAGTTATAATCGATATTTTCATTCTTGGTGAGCGGCGAAGCCGCTCAGCAAGACTTGTTCCTAAAATGTTCCAGACTTCTAAATTCTCTTACCCAGTAATTATCGATTTAGGGATTTTCGTTTGACAGACTTGAATTATTGGCTATGCTTAAATGACTTAAATAAAGTGCTTATAATTAATTGATTGAATACTTGCAGAATGTTAATAGAAATATTTTATGACCGTATAGATATGGGAGTAGAGAAAATGAAGATATCTGTTTTACTTTGAAAAATAAGTATTTTCCCTTTTGTCAATCTAAGTTGAAATTCAAAGTGAAATAATGATGTAGATGAAGTATGCACTAATGTGTTATAGTATTTGTGTAGTTATGCATCTATTTTGTATTGTCTGATCTGTTAATGGTTTTAGTTTGTTATAGGGTAGTTTAGGTTATATTAGATTAGTGCTAATTTTAACTATATTTGTGTCATGTTTTTGAAGATTGCTTCAATCATAGAGAAAAATCACTTTCTGCTATGCTTTTCATTCATTTTCTCTTTACTTTTGTTCAGCTTTAGGGATATAGCAGTCTTTTTGCAATTACTGTTGTAATAGTTTAAGTTACAAACATATTATTATACATAACTTAAAATATTATCAGCTTACATAATACATAACTTAATATTAGAACTAGCACAGTATATGTAAAATTAAATTTGGAACCCATTTTATATTTATAATTTTCAATTTTCTTCTACATTTTTCATTAAAAAGAAATATCATGTTGGTTAGTACATTAGAAAATCTTCAGCATTAATTGAATTAGGAAGTGTCACTAATAGTATATTAACTGTATTAAGATTTGATTTTGACTAAAGTGAATTATGTAAAATGTGGCTTTTCCATGCAATTTAATGCTTCTACTTCAAAATTTAAGTGTTCCAAGTATTTTCTGAGATGGAAATGCAATACTTTTGTTCCTGCAAGGAAGAAGAGCTTTTTTGAGGGAAGCCATCATTTGAGCCCTCAAACTTTGAAACTTGCTTATTTTTATTTGTGTTGAATATGATCTGTAAACAATTGGATTTAGATAATCATATAGTTGTTGATTGGCTTAATTTAATTAGAAAGGTTTTTATTGTTTCTGTTACCTTTTTGTTGTAAAGTTTTTTCAAATATGGTCCGTTTCTTATGAAACTTGCACACTTCATGTAAAATTACATTTAAAACACATTTCATTCATGATATTTTTCAAGTTTTCTTGATAATTTTTAAAAAAAATTGTGGAGTTGTTAAACTCCAGAAATCCCCAAAATAATTTACATTCAAAGTTTATTGTTGATTTGGCCATCTTAATATCAAATATAAATGTATTTGTGCTAATTTTCATGATTATGTTTGTGTAACATGCATAACATGGGATGAGCATTAATTTTAGTGCACTAATACTAAATTGTTCCCATTAGTATTTGTCTGGCTTTTCTACTTGAAATTAATTTATTTAAAGAGAGAAACAATCAAATGTGCATAGGAGTGCGTTTGACGCTGTATTTTTTCCTACTTGTAAGGTATAGGGCCCCTTTTCTACTGCACAACCATATTGTAAATCTAAATGTAATTTGCATTTTCAGAGGATGCAACATGTGAGAAGAAAGGACTTGTCATGCTTGAGTGTGGTGGGTCACAAACTCTTTCCAGTACAGTGGGGAGCTCCTGCAGCCTCGTGCCCAGTGGCGCCTTGGCTGCCCTTGTACAAAAGGGCTATGTGACCTCCTTGGAAGAGCTCTGTGTCAGCACCCTCAGTGAGCGCAATGGGATGCCATTGCTGTTTGACCTGCCGTGTTCCAGTGAAATGTTCACATTCAAAAGAAACCATTATATTCATGGAGTAAGGTAAGTCCTTTTCAAATCTTTCAACTTTTCAAAATGGTTCAAGATCATCATGTGCTAAATTAAGAAGAAATTCACTCAGCATTTCTTATTGGAAGACTCATTTGTTAAAAAAAGATCTTTAAAAATTGGCAGTGATCCAATGAAAAAATGTTGAGTGAATTTCTGCTTAATTTAACACGTAACTTGAACAAAGTAAGGTAAACTGAAATGCTCTAACTCAACTCTTCTTTTGGGTGTTGGATTATAAATGATTGTTTTGGTGTCCTAAAGTGTAGCCATATAGGCACTTATAGGGCAGAATTTTTCAGAATATTCACTTAGAAATGTTTAACTTTAAAGTAGAAGAATTCCCAATATCATGCCTTTCTGACTTGTCTAAAGTTTTGTGTGTTAACTTTGAGTGCTCTGGGTAAAAAGTAGCATGATATTTTCAATGTTCTAGGTTTGCTTATTTGTAGTCTTGAGCCTTGTCACTGCAGAATGCTGACCACATTATCCTGCAGGCATGCATTCTGGTGCAGTATAACTTGGAGAAAATTTAGAGGCCACTGAGTAGTGTTAACATTGTTGTTTGGTGTAACTTGGGCATGAAATATATTCAGGCAAAATTTTGTATGATCATCAGCCAGATCTCGATAATGAGAGAAATACAAACTTCTATATTCTCCTTTTACCTTAAAATTAGTAGTCCTTGCGGGTAGATGTGAGGTTCCTGCTCAAAGTTTGGTAGGCATTCCTATAGGAAAATGGTAGTGATGTACCGATACCATTTTTTTGGCCGATACCGATACCCATTTTTTGACCGATACCGATACTCCGATACTTGAAAATACCGATACTTTGACCAATACTACTACCTATACCGATACTTTTACAATCTTCTAACCTAATAATACCCGTTGTATGTTAGTTTATGTATTAGTTCGGTGTCCGCTTCTTAAGAAACATAGGATGTCCGAGTTTGCGGTATAACGAAGACCGAATTCCTCAGTGTAACATTGAAAGATCGTTTGTACATGCAATGATATGTTTGAAATTTTATCAGGATAGGTTAGTAGTATTGGATAGGTTGTTGTGATAGCCGTAATTTACGCATTTTCCTAACCATGTCGCTTTTGTGCAGCTTTCAGGCCATATTGAATAATTAAAAGACATTAAATTGAATATAGTAATTTGGTGAATAGCTGTGCCCGAAGTAATCATTTTTGAGTAATGGTGATTTGTCACCGGAGGGGAACTCCGAGTCAAGAGAGCTTAGTGTGTTCTTGTGCATATGTGTTCGGCATAAACATTTTAAACCTACCCGACTTTCCGTTCTACGTATTGGCAACAGTAATAAACGCATTAGTGGTGTAGGGCCTACAAGAACCGCAGTTGCTACCATGTAACGACGATCGCTAGGCCTTCGCGTCGTGAACGTGCTTTGCGGCGGTGCGAGTCACGACATAGAATTAGGATAGCATAAGTTAGATAATGTTGACGGAATTCTTCCATGGGTCCATCTAGCTTTAACGATGACACTGTCCTCGGCATTTCCATGGGTCATGCTGCTACCTAATAATACCCTTGCCCTTGGTCTATTGGTTTGGTGTCTGTTTCTTCCATTTCTCTGTCACTCACGCTCATAAGGATAGTTATAATGGCCGTATCTGTGATACGAGTTTCAACGGTGCAAAAATATTTTTCATCACGGGTACTGTTAGGATGGATATACTGTATTTGTTTATCATCAACATCTTGAAAATTCGTTCATGAAAAGTATTGAATCCCATTTTCGGCGGGCCGTGCACACTTGTATTAAAATAAAACCATTATAACTCCTATACATGGGAGTTACAATCAAATTATTTCCTTAATATCTAATAATACAAAAATATTGACAAAAAGTTTCCGATTGTGAAAAATAAAATGCTCTTACTATGTTAACTATATTATTGAGAAAAACAACAAAATGAAATCCATTCAATAGATATGTGTTTCTAATCGCATTGCAACGTAATGTAGACTAGCTATAATAGCAACTGGCTCCAAAGTGGACCAAAACAATAGTTTCTTCAAAAAAGGATTGTCATTTTCGTGTTATTCACACCAAATACGAGTACATACTTTGGCGAAAGAAAATATTAAAATTCGGTTAGCCCCGAAACCAAAAATATCCGCAAACACGCAACCATCTATAAGATAAAGAATATAAAAACGACAATTTCAAGGAACTTGATCATATTTATTAGGAATACGTTTCGGAGTCCAGATCCATCATCAGTTCGTAAATTTACAAATCATTATGTCTGCAATAAAAGATAAAGCAAAATGTTGGATACAGTCATTAAAGGAAATCAAGGAAATAAAAATAAAATTAAAACATGTCCCAGAAAAACTAAAATCGACAAGATTACTATTTAGTTACAATTTGTAATGGGTAGGAACTATCAGAATTGTTGAGGGCCGGTTTTCGTTTAAGAATATGTAGCAACTCTAAAATTCTGAGGTCACATGCAGTTGAAGCCGAATCTAAGATTTAGTTGCATTTTACTGCGTGATTACGTACTGCGGAGTGTGAGGAGTAAGCTAATTAGTTCC
This sequence comes from Morinoia aosen, assembly GCA_030386875.1. Lineage (NCBI taxonomy): Eukaryota > Metazoa > Arthropoda > Malacostraca > Amphipoda > Talitridae > Morinoia > Morinoia aosen. Next base: position 17,929,297 of record CM059559.1, read on the forward strand.
CCGCGCGGAAGCTCCGACCCCAATGTTCGACCATTCTGTTATATAAATCTCGTGACGTCATGCCGACGTACGATGATGTGCACTGCACACAACTGTATAACTGTTAAAAATAAATCAGAGATCGAGGTTAGAATCTCCATCGGAAGCGTATCCTTGTACCGGAAATATGAAGCAACCATAAAATTATACAATTCCGGTGCAAGGACACGCTTTTGATGGAAAAAGAGCCTTTCTGATTTATTCTTACAGTTGTGTGCAGTGCACATCATCGTACGTCTGCATTACGGCACAAAATTTTTATATCAGAATGGCCGAACATCGAGGTTGAAGCTTCCGCACGGGGAATGAATTCGCACAATTCGTACGTAATCACGCAGTAAAATGCAACAAACCGATATCCTCTGCGGACTTCAAAACCTTAGATTCGGCTTCAACTACATGTGACCTCAGAATTTCAGAGTCGCTACATATTTTTAAACGAAAACTGGCCCTCAACAATTCTGACAGTTCCTACCCATCGTAAATTAGAAGTAGATCATGTCGATTGTACTTTCTCTGGGACATGTTTTGATTTCTTTTTGTTTTCGTGATTTTCTTTATTGACTGTATCCAACATTTTATTTTTTCTTATATTGTAGTCGTAATGGATTTTAATTTTACGAACTGATGATGGAGCTGGACTCCGAAATGTATTCCTAGTAAATACGATTAAGTTCGTTGGAATTTTCCTCGTTTTTAAATTCATCAAGTTGCGATAAAAGCAATCAACTGACCCGTTCAGATGTATTGAACTATAAGATTGTTCGTGAATTGTTCAAACATCTTAATATAGAAGAAAAATGCAAGATTCGAACGGTGATATGCATGCTAAGTTGAAATAAATTATTAGCTTCGTAATATTTGGCGATTTACAAGCTAAATTAAAATAGAATTTTTGTCAATTTCTATATTAAATTCACAAACTTTCAAATGCACCATCAACTTTATTAAATTGGTTTGGTTTTTGTTAGTCTGTCACATACTTTAAGAAATGGATATTAGGTCAAGCTATAAAGGTTTAGTCGTAAAAGTATAAAAATTTTATGTATCTACAGGGTTTAACTATTCATTTTACATAGCTTTCAGTTATGACCGTGACTCATCGGGAATTCAAAGTAGTGAATTCAGTTAGCGGGCCTGATTGAACGCCATAATTCAACAGTTAGCTATCTAATTTACTAGGTATGAATAGGCTCTTTATTTGATTACAAGTACGCACAGCCCGTCAAAAATTACGGGACTCCTAATTTTCTTGAACAAATTTTCCAAATGTGATGCCCAACAAATGTATTCATCCTAACAGCGCTCGTGATGAAAAATATTCTTGTTCTTACGCACTGGTGAAACTCGTATCACAGATATGGTCACTATAACTCTCCTCATGAGCGTGACAAAGAAAATGGAAGAAGCGAACTCCAAATAAACCAAGGGTATTATTAGATAGTAGCAGGACCCGCGGAGATTCCATGGACAATGTCATCGTTAAGCTAGGCGGACCCGAGAAAAAATTCTGACAGTATTACCTAACCTGTGCTAACCTAGCCTATCCTAATCTAAGCTACCCTATCCTATCCTAACAAAACCTATCCTGATAAAATGTGAAATATTTAAATGCACGGAAATGCCATCTTTAATGTTACACTGAGGAATTCAGTATCCATGATACCGCAAACTCACACAACGCGGACACCAAATAAATATATAAATAAACACACAACGGGTATTATTAGGTTAAATACTTTTACTTTCATGATTTATGACCTTCATTTGAATGATAAAATACGTACTTTTGGAAAGTATCGGTAAAGTATCGGCCAGATTTTGCCTATACCGCTACCGATACCACTAAAAATGGCCAATACTGCCGATACCGATACCGATACATCGGTACATCACTATACCATTTACAAGTTGATTTGCTCCAAATGAATTTTGATTTGCTCCTCGTGAAAATAGAATTGCTCCAAGTGAATTTTTATTTGCTCCTCGTGAAAATAGAATTGCTCCAAGTGAATTTTAATTTGCTATTTTTCAATTTTAAATCATTACATGAGTATTTTACTGGCTTTATAATGTTATTTGAAAGGATCTTAGCGAAATTTTTTTTTCTTTGTAAAGTAATTTCATTCCAATAATGCATACAAAGATACAGAGTTTTTGCTGAGTATAATTTACAAAAAATATATATAGAATATAATTTTCGTTGTATGAACCATCAATCATTATCAAATCATTAGACAGAGGAGTCGTACCTCAGACACTTTGATCAAGGAAGCATCACAGAGATACTGCCACGTTGCACATTGCTGCACGTCACGTTGCACATTGCTGCACGTCACGTTGCACCTTTTGTAGACAAGCTACTGTCATCAGCTATAAGTGTCCACCTCAACTCCAAATTTAAACTTTCAGAAATCAAAACCTTCAAGATGAAATATAATAAAACAAGTGCGCGAGACAGACAGAGAATAATAGAAGCCTTCAATAATGAAGAGGACTGGAAGAAAGTTGCGAACGCACTTGGAGTAAATGCTAAGACTGCTTACAGGTGGCTGAAAAATAAGCAACTCTTAGCAAAGAAGAAAGGAGGAAATAATAAGAAGAAATGTCCCGAAATATTGAGGACACTGACATCAGCCATAGAGGAAAATGTTTCGAGTACCCTCTCACAACTTCGTAGAAAAGTACAAGAAGATCACGACATTGACGTGTGTGTTAATACGATCAAAAATTGGCTCGATGGTGAAATGTTTTCCGTCAAATTAGTGAGACCAAGCATTGATAGAATGAATAATGAAGCGAACAAAGGAAAACGCGCTAGATACATGGAACAATTTTTCAATGTGAGATCAGAAGGTAGGACTCCAGTCTGGGTTGATGAGACAAATTTCAACCTTTACTGTAAAAGAAACAAAGGAAGATCAAAAGTTGGTACGAGAGCTTCAGTGATTCTTCCGTCCAGCAAAGGCGCAAATCTGCACATCATTGGAGCAATGACAAGTACCCAATTGCTTCTAACCTCGACTCGCCGTGGCTCGTTCAAACGACAGGATTGTCTGCAGTGGTTCCGGGAGCTCATAGATGCATGTCGTCAGAACGGGATTGACCATCCTACTTTCATAATTGACAATGCTCCGGCTCATTCTAATCTTGAAGGGCTAGAGACAGAATATCCCAGTATTCAGATACTTCGTTTAGCTCCCTATTCTTATCTGCTAAATCCAATAGAGTTGGTTTGGAGCCTAGTGAAGAGTCACGTAAAGAGGCACTTGCGTGAAAGGACGAATGCAATTCTTGAGATAGCACCAGGTGGAGCATTACCAGTTACTGAGCAAAGGATGCGAGAGATGGAGAACATCGCAGTTGAAGCCCTTGGACTTGTCAACCCCGGCATGTTGCTCAACTTTACCAACAGGGTGGAGAAGTACTACGCTGCCGCAACTCGTCAAGAAGACCTTATAGAAATATGTTAATGCGAAAATAACTGTCAAAACTTGTGCAGACGTTGTAATGCATGCTTACTTTTCTGTTTGCCTTGCTTTGTTATGACTATTCAGCAGCATTATTCTTTTGATCATATTACTGTACTTTTTCATCAAAATGCGTTTTTACACGAGTTATTGATAAAACCTCTATATATTTATTGTTCTTTTTAATTCTAAAACGCTTTCTATCAATATATTTTCCAATCCCGCTAGGGACTAATGATGATAATAATAATTGTTTATTCGATAGGGCCGGATAATGTACTGGATAATCGTCGGTAGGATTGTTAGATTAGTCGTAAGTTTTAGCCTCCCAGGTAGGGAGGCTAAAACTAAAACCGGGTTGGGAGGCAGCAACAAATGCTATCCAAAGAGAGGAAGGACGAAGGCACCTTTTAGTAAGAAGTAAAGGGAACTCGGAATCTATTCAGAAAAGGCATATAAACAGTAAGATGAGAAAGAAGTTCATGAAACAAGATCAAAGTTGAAGAAGAAAGTAATAGGCGTTGAAAAAATACAGGACAGCAGCAAACTGAAAAACATGGTCCGTAACAAAACAAAAACTTATTCTATTTTAACAAAAAGAAAGCCTACCTAACCTTTAGCTTGGGCCCTCTCATTGTCCCCCTAGGAGCACTAATTCCCTTAGATACAATATATAGTTGTATCCCCCTGAGGGGTCATAGGTAGGAAATAACCCTTGGTTAATACAGCTACTTGATGATCGTCGGTAGGTTACCGGTTGAACATGTGATCCTAATACCCTGCAAATTATTGCAAGTCCTTTTGCTTATATGCCTTTAAATGATCGATTAATTAAAAAGCTAATTAATTAATCTTTCTGCAAAAATTTTTAAAATTAGTTACTTATTAATTACCATTAATTAAAAAAATAGAGTATTTTTACAACAATATATAACAAAAATATATAGCATTTTATAGAAATGGTTTTGAAATAGGTTCATTTTTCAATAGGAAAAAGCGTTTGGCAGAGTGCCTGAGAAATGGTTGTGTCTACTTATAAGAATGTGATTGCTGCCTGCAGTCCTATGTTGGAAGTACCACACTCCAGCAATTTATTCGTCACAGCCAACACTCTTGTGTCTCCAATAGAACTGGCCGTCCCTACTCATCTTGCTCCCTGGCAGCCATCAGAGAACATTGCCATAGTTCAAACCACCCTTTCAAAAATTCCAATTTCTCCACACTTTGTAGAACTGTAGAGCAATTTGACCCTAGAATTATGGAATCCTCCTTCAATTTTACCCATAGACCTCAGCTAAATATATAGTGATCAAAGTGTGATGAAATTAAATATTGCCCAAACTGTGTAAATATGAGTGTGTTTGAGTGAGTGTGTGTGTGGGGGGGTATATATGTGTGTGCAGTTCGGTTACTTTGTGTAGATGTTATTGGGGTTTGGTTTGATTGCCAGAATTTAGGTGTACTTATGGTCAGGAATGTTTAGGAGAAATTGTTTTTATTTTTTACGGTTAGGCATAACTATATATATATATATATATATATATTTATATATTTTTCGATGTAGGTATAGTGATATTAATTTCTTATATATAATTTTCCGCAATTTGTTCATTATTGTTTTTTGTTTCGAGTTTTACAGCACTGATGATGGAATCATAGATTCCGAAACGTTTGCAATTAAAAGAATGTTCCCTTTTATATTGGTTCTTCTTTTCATTTTACATATTAGATTTCCCAAAAATCGCCCTTTTAATTCTAAAAAAAATATCATTATAATTATTCTACAATATATAGCAATATATAGTGTTTTAAATATGTTGAATATGCAAGCTAAAAAATTAACCGTAATTTTGATATTAAAACTATAGCAATCTAAAAATCATTTGAATCAATTGCAAATTAAACAAGAGCAAATCAAAATTCACTTGGAGCAATTCTATTTTCACGAGGAGCAAATCAAAATTCACTTGGAGCAATTCTATTTTCACGAGGAGCAAATCAAAATTCACTTGGAGCAATTCTATTTTCACGAGGAGCAAATCAAAATTCACTTGGAGCAATTCTATTTTCACGAGGAGCAAATCAAAATTCACTTGGAGCAATTCTATTTTCACGAGGAGCAAATCAAAATTCACTTGGAGCAATTCTATTTTCACGAGGAGCAAATCAAAATTCATTTGGAGCAAATCAACTTGTAAATGGTATAGTTACTTGATTTGTCATGTTTACTGCCACTCCATTAAATTGATACCTGGACATTCCATAATGACTGCTGATTTCTATTTATTATGAAATGTAAATTTTTTATATTCATTGAAGTTAGTTTTGATATCTTAATGCAACACTGAAGAAGCCAACGAAAGAAAGGATACACTCTTCACCCATTCGTTCGAAATGATTTTCATGTGTGAATTACAGCTGTAACATTTTACAGTTGGAGCATACATGCTTTGGAAAAATCCATCATAATTTGATAGCAGTACACTATTTTGTGAAATGGTATAACTGCTTTACAGGCAGAACATCCATGCTTTGGAGCAGATGTGCAATAAAGTCTCAGGCCTCGGAGTGTCCCAGCACTTGAGGGCAGTCAGTCCTGAGCTGCTGCGGAGAGAAGTGTCAATGTTCTACCACTGCCTCTTGTGCTTCATCTCTGAGGAGATCAGGTCATGTGCTGATCCTAATTACGTGAGTCACCACCTAAATTTTTGCAAGTTTTATGTCTCAATTGACACCCAACTTAATACTTTGACTGCAATTGCTAAAAAGTGAAGTTCAGTATTCAACTCAAATTTAAAGTCAATTGTAATAAGTAATTTTGAAAATAGCAATCATTAACAGGGTTGTACCCTCATTTCACTTCATTCAAGTAGGAGTATTTACGAATATTGAGTTTGTGACTACTGGTCGGTCGGCAGCATAATGAAAATCCCCTCCTTGGCCACTGGTGGCGCACGTTGTGGTCAAAGTGTTAAGGTTGGAAGCTGAAAATTATTAAAAAATTGTGTTGCATGACTTGGCTTGTGATGACTAATTTAGACCAACTTTCTGTATGATTAATTTTGATGGAAAGCATGTTGCTATTATCATTTTGCTGGCAATTCTTTGATTGGTTTACTGGTTTGATCTTGGCAATGAGTGTTAGTATGAATTTCTACAATATCAACAAATTAGAATGCACCGTGTGCTACCTATATAGATCATGTCATTCTGCCCTTGTCTAATATCGGATGAACTGAAAAGTTATTTTATGGTTTGATGAGGTATGTGTTGATCAACATTGAAATATCTGTGAAGGATACTACCATTGTATTACACTTCATCAAAATCTTATTTTATTTAATTCACTGCTAGTTTAAAAATTCTCATTATTGCAATAATATGTAGTGTACAAGGTCCATCAGAATGACAGGATTTGATATTTTCCTTATTCAAATCTTCCAGATGTGGATGACAAGTTAATATATCCATCCTGATAGTACCTGCAAATAAAGTATTCTTGTATTTGTGCTTTGGTGAAACTCGTATCACAGATACGGTCATCAAGCTTCCTTCAAATCAAAGAAGCTGTTTCTCGAGAAGCGGACACCTAACAAATATATAAATAGATAAACCCACCAAGAGTATTATTAGGTAAGATATATGGCAGATTATTCTGCAGAAGGCCAGGGGGAAATGTATTAATGTTCCTGAGCTGAGAATTATGCCTTCTTTCTGTTGAAATGAAATATTTTTTGTTTCGTTAAGGACCACCTTTTTTTGATACACTGCTATCCTGTTTTTCAGCACCTCTGACTTTCTTCTTCAACTTTTATCTTGTTTCATACCCTTCCTTCTTATCTCCACAGTAAATGGGGCCTTCATATTTCCTCCCTTTGAACATTTTTTACAGTGGTAAGGAAGGCTAAAACAAATTTATAATCAAACATTTTCTGCAGGAGGCAATGAGGACGTTGTGTGGTGCCGTGGCAGCTGACGTGCTGAGTCTGCTGGCTGCCATCAAGCCGATGACGCACCTACAGCAACACGTCACTGCTGCAGTGTCGCGGCTTGGCAACCAGGTGAGCATATTTTTGCTGAGATGCTTTGAATTTGAAGTGAAACCAGTTGAGCATATTTTTGCTGAGATGCTTTGAATTTGAAGTGAAACCAGTTGAGCATATTTTTGCTGAGATGCTTTGAATTTGAAGTGAAACCAGTTGAGCATATTTTTGCTGAGATGCTTTGAATTTGAAGTGAAACCAGTTGAGCATATTTTTGCTGAGATGCTTTGAATTTGAAGTGAAACCAGTTGAGCATATTTTTGCTGAGATGCTTTGAATTTGAAGTGAAACCAGTTGAGCATATTTTTGCTGAGATGCTTTGAATTTGAAGTGAAACCAGTTGAGCATATTTTTGCTGAGATGCTTTGAATTTGAAGTGAAACCAGTTGAGCATATTTTTGCTGAGATGCTTTGAATTTGAAGTGAAACCAGTTGAGCATATTTTTGCTCAGATGCTATGAATTTGAAATGAAACCATATGAGCATATTTTTGCTGAGATGCTTTGAATTTGAAGTGAAACCATATGAGCATATTTTTGCTGAGATGCTTTGAATTTGAAGTGAAACCAGTTGAGCATATTTTTGCTGAGATGCTTTGAATTTGAAGTGAAACCAGTTGAGCATATTTTTGCTGAGATGCTTTGAATTTGAAATGAAACCAGTTGAGCATATTTTTGCTGAGATGCTTTGAATTTGAAGTGAAACCAGTTGAGCATATTTTTGCTCAGATGCTTTGAATTTGAAGTGAAACCAGTTGAGCATATTTTTGCTGAAATGCTTTGAATTTGAAGTGAAACCATATGAGCATATTTTTGCTGAGATGCTTTGAATTTGAAGTGAAACCAGTTGAGCATATTTTAGCTGAGATGCTTTGAATTTGAAATGAAACCAGTTGAGCATATTTTTGCTGAGATGCTTTGAATTTGAAGTGAAACCAGTTGAGCATATTTTTGCTCAGATGCTTTGAATTTGAAGTGAAACCAGTTGAGCATATTTTTGCTGAGATGCTTTGAATTTGAAGTGAAACCAGTTGAGCATATTTTTGCTGAGATGCTTTGAATTTGAAGTGAAACCAGTTGAGCATATTTTTGCTGAGATGCTTTGAATTTGAAGTGAAACCAGTTGAGCATATTTTTGCTGAGATCCTCTGAATATGAAATGAAACAAGGTGAGCATATTTATGCTGAGATGCTTTTGATTTGAAATACAATGCTGCTCATGCCGTGAATAAGAGCTTGAGTATTTGCTAGTAATTACCATTGCTATGCTTCTTGGTTATCTCTGTGAAGCACAGTTCTAACATGCATTACTTTGATAGGTCCCCTTAGGGGATACAAATATTGCATCTATAGGAATTAACACTCCTAGGGGGAAAATGTCCTTTCTCCATAGTTTCCACATTCCCTCAACTCCATACTATATAGTGCCTACCTCCTTCCTCTCTTTGGATTACCTTTGGGGCGGATAGGGAGGCTTAAACTAACTACTATTAATCTAATCAACTTTGATTTGTAGTCTGATTGTAGTACGCAACATTTTACCTTGATGAAATTCTTTGCTTTGTGAAATTTCTTATAATATACTTGGGAATGCAAGGGTAATTTTTACTTTGAAATAGAAAATTATGTTTTCCTTTCAATACTGAATGCTCATTATTTACACCCACAAAATTAACAATTTAAACCACAAAAGTTTTCAATTCAGTCACCCAAGTAAATTTTCTAGAACTAGAAGCACGAGTCTAATGTCACAATGGTGTGCGTATGCGCCAGTGTCCCTCTGCAGCATACCACCTGTTCCACCTGCACCTGGACATCAGATGGTGGAGTCTATCCATCCTGCACTGCATCGAGTCTGCTGTGGGGAGAGTAGCTTCACCTCCATCACCCCCCTACTGCACCGCACCCCCACTCCTCATGGAGCCGAGCGTTCTCACCTCAACTGGGCAGGCGTTCAGTGGGGGACAACAAACGGGGGACAGTCACTTCGCCCAGTGCCTCGTGTTCGTCGTGTGGGATCTGGTAACCCTCATGGCGAGGCATGCCCTGGTGAGTTGACACTTTCACTGCGATGGATTAATTGAACTGAAGTTCAACTTAAATTTGAAGTCAAAAGTTGTTAGCAATTATATAAATACCACCTTCTCAGGGGGATACTACAGTACTATTGTATCTATGGGTCCATTAAATGTGACCCTCATGGCGAGCCATGCTCTGGTGAGTTAACACGTTCACTGCGATGGGTTAATTAAACTGAAGTTCGATCAGTATTCAACATAAATTTAAAGTCAAAAGTTGTTTGCAATTTTATAAATGCAAACATTAACTAGGTCCATTGAATACCATCAATTATAAAAGATTGTTGAAACTTTTTCAAATGACTGAGCCATTTCATTAATACTAAACATTAACTGGGTCCATCATATTCCATTAATTTTGAAAGATTGTTAAGACTTTTTCAAACGACCTTCAATGGGTTATTTCCCAGCGGGAAGAACTTGACCACGACCCACCGTTGGGTCGTATCGTAAGAAACGTGTTATGCAATAAAGGAGACGAGTGGGGCCAGATGCCAGGGTCTGAAATTATGAACATAGGCAACTGGCAACAAACCTGAGGGATGTGAACGGTTTTTTATGTCAGTCAGTGCGTCACATTCGTTATGTGGGACCTAATGATGCTCATGGCGATGCATGGAGATATATTCCCTGGTGAGTTAACCCTTTAATGCCCCAGAGGACTAAACGGTCCCCTTTCAAAATTAGCTTTGATATATTGTATTTCTTTTTCAACTTCTTCCCTTATGTGTTAAGTGCACTGCCGATTGGCAGTTTCTCCCTAATTTTGGTACCGGAGATACTTGCGCCAGTTTGTTGACAGTGGTTGTGATAACGGAAATATGAGTACAAAAATGCTTACGCATAAGTTATAAAATCTTTGGTCTAACCTAAGGAGGCAATTGACTGTCGTATGAAGTATCAACTTCTTAAAAACTGTAAGACCTCACGTAAAATTCAGACTTCTGTACCATAGATTGTATGAGGATATTGATATGTCTGCTGTTGATGTTCGTGGCATGTCTGGGAGGCATCGTGGCATTGCAGATTTGATGGGGACTTCTGATTGGTTGGCTGTGGCCAGCTCTACTGGCCAATGACGCCAGGTTGTCTGCTGCGGGCGTGCAAAGGCTTCCCAGCTGGCGGTTGCCTGCATGAAGTTACTGAGCTTTGTTCCGTCACTAGCTGGTGATAGTTGCTTAACACCAATGCTGCATTGATCTACGCTTATTGACTACTAGCGTACACGGCCCATCAAAAATGTCGGGATTCAATATTTCCTTGACTAAGTTTTTCAGATGTGGATGGAAAATAAATACACCCATTCTAATAGTACCCACGATTAAAATATTTTATTTGTGAACTGATGGAACTTGTATCACAGATACGGTCATTATGCTTCCTTATGAGTGTCTCAGAGAGACAGAGGAAATGGACTCCAAACAAATACATATATAACACGGTAGAGGAAACAAGGTAGTCATTTCTATGGGGAAATTTACCCCTCCTTGTTCGGCTAGCCAATAGAACTGCTTCACTTCAAACAAACTTTTATGACGTCACCATTGCGACATATCGTTGTGCCCAATAGTGGTGCCAGAGTTAGGGCTAGCAGTGTTGCCAGATGCAATATGAGCACTGCTTTTGGTCCAATGCCATGACGTCAGCATTGCCACACGGTCGACAAAAAAGACTGGTTTGACCCTACCTTGTTTCTGGCACCATGATATAGAAACACACGATTGGTACTATTAGGTAAGATGTTTGACGGCTGTGCTTGTGTTGCAGAACAATTCTGGTGCGTGTGGAGACGGTGGCTGTGACGGAGCAGGTCTGCCCTGCGGCTGCTGCTACGAAGTGGTCCTGGCTGCCCTCCTCTTCAGCCAGCAACACGGCAGCGCTCAGGTTGGTCTTCAATCGTGTGTGTGTGTACAGTCTCGTGTTCATGCTCCGTCCTCGTGTTCATGCTCCGTCCTCGTGTTCATGCTCCGTCCTCGTGTTCATGCTCCGTCCTCGTGTTCATGCTCCGTCCTCGTGTTCATGCTTCGTCCTCGTGTTCATGCTCCGTCCTTGTGTTCATGCTCCGTCCTTGTGTTCATGCTCCGTCCTCGTGTTCATGCTCCGTCCTCGTGTTCATGCTCCGTCCTCGTGTTCGTGCTCCGTCCTCGTGTTCGTGCTCCGTCCTCGTGTTCGTGCTTAGTCCTCGTGTTCATGCTCCGTCCTCGTGTTCATGCTCCGTCCTTGTGTTCATGCTCCGTCCTCGTGTTCGTGCTTAGTCCTCGTGTTCATGCTCCGTCCTTGTGTTCATGCTCCGTCCTTGTGTTCATGCTCCGTCCTCGTGTTCATGCTCCGTCCTCGTGTTCATGCTCCGTCCTCGTGTTCATGCTCCGTCCTCGTGTTCGTGCTCCGTCCTCGTGTTCGTGCTCCGTCCTCGTGTTCGTGCTTAGTCCTCGTGTTCATGCTCCGTCCTCGTGTTCATGCTCCGTCCTCGTGTTCATGCTCCGTCCTCGTGTTCATGCTCCGTCCTCGTGTTCATGCTCCGTCCTCGTGTTCATGCTCCGTCCTCGTGTTCATTCTCCGTCCTCGTGTTCATGCTCCGTCCTCGTGTTCGTGCTCCGTCCTCGTGTTCGTGCTCCGTCCTCGTGTTCGTGCTCCGTCCTCGTGTTCGTGCTCCGTCCTCGTGTTCGTGCTTAGTCCTCGTGTTCGTGCTCCGTCCTCGTGTTCGTGCTCCGTCCTCGTGTTCGTGCTCCGTCCTCGTGTTCGTGCTCCGTCCTCGTGTTCGTGCTCCGTCCTCGTGTTCGTGCTCCGTCCTCGTGTTCGTGCTCCGTCCTCGTGTTCATGCTCCGTCCTCGTGTTCGTGCTCCGTCCTCGTGTTCGTGCTCCGTCCTCGTGTTCGTGCTCCGTCCTCGTGTTCATGCTCCGTCCTCGTGTTCGTGCTTAGTCCTCGTGTTCATGCTCCGTCCTCGTGTTCATGCTCCGTCCTCGTGTTCGTGCTTAGTCCTCGTGTTCCTGCTCCGTCCTCGTGTTCCTGCTCCGTCCTCGTGTTCCTGCTCCGTCCTCGTGTTCGTGCTCAGTCCTCGTGTTCGTGCTTAGTCCTCGTGTTCGTGCTCCGTCCTCGTGTTCGTGCTTAGTCCTCGTGTTCGTGCTTAGTCCTCGTGTTCGTGCTTAGTCCTCGTGTTCGTGCTCCGTCCTCGTGTTCGTGCTCCGTCCTCGTGTTCGTGCTTAGTCCTCGTGTTCGTGCTTAGTCCTCGTGTTCGTGCTCCGTCCTCGTGTTCATGCTCCGTCCTCGTGTTCATGCTCCGTCCTCGTGTTCATGCTCCGTCCTCGTGTTCATGCTCCGTCCTCGTGTTCATGCTCCGTCCTCGTGTTCATGCTCCGTCCTCGTGTTCATGCTCCGTCCTCGTGTTCATGCTCCGTCCTCGTGTTCATGCTCCGTCCTCGTGTTCATGCTCCGTCCTCGTGTTCATGCTCCGTCCTCGTGTTCATGCTCCGTCCTCGTGTTCATGCTCCGTCCTCGTGTTCATGCTCCGTCCTCGTGTTCGTGCTTTGTCCTGGTGTTCGTGCTTTGTCCTGGTGTTCGTGCTTCATCCGTAGTGTTCATCCTTCATCCGTAGTGTTCATCCTCGTGTGGAGTGTGCATGTGTGTAGCCAATCATGTTGTAAACAATTAAAAAAATAATTTGTTCCTTTGTGCTGTCTCTTGTGTTAGTAATTGTTGGGAAATGCTATTGAATATTGGATCTATTAGGTGTATTAGCTCGAATTAGATCAAGTGTCATGTTATAGTACCTCAAACCTTATAAATGCAACTAACAAGGGGCTGTAAATGGAGATGTGCAAAAACTTTCACAAATTTATTGCATGTGACGTAGTAAATGTGTTACCTTAATGTTGCATAATTACCTTGGAAGTTCATTAGTGATGTACCGATACCATTTTTTTGGCCGATACCGATACCCATTTTTTGGCCGATACCGATACCGATACTCCGATACTTGAAAATACCGATACTTTGACCGATACTACTACCGATACCGATACTTTAACAATCATCATCTAACAATCATCTAATCATCTTAGTTTATGTATTAGTTTGGTGTCCGCTTCTTAAGAAACATAGGATGTCTGAGTTTGCGGTATCACGGAGACCGAATTCCTCAGTGTAACATTGAAAGATCGTCTGTACATGCAATGATATGTTTGAAATTTTATCAGGATAGGTTAGTAGTATTGGATAGGTTGTTGTGATCGCCGTAATTTGGGCATTTTCCTAACCATGTCGCTTTTGTGCAGCTTTCAGGCCATATTGAATAATTAAAAGATATTAAATTAAATATAGTAATTTGGTGAATAGCTGTGCCCGAAGTAATAATTTTTGAGTAATGGTGATTTGTCACCGGAGGGGAACTCTGAGTCAAGAGAGCTTAGTGTGTTCTTGTGCATATGTGTTCGGCATAAACATTTTAAACCTACCCGACTTTCCGTTCTACGTATTGGCAACAGTAATAAACGCATTAGTGGTGTAGGGCCTACAAGAACCGCAGTTGCTACCATGTAATGACGATCGCTAGGCCTTCGCGTCGTGAACGTACTTTGCGGCGGTGCGAGTAACGACGTTGAATTAGGATAGCATAAGTTAGACAATGTTGACGGAATTTTTCCATGGGTCCATCTAGCTTAACAATGACATTGTCCTCGGCATTTCCATGGGTCATGCTGCTACCTAATAATACCCTTGCCCTTGGTTTATTTGTTTAGTGTCTGTTTCTTCAATTTCTCTGTCACTCACGCTCATAAGGATAGTTATAATGGCCGTATCTGTGATACGAGTTTCAACGGTGCGAAAAATATTTTCATTTCGGGTACTGTTAGGATGGATATACTGTATTTGTTTATCATCTACATCTTGAAAATTCGTTCATGAAAAGTATTGAATCCCATTTTTGGCGGGCCGTGCACATGTCGCGAAACGTGAAAAGGGTTACTAATCACGCACGCAGGGGGAGTCTCAACCCCCAAACATGTTATAGTATCATCCTTTATGCTCGCGCACACCTGCATACCAGACATGGAGAATAAAAGAGTTATTACGATTTACATTAATTTATTGGGGTACACGTGGATAAACACACTAGGCATGGGAACGAAATAATTTGAAAGGGCACTGACATAAATGTGATGCTTACCGAAAATTCGAGTTGCACACACTCCATCGCTGACAACGATTTACGCATACACAAAACAGCCAGCTCCACAGCAACACAAATCATAATATTTGCGAGAATAACACATCACGATTTAACCTGGAATTGTGACACGGTGTCGAACCATACAACGGGAAGTCGATCCTCGACTAAATAAACACAGGAAATCGATTGCCTATAAAATTAGATGAATCTTCGCGAAACTTTGAAAAGCACTTATCTGTGTGCTGATCTACATCTGAAATTGAACTTCTATCACCACCTAAAGAGCTCTCACAACTATAAAACACTCGCCCTTTTGATAATAAATGATTCACTGATGGACATTCACTGACGATGCTGTTGCTCACTGCTGATGTTCCACGTCGTAGCTTTAGGTTTGCTGCTGGTGTAGGCTGATGTCTTGCCCGCGCTGCAGCGATGCCTCTGCCGCTCCCTCATCGTGCCGCCGGCATTCCAACTCGAGTTCACAGCCGCCGTGGTGCCTGGAGTGTCTTAAGAGTTTCAATGGTAAGCCACTTCACTGTAGATTTGCGCGTTGCTTTACGCCTTGTGGGTGGACGAACTTAACTGTTTGCCATTTGCAATGTTGACGACTGCCGCTGAAGTTGACTGTGAGTTCGACCCCGATGCACAGATTTTGAATGCTCTTGGTTGAATCTCCGACGCGTTTATTCATGACGATCACCGATGCGAGGCTGGTTTACTTCGATCAGGTTCCTTTGTGAGACGGTGCTTCAACGCTTGCCGCCGTCTAACGTTGTTTCTTGTACTTCGAATTATCAACTTTCACATTGCAATTTGGTAGAAGGCAAGTCGGCGAGGCCGACCTGCGGTGTAGTGCACTCTCAGACGTCGCGCAGTCTCTCGCGTGCGCTCAAAAATCCCCCTAGAATGTACTTGTCCGCCGCTTATATACTCTCGTTTGTTTTCTTTTCCAGATCATTCGCGATTGTTCCCTCGCAAAGGTCACGTGTTTCACTTGTGATTGGTAGAAATCTTGCTTCCTTCGGGTTGCCGAAATGTAACTGGTGCGTTCTCTGACACACCTCCTTGCCTACTCTACTTCTTGATTCTCATTGGTAGAGCAGCCGCGGTCACCCCATGAGCCAGCCCCTACCTCCTCGAAGCTAACCCTCGCTTGTTTGAAGGGGCTCGCTCACGCCTACCCGTGTGTTGTGTGTGTGACTTGTGTTGTGTTGCCTGGATGTGTTTTGTGTTCAAGATTGTGTGTTTGTGTTTTGTGGACGCCTGAACCGTAGAAGTTTGGACGAAGCGCCAACCGCCGAGTGACTTTGATCTATGACATCCCGTTTCAAGCACTTGAGAGCGCTGCCCAAACCCTCGCCGATACGACACACAACACATTCCAATGTTTGTAGCCCCGCAGAATGTTTACCCTTCTTTAAAATGTTATAGCATCGCGGAATTTAGCCCAAAAATGAAATTTGATGTGATTTTGCTAAATATATATATACCTAATTTATTCTATTTCACCACACATCCTCGCGCCCTTCACAAAATTTGAGCCATCGGTTCAAATTTTCCCTATGACAATATCAAAGTATTATAAGGTTCAAAATTTTCACCCGTTAATTTCAATTATGACCGTGACATACCTCTTACGTTAAAATTAGAAAATGTTCACCCCCCTTTTCCAATTCCTTCGCTTTTCCCGACATCAAAATATCCTTACATATCACCTCATGGTCTACCTTCTTGCAACACGGCGATGTTGACGCATTTATAAAAGGTTCATTAATGCCTGACACACACACTACATAATTGAAACACACATTTCTTATACACATTATTATAGAACGCAAGGAGAAAAGAACACATCAAAGATAACTCATAAATCGGACAACCTCAACGCACAAATAAAACGCACACGACATATTATTCTCGACTTGCTCTCGGCAAATTCATCGACATGGATAAACATATAAATTAGAGATCGAGAAATCGGCGAATTTGTTACAAGCAGAGACATCCTTTCAGCTTTCTCGGTTGCAATCCACCCAAAAACACAATCTCAATGGAGGCAATTTTCCAACCTCAACTCCTTTCTTCATCATAATTATTATTTCCTCCTGTGGTTCAAAAGTAGACGTTTTCCTTGCAACAAAAAACTTGCTGTTGCTCCTCCTGCGCGCCTAGCTTCAGCTTGTTGTTGTTGTTCCTGTGACTTGCTGCTCCTCGGCTTGCTACTGATCCTCGGCTTACTACCGATCCTGGCTCGCTACTGATCCCCCCTCAGGGGGATACAATTATTGTATCTATGGGAACTAGCGCTCCCAGGGGGACAATGTGATGGCCTGAGCTGAGAGTTAGGTAGGCCTTCTTTTTGTTGAAATATAATGTTTTTGTTATGTTAAGGACCACCTTTTTTCGGTTCACTGCTGTCCTGTTTTTCAGCACCTACTACTGTCTTCTTCAACTTTGGTCTTGTTTCATAATCTTCTTTCACAACTAACTGTTTCTATGCCTTTCTGCGTAGATTCCGCGTTTCCTTAACTCCATACTAAATGGTGCCTTCCTCCTTCCTCTCTTTGGATCGCAATTGTTGCTGGGTAGGGAGGCTAAAACTAACGACTAATCTAATCTAATCGCTACTGATCCTGGCTTGCTACCGATCCTGGCTTGCTACTGATCCTGGGGAGGGGCCCCCTGCTGAGAATCGAAGTTACTGAAGCTTTTCCATAAAAATTCATCCTTGGCGTCACGTGAACTCGTGGAATATTCCGTAGATCCTCGTTGCGTCAATTCGCGGACAAATACTGTAGATTACTGCGTCGATACGCGTTGGACTCCCACGTTGGAGCTCATAAGCTCTTTCATTGTAAACAAAAAAAAAGCACATTTACTTACGAAGACCTTCAGGTTTTGTTCTCAGTCAGCTTGTCGACTAGCATAACGTAAAACCCCCGAGGTTCGCGTTAATGGTTAATGATCTCCTTCCGAAAATACGCGTTTGATTGTCTAACATGGTTACTTGGTAATCGAGAGACAGCGCATTCCGTAAGAAATGTTTCCTCGGTTTCCTTCAAATCTGCCTTGAGTGAGGCGGACGTGAGTTACGCGAAGAATTCCTACATACATACATAAATATTTACTTTCGGTATCCTCAACCAACTCTAGCCAAAGCCGAAATTCGTTCGACGGTGTTACTAATCAGTTGAATCACCTAAATATTCCGAAGAAAATAAAACATTCTTGCTCATGACGTACGAACTAGCAGGAGAATTGCCTGGTAGGCCGAAATCCTGAATACGCATCAATGAAAAAGAACACATATACATTGGGTATTGTCAAGGCGTCTAACTTTACGTTATACTCTGCCGCGAAGGCTTTTCTAACGATCAGACATTATGACAACACCGACACACAAGAGAAAAATTACACATAAATTGGGTATTGCCAGATCATCGGACTGTACGTTATACTCGGCCGCGAAGGCTTTTCTAGCGATCCGACATTAATGACAACACCGACATACAAGAGAAAAATTACACATAAATTGGGTATTGCCAGATCATCGGACTTTACGTTATACTCGGCCGCGAAGGCTTTTCTAGCGATCCGACATTAATGACAACACCGACATACATGCAAGAAAGTAGACATGACATAAAATTTATTCAATTCTCAGCCCCAGAGACAGTGCAGCACATTTAAATGATTCCACGTTGCCGCAAGATTGTATAAACATTCACACAAATATTGTACGCCAAATTGGGAGATTTACCAAATAGGCTGAAATCCCTAACGCAATTAATGTACACATGAATACACAGTGTGTCATCACTCTGTTAGACTTTACATCATACTTTTGCTGAGAACAGCCGTTCCGATGATCTAACATCCTGATAACACACACAAAAATGCAAAAAGACATGATTGTTCACCTAATTCTCAGCCTTTGAGTTGCACAATTGTTATTCAATGATATCATTTTCTTCGTCGTCCATCAATTTAAACGCATTTACTTCAATGCTACTGATACCATTTAATACACATTCTTTCCATGTTCTCACAACATCCTACATTCTTGCGTTCCGTAATACCACACTAGAGTTTTAACCACATCAGCTTGAACGTACCGCCACAATTTCTTAATTGCTTGTGCTATCCATAAAGCGATAAAATTCCGGCAGAGGCTCTCTGCTGCACGGTGTACCTCTCTTACATACATTCTCAATGAAGATTTCACTCGTACATTCCAGTCGTAATTCATTTTCAATTTTTACGCTATAATCAATGCGTCTGTAGAAATTACACTCCATCTCGAAATATTGAGCACTTTCGTTGTAGAAAATGAACATATCCTAATGAAGTTGATAAATACATCATAGTTATGCAAACCTACTCTCGCCATCAATTAACGATTTAATTTCAATTACTGACGAAACGGTCCACACAATTTATTTTACGTTACTGCTTCATCATGTTAACATTCAACATTCAAAGCATTGTCGTATGCTCCCGCTCCCTCAATCTCGCGCCCAAACCTCAGACGGTACGCTTGAGTCACTTTGTTGATCAGGCAAAGCTACCTCGTACGAACCTGTCCAAAATCCGCGTACGAACGAGAGAGAATGCTTAGACAAATACTAGGAATTCATTATAAAAATCCAAAAATATTCTGAAGAATTCTCAGGGATGTTCAGGGATAAATTTATATGTAAACACCAGGCAAATTACCTTTATACGACAAGTAAATTTTCCTGTTTAGGGAGACAATAATCCCAGGCGTACGCAGGAAATATTCGTCTCTCACACAAGGCAATACTTTACTTTGCGATAAAATACGAGGTTGAATCCGACTCGAGAAATTGCGTAGTATTTCTGCAAAATCTACACAACTCTATCTCTTTCGTTGTAGTAGAATTCGGTGTCAGTAAGACACAATTTGCACCTCTCACATGAGTATAATTTGAACATTCCCTTACACAACCAACGACTTGAAGAAAAATACACAATTTTTTTATTAACGCACACTTCAAAAGGAAAAATTATTCATTGGTGGCATGAAACTGAATAGGCAAAATGTGTCTGCACCCCACGTGTTCCTTTCCTAAAACTACGTATACTTAATTATTAATAAAGTTTCAACCCACCTATGGAGCTGAGATTGAAGCACACTAAATTTATTCGCCAAACACTCGACAAAAAAAGTCATATTTTCCAAGGACTTTATATGAATAGTGGTATGACGCTATAAAAATTTTATGTCCGCGGAATTTGAGAAGAATAACAAAACAAATCAGTTTGAAGCAATCGAATTCAGCAAAAGCTCAAAAAAAAAGCAATATTCAATTCTCACTCTTGAACACTGTAGTCTTGCATGAAATTGTTATAAATACTGAAATTCAACAAGTGGAGTTTACTTTACTGGTCACGTGTGTGGCGGTATTTTATCTCTAAGTAACTAAATTTATCCAAGAATTGGCTGCGGGGCATTTTCAGAAGGTGCAACACACTCTCAGAGAGGAAACGAGTACACTTCATTAAAATTTATTATTCTGGGCACCGCCACTGACTCAGCTTCCATCAGACACCGGCATGAAAAATTTAATTTACTTTGCATTTGACAGCAAGGAGCAAAATTCTTTTTTTCAAATTATCCCATGATTATTTGGCAGAAGACATCAACCATTCTTCTTTAAATACTCTCACCTCGACGGGTGAGAAAAAAAAATTCTATTCCTGAGCTTGTTAGGGCAAAATTACATTCATATTAAACTTCAAGGAAACTCTCAATTTAAATTTAATCGAGGTGTCATAATAAATTTAAACTTGCTCAGTCATCCAATATTTTGCATACCAAAAAAAGCGCAACATTTATTCAAATTTTCAAGTAATGTAACGCGGTTTCAACTTAAAAATATAGGAATACATCCGGGCCATCGTTCAACACATAAAACCAATGAGCGTTAAAAGGTGACAAATCCTGGAATCATCCAATAAGAAAACAGCATACCGAACATTTATGAAATACATATTCAAGACTAAGCTCTGCATGAGTATTCGCTTAGCAAATGCATCGGATTCCATTAGTTCAATTCATGCTGATTATATTCTCATCACAATGGCATTCAACTGTTATTCTCCGACTGCAGAATGAAATGAAATGAATTGCAAGTGCAGCATCGTTGAAAATTATCACTTACTTTAAAACACTACATTTAATTATTATCCTAAGCACCGTCACTTAATTCATTCAACAATTTGCAACAAAAAAAATTTTTACCGCACATTTGATGGCAGGGAAATTTATTCTCAAAAACTTCGTCACCATATCTCAGAAAAATTTTGTTTTTATCATCACAATTAAATACTCGGATTTTAATGAATGAAACTGTGGATCATATCGCCAAAGCTGGTTTGAAAGGAATTGTCTGACTCTAAGTTATACACAAAACCTCAAGCATTTTCACCACATAATTTGAACTGGTCACAATATGAAATTTGACTTGTACAATCATTAGCTATCCCTGCCCACTAAGAAAAATTAACATTCATTTCAATGGTTCAACTGATATAGGGCGGTGACTGCTGAAATTTAACGTATAAAAATAGGGATCCATTGCTCTCAACATGTCAGTCAGTAAATTGTAATGGATCGATACATCCTGGAAACATTCAATTCAAATTCAGCATATGTTACTTATCATAAATTAAATGCTCAAACGCCTCGAATCCAATATTAATCACGTTGCTAAAGCTGATTGGAGAAGCTTGACACAAACGAGGCCAAAAAAAAAATTCTGCAAATTATTTATAAGTGAGGTATCCTTTAAAAATAACAATTTCAACTAGATTAATTACTAAAATGTCTCAAAGCCCGAAAAATGTAAACTTGTCTCGAAGATTCACTTGTGCTAAGGCGGTGTTTGCTGAAGTTAATGCGTCATTTTCCACAGCCAATGCTTCACACCTAAATTCAGTTACATCTAATAATGGTACAGATCATAGAAAGATTCTACCCAAAAATTCAGCACTCAAGAAAATTTCATCGAACAGATTATCAGGAAGATAGAGTAAGTTGAACTTTGATGCAATATTCCCTCAGACAATATTAACTCAATAAACTTAGCGGCACAAAAAAAATGAGCAAAGATTCCAGAAGGTATAAATTTCTCGCAGCATTTCGAAAATTAATGGCCATGGATCACACACAGTCACGTACACTTCAAATAAGGCGCTCAGAAAATGGTTCGACTGCAGCTGCCAGAATCTCAAATTTTACTACTCCGTCCTTCAACCGCGCGACCGGCGTTAGGCGTCGGTACAGCACGCCCACAGCACCGCTCTCTACATTAGAATTTTTACTCCAAATTGGAATGCCCACGAAATGACACGGATGAATTGTATTTGCAGAAAATTCTGCTTAATTATCGAGCGACTATTTGACCGAATTAAAAGAAACATAAATTTTGGACAACTGAAAATGAATTCCTTTAAATTTCCAAGCTGATATACAGACAGTACGCTTGCACAGGATAATTAGAATTTTCCCTGTCGCGAAACGTGAAAAGGGTTACTAATCACGCACGCAGGGGGAGTCTCAACCCCCAAACATGTTATAGTATCATCCTTTATGCTCGCGCACACCTGCATACCAGACATGGAGAATAAAAGAGTTATTACGATTTACATTAATTTATTGGGGTACACGTGGATAAACACACTAGGCATGGGAACGAAATAATTTGAAAGGGCACTGACATAAATGTGATGCTTACCGAAAATCCGAGTTGCACACACTCCATCGCTGACAACGATTTACGCATACACAAAACAGCCAGCTCCACAGCAACACAAATCATAATATTTGCGAGAATAACACATCACGATTTAACCTGGAATTGTGACACGGTGTCGAACCATACAACGGGAAGTCGATCCTCGACTAAATAAACACAGGAAATCGATTGCCTATAAAATTAGATGAATCTTCGCGAAACTTTGAAAAGCACTTATCTGTGTGCTGATCTACATCTGAAATTGAACTTCTATCACCACCTAAAGAGCTCTCACAACTATAAAACACTCGCCCTTTTGATAATAAATGATTCACTGATGGACATTCACTGACGATGCTGTTGCTCACTGCTGATGTTCCACGTCGTAGCTTTAGGTTTGCTGCTGGTGTAGGCTGATGTCTTGCCCGCGCTGCAGCGATGCCTCTGCCGCTCCCTCATCGTGCCGCCGGCATTCCAACTCGAGTTCACAGCCGCCGTGGTGCCTGGAGTGTCTTAAGAGTTTCAATGGTAAGCCACTTCACTGTAGATTTGCGCGTTGCTTTACGCCTTGTGGGTGGACGAACTTAACTGTTTGCCATTTGCAATGTTGACGACTGCCGCTGAAGTTGACTGTGAGTTCGACCCCGATGCACAGATTTTGAATGCTCTTGGTTGAATCTCCGACGCGTTTATTCATGACGATCACCGATGCGAGGCTGGTTTACTTCGATCAGGTTCCTTTGTGAGACGGTGCTTCAACGCTTGCCGCCGTCTAACGTTGTTTCTTGTACTTCGAATTATCAACTTTCACATTGCAATTTGGTAGAAGGCAAGTCGGCGAGGCCGACCTGCGGTGTAGTGCACTCTCAGACGTCGCGCAGTCTCTCGCGTGCGCTCAAAAATCCCCCTAGAATGTACTTGTCCGCCGCTTATATACTCTCGTTTGTTTTCTTTTCCAGATCATTCGCGATTGTTCCCTCGCAAAGGTCACGTGTTTCACTTGTGATTGGTAGAAATCTTGCTTCCTTCGGGTTGCCGAAATGTAACTGGTGCGTTCTCTGACACACCTCCTTGCCTACTCTACTTCTTGATTCTCATTGGTAGAGCAGCCGCGGTCACCCCATGAGCCAGCCCCTACCTCCTCGAAGCTAACCCTCGCTTGTTTGAAGGGGCTCGCTCACGCCTACCCGTGTGTTGTGTGTGTGACTTGTGTTGTGTTGCCTGGATGTGTTTTGTGTTCAAGATTGTGTGTTTGTGTTTTGTGGACGCCTGAACCGTAGAAGTTTGGACGAAGCGCCAACCGCCGAGTGACTTTGATCTATGACATCCCGTTTCAAGCACTTGAGAGCGCTGCCCAAACCCTCGCCGATACGACACACAACACATTCCAATGTTTGTAGCCCCGCAGAATGTTTACCCTTCTTTAAAATGTTATAGCATCGCGGAATTTAGCCCAAAAATGAAATTTGATGTGATTTTGCTAAATATATATATACCTAATTTATTCTATTTCACCACACACACTTGTATTGAAATAAAACCATTTTAACTCCTACATGGGAGTTATAATAAAATTATTTCCTTATATATCTAATAACACAAAAATATTGACAAAAAAGTTTCCGATTGTGAAAAATAAAATGCTCTTGCCATGTTAACTATATTGTTGAGAAAAACAACAAAATGAAATTCATTCAATAGATATGTGTTTCTAATCGTATTGCAACGTAATGTAGACTAGCTATAATAGCAACTGGCTCCAAAAGTGGACCAAAACAATAGTTTCTCCAAAAAAGGATTGTTATTTTTGTGTTATTCACACCAAATACGAGTACATACTTTGGCGAAAGAAAATATTAAAATTCGGTAAGCCCCGAAACCGAACATATCCGCAAACACGCAACCATCTATAAGATGAAGAATTTAAAAACGACAATTTCAAGGAACTTAATCATATTTATTAGGAATACGTTTCGGAGTCCAGATCCATCATCAGTTCGTAAATTTAAAAATCATTATGTCTGCAATAAAAGATAGAGCAAAACGTTGGATACAGTCATTAAAAGAAATCAAGAAAATGAAAATAAAATTAAAACATGTCCCAGAAAAACTGAAATCGCCAAGATTACTATTTAGTTACAATTTGTTATGGGTAGGAACTATCAGAATTGCTGAGGGCCGGTTTTCGTTTAAAAATATGTAGCGACTATAAAATTCTGAGGTCACATGCAGTTGAAGCCGAATCTAAGATTTAGTTGCATTTTACTGCGTGATTACGTACTGCGGAGTGTGAGGAGTAAGCTAATTAGTTCCCCGCGCGGAAGCTTCGACCCCAATGTTCGACCATTCTGTTATAAAAATTTCGTGACATCATGCCGCCGTACGATGATGTGCACGGCACACAACTGTATAACTGTTAAAAATAAATCAGAGATCGAGGTTCGCATCTCCATCGGAAGCGTATCCTTGTACCAGAAAAATGAAGCAACCATAAAATTATACAATTCCGGTACGAGGATACGCTTTTGATGGAGAAAGAGCCTTTCTGATTTATTCTTGCAGTTGTGTGCAGAGCACATCATCGTACGTCGGCATTACGGCACAAAATTTTTATATCAGAATGGCCGAACATCGGGGTTGAAGCTTCCGCACGGGGAATGAATTCGCACAATTCGTACGTAATCACGCAGTAAAATGCAACGAACCGATATCCTCTGCGGACTTCAAAATCTTAGATTCGGCTTCAACTACATGTGACCTCAGAATTTCAGAGTTGCTACATATTTTTAAACGAAAACTGGCCCTCAACAATGCTGACAGTTCCTACCCATCGTAAATTGGAAGTAGATGTCGATTTTACTTTCTCTGGGACATGTTTTGATTTTTTTTTTTGTTTTCGTGATTTTCTTTGACGACTGTATCCAACATTTTATTTTTTCTTTCATTGTAGTCGTAATGAATTTTAATTTTACGAACTGGTGATGGAGCTGGACTCCGAAACGTATTCCTAGTAAATATAATTAAGTTCATTGGAATTTTTCTCGTTTCTAAATTCATCAAGTTGCGATGAAAGCAATCAACTGACCCGTTCAGATGTATTGAACTATAAGATTGTTCGTGAATTGTTCAAACATCTTAACATAGAAGAAAAATGCAAAATTCGTAATGAACGGTGATATGCATGCTAAGTTAAAATAAATTATTAGCTTCGTAATATTTAGCGATTTATAAGCTAAATTAAAAAAGAATTTTCGGCAATTTCTATATTAAATTCACAAAAACTTTCAAATGCACCTTCAACTTTATTAAATTGGTTTGGTTGTTGTTAGCCTGTCACATACTTTAAGATATGGACATTAGGTCAAACTATAGAAGTTTAGTCGTAAAAGTATAAAAATTTTAAGTAGCTACAGGGTTTAACTATTCATTTTACATAGCTTTCAGTTATGACCGTGACTCATCGGGAATTCAAAGTAGTGAATTCAGTTAGCGGGCCTGATTGAACGCTATAATTCAACAGTTAGCTAACTAATTTACTAGGTATGAATAGGCTCTTTATTTGATTACAAGTACGCACAGCCCGTCAAAAATTACGGGACTCGCTAACTTTCTTGAACAAATTTTCCAAATGTGATGCCCAACGAATGTATTCATCCTAACAGCGCTCGTGATGAAAAATATTCTTGTTCTTACGCACTGGTGAAACTCGTATCACAGATACGGTCACTATAACTCTCCTCATGAGCGTGACAAAGAGAATGGAAGAAGCGGACTCCAAATAAACCAAGGGTATTATTAGATAGTAGCAGGACCCGCGGAGATTCCATGGACAATGTCATCGTTAAGCTAGGCGGACCCGAGAAAAAATTCTGACTGTATTACCTAACCTGTGCTAACCTAGCCTATCCTAATCTAAGCTATCCTATCCTAACAAAACCTATCCTGATAAAATGTCAAATATTTAAATGCATGGAAACGCCATCTTTCAATGTTACACTGAGGAATTCTGTATCAATGATACCGCAAACTCACACAACACGGACACCAAATAAATATATAAATAAACAGACAACGGGTATTATTAGGTTAAATACTTTTATTTTCATGATTTATGACCTTCATTTGACATAAAATACGTATTTTTGGAAAGTATCGGTAAAGTATTGGCCGGATTTTGCCGATACCGATACCACTAAAAATGGCCGATACTACCGATACCGATACATCGGTACATCACTAAAGTTCATGATGTTTTGCTTCATGTAATAAACGTGCTCACAGTAATTTTTATCATACGTAATGTAAATTTCTTATGTATTTTTTGCTGCATGTGTTTATTTAAACAAGCTGTTAGTTTGGGCAATCTTGACTGTAAGCTTGGCTGGGTGTGTGGTAGAAAGCATTTCTGCCCAAAACTGAGGCCAAAAATCAGTGCTTCCATAGCGTGAGGTATATCGCCTACCCAGGTGCAGTTTAAGATATACAAATTGTTTATCGCTAAAGTCAATGTATGGAAAAGTAATATTGATTATTAGCCTAACCTAACCTCACGCTATAGTACTAGCAAGAGGTAGACCTCATGCTATAGTGTGGTAGACCTCACCCTATGGCAGTACTCAAAAACCTTCATAGTTCAGTCGGTCGTTGCTTTTTTTGACGGGTGATCCTCGTGCTCAAAAAGGTCTTGTATTTTATACCCTCACACATACATTATTTTGGAATTTCTCAAAGTGAGCCATTTCAGCTTTCCTTCTCATCAACATCTGATAGAGGTATGAGGAGAGGTCAATCCTTTCTAGTATATAAATATTGTAAAGTTTTATTCGAATGCACTTTCCTCTGCAGGGGTTCTGGGAGGTTTTACGTCCACGCTTGTTGTTCCTCTCTCAAGACTTGGGGCAGGGAGCAGCGAGTGTCTCTTCACTCACCCAACCCCCGTCTCTGAATAAGTTTCCCCCCAATGAGCTAAGAGGCCTCAACCCTGCCGTCCTCTGTGAGATGGTCCTGACTGTGGCAAAGCTCTTCTGCTATGATGAGCGGGGACGAGTTGTCTCTCAGATGCATGTAAGCGTCACAGAGTGAATATTCGTAGCATCAATGATGTTTAATTTTGCAAATATTTGCTCCGTGTCATGCTTGCTGCTTACTTTCTTAGAGTTTCCTTATGAAAAATATATCAAAATCAACTTTTTACTCGATTGTTGAGGAATTCTTTGCTTGAAATTTGCTTGAGGGATATGTGCTTAGTGAGTTTAGTGAGTTAGTACACCACTCAAGGCAAAGTGGTCAAGTTGAAGACCATTATCACAAATAACCGTGGAAGCAAAAATAGTTGCTGTGTATACAGTAGTTACAGAGCTGGTATGTTGTCACTAGCTGGAGTTTCATGTTAGCAGGTTGATCGCTTGAATCATATAATTTTCTGTCGAGACTCACACTCTCTCAGATAATTTTTGGAGTACAGAATAGCCAGGGAAAAATCTTGGGTAACTTGCCAGCTTTTCCTTAACTGTTAGAACAAACATCATGTATAGGTAGCTAAACTTGATAGAAACTTTGTAACGTTTCATTGGGACTTTGATGAACGTTGCCGCGACTGCTCTAAAAAGGAGAAAAATTACAAGTCTCGCAATTACTTCCTCAGCTCCGCGTCGTACCGGAGCCTCAGACGTTACTGGAGCTCTTGCAGATGATGTTCAGAGACCCGACCTCTCGGTCTGCCACCCTTCTGCCGTCAAATGGCAACAGCAGCAGCAGTGGCAACAGTAGTGGCGGCAGCTATGGCAGTGGCAACAGCAATGGTAGCAGTGCGTCCGCTACAAAGCAGCCCATGTCAGAAGAGGTAATGAGACGCGTGCTGAGGTGCTGCGTGCGGCTGGCCGTGCTGTGGGAAGGAGAACCCAAGACCATGCTGTGGGCCATGCTGCTCTGGGAGAAGAGCTTCGCCAGGAACCTCGACAGTGGGTTCCTCCTCAGTGGAGCTGTGCAAGGCCTCGCCTCTGTCAGGTAAGCAGGGCGATAAGGGCTCGGCATAAGTAGTTTAGGCAGACTGTTGTGCTGAGAGAAAAATTATTTACCTGGTTTAGAGGCTGTCGTGCTGAGGGAAAAATCGTTCACTTGGTTCAGTTACGTATTTGAGGTAGGTAGTTGGGTGTTTTAAAGATAGGTAAGAGTATGTTATTCAATCAGCACCTGCTTTAAGCGTGAGCTACATCTCAAATGTGTTGTTGTAGGGCCGATGATTTGTTTCAGCCATCTTTCTGTTTTATGTTCATTCATCTTGACATTGTCCTTCAGCTCGAGCGTGCGGGAGTGGGTGAGCGGCGCGAGACAGCGATGCGAGGCTCCTTGCACTTTTTCTGATACCGAATCATCATGGGGGCTCTTCCTCAGGCTCATTGGTGGGTGGCTCTTGCTAAATTTTAATTCCAGCATCTCGTCGCACCAAGAAATCTGTATGTTTAATTTGCTGGAGATGGGTGTATCTTCACTTTTAGGTGCTCAAAAAATTGCTAAATTCTGTTACCAGCGTCTCATTGCACCAAGAAATGTGTATATGTATTTTGGTGTTGGTGACAGGTGTATCTTCACTTTTATGAGCTTATAAATATTCTTTGGGATTTTTTACTGATTAATAGAGATGGGCACGTTCAATGATCTTGAAAACGTATTACTGGAACATCTCGGTTAGAAAGTTGACCTTGTAACAATTTTCATAAATTTAACTTGGTTTTGCCTCTGAACTCAAAAACATTTTTTGCTGTGTACGCCCCAACGCTCGGACAGAGCATGAATGAAACTGTGTAAGTTGCCCCATTTACTCTATTCTATTGTTATGATATGCCATGCATTTACTTGAATTATAAGGTTTTGCCACTGAACTCAAAAATATTTTTTACCATCTTCTCAAGTTTGATAAAACGCCACAACGCTCGCAAAGCCTCGGACATTGTAAGATTGAAACTGTGTTTGAGCTGCTCCCATTTGCTATTGAATGCTAGATGAAATAGTGTAAGTTGCCTCAATTTGCTATAAAGTTGTGGTATGCGTTTACTTTAATTATGAGGCTTTGCCCCTGAACTCGAAAATATTTTACCATCTTCTCAAGTTTGATAAAACGCCATGACTATCGCATAGTGCAAGATTTAAATAGTGTGAGTTGCCGCCATTTGCTGTACAGTTGTAGCGTGTGTTGTAGGTGTGGTGGTGCGGCGAGGCGGCCAGAAGGCATGGCTGGGAGTGAAGGGACGCGTGCTGGCGAAGCTCAGCAGCAGGCGGCTCGGAGAACTCAAGAGCGGCGGCCTCTACAACACTGCCTGCCTTTTCCTCACCCTTGCTCTTACGGCCAACATGGCGCATACCGTGAGTTGCGGCCAACGTGGCGCACACCGTGAGTTGTGGTGGCCATCGTGGCGTGAGTTGCTGTGATCATCTAAGTGTAGTGTAGCGCTTCTAATGAACCCTAAACTGTAAGGGAACTTGAATACCAGCATAGAGTGTGCGGCAAGACTGGGAGTGTAAACCCATCAGTCTGTAGATGAGTTGAATCTTGGAATTACCTGAACTGTCAAACGTTCGTATTATGGATACGGGTTTGAGTCTGAAAGAATTAAAGGCACATTTATCGTATGTATCATAGTTCGTGTTGAATGTGCGACACTCCTTCAATCGCCTATCAACAATAGGAGTGGTAATGCAGATGACACCTGGTAATGCAGATGACACTTGGTAATGCAGACGACACTCGGTAATGCAGATGACACTCAGTAATGCAGATGACACTCAGTAATGCAGACGACACTCAGTAATGCAGACGACACTCAGTAATGCAGACGACACTCAGTAATGCAGACGACACTCAGTAATGCAAACGACACTCGGTAATGCAGACGACACTCGGTAATGCAGATGACACTCGGTAATGCAGATGACACTCGGTAATGCAGACGACACTCGGTAATGCAGACGACACTCGGTAATGCAGACGACACTCGGTAATGCAGACGGCACTCGGTAATGCAGACGGCACTCGGTAATGCAGACGACACTCGGTAATGCAGACGACACTCGGTAATGCAGACGGCACTCGGTAATGCAGACGACACTCGGTAATGCAGACGACACTCGGTAATGCGGACGACACTCGGTAATGCGGACGACACTCGGTAATGCGGACGACACTCGGTAATGCGGACGACACTCGGTAATGCGGACGACACTCGGTAATGCGGACGACACTCGGTAATGCGGACGACACTCGGTAATGCGGACGACACTCGGTAATGCGGACGACACTCGGTAATGCGGACGACACTCGGTAATGCGGACGACACTCGGTAATGCGGACGACACTCGGTAATGCGGACGACACTCGGTAATGCGGACGACACTCGGTAATGCGGACGACACTCGGTAATGCGGACGACACTCGGTAATGCGGACGACACTCGGTAATGCGGACGACACTCGGTAATGCGGACGACACTCGGTAATGCGGACGACACTCGGTAATGCGGACGACACTCGGTAATGCGGACGACACTCGGTAATGCGGACGACACTCGGTAATGCGGACGACACTCGGTAATGCGGACGACACTCGGTAATGCGGACGACACTCGGTAATGCGGACGACACTCGGTAATGCGGACGACACTCGGTAATGCGGACGACACTCGGTAATGCGGACGACACTCGGTAATGCGGACGACACTCGGTAATGCGGACGACACTCGGTAATGCGGACGACACTCGGTAATGCGGACGACACTCGGTAATGCGGACGACACTCGGTAATGCGGACGACACTCGGTAATGCGGACGACACTCGGTAATGCGGACGACACTCGGTAATGCGGACGACACTCGGTAATGCGGACGACACTCGGTAATGCGGACGACACTCGGTAATGCGGACGACACTCGGTAATGCGGACGACACTCGGTAATGCGGACGACACTCGGTAATGCGGACGACACTCGGTAATGCGGACGACACTCGGTAATGCGGACGACACTCGGTAATGCGGACGACACTCGGTAATGCGGACGACACTCGGTAATGCAGACGACACTCGGTAATGCAGACGACACTCGGTAATGCAGACGACACTCGGTAATGCAGACGACACTCGGTAATGCAGACGACACTCGGTAATGCAGACGACACTCGGTAATGCAGACGACACTCGGTAATGCAGACGACACTCGGTAATGCAGACGACACTCGGTAATGCAGACGACACTCGGTAATGCAGACGACACTCGGTAATGCAGACGACACTCGGTAATGCAGACGACACTCGGTAATGCAGACGACACTCGGTAATGCAGACGACACTCGGTAATGCAGACGACACTCGGTAATGCAGACGACACTCGGTAATGCAGACGACACTCGGTAATGCAGACGACACTCGGTAACGCAGACGACACTCGGTAACGCAGACGACACTCGGTAACGCATACGACACTCGGTAACGCAGACGACACTCGGTAATGCAGATAACTTTAGAATGCTATCGTCGAGCAGGCACGGCTGGCGTGCGAGCTGTTGTGCGGAGCTGTGAGTGTGAAATGCTCAGGGGCGCCTCTCGGGGGCGGGCGGCTGGTGATGGTGCTGAGAGCCGCGCTGTCGGTGCTGCTCATGCTGGCGCAGGCAGACTGCGACCTGCGCTCTGCCTTGCCGCCCCTCCTCCACCTGCTGGCCGATCTCGTGCTCCTCCACGCCGCCACCAGGGATATTGCCGTCAAGAGGTAGTGCCGGCATTGAGTTTTTCTCAAGATTTTGTTCTTTCTGTAAGGGGTATTGCCGTCAAGAGGTAGTGGCAGCCGCTAGTTTACTTGAAAAATTTTTTCTTTAAGGGAGATGGCCGTCAAGAGGTGGTCCCAGCATAGAGTATTGGGGCGAGTTTACCTGCAAATTTTTTATTTAATTTTTAATGAGGCTCACCCGGTTGAAAAGTTTCTTGATGTTACTGTTTTAAAGTAGTGACAGCATCGAATATTAGAGCAAGTTACCCTCCAAATTTTTTTATCGGTTTTATTTGTTTGTTAAATTTTTCAATGGTTCAGCTGTGTGGCAAGTTTGTTGTATGAAATCTTTTTATATTCCTAGTATTGTGGCATTTTAAATTCAACTTGAATTGTGTTAGCCATTTCAGTTTAAAAAGATTGAAGAATGTTGTACTGCATTTTGAAATTGTCATTTAACCCTCTACTTTCAAAGTGGATATCAAAATCCAATTTCATAAAGAGCTCAAATATATTTTATCCCTTACGAAATTTGAGCCCTAATGTGTTCTTCGAAGTTCATTGTCGAGTGGCAGTCACTTCCTCGTTGTGACTACATGACGCCAGTGCCAGTGGTTTTAATAACGGTAATGTAAGTACAAAATACAGACGTTAAAAGATTACCGAAAGAATGTTTCATATTTTGCATTGTTCCTCTTACCTGACTTGTGTGGGCAGAGATGTGGGGCGCGCCGTGTGTGCGTACAGTGCGGCAGCTGCTGAGGTTTGCTGCTGCTCCTCTGGCCTCGCGCTGGGGCAGCACCTTCTGTTGGGTGGGTTGTGTGTTGAGCACTGCTGTGTGCGGTGGGTACTGCTGTAGGGTGGGTTGTGTTGAGCACTGCTGTGTGTGGTAGGTAGTGTTGTGGGTTGATGAGTGCAGTGTGTGGTGGGTAGTGTTGTATGTAAATGTGTGTGTGTTGCGTATGGAAATATTGTGAGGAAATCAGGTTTTGCCTCGCCCTGACATGTATGGTGTCCGGGCGGCACAGACTCCAGCATCGCCAGATTTCTACACCGCCCACCCCTTTCCCTCCACCTCCGAGTAGCTGCATCCAGTAGCCATTCGCGCCAATTATTTAACTATGTAGTAATACTACTACTGAGGTTTATTAACCTATCTGTTCGTTATACAGTTATTATTAATCACTGCATTTTAACCACTACAAGTACTTAGTAAGTGGATACTACAGCGGAATACCAGAGTTAACATGCATTTAATCATTATAATAAGTTATGACAACAACCGCTGGTGTTTGGCCATTCGATCCTCCATCTCGGCACTCAAGGACAGGGATTTTCAAACTTTTTAACTTTTTAACCTTAAACTAACTGAACTTGGCCTAACCGAACCCAATCTAACCTAACTTAACCTAACTTACTTAACCTAACTTAAGTTAACTTAACCTAACCTAAATTACGCTAACCTAACATTTCTGTAGCTGCTCGGAGGTGGAGGGAGAGGGGTGGGCGGTGTAGAAATCTGGCGATATTGGAGTCTGTGCGTCCAGGCGTATCTTGGTTACCCCTCCCCATGTCCTTACCTTGTCGTGGTGGGAGGGCTTGCGTGCTGCAATGAAGGTTGAGGCTATACTGCCGGGGCCCCGGTTCTGGTAGGTTCAACCATGGTAGGCTGGCTCAACTGGAGCAGCCTGACAAAAGGGGGACCATGGGTGAGGTTTCCCATGTAAATATAAACCGGGCCCCGGCAGTTACGGGTTATAAAGTCTCTGTTACCTCGGGCGTACTTGGGGACTGCCACGGGCCGGGGTCGACGGTGGGAGGAGGTTTTTACTTCCTAGTGGTCAGCGTGTGCCTGCCTTAAGTGCAGAGATGCACCAGAATGCTGCTGATCGCCCGAGGGGTTCTTTTCCGGCTTGAGCCGGCCTGGATAGGTAGGGAGAAATCCCTATCGAAAGAGAATCCTAAACCTGTGCTTGCTTCTACTACTGAAAATCCCCCTCGATCTCTTGGAAATGACCCGGCGCTCTTAACGGAAACTTCACATGATCGTCCCCCTTCTCCGCCGTTGCAACCTGTATCATCGCAGCTTGCTGCAGTGAGTGACGCTGGACCCTACGTAAAATCTGACGAGACAAATTTAGTACTTCAGCCATATATACCACCTCGAAATCAAAGGCGACCTAGTTTTCGTATTGAAAACTCATCTGGACATCGCCGCCAACGTACCAACCAAAGATATCGCACAGATGTGCCCCTCTATGAGAATACACATCCAGATTATAAGAAATTTTACACCATCAACGCGGGTGATGGTTCTAACCTAGCAGAGATGGATGTAATTGTGGCAAATAGAGAACTTGAACGAAAAATTGGTGGTAAACCTTTGAAGATAACAGAGACGCGAATGGGCTCGCTCCTTGTGGAGGTTCGAAATGAACATCAGGCAAAAACTATCTCAAGAATCCAAACCCTTGCTGGGGTGAGCATCACTGTTGCTCCTCATGGAAGGTTGAATGAAACAAAGGGGACTATTTGGTATACAAATAAACCAAATTACGGAGATGAAACTCTACTCGAAGAACTTTCCAGAAGTGGAGTAAAATCTATCTACCGGACCAAAAGAAGACAGAACGGAGCTGAAATACCCACCTCGTTGTACATATTGACCTTCGATTCTACGCGCCTACCTGAGTCCGTAAGTATAGGCTGGACGCGGTGCCCGGTGAGGCAATATATACCCAAGCCGCGTAGATGTTTTAAGTGTCAAAGTTTTGGTCACGGTGCAAGTAGCTGCCGTAAACAAGAAGCTGTCTGTTTTCACTGCTCCCGAGCAGCACATGAACTCCCTTGCACTCTACCACCTAAGTGCTCCAACTGTGAGGGGCCCCACCCCGCCAGTGACCAGTCCTGCCCTATCTATAAATTGGAACAGGAAATAGTTTCTACATAAACTACTGAGCGCGTAAGCTATGGTGAGGCAAAGCGGAAGGTTTCCGGTCGCTACGTGCGCCCTACGCATAGTTATTCATCGGCTGTGCGTCAGCCGCAATTACAGACAGCTGAGTCCGGCGGAACACGCATCAGCGAGGAGATACCGATGAGAGTCGGAGGCGAGTTTGCTCATGCCGTAACACAGACTAGTATAGCAACCCAGACTGACGCTCCAAATGAGGAACATAAAAGACCCCGAAGTTCTTACTCTAGATCCGAAAGACCAGAAAAGTCTTCCGATGGTGACTTACCACGCGCTGCCGGTACTGTGTCAGACCCTTCACCGTCCTGTGCGACTTTGGGTGATGTCTGTGTGGATGCCCGGAGCCATTTTGAAGCTGTGGCTGACCAACCTGGCTGCGATCAATCAATGCAGGTTTCGTCTGTTAGGGAGGAGGGAAAAAAGGAACAGGGCTCTCAGAGCCCGGGGCCAAAAGGAATGGATAAGGGACCTGAATCCCAGAGTAACACCTCCCCTGGAAATCCATCTACCGCAGTTGGTGCCCGAAAGCGCCTGCAAAGCGGCACTCCGTCTCCAATTGGAGGGATGACAGGGCAAGCCCCCAAAAAGCGTCCCACCTTTAAGCATATTGATAATTCAGATGACCCAACGGTTAAACCTCAAGGACTGGAATGTATACCTGTCCAAGTGTCCAGTAAACCTAGAGAGGCTCGAGAGCGAGGACGCGAGGGAAGTAACATCGTGACCCATCGTGTTCGCTCTCTGGAACGTGTTGTTGTGGTACCTGAAAGTATAGCAACTAAAATGAGAAAGAAATTCCCTATGCCAGCAGATATGCCCTCAATGCCCCCGCCTAATGTGCAGCTGCTCCCTTGGAGCTCGAGGCAGGAGAGTGGCAAAAACCCAAAAGATAGTAAACAAACTTCAGAGAAAAAACTGACCCCAACTGAGAGATCTTCAAGCCGATAAACATAATGAGTCTTCTGCAATGGAACTGTCGAAGCTACCGCCGCAATTATGGTGATCTGAGGAGGTTGCTGCAAGAGCTTCAGCCGGGCTGTGTATGTCTCCAAGAGACAATGCTCGGAAGTCTGACACCTACACCACCGGCGAGTTACGTCGTAGAGACCTTCTCCCCTCTACCAAATCCGGTGCCAGGTACGGGCTTAGCTATTTTAGTGAGGCGGGATACGGGCTTCACAAGGCTTGGCCTGAACACTGCACTGCAGGCAATGGCGGTACGTCTTGGTATTGGCCCGCCCTTGCTCACAGTTTGTAATTTGTACCTACCTCCAGCTGATCCCATCACTACAGCAGATCTCCTGACCCTTTACGACCAACTACCCCGACCAGCGCTCATATTGGGGGATTTTAATGGAAAACACATAGCTTGGGGCAATCCCTCCACCGACCAGCGTGGGAGGATCATTGATGGCCTATTCACAAACTCAGACGCATGCTTATTAAATACAGGATTGCCCACCCATTTCCATGTGCAGACGGGCGTGTCATCGGCTATAGACCTCAGCTTGTGCACCGCTGATGTTGTTGCTGATCTGCACTGGAATGTTTGTGATGATCTGTGCGGTAGTGATCATTTCCCTATAGAGATACGGTTCGAGGAAAATCGTCCGACTCCCACCGAAGCCAGCTTTATTTTGAGGCGAGCCGACTGGGGGAGCTTCGAAGCACTCACTCAAATGTGTGATGTTGACGAGACCAGGCCAGTGGAAGACTTATTGGAAGAGTTTGTGGGCTGCCTGCTGATCGCTGCTGGCGTTAGTATCCCTAAGTCGAGGGGGGGTGCCCTCCAGTACAGAGTTCCTTGGTGGACAGATGAATGCACCATCACCAATATTGAAAGAAAACATGCCCTGCGACGCTATCAGAGGACGAAAAGTATGGCAGACAAAATATCCTACAATAGAGCCAGAGCAAGAGCACTACACACAAAGAATGAAGCAAGAAAACGTTCGTGGCAAAAA
Source organism: Morinoia aosen (assembly GCA_030386875.1). Classification (NCBI taxonomy): domain Eukaryota; kingdom Metazoa; phylum Arthropoda; class Malacostraca; order Amphipoda; family Talitridae; genus Morinoia; species Morinoia aosen. The sequence continues at coordinate 17,966,548 of CM059559.1, forward strand.
TATGTATCGTCCCTAAATGCTGAAACGCCCATGTCGAAGGTATGGCAGCGAGTGAAGAAGATGTCTGGGAAGCAGAGCTATAGCCCACCCTGCTTGGAGGTCAATGGTGAGAAAACCGCGGACTCACAGCGCGTTGCGGCAGCTCTAGCCCGGCACTTCGCTAACGTCAGTAGCGGTGATCATTATTCACCAGCTTTCTTGGCCTTTAAAAGACAGCAGGAGAGTCGAAGTCTGATTTTCAACACAGATGAAAATCTCCCCTATAACGAACCTATTACCATCTTAGAAATTTATAACGCTCTCAAGGAAACTAAAAACACCTCTCCTGGTCCAGACGGCATTCACTATAAAATGTTGAAGAAAATGCACCCTACAGCCCTGAAAGTGCTTTTAGCAATATATAACCAGATCTGGACCACACACCAGTACCCCGATGCCTGGCGTTTTGCCACTGTCCTAGCTTTTTTAAAACCCGGCAAACCTCCTACAAATCCTGGCAGCTATCGCCCTATCGCCCTCACGAGCTGTATCGGCAAGGTGCTTGAAAAGATAGTTAATGTTAGGCTGGTGAAGTTTTTGGAAGCTCGTGACCTCCTCTCGCCTGTACAGTACGGCTTTCGCAGAATGCGAGGTACTACGGACGCTTTAGTCCGTCTGCAGAACCACCTAGTTAAATGCAAACGTGAGCGCCGGCATACTATATGTGTGTTTTTTGACATGGCGAAAGCCTATGATACTGCCTGGAGGTACGGTATATTGCAAAACCTGCATCGTGATGGGCTGAGGGGAAATATGGCTCTTTACCTGCAGCAATTCTTGAGCAGGAGGACTTTTCGAGTGAAAGTCGGCTCTTCGGAGTCTCCGTGTGAGACGCAGTCTGAAGGAGTCCCTCAAGGAAGCGTCATCAGCTGTACGCTTTTTGCTGTGGCTATTAATGGAATCACGACAGCTGTGCCGCCTGAGATCTGCTCGTCGCTATACGTTGACGATTTTATGGTGTACGCGTCTTCATACTTTTTGCCTGCTCTGATTCGTAGAATTCAAAACGCTATAAATAATGCAAATGGTTGGGCATCGGAGCATGGGTTCACGTTCTCTACTGAGAAAACTACGGCTCTTCTTATTCCGGGAAACCACAAAATGCGTGACCCTCCACAACTTTTCCTGAAGGGCAGACCAATAGTCTACGCAGCAAATGCTAAATTTCTTGGTATGACCATCGATAGCAAACTTACGTGGAAACCTCACCTTCAGTCACTAAAAGCAGCGTCTATAATGAGATTAAATTTGCTAAAAAGCCTCTCAGGTCAAACGTGGGGCGCCGACCGTGTGACTCTCCTGCGGCTCTATAAGGCCCTCATCAGGTCTAAATTAGACTACGGTAGTGTAATATACCAGTATGCCAAAGAAAGTACTCTCCGTATGCTGGACCCAGTACACCACGCAGCCATTAGGCTCTGCACTGGAGCTTTTCGAAGCTCCCCCGTCACCAGTCTCTGCGTGGAAAGTGGGGAGCCCCCCCTCAAGCTTAGGCGTATGCAACTGTCATTACAATACCTAGCCCGGCTACAGCAACTCCCTCTCTCTCCGACCTGGATAAGTTTTCGTACCGACGTGGATGAGCGTATACCCACTCCGTATAATTTGCCATCCTCCGTAGATTATGGTGCGCTTATGAATAACGTGCGGTTCCCCCCCATGGAGGTCCTTCCCGCACGGGTTGCAGGTGCACCAACGTGGCGCATCCCAATTACTACTTTTTGTACAGGCTGCAAGATCCCTAAGAAGGACCTGCTGCCGGCCTCGGTTTTGAGGGGTATCTTCTTGGATCATGTACTGGCGGAGCACTCTGATCAACGTAAGATATATACAGATGGTTCTAAAACGAATCAATCTGTTGGCTGTGCTGCTGTGTCTGGCGACTATGTGCGTGCTCGAAGGCTCCTGCAGGAAACTTCTGTTTTCTCGGCTGAACTACTTGCAGTTGTCGAGGCTCTAGACCTCGTGGCGCAAATACCCTTCTATGATTTTGTAATTTTCACTGACTCGAAGAGTGTCTATGAAGCTGTCCAAGCATACCACAGCAATCACCCAATAATTAGTGACATTGTTGTCCGACTGTCACGCCTTGCCCGGAGCCCGAAGCATGTGCAAGTCTGCTGGGTGCCGGGCCATGTAGGGGTGGCCGGCAATGAGAGAGCTGATGCCGAGGCCCGGCGTGCTGCTGGATCTGATGACCTGCCGAACAACCCAGGTGTCCCCTGTAGGGATTACTACCCCATTATCAACTCTACCGTGCGTGATGTGTGGCAACAATGCTGGGACATGGAATTGAATAATAAACTGAGAGTACTTAAGCCTATGGTGGGGGAATGGGCTTCAGCTGAATGTCGTAGCCGGCGTTTGAAGGTGATCCTATGTCGGCTGCGTATCGGGCACTGCCGACTTACCCACAGTCATCTAATGGAGCGTCGCCCACAGCCGCGCTGCAACACCTGTCATGTACCACTAACGGTGCTGCATGTACTTGCCGAATGTCCAAACTTTGCTGCTGCTAGAAGAGAATCCTTCCCTCATCTTCGAGATGCGGACACTTCGTCGCTGCACATTGGGATGCTTCGTGAGCCCCCCCGTGCTCGTTTCAACCTCGGAGCGCTAGCGACCTTTCTTGCACGAAGCGATTTGATAGGTAAAATATAACGAGCCTTTATGCCCAGAAAACGGAAATCTGTGTGCACTCTGCAAGTGCAAACTCATGCCGAAGTTATAACTTAAGGAGAAGAAATGGCCGAGCGTACCGTGCTGCCACTCTTGTCTTTGTGAGGGGGTTCCAGCGTGGGTAAGACGCTCGGCCATAGTGTGGGCGGGTAGCTGGAGCCTCCGATTCGGGGTCCCAGCTGTTCTCGCACTCTTTACCCTGCTAAAATTTTAAAAATCTTTTTTGTTTTGTATCAACTCGCGGTGTATACCGATACGTTTTGCAGGTGCGACCTGTAGAATGGATCCTGCTTATTGAGTGAGAAATCGTAATGTGCTTATGTAAACAAATATAACTGTGTGTGTTGAGGCAATGGAAATTGAGTTGACCACCGAAATAATGTTCTTATAATACTACCTCGGAGGTGATGTAGAATTCAGGTATCTTTAAAACCATGAGACCTTCGGCGCGAAATAGTCGGAGCTACTGAAGCGCTAGTAAGCCTATGTTACTACTACTACTACTACTACTATCTTGGTTACGGTTCTGTTCTGCTGCTGGCGTTCCCTTACACCGGCTCACCCTCACCACTAAAGGGCATGCTTTTTGATTTACTGTTGTATCCTCCTATTTTAAATAATGACTTGTTTTTCAGGCCAGAGCTGCAATTCATTCATGGAAACGTGTTTTGAATGAGGTTTTCGAATGTGTAACTGTTTTTCGTTACTTTTATTTTGTGTCAAAATGAAATAGGAATGAATTAAAATCACTGTAGATATGTTGTGAGAAAAAAATTATCTGCAATGTTCAGGTGCCCGGTTAACAACGCCGTATTAGTGATGGACGCATCAACGAAGTTGCAAACTGTGTGTTATTGTGTAGGGACACCTCCTTAGCACATTAAATACAAATGTTATGGGAATTGCGGGGATGTGAGATTAATTTTTGTTAATAGTGTAGTTGCTTTATTCATTTTCAAAGGTCGGTTGATGAATAAAAGTATTGAGTATGAGACAACTGGTACTGGTCGATGTGATGTGCGGATGTTAATGCAAACTTAAATTCTAATTACTGCGTGTCATGCAAATAGGTTAACAAATAAATTTATTTTGTCCAAAGTTCTCGAATTTGGTGGGTCCCAATATAATTGAACAAAATTTGAAAATTTTCACTCGAACATAGAAAATCCGGCAATCTAGCTCGCAGGTGCTGAAAAGCGTTCATTGAAGAGCAGGAGATTTGTTGATTTCAACTTAGTTTATTGAATTTAAAATCCTTTGAATTTTTCCAAGCTCACGTTCAGCGAGAAGCAAGAGAGCCACTCTTTTATTAGATGCTGTACCGAGCTGGCATCCTTGCGCTCATGTTTGTCTCGTGATTCTCACCGTTGAGAAAAGGGGTAAACTCAGCCACAATTCCCCACTCTACCCAAATGTCGGAAATGGGTAGCAGCTTGACCGGGGGGGGGGTAACCGTCATGGCGTCCTGGTGTTAGTTTTAAGGCATTTGAAAAACCAATGTACAAGATGATATGTATCAGGCTTGATTGGAATAAAGCTCTCTTTGTGACGCAGACGATTGGCTGGACAAGTTTGTGCCAGCGTGCTGCTGTTCCGACCAGCAGCAAGTGCTTGGCAGCGTCGCCGAAGCGCTCGCCCCTGTAGTTTATAACTCAAATTCTACTAAAGGTGAGAAAATAACCTGCTTTTGTGCCGTTTTGCTGTCATGGTCCATGATTTATTGTGAGGAAGGCTCATGTTTCACAATTTATTTTGAGGAAAGCTCATGTTCCATAATTTATTTTGAGGAAAGCTCATGTTCCATAATTTATTTTTAGGAAAGCTCATGTTCCATAATTTATTTTTAGGAAAGCTCATGTTCCACAATTTATTTTGAGGAAAGCTCATGTTCCATAATTTATTTTTAGGAAAGCTCATGTTCCATAATTTATTTTTAGGAAAGCTCATGTTCCACAATTTATTTTGAGGAAAGCTCATGTTCCACAATTTATTTTGAGGAAAGCTCATGTTCCACAATTTATTTTAAGGAAAGCTCATGTTCCACAAAGTATTCTGAGGAAAGCTCATGTTCCACAATGTATTTTGAAGAAAGCTCATGTTCCACAATGTATTTTGAGGAAAGCTCATGCTGATAGTGATAGTATTGTTTTGCAGTCATAATCCATAAATTATTTTCAGCAAATCTTATATTGATTGTGATAGTATTACAATTTTGACATTGGCAGGGCCATCGGGTGGTTTGTTGGTGGCGAGCATAGAACGGAGCTTGGGCGAATTCTTGCGCCAGCACAGCACGACACTCACGCCCCCTCAGGAGCTGGCAGACGCCGCTGCCACCCTCACGCTGGCCCACGCCGTACTGGCCTCCACACTCGGCAGCGTCACCACTGTCGTGCCTGCATCAGATAACTCGAGCAACGGAGGCACCGAGGCATCTGCAGAGGTGACTGCCAAAGTCCCACGGCGGTCCGATTTTCGCGTCAACCACAAAGAGGCGGCAACTTCTCTCTTCAGTCATTTCCTCTGCAATGAGAGGAGCAAAGTTCCGTGAGTTTTCAGTAATGTTCTGCTTGCAATATGTAATATTTTGCTTGTCAAATAAATTTTGCTTGTCAAATAAATTTTGCTTGTAATATGATATTCTGCTCGCAATAAGTAACATTCTACTCGCAATGTGTAATATTCTGCTCGCGATATGTCATATTTTGCTCGCAATGTGCAACATTCTGTTTGTAACATATACTCCATCAATTCTTGGTGCATTCAGTTGATCTTTCTGCCTTATCGTGACCAACCTTTTTGTTTAAGAATTGATCTGACGTTTGAAACTGTGACTTAGATCATAACTATGAAGTAGAAATGTGGAGTTTTAAGTTTCAGTGGTCTGCATAAAGGAACATGATTAAGGTATGAATTCTAAACCCGTTGACTTTTATGGCGTTTGAGTTGACTCCATTGGAACAACTTCAGTGCTTGCATTTCAGTTATAAGTATTTTCATGTGGTATCGAACACAACATTGAGGTGATGTAACGACTAACACCAACTCCGAATCCGCACATTGAGGTAATTAAAAAAAACATCACCTCTTTTTTACTGTAGTTTCCATATTCTGTTTTGTGAATTTTTATTTTGTGTATATCACATGGAGATTAATAACAAAAAAGTATATAAACTCGTTGTTACTGTAGTTTTCATGTGTGGGAAATCCACACAAATAGGTATAATACGACGATGTCAATTGCAAGGTTTTATTATCCTGCAAGTTGAAACATTATTAAAAAAACCTTCAACGGAACAAAGAAGGTAAATTCAAGGAAATATTCTATGCAAAATTTGACGTAAAATTTAACAATATCAAGATGCTTGCGAATAGGAATTACGTAATTTATTTATTCAAGTGTTAAAAACTAAAACGGTGGCGATTCGGCGCCCCCCTGCACGGCGTTGGCTATGTCACCGCTGCAGCGACGAGTCAAATGTGGGGAGCAGTGGACTTCTGCGGGAATCCTCCTCCAGGTACAAAGTAAACGGTCCTGGTCCTTGCCGGTATCGGCGTCGAGGCTGGCGATTGTCTGCCGTAGGAATCTTAAGACAGCTTAAGCAGCAGGCAGACAAGCAGTCTCAGATCAGACAAAGTAGAACTTCCAAGTGACGTCTTTGCTGCAGTGAGACGCGTCGAATTAAAAACCAGGCGTCCAGTGCGACCTGCGACCTGATGCTCCGCGTCCCCACCCCCGTATATTAAAGGTGAAAGTTGACGATACTGCAAGGAAGAATAGACTTGTCATCAAAAGGAATGCAGCTGGGGTCTTAATGGTTCAGTTTTAGCAACGAGATACAACCAAAGCCTAATCAAACCACAGTGATGCTAACCTAAGTTAAAGTTGTGCCTCAGTGTGATGGACAATTCCGGAGTTTCAGTAGGAAGGACATAAAGGGAGAAAAGTAAAGAAAATACTCATGTAGAGCCGGAACAGATAGGAATCAAGAGTTACATTGTCAAGTTAAGATTTACCCAGAGCCCTAGACAGCCTACTAGCTGTCAGCCGGCAGGCCCCAGGTAAGTAATTTAAGGAGAAATTTGAGGTAAGTTGAGCAAAGTCGACTCTTTAATCAATTTAAGAAGGCAATAAGGTTAAATACACACTCACATTCATACCATTACAGCAAGATAAGAAACAAATTAATCGAGCAAGTAACATAGGTATAGAATATTAATTGGCAGAAGCAAGTCGGCCAGTAACGACCAAGTAAATGGGCAAGAAGGATTAAGCAGGCAGTTAACAATGAAGAGGAAGAGGGCGAAGAAGCACGGAGGAAGGCGAGAAGCCGCTGGTCCAGCGCCGCAGGATCGACGGCCAGGTAAGTCAACGAGAGACTCGCAACCCACAAATGCTCCGTGATAGAGCTCAATCCTTGCACTAAGTGCGGCGGTTACAACAGGGGACGCCTATATAAAAATCGCTCACAATTAGTAATGCACACATTGCGTGTGCAATAGTAGAAAGTTCAAATGTATCTAATGAAAAACAGCTCAGGTTGCTCTCAGCTCAGCCGCCCGAAGCCACGTTGATCTGAAGGTAAAGTTCTAACCCATATGCGCCTCTCAGAGCAATGGGGAATGTTCAAATTCTCCATACATGTTCTGTTTTGATTATTTTCATGATCAATTTTCACCATCAGAGCCTCGTTGTTACAGTAATGTCCATATTCTGTACAGAGTATTTTTATGATCAATTTTTGACCGCCAGGTGTCAGTTGCGGTACCTGAGCGTACTGCTGATGCCTTCCCTGCTGCCTCTGCCGCCCTGCGTGGAGGGCACCCGAGTGTTGGTGTCTCAGGTGGTCCTGGCTCCTCAGCAGGCGAGTGATAACTTCAACACTAGCTTCAGATTAACTTTAGACTAACTTTGAATTAACTTAGGACTAACTTTGGACCAACTTTAGACAATGTCCTGACAACTGAAAGCACCCACGTAGCATTCTGAGATGCCTCTGTGGTACTGGTGCCTTTACAAATTCCGAATCAGCAACTCAGCGCTGTTGTCTCTACTGGAGAATTGAGGTCTCTTGGTAGGTATCATTACTGCCCACGTGAACTCAATGTTACTTAGAAGAAAATAAGACCAACCTCTTGTATCAACACTTTACTGCAATGGGTTAAACTGAAGTTAAATATCCAACTCAAATTTAAAGTCAATTGTTATGAGCAAGTTGGAAAATAGCAATCATTAATTGAATTGTGCCCTCATTTGTATTTATGAGAATTGAGTTTGTGACTACTGGTCAGTCAGCAGCATGATAAAAATCCCCTCAGTGGCCACCGGTGGCGAACGTTGCGGTCAAAGTGTTATGGGGCGAGCGCTGTGAAGACTCACCCTATGCGTGTGTCTTGAGTCATTGCTGATCTGGTGGGTGACGCTACTGATATAAGCAGGACTGAACTAAGACGCGTTGTGTCAGTAGCTCTATATGAGATAGTCTCAACACGTTTTGCTTATGCAGCCAAACTCAGACAACGTTGGACATGTCTGATGTATAACAATTCTTTGTTCCAAACCTTGCCGACTGCAATGCAGTCAGTTACGTTATTGTAATTGAGTAAATTTTTCCATGTGTTTTTCAGATACCCGCTGATGATGACCTTAGGGGTCGAAACCTTTGTTTTTAAAAGAAATGTCTTTTAAACCATTTGTCTTTCCTATAACCTTCATTTTAACTCATTGCTTGCAATACGACCCTTGCATTTTCAACAGAAGTGTCTTTTAAAGCAGTCGTTTTTGCTATAAACTTCATTTTAACACACTGTTTGCAATACGACCAACTGCTTGGTTGTGATTAGGTTCTTCTAGCTCCAAAACTACACATCGAAGGGTCGTTTGGAAAATTCTAACAATCTTTCTTAAATAAATGGTATTTCATTGACCCAGTTAACGTTTGGTGTTTCTAAATTCGCTTATCACTTTTGACCTTAAATTTGAGTTGAATATTGAACTTCAGTTTAACCCATCGCAGTCAATGTGTTAAAGCTACGTGATTGTTTTTGTGTTCAGGGAGAGGTCAGGGAGGCTTAAACTGAGATATAATCAAATCTGTTCAGGAAGAGGTCAGGGAGGCTTAAACTGAGATATAATCTAATCTGTTCAGGAAGAGGTCAGGGAGGCTTAAACTGAGATATAATCAAATCTGTTCAGGAAGAGGTCAGGGAGGCTTAAACTGAGATATAATCAAATCTGTTCAGGAAGAGGTCAGGGAGGCTTAAACTGAGATATAATCAAATCTGTTCAGGAAGAGGTCAGGGAGGCTTAAACTGAGATATAATCAAATCTGTTCAGGAAGAGGTCAGGGAGGCTTAAACTGAGATATAATCAAATCTGTTCAGGAAGAGGTCAGGGAGGCTTAAACTGAGATATAATCTAATCTGTTCAGGAAGAGGTCAGGGAGGCTTAAACTGAGATACAATCTAATCTGTTCAGGAAGAGGTCAGGGAGGCTTAAACTGAGATACAATCTAATCTGTTCAGGAAGAGGTCAGGGAGGCTTAAACTGAGATACAATCTAATCTGTTCAGGAAGAGGTCAGGGAGGCTTAAACTGAGATATAATCTAATCTGTTCAGGAAGAGGTCAGGGAGGCTTAAACTGAGATACAATCTAATCTGTTCAGGAAGAGGTCAGGGAGGCTTAAACTGAGATATAATCAAATCTGTTCAGGAAGAGGTCAGGGAGGCTTAAACTGAGATATAATCAAATCTGTTCAGGAAGAGGTCAGGGAGGCTTAAACTGAGATATAATCAAATCTGTTCAGGAAGAGGTCAGGGAGGCTTAAACTGAGATATAATCAAATCTGTTCAGGAAGAGGTCAGGGAGGCTTAAACTGAGATATAATCTAATCTGTTCAGGAAGAGGTCAGGGAGGCTTAAACTGAGATACAATCTAATCTGTTCAGGAAGAGGTCAGGGAGGCTTAAACTGAGATACAATCTAATCTGTTCAGGAAGAGGTCAGGGAGGCTTAAACTGAGATACAATCTAATCTGTTCAGGAAGAGGTCAGGGAGGCTTAAACTGAGATATAATCTAATCTGTTCAGGAAGAGGTCAGGGAGGCTTAAACTGAGATACAATCTAATCTGTTCAGGAAGAGGTCAGGGAGGCTTAAACTGAGATATAATCTAATCTGTTCAGGAAGAGGTCAGGGAGGCTTAAACTGAGATACAATCTAATCTGTTCAGGAAGAGGTCAGGGAGGCTTAAACTGAGATACAATCTAATCTGTTCAGGAAGAGGTCAGGGAGGCTTAAACTGAGATACAATCTAATCTGTTCAGGAAGAGGTCAGGGAGGCTTAAACTGAGATACAATCTAATCTGTTCAGGAAGAGGTCAGGGAGGCTTAAACTGAGATATAATCTAATCTGTTCAGGAAGAGGTCAGGGAGGCTTAAACTGAGATACAATCTAATCTGTTCAGGAAGAGGTGATGGTGTCAAGGTTCTTCTGCCTGGCGGTGACGCTGGGCAACGACAACACGCAACTGCTGGGGCTGGTGCCGGCAGTGCTGGGTGTAGGGGTCGTGAGGGGCTACCTTCCCGTGCCCCCCGCCTGCCCCTTTGCTGCTCTCTCGGCACTTCTCAAGAACATGGCCAAGGAATACCAAAATGCTCCTGTACGTTGTTCTCTGTTGATTTATTGCTCTGCGGTGTACAGTAATATTGCCGTGTTGCAGTAAAATTGTGCCTGTGCTCTCAGGAAATGGTGTTCTGTGCTGACGTGTTTATTTAGTGCTCTACAGGGCACAATAACATTGCCGTGAATACCAAAATAATTCTGTACATTGTTCTCTGTAGATTTATTGCTCTGCGGTGCATAATAATATTGCCATTTTGCAATGAAATTGTCTGTGCATTTACAGATGAATTGAGTTATTCTAAGAGAGTTTTTGAATGAAAACTCAGAGCTTAAACGTTCAAATGAGTCATGAGAAACGAAGTTTTTTTCAATGTAATAAAATAGATTATTTTTGTTCCATTGCTTGTAGTTATTTGTGCCAGTGTGAGCAAAATGTTGATGAAAAGTCATGCTGACTGTCAGTAAGCAAAGATTACTTACGTGTTCACTGCTGAAAATTCACAAAAATCAGAAGACCCTAGTAATATATAAAGGTTTGAAAAAATTTTTGAGTGTTTTTATACAGATATGTTAGACATTTATAAACTATCACTGAGGTCTTGTGTGCAGAGTGCGCAGAGTAAACACTCGGTGCAGCGGTGCTGCATGTCCCTCCTGCAGGGGGTGGATCGAGCTGTGCAAAACGTAGTGCAGCAAGCACCTCCTCCCTCCCACCTGCCTCTCCTGCTGCAGGCGCTCGCTGATGCCGTGCTGCACGCACCTGCTCTCCTGCATGTTAAGGTAGGCAACACTTACGCCTTGCCTGTTGCCAAGGCCCCAACACGTATCATACTTTGGGGCCGGCGTGTAACCCCGGTAGGAGAAACAAAGTAGGGTCAAACGAGTCTTTTTTGTCAACCGTAAGGCAATGCTGACATGGCGACGAACCATTAGCAGCGCTCATATTGTATCTGGCAACACTTCTAGCCCCAAATCTGGCACCGCTATTGGCCTAACGACGTGTTGCAATGGTGACGTCATAATGTTTGAAATGAAGCCATTCCCTTGGCTAGCCAAATAAGAGGAGGTCTATTTTCCCCCATAGAAATGACTTGACCTTGTTTCCCCTACCGTGGTGCAACTTTGGTATCCACTGTGTGTTTCGGAGTGAGTGGCACTGCTGATTATATTACAAACAAAATTTTAATGTTTCACTACTAATTTATGCTTGCAGTGTTGCTCGGAGCCACACATCGTTATACCGGAGCAAATCGCCTCATTGTTCGATCACTGGAAAAAATTTTGGTTTATATTGATTGTCAAGTTTCTTTTCCTGTAACAATCGTCTTGTTTCATGGATAAGGAACTGATGAATTGTCCTGTTATTAAACTTTCTGTCTCTTCCTGAGAAAGTACCCTAATCTTCGATTGTCTTCAATGCTATTGCAAGTAAAGTAACATCAAAAAATACCAGCTGCAACTGCAAACTTTCTTGGTTTCTATATATAAAATACTGAATATTTAAGGATTTAAAGATAAACTTCTACCCTGAATTTTGGTATGGTAGATGAAGCCATCATTTTAGATCAAGTTCGTCCCAGCCATTTAAAATAATGGTGAGATGATAAAAATCCCATAGGGTCAGGTCAGTATTACTGTGCATTTCCTACCACTCCTCTCCAGTGCACTAGAGCTCTTATTTCATATTGCAATTAGGCATTTTGCTGACCTACATTTGGTGCGACGTTTTCCCCTAAGATGAGCACGTGTCCGTCCATTACCTTAGTGTGAAATTCTGGATTGGTTTCCTGGGCAGAGGCTCCCAGGGGGAAAATATGTAAGGTCCCAAGCTGAGAGTTAGGAGGGCCTTCTTTTTGTAAAATAAAATGTCCTTTGTGGTGTTAAGGACCACCTTTTTACAGTTCACTGATGTCCTGTTTTTCAGCACCTACTACTTTCTTCAACTTTTATCTAGTTTCATAAACTTCTTACTCAACTGACTGTATCTATGCACCTTCTGCATAGATTACACATTTCCTTATCTCCATACTGAATGGTGCCTTCCTCTCTTCGGAACACTATTTATTAGCGGTTAGGGAAGCCTAAACTAACATCTAATCTACATTAGTGTGTAATTCTGGATTGGTTTGCAGAGCAGAGGAGCGAGCTCACCCCTTGCGGCGTGGCTGACGAGTGCGGTGCTCACGAAGGCTTCCTACAGGCTGGACGTCGCCCTGCCGCTCCACCTGACGCGAGCGCTACAGCCCGCCCTTCCGTCTGTGAGTGCCCGTCACGTTAGAGGAAACAAGGTAGAGTCATTTCTATGGGGAAAAATACACCCCCTCTTGTTCGGGTAGCCAATGAAACGGCTTCATTTCAAACAAACTTTATGACGTCACCATTTCGGCATGTCGTTAGGCCAATAGTGTTGCCAGATGCAAAATGAGCGCTGCTATTGGTTCGGTGCCATGACGTCAGCATTGTCACACGGTGGACAAATAAAGACTGGTTTGACCCTACCTTGTTTCTTCTACCGTCTCTCATGTAAAACGGCTGTATTATGGATACGGGTTTGAGTCTGGAAGAATAATTTGAAGTCCCATTCCTAGTAGGTATCATAGTTTGTGCTTAACACGTTAACCGCCTTGCGAGCCACCGGTGGTACACAGAGGGAATCACTATTCACTATAATAATACGAGCCGCGTCCGTCCGTCCGTGTGACCCCCTCTTCTAACCGATAGCTATGATAGCAACAATGATAAAGCTTAAGAAATTCAAGAAATCAATGTATTGCATTATTTTTTCGATGCCATTCAATTTCCTTTCACTTGCATTATCATCATGGTATCCAGAATACGCAATCGGCTTATTTTTACAAATAGAAATTTTCTTTGGAGCTTTCTCTGTTGAAATTCATCATGTTGCTTTGATATTTTTAATTGATATTGCGAAAAGAAATGTTTTAAATTCGTTTGACCAGTAACCTAGCTACCACTTAGTATAAGGCCTAAAGGCCCTTTTACATTGACGGTGTCTTCGCGCTCCACACCGTCGCTCCATCCCGCCAGCCAAATAAGCTCCGCCCACAGCAGAGTAAAATGACCCTTATTGCCCCGCTCACGGTAAGGAGCGGCAACATTCTGTATGCTAAATATTTGCGGTGTGCACTGCCAGTAAACCAGGGCTGCCAGTGATAATAATCTGAACAGTCTCCCCTCATTAACTTGAATTATTTGATAATTATTCTTATATATTTATTTGTGAATCCAGATATTTTTTATCCGATTTTCTTCGGCAAAGGAGGCGAAACGCAGAAGTTCTTGAAGAATAAATACTTGTGTTGTTCAAAATTAAGAGATGTTAAAAATGTGCGGCAGGCCTTGTTTTCAATCAGTAACTTTCAACATTAATATTTTTTCATATCTTCCAGTAATTAGTTTTCAACTTTGAATATTCACTTGACGTTTTAACATGCAAAACTTTAATTAATTTGAATGCTGATTTTATTCCTGTCTCTCATATAGCTCTTCTGCAGCGCAAATTTCAACTTTAAGACGACTTTTCTGTTGTGCAATGCGCTTTGCATTACGCTGGTGACATACTCCGTTGATGACATCTCTTACCAATTTCGGCTGTTTCCAACCGTGATAGGTTTTTCATTTTTTCCATTAACCATTCTTCTTGCGTAACCTCTTTTTAGACATCGTTTTGGAGGGCAAGACGTTTTGAATACTAGTGCGGCAATAATATGAAAATTTGAATGTTTGAAAAAATTAATTTTTAGACATTCATTTAAAGGAATGCACGACCAGTTTTACGATCAAAATGCGCGTCATCTCACTGCAACGTGCCAAGCAAATCAAAGCAACATAAGTGGAGCGCCGGCTATCCCTGGCTTGGCCGGGCTTCCAAGTTGGTAGGATACGCGTTCGTTGCGCGTTTTTAAGGTCGAGAAACAGATTGAACACGTTCTACCCAATCTGATAGGCGTGGTTTTGAATTAGATATTCATTTGCATACGGTGTTGAAACAATAATTCTTAACTGCATTATTAACTTAACTTCAGGGAATAATGAATTTACTTTCTGACTTGAAAAAAATATATTTAGCAATATATCTAAAATTAAACCTAGCGACCCAGCAGGAATAAAAAAAAACAGATCTCTGTGGAAAACCCAGGAGGAGAGTTCTGCGTGGCGATTGCTGTCTCTCGGGAAGGAGCGTGGCAATGGCAATGTAAAAGCAAGTCGGTGTGCACTGACGCTCAATCCTCTCGTGGGCGGAGCTATTGCAAGTTCACTGTCGTTCCACACCGCTAGTGTAAAATGAGCTGAAGATTTTGGAACTTGAGTTATTGTTTTCGAAATTGAGATTTTCTTGAAAAGCTTCGAAGAGATAATAGACGACATTTCAGAATATAATTCCGGCAAAAGAGACCACCACGGATAGAAATGTGTCCAACTACAATACAGAAGTAGCAAGACTTCGATAGCAAGAAAAACGCCAAAGACGATCGGATGAACAACGCAAAATGGCAAGACGAAGCAATGCTGCCCGCCAACGAGAAGCTAGAGCTAAATTGACCCTTAAACGACGCTTGGAAATTCTGCGGAATAATGCACAGCTACACCGAGTGGCTAAAGAGAGCTCAACACATGAAAGAAGCGAGAAAATTCTTCGGCATAGCGCTGGACAACATCGATTGGCACGAGAGAATTTAATTTTAAATAAAGGGGGGGGGGGGACTAGTATTTATAATGCTGCTGAAAGACCAGGAGTGACTCAATTTTCATAAATACATGATCAAACTTGAATGAAGGCACAATCCAGTTCATGTTTGCGATTTTCAAAATTGTTCTCTATAATTTACTTTAGGTTAGAATTGAATGTTGAACTTAAGTTTAACCTATGGCGGTTAACATGTTAAGGTGTTACACTCATTCAATCGCCACTCCTTCACTCTTTTGAGTTACACTCCTACATTACACTCCTTCAATAAGAAGAGTGGTAATGCAGATGGCACTTGCAGGCTATCGTTGTGTAGGCACGGTAGAAGGAATAAGGTAGGTTCAAACCAGTCTGTTTTGTGTCGACCGTGTACGATGCTGATGTCATCACAGCGGACCAATAGCAGCGCTCATATTGCATCTGGCAACACTACTAGTCCCAAATCCGGCACCATGACGACGTATCGCAATGGTGACGTCATTTAGTTTGTTTGAAATGAAGCCGTTCTATTGGCTAGCCGATCAAGAGAAGGTGTATTTTTCTCAATAGAAATGACTCTACCTTGTTTCCTCTACCGTGGTACCTGCCTTCCTTGGGTTGCGTCTTCCTTAGTTTTGCTAACTTACATGTCGTCTGGTCAAACGATCATTGTAGACTTGACTCACGTTTTCAAGTTAGGATATGAGGCATTATCATTTAGCAAAATTTCAGGCAGAATGTTTTTCTGTATACACGTTTTTTCTTTTTAATTATGAATTCGTGTTTCGAATGTAGTGACCTCCCTTCAGGGGGATACAACTATTGTATCTATGGGAATTAGTGCTCCCAGGGGGACAATGTTAGGGCCGGAGCTAAAGGTTAGGTGGGCTTTCTTTTTGTTAAAATAACATAGGTTTTTGTTTTGTAATGGACCATCTTTTTCCGGTTCACTGCTGCCCTGTTTTTCAGCACCTACTACTTTCTTCTTCAACTTTGATCTTGTTTCATTAACTTCTTTCTCATCTTACTGTTTCTTTGCCTTTTCTGCATAGATTCCACGTTCCCTTAATTCCATACTAAATGGTGCCTTCCTCTCTTTGGATAGCATTTGTTGTGGATAGGGAGGCCTAAACTAACTAATAATGTAGTGACCTGTAATTATTTGACGTTATCTGCGTATATCGTCTTTCTCAGTGTGCGATTGGATTAAACGAGTAACTTGTATAATACATATGAGATGTGGGATAATATGCTCCTGTATTATGTAGCTATTTATTCTTTGGTAGTGACCGCATGTTCAAGAAGCTATTTTTCTGGGAGTTATTCAAAAGTACGGCTCATTCCAGATTGCTATGTGCACTTTTCTTTGCTTTCAAATAATACTTGAAGCACTTAAGAGTCCAGGGTAATTTATTAATCATTATTCCTCTCAAGAGTAGCTTTTTCTCTTCCTCTTTCATAATGTTAGCTCTAGTTAGCATTGAGCCAAATGATCCATCAGTGGCTTCTCAGCCCTTTTGAACCGTGAGTTGTACTGAATCGATCTAAGCAACTAACTGAGGAACGCATGTCTCTCATAAACAACTCATTGCCAGTGAGCACTTATTCCTTATAAAAATGTCTCTCTTAGCTTCAAAAATGGCATGATGGAGGGATCATTACGACGCCCTAGCTTCAAACGCACACCAATGAGCAGCGAGTGGCTGAGTTTTATTCATTTCAGTTCGTGCTGGGGCTGTGCGCGCTGCCGCTGCAACAGGACCCGTTCGTGGCACGCCTCGCTCGTTCCGTCCTCACCAACTACATGCACTGCTACCCTCCCTCTCCCCTCCATCCCTGCATCGTGAGTCCTACCGTGTTCAGGCCGCGAGCTTCTCCGTGTGCTGTAGGCATTTGGATTTTTAAACCCTCCCTGTGCTGTTAAAAAAAATTTTCACGGTGCAGTATTCAATTAATAATTTGAACTTCTAAAACCCTCTCTGTGCTGTTAACAACCCAATTTTTACGGTATGGTACTCTATTAATAACCGGGGCAACTGTTAAGCAATAACACTTGAGAAATGATGGATTTAATGAAAAATTCTCCGGTGTTCAGTTCAGATCGCAAGATTTTCAGTGTACTTCACGTATTTGGACTTTTAAAAACCCTCCCTTTACTGTTAACAACCCACTCTTTACGGTATAATACTCTATTGATAACCGGAAGTAACGTTATGCAATAATACTTGAGAAATGGATTTAGTGAAAAATTCTTCGGTGTTCACATCTCGCAATTTTTCCAAAAAAACCCGCGACGTACTTTCCATATACATATTTTAGAAGCCCGCAAAGTCATGAATCCGAGAGATTTGAATCGCAAAGTAACGAGGGAACCCTGATAGTTTCCTTCTTTACTGTATATATTCTTCTTTACTGTAGATATTCTTTACTGTATATTTGATGGCAATATGGTGACACATAATTGTTCGCTGTCATCTGCGTGTATCGTCTTCCTTATGTGTGGTAAAATTGTAGGGGAGTCACTGCAACGTTTCTGAGTTTGAAGGCGAAAAGGCTGTTTTTATTACTTTTTTTTTGTGGACATTAACATATCATTTGTTTCTGCCATTATTATTTCTTATCAGCCACATGGGTTTATCTTACCTCTGTGTTAACGGTTGTTGCCAGGCGTCTAGTCTCTTACCCGAAAGCGTGAGCATTGAAGTGGTAAAGTAATGTTTATTTCTTTTCAAATTAAACTTAACTTCTAAATTATGTGCGAGCTAAATTGCAGTACTTAGTTTTATACTTCGTTGTTGAAGATAGAGTAACAAATATTTCATTAAGTATTCAACGTAGCGCTACAAGAGAGGTATCCATTTTACTGAGTGTAAAAAAGAAAAGACTGATCTAATATGCAAGTGAAGACTGAGACTAAGCTGCTATGCGCATGAGCACCGAGACATCTACTATATGCTAGTGTCGGTTACTATACAAGTAAAGACTGAGACTGAGCTACTATGCCAATGCAAGTTATCATTCAAGGAAAGACAGAGAGCGCAAGGATGTGTGTGTGTGAGCAGGTGATGGTGCGTGGCGTGGAGGGGGCGGAGCCAGCAGCGCAGGAGCGGGTGCGCGCACTCCTGCTCACGGTACTCAACGCTGAGTTCCTCTCCAGGAAGTGGACCGCGGGGCATCACCGCCTTCACATTGTGCGTACACGCCTTATCGTCTTATTTGCTCTCTCTAATTTTCCTTGCACAGATAAAATCGCATTTGGTTTGAAGAAATTTGCGATGTCAACTAGTGTTTTCTGAAGTAGTTTCTCCCACATTTTCCTTGCCCATAAAGGAATCCCACTTGGCTTGTAGAAATTTGGGATGTCTTCGAGTATTTTTAGTGTTTTCTTAAGTAATTTCTCCACCATTTCCCTTGCCCATGGAATCTAATTTGGTTTGGAAAAATTTCGGATGTGTTCTGATACTTTTAGTGTTTTGTAAAGTAGTTTCTGCTTCACTTAAAATCCAAAGCATAAATTGAGCGCAGCAGTAGGTTTCAAGAACCATTATCTCGGGCAAAGTTTGCCGTGTTGCTCTCTTAGATATGAGTTATGATGTAATTTCTGAAGTTAGTGAAATACACTGTAATGCGTCGCGTGTGTACTCACAAGCGGGGCCTCTAAACCTGTTTTTTAATTATTGGTATATCTTCTGTGTAGAATTTTGCTCTGGGAAATTAAAATGCAAACTTTCACGTCGCACTTTAATGTATGTAGTTGATTCTGTTATTTCTATTACCTTTGTGCTTTTTGCTGAGCTTCTGTGTCATTGGTATAGTTAAAACTGATAAGAATCATTATTTGAAGTAGGTATCGAATAGGTATAGTATAGATATAATAGATATAATCGAAGCACCTTGTCCAAACTCTGGAATAAAATTGAATTTCAAATTGAATTTGAGGGTGCGCAGTTAGACTTGCCGGCTCTCCCTGTTGTATTCCTGACGTGTCATTTTGGCGATTTTGCTCTCACACTCTTCAAGAAACGCGTCATTGCGTTAAACCATGGAGGAGGATCTAGTGGCCCACACTTATTGGCGTTCTTTTTGCGTGTACAATCTATCTCTTCTCCTCAGGGTGATACTTTGGTATCGGTTGGAATTAGTGCTCCCAGGGCATAAAAGGAGGTCCAGAGTTGATGTTAACTAGGTCTTCATTTTGTTAAAGATAAATGTTGTAGTTTTGTGAAGGAATATCTTTTATCGGTTCACTGCTGTCCTGTTTTACAGCACCTCTGACTTTCTTCTTCAACTTTTATCATGTTTCATAACCTTCCTTCTTAACTTACTGTTTCTATGCGCACGGGATCCTGTGCGGGAACACACTATGTGTGTAGATTCCGCGTTCCCTTAACTCCATACCAAATGGCGCCTTCATCCTTCCTCTCTTTGAACATCTTTGTTGTGGCAAAGGAGGCTGAAACTTCTTTACAATAAATTAATCTTAACAATTGCATGTGAAATTAAGTGCGGATCGGTGCGCAGGCGCTGCAGGTGCTGCAGACAGCGCTGGTGGCAGTGGACAGCAGCAGTTCTGCTGAGGAGAGACTGGCGTCACGAGAGGTCAGTTCCCCTTATTGACAGGGATGGAAAAAACCCTGGGTTTTTTAAAAAAACCCAACCCACGTGGGTTTTTTTGGGTTAAATTGGGTTTTTTTGGGTTTTATTGGGTTTTTTTGGGCTTTATTGGGTTTTTTGTAATACCTGTTTTTGTTCAAAAGAGTTATTCAAATAGCTCCAGTTGACTTTTCCAGATTTATATATACACTTATTGAGTGAATAATGTTATTTGATTACTTTATTTCCAACATCATATTACATTATTATGTGAATTATTACATTATATGAACAATATATGAATTAAGTTTGTCCATCACAATTACCATTTACCAGTTTCCATATGCATAGGGACATAGCTCTGCAGTCTGTAAAGATATAAGATGTGCAAAGAGAATTGCTTTTCTTGTCAATTCATAGTAAGTTGTTTTAGCAGCAGACAGACGCAAGTCATGTGAGAAGGAAGCACCATGCAAATCATAAGTAACCACCACAAGCAACTTGAAGCAAGACAGCTGCACATCACTTAACATGTGTATATAAAAAAAAACTTAACATGTGTATTGTGTGAGCTGGAGGGCTTAGCAGCGCAAGCCAAGTCAGTCAACCACACTGTTACATGTTACAACATGTAGTGACATGCCCAAATTTTTTTTTACATTTGCCAAAAAAATCACTTTTTGCAGTTCAGGATAGCAACAAACATTAAAATGATTAGAAATGAATGCTCTAACAGATTCCACTGGCAAATTGGTTCCAGTGCAGCTTGAATGCTCACCATAGGCCAGTCGTTTATCTACTTTCGGTAAATCTGAAGGAGATGACAGTTGTCGATTTTGTAAATTTCGATGCCTTAGCATAGTTAATTAGATCGAAATAAACAAGTTTTCTTCTATGCACTTTCCGTCTCAAATGAATATTTTATTAGTTATAGCGGTAAATGACTTACCGCAACTCCAGTCTTTGAAGCGGAAAGAAATTCTTTGATCGAGTTGTATGGCAATACTGCAATGGCGTCTCGCTTCCAGCGCTCTGTCTTGAAAGACGAAACCAAACCAACCGCTATACCTCGTTAAATACTCATTTGACGAAAAAAAGTGTATAGAATAAAAGTTGTTTATTTCGATTTTATTACCATGTTTCAAGCAACAAAAATTCGAAAATCGATGAGTAGCTGTTTATTCGAGCGCATTCGTCATCAATGACGAAACTAAACTTACCGCTATAAATCGTAAAATACTCATTTGAGACGAAAAAAGAATAGAAGAAAACTTGTTTATTTTGATTCAATTAATTAGGTTCAGGCACCAAAAAGTGGAAAATCAACAACTGTCATCTCCTTCAGATTTACCCTACTTTCTTATCCCATGATGACTGCGGTCGTGTCTTACCCCATCTGACTATAATTGTTAGACTTGTTTCAGGCAAAGCTCTCAGAGGAGACAGATATTGAAGAGTGGTTGGCTGAGTACACTCCGGAGTTCATCAGTGCGCTTTATTTGTATAAATTGAAAGACTCCAACATCTTCCCAAAACACATGTTAAGAATATCACCAAGACAATGACTCCTCGTTGATGGTGGGATATTCAAGACATGAAACAGCAGAAAATACAGATTCATGAAAAAACACTGGCAGAGGGTTTCTGCAAGTTTATAAGCAATCTTCATTCTTGCTTCGCAAGTTCAGGATCCATTGAGAGAATTTTCTAAACATTTGGAATTGTGTGGAATAAATTGAGAAATAGATTAGGATCGGAACGCGCACAGAAATTGGTCTCATTATATCGCCACCTCACAAATAATCATGATGTGGATGACAACGATGAAATGGCAGTGGAAGTAGAAAGAGACATACAGTAGTACAGTCTGTAGTAGCAATCTAGTCTAGAAGACGGAGGAAGAATTCAGAAGTCCCTATACTCTCAAATAGTCAAACTGCATTTGTTTCTTAGTTTTGGTTTTTTACTTTAAAAATGGAACTCATGGAAATGTACTAGCCCCTCGAGTTTTTTTTGTGATTAGGGTTTTTCTTATTTTATTTTTATAGTGGTGTTTTTTTTTTATTTGTTTTTCAATATTTATTGTCATAGTCATGCAAATGCCTAGGACAAATTTTTGACAATATTAATATTTAGCTCATTTTGATTCTATAAGCTGGAAAACAAGTGAAATTTAAATTGCACTAATAAAACCCAAAAAAGCCCAAAAAACCCCACTATATAGTGGGTTTTTTTACGTGGGTTTTTTTGGGCTTTTTTGGGTGGGTTTTTTATGTGCCAACCCTGCTTATTGAAGTGGAGTGGCTGCTGCCAAAGGCTCGGTTCAACAATAATGTTGTAGTCCTTCACATAGTTATTCGCGCCTTATTGTTTTCATATTGTTACCATTTTTGCGGCATTCTTCAATATTCAAGAGCTTTTTGAGGGTGGAAGTAAAGTACATACATCTCTCTCATAAATATCAGTTCGAATTGTGTTCGTCGAAGTGCTTATGCTTTTTTTCTTTTTCGTTATATTGTACCACTTCTCTGTAGATGCTAATTTTAAATTTTTAGATTTCTTTCCACGGATGCTTATTTCAGAGTTCCCTAGAAAGTTCTTATACATATTGTTACCCAGGCTGGTACTCTAACAGTTCTTCTAATAAAACGTGAAAGGTTTTTCAAGTAGTTTATGACAAGGTAAGTGACTATTTCTTGCGCATGCCTGCCAGTAAATAGACCTGCCATAAGCAAAAACTCGGAGGAAATGAGTGGACCCAGAATTAAGTAGCTTATCTGAAATGAGTAGACCCAGAATTAGGCAGCTTATCTGAAACGAGTTGACAATAAGACGTACACCAGCAACTCAATAGGAATCATTGGCAGGGTGACTTGAGATGGTGTGCGGACGCCATCTCCTCGCTGCTGCCGCCGCTGCTGCGCCTGCTGCTCGCCACCGAAGACCGGCTCACCAACAGAGGCGTGACGGAGCTGCTCAGGACCATGTTTGACCTGGCGCGACGCACGGGCGCTCCAGACATGTCAGTACTTGTTGGAGCACATCCTAAGTGTTCTTTTTCGTTTTTTGTCATGCTCGTCCTAGTTATTTGTGTGGTCCATTCAGGAGGCAAACAGTAAAGCAATAGGGTCAGGTTAGTTAGTTTTCTATCATGCGCTATTGGGACTGTTAGGTTACCTCGTCCGAGCTTATTAGTGTGGTCCTTTCAGGAGGCAAACGATAAAGCAATAAGTTGTTATGCTCTCTTGCACGCATTAATTTATTTAAAATTTTTTTTTAGTAAAATTTCGCGTTCGTGAAATCGCTATTTCCACCTCTTAATTTTAAATGGAGCTTCTTTTCAATCAGGATCTCTTTTTTTTAATCAGTAATCCTTCAGTGAGTTCAAAGGGTTAAATGCTCGAATGTTCTCCAATAATTGAACAGAAGTTCGTGTAATGATGGTATAATAAGCCCATTATGCCGACTGAGTCCAAGTTATTTTCAAGTCAAATGTTGGAGATTCTTTCGCTGCGAGGACTCGTCTCAGAATGACTGTTCTCTACCGTTACTAAGATTTTACATAGATGAGGCGACGACCGAGGGAACAGTTGCCGCTTGTGAACGCTGGGCTGCGAGGGTGGCTTATTGTTCCTTCACTAAGCCTAGCAGTCAAAGGAATTTCTCCCTCGATAATGGGCGGCACCCCTCCCCATGTCCTTACCTTGTCGTGGTGGGAGGGCTTGCGTGCTGCAATGAAGGTTGAGGCTATACTGCCGGGGCCCCGGTTCTGGTAGGTTCAACCATGGTAGGCTGGCTCAACTGGAGCAGCCTGACAAAAGGGGGACCATGGGTGAGGTTTCCCATGTAAATATAAACCGGGCCCCGGCAGTTACGGGTTATAAAGTCTCTGTTACCTCGGGCGTACTTGGGGACTGCCACGGGCCGGGGTCGACGGTGGGAGGAGGTTTTTACTTCCTAGTGGTCAGCGTGTGCCCGCCTTAAGTGCAGAGATGCACCAGAATGCTGCTGATCGCCCGAGGGGTTCTTTTCCGGCTTGAGCTGGCCTGGATAGGTAGGGAGAAATCCCTATCGAAAGAGAATCCTAAACCTGTGCTTGCTTCTACAACTGAAAATCCTCCTCGATCTCTTGGAAATGACCCGGCGCTCTTCTTGGTTCCTGCGGAAAGATCTCCAAAGAAAACTTTTCCTGTTCACCGCACTGTTCTGAAATCGGGGCTTGCCCCCTTGCAGCCGGCTGCTGCAGATGGAGCTGGGACCATAGGAACCATAACGGAAACTTCACATGACCGTCCCCCTTCTCCGCCGTTGCAACCTGTATCATCGCAGCTTGCTGCAGTGAGTGACGCTGGACCCTACGTAAAATCTGACGAGACAAATTTAGTACTTCAGCCATATATACCACCTCGTAATCAAAGGCGACCCAGTTTTCGTATTGAAAACTCATCTGGACATCGCCGCCAACGTACCAATCAAAGATATCGCACAGATGTGCCCCTCTATGAGAATACACATCCAGATTATAAGAAATTTTACACCATCAACGCGAGTGATGGTTCTAACCTAGCAGAGATGGATGTAATTGTGGCAAATAGAGAACTTGAACGAAAAATTGGTGGTAAACCTTTGAAGATAACAGAGACGCGAACGGGCTCGCTCCTTGTGGAGGTTCGAAATGAACATCAGGCAAAAACTATCTCAAGAATCCAAACCCTTGCTGGGGTGAGCATCACTGTTGCTCCTCATGGAAGGTTGAATGAAACAAAGGGGACCATTTGGTATACAAATAAACCAAATTACGGAGATGAAACTCTACTCGAAGAACTTGCCAGAAGTGGAGTAAAATCTATCTACCGGACCAAAAGAAGACAGAACGGAGCTGAAATACCCACCTCGTTGTACATACTGACCTTCGATTCTACGCGCCTACCTGAGTCCGTGAGTGTAGGCTGGACGCGGTGCCCGGTGAGGCAATATATACCCAAGCCGCGTAGATGTTTTAAGTGTCAAAGTTTTGGTCACGGTGCAAGTAGCTGCCGTAAACAAGAAGCTGTCTGTTTTCACTGCTCCCGAACAGCACATGAACTCCCTTGCACTCTACCACCTATGTGCTCCAACTGTGAGGGGCCCCACCCCGCCAGTGACCAGTCCTGCCCTATCTATAAATTGGAACAGGAAATAGTTTCTACACAAACTACTGAGCGCGTAAGCTATGGTGAGGCAAAGCGGAAGGTTTCCGGTCGCTACGTGCGCCCTACGCATAGTTATTCATCGGCTGTGCGTCAGCCGCAATTACAGACAGCCGAGTCCGGCGGAACACGCATCAGCGAGGAGATACCGATGAGAGTCGGAGGCGAGTTTGCTCATGCCGTAACACAGACTAGTATAGCAACCCAGACTGACGCTCCAAATGAGGAACATAAAAGACCCCGAAGTTCTTACTCTAGATCCGAAAGACCAGAAAAGTCTTCCGACGAACGTCCTTTGGAGAAGCCTGCATCCTCGGACCGTGAAAAATCGGACCGACTGATACCACAAACTTCAACAACGAATACTGGTCTCAAACGCCCACAGCAAGAATCGCCATCTTCGCCATCTCTCTCCGAAGCGCACTCGCGTGAAGCCCCTGCCTCCAAAAGAGCCTTGACATCCTGGGGCAGGCTAGCGGTCGAGGATGAGAGCTCTGTCCAGCGTGCTGTGAGAAGCAAAGAAAGACGATTGGAACATAGCACAAGTCACAGATCGGCCTCTGTAGAGGGCATACTGCGATGCCCTTCGAGACCGCAAACGGAGCTGTTAAGGAATTTTCCAATACCGAAAAATTGTCCGAAATTTCCTCCACCTAATGTTGGCCGTCACAGTCGCGATGGTGGCCCTGAGAGGAAAGACGCAGAGTCGTCGTGTGGTCCAAGTGAACAGAAGACAGTAATGAAGAACCCTGTGAAACCTTGGAGTGCCACCTCCAGCAATAAATAATATCGTCCAATGGAACTGCCGAGGTTACCGTCGAAATTATGGTGACCTAGCAGGTTTAATATCACAATACCAACCCATATGTATTTGCTTACAAGAAACTATGTTAGGAAATAATACCCCGCATCCACCAAACAACTACGATATTGAAACTTTCTCGCCCTCTGATAATCCCGTTCCTGGGACAGGACTGGCGATCCTGGTGCGAAGAGATGCTGCCTACCATCCCCTACGAGTAGCCACTGAGCTTCAAGCATTTGCTGTGAGAATAAACATCGCTGGCGCTTTCATCACGGTGAGCAGCATATATCTGTCCCCTGGAGAAGAACTCACGTCTACAGCAATGCTGCATCTTCTAAATCAGCTACTCCGACCGTTTTTAGTACTTGGCGATTTTAATGCCAAACACACAATGTGAGGAAATACTTCATGCAACCAAAGAGGCATGGCAGTGGAGCAACTTCTCACTACTAGCGATGTCTGCATCCTAAACACCGGAGAAGCGACGCATTTTCATAGCCAGACTGGTTCGTTGTCTGCCATTGATCTGAGTTTGAGCTCGCCCGATATCTTGCCAGACTTAGTCTGGGCCGTAGGAGAGGACTTGTGTGGCAGTGACCACTACCCCATTTTTGTCACATTGCCCACAAGCGAACTTACTGTGCAGCAGCCGCGGTATATTATTAAGCGTGCTGATTGGGAAACGTTCAGTAGTTTGACACAGATGGGGGAGTTCCCAGAAGATTTGCCTGCTGAAGAAATGGTGGATCGGTTTGTCGCGACCCTCCGAGTAGCTGCTAGCATCGCGATTCCGCGGACGCGAGGGGGAGCTGCAAAACATAGAGTACCCTGGTGGAATGAAGAGTGCACAAAAGCCAATATTGAAAGGAAATGAGCCCTGCGTTGCTATCAGAGAAGCGGCAGAGTAGCAGATAAGATCTCCTACAACCGCGCCAGAGCACGTGCCCAAATGGTCAAAGATGTTGCACGGAAAGAATCTTGGAAGAAATACGTTTCCTCCCTGAATGGAGATTCGCCAATCTCTAGAGTTTGGAACAGAGTGGGAAAGATGCTGAAGAGAAACAAAACCACGACACCCTGTTTGATGACTGGAAATGGCTTGAGGCAGACCCCCGTGAAGTTGCTAATACACTAGCCCGGAGGTTTGCGGACGTCAGCAGCGGACGCCACTACCCACCAAACTTTCTTGCTAGGAAACAGCGATTAGAGGCGCAACCTTTAGATTTCTCTGACGATCAACATCATTTGTATAATGACCCAATTACTATGCTAGAACTCTATAATGCTTTGAAAGAGTACAAGAATACCGCACCAGGACCAGATGAGATACACTATAAAATGCTGAAACAACTACACCCAACCGCTATCACAGCCCTTCTTACGATATTTAATGAAGTTTGGACCACAAATCAGTATCCTCCGCAGTGGCGGATAGCCATTGTATTGGCCTTCCCAAAACCTGGCAAACCTTCAACAGATCCAGCAAGCTATCGACCAATTGCTTTAACTACAGGGTGCGCCAGAGAAACTTACTTATTTGAAAAAATTCCCGCGCGGTGAGTTGAGCGGGTAGAGGGGCGAGAGGGGGCGCATCTGGAGATGGAAGTTCCCAAGTTTGTTTCTCCCACCAGTCAGTTGCCATCATGCTCTGGTCTAGAGAGCAGCGGGCCTTCGCAGTCGAGAGCTTCTTTTCTAACGGTCGCTCAATTGTTGCTACGCAACGTGCCTTCCGCGCTCGAATGGCCGGCTCGCTCTTCAGATTTGGTCCCATGCGATTCCTTTTTATGGAGTTATTTGAAATCGCTGGTTTATGTCGATACACTACGGACAATAGCTCACTTCAAGAACATTCACGACGTTGTTGCTAACATATCGATTGATATGCTGCAAAGAGTGGACACGCACTTCAAAAATCGACTTCATCAGTGTATGCGCAATGGGGGTCGCCATTTATCCGATGTCATTTTCAAGACAACATGAAAAAAAATTCGGATATTGTATTCTCAAATAAAAAATAATTTAAAACAATAACTGAAGTACTTTTGTTTTTATTGACCTTTCAAATGAGTAAGTTTCTCTGGCGCACCCGTTAGTTGTATTGGGAAACTCCTAGAGAAGATCATCAGCATTCGTCTCATGAGACATTTAGAATCGAGAAATTTGATCTTCCAGCACCAATATGGTTTTAGAAAACTCTGAGGCACTACGGATGCTCTGGTTCGAATTCAAAACTATTTGGTGGAGAATCGTGCATCTAAACGACACT
The DNA here is from genome assembly GCA_030386875.1 of Morinoia aosen. NCBI lineage: Eukaryota > Metazoa > Arthropoda > Malacostraca > Amphipoda > Talitridae > Morinoia > Morinoia aosen. The sequence goes on from CM059559.1 coordinate 17,994,429, forward strand.
CAGTTTGTATCTTTCTTGATCTAAATAAAGCACAATGTGAGGGCCCGAGCTAAAGGTTAGGTAGGCTTTCTTTTGTTAAAATAGAATAGGTTTTGTTGTGTTACGGACCATCTTTTTTTCGGTTCACTGCTGTCCTGTTTTTCACCGCCTACCACTTTCTTCTTCAACTTTTTCTTGTTTCATGAACTTCTTTCTTAGCTTTCTGTTTCTGTGCCCTTTCTGCATAGATTCCACGTTCCCTTAACTCCATAGTAAATGGTGCCTTCTTCCTTCCTCTCTTTACATCTCATTGTTGAGGATAGGGAGGCTTAAACTAACTAATAAACTAATAAACTAAACATCTAAATAAAGCATATGACACCACCTGGAGACACGGCATACTTTGTGAAATGCACCGGCTGGGAATTCGGGGAAACATGGCTGAGTACATCAGACAATTCTTGAATGAACGTACATTCAGAGTAAGAACTGGATCCTCTTTCTCAGACTGGATGATGCAAGCCGAGGGAGTCCCTCAGGGCAGTGTTCTGAGCTGCTGCTTGTTTCTGCTCTCCATTAATGGAATGTTGTCTGACCTGCCACCGGATGTCATTGGTTCTTTGTATGTGGATGACGTGATGTTGTGTGCATCTTCGGCTTATTTGCCAGCTCTGGAGCGACGAATGCAGATGGCAATCAATAGAGTTGCCGTTTGGGCCACTGATCACGGCTTTTGTTTCTCCATCAATAAAACCTGTGCTCTTCATATAAAGCCGAAACGTTCTCGTGAACCTAATCCAGACCTCACTCTCTTTGGCGAACAAATTACATTCGCACCAACAGCAAGATTCCTTGGGATTCTTTTGGATGATAGAATGACCTGGAGGCCCCATATAGAGCACCTGAAAACTGAGTGCATAAAGAAACTTAACCTTCTGAAATGTTTATCTTGGCGTAGTTGGGGGGCTGATCGCCTGACGCTTTTACTCTTATACAGAGCCTTAATTCGACCCAAGATGGACTATGGATGTGTGGTTTATCAAGTGGCAAAGCAGGGCTTACTGAGGATGCTCGATCCAGTTCATAACGCTGCCATCAGAATCTGCACTGGTGCCTTTCGCACCACTCCGATAGCCAGTCTACTTGCTGAGAGCGGGGAACCCTCACTGCTGTTGCGACGGGCTCAGCTGACTTTTCAATATCTGGCACGCCTCAGCCAACTTTCGACGTCTTCTACCTACTTTGCAGTACGAGTTGCTACTCTGGAACTGGCCGAATTTCCGTACACCTTGCCAGCATCTGTGGACTACCGTGAAATGGCAAACACTTTACGCTTACCCCCACTGAGGGTTCTATCGGTGGAACAGAGAGATGTCCCCACATGGCGCATATCCATTCGAACGTTCTGTCCACAGTGTAAATATCCTAAAAAAGATGAATTGCACCATCTAGCCCTGAGAGCTCTTTTTGAAGAACACAGAGCCACTGAACACTCGAACTCTGTTCACATTTTCACCGACGGCTCGAAAAGCGGAGGAGCTGTTGGTTGTGCCGCAGTCTCACCGACTACAACAGCTGCCCATAGGCTCATGGGTGTAACGTCCATTTTTACCGCTGAGTTGTATGCGGTGCGAGAAGCTCTGCGTATCGTCGAGAGAGCTTCTCGCACCGCATACAACTCAGCGGTGCTCTGCGTATCGTCGAGAGACTTCCGGAGGCCAATCACACAATTTTTTGTGACTCAAGAAGCGTTTTGGAGGTTCTGCGATGCTATAATAGCAACAACCCACTTGTGTGCGAGATTCTGTGCCAGTTGTTACATCTTCAGAATGTGGCAAAGACAATAACAATATGTTGGGTCCCAGCTCACATTGATGTAGTGGGAAATGATGCAGCCGACCATGAAGCAAAAGACGCCTCTGTTTCCGACGCACAGCCGTTGAATGATGGAGTGCCTTGCAGAGATTACTACCCAGAGATTAAAATCTCATTAATGCGATGGTGGCAACACCAGTGGACAGAGATGGATGGTAATAAATTGAGACTACTTAAAGATACTACAAGACCGTGGCCATCTTCCTCTTGTAGCTCTCGCCTGTCGGAGATTTTGTTGTGTCGACTCCGTACTGGGCACACTAGACTTACTCATGAACATCTTTTGGAACGCCGACCGCCGACTTTGTGCGAGGCATGCCATACGCCGATATCAGTCCTACATGTGCTTGCCGAGTGCCCTCGGTATGCTGCTGTGCGTCGACGACTCTATCCCCGTACTCAAAATATGGACCAGACTGCTACTCTACGGGAAATGCTGACGGAGTTTCCCAAGCGCCGCTTTGATGTGAATACGCTACTGACCTTCCTGCAACTCTGTGGGCTAACAGGGAAGATTGAGAACACGGACAGTGAAGAGGACTAATATGAACTTTGTGTATACTACTGAACGACACGTGATGTCGTCCTGGGGGACTGTAGATGGGAAACTGCAAAATGGCCAGGCGCGCTGCGTTGATACCTCGGGGGGGTTTCAGCGTGGGTAAGGCGCCCGGCCATAAATGGGTGGGCAGCTGAAACCCCCTTTGGGGTTTGGCTGCCCAGTGCGTTTGGATGTACTGTAACTCGGTAAATGACCACGATACCAGCTGAGTTCGGCGTGCGTTGTGGTGGTGATGTGGGTGATGACTGGAGTTATTTTTGTCGCGACTGGGATTGGAGCTGTCGTTAAATGAGCCTATTTATTTACTTGACTCCGTTAGATCTGACCTACTGTAACCGATGAATTAAAATGTATTTAAGCTTTGACTGCCTTATAGTCTGAACTGCGGATAAAACCACCTTCGGTGCGACATAGAGGTGCCCTCTGAAGCGCTAGCAAGCTCCCTACTACTACTACTACTACTACTAATGGGCGGCACGATATTTGGTTTGGCCTTTTGATTTAGTATAGATCAGGCATCTGGTCTTCGTCGACATTCCTTTCCTTCGCTCAGTGACTGAATTCTACCGTTATGTAGTAAGATACATAACAGATTTAGGTTAGTTAGGTTTGTCTATCCTATGCTATGGGGACTGTTTGTTACTGGGAAGGTACTGTTAGGTTACCTCAGCTATAAATAGGCCTTCGAGACTTCTATCTTACACGTTCACTTAGCTATTATCAATTTGTCATGAATTTATCCTTATTTGTTCTTCCTCTTCGCGCCGAAATTCTTGACCTAAATAATAGAATAAAAACAGGCTTGGTAGTGTGATGACCAGGTTTTTTAATTTCACATTTGTTCTCGATTGTGTTGCGTTTTTTTTTTGCTGTGCTTATTCATTTTTTAAACTGACTTTCAGTAGAAACGTATTAAAAGTAAGTAAACTAAATTAATACAGTGAACCTGCACTGATATTTTTCTGACGTAAGTCTTATCTGAACATCCTCAGCATGCAAGGCGAAAATGCTCTTTCTACCTACCAGTTTCGCTGACCATCTGCTAGATAGCTCATGCGAACTTGCTAGATGCTGCTTTGCTAGCTCAGTGTGAAATGGTCCTTGGGCGTAACGCTTGTTTTGCTAATAAATGATACTCTTCCCGCCCTGACATGTAATCTCACGAAAACGTACTGTACTTGCAACGTTTTTAATAGAATGATGTGAGCTGCTTTTTAGTAGAAACTTATTAAAAATACATTAACAAAATTAATACAGTCCATCTTCACTGATATTTTTCCAACATAAGCCTTAGCTTAACATCGCAAAACTTCAAAGCAAAGTACTGACCAAAGCAGCCCTTGGCAGGCCGCGCTTGGTGTCGTGTGTGGAAGAGCTGGTGCGTAGCCAGCTGTCGTGGCAGAGCAGCAAGGTGTTCACGGTGCTGACGGGGTTGTGTGTGCTGCACAGACCTCTCGTCGCTGCCGCCCTTCCTATCGTGCTCGAGGCCGTCGCTGCTACGGAGCTCAAGCGAGGCACCGGCATCGACGCACAACTCAGGTAACGGGAATTTTATTTGGGAATCACGATTTACTACGTTGAGTGACGTTGGGTAGCGTTGGGAATCAAACGTTCGGTAACATTGAAATCAAACGTTGGGTCCACATCAAACACAAAAAAAGAAGGAAGACCCTCCTTCGGGTAATATTTACCAATATGAGAATGCAAAGTAGAATAATTTTGAAAGCATTAGCATTTTGCTTGCAGGAAAGTTGTTTCAATATTTGTGAAGTGAAAGGCGAAGTATTCAAGTCTTCCTTTTCTATAAGTCTTAATTGAAACTGCTACAAATAGTTAGATAATGAAAAGTAAATAGTTCGATACATATATAGTTATTTAGGTTTTTCAAATGAGTGTCTAGGATCATTTTCATTGGTGCTTGTAATTCGGATTTCTTAACGCTTTTATGAAAGTGGAGTTGTGCAGTTCAAAGTGTTACACTAGAATTGTAAAACACAAATGTTTTTCCGATATAGTATCAAGGGCTAACATTGAGTATTCACATGACCAAAGGTATCAACGTTTGAAATGAGACTTCGCCAGGTCTGATTGATTTCCTGAATAACCCACCCAATTTGATAGGAAACTAATTCTTTTAAAGCTAGAGCTGCAAATTTGGTGGACAGCAGTGTTGGCTCATATGGAAACCCACGTCAGGTGGTTGATTTGAAAGCGTGCTTTTGTTTGCTTGGATTTTTGCGCAAATGCATGAGTTGAAGTTGGACAAGTACACTCCTGTTTCACTGTCACAGACTTCTTGTCTTAGGCTCATTTCACACTGAGCTAGCAAAGCAGCATCTAGCAAGCTCACATGAGCTATCAGCAGATGGTCTGCAAGACCGGTTGATAGGAATAGCACTATTACGAGCCGTTGCATTCACACTGAACTCCCACGTTTTATCCAGCATCGAAGTGAAAATGCAATTCCTACTGCCAGTCGCGCAGACCATCTGCTAGATGCTGCTTTGCTAGTTCAGTGTGAAATGGGCCTTAGGCGTAACGCTTGTTTGTTCATACCGAACATGGTTTGTTCATACCGCCTACTGGAACTGTAATATGCCCGTACGAAACGCTCGGGTTGCTCACTCACTCATGTCATGTGAAGATTATTTATGGAATTGTTTTAAATTGTTATCCCGTTGAAAATGAAGTCACCACACTTATTTTTTTATGAGCTCTGGTTTATTTTATAGGTTTCTGGGAGCTTTAACCTACAAATACTACCTGGGATTTGAGAACTGCAACGTAGTTCTTGGTACAAAAAGTATGTTGATGAAATATCTTTTTGTTGAAACTTCAGGATTCATAATTTTCAAACTAATTTTTGTTTCATTGAATCTTTTGTTCAGTTGTTGTTTCTTGTTTTATTTAGTTAATAAGTTCGTTTTTTTTTTTCAGGGAAATGTACAGCAAGCTGGAGGAGAAAGTATCAGGCACTCATTCTGCGTAACGAGGAAGTACATGGGCTTAGTTCACCACCAGACTAGTAGCAGCACAGATATTCATACATACTGTATTTGCTGGCCGATCGCAACGCTGTGTGTACTTGTTCTTTTACTTGAGAGAGCTATTGCTGAGACCAGGCGGTTTGCTATATCTGATGACCGGCAATCAACCTCGGTGAATATGTGGGGATTGGGATTGCTACCCCGTCATCACGTCTATACGTTCAACTCTGGCAACTGCAATGGGACTCGAAAACTAACAATGAATAAAGAGCAATTAAGCCTGTAATACCAGAATGAATGAATGGACGTAGTCGCCGCCTGGAAGTAATGTCCTATGTTGATTACGCATTAGACATTGTTGACTCGCCCAATGCCACTCAATGGAGCGCCGCACTGCGACACTTGTCTTGTGCCGTTGACCATGTTCTTGTCGAACTTTGCTGCTACTAGGAAGGACTCTTTCCCTCCTCACCGGGATGCGGAGACGCTGCTTGTTGGTATGCTGCCCGAAACTCCCCGTGCTTGCTTCAACGTCAATGCCCTGACAGGATTCATCGTGCGATACAATATTCTTAGTAAAATATAAACATGGTCCCATTCAATGAAGGTTAAAACTCGTGACTGCACCTCGTGAACTCAGAAGTCTACAAACACTGCCTTCAAAGCGGAATTACTTAAATGTGAGATGCTCTGAGGATGCGATGATAGTCCAGAAGTGTACCCGGTAATCTGCTAACCTCAAACAGAGTTATTTTTGGAAAATGAAAACTTGACTCTACTGTTATTCTGATTAGAAAACTAGAAGCAACTGCCCGAGTGCTCTGTACCACCACACACTGCTCTGAGCGGGTGCCAGCATAGGTAAGACGTTCGATCAAAGTGCGGGTGGATAGCTGGAAACCTTGCTTTTGGGACCCAGCTACAGAGTGATCAAACATGAGTGACAATTTTCAATAGTACAAAATTTGGCTTTGATGCTGGTTTTTCAATGCTACTCTTCAGACAAAACGTGTGCATGTTACCTTTATTTTTACGTTGACCTAATTTCTTGCCTTTCCCCTATCCCCTTTCTTTCTTTTGAACTGAGGATGCACTACTATGTTGCGCTCGAGTTTTTTGTACGTTAGACATTTGTTACATCATCTTGTCTCTCTGTGATACTGTTAGGTGGCTCTTTTGAAGCTTATAGGAACAGTCATAAAAGCTCTCAAAGTAATGCAACGTGGTTGACTAAGTTTAAATCCCTGTTTGAGTTAACACTTGAACCAGACATTTGTCTCGTAATATGCGGAATACTTCAGGTGTTATGTATTCTTGTTTGCACTGAAATATTACAACACAAATGTAACCTGAGCACTCCTTCTATTTTTATACAGCTGAGTACTGCATGACAATTCTTTCTTTTTTAAAACTGAACTCATAGCTCGAGATTCAACTAGCTTGCTAATTATGGCTATTAGCGTTCATCGATGTATGTTGGATACGTTCAAATCGGCACAACTCGTGTCTTCTGCAACTAATGGTGCGTTGGTGGTGTTCTTTGTCAGCGACACACAGTAGAGGAAACAAGGTAGTCATTTCTATGGGGAAAAATACACCTCTTGTTCTGCTAGTCAATAGAACGGCTTCATTTCAAACAAAATTTACGATCTCACCATTGCGACATGTTAAACCAATAATGGTGCCATATCTGGGGCTAGCAGTGTTGCCAGATGCAATATGAGCGCGGCTATTGGTTCGTTGTCATAACGTCAGTATTGCCACACGGTCGATGTAAAAAACACCGGTTTGACCCTGTCTTGTTTCTCCTACCGTGGTCAGGGATCTCATTAGGGGATATGTAGGATATGCGAATCCGGTGGTATGCATAATTAAAAAATTATCGATCAATATCTTTTCTCATCCACGTAGAATGACAGAATTTATGAGTGCTTTCATGATAGTTAAAGTTCAAAAGAGAATAACCTCATTTCAGTTAACTGGCAATGCTTCATCCAAGACTCGGTATTATTTACGGTTTCTTAATGGAATTAGTCTCTTATAACTCGTTTTATTCTAAATTCTCAATTTTAACTATTGTAGAAAATACTTTTTTTTTAACCGACAGAACGAAAGTGACAAAAAAATTTTCGTGTTAGTCTAATTGTTTCTTGTGTCGCGTCGTGTTTTGAAACCTAATTTTTTCATAATTATCTTTTTGTGTATTTCCTTTAAATTCATGTTTTCTAACGTCAACCATGAAGTACAAATCAGTTCTAAAATTCATTTATATGAAGCCCAAGAGTCTTAAGTGGGAGGTAATGGGTTTTATGTAATATTATAGACGTTTCTTAGAACATACCTCTCCTCTTGAATGAACTTTTTGCATATTTCTGTAAGTTAAACATTCATGTTTTGTTTATGTGCACAAACCAAAGTATTGTCAATTAATGAGTTGGGCTGGTTGCCCATCAAGGGGGTTCAATATTGTTTCTATGGTAACTAGCGCTCCCAGGGGGATTATGTGAGGGCCCGAGCTGAGAGTTAGGTAGGCCTTCTTTTTGTTGAAATAAAATGTTTTTGTTATGTTAAGGACCACCTTTTTTCAGTTCACTGCTGTCCTGTTTTTCAGCACCTTCTACTGTCTTCTTCAACTTTGATCTTGTTTCATAATCTTCCTTCCCAACTTACTATTTCTATGCTTCTCTGCGTAGATTCCGCATTTCCTTAACTCCATACTAAATGGTGCCTTCCTCCTTCCTCTCTTTGGATCGCATTTGTTGCTGGGGAGGGAGGCTGAAACTAACGACTAATTTAATCTAATCTGGTCAGGCCATTTGTGTGCTCTGGTTGAGAAGGCTTTTTGTATGAGCTCTTAGTCAAATTTTTGTATGTGCTCTTGTTATGCAGTTGGCTTCGTATGTACTTGTTATGCAGTTGGCTTCGTATGTACTTGTTATGCAGTTGGCTTCGTATGTACTTGTTATTCAGGCGGTGACTTGGTCACGTTGGTCAGGCCGTGCCTTGGTCACGTTGGTCAGGCCGTGCCTTGGTCACGTTGGTCAGGCCGTGCCTTGGTCACGTTGGTCAGGCCGTGCCTTGGTCACGTTGGTCAGGCCGTGCCTTGGTCACGTTGGTCAGGCCGTGCCTTGGTCACGTTGGTCAGGCCGTGCCTTGGTCACGTTGGTCAGGCCGTGCCTTGGTCACGTTGGTCAGGCCCGTGCCTTGGTCACGTTGGTCAGGCCCGTGCCCTGGCCACGTTGGTCAGGCCTGTGCCCTGGCCACGTTGGTCAGGCCTGTGCCCTGGCCACGTTGGTCAGGCCTGTGCCCTGGTCACGTTGGTCAGGCCTGTGGTCTGGTCACGTTGGTCAGGCCTGTGGTCTGGTCACGTTGGTCAGCCGTGCCTTGGTCACGTTGGTCAGGCCTGTGCCCTGGTCACGTTGGTCAGGCATGTCGTCTGGTCACGTTGATCAGGCCTGTGGCCTGGTCGCGTTGGTCAGGCCTGTGGCCTGGTCACGTTGGTCAGGCCTGTGCCCTGGCCACGTTGGTCAGGCATGTGGTCTGGTCACGTTGGTCAGGCATGTGGTCTGGTCACGTTGGTCAAGCCTGTGGCCTGGTCGTGTTGGTCAGGCCTGTGGCCTGGTCACGTTGGTCAGGCCGTGCCTTGGTCACGTTGGTCAGGCCCGTGCCTTGGTCACGTTGGTCAGGCCCGTGCCTTGGTCACGTTGGTCAGGCCCGTGCCCTGGCCACGTTGGTCAGGCCTGTGCCCTTGCCACGTTGGTCAGGCCTGTGCCCTTGCCACGTTGGTCAGGCCTGTGCCCTGGCCACGTTGGTCAGGCCTGTGCCCTGGTCACGTTGGTCAGGCCTGTGGTCTGGTCACGTTGGTCAGGCCTGTGGTCTGGTCACGTTGGTCAGGCCTGCGGTCTGGTCACGTTGGTCAGGCCTGCGGTTTGGTCACGTTGGTCAGGCCTGTGGTCTGGTCACGTTGGTCAGGCCTGTGGTCTGGTCACGTTGGTCAGGCCTGTGGCCTGGTCGCGTTGGTCAGGCCTGTGGCCTGGTCGCGTTGGCCAGGCCTGTGGTCTGGTCACGTTGGCCAGGCCTGTGGTCTGGTCACGTTGGTCAGGGTCAGCTTAGCCCAGGTTGGTCAATCAAGGAAAAATATTTCAGCAGACAGTTCAGAACCTAAAGGTTAAGTAAAGAATATATTTCATGAAAAATTAATTTTATTGTAATTTAGAAAATAGTCCAAGTCCTAGTAAAGATTTAGTACGTAAAAACGAGTTTGTCTTGACATCCTTCACGGAACACATGGAAAAAGTGCAGCAGCTGGAATGAAGAATTCATCTTAACGAATAAACAGAGCTAAATTTGTACATAAGGCTAAGTACTCTACACAAAGCATTTTACGGTTAGTTCACTAGAAAACAAACACGATATAACACGTACAAATGCGTACTCATTTCTCGATTAAGTCGATTCGTCAATCTGAAAATGATTGAGTTGAATTTCAGATAAAATTTTTCTATTGCCCAAGAACTCTGATTTCTTGAACAATTGAAGAAATTACGCCTTCATTTTTGCGTTATGATCAACTTCTGAGGCTCTAGTTCACGATGTTGCATTTTGCGGCCGACAACAGAGAAGAGAGGCTGCCTTGAGGCGTAATAAATTGAGGCATCAAATCTGCGGTCGCTTAACTGAGCTGATGTGCGATCCTAGTGTAATGGCTACATTTTATGAATCCATTTTTCTAACACTCGTGAGATACTGAGATCTTTGTAAAGACCTGAGACAATAAACGGCCAATCAATTCAAACTTTTTTTCTCATTTGTTCCTGGGGGCTCTTTTTTCAAACGAACAACGCTGGACAATAAGTATGTGCAACACTCGCATCACATATAACAAATGCCCATGAGAATAAAGCGTCAACTGTCTAAAATAGGAAAGCGTCACAAGCACATAGTACGTCCATAAATCGGACCTAACCAATATCATGAAACTACATAATCCTCCAGTTGACAACCGTGAAGCACTGATGACCAAATCTAATTTATAGTTGACGGACTCGCTTGAAAGACTCGTGTGCGTAGAAATAGAATACGATAAAATAAATCAATTCCGCATGATAAAATATGGACGCCCAGAAAAACTATTCTGCAAAGTTTCACCAATATGATTCGATCTAAACCTTCCCATTTCTTCCTACATGAACGTAGCTTCCATTTCCCTTGTTCACGAGGATTATGGCGATTGCAAGAGGAAGCGAGACAGCATTACTACCTGGCTCTCATCAAGAAATTATCAAGCCAGTACGAGAGTTGATCATTCACTTGCTTTATTTTCTTCGTTTAGTACACTAATAAAAAATTGAAAATGAAGTTAAGATTCTGAAAAATGTGAGAAAAAATTAACAAAAACACTAAACATTGCAATAAAACTCCGGATGAGGGGATAATTCGTCAAGTTTTGAAACATCTTAGAAATGCTAAAAATTGACTAACCTGACATTCAGTCAAGAAGCGAAACAAAGTCTGTAGGCACGCTATAAAAAGAATGAGCAAGAGCAGCAGCTAAATCTAAACTACAATGACCAACCAATTCAATTTGAGGAAATTAGAGGGTTGCGTCAGAACTGAATGCTTGCAACTTTCCACTTACGGTAGAGCAAGGAGGTCTCCACGAGGCTGACGTAGTTGTTCCTGGTGGGGAGGTGGACGACGTCAGAGTGGGTGTCGGTGGGAGGGCACTGGACGAATTTGAAGACGATGGCAGAGGCCATGGAAACGTGCTGCTCCATGGCGTTTCTAGCGCCTCCTGCCGACGTGAGGAAGTGCGGGCGAAGAATTGCCGTCCCATCTTCGGTCACACCGCCAGCGCTGCGAGTTTGCTGGCTCAGCAGCAGCTTGGAAGAACGACCATGGCTGTGTTGTGGGTCCACACAAACTTTTTGTGAACTCAGGTGGAACTCGGAAACTGCCTTGCCTCGACCTGGTACGCTGGATAGTGATTTGAGAACATCTAGCAGATTTTGCTTCTGGTTTATGATGATAAATTCGTCAATTGAAAGAACCATGACGTTCTCAAACGCGTCTCTATGCCTATAGAGACAATCCAGCTCAATGACTTGCTTCGTGATGTACTCCAGTGTCTTCAAATCATCAGCACTCTGAAGCGACTGGAGAGCAGGGATAAAGTTAAAGCTTTTCTCTTCGATCATAATGCCCATTTCGTCTATATTCTTGTTGAGCAGTTCACGAGTTATGGGAGTCAAACCGTTACCGTAGAAAACAAACTTCTTAATACCCAGCACTTGGTAAAACGATATAAATTCAACATAATTAATAGATAGACTAGGACTGGTGCTTGGTGGTACACAAACTGCGCTTTTGTCAAGCATCGTCTTGTAGCTTTCACTTTCATGGACGAACTTGTAATCCGTCCACTTGCCCTGCTCAGCACTGAACTGCACCAGATACGGAGATGCCACATGCAAGTGTTCAGTGTCTTTATTGTACACTGGAGTACAAACTAAATAAACCACATGAAAATCTTTGCTAGAACCAACCACGTGTTTCCGATTTTCAGCCTGCTCCATTTCACAGGAAGCTAAAACGCTCTCCCCCGTTTCATAGGAGAGCTTAACAGAGAGATCGTTGGTTGAATGTTGTTCCATGTTGAGCACAAGGGCTATGGTTCGCAGCTTAGCTTCACCCAGCCCACTGTAGTCGTCCCAATACGAAGAGTAGACAGCGAGGTCGGGCGATACAGATGTCCACTCGACAGCAGGTGTGGTCGATCTGAGTTGCGCCATGAAGAGGCACTGCTGAACAGGCAGACTGTCAATAGGGGGAGGCTCCCCGAAGTTTTCCAAGTACTGCAGTGTGTAGCGTAGACGTTCGTACTCGTGCTTGTAGAAGATGAAAGCAACAAAGCTGACCACCGCCATTATGGCGAGCGTGAGTTGCTGGTATTTGCGCATGGTACTGTTGCTGTTAGAGGGTTGACGCACCAAAGGGGTAGCCGGGGGTAGAAGGGCCGACGTTGACGACTCAAAATTATACTGCTCCTGCATAGGGGAGGCAGCAGGCAGGGGGAGGGGACCTGACTTGAGACTTCACTAAATCATACCTGCAAAGTTAGCACATTGAATATTTAATGGTATGCATAGATGGTAATTAACTATTATCAACATTAAGTGGCCTGGCTCATAACTTTATGATCGCAGTGCCCTGGTCATAATAATAACCATCTACCTCATTCGCTAACTTAAGGTCAATTTTTGTCAAATCATGCTACACAAGCACAAATTTAGTCACTAAATTAGCATCAAAATGGGCATTTTATACTTTATTGTCAACACTAAAAATCTTCTGAATTCATGAAAAATTTGAAATTACATATTTCAATTCAGATCTGAACCTAATAAGAGAAATGGCTTTGTAAAGTTGCAGAATTTTGAAGAATAAAAAAGCAATAAATACTAAATAAAGCAATTTTGAAAAATTAAAAAAAGTTGAATCATTTGCTGCACATTAGAGAAACTTTTCCAGGGCTGTCTTACTTTTTGCAAGGAATTCAAGAATGGAATTTTTTATATAAGTGTAAAGAAGAAAAATAATATGTCAAAGCTCTTATTTTTTAGAGTTAATTTTGCTCTAGAGTGAACTTCAAGCTAGTTGACAAAGTTAACAAAATCATCACATGCCATGAGTAGACCACATTTAAAATTAAGCAAAACCCATTTAAAACTTCCTGTTCTCTCATACAATATATGAAAAAATCAATGCAAAACCAAGTGAAATAAGTTCATAAATGCATTATAAATTTTATTTCAACTCACCTGTTACTTATTTTGCAGGTGCACTACCAAGCAAAAAATTCCTTTAATCTAATTAGATTTCATTTAATGAGAATATCCACAAAATTTTGAGTAAAAATAATTGCACAATATTGAACCCGCACTTTATGAGACAGAGTCCAATACTGTCTCCACAGAAATCTGTGCCCTGAGGTAGATATTTTATGTTTACAGCCAAATTAGAAGCAATTCAAACAAAAAGACTACATCTAAGCAAAAGCCTACATCCACACAAAAGGCAACATCCTAATTTGAACATAGTTATATAGTGCAATATTATCTCAAAATTAATCCTATCCTTGCACAAAACAAAATTCATACAAAAATTTATGATAGAATATTCAACTCAACCAATACCAGACCCATTGAGTATACAGTGGTACCTCGGTTCTCGACCGCCTCTATACTAGACCAAAAAATTTGAGTAGAAAATGCTTCGGATCTCGAACAGATTTTCGGTACTCGACTAGCCGAGTCAACCCAAACGCGCTCCTCGGCCAGCGGGTAAGTGTCAGTTCGACTCTGACCGTGAGCGGAGTAAGACGTACGCAATTTGTTCGAGTACTGTATTTCTTTCCAGATTTAAACTTTTTCGTGTTGCTCTAGCCCTTAATTATGGGTCCAAAGAAAGACAGTGATAAGGGGAAGGCAAAGAGGAAAATAGTGAGGACCACTATTGAACTGAAGAAGGAAATTATATTGCAAAATGTGAAAGTGGTGTACGAGTGTCCCACCTCGCATCGCAGTACGAAATGGCGAAATCAACCATTTCCACTATCTTGAAGCATAAGGAAGTGTTAAAGAAAGCTGATGTTGCAATAGGAGTGACAGGAATTAGTAAGCAAAGGCCTTAGATAATGGAAGAAATGGAGAAGTTGCTTCTTATCTTCATCAAGGAAAAGATGTTGGGACGGGACAGCATTAGTGAAGCTCTCATCGGCAAAAAAGCTCTTCAAATTTACGAATCGTTATCATGTACTGCTTGTGCACATTTACGTCTTCATTGTTGTTTAGATACATGTTCTTTTAATATGTTAGGTATTTTTCTTAATGGTAAGAACGGATTAAATTACTTTCCATTATTTCTTATGGGAAAATTGGTTTTGGTTCTCGAACAAATCGGTTCTCGATCACCACCTCAGAACGGATTATGGTTGAGTACCGAGGTACTCGACTTTTACTCAACTGTATTCCTAATATATTGATATGATAGTAGAGCACATGCTCATCTAGTTGGACCCATTTCCAAAAGCTTCTCAGATCAAAATAGTATGAGTCTAACAGTGAAAGTTTTGAGAAATCATGATGTACAGGATGTACTAGAACAAGATGTACAAAATTGTGCACTAAGTAGAACATGGCCAAATAAACATTTTTTCTTCTATAAAATTCTACAAACCCAATCCGGGTTTTCAAGATATTAGCATTAGCTGTTTATTGTTTTAAAGGATGAAATTTACTTACACAATTACTCACAAAACTCATTTTGAATTCAAGAGTCAAACACTTCTATTCTATGAGAGTTTACAATAATAAAATTTAGCTTTAGTGATATTTGGTAAAAAAGTTTTTGCAAGAAGATTTTAGAATGTTCCAGATCGTGCTACTAGGTTACTTTTTGTTTGCCTTATTGGCACTGTTCACTTGAACTGAAATTAGTGACAGGAAAATATAACCTGATGAAGAAAAAAGTATTTTTTGGGGTCAGACAATGGTATTTTGATAGTAAAATTCTTTACTTACAGGGAAAGTGTTTTAGTATGCTAATAAAAAGTCCTACTTTCCCTATAATTTGAGCTTAGAAAAACTGAAATATACATGAAAAATAGATCTGGGAAATTGAGGCAATCTGGCACTGGCAAAAAATTGAGCATTCATTGCTTAATCACATACCGTAAGTCATAAACTTACCCATGAGTTAAATCTTAATGCATCTAGGGTAAGATTAAGTAAACAAAAGAAAATAAGGTAAAAATATTAAGATATCAGATCATTCCTTTTCAGAAAGAAAAGACATTCTAATTTGCAAAAATAAAGGTATGAAAGAAGAGCTTTACAGGACTCAAGGTGGTTCATTTCATCTGTTATTTTGAAATGTCAATTGCCTCTAAACTAATGTAAGGATGCAACAAAGGTTGCCTGCAATCAAGCAGGAGCTTCTTTCATATGCTAAGATAGGGATAGGAAATATGGTAATCTTCCTTTCCCTAATGTAAAGAAACAGTGGACTTGCAGGAATTTTAAATCTACTATACCTACATTCAAACAGGAAGTGCTTTCAACTACTAAGCCATGATGAACACACTAGCATGAACTGATTAAAGAAACAATATTAAATTCAAATTTCAGGACAATCTTTAATTATCAAGAGAAACAAGTCTTTAAACTTACTTCGAATTAAGTTTTACTAGTTTCTAATGATGCATTTCTTCAAAATATAAACTGAGAATGCTAGTCAAACCAACATTGTGAACTTAAACTTGAAAACAACAGCCACCTGCAGAGGAGCCTTAGCTAAGGCCTACAATTGTTTAGAAGTAGGCAAGATGGCTGCTCAAAGTTGTTTTCCTATGCACTTGACTAGACTTATTCAAAGGAACACCTTTAGGGATAATTCTAGGTCAATCATTGTAGCATCAACCATGAGCCGATTTGATGGTGACCCACTATGCATGGGTCATCACACAGTATGTTTATGGAACTCGCTAATGATGAACAATTCAACATTTTACATTTATTTAGACAACTTTTTAAATTGTTATCCATCAAATTACATTTTCAATGAAGCCTAATTTTTCACATCTCAAAACTTAATGGCTCTTTATCCTTCCATCTAAAATATCTAAAAGTAGTTTCAGCCACTTTAACTTTGCACAGGGCCTGTTTCTCAATTTGCATTTACCAACTTCTAATTCATAAATTTTTATCTTATTTCTTCTATTTTACTTTAAGTAGATTTACACTAATCTCACACTTTATATGGGCTCTTTTCCTTAGATATTAACCAAGTACCTTTCACTTTACATTTTAGCCTCATATGTTATTCTCAATTTTTTTTACTGATTCTTGTACTCAACTCATGAACCCTGCACATAAACTTTTGTAATCCAAAATCTTCAATGCAGTTCAAGAATTTTACAGTAATTTTTATTCAAGATCTTTTTCCTTTCATTTTTCAAGAAAAATCCTATTTTGATTGTACTCCCCTTGCATTTCAATTTTCCAATTTTCTGTTTTACTCTATCACACAGAGTACAGGCTATCTTGGTGTAATTCTCCCTTACATTCTGCTTATACACTAGTCTAGTCAGTTTATTGTTAAGTTTTGCCTAGTTTATTATAAACTTATGATCTAGAAGACTCTTTCCTACTACTTTTTTGGGACAACTTAAACTTGAAAGTGAGAGCCAACAGTTAAACCTGAACCTGAAAGTGAGGGTCAACAGTGTCAGAGCCTTTGTAATGGCAAAGAGTTCTCTCAACAATACTCACAATATTTATGCAAAGAATTTAGCACCTGTGTACCAGACTTGTTCAATATACTACTCAGGATCCACAAATCCCTGTCACAAGCTATCATTGGACGACATCACTAGGATAACCAGTACGTCAAAAAAGCATCTCAAGGATGGTGGGTCACTACAGCCCACTCTACATGACTAACTCATTCCAATCACTGTCTTTTACTCCATGCACGTACAAGAAAAACTTTCAATGATACTCAAATTACACTCTTGATCAAATCCAACAATACAGCGCAAACCACAATCATCTTCAGCACATCTGGCATAGCACTCATTCTCTCCATACTGCTCAAGCACCACATTCATAAAACTTTCTCTCTCTTGCTCATACTTACTACATTCCAGCACAAAATGCTCAATTGTTTCCTCCACTCCACTAATACACTGCCGACATAATCTGTTATTATTCTCATTCCGCCTCCATGTACGTCTGTTCACACTCAATGACTTACATCTCACAGCAAACAAGAGTTGACTTCCAAAACTACCATCATAGAACATCTCAAACTTAGGTGCTTCTTTTTTCATATACCAGTCAAGTGTAGGCTTCCGCATCATGCTAAGCCTCCACTTATTCAATCCATACTCTTTTGTTCGCCTCTCAATCTCTTTCTTCCACCTCTTGCAGTCCCACTCAGGCCCTACACCTCCAGGATTTATTAAACTCCAGTCATCCACAGGTCTCCCAATTCTAACATGAATGATCTTTTGCATACTAAGCTTCCTTGCATGCCCCCAACACACTTTCTTCCAATAGCTTACACTCAGATTCCATTCAAAAATTCACTTTACCCATCTGCTATTCTTCATTCTTTCAATTCTCACCTTATAATTCAGCACCACTTTCATCATTCTTTCTAAAAATAGGCTCCACCCAAGGTTACCTCTAATGGCTTCTGTAGCTGTCCATTTCGGAGCACCCAATGCTAACCGTCCTACCTTATTTTGTATTACATCCAGCTTTTCAAGATCACTTCCATTCCAGGCAAGAGCGCTCATACCATACATGACACTAGGTACAGCAACATACTTCCACATTCCTCTCACACATTCATACTTGTTTGCTCTGTATCTGGCCACGCTACTTAATCGTCCACTCCACTGCATAGCTTTTGCCACTTTCTCACCCTTAGTTCTAGTGCATCCATCTTCACTTATCATACAACCTAGATATTTGTATTCTTTTGTTCTACTTATCCTGATTTCTCCAATATTCCACAGTCTGTCTCTATCAGTTTCATCACTATTTATAACCATAACCTTGCTTTTGTCGGCACCAAAGTTCATCTTGAAATCTGTACTATATCCGTTCACAATGTCAAGCATCCTTTGCAGTTCATGTCCACATTCACTAACCACAACCACATCATCAGCATACAACAAACAGCTCAGTCTCTCATTACCAACTTTCAGTCCTAAGCCACTCCTTCTCAGTTGAACTGCTAATTCTTCTGTGTACAATCCAAACAACAAGGGAGACAGAGTACAGCCCTGTCTCACTCCTCTAACACTCCTCACTTGCCCCATTTCCAAATTTCCTAACCTGTATATAGCGCTTGTGTTCTCATACAGACTTTGTACAATTTTTGCTATTTTTCTGCTAAACCCATTTTTTCTCAAAACTTCAAAGAGCCTAAACCAATCCACTCTGTCATACGCTTTTTCAATATCCAGGAATGCTAAATACACCTTCTTATCATCCTTCCTCATTTGCTCAATTATTTCACTCACTACAAACAGATTATCTTCCCCACGTCTATCTTGCCTAAAACCATTCTGTTCTTCACCTAGGACTCCTAATTTCTCAACTAAATTTTTCATCCTCTCATTCAAAATACCACAAAATATCTTACATACAGTGTCACCCAGTGCAATTGGTCTGTAATTTTTAAGTTCTTTCATACTTTTATGTCCACCTTTATGCAACAGAACTACATTACACTTGTTCCAGTCATCCGGTACTCTTTCACTCTTCCATATCTCATCAAATAAACATTTCAACATCCTGACTACACTCTCTCCTCCACATTTATAGAACTCATATGGGATCTTATCAGGGCCACATGCCTTTCTATTTGTCACTTTCTTCAAAAAACTTACAATCTCTTCACAAGTGATTTCATCTTCAATTTGCAGTTCACGTTCATCAATCAGAAAATTTATGGGTGCATCATCTGTAACCTGCTCATTCATTCCACCAATGTCCTCCCAGTATTCTTCAACTGCTTTCATCATTTGCATCCTATCTTGCACACTGCAACCATTAACTACTAATTCATCAACTTGCACTTCACTACTTCTATCATTACCTTGTATAAACTTATACCAATCTTTTATTCCATCCGGACCTTTCTTTCTTAGATTTTCAACTTGGTGTCTCTCCTCTTTAACTCTAGCCTCATTAATCATTCTCCTTACTTTCGCCGAACGCCGACAGACTGTATGCGTTTTCTTTGACCTGCACAAGGCCTATGATACTGCGTGGAGATATGGGATCCTCAAATCATTGCATGGATATGGACTCCGTGGTAATATGGCTTTGTATATCCAGGAGTTTCTTGGTGAGAGAACCTTCCGTGTTAGAGTGGGTGGTACTTTCTCCTCACTGCAGCTTCAGCGTGAAGGCCTGCCTCAAGGCAGCGTCATGAGTTGCTCGCTATTTAATGTCGCCTTGAACGGTATTACTTCGGTCCTCCCCCCTGGCATTTTAGCCTCTCTGTATGTGGACGATTTTATGCTGTACTCCTCATCTGCATTATTGCCTGCAGTGACTCGCAGAATGCAGAGAGCCATCAACAAAGTGAACAACTGGGCTTTTGAACATGGCTTCACTTTTTCTACTGAGAAGACTGTAGGCCTTCATTTCCAGGGACGTGGCCGATGTGATCCCCCTCGATTGGTGCTGGGAGAGGGACGGGTGGCTTTTGCGCACAGCGTCAAGTTTTTGGGGATGACTGTGGATGATAAGCTCACCTGGAAACCTCACTTGGCAGCCCTCAAGGTTGAGTGTGCTCGGAGAATGAATCTCCTTAAGTGTTTATCCGGAGTAGCGTGGGGAGCAGACCGAGTGACGCTGTTGCGACTATATAGAACTCTTATCAGGAGTAAAATAGACTACGGCTGCATAGTATATCAATATGCAAAAGAATCGACTCTGGCTAAACTGAACCCAGTGCACCATGCAGCTATCAGGCTAAGCACTGGTGCTTTTCGATCCTCACCCTCTTACAGCCTGAGCGTGGAGAGCGGAGAGCCTCCTCTGTGGCTTCGACGTGTGCAACTAACCTTGCAGTACCTAGCCAGGCTGGAACAAGTCCCGTTGTCTCCTGCATGGGTTAGTGTGCACGCGCCCCTTGGACGACACCTGCCTTTTCCTTATTTCATACCTTCGTCTGTGGACTACCCTGTGATTACAGCTGCTATGCAATTGAGACCCATGCAAATACTTCCAGTACTCTTAGAAAATACTGCGACGTGGCGCGTCCCTATAGATAGTTTTTGCCCCGGATGCCGGATGCCCAAGAAGGAATCCGTGCCAGACTACATCCTGAAGGGAATTTTTATGGACCATGTAATGGAAAAGCACGCTAAGTCTGTAAAGTTCTACACTGATGGATCTAAAACGGGAGATGCTGTAGGATGTGCTGCTGTGTCTGGGGAAAGGGTCAGTGCAAGGAAGCTGCTCCCAGAGTCATCAATTTTCACAGCAGAATTGTACGGTGTGATGGAGGCGCTGAAGCTGATTGAGGAGTATCCATGTGGGCCCTTCACTATTTTCGTTGACTCAAAAAGTGTAATTGATGCCATACAGATGTATAATAGTACGCACCCGCTCATTGCTGAAATTGTCGTGATGCTAATTAACTTTGCAAGTAGACGCAAGAGTGTCATGCTGTGCTGGGTGCCCGGACATGTGGGAGTATCGGGCAATGAGCGAGCTGACCATGAGGCTAAACGGGCTGCGGAGACAAACGAGGAGACGCTGAACTCGATGGTCCTTTTTCGAGACTACTACCCTTTGGATAAAGGCTGCAGTGAGAAGCTTGTGGCAACAGGAGTGGGATAGAACAATTAACAATAAATTAAGAATTATAAAACCCACCGTACGTGAGTGGACATTGTCTAGTTGTCACCCTCGTCGGATGGAGGTGATACTCTGCCGCCTTCGTATTGGACATACTCGTTTGACGCACGGGCACTTGATGGAGCGACAGCCGCAGCCTCGATGTGAGCGGTGCCACGTTCCTCTGACTGTCAAACACTTTCTTGTTGAGTGCCCCCGGTATGCTGCTGCCAGGAGTGTGTGCTTCCCGAGACTGCGAGGTCCTGATGAGGATGTAATGACCGGAATGCTCCAGGAAATCGAGCGTTCAGCTTTCAGTGTGACGGCGCTAAAAATGTTTCTAGAGAAGTGCAACTTGATGTCTCAAATTTAGCCAGGAAAGGGACAGCGTAATCAAGGAACTTTTCACGTCTGAGATGTGGATGACTAAACTACAATATGGCCGGGTGCGCTGCGTAGATGCCTCTGGGGATTTCAGCGTGGGTAAGGCGCCCGGTCATAAATGGGTGGGCAGCTGAAATCCCCTACGGGGTTTTTGGCTGTCCTGTGTTTCGTGGATTGTGCGTCGCTCTGTAGATGATCTCTTCAAAGATCAACTAGGACTCTTATAAAATGACAATGATGTGGGTGGCAATTGAAGCGGTCTTTATGAGGGCTGCTGTTGTGTTTCCATGATGGTTATTGTGACAAACTTTGAACAACATTTATATAGTGTGCTTTTGTGTAACGATGTGAATCCTGTATTTTAAACTGTGAGATCTACGGCGCGATATAGTACGAATTACTGAAGCGCTAGCAAATCAATGCTAATACTAATACTACTACTAATACTCCTTACTTTCTTCTGCTGGTCCTTGTACTCATTCCATGCACTCTGCCATTCATCCTCAGTAATTCTGTTTCTTTCATACATTTTCCTCATACTGCGTTGTTTCTTATTTAAAGCCTTTCTTCTCATTCGTTCTTCCTTTATCTCACTTGTAAACCACCTGGCATTCCCTGTCCCTTTCCTACATTTTATTCTACCAATCTTTTGCTCTGCCACATCATACAAGGTTCTTGCAATCTCACCATTTAGGTCATTTACATTTCCACACCTGTTCCAGTAATACCTACTCAATTCATTCTTAAATTCTTCCCAGTTTGCCTTTTTTATCTGCCAACTTTCTTTTACACTACTGACCTTTTGCATTGACTCCTTTCTACCCCAGTTATATTCAAGCACAAGCATTTTATGGTCACTATCAATATCAAAATCATCTTCATCTACAAACATTTCATTGACACACTCTCTTGCTCTACTATTCACAATCATATAGTCAATTGCAGTTTTCCATTCCCTGCTTTGCCATGTATGCAAGCCATTTCCTATTGTGGCATTCAGGTTTTCAAGTTCATTCTCATCACAAAAATCTATCAATTTTTGTCCATTTGCATTCACCGGCTCACCAAGTATACCAACATGGCCATTCATGTCACCCATCACAATCAGAGGGCACCTGCAGTGTTCTCGTACAATCAGTGTTAATATTTCATACTTTTTTACATTCTCTTCATGAGCTAAAATCCCATCAGTTGTCATATAACATACTATATATCTACCCATGCATCTATATCTACCCACTCTTTACAAGTCATGCACTCAATCTCCTCATCCATTCCACTTGCACCTCCCTTCCTACGACCAGTCCTATTTCTTGCCATCCTCAAACACAGACTTCTCTCTCAGTACAAATTTCACAGGCAGAAGAAGTCTTCACTCACCAAATCTACTGAAAATCAAGTTATCAAACCAAAATTCCGGAAGAACGCAGCTAAAGATTCTGTAACTACGGAATGTTGGTTCGGTATGTAAATGATGATGATTAAATATTTTATAACAAATTATAACAATCCATTATAAGAAAAGAGTATAGATTGAATAAGTGGATGCTTAGCATGACATGTCTCCAGCTAGCCGGCGAGATGGCTGTCGCACACACTTTTGCAGCGTTCTCTCGCTGAACCAAACACCACATCTCCCCCAGTTTCTCACGAAACTCACGTCACCTCATACGTAGCACTCATACTCATTCAAACATGCGGGACGCCGTCACTCACGGTGTGACCGCCTCAATGGCTCAGGCTCACATCGATGCTCTTTAGCATCGCTGCTCATCATAGCCGCGTGATTTAAAGACCTGCCCTTCCGTGAATGTATAGAGGGTTTGACTCCCAGCTCTGGATTTTCTCCGTTGGGTATAGGGGAAAAAATCAATGCACAATGCCCCACTCTACCCGGGTGTCTGAAATGGGTCTTGACTGGAGGAAAGCGCCTTAGTATTAGTTGTAAGGCATTTGAAAAATCAATGTACAATGTGATATGTATCAGGTTTGAATTGGAAATTTAGCATCCATAGATGCCTATGTTTGTTTGTTTCTTTCATTTTGTTTGTTTTCCCAACAGCGTCTCCCTCATCGTTCTCCTCTCTCAGAGGATCATCGGGCAACTCGCGCTTCGTCGCCGACTCATCAGGCACAGGTTCAAGGTTTCAACTGCAACTCCCTTTAGCAGCGCCAAGGAAGTCGTACTGTAGTCCCCCTCCACCCAAGACCCATGTCTTGGGCTCCGTGGCGTCAGCGGCACCACCATGGCTCACAGGAACTTTGCCCCGCTCGCCACTAAACCAACGTTTCCTAACGCCTTGCACAAGCCTAGGCATGCCGTTTACGCTCACCACGTGCTTTGACACGGCGCTAGTGACCTCAAAAGATGTCCACTGCTTCGTGCACGAGAGCAATGGGAGTTTCACCCACACCTCGTCACCAATAATAATAATAATAATAATAATAATAATAATAATAATAATAATAATAATAATAATAATAATGAAGGCATTTATAGATGCTTTATTTCCAATTCAAGCCTGATACATATCACCTTGTACATTGGATCTTCAAATGCCTTATAACTAACATCAGGACGCCATGACGCTTTCCCCCGGTCAAGACCGGTACCCATTTCAGACACCTGTGTAGAGTGGGGTATTGTGCTTTGAATTTTTCCCCTATACCCAACGAAGAAAATCGTCACCAGCGCCGGGACTCGAACCCTCATTTGCCCGCACGGAGGCAGGTCCTAAAGCCACACGGCTATGACGAGCACCAACATCAAAGCTGTGGTTATCGCAGCCATCAACCACCCGACGGTTGACATCAAACGGCACTCGCCAGCGGTACATAAAATACCGCTCGGGGGGACTGAGCCAGCCTCGGTCATTCTCGCTGCAGACTCATTCAGCAGCCGTCGCCAGATGACGAACCGCGAGGGTCCACAGTCAACCATGGACAGGTAGAGTTTGGCACCGTAATGGTGACGTTACGTCAACCGCAATCCGGCACCAGCTTTCCTCCACAGACAGACTAGTCTCCCTCGCACCACGAGGTTCTCCTCCCACAAAGCAGGATCGATACTGTTACGCCATCGCCAAGATAGGTTGACTGGTGCCTTTATGCACTACGGACGGAAAATAATTCTACCCTTGAATAAATTGAGCTCGCGTATCACAGATACTTGCAAAACGTACTTCTGTCACGATCTTCTAATTTTTGTTAGCTTGTTAGCGTAATCGCTTTTTCGCTTGACTACTATTGCAAGTTGCGCTACTTCGCCACGCAGCCATCTGAAATTCTGGAAATTATTGAAAATTTATCGCCGCAACAGAAAAACTGTTGACGAACCTCGACTTTATAAATATCAGTCTGCAAAACTGACTTTTCTTCTATTCCTGAAATACTAGGAAGATTCCAATGGAATAACCAGCCTGAGAAATTACGGCTTTTTATCGATCAACTGATGACCCTCAGGTATCCCTGAGACAGGGACATTATCAAAAGGGGTCATCCAAACAAGGACCAACACACATTATCCATCAGATACGCTGACAGGCCTCGCACCCAGCCAGCTCACGTTTCACCTGCTCTTGCGATAGATCACTTCGGATCTGCCGAGCCAGGTAAAACGTCCGATCAGTGGACAAATGATGCTGAAAATGAGACGCCCAAATGGTATCATCGAGACCCTCTCCAGTGGTAAGCACCTCCACCTCGACTTCACCAGTATCGCTGTCACTAAGCCACCGTTTAGGCACTTTGGTCATCTGGCCGGCCTTGTTCTCGACCGTTGAAACGAAGCGAACAAACACGACCAGACCATGTTCAGCTATTATCTCACAGATCGCTTCACGACCACCCGGACTTTCCGCACGCAAAGCATGCAAACCTCTTACCGGCTGGAGCTTTTGCAAGCCCTCACCGTCAGGTGCCTCAGGGTCCTGCTTCTGCGGGCTCACCATCACACGGTGTGCATCACTACAGCGGTAGCAGGCACCTCTGCCACCACTGTTTGCTTCCCAGAAGAAGCAAGGCTTGCCACGGGCCTGGCCCTCTAGCCTCGCCCGTCAACAGCCCTCTGTGCGGACATACGGTCACGCACCTTCGATACCACCGCATCGAACGGCGCAGTATACGCATCATCACGCGCAACTGCCCAATCATACAAAGAAGTAGAGAAGCCCTCGTAAAATTTGTCCATAAAGGCCAAATCCCCCGATGACAGCCCTACCCTCTCACCTAGACGCTCCAAGCAATCCAGGTAAACGTCCACTTACTCGCCAGCTCAATGGTAACGCTCGGTGTACCACCTCCAAGCCCCCGGCCTAGGCAACGCAAGCTCTACAATCAGAGTAGTATTCACTACTTCCCACGGAGCATCACCGACAGTCATGCGGCGATGCACCCGAGCGGTAATCAAAGCCGATGACGTCGGCCAGCGCCCCACGTTCCAGCTGGCGATTGGGAGGTTCTTCTCCAGGTTCTCCAGTCACTCGATTGCATCGACTGGCCTGTCATCGGTCAGCCTAGGCAGCTGCCTGCCAATTGATCCCGAATCGGCTCACACGCCTGAGTCAGGATGTTGGCCAACATGCCAACATCCACAGGCAAGCCCGGCCTGCTCTCAGCCGGTGGCACTGACGATCCCGGATCGTCAGAGCCAACCGTCGTAGCCTTATCAGCGGCTGCAGCCTTCCCAGCCGGCATAAAAGATGGCTACCCTAACTAGGAGTTCATTGCCCTCAATCATTTCTTTTGACTAGTGACACGAGTTTTTCAATACTCGTGTGTGTGTATCATCTAAGTGTATTAATTTTAAGATATTTTAAAAACCAATGATGGTACTTTTGTACCATCTCTATTGGAAATAAACCGTTTTTCTTTCTTTTCTTTTTTCTACCCATACACCGGCTTACCTTAACAGCACACCCAGCCCAGCTGAAGTACGCGGCCAAGGGTGGTAGCCCCTTGTACTCGCGGGCCTGCCCCCCACTGAGCTTCCTTCTCTCGTGCTCACGCCTTTGTCCACCTCACAGAGTACTCTCTGCGCAAGGCTCCAGCTGCTATATACGAGTAGCCGCACGGAACAAATCTGTAGCAGTCCAACTGCAAGTTAACACCGAGGTCAATGCTCAAGAAACACACTGCAATGTACCTCACTCGAGCATTACCGCTCCAACACTTCCCGCGCTTCCTCGGGCACCTTCAGTTAGCCGACGAGATGGCTGTCTCACACAGCCGGCGCGCACACTTTCGCAACGCTCTCTCGCTGGAGCAAACACCACAGTCTTCATCTGCTTTCCGACGCATTTTTTCTATTCAAATTCCAGCATTAGAATCCTGGAAGAACGCGGCTACAAATTCTGCAACTACGGAATGTTTGTCTGGTATGGAAACGATGATTCAATATTTTATAACACAACAAATTATAAAAATCCATTAAAACAAAAAAGTATGGATGGAATAAGTAGATGCCTAGCATGACGCGAAAGCCAACACTAATCTGGTAAATGCGGAAGGAAGTGACTAAGTGTGAGATTTTTTATGATGGCAGTTTTGGAAGCCAACTCTTTTTGCTATGAGGTATAAGGCATTGAGCGTGAATAAACGTACATGGAAGTGGGATGATGATAATTATAGATTATATCAGCGGTGTGATAGGGGAGTGGAGGAAGCAATTGAACATTTTGTGCTGGAATGTAGTGAGTGTGAGCAAGAAATAGAGAGAGAGAGTGAGTTTCATGAACGTGGTGTTTGAACAGTATGGAGAGAATGAGTGGTATGCCAGATGTGCTCAAGACGATTGTGGTATGAGCTGTATTGTTGGACTAGATCAGGAGTGTAATTTGTGTATCATTGAAGCTATGAAAGCTTTTCTTGTACATGCCTGGAGTAAGAGACAGTGAGTGGTGTGAGCCAGTCATGTAGAGTGGGCTGTAATGACCCACCATTTCTGGAGATGGTGTTTTGACGTTCTGGTTATCCCAGTGATGCTGTCCAATGGCAGCTTGTGACAAGGATTGGTGGATCCTGAGTAGTTTATTGGACAAGTCTAGTACACAGTCACTGAACTGTTTTGAGTGAATATTGTGAGTATTGCGGAGGGAATTGTGGGCCGTTACAAAGGCCCGGACGCTGTCGGCCCCTCACAGCATTCCATGGGTCACATACATGTATTATTGTGCACATGTATTACATATTGTGATACACAGTATTACAAGTTAGCTTATTTTGATACCGATAAGCTCACATAAAAACTATTTACCAAACCCATTCAATAAGTGTTGCTGAAAAATATAATCAACAGCAACGTACAATCCTAGTTTGAAATTGCAGTAGCTTATGCAAAAGATTAACAACAAAACATCGGGTTATCCGTTATCATTACTAAAATTAATGCGTTAAAAATGAAGACTTAATGCAACGGAAAACTAGGTTGGCTTACTAGCTATTAACTAGGTAGTTATTCTTGGTGTTTGACAGTTCTAAATCTCTAGTTGATATAAGCGAGTACTGAAAAAATATTTCCCAGGTAGGTGCGTAAATTTAAGCTTTACATTTGTCACCAGCCGAATAAGCTTAGCTTTAAGTAAAGCAGGTCAGCTGGTGCTCCCAGCAGCATGCGTGGACGCCAATCGAAACGATATCATTATGATCTCAAAGATTTGGGTGTTCACAAGATCATACATGTTTTTTCTTCCGGTAAATTTTTATAGTTACTCTGTCGACTCTAACAGGAAATATTGGGAAGCGTTGAAATCATGTAACAAAATACGAAATTCATCCTAGGTGTTACATGAATAATAATAGAAAATGAAACAACATTTTTTCATTGATTTAATTTTTTAGATGACATTAGAAGTACAACGATGATATGTAAAAATCATAGGTAAATATACGTCATAAGTCTTTTAAACTTGAAAATTCTTAAATAAAAAAAAAACACTTAGAGCAGAGCTGAAAATCGCGTATATATATAACGTCTACCATGTTTACAAAATTGTTAATACAAACACGAACCCACTTAACAATATAGTCATATACATACTTCTTGCTTCTTCAGAACTGAGCAAAGTGGCACAACATACGCGCGAAAAATTCTGAAACACATCGTCAAGCATTCTCATAAATATTGATATGACATCTTCCCAACCATGCATAACATTTTCAAAAGGGGTTCCAGCAACTAGCTATGAAAAGGGGCAACCTCCAAACGCGTGACTCGAACTCTCTCCCAATTCAGCCTCACAAAACGTTTACATGAGTTTTTTTTTTCTCATTCGATAATCTTCGACACACCTAAGACACTGCATACAAAACGCATAAAGTTAATAATTATGTTTTCGATGACAGTATCAAGCAAAAAAATTATTCCAAATACCCACGCTCGCAAATTGTTTGAGAAGCTCGGGATACTTTTAAACAATGCAGATGCTGATAATGAAAACAAAGTTCAATGCAGCTCTCATGATTTTGATGTAGGTTCTATACTGTAAGCACGTTAGCTTCATTACAATCCTTAGCCATACAGACAACGGCATGCATCTCAACACGATAGGAGGTGCATTGCGACCGTGTTTTAATATCTGCCTTGAGCGCTATTGCTCCTGTAGTTGAGGCGGCACGCCACGCAATCCCTGAAGCATCGTACGTCACGCAGCTGCAGCACAGACTAATATCGTACCGTATAGAAGTGTTCATGTAAAGAATGTAATATCGTACCGTATAGGAGTGTTCATTTAGAGAATGCATTCATTTAGAGAACGTTCCGGCTACAAAAGCTGCACGTAGATGTCAAAGCGCTCTATTAACACGGTCACAATGCGCCTCAAGACAAAAATATTTACATCAACTAGGAAAATCGATGCTTAATCAAGTTATACCTGCTTATTTACACTGATACTACGGAATCGCAATTACAACATTACTACGGATCTATTGGCGTAGTAATTAGAATTATAAAAAATATATTGTGCAAATCGGATCGCCATCGCACCTCCTAAAAACATATCACTTCGGTACTGCAATTCTGCATTCGAAGAATTGAGATAGACGTTATTCAAATAAAAATGAATAAACTAGAATATTTCCCCCTCCATTAGATCCCGCTGCAAAAACAATTTTCGTCATTGCCTCCAGCGTACAGGAGATGACAAACATTCCTCTTATTTTTATATTCTATTTTTGAGAATTTCCAGGCATGGCACAAACCGCACCAAAATGACCAAAGCAACGTGTGCGTGGATGAGTACTTGAACTTGTATAATTAACGCAACTGTTTCATTTTCACAATTATGCGCAATTCGTATCTTTTCTCAGGGGACGTTTTTTTGAACTGTGTGATCATAGCTGTTATTAAACCTTTATGTGAGCTATAACTGCACGCTAGGCCACATTTTAGCGCTCATCTCTCAATATTTCAATTAAACTCCCTGCGATGAATGAAAACCCTTTGAAAGTTCCTTTCGAGTGAGGTGAACATCAGGCCAGAGGTATGCTCATTAATTATTAGGCTAACTTTGAACATTTTTAATACGTTAAATTTATCACCCAAGGTAAGCTAAAAAAAGTGGAGATAACGAGAAGCAAATCGTTTTCTTTTCTTACTCAAAGAAATTCTTGATAATCATTAAACATTAGAATATCAACGAAATTCACTACATAAGAGGGAGATAATGTTGCACCGTTGCATGCTGATGCATTTAAGAGGTGCTTTTATGAGGAACGGTAAGAGGTCTGTCGGGAAGTTGAGACGGGTTAAATATGATACATTATTATTGTCCCAAGTAGGAAACACAGTTGACATTTCCTAATGCTATACATGAACATTTGAATTCAAAATGCATCAAGTGAATCAATGTATGATAATGCTCTAAAAACACGTGAATGAAACATAGGCCTTAGATTTTTTACGTACACATTAGTTGCTCAGTTTGGTAAAGCGACAACGTTTCCCTACAATGTATCTAGAAGTAGCTCAAATTCAGCCAGTAATGAACTACATCACTAACGAAATTCTGAAAAGAATCACCATTTCTAATGAAATTACATTTAATCCATAAAATTTTATAGTTCATAAAATTGGTAAGCATTATTCTGCGCTAAGATAATGTTCTCTTTAAGATGTCATTTTCACGACTAATGAAAATCACAAACGGAATGGCTTTCACATAATCGCATCTTGGAATTCCCACCGCGGTGGTATTACTGCAAACGATGCACACCAGGCAGTAAATTGCACCAGCTCTGATGGGAAGTTTCGTAAACTCCATTTTTCATAAGCTTTATGGCCTTCGCTTTTGAATCTTGAATAGACTGACACTTTCTTTAACCAGGAGTCTTTTTGATTCGTTAACGGTTACCATAAAACTGTTCTCCAGCAGATCAAAGGGACGACATAGAGCAATACCAGAGATTGGTGACAGATATGGAAGGAGTGCAGTTCATGTCAATAAAAGAAGAAAATGATGACAGTTCCTGGCAGCATTCACATGCACGAGTAGTGTTATTTCAAGAAAGTGATGTTAGAAGAGCAATGAAGGTATGCTACAGGGAGGTCAGACACGGTTGGGTGGATGATGGAAGGCAGCGTGAAGGGAAGAAGAGAATAGTCAAATGGATAGCGCTGGAGGTAGCACGGTGAGGAAAATGTGTATCGGCATTCAACTTGCGTATCAAATGCGTATCGGCATTCAATTTGCGCTCCAAATGCGTATCGGCATTCAATTTGTGTTCCAAATGCGTATCGGCATTCAATTTGCGTATCAAATGCGTATCGGCATTCAATTTACGTATCAAATGAGTATCGGCATAGCGCATGAGGGGCCCAGTAATCGGATTTCTGTTCTACAAAGTGTGGGTTGGGGAGGGCACCAGCACTGTGACGTAGCAAGGGTGAACCAGTGCAAGCCGTAGAGCGCTCCAAGCAAGTTTGATATCAGAGAGTAAGTGTGAAAGAACATAAGTACAAAAATATAAAGAACATAAGTAGTCTCATAAATACTTCATTTAACTTCCAGCTTGTCCTATGCTGAGGTATTTACAGTTACGTCCGAAATTCATCGTCCCCCTATATTATTCTTGAGTATATTCAAGTCGAACCTTCTATGGATCACTTCTCTTCGTATTGCTCATGCCATAAATTTCTATTATATTCTACGAAGAAACGCAAATCCGACAAATTCCTTTGCGTTGATATTTTCTGTAACAATCTCCTATACATTTTTAATAGGATTCAGGTCTCAACTCTCGACCCTGAAAAAAATTTCCTTCACTGTCTCTCGACCATTTCTCAACAGATTTTTTAATACATTTGGGGTCGTTATGTTGAAAAACCATATTGGACTCAGATCAAGAACTTTGCCAGGCTGTTTCAAACTTTCGAAGAATATTTTGATACATTAATATAATTTCATGATTCCTTCGATCCTCACAAGGCTTCCACATCCACTGACTGAAAAACAACCCTAAAAATACACGACTTTTGCCACAATGTTTCACAGTTTGAACAATATTTTTGGCTTGTAAACCTCACCTTTTTCTCAAGACCAAAGAAAGTCCCTGTAACCGGAATGTTCAATCCTCGTCTCATCTAACCACAGAACCGATAACAAAACCAGTTTCTTTATCAATATACTTCCAAGCAGAAGCTAATCGATATTTACAGGTGTGGCCAATGATTTTGGGAAAAGTGAGTTTTCTATTTTCTCGTAAAACTAAGGAGTAGTCGTGCGTAGTTTTTAATTAGTTGTTTCCTCAATTCATATTTAAGAATAAATAAAAACATGAATTATCCACAAACAATTTTTAATAACCTGCAAAACTGAAAATAGAATTATTCTCAGTATATGCAATGTTGACCCCCGTTACTTCAAAACTGTTTTGATGCGCTTTGGCATGTTGTTTACTATTTTTTTAATGATATAATACAAAAAACTTCCACTCTTCTTCAATCAAGGCTCGAAGTTGCACTTAATTAGTTGGCTTCTTCGTATTCACTCGACTTTTGATGATCGACCATAAGTTTTCGATCGGGTTTAGATCAGCCTAATTTCCAGGCCAAGGACCAAAAACTCCACTTCATTGTCAATAAGGAACTTTTTAAACACTCTAGCATTATAACAACGAGCGCCATCATGTTGGTGAACCACCTCTTTGTCGGGAAACCAACCAGCTAATCGTATATCGTTGGAAGGAGATGATCTTTTAAGACTTTTAGGTACCAGGCCGAATTCAATGCTGTGTTTTTGGATATAATCTTCAGTGCTCCAGGTCCCTTTCCCAAAAAACTCTGAACTGCTGGCAGTTCTTTCTCATAAAGAGTAGCGCACTGAGGTCCTATCTTCACTAACCGACGACAATCTTTTTCTGCCAAGGGCTGTCTTTGCTACTATGGATTCTGTCTCGTTGAATTGTTTTATCAATCTGTAGACAGCTGGCGATGATGCAAGCTGCTTGGCAACAATTTCCTTTTTGATAGACCACTCTGATGGAGAAGAATGATGGTCTCCTAATTTCTTTCGATATCACCATGATTTCGAATCTGGTCAAGAAAACATTTTTGAGAAATAAAAAACAAATAAAAACGAAATATTTGAAAACAAACATGCCACTCACCTTGTAAACGAATTTTTCAACAGTTCCAATGACAGCATCAGCTTTTAAACCAGCACAAATAGGTTTTCCGTATTTTAGGAAAAACAAATTTGATAAATTTAAAGAAAATTCAAGTAATTTTCTTCAACCTCGCTTCTAAGTTATTTTGCTACATGGTAGGACTGTTAACGATTAGCCGTAAGTATATCCTGAAAAAAATCCCTGAAATAAGAAAGTTTTTTCTCAAAATCACTGGCCACACCTGTACATGTCTAAAAGTAAAAACAGGTGGTTTCCTTGCCTGCATCCTTTCAGTTCTTCCTTTAATTGAAATTTTAATCCGTCTATACTTAGTGTCTGCAACAACACATTCCTTATGATCATCGGGCCTTTGTTAAAATCTCGCGCTTGTCTTGCCGATTGAAGAGAAAGCTTCTCATTTCGTCCTTGCCCTGAAAGTTTCTGAATGACGCTGAAACTTTTATGCTTCTGTATAATACTTTGAACTTTTTTTACAGGGACATCAAATCGATTTGAATTGATTTACAGCCATTCCCATTCTTGTGAGCATCTACAATTTTCCCTCTTGACTCCATGCGGACCCTCTATACCACACCACCTTGTCTTGACTGTCGCCAAAGTTTAAAAGAAGCAGTTCATGAAAACAGAAGCTACGTGACCGCAGCCGAGTGCAAAAAACAAACTGAAGTACCAATTTTACAAAATTAAATTCACATGTCCCTACAATAGCATTAATACCTCAGTAGGTTGTATTGTACGAAATGAGCGAGATCAAATATGACAATGTGGCATATGCTATTTTTGTTATGCATAGTTTCTTCGAAACATCTCTCAAAAATTCTGAATTTGAGTTCCTTTCTTTAAACCTTCAAAACTTTTAGCAGAAGCATTACAAAAAAAGTAGCCCATAGAACATTTTACTCGAATATATCCAAAGATAATCCAAGGGTATGCATATTTTAGGGCGTAATTGTAGGTATGATACGATTTACGAAATGAGATGTCACTGAAATTTTCATTTACCCGTTCTTTGTTCTCCCCATTTCACCATTGAAAAATTTGAGAGATCATAACTGCTATTCAGAATAACCATTGTGTTCCAAGTATTAAACCCAATTTTGAGTCGTTGTATGAGCGTTGTTGAAAATTCATGCCCCAACCTTCATTTCAATGGATAGGTACATTTTAAGTACATAAAACACAACCTTTAAAATTGCTTGATGTAAACTGCACCATTCGAAGAATGGCGAATAGGTGTAGCTGAGCTATAAGCCCTGAATATGACAATACAAATCTCTGAGCACTATGAACCATAAGAAAACATCCTTAGCACATCTTGCAGTGGGATGGTCGGAGCCAAGCAGTAGGAGAGAAAGAGTGGGGCACAAGCACCGAGTGGGGCACAAGCACCGAGTGGGGCACAAGCATCGAGTGGGGCACAAGCACCGAGTGGGGCACAAGCACCGAGTGGGGCACAAGCACCGAGTGGGGCACAAGCACCGAGTGGGGCACAAGCACCGAGTGGGGCACAAGCACCGAGTGGGGCACAAGCACCGAGTGGGGCACAAACACCGAATATGCCTGACTGCAACTGGAAAGTGACACTGAAAGTGAAAGAAGCGCGCAAAAAATGCTCTCTTACACCAAATTTGATGACTTTAAATGGATGTGTAACTCGTGGGAGGCGGGCGATAATTGCACTGCACGGTAGGAGAAACAAGGTAGGGTCAAACCAGTCTTTTTCTTCGTCGACCGTGTAGCAATGCTGACGTCGGGGCAACGAACCAATAGCACCGCTCACATTGCCTCTGGCCCCAACTCTGGCACCTCTATTGGCCTAGCGACATGTCGCAATAGTGACGTCATAAAGTTTGTTTGAAATAAAGCCGCTTTATTAGCTAGCCGAACATGAGGAGGTGCACTTTCCCCTATAGAAACGACTATAACTTGTTTCCTCTACCGTGGTGCACTGTTTGTTTGCAGCCCCTGTATTTAACGAGAGAGCGCGGTAGTCAGGATACCAGAGGTCACGAACAGCAGCAGCAACAGCGGCGGTGTGGCAGTGGCGGCCGTGGGTGCGTGGCTGCACATCGCGCTGCCGGGTTGGTAGCCCCTGCACCTCGTCTGCACAACACGATAAAATGTAGTACTTACAGGGCGATTCTTTGGGAATCTTATTCTCGAAATAAAAAGAAGAACCAACGTAATAGAGAACATTTAATGAGGCAAATGTTTCGGAATACAAGTTATTCCATCATCAGTGCTGGAAGAAATAAAAAGTAATTTCAGTCATGCATAAGACGGAGAAGGTTTGAATAAAGATACCAAGCAAAAACGCGAAAAATAAAAGTAAATCATTTTTCTAACGACTAGAATATGACTAATGACGGACTGAGAAACAGGCTAATGGCGGACTGAGAAGGACAAGCAAATGGGCGGCCAGTAATATGAGAAAAACCTGAATGTTGGCTCTGACGGATAAATAGTTGGAGGGTAGTGCTTCCAACGTACGATTGCTGGCAGCAATCACAACCATACACATATACACAACAATTTTCCAGGCACTCATCCTGTCGCTCTTTCCTATTAAAAAAAGACGATATCTTGAAGTATTCTTATAATAAACATGAACGTCAACCGCTGTAAAGAAGGTTCGCACAGGGACGAGAAACTCTCTTTGAAAATCACTGTTCATGTAACCTAGGAATGGAAGGCCAATAAATATCTTCTGTTTCGGTACGGTCAAGGTTACAGGAGGGGGGGAAAATTTATTATTTAGAAATTTTCTGACTATTTGATTAACAAGATATTTTGGATAATTATTACGCATAAACATTTTTTGCAGATATTCTAATTCGTTGTGAAATATTTGATACGTGGTCGAGATGCAATAGGCCCTATGTAATAAAGTTTTCACACACGATTTAATATAACCTCTGTAGACACAGCTAAAATAATTTGTACAAAGACCGGTAAATGTAGGCTTTCTATAAACTGAAGAAATAAACTTAGTGTCAGACGTCCTTATCAGGACATCTGAAAAAGGTATTTCACCATTCCGCTCACATTCCATTGTAAATTTAATGTTGGGGTGAAGGGCATTAACATACTCAAAAAATGTATTAGCTTGTTCTCGTGACCTAAACAATAGAAAGGTATCATCCAAGTACCGTCTATAGAAAACAGGTTTATATTCAGTCGAGCAGGAATCCAGAAAATTTGTTTATAAATGGGCCAAAAACATATTAGCAATGACAGTAGACAGGTTAGAGCCCATGGCTACTCCATCTAGTTGTTGATAATACAAAATATTATTGAATACAAAATAAGAATCTTTAAGAGAAATTTCCAAAAAACGCTTGAATTGCTGTCGGTCATAATTCATAAAATGGCTAGTGTTTAAAAAAATCTTATCCAGCAAAATATTGATAGATTCCATCAAAGGCACATTAGTGTACAAAGATTCAACATCAAAGCTGCACATGAAAAGATCATTTGTATTGTCGATACAGGATAGTTCACGAAGGCAATGACTAGAGTTTTCCACTGTATAAGGACCAGTATTAAATGGAGTTAGAACGGGGACCAAATTTGCACAAAGCCTGGAGTTCGGCGTACTGCACGCAGACAGAATAGGTCTCATGGGTACGTCAGGCTTATGTACCTTAGGTATTCCATACAAC
Organism: Morinoia aosen; assembly: GCA_030386875.1. Lineage (NCBI taxonomy): Eukaryota > Metazoa > Arthropoda > Malacostraca > Amphipoda > Talitridae > Morinoia > Morinoia aosen. The sequence goes on from CM059559.1 coordinate 18,030,928, forward strand.
ACTCCCAGTCTAGGTCCACCAGCACGGCTGGACTTATAAAATTCATCTGATAAAATTCCTGCGTCCTTATCCTTTTTAAGGCTATAATTTATTTTATTTTCTAGCTTTACAATAAGAGTCTTTGGATCTGTGGTAACTTTGCAAAACTGAACCGGATCAGTCAATAGCCGTTCAACTTTGGAAATATACTCATGCTTATCGAGTAGAACAACACCATTGCCTTTATCTGGTTTTGTGACATGAAGACTAGAATCAGAGCTTAATTTCTTAAGGGTCTAAAAATTTTTACGACTCATTGTTTTCTCATTGTTTTCTCATTTTTCTTACGACTCATTGTTTGCGTCTCATTGTTTTCGTTAGGAGGTACACTACCTAGACGTGAATCCAACTCAAGCTCCTTCATGTTGTTCAACTAAAATAAAAGGTCATTTAAATCACGACTGTAACTTATGTACTCGTATATTGAAAAACAACTCACCGTAACCATGTTTGCCGTATTTTATTACTTTGTAAATAATTAGCTAGTAATCTTAGAGCTTCCACACACTGTATACATATTGACCTCACTCACTGGCATGACTGAAATGAGCCAGCAGCTCGACAACTGAAATTCACAAAATTTTGATTGCACTTTCACGCACGATGACATAAAATTATCGTACAATATTTTGATACCATTCATCATTACGAGGATGTCAGCCCTAGGAAACGAACACTCCGCAAAATATTGACAACATTTAGATGTATGTGTGAGAAAGCCAGCCGTACGGTAACTATACTCCATAAAATTGTGCTGTGACTCGATGTTGTGGTAGCATTTGTCTGCACATATAGCTCTCATGGCGGTTTACGTGATGAAAGCCAGTTTGCCGTGAAAACACCACAAACGGTAGGCGATCCCGTTCCTCTCTAGAGGACAAAGTGTTCAAAATCTCTGTCTTTTATTCCCGAAATGCAATAATAATCCTCCTCTGGGTCAGCTATTCCTTACTCAATTTCGCGAAACACCTCTCGCCAGAGTCACATCCAGCACACCTGACATGTCATGGATTCACTACATACGAGTATTACTCAAAAACTAAGCGCATAAAACTTTACTCATACTCTTACTTGATGCATTCCAAATACAATCGTACTACTATTTATTCAACTCCTCTCCGTTACACTGCATACATAGGCTCTTAACACTTTGACCGCGTCGTGCGCCTCTGGTGACCACGGAGAGGATTTTTAAAATGCTTAGTAGTCACAAACTTAATTTTCATCACTACTTAATTAATGCTATATGAAGGGACGATCCAGTTCATCTTTGCTATTTTCAAAATTACTTACTAAAATTAAGTTTAAATTTGAGATGAGTGTAGAATTATAGTTTAATCAATTGCGGTCAAAGTGTAAATTCCTCTCATTCTACTTCCATGTGCGCCTGCTTACACCAGGTTGTATAGCGGCAACTGTGCAATAACCGTACTCCAGGAAATTACTAAACACTAGCTTTATCATGTCAGCCGTACGACAACTTCATTTCTTAAAGTCTGAACACTCACTAAAATTATTGTGCCAGCCGAACGACAACTTCACCTCGAAATTTGTACACTCACCAGAATTATTGTACCAGCCGTACGATAACTGTACTCCTCCACAAACTGTCCAGCGCTCGGCCCGCAGCGGCGCTCTGCTGCCACGCCCACGCACGCCAGGTATGTGTGGAATGCACTGCGGACAAAAAATATATTGAATTAACACGTTGCTTTCGACGCGATCCACAGGTGAGTTGTGCTCAGGTTTTTCTTGCTGCGAGATGACCCATTTGTGGGTCCTTTGATAAATTCTTACAATCTTTCTTCAATTAATGGTATTTAATGGACCCAGTTAACGTTGGGTATTTATAAATTTGCGAATCACTTTTAACATTAAATTTGAGTTGAATGTTGAACTTCAGTTTAAACCATCGCAGTCAACGTGTTGACGTACAAGATTCTCCCGTGAACGCTGAGATATGATACAGGAATATCTCTTCGTCTAGCTACCTTGAACTATAGGGATGACGGGGAGAGAGAATTATAGTCAAGTGCACCTGAAGTAGAAATCTGTTGAGTAAATAGCAGATTTTTCAAACCTGATATTCAAGAGGAAGTGAAATCGTTCAAGTATCAATAAGAATTACGCAGACACAACGATTAAAAAATACAGTTTCTCTCGGTTTGACCCGACCTGTTAGAAAAAATCTTCACAAAAACGCGAGATTAAGTACCAAGTAACAAGGAAAATTTTCATATACGTGTCAAGTTCTTAGGAAATTAATTTGATGAATTATGCAATCGTCAGAGAAAGTTGGATTGCCACAATTTTGTGTACGCTAAACCAACACAAAATCTAATGCCATCCTTGGAAGTTATGAAAGATTAGATTGTATGATAGTTTAAGCCTCCCTAACAGCAACAAAGACGTTCGAAAGAGGGGAATGAAGAAGGCACCAGTTGATATGGAGATAAGGGAACGCGGAATCAATGCACGAGATGCATAGAAACATTAAGTTGAGAAAGACGTTCATAAAACAACACAAAGATTGAAGAAGAAAGTAGTAGGTGCTGAAAAACAGTACAGCAGTGAACCGAAAAAAGTTATTCCTTAGCTGCATAATAAAAAAAATTATTTAAACAAGAAGAAGGCCTCCCTAACTCTCAGCTCGAGACCTCACATTTTTCCTGAAAGTTATAAAAGCGTTGGGAGAACGTCAACTCAATCTAATAAGGTCTTGCTGATAGCAACGAAAAAAAGTAGGTGATCATTAATAGATAAAGTAATCGGGCCCTCAACTCAGATCTCTTAATTTTCACGAAGCAGGGAAAAATTTGACGTTAGCAATGAATCACATTCACCAAAAAATCTAGGTGATACGTGTCATTTTGAAGGTTTATGAGGTAGTCTTACAACACATTAAAACGAAGATAAACGTTCTTGGTAAGTTCATGACAGAGCGAAAAACAATCACAAAAAATAATTTTATGAACATTTGTTACGAACTTTATATATCAAAGCTTTGTCAACCCATCGAATGCCAGTGGAGTAGCCGTGCTCACTATCTTCCTTCACAAAGCTGTCACCACTCGACCGTTGCATAGTTTATTTGTTAGTATCTGGTCGTACACACCAGATCATAATACTTGGAGAATCATATAGCTATTTTGAAGTTATTCTTCACTGCTAATTAGCAACAACATGAAGCTTCGAGTGTTTGAGACAACCCAAAGAATAATACATGAATTAACACACAAAAAAACCTCTTGTTCGTAAAGTCCTTTGGTGATTAGGAATTATCAGACATATGATTTAGCTCATACATAAGTACATAACCAAAAGTTCAAAGCGCCTGACAAATATTTTTGGAGTGCATATGTTATTCCAATCCAATCAGAAAAACACCAGCCACACAGGCAGCAACACATCAGCCCACACAGACAACAACACACCAGCCACACAGGCAGCAACAAACCAGCAACACAGGCAGCAACACACCAGCCACACAGGCAGCAACACACGAGCCACACAGGCAAGCAACACACCATCCCACACAGACAGCAACACACCAGCCACACAGGCAGCAACAAACCAGCAACACAGGCAGCAACACACCAGCCACACAAGCTGCAGCACATCAGCCACACAGGCAGCAACACACGAGCCACACAGGCAAGCAACACACCATCCCACACAGACAGCAACACACCAGCCACACAGACAGCAACACCAGCCACACAGGCAGCAACACATCAGCCCACACAGACAACAACACACCAGCCACACAGGCAGCAACAAACCAGCAACACAGGCAGCAACACACCAGCCACACAAGCTGCAACACATCAGCCACACAGGCAGCAACACACCAGCCACACAGGCAGCATCACACCAGCCACACAGGCAGCAACACCAGCCACACAGACAGCAACACACCAGCCACACAGACAGCAACACACCAGCCACACAGGCAGCAACACACCAGCCACACAGGCAGCAACACACCAGCCACACAGGCAGCATCACACCAGCCACACAAGCAGCAACACACCAGCCACACAAGCAGCAACACACCAGCCACACAAGCAGCAACACACCAGCCACACAGGCAGCAACACACCAGCCACACAGGCAGCAACACACCAGCCACACAGGCAGCAACACACCAGCCACACAGGCAGCAACACACCAGCCACACAGGCAGCATCACACCAGCCACACAAGCAGCAACACACCAGCCACACAAGCAGCAACACCAGCCACACAAGCAGCAACACACCAGCCACACAGGCAGCAACACACCAGCCACACAGGCAGCAACACACCAGCCACACAGGCAGCAACACACCAGCCACACAGGCAGCAACACACCAGCCACACAGGCAGCAACACACCAGCCACACAGGCAGCAACACACCAGCCACACAGGCAGCAACACACCAGCCACACAGGCAGCAACACACCAGCCACACAGGCAGCAACACACCAGCCACACAGGCAGCAACACACCAGCCACACAGGTAGCAACACACCAGCCACACAGGCAGCAACACACCAGCCACACAGGCAGCAACACACCAGCCACACAGGCAGCAACACACCAGCCACACAGGCAGCAACACACCAGCCACACAGGCAGCAACACACCAGCCACACAGGCAGCAACAGCTGCACTTCATCACACAATGCCATTTTGAAGCCACGACGCTTTAACTCGGCAAACTTTTCATGACTTTCCTTAAAGACTTCAACGTCCCTCCAGTCCCTCCCCTTTCCCTCGCTTCTCCCTCCCTCCTTCCCTCAGAACCGGCCCTCTTCTGTCGCCTGGCACTTCCTCAGCAGCAACAGACAATACAGAAAATGTAAACACTACAGACGATACGGTCGCAAGACTAATAAGTTAAAACTTCCTACAGTTCACATCAATATGCACTAAGTGGCCAAAAAATCACGTGGTTCAGAAATTCGTCAATAAGCGAGCTGACCGTCTTTACCTACCTTAAATTACAGCTTTCATTCTGCCTGGCAATAGTTCTGAAAGATTCTGGATCTTCTGTTGGCTTAGGCCATAATCGGAGAAACCTGTCGTTCAAACCAGTTAATGTTGAAGGGCGATGAGTCACGCAGATTCCTTTCAAGCTCATCTCGAATTTTTAATGGGGTTGAAATTAGAAGACAGTGAAGGCTAGTTCATGAACTCAAATGTTTCCTCATCCACAATAAAAATGTTTTAAACATTTCTAGCCCTGTGGAAGCGGGCACTATCGTCATGAAAGATCCCTTTGCCAGTAGGCAAATAAAATTTCAAGGAAAGACAAACGTGGCTAGAAAGTACTTATAAATAGTCCTGGGATTTTATTTCGTTATTACGAAAAGTGGCAGATCTATGTTCATTCTATCAAAAACAGCCCACAAAGTCTTACACTGTTTCCAGTCGTCTGAACAACTGGAACACGCAAGATAAATGCACAGGTTTATGGGGCTTTCGTTGTTTCTCAGCCTCGCCCATCTTTTTGACAGAGTGGGAATCTGGATTCTAGGGATATTACATGCTTCCAATCCTCAGCACTCCAATCTTGGTATTCTGAAGCAAATAAAAACATTTTTTTCTGATCTGCTGCAAACACTGATGGCTTCCTTGTAGATTTTAATTCTTCTAAATTCATTGTTTTCTACTCTCGACGCATAGTCTTGCGAGAGACTGTTTCTGGATCTTCAAAGATTGGATTATGGATTATAAGTTAGTGTAAGCCTCCCTAACCGCTACAAAAAAAGAGCGTATTGTAGAGAGGAAGGAGGAAGGTACCATTTAGTATGGAGATAAGAGAATGGGGAATCTATGCAGAAGGGGCATAGAAACAGTAATATGAGAAAGAAGTTCATGAAACAAGGTTAAAGTTGATGAAGAAAGTAGTAGGTGCTGAAAAAACAGGACAGCAGTGAGCCGAAAAAAGATGGTCCGTAACAAAACAAAAACCTCTTCTATTTTGGCAAAAAGAAAGCCTACCTAACCTTTAGCTCGGGCCCTCACACATTGTCCCCCTGGGAGCGCTAGTTCCCATAGATAATTGTCAATAGTTGTATCCCCCTGAGGGGTTGGATCTTCAAAAACTTGCTAGTTATTTGCATTGATGAACGCCAGTATTTCTTTAGCCTCTTCACAGAACGTCTGCCTCTACCATTCAGAATGTTAGGTATTCACAACTGTCACGAGATGAACCAGGTTCGCCATCTTGTTTCCAGTGAACTATGGTTTTCTGTCTCATTTTAGTATTTATTCTGTTACTGTACACATTTCCGGCGTTTATTTCCACCTTTGGTGAAGCCCAATGAAACGTTCTTTATCACACACTGACAGGTTCATTTCACGGGTCTTCATTTCTCTGATGTTGATGAAAATTTAGCATTCTATGCCATCTCAAAACAGGTCGTTCTTACTTGATAGATATTCATAAAATGTGGCCACGTACAGTTTTACTGAAAGGAATGAACTCTGGAGTAAAATAACTCAATGTATGTATCAGGTATAAATGCAGCGCGCGGTTTTTTGGGGCTACTTGGTTTAGGTAGAACTAAGCTACGAGCACACTTATTCCTACCAAATAAATTTCAAATTGAATAATTTTGTAAAATTTTCAATTGCCTTCTTTAATTTGAATATGCTTGAATTGTCCGATTTAAATTCAAAAATAAATCTGCTGAAACAGGTTTATTTTTCAAATAATTTGTCTGATCACAATCTCTTTCAGTGATAAATCGCAAACACTTCATTCTTCAATTTAAGCTGGGGGTCTGTTTGGGCAGTTTTGATCCTTATAGACATTTGTGAACCATTTGAACTTTCTAATAGTTGCCACTCCTAGATATTGTGTCGTGTTCTTCCCTAACGAAGAATTTTTGATAGCAAAACATCTAAATGGTACGCATATTTCTGTATATCAAAATTCTCGCAATAATTTTGTCCTTTCCACCGAGATAACAGCATGTTTTAAAAATGAACCTAAATTGACTTGATACACTTTGTATTAAAAATAAAGAGGTCGCATTCATTCGTATGATGTACCCTTAAGCTAGTCATAGGGATTACGGATGTTCCTAGGCATCGCGCACAGCCTAATTCTTCGCCTCTTGAATATGTTTTGAAGCTCGACCCAATATCTTTTTTTTCATGTTCCTCTCGCACTCTCCTCAGCAACACTAATTACTATTCGCGTGTCTCAATAGACGATTGTTTACAGTGAAATTCCTTTGTCTTCTCCTAAGCTGGCCCTCATACATTCCCCACTCTTACATACATGACCCCCACCTCCCCACACAGGCTCGCGTCCCCCCCTCTCCCGTCCCACCGCCTCCACTCCCCAACAAACAACAACAATCTAAATTAGCAGCAAAGTTAGTGAGCAGCATTTGCTACCCCTCCCCTCCCCCCTTCCTCAGAAGGGAGGGGACCTGCCAAGAGTGTCCCAGCTTAGCTCTCCTCGTGTCAGTAATGGCACTCGACATTATCATCATCGGCTTTTCTGCAGCCTTCCGAGTGTATTATTCCTTGCGAGTTTTACTGTTCAAACCGCTGCTGCGTTGTGTGTTGTGTTCCCGCTAAGTTCGCCAAGCATGGCAATCTCAATGTTCTCAAAGCGCACTCGTGCGAGAATGAATAATACGATTGTATGTTTTTCACCTGCAAATAAAAGAAGATGATCTCAGACTGGTTGGTCTACGTGAAATTGTGGAATTTGATTTTTTTACATTCATGCATATAGATTTAAGTATTGCCGGGTGCACGAAGATGGTGGTCACATCCATTAATGAAGTAGCCCATTGTGTGCGACAGAATAGAGTGATTATTATTATTTTGCGGTTTCAGCTTTCACTTAATAAAATTTAAAAGATATTACTAATCGTTTTCACTAAAACACCGCCAATGTAAAGCATATTACCTCACTGTGTCCGCACAATGCGACGCTTTGATGTTACCAGCATCAGGCTGGAAATATACAGAAAAAATTTACGTTGACGTTGATAGATATGAATATATAAAATTCAAGCTACATCTAAGGCGAATGAGGTATTCGAAATTAGAACACATGATGACTAAATAAGCAGACCTTGCACAAGAACATCATAAAGTCGCAGCACGATGACTAGCCACAATAATATTGCACAACAACTTTATGTTCCAGGCACTGGAGATAGAGGCGATCGAGCGGATGTTTTCAACGCAGTTCTTTTGAACTATTTTAAAGCAAAAATATAATTTGTATTTCCGTCAACGTCGAGTTCAAATTTATGATTGTCTATGCTCCTATTTTTTCATCACGCTCTGTTCTAAAGAATATATTTAACTTGGAGATAGAAGATCAGGACTTGCAGCTTTGATCAATACAGAAATGATTCGCGCACTAGTCTTATTTTAGGTCCTTCATAGTCACCCCAATCTAACGTCCGTTGAGAGATTTACATTCTCCTCCGTCACACATGAACTGATGCGTCAGTCGAGCTTAGTCTAGAAATGATCATTGACCCTGGATCGAAAAATTTTTCTTATTGAAAGGTTGCCGATTTTGTGATTTTTAAAATAAATGTAGACTTTGATTGCCCTATCTGGATTTGATGGTTTAAAGAAAGTTTTGACAACATTCTTAACTCATTTATGTATGTTTAATTCTTATGCATTTGGCTATAATAAAATAAAATTATCCAATTGAACTGCAGCTTGAATAGATATGGTTAGAAACATCTGCTAGATCACTATTTTGCTCTTTTCTCCCAGGACATACCGCTGTTGTGCACTATTTTGTGGTTAGCATTTTGAGCTGTAATTTAATGTTGTTTTTGTACAATGCTTGCTAACATAGTCCTCTTGTGATCTGATTTCGAATATTTCTGTTGTATTCGATTGAGCTTAAATTTTAGATTTACATTTTGATCAATGTGACGATTTTTTTCGTGTGCTTACAGCTCGATAATGATTTTTGTAAAAACCACCGATAAAAATAATCGCCATCAAAGCGTCGCACTCAATACATTAATAGAGCTTGAGTGGAATTATTTGTTAATTTCCTTTAAATTTCATCAGGTAAAGAACTTTAATAGTTGTGTAAGATTGCGAAATTAGGAAATATTTGACCTACGTTGCAGAATTCTTAGTCACAAAGAAGGCGATCTCAAGGGAGCGTAGAGAAGGGACCATTTAGTATGGACTGTAGAAAACGGAGAATCTGAGCACAAGGTATATTCACACACAGGATACCCTGCACATAAAAACAGCAAGTTAGGAAGGAAGTGGAAGAAAAGACAAAAAAAGATAGCGTAGAAGGCATGATAACTGAAAGGGGCAAAGTGGGCACGAAAGACTTAAGTCCCGATGGTCTGAGAGTAGCTGAGGTAACTAGACCCGTTATCCCAGTCTAACTTTTTTACCACCTGCATGCATTTTTTTCGCCGCCCAAGTAATTAAATCGCTTAGGCGGCGAAAAACATGCATGCTCTGGTGAAAAGTTTGGCTGGGTATATTGTCGCACTAGCAATGGGGCGTTTGAGTCACTCTGAAGTTGCTAGGCTCTGATAAGTGCACATACGCTCATTTACTAACACAGATCTTGATACCACTGTCTCGTTTGTGCGAATTATAGAAGTGATCATTAAGATATCAGACGCAGCACGGAGAAGCGAGCAGCTGAGCACAGCGGCGCGGGAGGCAGAAGGTAGCAGCTGCGTGAGCGTCTTTCTTTAAATCATCATTAGGGCGTTGAGAGCAGTACTTCCAGCAAACGGCCTCCAGCCGTGAGCCACCCCGTCTCTTTAGCGAAAACAGCTGATGTTGGCATGGAGCTTATTCATCGGCAACATCACGTGTAATATGGATCTTCTGCGAAGAAGAGTATTTGTTGTAGGAAAGACAGCTGATGTTGGCATGGGGCTTACTCATCGGCAACATCACGTGTAATATGGATCTTTTGCGAAGAAGAGTATTTGTTGTAGGAAAGACAGCTGATGTTGGTATAGGGGCTTATCCATCGGCAACATCACGTGTAATATGGATCTTTTGCGAAGAAGAGTATTTTTTGTTGTAGAAAACAGTTAATATTGGAATGGTGTAAAACATTAGGTGGTTGTTTGTGGTAGAAAAACAGCTGATGTTGGTTTGGGGCTTATCTGTCGACAATACCTCGTGGAATATAGATATTTTACGAATAAAATTTCACTTAGTGGTCGAAAAAAACAGCTGATGATGACATGGGGCTTATCCATCGACAATATCACGTGGAATATGTATCTTTTGCGTAGAAAAGTTTTGTTCGTGGTAGAAAAAACAGCTGGTGTTGGCATGGACGCTGGTATTGACATGGCGTCGAGAACATGGTATCGAATTTCTGTATTCACAAATACAGACAAAGAGAAATTAAAGGTCCCTTTACGCATGTTAATTACTGTAGGTCTCAAAAAACTTTAACAGTTTTCTTCAGAAAATGAATGGTAAGTCTTTTCATTCGATTCGCCAGAAATGATCTTTGTCATTGACCGTGTAGAGTTTATTTTGAATAGACGCTCAACGTTTCAATTCCAATGCGATGTAAACGCCATACGCGAAGAGAGAAAAGAATTACTCGATATTATGTAGAAATAAACCATAAGTTTCTTGTTTTATCGGCTTACCAAAAACCACATTTGGAATCGGCTGTAGAGTCGCATTTTGAGTTACTTTTTGTATATTTTGACTTTATTCATGCATTTCTGCTCGAATATGAAAGTCTCATCCTTTGCACGAGGAAGCTATGAGTCGGTGTTCACTGCTGCTCTATTTATAACGGTAGAAAAAAATTCATCAAAAAATGCATAGATAATTGGCTACACAGTAACCTGTAGCGAGAAGCAGAACATACAGCACGAAGCAGAGCCTGCACAGCAGCCTGCAGCGAGATACAGATCCTGCACAGCAGCCTGCAGTGAGATACAGATCCTGCGCAGCAGCCTGTAGCGAGATACAGAGCCTGCACAGCAGCCTGCAGCGAGATACAGAGCCTGCACAGCAGCCTGCAGCGAGATACAGAGCCTGCAGCGAGATACAGATCCTGCACAGCAGCCTGCAGCGAGGTACAGAGCCTGCACAGCAGCCTGCAGCGAGATACAGAACCTGCACAGCAGCCTGCAGCGAGATACAGAGCCTGCACAGCAGCCTGCAGCGAGATACAGAGCCTGCAGCGAGATACAGATCCTGCACAGCAGCCTGCAGCGAGGTACAGAGCCTGCACAGCAGCCTGCAGCGAGATACAGAACCTGCACAGCAGCCTGCAGCGAGATACAGAGCCTGCACAGCAGCCTGCAGCGAGATACAGATCCTGCACAGCAGCCTGCAGCGAGATACAGAGCCTGCACAACAGCCTGCAGCGAGATACAGAGCCTGCACAGCAGCCTGCAGCGAGATACAGAGCCTGCACAGCAGCCTGCAGCGAGATACAGAGCCTGCACAGCAGCCTGCAGCGAGATACAGAGCCTGCACAGCAGCCTGCAGCGAGATACAGAGCCTGCACAGCAGCCTGCAGCGAGATACAGAGCCTGCACAGCAGCCTGCAGCGAGATACAGAGCCTGCACAGCAGCCTGCAGCGAGATACAGAGCCTGCACAGCAGCCTGCAGCGAAATACAGAGCCTGCAGCAAAAACCGGACCAAAGACGCAGGAAGGAGATGACATTCGCGTCCATATAAACTGCCAATAAGCGAATGATCCACAGGCGCACTATTCGTGGGTGTTTACCTTGCAGCTGTAAGCAAGGAACAGACGTCGACAGCTGTAAGCGGTTTCCAAATCTCATTAACAGAGCTTCCAGTTTCTGGGTCAAAAACGGGAAGGAGGAAGTTGCTGTAATAGAAACTTCCTTTTCCCCCTTTAAAACCATCGCGTGAAGATTTTCCCTTAATTTGTTAAGAGTCGAGTCCACCATAGTGAAATAATTTGCCCACATCTCGTTTCGAGTGTATGGATACACCTTGTTATTCTCCTCTGATCTAATGTCCATTAATGGCCTCGTAAACGTACAAATAATTTGCTCAATCATGGTGATTTTGCAAGCGTTTTGACCATGTAGGGAGTGGTGGCGTGATTGCACAAAATGACCGATTTCAAAAGTGGTTGATATTTTTTGCACAATCTGGCGATGATTGCGTCGTCTGAGTGCATGATTGCGCAAAAAAAACCGCAGTTGTCTTCAAAAATTCATAGCGACTGGTTGTACTGGTTGCTGTTGTGGTCTTCTCAAGTATCAAAACTATGTCTTCTAAAGCCACTGAAGACGAATGAAAGTTTTTGTTGGAATTCAGCGAAGAATAAAGGTCATTACCAGCTCTATGGTTCGTTAATAGCCCTGACAATTGCAACAGGAACAAGAAAAATGAACAGTACGAAAAATTGTTTTGTAAGTACAAGGATAATTTCCTGGCGCAGAACAGAAAGATCTCAAAAAAATTTGTTCGCTGCAGGCTAGCCACTGCAATCGTAATACAATTAAGTTCGTCGTCCGCAATCACCTTATGAACTAAGGGCTAGATGTGAACTAAAATGTTGCCCAAAATGTAGTTTGTAGAATTTTTCAAATAATTTAAGTCATCATGTTGCCCAAATTACATGCACGTTTAGGAGGCCCTTAATTTAGAAGAGGTATGAAACGAGTTCACTGGGAGCAGAACTATACGTCCGAGTCACGTCACTTCCACACATCCAGAGAGAATTTGTAAAGTGGTCCATTATATCTACTGACATTGAACAGTAATGAAGCATGTGAATTTTAAACTAATAAAAAACATTGAAACGAGTGGAACGAGGAAGTTGAGGCGACAGTGCTTGGTTCGAAAATTAGGTATCAGAGATGAACACTGAACAGGTTAGACAGCTCTGAAGTGCCTCGCTGAACTGCTGTGCTGCTGCTGCTGCTGCTAGTCAAACCCTGTTAAAGCAGCGCTGAGGTCGAAATAAGGTAACATAAATTCATCAAGACCACATTAGACCATTGTGGGGATACACTCTCAAAGAAACAATTTTTCAGGAAATAACACGAAATAAGGTCAAGCAAATTCATCAAGACTACATTAGTCTACTGAAAAAATGCTCGTACACGCCATCAAGCAAACAATTTTTCAGGAAGTAACGCGAATTGATGTGATAAAATGACACTGCAGATCAAAATTTGAACGAGTCGAAAACTGAGAGAAAAAACGGATGAATGGTTAAATATTGGCGTGATGTGAGACCATACTAATTGGAATATGCATTGATTTAAAGAACTAGCACCAGAGTGCTCGAGCTGTGAATGGAGAATAGAGAGAAAACACAACATGTGTGTTAGATATGATTATTATATTTTTTAGGCTGTCCTGTTCGGCGCCAATGTTTAAATTTCTTTATTATTTTTGGTCCTTGTTCGGGCCCAAGATTCTAGATCTTTCGGATGCTTTTACGGGCTGACCTTGCTCACAGGTGGCGAAGTTTAGTTCGTAGAGGCTGTATCTCAGCGGATGTAGGGCTGCCGCTCATTGGGCGCCACTCAATTGTAAACTCTCTAGGAGTTGAGAGCCTTCTTTTTCTTTGTAGTCGGAATTCTTCTCGAGGAAGATACTATTCGGTTAATTTCCAGATTTATTTGAAGGGAACCATATTAGTTGCAAAGTAGTTCAGTAACGGATATGAGGTTCCGAAATTCCAGAGGCTGACGGTTCTTTTGGTCGCTCTCCTGAATTTCGGACAAGCCGGATTCAAGAGGGTGTGGCGCGTATCTAGGTTACTCGAATTAAATTCCGGCGAACATTAATTACAAAGCCGGTAGCGTGATACTATGTAGAATACCCCTCTGGCCGTACTGGCACGGGGCCTAACAATGTGTATTATGTTACTGACTAGATTCCACACCCGATACCAAGTGCTGCTTCTATGTAGTAAAAGATGTTCAGACAAGCGATCAAATACCGCCATGAATCACGATCAAATACTGCTGAATACCGATCAAATACCGCCATGAATCACGATCAAAAAACCACCATGAATCCCGATCAAAAGACCGCCTCGAAAAGACAGAGGCGTTTTATTTAAGGCATTGTGCGTCGGTTGCCTGAAGCTCTCCCATCTATCAGCCGCCTCGAAGCGGCAACAATTGAATTACGTAGCAACTGAGGCACGGAGAATCAAAGAGGAACAAAGACGAGGGAAAATCAAAAATTAAAGGCGAATTACAGCGCAGGATACCTCCGGAACTGGACAGAATTATCGGAATTATTTAATACTAAATAAATTCTAGCGAGTTGAATGCAAGATTCAGGTTCTAATGTTGATTATTTCGAGATAAAATTTTTGGGAAATATTTTTATGCGGGAGAGCCAGAGAGGGAAATCTTTGCAAGAGATTTAGATAATGAAGTCTGTAAACCGAAATAAAAAGGAGTAAATCCTTGAAAAGAACGCATCCGAGTTACGATTTAAAATTTAAAAAAAAGATTCACAAATTTTTTCTGCATATTTATATTTCATGTTTGTGAGGCATTTTTAAAGCTCCGCGCTGAACCAAAATATTGCAGCTTTGTGCAACTTGGAAGAATTAAATCCTGGACTGGGCGTATAAATGTTTATAGCTTCACATTTAACAGAGGCATGTTAACGTTCCAAGTTCTCCATTTGCTGAAACTGATTGATCTAAATACCTACTTCATGCTGTTATTGGTTCTCATATACTGAGAGGGTATCAAGTATTCATACATCCTACGTTCTCACACAAGGAAACTTTTATGACAACTTCATCAGTGAATTTCCCTAGCGGAAAATGAATACACAAGGAAAGTTTTTAGAACCGAAATGTCATGCATGGTTTCAGATAATTCCCTAACTTCGAAGCCTGACACCGAAGAACAATTTACCAGAAAACTTGAGCATGGTGATGGTCCATTTGATCTAACGCCAGTTCGTCACCCACACAACCGATGTCCTCACCCTGTGAAGCTCACTCAAGATCCTGTCACCGCCAAATTGTCCGCGTTATCAGCCTCAACGTCAGTAATTGATTGCATCAGATCACCGTTGTCTTTTGGGTCTACTTGAAGCCAATCGAAATCTGGTGGATATGGAATGAGCGGGGTGAACACGACGCGCGGGGTGAACACGACGCGCGGGGTGAACACGACGCGCGGGGTGAACACGACGCGCGGGGTGAACACGACGCGCGGGGTGAACACGACGCGCGGGGTGAACACGACTCGCGGGGTGAACACGACTCGCGGGGTGAACACGACTCGCGGGGTGAACACGACTCGCGGGGTGAACACGACTCGCGGGGTGAACACGACTCGCGGGGTGAACACGACTCGCGGGGTGAACACGACTCGCGGGGTGAACACGACTCGCGGGGTGAACACGACTCGCGGGATGAACGCGACTCGCGGGATGAACACGACTCGCGGGATGAACACGACTCGCGGGATGAACACGACTCGCGGGATGAACACGACTCGCGGGATGAACACGACTCGCGGGGAGTGAACACGACTCGCGGGGAGTGAACACGACTCGCGGGGAGTGAACACGACTCGCGGGGAGTGAACACGACTCGCGGGGAGTGAACACGACTCGCGGGGAGTGAACACGACTCGCGGGGAGTGAACACGACTCGCGGGGAGTGAACACGACTCGCGGGGAGTGAACACGACTCGCGGGGAGTGAACACGACTCGCGGGGAGTGAACACGACTCGCGGGGAGTGAACACGACTCGCGGGGAGTGAACACGACTCGCGGGGAGTGAACACGACTCGCGGGGAGTGAACACGACTCGCGGGGAGTGAACACGACTCGCGGGGAGTGAACACGACTCGCGGGGAGTGAACACGACTCGCGGGGAGTGAACACGACTCGCGGGGAGTGAACACGACTCGCGGGGAGTGAACACGACTCGCGGGGAGTGAACACGACTCGCGGGGAGTGAACACGACTCGCGGGGAGTGAACACGACTCGCGGGGAGTGAACACGACTCGCGGGGAGTGAACACGACTCGCGGGGAGTGGACACGACTCGCGGGGAGTGAACACGACTCGCGGGGAGTGAACACGACTCGCGGGGAGTGAACACGACTCGCGGGGAGTGAACACGACTCGCGGGGAGTGAACACGACTCGCGGGGAGTGAACACGACTCGCGGGGAGTGAACACGACTCGCGGGGAGTGAACACGACTCGCGGGGAGTGAACACGACTCGCGGGGAGTGAACACGACTCGCGGGGAGTGAACACGACTCGCGGGGAGTGAACTCGACTCGCGGGGAGTGAACACGACTCGCGGGGAGTGAACACGACTCGCGGGGAGTGAACACGACTCGCGGGTAGTGAACACGACTCGCGGGTAGTGAACACGACTCGCGGGTAGTGAACACGACTCGCGGGGAGTGAACACGACTCGCGGGGAGTGAACTCGACTCGCGGGGAGTGAACTCGACTCGCGGGGAGTGAACTCGACTCGCAGGGTGAACTCGACTCGCAGGGTAAACTCGACTCGCAGGGTAAACTCGACTCGCGGGATGAACTCGACTCGCGGGATGAACATGACTCGCGGGATGAACACGACTCGCGGGGAGTGAACACGACTCGCGGGGAGTGAACACGACTCGAAGGGTGAACTCGACTCGCGGGATGAACACGACTCGCGGGATGAACACGACTCGCGGGATGAACACGACTCGCGGGATGAACACGACTCGCGGGATGAACACGACTCGCGGGATGAACACGACTCGCGGGATGAACACGACTCGCGGTATGAACACGACTCGCGGTATGAACACGACTCGCGGTATGAACACGACTCGCGGTATGAACACGACTAGCGGTATGAACACGACTCGCGGGGTATGAACACGACTCGCGGGGGGTGAACACGACTCGCGGAGAGTGAACACGACTCGCGGGGAGTGAACACGACTCGCGGGGAGTGGACACGACTCGCGGGGAGTGGACATGACTCGCGGGGAGTGAACACAACTCGCAGGGTGAACACAACTCGCGGGGAGTGAACACGACTCGCGGGATGAACACGACTCGCGTGATGAACACGACTTGCGGGATGAACACGACTCGCGGTATGAACACAACTCGCGGTATGAACACAACTCGCGGGGAGTGAACACGACTCGCAAGGTGAACTCGACTCGCGGGATGAACACGACTCGCGGGATGAACACGACTCGCGTGATGAACACGACTCGCGTGATGAACACGACTTGCGGGATGAACACGACTTGCGGGATGAACACGACTTGCGGGATGAACACGACTCGCGGTATGAACACAACTCGCGGTATGAACACAACTCGCGGGGAGTGAACACGACTCGCAAGGTGAACTCGACTCGCGGGATGAACACGACTCGCGGGATGAACACGACTCGCGTGATGAACACGACTCGCGTGATGAACACGACTTGCGGGATGAACACGACTTGCGGGATGAACACGACTCGCGGTATGAACACAACTCGCGGGGAGTGAACACGACTCGCGAGGTGAACACGACTCACGGAGAGTGTGAACACGACTCGCGGAGAGTGAACACGACTCGGGAGGTGAACACGACTCGGGAGGTGAACACGACTCGGGAGGTGAACACGACTCGGGAGGTGAACACTCCGTGTGACCGAGCCAGCGAGCAGTTGACCGCGCCCCGTCCGGGCAGGTGCGCCTCGGGCAATTAAGAGGCCATCACGGGAGGCGGCGCGGGGCTGCCCGGCAGCTAATTGCCCGAGGCGCTCTAGTAATCTCGTCCTCAGCCGCCTCGCGAGGCCTTAATGGTCTCGACACTCCACCGCCCTCATTAATATCTCGCCTGCCGCCTGCCTCGCCTGCCTCCTGCCCTCGTCTGCCTCCTGCCCTCCTCTGCCTCCTCCCTCGTCTGCCTCCCCTATGCCAATTCTCCTACGTTCGTGCATTCCATCCCCTCGATATGTACTCCCGTTTTTGGGTTCTACTCTGAGTCGCGTATGAAAAACTCAGGAAAAGTTCATAAAAGTAAATATTAATTATGGATACCAAACATAAGCTACAACAAATAAGAATTTTCAATTCTGGGAGAGATGGCACGAACCCTACGGGCACTTATGTCTCCGTGACGGAGTGTTGAATTTCGGTATCGGGCGGGTCGGTGTCTGTGAAGCTCACTCGTTCCAGTCACTGCTGCGCTACGTACCAGGCACGCGATGGCGTACTCAAACAAGACGCGTGCTCACACAGCACATACACAGGTTTGCTCAGGTAGGTTAGTGGGACAATCGTAGCATGTTATTTGAAGAAAATTTTTGCAAATAAATTCGTGGACATTTTTTCCTCAAGTTTTTGTCTCAGGAAATTAATTTCCCAGGAATCTTTTTCTGGAAAAGTTTTCCCGAAAGTGTTTTCCCGAAAGTGTTTTCCTGAAAGAGTTTTTTCCTGAGAAAGATTTTTTTCTGAAAACGTTTCCCTGAAAGTTTTTTTATTCATGGTTGAGACAGCATCGAAAATGTTTTGTTATTTTTTGCTCCTTTTTATAAGGCTGAGAAGATTGGATATGCCTTGTTGAAGACAGATTGCTTATCAGTAGTCAAATTCGGTATAACTTTCACGGTATCGAAAAAAATGTCTTACCAATTCTCCACGTCATGAATTGACCCAACGAAATACCTTATGCGTACAACTAGGGAATGAACAATTGACACTTTGACCGCAACGTGCGCCACCGGCGGCCACGGAGGGGATTTCCGACCAGTAGTCCCAAACTCAATTTCCACAAATACCTAACTAAAGCTAAATGAGGGTATGATCCAGTTATATTCATGCCATTTTCAAAATCGCTCATCACAATTGACTTTGATTTTGTACTGAACATTGAATTTCAGTTTGACCATACCAATTGCAGAAAAAGTGTTAAATATTTTCATTGAACCAGAAACACAGAGCAATAAAGGGAGAAATTGCTGCCACTGACCAGCACTGCTGCCGTATTGTGTCCTGCGACGACAGGTTGTCCCGCACGTCCACGGAGGAGATGAGATCCTGGTAGTGGCTGCCGCAGAGTTCAGTGTCCGTGCTGACGTTGCGCATGCAGGGTGCATGTTGCAGGTACTCTGACCAAATATTAAAGTAGTTTTTCAGCATTAACATGTTCACTGCGATACGACCAATCGGTGGGGCGTTTGGAAAAGTTTCAACTAGATGTCTTTTAAAATTAATGGTAGTTAAATGGATCCAGTTAATGTTTGATACATATAAAATTTCTGACAACTTTGGATTTAAATTCGAGTTGAATGCTGAGCTTCAGTTTAATCCATCGCATTCAACGTGTTAAAACAACACTGATTTGAGAAGATATTTTTAATTCCACTGAGTCCATTCTTATATAAAATCGTACGAATATATTTTGACTTCATTTTCTCACATGATTAAAAGCTTAAGCAACAAATATATTCGCTTAAACGAGAGAGATTCCTGACCCACTGCTTCTGTTTGATGACAATTATAGACTCTAATTATTATTATTATTATTATTATATAAGAAAGTTTTAGCCTCCCTTAACCACGACAAAGATGTTCCAAGAGCGGAAAGAGGAAGGCACCATTTAGTATGGAGCTGAGGGAACGCGGAATCTATGCACAAGGTGCACAGAAACAGCAAGCTAGGAAAGAAGTTCATGAAGCAAGAAAAAAGTTGAAGAAGAAAGTAGTAGGTGCTGAAAAACAGGACAGCAGTGAACCGAAAAAGATGGTCCGTAACAAAACAAAAACTTATTTTATTACAACAAAAAGGAAGCCTACCTAACCCTTAGCTCGGGCCCACACATGGCTCCCCTGGGAGCGCTAATTCCCATAGATACAATAGTTGTATCCCCCTGAGGGGTTATAGACTCGAATCATTGTGAAAGAGATGAGTGCGGTTCACTGGTTTGTAATGCGGGTCCATTGACCATCCTCATCAACAATAATCATCATCATCATCATCATCATCATCATCATCATCATCTTCATCATCTTCATCATCTTCATCATCTTCATCATCTTCATCATCATCATCATCATCAACATCTTCATCATCATCATCATCATCAAAATCATCATCGCTTCTGGAAGATTGCAGACGTAAAAAGAAGTACTCGCAGTAGTGTCAGCAAAAAGAGAAGCTGTTGATGAAAAACTTAACTCCGGGCAAAAGGAATAAATTGCTGAGCAGTAAAAGTGCCTGCAGTAAATTACTGAGGGGCTTTTGTTTTTCTAAATTATGTTGGAAATATTTCATAGTTACGCTTTAGAGGGCAAGTAAACTATGTATGAGAAGTGCATGGCGTATGGAAGCTCCTAGCCAAGAATCCAATAATTGACTGCAATTATGAACAAATCAATCAACGATTGTTTTTCAGAGAATAGAAGCGATGGGTCCGAACCAAAATAATACCGTTCAGTTTTTGCGATATCTCTTGTAAAAGAGAGCTAGCGACCAGGAAAGATCTACCAAACAGCAAACTCCAAGGATCCATCACCACACCCGCCCACTCCAAGGATCCATCACCACACCCGCCCACTCCAAGGATCCATCACCACACCCGCCCACTCCAAGGATCCATCACCACACCCGCCCACTCCAAGGATCCATCACCACACCCGCCCACTCCAAGGATCCATCACCACACCCGCCCACTCCAAGGATCCATCACCACACCCGCCCACTCCAAGGATCCATCACCACACCCGCCCACTCCAAGGATCCATCACCACACCCGCCCACTCCAAGGATCCATCACCACACCCGCCCACTCCAAGGATCCATCACCACACCCGCCCACTCCAAGGATCCATCACCACACCCGCCCACTCCAAGGATCCATCACCACACCCGCCCACTCCAAGGATCCATCACCACACCCGCCCACTCCAAGGATCCATCACCACACCCGCCCACTCCAAGGATCCATCACCACACCCGCCCACTCCAAGGATCCATCACCACACCCGCCCACTCCAAGGATCCATCACCACACCCGCCCACTCCAAGGATCCATCACCACACCCGCCCACTCCAAGGATCCATCACCACACCCGCCCACTCCAAGGATCCATCACCACACCCGCCCACTCCAAGGATCCATCACCACACCCGCCCACTCCAAGGATCCATCACCACACCCGCCCACTCCAAGGATCCATCACCACACCCGCCCACTCCAAGGATCCATCACCACACCCGCCCACTCCAAGGATCCATCACCACACCCGCCCATTCCAAGGATCCATCACCACACCCGCCCACTCCAAGGATCCATCACCACACCCGCCCACTCCAAGGATCCATCACCACACCCGCCCACTCCAAGTATCCATCACCACACCCGCCCACTCCAAGGATCCATCACCACACCCGCCCACTCCAAGGATCCATCACCACACCCGCCCACTCCAAGGATCCATCACCACACCCGCCCACTCCAAGGATCCATCACCACACCCGCCCACTCCAAGGATCCATCACCACACCCGCCCACTCCAAGGATCCATCACCACACCCGCCCACTCCAAAGATCCATCACCACACCCGCCCACTCCAAGGATCCATCACCACACCCGCCCACTCCAAGGATCCATCACCACACCCGCCCACTCCAAGGATCCATCACCACACCCGCCCACTCCAAGGATCCATCACCACACCCGCCCACTCCAAGGATCCATCACCACACCCGCCCACTCCAAGGATCCATCACCACACCCGCCCACTCCAAGAATCCATCACCACACCCGCCCACTCCAAGGATCCATCACCACACCCGCTCACTCCAAGAATCCATCACCACACCCGCCCACTCCAAGACTCCATCACCACACCCGCCCACTCCAAGGATCCATCACCACACCCGCCCACTCCAAGGATCCATCACCACACCCGCCCACTCCAAGGATCCATCACCACACCCGCCCACTCCAAGGATCCATCACCACACCCGCCCACTCCAAGGATCCATCACCACACCCGCCCACTCCAAGGATCCATCACCACACCCGCCCACTCCAAGGATCCATCACCACACCCGCCCACTCCAAGACTCCATCACCACACCCGCCCACTCCAAGACTCCATCACCACACCCGCCCACTCCAAGACTCCATCACCACACCCGCCCACTCCAAGACTCCATCACCACACCCGCCCACTCCAAGGATCCATCACCACACCCGCCCACTCCAAGGATCCATCACCACACCCGCCCACTCCAAGGATCCATCACCACACCCGCCCACTCCAAGGATCCATCACCACACCCGCCCACTCCAAGGATCCATCACCACACCCGCCCACTCCAAGGATCCATCACCACACCCGCCCACTCCAAGGATCCATCACCACACCCGCCCACTCCAAGGATCCATCACCACACCCGCCCACTCCAAGAATCCATCACCACACCCGCCCACTCCAAGGATCCATCACCACACCCGCCCACTCCAAGGATCCATCACCACACCTGCCCACTCCAAGGATCCATCACCACACCCGCCCACTCCAAGGATCCATCACCACACCCGCCCACTCCAAGGATCCATCACCACACCCGCCCACTCCAAGGATCCATCACCACACCCGCCCACTCCAAGGATCCATCACCACACCCGCCCACTCCAAGGATCCATCACCACACCCGCCCACTCCAAGGATCCATCACCACACCCGCCCACTCCAAGAATCCATCACCACACCCGCCCACTCCAAGGATCCATCACCACACCCGCCCACTCCAAGGATCCATCACCACACCCGCCCACTCCAAGGATCCATCATCACACCCGCCCACTCCAAGAATCCATCACCACACCCGCCCACTCCAAGGATCCATCACCACACCCGCCCACTCCAAGGATCCATCACCACACCCGCCCACTCCAAGGATCCATCACCACACCCGCCACTCCAAGAATCCATCACCACACCCGCCCACTCCAAGGATCCATCACCACACCCGCCACTCCAAGAATCCATCACCACTCCTACCCACTTCCTAGGACTCTATCACCACTTCAAGACACTCTCCTTACAACCGCGGCCCCCTGGTGCCCCTCCCTGGCGCCCCTCCCTGGCGCCCCTCCCTGGCGCCCCTCCCTGGCGCCCCTCCCTGGCGCCCCTCCCTGGCGCCCCTCCCTGGCGCCCCTCCCTGGCGCCCCTCACTCACTCTCCCTGAGGGGCCCCTTGTGGCAGAGGAGGTGCACGGTCTTCTCGGTGCCGATGAGCAGCTGCTTGATGCGCTGTCGGTGGCGCGGCTCGAAGCACAGCGACACGTGGTCGTTCACGCAGCTCAGTCCTGACCTCATCGTCCTGGTCAAGTTTCGCGCACTTACTATTTGTACTATCAATTTTCATTATTATTTTATTAGCGTACACGGTACCTAAAAAATAACGGGATTCGATATTTTTTCTTAAATAAATCGTCCAGATGTGGATGACAAACAAATATATCCATCCTAATAGTACCCGCGATTAAAATATTCTTGTACTTGTGCACTGGTGAAACTTGTATCAGATATACGGTCATTAAGCATCCTTATGAGCGTCACAGAGAGACGGAAGAAGCGGGCATCAAACAAAGAAATAAATATACCTAGGGTGTCATTAGTTAAGATAGTGCAACATTTCTTAGTCACGTCGATTATTATGATTCCTAAAAATAAACAGTTGCATACGGCCCGTCAAAAAAATGGCAGGATTAGATGATACGGGGAGGTCTAGTGTAGGATTAATACACAAAAATTTACATAAAGCATTTATTATCTATAAAGGAATACTTGCTGCCTTTCTCTACGCTACAACAATTCTGAATAACATCGATTTTGTTCAACTAAAATATAAGTAAAATGCTGAACAATGTACACGTGATTAAAATATTCTTGTTCCTGCGCACTGGTGAAACTTGACTAATGGACATAAAATAAAATAATGAAAGAGGCATTTTTATAGAAACATCAAGTTACAGAAATTTAAATATAAGTGTCAATCTTGTCGCCCTAGTGCACACGGCCCGTCAAAGAATGACAGGATTAAATTTCGGACCAACTGAGCTTTGGCATGGCTTTCCAATCATTTCCTATGCCATTCTAGGGTACACGACCCGTCAAAATGACGGGAATCGATGTTTTCCTGCAAAAACTACTACAGATGTGGATTAAAAACAAATATATCCAACCCTACAGAACTTGCGATTAAAATATTTTTTATCTTGTGCACTGGTAAAACCCCTATCAAAAATAGTTATTAAGCATCCTTGATAGCATGACAGAGCGACAGACCAACTGAGCTTCAACATGGCTTTCCCATGATTTCCCATGCTTTTCTATGGCTTTCCAATACTTTCCCAACTTTCAACTGGCATTTTTAGAACCTAACCTAACAATACACGTGATATTCATTCGGACTCCGAATTTGATGGATTAATACACCAAAAATTCTGGAGTTGATGAAGCTTCTTTCACAGATACGCTCATAACACAATCTCTGCATGCTGGTGGGTGTGACACACGGACAGACGGACGGACGCGGCTCTTATTATACTACTCGTGTGCACGGCCCATCAAAAATGACGGGGTTCAATACCTATATTGAACAAATTTTCCAGATGTTGATGACAAGCAAATACAACCATTCTAACAGTCCCCGTGATAAAAAAATATTCTTGTACCTGTGCACTGGTGTAACTCGTATCACAAATTCGGTCATTATGGCTATCCTTATAAACGTGACAGAGAAATGGAAGAAGCGGACTCCAAACAAATAAACCAAGGGTATTGTTAGGTAGTAGCAGGACCCGAGTAAATTCCATGGACAATGTCATCGTTAAGCTAGGTGGACCGGTGAAAAAATTCCGTCAACATTACTTAACCTATGCTAACCTAACCTATCCTAGCCTATCATAATTTAACCTTACTATCCTAACCGAACATATCCTGATAAAATGTCAAATATTTCAATGCGTGAAAAAGCCATCTTTTAATGTTATACTGAGGAATTCGGTGTCCATGAGACCGCAAACTCAGACGACCTATGTTTCTTAAGAACCGGACATTAAATAAATATATAAATAAATATATAAATATACACACGCCGGGTATTAGTAGGTTAGATAAATTATGTTAGGGCATTTGGGATTTGCTAGCCATGACAAAGGAGATCCTAAGACAGTAAAAAAAGGACCATTTAGTATGTACTGTAGTGAAGAATCAATGCGCAAGGAGTGCTTTCACACAAGATGATCTGAGCTTAAAAACAACAAGTTAGGAAGGAAGGTAAAGAAAAGACAAAAGGAGAGAGCAAAGATAGGACAAAAACTAAAAAAGCTAACTGGGTGGGAAAGATGGGAGCCCCTAAAGGCCTACCTATCGTTGAGATACCAAGCAATCTCCAAAGCTTCCCGTACAACAAACACACAGCAGAGCGTGCTGCTGACGAGGTGACGTGCCTGTCTTATGAGCGAGATTATTTCAATGTAAGCCTAACTCATGCGCTCTTTAGGAGTACCGAAATGTTACATTCATTCGATAGAAATTTATGAATGTAAGAAAGATCTGATGTACTGCTATGAGGAGAACAACTCTGCTATGTTTAGGATTATATACAGCATGTAGAGAAACCCTGTTATGTACACTAATGGGTTGTAGAGTAACTGTCCTACATTATACGGGAACTGGTTGTCACGGAAGTAACAAGACTACTTTTTAAACTACTTCATACTGTTTTAACCTACTTTTTAAGCATAATTACTTTTTTAAACTGGTGATGCATCTTGTCAGTCAGGTATTCGATCAGATGTACGAGTAAGTGTCTTCATTTGTGCGTCTAAAACTGACTACTGTAACTTCAAGTGAATTTCATCCCACAAAAGTCTACGGAGTTTGATCCTGAAATTTAACTATCTTTTCATAAACTGACCCTGGACTAGCATTTGTATAGAGCCAGAACCTAAATAGTTAGAAAGCCAAACTTGATATTTGAACCTTTACATTAATTTTTATGAATTTTAATATACGTCGTTAATGCTTTTCATAAAGATCTTCACTTTCATTTTAATAACTGGTCACCCAAAAATTAATTTTGAACATTCTGCCCCTCAAATCTAAAACTTGACCAGCCTTCGACATTTAACGAAATTACTGAAAAATATCTTCAAAAATTACTGCAGATAATACAACCAGGAATATTTATAACAAAATCAAAATGCCAAGAAATCTGTGCTGATTAGCACGATAATGATAGATAGGTACACGAATATTACTTCCCGCAGGTGGAATAAAGTTTATTTACTCTATTAGGCAGGTATGAATCACACTGCTGATTGTTTTGAAATTTTAAAATTTTATCACTGAGTCACTGATTCGTAGATTTAATACGAAATATTTTGTGATAACTATTTAGAATTTTATGCTACAAAAAAACTCGTCAGGCTAATAAGTGTACAATAAAATCAGAACGTGGTTTGACGCAGATACAAACCTAAGGCCTACGATAAATTACTGCATGAATTCTCCAGTGACAACTCTCACCTACGCATAAGTTGAAAAATATTTCACGGAAGTCAAACTAAAGAAGTGGTTCACTCAAAAAATCCTTTACTTTTACAATTCACCCAACACGCGTTGAAGGATATCCCTTCTGGTACATTTTCATCCCTCTTTCAGTGCAAATCGATTTTTTTACTATCCTCATTTTGTGTTTCTATTTACAGTACAGATTTTACATCAGAAGTGATAGCTATTTGAACTTGCGCTCTCCTATATCATAAATAGTGCTTGTTCATACAATACAACTCGCAGCATATAATCATGAATCCCACACCAAACAAACAAATAAATAAACCAGAAACAGAAATAACACATCACCCGGTTGCAGGCTAACAAACACCCCACAAACCAAAGTGACCTTACATCCGTACAAACATAAATTAACCTTACACCCTTTCAAACACAAATTAACCTTACACCATGGACACAAACACAAGTTAACCATTCACCTCACAAACACAAATTAACCATTCACCTCACAAACACAAATTAACCATTCACCTCACAAACACAAATTAACCATTCACATCACAAACGCAAATTAACCACACAACACACAAACAAAAATTAGCCAACACCCCACAGGCATATCGCAGACACCGAAGAAATACAAATCAACCATACACCATACAAGCATACCGCAGACACCACACACGTCACAAAACACACAAGCACTCAGGCCTCACTTGCACATTTCCTTTAGCTGCTGCTCGTCTGCAGCGAATGCCAGGTTGTGGTCTGTGCTGAGCGTCTGCAGCAGCGACAAACATTGCTGCAGTCGCTTCTTGGCGCAGCGCTCCGTACCACTGCCGCTACCATCGCTAGCACCACTGCCGCTACCGCCGCCACCACCGCCGTCCAGCACTACGCCTTCACCGTCACCAGTCAGGTGTTGCTGTTGTTGGACCTGCTGCTGCACTTGCACTGAACTCTGCACCAATTCTGTAAGCAAAAATAGAGTAATAATTAAATATGCGAGGGAGTTATCCAAGTTAATGATCCCATTTTAAACTACACTGCTTTCAGATTTGGAGGGAAGCTGTATAAGCATTTGGAAATGGAGGGAGATATACGTAGTCTTTTTCTCCTGCTCAGTTAAGGATGTGCCAGTTAAATTTTTCGCATAGATTGGTGAATCGTACGTTCACATGTACCTAAACTATAAAGAAAACTCTTGAACGAACCACTTGATCTCACGTGATGTGATTCAGATGGATATTACAAAATATTCAATGCCACAGAAAAAAATAAAAAGAGATTACCCTTTCAAATGAATGTTTTCAGCTGATTTGAGAACATCTATTCGCCACCCAAACCCGGAAATTTATCCTATGGTATGGGTGGGAATTCGAAACAAGAAAATACTTCGATTCTTCACGATTGCGAAATGTGACAGCATCGATCATCCGTATCATCGATACGGCTCGAGAGCAGGTACGGCACGCAAGTGCCCGCTGCCGTCTGTCTCAGTAGAACGATTCATTTATCCGCTCTGTCAGTCGACTGTTGCAAGAAAAGACAGATGGATGGACGAAAGCCTCAATGTTTTTTATAGATTTAGGATGTGGTTTTTGAGCGGCGACATCTCGGCAGCTGCGGCGACCGTCGTATACAAGAGTGGAGGTCCAATCACGGACGCTCTCTAATTAGACACTTCCGCTCACGTAGTCGAACATAAGAAACGTGCTTTCACTCATGGGATCAATTGGGTGAAATCGTCATAAACGCTCGTAAAATAATAAAGGTTTAATCACGTTTCAGACATTTCTTTACGATAAATGCATGTGCGGATGAAAAAAAAATATATTACGCTCATATTGACGTAAACGAAAGCGAAATCCCCACACTTATTATTGATTGATGTATTACCAGATAATTTAGCTGCAGTGGCACTCAGAACAAACAGTTGGATCACTAATTAACGAAAAAATGCGGCTGGTTAAAAAGGGATAACCTACGCTACAATCTGTTCCGGAATTTATCAATATAATTCCTGACGGTTCAAACTTTATGATGTGACGGTGCTTCTCTTGTTACCACACAAACACAAATTAACCTTGCACCACACAAACACAAATTAACCTTACACCACACAAACACAAATTAACCTTACACCTCACAAACAAATTAACCTTACACCACACAAACAAATTAACCTTACACCACACAAACAAATTAACCTTACACCACACAAACGAAGTATAGCCTTACACCACACAAATGAAGTATAGCCTTACACCACACAAACGAAATATGGCCTTACACCACACAAACACAAATTAACCTTACACCACACAAACACAAATTAACCTTACACCACACAAACACAAATTAACCTTACACCACACAAACACAAATTAACCTTACACCACACAAACTCAAATTAACCTTACACCACACAAACAAAAATAAACCTTGCACCACACAAACGAAATATAGCCTTACAGCACACAAACAGAATTATCTTACACCACACATATACAAATTAACCTTACACCACACAAAAAATTAGTCATACACCAAGCAAGCCTATGACACCGCACACCTCATGCACTTCACAATACATATACAAGCAATAGCAATAAGAAAATATCAAAAAATATAGAAATTTAACAAAGTAAAACGGAACCAATTGAAAAAAAAATCCTACGACGCGAGATATAGGGGTACGTTACAAAAATACAGTGTTTGAAAAAAAGTACAGTAGCAAACAATTTGAAAAAGTTTTAATGAAATATTTCACAATCTACACTCCTTTACTGATACCAAACCTGATCTCCACACAATTTTAAATTTATTAGAATAAAAAATTAAATAGATACCATCCGTGAAAACCCATCTACGGAACATTCAAAAACAGTCTAGAGTGCCATTTCTTATCTGGGTATTGATGAAGCTACGTGTTTAGAAAGAGCTGCCTCCTCTCTTTTAGAGGACTTAAATCTGAAAGCTCATTGCTATGTTTATTACTAATACTAAATCTATTCTTAAATATGGAGTTATCGCTCGCACCATTACCTGATACGGTAACTTGAATTAATATAATTTTTTATCATCTTTCGAGAACAAATACAATATCATTCTATAGTATTTTTCAAACAATTGACCATCCCACTTTTTCAACTTTTTTATTCCGATTCGTTTGAAAGTTGGCCAGTATATGTATTTTGTAAAAGTAAACCTTTTTTACGCCTGTCATTTTTTCGATTTAGGCCTTATTTTTTTTTTGACGAAAAATGTGTTTTTGGTATATTTTTATTGAAATTTCAGATTGGAACTCCTCCTTCAGTTTTGATGCCAGAACAAAAACAAAGACAGTTTTAGAACCCTTGGAACATTTCTAACAAACAAAAATTCGTTTTTTTTCGAATTCAATTTTTATATATTTTTGAAAATTTTTTGAAATTTTAAAAATTCAGCCAAAATTTTTTGTGTTTAGAGCTATATATTTATTCAAAGAATTCGAATGTCGGAAAAAGCCGAATTTGAGTTTGTTAGAAATGTTCCAAGGATTCTAACACTGTCTTTGGATTTGTTCTAGCATCAAAACTCGAGGACAAGTCCCGTTTTGAATGGTAAAAAATGAAAATTTTTCCCTACAGCCCAAAAACGAACTGTCTATTGAATTTGAAAATAACGAAAATTTTTTGTACATGAATGCAGTTTCCATGATTTATTTCGATGTACGAACAATGAGCAGCATTCTTCTTGTGAATTTCAAGTAAAGATCTAAAAAATATCGTACTTATGAGTAAATAAAAATAATACATTTCATTTCAGTAATCACCATGATCAGACTTTATCAATTTTTTCCGTCCGATTTGTTTGAAAATTGGCCAGTATATGTATTTCGTGAAAGGAAACCTTTTTTAATCGTGTCACTTTTTCGATTTATGCCTTAGTTTTTATTTTTTTTGAAAAAAAAATAGTTGAGTATATTTTTTTGAATATTTCAAAACGAGACTCGTCATCGAGTTTTGATGCTAGAACAAAACCAAAACCAGTTTTAGAATCCTTGAAACATTTCTAACAAACTCAAATTGCCTTTTTTTCCAATTTGAAAAGTTACGAAATTTTGTCGATTTTTTTCCAAATTTCTAAACCCAAAATTTTTTTTTGGGTTCAGAGCTATGTATGTTTTCAAAGAATTCGAATTTTGAAAAAAATCGAATTTGAGTTTGTTAGAAATGTTTCAAGGATTCTAAAAATGTCTTTGGATTTGTTCTAGCATCAAAACTCGAGGACGAGTCCCGTTTTGAATGTAAAAAAGTCAACTTTTCACCGGAGCACAAAAAAAACTATGTCTTTTGAATTTGAATATAATGGTAATTTTTGTATAAGAATGCAGTTTCCATGATTTATTTCGATGTACGAACAATGAGCAGCATTTTTCTTGTGAATTTCAAGTAAAGATCTAAAAAATATCGTACTTATGAGTAAATAAAAATAATACATTTTATTTCAGTACTCACCATGTAGCCGTTGTTGCAGCGCGCGAACATTTTCCGTGATACATTGCTTTATCCGAATATATAAGTCTTTTCCGATTATTACAGTATTTTCCGCTTATAATAAACTACGAAAAAAAGCCGTTTATATATGTTCACACTATAAACTAAAACAATAACAATTCTCAAACTTCAGTTGTTTTCATCCCTAGTGTTGGCCGCTGCCATACTCGGGATCTTCGGCTTCATAGGATTTGGGCTTTCGACGTTTTTCTGCTCTCTGGCTTTCCCTGGCTCTTTCCTTTTCTCGGATGCTGTCAGCTTCTTCTTGTACCAAACTGCGTTTATAGAAGCTCAAGTTCTTGGCAACATTGCTTTCTCCGTATCCGAAGTTGTGTTCCATCACAGTTGCTGCCGCTGCTTGTTCTAGTGCCCCGCAACCGCAAAATTTTTGCTTTGACTTTTTATTCCAAAGTTTCGCATGAATGGACTCATTTGCATTTTGAGTCCTGCCTTTTAGGCATCTTCCCATTATTTCGTTCGTCGTTAGAGACTCGTAAACCTCTTCGAGTCTTTCTTTTTCTTCTGTATTCAACGTCATGCGCACTTTCATGGTGTCGTGACTTGGAGGCTCCTCGCCTTTGGCAATAGCTCTGTTGTAAAAGCACCAAGAGTCCTCTGCAGTTGGGCACAATTCATGAGATGGATTTGTGTCCGAGCTTGTTGTGTGTCGCAAGCGAGACATGCATGCGTTACGCATGTCCTCAATACTGCCATCCTTATTGTCTCGGATGCCTTTTGAATAATATTTACTGAGGTCGTCAATCACATGGTCCGTCAATTTATTTCTCCCGCCGAGTAGGCTTTTCTTGAAGCGCTTGCCTGTCGATGAAACTTTCTCCTCTACGTATTCTTTCTTGAGTTTACGTAACCGCGTTCCCAATCGTTTCGATACAT
Organism: Morinoia aosen; assembly: GCA_030386875.1. Taxonomy (NCBI): domain Eukaryota; kingdom Metazoa; phylum Arthropoda; class Malacostraca; order Amphipoda; family Talitridae; genus Morinoia; species Morinoia aosen. The sequence continues at coordinate 18,062,933 of CM059559.1, forward strand.
GGTTTACGCACTCTTCTTTCTTCACAGGATAGTCCACATTTTCACATATGGCTGCATACGTAGAAGAATCTCCATCGCTCACCATTGTAGAGTATCTCATGCTATTTTTGTCTATGGAACGATTCCACATATTCACAGCCATCGTTTTCTCCATGCCACCGGAAGTGCCATCGTAGTTCGCCGCGCACTTTCCGGATGCTTGATGGGCTTCCATTTTTTCAGCTAGCACTTCGTGATCATCTTTGTATTTATTTTTGATTTTCGTGCAGGAGAAGCAGTACTTACTCAAGCACTCATGATCTAAAACGAGTCCCGTATCACACTCGATAACAAAGCCCGCGGACATTTTCGAAGTACGTCCGCGAGTCATCCATGTGCCGTCGTAAGAGACGTCGACATCCAGTATTCCATCTTGGTCACGCGGTATGTTCAGCTCATTCTCATAGTATGATGTGACCATTCCACCTGCTTCACGTTCTAGGTTTCGACATTGGTTAGAAGTCTCTTCACAGATAACTTCGTGGTAGTCGTAATAGCGATGATTGCTAATTTTCCCTCCAAGTCCCATTTTTGCGGTCATCTTGCACAAATCTTTGTAGCCGGAACCTGTGTCCATCAGGTGGTTGATGAGTCCAGTCGTGCCTCTAGAGATATTTTTCTTTTCAGGTAGCGCAGCGACAGCGTCGCCGAATTCTTCGTTGCATGATCTGCATTTGCCGATCATGTAGAAGTCAAGGTCATTATTTTTCGCTTTTGCTTGCAACCTACATCCACAGTTGGGACAAAACGGGGATGCAATGAGAGTATCAACGTTTTCTTCCAGATCTTCGACATCACACATACCGATTCCTTTACCAACCTTTTTGTGTCTTTCTTCCTCCTTCCTACTTCTGAGGGTCTCGTTTATTGATATCGACTGTTTTCGGATGTCGTACCCTCGTTTCTTACGTGCGCCGCCACGAGCTCCTGTGTCTTCGTCACAATCTTCTATCGTCGACGGCTCGCAGTCATAAGCCGCAGAATCTTCATCCCTAGCCGACGGTTCGCCGTCGTTTGAAGCAGAATCTTCAGTGTCTTCATTTCCTTCATCATCTCCATTGTCTTCATCATCTTCATAGTCTTCATCATCTTCATTGTCTACATCATCTTCATTGTCTACATCATCTTCATTGTCTTCATCTTCATTGTCTACATCATCTTCATTGTCTTCATCTTCATTGTCTACATCATCTTCATTGTCTTCATCTTCATTGTCTTCATCATCTACATTGTCTTCATCATCTTCATTGTCTTCATCTTCATTGTCTTCATCTTCATCTTCATTTTCTGATGAAGAATCCCGATGGTTTGAACGGTACGAAGAGGTCCATTTCGAGGAGTACGACGAGCTTGCTCCATAAAATGATGAAGTTCGAAAGTTTGTTGATTCTTTCATCTTTTCATATGTGCTGGGCAAAACCAAAATGCCCGGAGTCGCCGGCGCCTCCGGTTTTTTAGAAGCAAACGAATTATTCTTATCCTCACTTTCGTGTGTTGAATTTTCTTCAACAATTTCTTCTGTCAACCGACGTTTCTTGAAAATGGAGCGACTCATCATCATTTCCCGCATGCGTTTCCGAAACTTGTTAGGTGGTGGCATTATTGCGTAGGTTAGGTTTCAAGGTTTTATTCTCCAGAAAAATATCACAGCACACGAGCACAAGGGTCTTGACACCGTCACGGTATGTAAGATACTGTCAAATTATCACGCAATCTCTGCCACCGATGCCCAGCCGCAGCAAACGTCGCAGCCCATTACAGCACTGCAGAGCGCCTCTCCCGAGCGAAGTTTAGTAAACATCTTGCCTGAGAACCCTAACAGCTTCTCGTTCCCAGGAGTGCAATCATGCATACCAACACAACATTGCCAACGACATCCTCCACTTGCTTTGGTTCGTGAGTAAGTAAGAGCCTTACTTACTCCATGTAAGGAAGGTAAATTTTCAAACGAAAAAAATATTCATAAAAAAATATGAGTTCCCACTAGGGGGGGGGGGGAAGTTTTAGCGTCCGTGGGGCCATAAAATTTCATGCCACAATAACCCATGCCCCTAAAAATCCTTCTTCAACTTGAAAAAAAATTCGGCCTCAAATTCATCATTTGCGGTCCCCTTTGAACCCCCCCTGGGGGGGGTTCTAGTGTCCGTAGGGCCATAAAATTTCATAGCACGATAACCCATCCCCTAAGGATCCTTTTTCAACAAAACAAAATTGGGCCTAAAATTCATAATTTTCGGTCCCCTTTTCACCCCCCTGGGGGGGGGGGGTTCTAGTGTCCGTAGGGCCATAAAATTTCATGGCACAATAACCCATCCCCTAAGGATCCTTTTTCAAAAAAAAAATTTTTTCAGTGGGGGGAGCCGGTGGGGCCCCATTGGGCTCGGGATGGTCTCCTTATTAAACGGAATTGCAAACATAGAATAGGCTTTCCCTAGGATGCTCAAGAATTCACTGAACTTAGATAAAGCAAGTGAAAAATTATCTTTCGACCATTATTCTGATATAAAAATTCAGAAAAAAATATTATTTATACATCTAAACATTGTTGAATGTCAAGTGGAATATTCATGAGAAGCATATACAATAATCGAGTCAGAAATGAAAAAATGTACAACTCGTATGATTCAAAAACTGATTTAAAAAGTCGAACGCAAGCGCACGCTTTCCAACAATCGTGACGTACAAGCAGAGGCAAATTTCAGCATTTTAGTTTTTCAGCAAATATGTTTTTTTTGCCAACTGAATGACACGCGTAATCATCACTGTGTGTAATATAGATGAAGTACTTACAGGTAGTATTAGCATCTTTCAAGTTCCAGGGCTTTTCAAGTATACTTCAAGTGACGGAAGAAAAGAAAACTTGACACAGGATAGAAAAATTAATATCCTCTCAAACCTAAATCTCTGAACACAAGGTTATGATTCTGTAGACCTGACGAAAGAAAAGAAATTGGCCCAGTTTAGAAAAATTAATATCCTCTCAAAAGTGAAAATCTGAACACAAGGTAATGATTCTGTAGACCTGACGCAAGAAAAGAAAACTTGACACAGCATAGAAAAATTAATTTCCTCTTAAACCTTAAACTCTGGGCACCAGTTAATGTTTCTATAGACCTCGCTACGGACCGAAAACCACCTCCCCCCCCTCCCTTGCAGCGTCGGGCGAGTGTCAATAAAGAGACGAGGTGAGCTATTTGTCCGGTCGTGCCCAGGTACGACCGGCGTCTCTTAACTCGATCGAACTGAAGGCAATCCGGCACCCAAACGCCGGCCCCAACTGGAGCCCATCTCCGTAATCTGCTTACCACAAACCACAATGAAGACGAACGCGACCTGTCCGGCCAACGCCCTTCCCAATATTGGGAAGGCGGTATCCTCATAGCATCGCTTTAACACTTTGTCTGCGGCGGGTAAAACTGAAGGTTTAATATTCAACTCGAAGTTAAGGTCAATTACAGTGGGCAATTTTGAAAATAGCAAACGTCAACTGGAACAAGCTTTGATTTAAGTTTATAGTAATTGAGTATTCATGAAAATTGAGTAAGTGGTTACTGGTCGGTCAGCAGCATTATGAAAACTCACTCCGTGTACCACTGGGGACAGACGTCGCCGTCGAAGTGTTAAAGGCGCCTTGCGCTTCATGTAGCCATGGAAATATCTCGAATTTATTTTTCAAACCAATAATTCGATAGAGTGCGTTTTTGCCCTCAAGAGAATAAGTCTCAGAGGGTTGGAAAGTATATCAAGAACCGAACTGAGCAAGCTATCAATAACTAATCCAATGAAAATTCAATACTTGCCACACACAACTGATTGGTACAAATTCTAGGCTCTCGAAAATAACGAGTGGCCGTTAAGAAGATCTGATTTTCAAGCCGCTGAGATTGAGAACAAAATAACTCCGCAAATTTATTTCCCCTTGAATAAAACTCCATAAAGTGTTTACTCCATTGTTTGCTCCATAAACAGTAAACGTCAATCGGGTGCCAAGCTCAGCAAATTCGAAACTGCGCTGGACTAAAGCTTGAAAAGGAATAATGGTGTGCACTTCAAGGAAACTTCCCCGTTCTTCTGAAGGATTGCAAGGCTTCAGAACCAACAGCTTGGCCACAGCACCTCCATTAGCTACCTGGCAAAAGAAGTCAACAGCTGTCACGATGCTCAGCGGAAGGCATCGGTTACAAGAGAGTCAATTCGGCTTGGAAAAATTAGGGGTCTGACATAATCAGAACTAGTCAATTGGACACCCTGGAGGCTTAGAAAAATTAGCGGTTTAAGATAATCAGAACGAGTTAATTCGTCACCCTGGAGGGCTTGGAAAAATTAGCACTTTAGGATAATCAGAACGAGTCAATTCAAAACCCTGGGGCTTGGAAAAATTAGCGGTTTGACATAATCAGAGCGAGTCAATTTGACACCCTGTGGGGCTTGGAAAAATTAGCAGTTTGAGGTAATCTGAAGGCGGGTACGCTGATCTCAGGTGGCCGGCGAGAGGCACGTCTGCAGCAGAAGTGTTCTGTTGAGGGTAGCTACCGAGTCTCGGCAGCCAGGAATTGCACCGCATTTACGTGGGATTGAAATAAAGTCGAAGACAAAACGAGTTACGCTCGGAGATGGACTAGAGGGCTCTGCTTGCTGGGCTTTGCTTCATTTCATAAGAAAGCGATGAGTTTAAAATCTGAGAATGTAAGTTATTTTCTTCTGATATAAAAAATAAGGTTGATAATGGAATGAATATGTTCGTCAAATTTTAAGAGAACATACCGTGATCGTGTCAATGGACTAGAGAGCTCTGTTAGCTGAGCTTTGCAAAAGGCTTCATTTCATTAGAAAGAGATTAGTTCTCGTACTGTGAACACAAGTTATCCTCTTCTGATTTGAAAAATAAGGTCGATATAATAAAATGAATATGTTCGTCAGATTTTAAGAGAATATACCCTGCTCGTGTCAATGGAGTGATAGTATCTTTATAAACTTACAGCCATTTTTTTATTAATTTTCAGTTCATGAAAGTTAATTTGGCAAAAAAATTATAGTAATTACCACTGAATCATTTTGCGACGAATTCTGAAAATCCAAAGTAAATTGAAGAAATTGCAAGTACAATATCAATGTAACTTAAAATACTTTTACAAACGCAAATTTTAATGGCAATTCGCAATAATCATTTTTTAAAGGTGAGATTAAAAATTGTCTTAAGCCTCCCTAACCGCAATAAAGGTGACCCAAAGTGAAGAAGGATAAAGACACCATTTAGTTATGGAGTTGAGGTAACGGGGAATCTATACACAACGTGCGTTCCTACTCAAAATTGCCAGCGTATAGAAATAGAAAGTAGGAATGAAATTGAAAACAGTATTGTAAATGGCACTGAAAAATACAACAGCTGTGAGCCGAAAAGAGATACACCTCAACAAAAAAAATAAAATAGAATAAATGCTATTTCAGCAATAGGAAACCCAATTCTCTCAGCTCGGGACCTCACATTTTCCCACTGGGAGTACTAATTTTCGTAGAGACAATAGTCGTGTCCCCCTGAGGGCTTTAGGGAGAGAGCCAAATCAATTTGATATAAACACTTAGTCAAATCATTTAATAATATCATGCACACTGAAGGAGGGATTATTAGGCCATAAAATTCCGGACCATTTGATTTGTCAATCGTGTTTTGAGTCAAATGTCTGACTGAGAAAAACAAACTATTCGCTCGGATATTCTGCTCTAGACACGAGAACTGGAAGCTTACAAACACTGTTGATACTACTATGAAATGCCTTGGAGGAGGAGGGATGACTAACTCATCAGACGCCACCGCACAAAGAGCCCTGTCATTTTCCCACACCTAAATTGTTCAGTGAGTTGCGCACTCTCACATTTGTGCGTAAACTTGCGACTGGAGGCAAATTTTGCGCGTTCCTGAATTGTACGAGGGTAAGAAAAAGTTTTCGACGCCTAAATAGCTTTGGTTAAATAGAAAAAGTCATTTATACGCAGGTAATTATTATTATTATTATTATTATTATTATTATTATTATTATTATTATTATTATTATTATTATTATTATTATTATTATATAAGAAAGTTGTAGCCTCCCTTAATTGCACGACAAAGATGTTCTAAGAGAGGAAGGAGGAAGGCACCATTTAGTATGGAGTTGAGGGAACGCGGAATCTATGCATAAGGTGCACAGAAACAGGAAGCTATGAAAGAAGTTCATGAAACAAGAAAAATTTGAAGAAGAAAGTAGTAAGTGCTGAAAAACAGGACAGCAGTGAACCGAAAAAAGATGGTCCGTAACAAAACAAAAACCTATTCTATTTCAACAAAAGGAAGCCTATTAACCTTTAGCTCAGGCCCTCACATAGTCCCCCTGGGAGCGCTAATTCCCATAGATACAATATACCTGTATCCCCCTGAGGGGTATACGCAGGGAAAGTCATTTTTAATAGCGAACAGTATTTCCGTTTACATAAGGGCGATTTAATAACTGGCAAATAGGGCTCAGAATAGAATTGAGAACAGATCTACATCTCATCGTAGAAAATCATCTGTGTGATTTCACAGCCTTGCTGCTAACACTCCCCGACATCAAAGGTGTCAAAATTCTGCTGGCAATTAAAAACAGATTCGCTCAGGAAAAGAGGTGAAGCCACAGAAAACAGAAATAATGCTACGTAATGAAACCGGCGGGAAAGGAGAAAATAAATTGCCTAATTGACGGAAACGCAGAAATGGCTAAAAACAGTAATTTTACGTGTCAAAAACGAAAGCTTATGTTGACATTTGTCAAGTTGATGAAACATTGCAGCACACACAATTGGCTTGCACACGGTCCCGGCCTTCTGTTAAAGTTTGTGCGACAAGGTACCGGTCTCCTTGCATAACATTTTAAATACATCGGCAATAGAAATATACCTCAACTAATGAGACGAGACACGATGTCCTCACATGAGTAAGCTGCAGCGAATCCCTGCAAGCTACCTCTCACCCACTCACCCATTCCCTCACTCACCTCTCTCATTCCCCTCACTCCGTCCCCTCAGAGGCAGAGACACGACTGCATTTTTGGTCGAGATGCCGAAGATCTCCTCGACCCGACGATTGCTCCTCAAAGAGATGAGCTTTTTAATGACACTGATTTATTCAGTAATGGAGAGGCAAAAGTGCAGCAGATCAGAGGATCTCCCAGATGAGATTTGGCAACACTCAGCGCCAGCGGAGCAGCGCACAGTGACGGTACGCGTCAGGCAAACTGCGTTAGGACACTCAAAAATTTCCCGAATTGAAAACTCGTCTGAGGAATTGGAAGAAGTTCAGGTACGTTAGGCGTTTTTTCAGTTTTCTTCGAGCCATATCGGTGATGATAGTTAAACGTCCATTAAAAGCTAACATTCTTGTCCATTGAGTTCAGAGAAATGCTTCTTAACGTTTGATTTCGAGCGTCATATAGGGCAAGAAAAAGATAGGTTTAAATAAGTTCATACATAAAACGTATTAATTAAAAAATTAAAGTTAAAATGGTGCTTCGTCGGTATGTGTACCATAGCAGGTGCTCTTAACATGATGGCCATGAAAATAGTTGAATAACGGCTAAACGAAAATAAATTAATGCATTCTGTCAGTAATTTTGCTTCAAGTGCGAACATGTCAGAGACAAAGGCAACAAAGGCGCTACGAGGAAATCTTGAAGCACTGAGAGTTACATTTATATTGTCGACATCTACATTTCTTCAGTGATCTTAAGATGAGCGTCTTTATCACCAGAGTTTCAACTATACGCTTTCTCTTTTGTATGAAATACTTCTGATTCGTCCTCGTGAGTTGAGTTGAGTCATTTATTTTTCTATTATTTCTGGCATAACTGATCGTTCTGTTATTTTATGTATCAATTTTATTAACGTTAAGCTACAGTTTGGTATAAAATGTCCTTACTCATCAGCAAACACGTTGCTATAGCAATGTCGTTTGTTAAACGAGACAAAAGTGTTATTACAAGTGAATTTTATACTAAATTATAATATACTAAATTGTGATACTTTTTGCGTCCAATTGCTATCATATTTTTCAGCAGATATCAAATCTTGTTTATTCAAGTAAATCAATAAAATTGTTTTGGTCTATTTGTTGCTAACCACGAAATGAATTAGGATATATGTAGAATTATAACACAGTAGGCTCCTAAAAAATGGCAGGAAAACTTTTGCATCAACGTGTTTCAGATGCTCGAGCACTTCGCACCAAACTCCGAAAAAACAATTCGAAACAGCGACTTTTTCCATAAGGATTTTCAGAATTACTTTCATGGTCTGTACTTTATGCAACGTGGCATATAATATAGATATTGTCAGTTTGGCTGGAATATTCGCTGCTGATGTATCCGAACGGAGGTGCCTTGTTTGGCTTCAGTAACTGCATCCTGATGAGTCTTCTCTAAACCGTGTCTGCACATGCAAGGCAATGGAAGCCTTACACTAAACTACGATCTGAGTGCAGAATTTACTGCAGCTCAGATTATATTAGATTAGGTGTTAGTTATAGTCTCCCTAACCACAACGAAGGCGTATCGACGAAAAGTAGGAGGAAGACGCAATTTAGTATGGACTCGAAGGAACGCAGAATTTGTGCACGAGGTGCACAGAAGCAGTAAGTTGAGAAAGAAATTCATGAAAAAGATGAAAGTTGAAGGAGGAAGTGGTAGGTGCTGAAAAAACAGCACAGCAGTGAACCGAAAAAAAGATGGTCGTTAACATAACAAAAGACATTTTATTTCAACAAAAAGAAGACCTACTTAACCGTTAACTCGGGACCTCACATTTTCCCCATGGGTGCACTTATTCCCATAAATACAATAGTTGTATCCCCTGAGAGGTCTCCAGCAGCTCACCTCGACTTTATAAACGACTACGTGTGCTGACGAAAACTGACCATCTCCGTGCATCTTTGCATCAGAAGCAATAGCATGTATTATAATGAATAGTGTTTTCTAATCATTGATATACAAAGAGGATCAGAAAAAAACGAAACACTCCATGTTAAGAACATCGTAGTTTTCAGCGTAGTTCTCAAGCGATTTGATTTTTGTGTAGATGTTCCAAATCTAGGTTCGAACTGTGACATATTTCATGACTCTGACGTGACACAACGGATGTGTTCAACACTTTAATTGCGACGTGACCTACCGGTGGTCACTAAGGGGATTTTCATAATGCTGCTGATAGACCAGAAGTTTATAACTAAACTTCGATAAATGCTTAATAAAAACTAAATGATGGCGCGATCTATTTAATGCCCATTTTCAAAATCGATTTCTAAAATTACTTCTAATTTGAGTTGAATATTGAACTATAGTGTAATGAATATTGAACTTTAGCTTAATGAATCTTGAACTTTAGTTTAATGAATATTGAACTTTAGTTTACTGAATCTTAAACTTTAGTTTAACCGGCCACACCTCACGTGTTTAATAATGACAAGAATAAAGCCTTTAAGCCCATCAACCAGGAGACAAGAAAAGATGACCCAACGAAAGTGATGGGAACAGGCGCAAAAGGCGGGTTCAAAGCGACACGTTAATGCGAGACGGACGTGAGGAATAAAATGCTGCTAGCGAGAAGCCAAACCTACGAAAGATAGTACAAATTTCAAAACATCGTACGCACCAGACCTTCACATGATGGCAAGTAGTTTATCCGAACTGAAATAGACCTCAGGTGCTGGAGTTAGATAAATTGGCAGCAAGGTACTGCTGGGGCATACATTAATTGGATGGGTAATTACTGTACTTGTATTACAAACTGTATTGAGAGAAATGAGACTTCAATGCACAGAAATGTCATTGAAATTGTACAGTTGCACAAAAATTTTCATTGTAGTTGCACAATTGCAGTAATATTTTGGAGAAATGAAGCTCACAGCAAAGCTGAAAAAATTTACCTGGATTGTGTCACCGAGTACATTAACACTTTGACCACAATTGGGTAAACTGAAGTTCAACTCAAATTTAAAATCAATTATAGTAAGCAATTTTGAAAATAGCAAGCATTAACTGGATAATATATAGAGTTTGGTTGAATTTTGAATTTATAAAAAGGGAGTTAGTGACTACTGGTCGGTCAGCAGCAATATAAAATCCCCTCCGTGGCCACCGGTGGCACACGTTGTGGTCAAAGTGTTAAGAAGTCTCGCTCTTACCACAAATTCCTGAGTAGCCAGAGGCTGGCAAACTCGAAACCAACGCACTCAACTCAGTCTATGCTTCTATTGCAATAGAAGGCCAATCATGCAAACAGCTGCAAATGGCATCATATAGGCGTCTAGTAAATTATTTCTACTGAAAAATTCTAACCGAAAAACACCTCAGAGACGATAAATCTACTGTTGCTGGCCCCCAAACCAAGAGAAAATTAACTTAAGATTGAGAAGTTTCCATCGTGAAAGAGGCAAGCAGAAAACATTTCCCGATAATTCTAATTTTTGGCGACATGTTTTCTCCTTTATTTAGCAGTGACTTCAAACAATTATGACGTTGTCATTTATTTAGAGCTTAACTGACCCAGAATGTTGGTTGTAGACTCACACGAGTTAGGCAGGACCCCGCCAGTACCGGCCTGGCAAAACGCACGGCTGCATCGCACGAAGTTGCCCAAAACTCCTCAAAAAAATGAGGAAGTACAAGACGCGATGCAATATTTTGCTGCTCTTCAAACTTCTTCAATGGACAATCAACAAGCCAAAGTTTAGAAGAACGAGCCCTTCTATTCAGGGGAAAATTTGCAGTCAGGACGCGGTCTAGGGTAAAAGTAAGGCGCGCTCCAATGCAAAATAAAAGCGCAATTAAAAGAAAAAAACTAAGCTATTTGGATGGAGTTTAGGGTAGAATGTCGGCGATATTTTTGCTAGGCCTGAAAAGAAGAAGTAGTGATCAACTATTAGTGAGAGAAGTAATTAGAGCATTTTTTTAGCTTACGTTATGACAACAATAAATAATGAACAAATTTGAACTAACTCATGGAAAAACATAACAAGACCTGCATGTGAATAACAAAAAAGGCCGCTCAAGAATTAAATACAATGAGCTACATAATGAAGAAAATGTTAATGTTTTCTGAGTAGAAGTGAATTAAAATTTCACGAGACTAAGACCACGGTGCCCCCCCAGTTGGCCCTGCGGCAGAGACTACATCGAGACGATGGAAGATTAAATAACGACAGGAATGTTATTGAAAAAATTCGAGTACAAGGTTCAGCTCACAATCTCGCCTTCCCTATGAGAGAATAAAAAAGCAAGAAAAAGACCAGCAACAAAGCAATAAAAAAAAAACCACCACCAACAACAGAGGAATAATAAACAACAAAAACAAAACCATAAAAAATATATAAAAAACAACAACAACAAAGGAGTAAAAAACAACAACGTCAAAGCCATAAATAAAATCGACAACAAAGCAATAAGAAACAATAACACCAACAAAGCAATAAAAACAACAACAACAAAGCAATAAAAACAACAACAATAAAGCAATAAAAACAACAACAACAAAGCAATAAAAAACAACAACAACAAAGCAATAAAAAAAACAACAAAGCAATAAAAACAACAACAGAGCAATAAAAAGAACAACAACAGAGCAATAAAAAAACAAAGCAATAAAAAACAAAAATGTCAAAGCAGCAAAAAATCAACAACAAAGCAATAAGAAAAACCTCGGTGAGCTTTTCCGTGACTCTAAAACCACAAGCACCAGATTCTAGAAGCACTCGAGTGCAGACCATCCAAGAAATATGAAATTCTCCAAGACATGCGCAAGAGATCTCATCCTGTTTGATTAGATTAGATTATTAGTTAGTTTAAGTCTCCCTATCCGCAACAAACGAGATCCAAAGAGAGGAAGGAAGAAGGCACCATCTAGTATGGAGTTGAGGGAACGCGGAATCTATGCAGAAAGGGCATAGAAACAGTAAGCTAAGAAAGAAGTTCATGAAACAAGATCAAAATTGAAGAAGAAAGTAATAGGTGCTAAAAAAACAGGAAAGCAGTGAACCGAAAAAGATGGTCCGAAACAAAACAAAACTTATGTAATTTTGACAAAAAGGAAGCCTACCTAACCTTTAGCTCGGGCCCTCACACTGTCCCCCTGGGAGCGCTGATTCCCATAGATATCATCCTGTATGGAATCATAGAAAAGTACTGAAATAATCATTTGAGGAGTGCTGAGTCGCCTCAAGTGATCAAACCGAAAGAACAAACTGTAATAAATTTGAGGAAACTTTAAAATGATGAAACTTGTACCGGGTGCTGAAGTTAGACCCCTTTTGCATTCTTTTTGCATCCATTTTCAACATGGTCAATGTCGAGTGGTTCTCCAACAAGAGTCGCTCCAGCGCGAGTAACGCCAACTGTAGTATGAGCACCAAAGCTAGCCTCCCATTTCTCTAGTCCTACCACCAGCACTAGCACTAGCACCACCACCACCACTACCAGTCCTACCACCACCACTTCCAGTCCTACCACCACCACCAGTCCTATCACCACCAAACCCCACACCACCAGCACCACCACACACCACCACCTTCAGTTCAGAGGGCACGCAGAGCAGATAAGCAAATGAGCGTCTCCCGCGATCCGCCAATACCAATAACTGATAAAACAGGCGCTGCTTCCCAGCTGCCAGCGCCATATCTGGACCGAACTGCAGCCTGACGCTGAGCTGCTCTAGGGCAACTAACTTCACGAGTTCACAAAAGGTTTTCGTGTTTAAAACGATCAAGTAATTTTCAATTATCGTATCAAGTAATACTCAGTACGTCCACTGAGAAGTGTGATGCGTAACTAAGGTCGTGAAAGTAATAAAATATCAAGGAGCGATGGAATGAATTAGATGGCGGGTCAAAACTTCGCTACTGTATCAATCAAGCAAAACTCAATACGTTCATTAAAAAGCATGTTGCGTAAAAAAAGCCTTGAAAGTAAAATATCAAAGAACAATGAAATGAATTAAATAGTGAGTTGAAATTTTGTTGCTGTTAATTTCAGCAAGACAAGTTACATGAGATTAACTGTTTTGACATCTACGACGAATTTCATCAGAGTAGTTGTTCCTTCTATCGACGGCGCTTGAAATAACCGCAGTGAGAGCAGAACGATTAAAAAGTTCATGCCTGTGGTGGTAACGAACGCAAGCTCGCAAGCTCTAAAATCATTTGCGCAAATCTACGAAGGAAACGAAGGCTAAGAATAGAGCTTGCAAACATCGAGTACATTAAATTTTAAGTTAGCTCAAGCCTCCCAGCCTCAACAAAGGTGTTCCAAAGAGAAAGAGGAGGAAAGAACCATTAAGTATGGAATTAATGAAGCACAGAGTCTATGCGCAAGGCTTGTTCCCACGCAAAATCTCTGCGCATAGAAATAATAATTCAAGAACTAAGTTTATGATAAAATTTGAAAGTTGAAGAAAAAAGTTAGAGATGCAGAAAAAGAGGACAGCAGTGAACCGAAAAAAAAAATCCATAAGAAAACAAATAAAACGAAAAGCTGACCTTATTTCAACGAAGGCCGGATGTAAGCTGCTACAATTTGTACTGTAACGAGCAGCGAAGAATGAATACGGTAAGAAGAATGCATAGATGCATTCTGAGAGTAGGGAAGGGAAACACCATCGGAGAAAAGGGAGAGGTGAGGGAATGTGGGGAAGCGTGGGAGAGAGTGGGAGAGCGGGGGGGGATGGGGGAGCGTGGGGGAGGCATAGCGCCATGTAATTATGAAAGCACAACTTCTGAGGCAAGCGATACGATGACAGAGTTAAGATGACAGGAGAGGGAGCAGCCGGAGTGGGAGTGGGAGGGAGCAGAAACAGAGTGAGGGAGCAGAAACAGAGTGAGGGAGCAGAAACAGAGTGAGGGAGCAGAAACAGAGTGAGGGAGCAGAAACAGAGTGAGGGAGCAGAAACAGAGTGAGGGAGCAGAAACAGAGTGAGGGAGCAGAAACAGAGTGAGGGAGCAGAAACAGAGTGAGGGAGCAGAAACAGAGTGAGGAAGCAGAAACAGAGTGAGGGAGCAGAAACAGAGTGAGGGAGCAGAAACAGAGTGAGGGAGCAGAAACAGAGTGAGGGAGCAGAAACAGAGTGAGGGAGCAGAAACAGAGTGAGGGAGCAGAAACAGAGTGAGGGAGCAGAAACAGAGTGAGGAAGCAGAAACAGAGTGAGGAAGCAGAAACAGAGTGAGGGAGCAGAAACAGAGTGAGGGAGCAGAAACAGAGTGAGGGAGCAGAAACAGAGTGAGGGAGCAGAAACAGAGTGAGGGAGCAGAAACAGAGTGAGGGAGAAGAAACAGAGTGAAAGAGCAGAAACAGAGTGAGGGAGCAGAAACAGAGTGATGGAGCAGAAACAGAGTGAGGGAGCAGAAACAGAGTGAAAGAGCAGAAACAGAGTGAGGGAGCAGAAACAGAGTGAGGGAGCAGAAACAGAGTGAGGGAGCAGAAACAGAGTGAAAGAGCAGAAACAGAGTGAAAGAGCAGAAACAGAGTGAAAGAGCAGAAACAGAGTGAGGGAGCAGAAACAGAGTGAGGGAGCAGAAACAGAGTGAGGGAGCAGAAACAGAGTGAAAGAGCAGAAACAGAGTGAAAGAGCAGAAACAGAGTGAAAGAGCAGAAACAGAGTGAAAGAGCAGAAACAGAGTGAGGGAGCAGAAACAGAGTGAGGGAGCAGAAACAGAGTGAGGGAGCAGAAACAGAGTGAGGGAGCAGAAACAGAGTGAGGGAGCAGAAACAGAGTGAGGGAGCAGAAACAGAGTGAGGGAGCAGAAGCAGAGTGAGGGAGCAGAAACAGAGTGAGGGAGCAGAAACAGAGTGAGGGAGCAGAAACAGAGTGAGGGAGCAGAAACAGAGTGAGGGAGCAGAAACAGAGTGAGGGAGCAGAAACAGAGTGAGGGAGCAGAAACAGAGTGAGGGAGCAGAAACAGAGTGAGGGAGAAGAAACAGAGTGAAAGAGCAGAAACAGAGTGAGGGAGCAGAAACAGAGTGAGGGAGCAGAAACAGAGTGATGGAGCAGAAACAGAGTGAGGGAGCAGAAACAGAGTGAGGGAGCAGAAGCAGAGTGAGGGAGCAGAAACAGAGTGAGGGAGCAGAAACAGAGTGAGGGAGCAGAAACAGAGTGAGGGAGCAGAAACAGAGTGAGGGAGCAGAAACAGAGTGAGGGAGCGGAAACAGAGTGAGGGAGCAGAAACAGAGTGAGGGAGCAGAAACAGAGTGAGGGAACAGAAACAGAGTGAGGGAACAGAAACAGAGAGAGGGAGACGCAGGTTCAACACACAAGTCCTAAACATCAACACAATCTACACAAACAACAACACAACACAATCTACACAAACAACAACACAACACAATCTACACAAACAACAACACAACACAATCTACACAAACAACAACACAACACAATCTACACAAACAACAACACAACACAATCTACACAAACAACAACACATCAACACAAGCGAGCAAGCAACAAGCGCGAAAGGACACAGGAGAAACCACGGTCGGCACTCACACACAGAGCAGACGCGTCTAACGTACAACAAAGTACGTAAATTAACACGTTAATTGTGGCGGGTTTAACTGAAGTTCAACGCTGAATTCAAATGAAACTTAATTTTAGAGATTACTTGCGAAATTAATAACTATCAATAAATAGATCTTATTTTCATTTAATTTCGAGTCACCACAAAATTGAGTTTGTGACCATTGGTCAGTCAACAGCATCATCAAAATCCCCTCAGTGACCACCGGTGGGTCACACTGCACTTAACGTGTTAAATCCCAGGCATGAGCGAATGTTGAGTCGCGGTGGATTTTAGAACAAAAGACTACAACGCAACGGAAACGATGCTTCGAAGAATTGGGGATGTGCACGGAATTGGAAGAGTGAATGTTGACCATGTTGAAACAATGGGACAGAGATGTAGTAATTAAGCACAATCGTGTTCTACCTGAACAAAGATGATATACTACAAGAAAACTTGCGTTGAAGCAAAAGTCATGAAAGTCAGAAAATTTTCATCAAGTTGAAAAGAGCATGGACTCCGCTGCATCACACCACCACACACACCACACCACACCGCACCACACCCCACCCCACCACACCCACTACACCACCACACCACACCAGCACACGGAGGGGCAGGTGCACGTTCACCAGCCCGACAGCGCCATATTTCTTGGGACAAATTTGCTGATGAGCAGCGGGGGGAGGGGGGGGGAGGGAGGGGGGTGCATGAGAGCTAGCCGGGGGTGGAGGGGTGTTGAAGGGGAGGGTTGATAGTGGCCTTACGAAAACATGGAGGAAGGTATGAGAGTAAATATAAGTGACGACGCGCCGTGAAAGAAGGGCAGAGAAGGCGGATGTGAGAATAAAGTGTGAGATATAGATGGGGAATAATGGGAAATCAAATGAGGGAAGATGGGGAATAATGGGAAATCAAGATGAGGGAAGATGGGGAATAATGGAAAATCAAGATGAGGGAAGATGGGAATCAAGGTGGGGAAGAGGACAGGTCCCACCTACCGGTGGGAGAACACGACGATCACTAACGAGAAACCGGGATATTAAAAACGAAGGAAATGGAAAAGAACATCGAAGAAAAGGAAGCACGTCAATAAAAGTTGAAGGATAAGTCATGATGGACTTGTTAACTTCATAAAAAAAAATTATTAATCCGTCACTTCGAATTTCTTCATAAGTTACAAATAAGCGCACGCAATAACAAAGGCAAAGTGAGGAGCAGAACTTGAGGACATCTCGACACTCAGGGCGCTGCCATGCACGAGCGGTACATGGCAAACATGGCAGCAAGTATGCGACGCATGCGACATGCAGATCTGATAGCGCGTTAATTAGTCGCGTCGTTTTTTTACATAACTGTAAAAGGCGCGGCGATGGCGACATAGTGAGCGCGGTGGGCCTCACACAAAACCGTCAAACCAAACCATCCAACCAACCAACCAAACCATCCAAACCATCCAACCAACCAAACCATCCAAACCATCCAACCAACCAAACCATCCAAACCAACCAAACCATCCAAACCATCCAAACCATCCAACCAACCAAACCATCCAAACCATCCAACCAACCAAACCATCCAAACCATCCAAACCATCCAACCAACCAAACCATCCATCCAACCAAACCATCCATCCAACCAAACCATCAATCCAACCAAACCATCCATCCAACCAAACCATCCATCAAACCAAACCATCCATCCAACCAAACCATCCATCCAACCAAATCATCCATCCAACCAAACCATCCATCCAACCAAACCATCCATCCAACCAAACCATCCATCCAACCAAACCATCCATCCAACCAAACCATCCATCCAACCAAACCATCCATCCAACCAAACCATCCATCCAACCAAACCATCCATCCAACCAAACCATCCATCCAACCAAACCATCCATCCAACCAAACCATCCATCCAAACCAACCATCCATCCAAACCAACCATCCACCCAAACCAACCATCCAACCAAACCAACCATCCAACCAAACCAACCATCCAACCAAACCAACCATCCAACCAAACCAACCATCCAACCAAACCAACCATCCAACCAAACCAACCATCCAACCAAACCAACCATCCAACCAAACCAACCATCCAACCAAACCAACCATCCAACCAAACCAACCATCCAACCAAACCAACCATCCAACCAAACCAACCATCCAACCAAACCAACCATCCAACCAAACCAACCATCCAACCAAACCAACCATCCAACCAAACCATCCAACCAAACCATCCTACCAAACCCCCTAACAAACCATCCTACCAAACCATCCTACCAAACCATCCTACCAAACCATCCAACCAAACCATCCTACCAAAGTATCCTACCAAAGTATCCTACCAAACCATCCTGCCAAACCATCGAACCAAACCATCCAACCAACCAACCAAACCCCCAAACCACCAAACCACACCAAGCCGCCCCACACCCCCGGCCACACCACCGCTGCCCGCTAGCAAGACGTGCACCGAAGGCTATCACAGGATCGGCGCGGTCCGGTTCGTAACGACGGGACGATAACCCTCAAGATCGCAGATGTGGCCGCGATACGCCACAATTAGCCGATGCCGACGCCACAGCGGCTTTACGAGCGACGCCATAGTTGCGTAGAACACGACTACGGCAACGAGTTAGGCCTCGCGTTAACAGTTGCCTCACTAATGCAGAACATCGGCGCTACAAATATCAGAGAAGTGAGGTAACTAGTGAGGGCTACGACAGGCCCGACTGAGTTATTCTCGGAAGACTGCAAAATTCCAGCATACAATTTTTTGTTCAGCGCCAAATGCCGCACCTTCGCGCCTGCCCTGAGCTGTGTTCTCTTCCTGCTCGTCTTGTAATGATGCGGGGACTCGAAATGTTCATAATAGATGCGAGAAATTCAGCATTTTGCTGAAAATTAACGAATGTGTAAAACGCTTTTGATTTACTGAGTAACACTCGAAAAAAAAATATACAGGGGTTGTGTAATTCGGTGCATATAGATTAAATTAGATTAGATTATTAGTTAGCTTAAGCCTCCCTATCCGCAACAAAGGCTAACCGAAGAGATTAGATTAGATTATAAGTTAGTTTAAGCCTACCTAACCGCTGCAAAAATAGAGCGTATCGAAGAGAGGAAGGAGGAAGGCACCATTTAGTATGGAGATAAGAAAATGAGGAATCTATGCAGAAAGGGCATAGAAACAGTAAGATGAGAAAGAAGTTCATGAAATAAGATAAAAGTTGAAGAAGAAAGTCAGAGGTGCTGAAAAACAGGACAGTAGTGAATCGAAAAAAGGTGGTCCTTAACATAACAAAAAACATTGTATTTCAACAAAAAGAAGGCCTACCTAACTCTCAGCTCGGGCCCTCACATTTTTCCCCTGGGAGCGCTAATTCCCATAGATACAATAGTTGTATCCCTTTGAGGGGCTAACCGAAGAGAGGAAGGACGAAGGCACCATTTAGTATGGAGTTAAGGAAACGCGGAATCTATGCAGAAAGGGCACAGAAAACAGAAACAGGAAGCTAAGAAAGAAGTTCACGAAACAAGAAAAAGTTGAAGAAGAAAGTAGTAGGCGCTTAAAAACAGGACAGCAGTGAACTGAAATAGATGGTCCGTAACAAAACAAAAACCTATTCTATTTTAACAAAAAGAAAGCCTACCTAACCTTTAGCTCAGGTCCTTACATAGTCCCCCTGGGAGCTCGGAGCGCTAATTCCCATAGACACAATAGTTGTATCCCCTTAAGGGGAGTTCAGTGCACATATTTTAGCCATATGCAGAAAGGGCAAAATGAAACCATTTCCGTTGTTTTCGAGAAATGATAACCTGAAATAATTTTAGATTCTCGTAGGTATAGGCTAAAGCGCGCGACAACAGCCTGCCCAAGAAGTTAGATATTACTCGTTGGCTGCATTGTAAGCCTATTCGTACGGGAATCTAAAATTATTTCAGGTCATTTCTTGAAAAGGCAGAAAATCGTTTTATTTTTCCTTTTTCTGTATATGGCTAAAATACGTGCATGGAATTACACGACACTCTGTATATTCGTAAGAAATGCAAGATTTTCAACATTTTACTAAATTTACGAATGCGAACAGCACTTTCCGATTTTCCGAGCACAGTTTTTATACACGGATTCATAATTTTGCTGCTACCTAAATGTCAAATTCACAGTAGGAATACGATAAATTTTTGGGAGGTTCGTGAAAATATGCGCGTAAGCCACCGAATTCAGTGCAGTCTAAACTTCAATGGAAAAACCTAACACAAAATTCCCCTATCCTAAACACTTTATCACTCGTTAAAAATTTCAGATAAATCTTTCCTTTATTTTGCGATGCGTGAAAATCTCAAATTTAAAAAAAATGACCACCTTACCGGGCTGCTGGATACTCAATACTCAAAATGAAAAAGCTCAAATTTTAGGCCTTAGGCCAAACAAGAGAACGTAGCGTAGCCAAATCTACAGAATTGCTTTTCGGTATGGCAGTACCTCTATGACGACGCACCGTGTTCGAAAATACTAAGAAATACAAAGCTTTCTTGACCGACACTGTGAAAGACGCTTAACACTTTGTCTGCAGACCGCAACGTGCGCCACCGGTGGCCACGGAGGGCATTTTCAGAATGCTGCTGACCGACTAGTAGCGACAAACTCAATTTTCATAAATACTGAATTCAAATTAAATGAAGGCACGATCCAGTTAATTTTTGCTACTTTCAAAATAATTAACTACAGTTGACTTTTAATTTGAGTTGACTATTGAACATCAGTTTAACCAATTGCGGTCAAAGTGTTAAAGGTGCGTCGTGACAGGGAGGCCTCAGAGACTATTGATTAGTTCAGCCAAGTTAGTTCAGCCGTAACCAAAACACAGGAGTTCCATAGAGAGAAAGAAGGAAGTAACCCTTTAACGGAGAGTTAAACGAACTCAGAATCTATGCACAAGGTGTGTTCCCGTACAAGATACCAGCTTATAGAAACAGTAAGTTAGGAATAAAGTTTATTTCAAACAAGATAAATGTTTAAGGAGAAAGTAGTAGGTGTTGTAAAATAGGACACCAGTGAATCGAAAAAAAAGATGGTCCGTAAGAAAAGAAAAAAACTATTCTATTTTTTTAAACGGAAGGCAAATATAGCCCTCAGCTCGGGACCTTCTATTTTTCCCCCTAATTCACACAGATACAGTGGTTGTCTCCTCCTGAGGATTCCTTCCTGTCACACCAGGTGTGAAGACTCGCATCATTCGAGTCTCACACTCTTCACGTTCACCACAACACAAATGCCTCAACATTTTCACCAGTCTCCACACGCGTAACAGAGACCAAGCACCACCTGCTAAGTGAACATTATTATTATTATTATTATATAAGAAAGTTTTAGCCTCCCTTAACCACGACAAAGATGTTCTAAGAGAGGAAAGAGGAAGGCACCATTTAGTATGGAGTTGAGGGAACGTGGAATCTATGCACAAGGTGTACAGAAACAGTAAGCTAGGAATGAAGTTCATGAAACAAGAAAAAAAGTTGAAGAAGAAAGTAGTAGGTGCTGAAAAACAGGACAGCAGTGAACCGAAAAAAATGGTCCGTAACAAAACAAAAACTTATTTTATTACAACAAAAAGGAAGCCTACCTAACCTTTAGCTCGGGCCCTCACATGGTTCCCCTGGGAGCGCTAATTCCCATAGATACAATAGTTGTATCCCCCTGAGGGGTGCTAAGTGAACATTCTCTTGCTCTCGCACCAATATATAATATTTACTTGACACGTTGACGGCGATGGGTTAAACAGAAGTTCAATATTCAACTCAAATTTAAAGTTAACAGTGATTAGCAAACTTATAAATGCCAAACATTAACTGGGTCCAAAAAATACCAGTCATTTAAAAAAGATCGTCAGAATTTTTCAAACGATCCATCGATGGGTCGTTTCGCAGCAGAAAAAATGCAAGAACGATGGGATCGCAAGCAACTTGTTAGATAAAGATCACCCACCGTGCAGTATACATGTCTCTCTTACAGCACATGTACTGTACATTTCTGCAGTGTTTGTGTGTGCAAACTACTGGTGCCTTGTCCACACACGCGTTCTTTACTGGGATCTTCACTGCCCGATTTCTCGCCCCACTCTGCCTCACACATCGTATGTTCGTTAACACCTCTTCTTCCTCATACCCTACCCACCTCCCCCCCCCCCAAAAAATCCTCCCAACCTCAACTCCAAATCCTCCCCTTCAACTCCAAATCCTCCCCCCTCAACTCCAAATCCTCCCCACCTCAACTCCAAATCCTCCCCACCTCAACTCCAAATCCTCCCCACCCCACCTCAACTCCAAATCCTCCCCACCCCACCTCAACTCCAAATCCTCCCCACCCCACCTCAACTCCAAATCCTCCCCACCCCACCTCAACTCCAAATCCTCCCCACCTCAACTCAAATCCTCACCACCTCAACTCAAATCCTCACCACCTCAACTCCAAATCCTCCCCCCCTCAACTCCAAATCCTCCCCACCTCAACTCCAAATCCTCCCCACCTCACCCCCAAATCCTCCCCACCTCACTCCCAAATCCTCCCCACCTCACCCCCCCCCCCCATTACGGGACTAAGTATCCAGACTTCGCTGAAGCGGAAGACGCTCGGGCACTGCCAGACTGATAATGACGGTAGCTTGACAGCTGTACTGACGGCATCACTGACGGCACCGAATAAGATGGTCCTTTAACAAAACAAAAACATTTTGTTTCAAGAAAAAATAAGCCTACCTAAATCTCAGTTTAGAAAGTTTTCCTAACAGAGGAAGGAAGAAAGCATCTGAGAGTATGGAGTTAAGATAACGGGAAATTTATGCAGAAGGTGTGTCCTTGCACAAGTTCCTAGTGAATAAATAGAACAAGATAAGAAATAGGTTAATGCAAGCAGGCATACGTTGAAGAAGGAAGTAATGGGTTCTGCATAACAAAATAGGAGTGAACTGAAAAAACTGGTCAGCGACAAAAATAACAAAAACGCTAGTTCATTGAAACCAAAAAGCCTAACTTGACCAGCAGCGTGAGACTTAAGATGTTCCTCCTGGGAGCGCTAATTCCCTTGGACATTTTCGACTCTTGTATAACATCCAAGAGGAACGCGTAGGGTAAACGTAGGGAATTGTAACATTGATGTGCCCTCAATCTTCCCCCTTTCTACAGCTGCTGCTGCTGCTGCTGCCGCCTGTACAGCTGCCGCCGCTGCTTGTACAGCTGTCGCCGCTGCCTGTACAGCTGCCGCCGCTGCCTGTACAGCTGCCGCCGCTGCCTGTACAGCTGCCGCCGCTGCCTGTACAACTGCCACCGCTGCTTGTACAGCTGCCGCCGCTGCTTGTACAGCTGCCGCCGCTGCCTGTACAGCTGCCGCCGCTGCCTGTACAACTGCCACCGCTGCTTGTACAGCTGCCGCCGCTGCTTGTACAGCTGCCACCGCTGCCTGTACAACTGCCACCGCTGCTTGTACAGCTGCCGCCGCTGCCTGTACAGCTGCCGCCGCTGCCTGTACAGCTTCCGCCGCTGCCTGTACAGCTGTCGCCGCTGCCTGTACAGCTGTCGCCGCTGCCTGTACAGCTGCCGCCGCTGCTTGTACAGCTGCCGCCGCTGCCTGTACAGCTGCCGCCGCTGCCTGTACAGCTGCCGCCGCTGCTTGTACAGCTGCCGCCGCTACCTGTACAGCTGCCGCCGCTGCCTGTACAACTGCCACCGCTGCTTGTACAGCTGCCGCCGCTGCTTGTACAGCTGCCGCCGCTACCTGTACAGCTGCCGCCGCTGCCTGTACAGCTGCCGCCGCTGCCTGTACAGCTGCCGCCGCTGCCTGTACAGCTGCCGCCGCTGCCTGTACAGCTTCCGCCGCTGCCTGTACAGCTGTCGCCGCTGCCTGTACAGCTGTCGCCGCTGCTTGTACAGCTGCCGCCGCTGCCTGTACAGCTGTCGCCGCTGCCTGTACAGCTGTCGCCGCTGCCTGTACAGCTGTCGCTGATGCTTGTACAGCTGTCGCTGATGCTTGTACAGCTGTCGCCGCTGCTTGAACAGCTGCCGTCGCTGCTTGTACAGCTGCCGCCGCTGCTTGTACAGCTGCCGCCGCTGCTTGTACAGCTGTCGCCGCTGCCTGTACAGCTGCCGCCGCTGCCTGTACAGCTGTCGCTGATGCTTGTACAGCTGCGGTCGCCTGTACAGCTGCGGACACCTGTACAGCTGCGGCCGCCTGTACAGCTGCGGCCGCCTGTACAGCTGCCACTGCTACAGCTGCTGCTTGCCCTTCTCTGACACAGAGCGATCGCGGGGCAGCATGCAGATCCAGCATCCAGGTCTCTTAAGCTGAAGATCATCCATCACCTCGCCAGCCATTACTGGCCTGCTTTGATCTGCTGATCCTCCACAAGATCTGTGATCTTTTCAGCGCTGCTACGCCGCCTGACGGATTGTGCTCTTCTGCGTGCGTCTCAGCGCTGCGTTACGTGTCTAGCCCAGTGCAGGTGCTGATTTGGCGGGTTGAATTGGAACATGTGCTGGAAAATTTTAAATTTTATTGGATGCTTAAGACATAAATTTTAATGCGTGGTGAAATTAGATCGAGTGGAGATGCTGGTTTTGCGCTCTAAATTTGAAGATATGCTTGAAAACTTTGAACTTTTAGTGGGGGCTCAATCGAGAAATTTCAAACATGTGTAGCAAGGTCGGAGTTCTTACGGGGGATGCAAATTTGTCTTAGAATCTGAAATGAGCGGTGAGTCAGTCAATCGTGATCAATGAATTAAGCTTCAATACACTGATCCCTTCATGGGAACACCATCATAATGATGTTTACGCATCACGACTACGTATTATAAAAGCCTGAATGTACATACTCAACTCGTTCACACAGAAAGGACCGACATACACGCGGTATTTATTTAAAGATCGTTAATCCATCGATACTCACGTTTTACACTGTTATAGTTTTACTATAACTGCCCTACGCCGTGTTCAAGTAAACGCTAAAGAGAGGAGTTGTCTGGCCTAACAACCATCATCTCGAAAAGATCCGACATCGGAAAATATATTCTCATCAATAAGCGCAGCATTGCCGAACTCTACGATTCAAGCCCAGGCATCACCAACCGCTAAGCATCATTTGAAAGCAACCATCGCCCCTCATACCCTCTACGAACGCCACCATCGTACCTTCACTCAGCAAACGCCACGTCTACAGGCATTGCTGCCAAATACTTCCATTTCTCTTCGTATATTTCAACTCCTTCCTTAGACACTTAGGATCTTATTCATTCTGCATAAATTACTTATTTATCAACTATAAAGTCTAATCCATTATAATTATCTCGCAGCATTTGCTATTTCCTATGATATATGTAACGTAAAGCTTCGTCATAGAGAACAGGTTAGTTCGCACCCATGACGGAGACACGGAAGCTGCGCCTTACGGGTGAGGACCAGGGCTGCCAATGCTTGGGTTTTACCCCAAGATCTTGGGTTTTTACGATGTACCTTGGGTTCTTGGGTTTTGTTTTCGAATAAGTTGATAATCTTGGGTTTTGAGCCTCATACTTCAATCATGGTACACATAAATTTCTCAAAGTCAAATTATTACGTACAAATGCCTTCTTTTTTTTGCGCTTAAAGGTTTCGTTATGTGATAGAAATGCGTTGCATGCCTGTCACAACCTGTAAGAGCGCTTATCGTCTGAACTCGTAGCATAACAGTGACCCTTCACAAATCACAATTTGCTGAGCGCGCGCCACTGTGTAAAAAAAACTGATTAGAGTGTGTGTGTGGCGTGTGCCAGTCGCGTTATTGCATTTGCAATGGGATTTTCGTCGGTGGTTTTATTTGAAAATCTGCATTTATCGATTAAACTCAAATTTGAAGGGATTATCTTTTAATGAACTCTGTTCATTCAAATTAAAAAAGTGACTGAAGAAATTATGCCAGCAAAGAAGAGCAAATGGAATGCTCTGTGCTTCAAGGAAGAATGGTCCAGTGAAACGGAATAAAAAAAAGTGGTTTGAGCATGACTGCAACGACGAAGACTCAGTTACCTACTGCAAGGCATGCAAAGTGACACTAAAAACTAAAAGTGAGTCTCGTTGAAGTATAAAGTTTCTTTTAGTCATGAAAAAATTTGCAGTTGCTAGAGGAAGCACTAGTATCACTCAATATCTTAAAAAAGAGAAATCTGAAAGCCAACAAATAGTGAGGAGTGAGATAAGGCTGCAGTCTATTTCGTAGCACATAATCTACCCTATGCCAAGATTGAGGTCTGTGAGCTTGTATTTCCTGATAGTAAAATAGCCGAAAATCTGTCGATGAAGCGAACGAAACTTACCTAGGTAATTCTAGATGGTACAGCTTTTGATAAAATAAATTTAATCTCGCACACATAAAATAATGAAAAATGAAACACAGTTTATTTCCAATAAAGATGGTACAAAAGTACCATCATTGATGTTTTAAATATCTTGAAGTTAATACACTTAGATGATACACACACATGAGTACTGTAATACCCATGTCACTAGTCGAAATAAGTGATTGAGGGCAATGTACTCTTAATGTTACTTAATCTACATTTGATGATACATGTAACTATAATTATACGTGAGTATATGTATTTTTGTACCATACAAGGTGTTTTTGTGCGAACATATTTCAACTTATTGAAGAAAACTCAAAATAAATCGATTTTCACGAATGATAATTTGCCAAAAACTCCTTACTTTTCGCGTTCAAATGACTCAAAGAAACTTTAAAACTTAAAGTAGGATACTACATGGGCGCCAATGTTATCTCTACTCTCTATAAAATTCCGACCCCATTATAGCAGTTTTTGTTATTTTTGCAATAAATCCAGCAAGCATTGTACAGTTGAGAAAAAACTCTGCAATTTAATTTTCGGTTGAAAATTAACGCCAAGCCATCCACAGTAGTTATTTCATTAAATTTATGAAGGCCTCATTTTAATAATTTGTTAGGAACTTTTCGTCAGAGGTATTGTAGGATATTAATAACAAGCCATAAATTAATGCTCAACTTTTATTCAAAAAACTATTCTTATTACAGGTGTTGAAATTAAATGGCCTACATTAACTTCGACGCACTGAACTCGTGCGTTCCATAACGTAAAAACATTATTTAAAGCTTAAGAGCTTGAAACTACGGGTATTTTTTCTGACAGTAATATGCTTGTAGTTTTATTACTAAAATAGCAAAAATCTGCTTTAGTTGGGAATTTTTTGGCATTTTATCCTTCGTAATAACCATTTTTTTATGTTTTCCCACCTATGATTGCAACTTGTCCGCACAGAAAGAAAAAAACTCTTTAAATATCATGTATTTTTTTGTATTTCAGTAATCTTGGGTTTTAATTTTAGATCTTGGGTTTTTTAGACCCATGATCTTGGGTTTTTGTAAAAGTCTCATTGGCAGCCCTGGTGAGGACAAGCGGCATTACAGAGGGTGCTGTCACGAGAGTAAGACGTGTGATTCCCACGCTTGCCCTTGCGGGCAAAGCGTGGGGAGGCTGTTTGCACAAGTTGTGTTTGGCTTATCAACCACCATTCTGAAGTAACCCAGCTAAGTATCTTACCAACATGTAATCCATATCCCCATCCATGTCAATATTTAGCTTCACGTATAGGTTATTGGGTTGTTTCACTTGATGTACTAAACGACCTTTGTTTCTCTAATTAATCCAGCGTCGAGGCTTCACCTCATATAAGATGTGCGTGTCAGAATTATCAATGTATTAATAATCTATGTTCATCTACTGATCCAGTAACAAGGCTTCACCTTGATGTGAGATCATTATAAAGTCATTAGGCGAACACCTGTAAATGCGTCATTATGATTATATCTGATGGATTGGAGTTAACGTAATTACCGAGATTTTATAGCATTGTCATTTATAGATTCCTTAAATATGCTATACATCGTGTGTCATCTTACTATCTGATTGATTGTGTCATCCATTACTAATTGAAAGACGTCATAATTTTATTATTAAATTACGTTGTAATATTCTCATCATTTACCTTAATAATTGATTTGCTACCAATATTCTCATTTATTTTAAAAGAAGACATTGAAAAGTCTCAGTCGTTTTTTGATCTTTATTAACTAAAATAAAAGAATGGTGACCTACAGTCACGAACTTCATCGGAAGAAATGAAAGCAACAGGAAAATGACGATGATAAATACAAGAAAAGAACTGCCTCATGGAAATTGGATGGCAACGATGTGATCTAAAATAGGGAACCACTACAACACTTCAACTGTAAAAGTGAAACGCCAAACGGAAACTGGGGGGCGAAACACTTTTGCGGGGACCCTAAACCCTCCCCCCCTTCCTTCTACCATCTCCATACCCCCCCCCCCCCTCATACGGGGGAAGCAGACGGTCCCCAGATGATCTCAGACCGTGAGCCCTGCACGCCGCGCTGTAACGACCTGCAAATTTACCGAGCGCGTTCAGCTGCAGCGGGACTCCGTCTCCTCCCCCGTCCCCGCCTGTCCTGTCCCAGCACCCGTCACATCTGAAGGGCAGGCCTCTGGGTACTGGCTGGGGCTGTAGAGAATAAGTCCCATTCCGCAGCCCGCATGTTGCTCGGACATTCCACTAAATAACAACACAGTACCTGTTGCTTGCTTGATCTACTAAAAAATTGGAATTAATTAATAATAATTCATCAATATTATAAAAGGAGACCCGTCGTCCGTCCGTTCGTGTGTGTGTCACACCCACCAGCCTGCAGTGTGAGATGAGCGTATCTGTGATACAAGCTTCATCAACTCCACAATTTTGGGTGCCTTAAAGCGGCCCATGGACGATCAATTTAATTGTCGATATCATTGACTCAATATATTGATGAAATTTTTTTTTGCCCACTAAGTCTATTAATTGACGGTCGTCATTCAAGCCCACAGACGATCAATTGTCAATTATATTGACAATAAAATTGATCGTCTATGGGCCGCTTAACCCAGCAGATTGGGAGCCGGAATGAATAGCACGTGTATTGGTAGGTTAGATTAGGTTGAATAGAATATCAGCAGTTGAAACTTGGGAAAGTATTGGAAAGTCATAGAAAATCATGGGAAAGCCATGTTGAAGCTTAGTTGGTCCTATATCCAATCCTATCATTTTATTGACGGGCTGTGTGCACTCGTTTAAATAATAATACGCAGTTGTTGCTTGCTTGGTTGGTGCGTGTGTCTGTGACGCTCATAAGGATGCTCAATGACCGTATCTGTGATACGAGTTTCACCAGTGAACAAGTACAAGAATATTTTATTCGCGGGTACTATTGGGATGAATATATTTGTTTGTCATCCACATCTGGAAGTAAATTATTAGCAAAATATCCAAACTCGTCATTTTTGATGGGTCATGTACACTAGTTTTATAATAAATGTAATATTCGTACACAGCGCGCCTGCTTCGCTGTGTGTGTCGGTGTTGGTTCATACAGAGGCAGTTGTGTGGCCGTTGGTGCATGAAGCGAAAAATGCCTG
The DNA here is from genome assembly GCA_030386875.1 of Morinoia aosen. Taxonomy (NCBI): domain Eukaryota; kingdom Metazoa; phylum Arthropoda; class Malacostraca; order Amphipoda; family Talitridae; genus Morinoia; species Morinoia aosen. The sequence continues at coordinate 18,092,071 of CM059559.1, forward strand.
ACTTAGTGATGCAAGATGCACAACTTATGGGATGCATCTCCCGCACGACGATGCAAGATGATGCACAACGCATGTTAAGATGCACAACGCATGTTAAGATGCACAACGCATAATGAGATGCATTTGATGCATGTCGATGCAAGATGATGCATAACTCACATCAGGGTGCAAAAAGTACAACCAATATAGCCTGCGATGAAAACAAAGGCCAGGGTCTCTCTCGGCTTTACGTCGCTGCGCTCCGGTTCCCTTTGGGGAAGAGGAAAGGGAAGCCGGCTTCCCACACACCACGATACACACGTCACTACACACACGTCACTACACACACGCCACTACACACACGCCACTACAGTATACACGCGGATACTGCTTTCGTGGCCGGTGTTTGAAGTTACTGTGCAGTGATGTGCAGTGTAATACTGTCTATCAGGAGCGAAGATAAACAAGCGTCAATCTTCCATGTGGTGCACTTCAGGGAGCAGGGAATAAGAGTTTGAAGCTTAAAGAAAATCACAGTAAATGATGTTGACGCACCACATACTGAAGTAATGGATTTCTTGTTGGAATGGATTAGAAGACGGCACATGATTTGCTCATATGAAGAAAAACTTAACAAACCACACGCTTGCCATTTTAAGCACCGTAAGCTAAAGTACACAATTAGATTAGATTATTGGTTAGTTTAAGCCTCCCTATCCTCAACAAATGAGATCCAAAGAGTGGAAGGAAGAAGGCACCATTTAGTATGGAGTTAAGGGAACGTGGAATCTAGGCAGAAAAGGCACAGAAACAGCAAGATGAGAAAGAAGTTCATGAAAAAAAGATCAAAGTTGAAGGAGAAAGTAGTAGGTGCTGAAAAAACAGGACAGCAGTGAACCGAAAACAGATGGTTCGTAACAAAACAAAAACCTATGTTATTTTAACAGAAAGTAAGCCTACCTAACCTATAGCTCGGGCCCTCACATTGTCCCCCTGGGAGCGCTAATTCCCATAGATACAATGATTGTATCCCCCTGAGGGGAAGCACACAATTAAATTCTCTGCTTAGTTAGCCATGACTTCCGGCAAGCCTAAGCCTAAACACACACTTAAATACCTTGCTTAGTTAGCAAAACATACCGGAAAGTCTACACACCGTAAGTCTAAACAAACAAATACTCTGTTTAGTTAGCCAAACACAACGGCAAATCAAAGTCTAAGCACACACTTAAAATCTCTGCTTAATTAGCCATGACTTCCAGCAAGTCTAAGTCTAAACACACACTTCAAATCTCTGCTTAGTTAGCCGTACACGCCGGCAAGTCTAAGCCCCGGAAGCCTAAGCACACAATTGCGCACTCAGAAGAGCAGCTTAGTAAGTTAGAAGACCGTAACTGCTAAGCGGAGTGCAGGCATCTGAGAAGAACATCTCTCAATGATCTCCGTCGCTGCGATAGCTTCTGTTTGCCTGCTTAGTTCAGACCGCAAATTTCCTGGCCGAATTTAGGGATTTTTTGTGCAGAATTTGGGGATTTTCTTGCGGGCTAAAATTGCATTCGATGGAGCTCAGCACATCTGAGGTAGAGCGGAAAATTGGGCTGATAAAAACCCGCAGACCGAACCTTCGGCGGGAGGATGACGGGGGATGCTGGAAAGGAGAGGGGGATGCTGGAAAGGAGAGGGGGATGCTGGAAAGGAGAGGGGGATGCTGGAAAGGAGAGGGGGATGCTGGAAAGGAGAGGGGGATGCTGGAAAGGAGAGGGGGATGCTGGAAAGGAGAGGGGAGATGCTGGAAAGGAGAGGGGGGATGAAAGGGATGTTGGAAGGGAGAGGAGAGATGGGGGGATGTTGGAAGGGAGAGGAGAGATGGGAGGGTGTTGGAAGGGAGAGGAGAGATGGGGGGATGTTGAAAGGGAGAGGAGAGATGGGGGGATGCTGGAAAGGAGAGGAGAGATGGGGGGGATGTTGGAAGGGAGAAGAGAGGAGAGATTGGGGATGTTGTAAGGGAGAGGAGAGGAGAGATGGGGGATGTTGGAAGGGAGAGGAGAGGAGAGATGGGGGATGTTGGAAGGGAGAGGAGAGATGGGGGGGATGTTGGAAGGGAGAAGAGAGGAGAGATTGGGGATGTTGTAAGGGAGAGGAGAGATGGGGGATGTTGGAAGGGAGAAGAGAGGAGAGATTGGGGATGTTGTAAGGGAGAGGAGAGGAGAGATGGGGGATGTTGGAAGGGAGAGGAGAGGAGAGATGGGGGATGTTGGAAGGAAGAGGAGAGATGGGGGGGATGTTGGAAGGGAGAGGAGAGATGGGGGATGTTGGAAGGGAGAGGAGAGGAGAGATGGGGGATGTAGGAAGGGAGAGGAGAGGAGAGATGGGGGATGTTGGAAGGGAGAGGAGAGGAGAGATGGGGGATGTTGGAAGGGATAGGAGAGATGGGGGGGATGTTGGAAGGGAGAGGAGAGATGGGGGATGCTGGAAGGGAGAGGAGAGATGGGGGGATGTTGGAAGGGAGAGGAGAGATGGGGGGGATGTTGGAAGGGAGAAGAGAGGAGAGATTGGGGATGTTGTAAGGGAGAGGAGAGGAGAGATGGGGGATGTTGGAAGGGAGAGGAGAGGAGAGATGGGGGATGTTGGAAGGGAGAGGAGAGGAGAGATGGGGGATGTTGGAAGGGAGAGGAGAGGAGAGATGGGGGATGTTGGAAGGGAGAGGAGAGGAGAGATGGGGGATGTTGGAAGGGATAGGAGAGAAGGGGGGGATGTTGGAAGGGAGAGGAGAGATGGGGGATGTTGGAAGGGAGAGGAGAGATGGGGGGGATGTTAGAAGGGAGAGGAGAGATTGGGGATGCTGGAAGGTAGAGGAGAGATGGGGGGATGTTGGAAGGGAGAGGAGAGATGGGGGATGTTGGAAGGGAGAGGAGAGATGGGGGGATGTTGGAAGGGAGAGGAGAGATGGGGGACGTTGGAAGGGAGAGGAGAGATGGGGGGATGTTGGAAGGGAGAGGAGAGATGGGGGGATGTTGGAAGGGAGAGGAGAGATGGGGGACGCTAGAAAGAAGAGGGGAGAGGGGGATACTGGAAAGGAGAGGGGAGAAGGGGGGATGCTGGAAATGAGAGAGGAATGAGAGGGTGTAGGGTAGGAAGAAGAATTTGAGGGGATACAGTGAATAGAGAAAAGAATGAAGGTATGCAGGGAAGAGGAACAGGAATGAAAAAATGAGGGAAAACGGGGGAATGTCAGGAATATGAAAGAAAAATGGCAAGGTGTGGGAAAGGATGTTCTATTACAATCAAGCCTGATACACATCATCTTGTACATTTTTTTTTAAATGCCCTATAACTAACACCTCGACGCCATGACGTTTACCCTCGCTCAAGCCGGTAAGAAGGAGGGGACTGAGGGAAACACGTTGCAGCGCTGAAGAGCATGAAAATTTGGATGCGTGTGGAGCACAAAAAGACCTGGAGATGAACTCGATATTTGAGCTATTGTAAGCACGGCATTTTATACCAACTCAAACTTCTACGAAGAAAATTTAGTCTCAATTACTCGTAACAAGAATTAAACTTTATAATAATAAAATGAGGAAATGGGAACAATTTTATCGATTATTCGATGTTTTATGGCTCGAAAAACGGCTGTAATACATGAGGCGTGATGCGGTAACTTCAGACACTTCAACGATATAACTTTATCACACGGAAAATAAAACTCTGCTGGTCCTTTTCCCGCATAGAATCGACTTTAAAGTTCATATTAGACAATTCCCCATAAAGAGGAGTTATATTTAGTTGTAAAAATTAAAATAGCGTTGTTAAAAACTTTGCTAAGGTAAATAGGGGGCCCATTACAACGACAAATGCATGACAGCACTGACGAAGTATGAAAACGTAGAAATTAAAACCGGACGAAAAATTCAAGTTGACATCAATGAGTAGAGTACGTTGGGCTTGTGCGTGATATGAGAACGCGTCCCGTACGTGTACTGGGTGCTGCTGCAGCGTGCGGTCTGCCGCCCTGTGTCGCCTGCCCGGGTGCACGTGGAGATGTACAAATTAACCATTTATCGCTAAATTAAATGTATGAAAATAATTAATATCCATTAGTAACCTAACCTAGCCTCACGCTATAATACTAGCTAGAGGTAGATCTCATGCTACACTGTGGTAGACCTTACGCTGTAGCAGCACCGCGTAATTCATGATTCATGTAGGCAAGCTCTTACACAAAGCGTGAGAACTCAAATTCCTCAATAAATACGCTAACGTTCCCTTGAATGAACATAACAAAATTTCCCTCACTACCCCCTCCACCCCCTCCCCCACACACACAAACAACTTCTTTAATAAAAACAACTTCTTCAACAAAAACAATTTCTTTCGCACAAACAACTTCTTTACCAAAAACAACTTCTTTAGCAAAAACAACTTCTTTCGCACAAACAACTTCTTTACCAAAAACAACTTCTTTAGCAAAAATAACTTCTTTAGCAAAAACAACGTCTGTAGGAAAAACAAACTTCTTCAGCAAAAACAACTTCTTCAGCAAAAACAACTTCTTCAGCAAAAACAACTTCTTTAACACAAACAACTTCTTTAACACAAACAACTTCTTTAACACAAACAACTTTAAGAAAAACAAATTCTTTAATAAAAACAACATCTTTAACAAAAACAACTTATTTAACAAAAACAACTTTAAGAAAAACAAATTCTTTAATAAAAACAACATCTTTAACAAAAACAACTTATTTAACAAAAACAACTTTAACAAAAACAACTTATTTAAGAAAAACAACTTCTTTAATATAAACAACTTCTTTAACAAAAGCAACTTCTTTCACAAAAACAACTTCTTTAACAAAAACAACTTCTTTAACAACAACTTCTTTAATTTTCCATAGCTCTTATTTTCATTGCAATCGTCGGTGCAGGACGGAACATGAACTGTAGCCAGCTGGTGCAGAAGCTCAGCACTTCTCAACACGTTGACTACCTATCGGGCCATACGTGTACCCCCTTATTAAATTGCTCATTCACGTACCGGTTTAAATGAATGACATTTCATCCGTTTCGCAACCTTTTTTATCAATAACTTATCAGACCAGGTGAAATGGAATCATGCTATTGTATTTTTCATATTTTTGAGCGTGATAAAATCTCATTCGAGAAGTTAAGTCTATTTTGCTACTTACAACCTTACAAAACCAACCGTTACCAACCGCACGCACGCAGTCAACGTGTTGAAATTAAGCCGTCGCCACAGACGAGAGAACTGCTGGGCCTCACGCTAAACTCGGCGTAATCTGCACCTCAGGATCGAAGGTGCTGGAAGATCTTTTGTTTTATATAAAAATGTATCTCTGATAAATTAGCATCATTTTTGAATAATTTCTATGATGATATCCTTCCGTCTGCAATCAGATGTTATGATTTAAGGGAAACAAATTTGTGTTATGCATGGATTGAACGTTGTCTTGAAAGCATCGACGTCAGCGCCAAACACTTACAGTTTAGACATCAGTGACTGTCTCTCCGATGTTACATTTAGTGGAGGCATTTCTTCAGTTCCGTTCTAAGAAACAGCGTATTTTGCATCCAGCAACTGCGCATATCACACATATTATTCTTTATATCTAAGTGAACGACGTCATTCACTTCAAGAAAAACGCATCATCAGAGGCACAGTAGCACCTGAACTACAGCGTTTAAAATTAGAAAAAAATAATCAGCATTCCAGCAGTACGTGTTATCACGTACATGTACTTCTACTGTACTTCTAACACGTACTTTTACAATGTACAACGATATTATCAAAAACATACGTGAAAAATAAGACCAAAATAATAAAAATTTAGATGTTTTTTTGGCATGGAACAGAAGTGCCTGTGGTTGCGAACATCGGAGCAAATTTTATCTTGAAAACGAAAGGTGACGGCGGCCAAAGCATTTGCTGCGGCCTATAATTTCCTGCAATACGCAAACACACCAGGATGGTCTTTTTGAGTTTTTTGCGCAACAAACTCGTCTAGCAGAATAAGTAACAATAAGGAAAGCGTGTCGGGCAGGGCTGGCGCAAGTGAGAGGAGACGTCGAGGGACAACGCACAGCAAGCACTGGCAGCCAACAGAGTTTTCAAGTTATTTCCCTCATTGTAAGACGGGAATAGTTCGGGGTTTGTGAAGCACTAGTACTCGGGTTCTTAGTGCCAGATGTTAGATGGGCTGGTGTGAAAATGGCGAGATGAGGTATACACATTTATTTTAAATTATGAGTTTTTACCTTGGTCTATTGCTGGGGCAAAACAAAGTCACTAGAATATTTCTGATACTGCAAAATTCTCATTTTTCAAGAGTTTTCTCGTACACACATGACTGCTAGATTCAAGTCCAAATATTCTTTAGTAGCTCAAATGAATTAGATGTTTGGGTGCTGTAACCCAGTGGGGACTTTGAAGAGATGGAACATCACCCTTATAAAATGTCCCACACTATGAAGGTTCACAAAGAATATCATCCACCGCTACAAATCTTGTAAGTGCACAGTTATTTCCTTCTGAAAACATTGAGAAACAAAAATTTGCTAGTCACAAATGTTGCCGGAGTCGCAACTCGTGAGATCGACGTCACAAAATCCCGACACTAGATTAAATGGCCAGTATGAGCCACCCAAATCTACATTGACGTCAACAATGCCAGGAGTGATGCATTACTATGATTATTTACTACGACATGTTTGCACATACATAGGTAACATGCAACACAAAATAGAAGCAGTAAATATCAATGATACAAAGCGATAACAAAACACAGGAGTACTTACCACACAGTCCCAGTGAGAGCAGCAGCGCCACAGCCAAAGCCGACCGTGACGTGAATGTTTTTCTTGGGGCTATTGCGGCTCCTTTTGCTGCTACTCCAGCCATTTCTGCTGTTACCCTCGCAGTTTTGGCTGTTATTCGCACAGTATTTGCTGTTACTCGCACAGTTCGAGTTTTTAATCCCGTAGTTTTAAGCGTTAATCCCGTAGTTTTGCCTTTTAATTCCACAGTTTTGGCTGTTACTAGCACAGTTTTTGCTTTCAATCCCGCAGTTTTTGCTGTTACTCGAGAATTTTTTGTTGTTACTTTCGCTGTTTTTGCCGATACTCCTGCTGTTTTTACGGCAGGTTTTCTTGTGTCTCTGAGCAGCCGTTCCGCCGAGACTCTTCTTCTTCTTCGCGCCCTCCTAACAACGGCGGGGCAGCGGGGAGCAGGGGGTGCCTGCTGGGGTGCCTGCTGGGGTGCCTGCTGGGGTGCCTGCTGGGGTGCCTGCTGGGGTGCTTGCTGGGGTGCTTGCTGGGGTGCGAGCTTCGTGTCTTCCATCCCTGCCAGGTTGGACTCGAATGAAAGCTTAGATCGAACTTCTACTTCACACAACTCGAGTGCCAGCTTGGATCGAGGGTATCAAACTTCTACTGTACGCAAACTAGTTATTTCCTAAGACAGTTGATTATTTGCTCTGTAAAAGAAGAAAAAAATTGTTAACACGTTTTGGCAAGAAGATAAGATCATGTAGCTGGGAGGTAAATTGAGGTACCGAAGCTCAAAATTTAAAAAATAGTGAACATTTTAAAAGGTTCACGTGCGAATGAGCATCTGAAAAGAATTGAACATTTTATCTAAGGAAAGTCGAGGAAAAATGGGTATGATTGTCTAGGAGTTTTTCAAACAAGTTTAAACAAAAGATTAGTATTGTTATACGACTAATATATGGGATCGGATCACCTGCGAATATTATAACTCTTTTCTTGGATTGACTCGTGGTGGTAAAACGTAACCTTAAGATGAATGTTAAGGCGGAACACAAGAAATATTCTGCTCTCTAACCAATTCCATTAAAACAAAGAGCTTTTAAGCAATACTACGCTTGTCATAAGTTATTAGTAAAACCTTTCAAACGAACGTGTTTCGAGAATACTATTCTTGTCATTAAGTAGTCGGTAGAACGTGTCAAACGTAGTTCGATCAATACTATGCTCGTCATCATTAGTCAGTAGAACGTGGCAAACCAACGTGTTTCGAGCGATATTATGCTCGTCATAAGTTACCAGTAAAACGTGTTCAATAGATTAGTCAAAATTCATGGCACAATGTCGATGAATCTCACGTTCAGTGTCACGGCGATCAATTTTGGGTTTTTGGTTAGCATGGTTCCGTGCAGGCACCAAACGAAGAGAGCGAGCTCTTCGGAGACGTGGAAAAAATTATAAAACACGAGAGGTTTTACTCCAATCGACTTATTTTTTTCTAGATCAGCAAAAAAACGGAAAAAGAAGGAACAGGGCCTACTAAAATCTTGAACTAAACCTCTCAGACACTCAGATTGACGTATTGTTTTTTCGGCATAGAAATTAATTTTGAACTTGACGTATTTTGATGATGATAAAGTGACACCATGAGGGTAGGTCAGAGGAGAACAGCCTCGTTTAACGCAAGGCTGATGCAAATATTCTGGTGAGCGCTGCTTGTGTCCACTTGAAAGATTCTCAAGCAACTTCCTCTTGAATGATTCTCTAACCCAACTCATTTTGAAAAAAACACTTTGTCCGCTCCACAAAATAGGAAAACGAACAAAAAACTCCAATAATCGAGCAGAAGCACAGTTGCTAAAGAACGAATTGTACGTTAAATGCTAATGTTTTTGTTTAGATGCCAGGACTGCTCTACTTATATCAGCATCTTCAAATTCAAAATTGAGCAAAATAACTTTTTCAAACATGAAAATTTTGAAGGGAAATAAACATAGTAAATTTTGGTTTTTCACTTGCAAGTAGTACCAACTCGCTCGTAATCTGCTGTTGGCAAGAGATTAAAATACAAAGAAGTTAAGGGGACTTTCACACTTTCGAGATAAAAAAACTTTTTTTGTTTGAATACGTGCGCAAAGGCTTCGTAGTGCTTTATTTTAAATTTCATGCATATAAACTTAATGGTTTGCGAGGTATTGATTGTCGATGTTGCGTAGTAACAGTGTTTGCTTATGAGATCTTAGACGTAAGTAATAAATTGTGAATTTCAATTCAGTATATATTCGACATTTATTGACGTAGGGACTTGGTTCAAAGCGCACTCTATTGGTAATTGCCTGGTCTATCAAATTCTGAATCAAAATTTCTTACTTATGTCTTTGAAAAACGAAAGTATATGATATAGGTTGATATTTTCATTCATTTGTTTCCCAGCCATATACAAATTTCCATATTTATAGGGATTAAACCTCTCATGTTTATCGACGTAGCGACTTGGCTCAGAGCTCATATTATTCACAATTATATTTAATACAGTTGCTATTGATTCCATTTCAATTTAGATTTTTATTTATTCATAATTTTTTTATCGGAAAAAAAGTTATTTTTTAAAACTCTTAAAACGTCACTAACAACAGATTAGAATTTTAACTCGATAGAAATTGTAGAATATTGTTTTCTGAGTACGATGACACTAAGAGCAACTTATGAAATCAAATGGTTTGGCTTTTCCTTCGTCTTGAAAAGTGCCCCGAAGAGCTTTCTTTTCAGAATAAATAGTTTCCTACGCAAAAATTCGAAAAATGTGTACGAGCACAAACGTTTCAAAATTTTAATATACGCAATTGGCGCAAATTTAAGATTTATCTACACAATGGGGGAAAAGTTCGTCCGAAAGTAAATCAACCCCCTTAAATGAGATCTATGACAGGAAAATAGAAATAACCCAGCACATGGATGGTATTCTCAAAACTTAGTCGTGCAATTTTTTAATCACGCCTTAAAGTTTATTAGTTTATTAGTTAGTTTAAGCCTCCCTATCCTCAACAATGAGATGTAAAGAGAGGAAGGAAGAAGGCACCATTTAGTATGGAGTTAAGGGAACGTGGAATCTATGCAGAAAGGGCACAGAAACAGAAAGCTAAGAAAGAAGTTCATGAAACAAGAAAAAGTTGAAGAAGAAAGTGGTAGGCGGTGAAAAACAGGACAGCAGTGAACCGAAAAAAGATGGTCCGTAACACAACAAAACCTATTCTATTTTAACATAAGAAAGCCTACCTAACCTTTAGCTCGGGCCCTCACATTGTCCCCCTGGGAGCGCTAGTTCCCATAGATACAATAATTGTATCCCCCTGAGGGGATCACGCCTTAAAACTCAACTATGCTTTTTTTGTTATTACCTCGTACTTCTCAGTGCAGTAACCCAGTGTCCTAATATCGCGTTGTGCAGTCTCCTAATATTAGTGTCCTAATGTTATCGTATTGTCCAGGGTCCTAATATTATCGCATTGTCCAGTGTCCTATAATACCGTATTGTCCAGTGTCCTAATACCGTATTGTCCAGTGTCCTAATACCGTATTGTCCAGTGTCCTAATACCGTATTGTCCAGTGTCCTAATACCGTATTGTCCAGTGTCCTAATACCGTATTGTCCAGTGTCCTAATATCGTATTGTCCGGTGTCCTAATACCGTATTGTCCAGTGTCCTCATATCTGTGTCCTAATATTGCCCCGCAGTCCGCAGAGCAGCAACCCCTGGCCCCATCCCTTGCTTCGTGTCCTAATATCATCAATTACTACGAGTAGAAAAAAATTCTAGCCTACATGGAAGCCTGACGCACCAGTTTTTTAATGGAGTCCGGCACTATGACTGTACATCAATCCTACACTACAATCGGAGAGTTTCTGAATATCTACCCTGAGATTATTTACGATTTCTAGGTTCAATTGACCAATAATTGCATTAGCCCGAGGTGCGAGGGTGAATGTTTTTTGGGGGGCGGCTTGTATTCATTTTTTCGACTGCTTGCGAAGTCTGATCCTGTCTGCAAGACAACAAGGTTTTTTTAAAGAATAAGAATAAGCTTTACAACCATCATCACCACCAATATCAGCAACGCAATAACCAATGGGAACTCAACGTTGAGCAACGCACAGCATCACAGTCGGTCATGTCGTCCGTGAGATAGATAGCACGGGATGCATATGACATCACAGCTCCTAAATCAACACGCATGCAAAAGCTCGCCAGAAAGTTGCAGCATAAACAACGCGGGTGTCGTGTCATTGTAGCTCAAGAAACCAAGCGCTCCTCACACGCCCCTCACACACGCCCCTCACACGCCCCTCACACAGGGCAGCAGAGCACCGCGAGGGACCGCGCCGCTTCACAACCGCGTCAGTTTATCGCGGACAATTTTTTGCGCGTTTTTGCGCCGGTCGTCCCGAGAGATTTGGCTGGCGGTAATTTTTTGGGCGGCGGCTGACGCAAAAGTGGAGGCAAAAGAGCGATATTTCAGCGCAGAGGCGACTTGTGCGTCACTCCTATTTGCGGCCAAGATTGGGTGCTAGATCCGCCTGCTTCTGGGGGGGGGGGGGGGGGGGGGGGATGAGGTATTGCCTTGATTATCTTCAGAACGACTTGTGCCTTGATGATCTCCAGGACGACTTGCCTGATGCCCGATGACTTGCTTGCCTGATGCCCTACGACTTGCCTGATGCCCAGTAATTGGGGCATGCTACATGGGCATCACTGCCTGCAAAGCCCGCTTCGTTGTGAGGCGATGTGTTATTGGCATGGAAAGGAATCGTCTAATTTGGTGGGACTGTGAAATTAAATAATGTGCTAGCGATGATGTAAACGTTTTTTGGAGTAGGTAAGTAATGTCATTTTGATTTTCTCGAGGTAATCAGATTAGATTATAGATTATAAGTTTGTTTAAGCCTCCGTAACCGCTACAAAAAAAAACATATCGAAGAGAGGAAGGCACCATTTAATATGGAGATAGGAGAATGGGTAATCTATGCAGAAGGGGCAGAGAAACAGTAAGATGAGAAAGAAGTTCATGAAAGAAGATCAAATTTGAAGAAGAAAGTAGTAGGTGCTGAAAAAACAAGACAGCAGTGAACCGAAAAAAGATGGTCCGTAACAAAACAAAAACCTATGTTATTTTAACAAAAAGGAAGCCTATCTAACCTTTAGCTCGGGCCCTCACATTGTCCCCCTGGGAGCGCTAATTCCCATAGATACAATAGTTGTATCCCCCTGAGGGGACGAGGTAATCAGATTAGATTAAATGTTTGTTTAAGCCTCCCTAACCGCAACAAAGTCGTTCCAGAGAGAAGAGGAAGAGGAAGGCACCCATTTAGTATGGACTTGAGGGAAAGCGGAATCTATGCGCAAGGTACAGAAACAGTAAGTTGAGGGAGAAGTTCATGAAACAAGATAAAAGTTGAAGTAGAAAGTAGTAGGTGCTAAAGAACAGGATACCTGTGAACCAAAAAAAAAAGTCCGTAACCCAACAAGAAAGCTACTCTATTTCTATAAAAAGAAGGCCTGCCTAAGCTGTAGCTTGAGACCTTACATATTCCCCCAGTGAGCGCTAGATCCCAAAAATACAATAGTTGTATCCCTCATGAAGAGATTTTTCTCCTTCATAATCATTGAACAAGCGGAACTGAACATACGGAATTGAAAAGTCGTCCCTCTGTCTTGTGTTCTGCGTCATTGAGAACGTTATATTGACTTGTCATGTCTCAAGTTCAAATAAAAGGAAAACGTCATTCTTACCTAATTATGCAAGTTGAGTTTGCCGTCAAGAGACAACCTACGACAGGATAAAAGGGCAAATATTCATTCAAAGGCTGACATAACTGAACTCAATGCCAGTGAAGGAATAAGCCTGGTCGTGAAATAATCAGTACTCTTTCGGACAATACTAGAGCGATGCAGCCAAAACGTCGTTTAGATTTTGAATAAATTTCAAATGCGTTGAGTGAAATGAGCTCGAGCACCACCAGCACATGCTCATTCCTACAAGCAAGATCCTTGCAAATGCAACTACACTAGCTCTGAGACTAACACGAATTTTATATTTGACTGCTTATGTAGGTCTTCCTTTAAGTTTTTCACAAAATGCCTTTTGATTTCAAGATAGCTGTGATGTTTCAACGAGCGAGAGGAAATATTTCGGTGTAATTTACAGCTACACTTCCTAAGTTTGCTGCGTAGGAGAAAGGTATAAACGTATTTATTAAAATATTTTCATGGTCGAAAGAAACGTCGAAGCGTGTGGTTATCATCCCGGTAGAGGAAACACGGTTGAGTCATTTCTATAGGAGAAAATATACCTCTTCTCGTTCTGCTAGCCAATAGAACGGTTTTATTTCAAACATACTTTATGACGTCACCATTGCGACATGTCGTTAGGCCAATAGTGGCGCCGGATTTGAGGTTTGCAGTGTTGCCAGTTGCAATATGAGCGCTGCTATTGGTTTGTTGCCATGACGTCAGCATCGCCACACGATCGACGAAAAAAGGCTGGTTTGTCCCTTCCTTGTTTCTTCTACCGTAGTTATCTCGCAGAAATGTTGAGCTTTGACCTCTAGGGCACAACTGCGCTCATTTCCAAGCCCATTACCAACACAAACGAAGTATGAGTCCGAGAAAAGAATACCAAGCATGGGACCAACATCTGCAGGAGCAAGAGGGACGAACTTCCCCGTACAATTGCATGTTCATTTCGCAAAATAATTTTTCGTTTGAGTAGAGTAAGAAAATTGAAGTTTATCGCACGTCACTGACATGACTATAACAATGTCGTATTATTATCAAGTAAGAAAGTTCTGGCCACCCTATACCACGACAAAGATGTCCAAAGAGAGGAAAGATGGAGACACCATTTAGTATGGAGTTGAGGGAACTCGGAATCTATGCACAAGGTGCATAGAAACAGTAAGCTAAGAAAGAAGTTCATGAAACAAGAAAAAGTTGAAGAAGAAAGTAGAAGGTGCTGAAAAACAGGACAGCAGTGAACCGAAAAAAGATGGTCCGTAACAAAACCAAACTTATTCTATTTCAACAAAAAGAAGGCCCACCTAACCTTTAGCTCGGACCTTCACACAATCCCCCTGGGAGCGCTAATTCCCATAGATACAATAGCTGTATCACCCTGAGGGGATAAAACTGTCTTACGAGCTCTAAATAGATCCTGCGCATTGCTGCTGCTCACACTTATATTTGGAACAATTTTTTCGAATGAACACAAACGAATATTCTGCGAATTATTTAAACGATTTTGCAGAAAGAAATAAGATTCGAACACAGATTAACGTAAAAATTACTGAGTTTGTTACGCTTACTTTCCTAATTCTCAGTTTTTGTCTGCTGCGAAGAACCCTCAGCAGCATTGACGCTTGTTTCTAACCAAATAGGAGTCGTAAATGAGTAACGACATTAATCACAGGTTTAATATGTTTACTATGAGACTCGAGGCGTGTTTAAAAACTCACACATCAGAGAACCACTGACTTCTATGCCACTACAAATCAGCGCCACACACGCAAGAACAAGAACTGCGTTGCCAACACGAGTAAGTTTCGAGCGTTTCAACTGCATCGGGACAGTCGCATGGCTAGCTAGGTTTTAAAATAGCGTGTCTATAAGTCACATGCACAAAAGGCTGTATTAATATTAATGTGCATCTGCTTTGTGTACCTCATTTGCACGAAACAACAAGGAGATAGAAACTCAGGTCGAGGGCGGGACTGATTCATTAGCGTGGGTATGACACTCCTGATGAACGGCCTGGTTCACCCTACCCCTCCCAAACGACCCTTCCAAACGACCATACCCAACCCCCACCTAACCCCCACCCAACCCCCACCCAACCCCCACCCAACCCCTTCCAAACCCTTATCCAACCCCAACCCAACCCCTACACAACCCCCATACAATCCCCAGCAAGCCCCTCAAACAAACACCTCAAACAAACCCCTCAAACAAACCCCTCAAACAAACCCCTCAAACAAACCCCTCAAACAAACCCCTCAAACAAACCCCAAACAAACCCCTCAAACAAACCCCAAACAACCCCACTCAAAGAACCAAACAACCCCACTCAAACAACCAAACAACCCCACGCAAACCCCCACCCAGCCCCCCTCTATGGGTCATGGCGCAAGCCCTGTACAATTAGCTCCCCCGAGAACACCACATACTTCACGTAGTCAATTTCAAGACGAATATTTATGCGCGTTGGCCAATTAGGAACTTCGAACCCTAAATTAAATTAGGGTAGTGCAGGCGCTGTCTGTATCCTCAATATGGCCAATGGGGTTCATGCGGCATAACTTTCAGCGAACAAAAATAAAATACCGTTGCGCGATTTCTTATGAACATACGTGGCTCATTTTATAGCATCACAACGTGCCGACGAACATGTACAAATTTCCGTACCTAATTATACAAACATTTATACAGCACAGACGTCGGTTCGTTTCATAAGCACCTGCAGTCAAACACCAGTCAAAGGGGTGCATTGACTGCTGTGATACTGTGACGGAGGTGACGTGATGCTGCGGTGCTGGGCATCTCACTTCTCAGGGGGTGAGGGGGAAGGGGGGTGAGCGGGGGCGTGTGTATATGTGTATATGTACCTGTGTAGTGTGTGATCTTTTGACCCTTATTTTGGTTCGGAGTATCTTCTCTTACTGAGTAATTTGTACGTGTTATTACAGAAATATAAATTTTTAGATCTGAACTAAATTTGTCGAAATGAATAAGTAAGCCACATTAATTTTTAATAAATTTAAGCGAACTATAAAGGCATAAAATCAAATTACCAGAAATTTCAAGGCATCGAAATGAGCAACCAAAAGCTCCAGTACTACGTAACATCTAAATAAATCAATTATTATTTTGTAACCTTTCAAGTCTCTTTCAACAAATACAGATTGCAAATCTGGTGTGAGCTGAAACATACACACTTGCTTTGGGGAGTTACAGGTGCGGACATTGAAGTCCGTCCTGCACTTACAGCCGGGAAGGCGAGGAGGAATTTCAAGGCTTCCAGCAATCAGGGACCTCCATTGTTCTTATTCCATAATTTGCTCCCTGCAGAGTAGTTTCGGTGCACACCACATCAACAATGCTAAGTAAAAGGAAGCGTAACAATTTAAGCTCTGCGGTGCTTAGCAGTTCGGTCACCATACCCTGAGAGAAGACATTCAACACACAAAGCGAAGCAGCATGCATGGAAAAAAGGAAGGTAGAGTGAGATCCGTGCTGAAATTCATGAAAGGGAAATTCAAAAAGACCATTTTGACTAACTTCTATCTCTCCCACGTCTATTTGGTACTTGCATCCTGAGTTCGGTTGCCTGACATTTATAATTCTTTGTACTCTGACTTCCAGTATCAATGACGCAGGATACTTTAAGAAAACATTCTTATGCAGAGATAAAATTTACAACAGAAATACACGTTAAATCACGGCTTCTGCATTAGGGTACGGTAAAACAAGTTCCAGTATCAAGAATTCGAGTACAGAAAATCAAGTATTTTTCTTGATTCCCACAATAATCGAAAGAATCTGCAAATAACAATCATTTTATTGATTCAAACCCAGGTGAAACTTCAGAGAACATTCTTTGAACGAGTTAATGGACGCTCCAAACGAAGAGGCAAACACGAACTGGAGCAAGAGTAGACAGCACAACTCGACGTATGCATAAGAAATATAAGGAAACAATTATTCCGCAGCAGGTGCTGCAATTTTATGACGGCACCAAAACCTTGTTGCGGCGCATGAAGAAGACGCGCCAATCTTAAAAGGGCAAGAACAATTTCAGCAAGTCTGGGCGGCGATAATGGCAACAAAAAATGAGGTTCAATATCTGTCCATTTTTTGTGCTTAGAGTACAAGGGAAGGTTTGCCAGTACAGCATGCATTGTGTACTGGTGTGCTGGTAGTATGTGTAGTGCACTGCACACTGGTGCGGTGTGTGCCGCGTGGTGCACTAATGTGCCGCGCGGTGCGCTAGTGTGCCGCGCGGTGCGCTAGTGTGCCGCGCGGTGCGCTAGTGTGCCGCGTGGTGCGCAAGTGTGCCGCGTGGTGCGCTAGTGTGCCGCGTGGTGCGCTAGTGTGCCACGTGGTGCGCTAGTGTGCCGCGTGGTGCGCTAGTGTGCCACGTGGTGCACTCGTGTGCCGCGTGGTGCACAAGTGTGCCACATGGTGTGCTAGTGAGCCGCGTGGTGCGCTAGTGTGCCGCGTGGTACGCTAGTGTGCCGCGTGGTACGCTAGTGTGCCTCGTGGTGCGCTAGTGTGCCGCGTGGTGCACTAGTATGCCGCGTGGTGCGCTAGTGTGCCGCGTGGTGCGCTAGTGTGCCGCGTGGTGCGCTAGTGTGCCGCGTGGTGCACTAGTGTGCCGCGTGGTGCGCTAGTGTGCCGCGTGGTGCGCTAGTGTGCCGCGTGGTGCGCTAGTGTGCCGCGTGGTGCGCTAGTGTGCCGCGTGGTGCGCTAGTGTGCCGCGTGGTGCGCTAGTGTGCCGCGTGGTGCGCTAGTGTGCCGCGTGGTGCGCTAGTGTGCCGCGTGGTGCGCTAGTGTGCCGCGTGGTGCGCTAGTGTGCCGCGTGGTGCGCTAGTGTGCCGCGTGGTGCGCTAGTGTGCCGCGTGGTGCGCTAGTGTGCCGCGTGGTGCGCTAGTGTGCCGCGTGGTGCGCTAGTGTGCCGCGTGGTGCGCTAGTGTGCCGCGTGGTGCGCTAGTGTGCCGCGTGGTGCGCTAGTGTACCGCGTGTTGCGCTAGTATACCGCGTGGTGCGCTAGTGTACCGCGTGGTGCGCTAGTGTGCCGCGTGGTGCGTTAGTGTGCCGCGTGGTGCGTTAGTGTGCCGCGTGGTGCGCTAGTGTGCCGCGTGGTGCGCTAGTGTGCCACGTGGTGCGCTAGTGTACCGCATGGTGCGCTAGTGTGCCACGTGGTGCGCTAGTGTGCCACGTGGTGCACTATGGTAATGGTTAGCAAATGTAGTACGCAATAATTATCGTAAGGTTTCTTCACAGAAGAAGCGCAAGCGTCTAGCCGTAAAATTTTGGACCGAAGCCTTGTGGTTCTCTTCTACATGCTGAGCAGCCGCACGAGTTGCAAGCCTACACAGTAAAGGCAATAATGAGAACTAAGATCCAAAAATTAGTTACTCTTGCATAATGAAAAGCAATCATCCCTTCCTCTTAACCTTTTAACGTCAGAATTTTGCACTCATGTAACCGTTATCACAACTACTATCATTTAACTGGTCCCAGCATGAAGTAGTCCCCGATATCAGGATGAGGAAGGAACTGCCACTCGACAAAGAACTTGGAAGAACACATTGAGGCACAAATTTCACTAGGAATAAAATAAACCAGAGTTGTTTATGAAAGTGGATTTGAAATCCACTTTGACGGTTAAGGGTTAGAGATACAGTACGGAATACGATGCTAAAGAGAGGAACGAAGACTTCCACGTTGCAAGCGTCACAGAAAATCCTCTGGCGTTAGATTTCCCAAGTCAACTTGATAACGTTGCTTGTTGCGTCATGTATCATGGTCAAATCACTTAAAAGAAATCTACTCCCTTTACAGGTTTACATAGAGACTTATAATATCCTTTGTTGGTAATTATTATGGCCAAAATGGCGAAGAAAAAAAGTAGTTATCGTTCGACACGACTCAACACACTTCAGTGCAATACTTAGAACACAATTAGAAGGCGTAGCTTAAAACAAGTGCGCTGAAGCAGAGTACTGCATTTCGTACCAAACACAGCAACATTGGGTGAGTAAAGCCCAATTCACTGCTAACGATTGATTCAAGCTAACGTCTTGCTTGCTTACACCGTTCTGGCGTTCTGGACTTGGTTGTATGCCACGTCTGACCCACATCCCACACCCAGACTTCCAGCATCTAGGATGCATGATAGCGACTCATCCTGACTTCCAGCATCAAGGATACATGATAGCGATACACCCTGACTTCCAGCATCAAGGATACATGATAGCGACTCACCTTGACTTCCAGCATCAAGGATACATGATAGCGACTCACCCTGACTTCCAGCATCAAGGATACATGATAGCGACTCACCCTGACTTCCAGCATCAAGGATACATGATAGCGACTCACCCTGACTTCCAGCATCAAGGACACACGACACCAACACGAAATTGAAGGACCACCACAAAATTGGAGCTTGCCAGCGTGGCTGCGTTCAACAAACTGGAATGGCAGCGCCGGGCGGGAGGGCGGGAGCGCAGTAATTGCAGCCCCGCATGCAAATGCGGCGCCTGGACGAGCTGAGGTGCGGAGCCTTCGATAGCATCGCACCACATCCTCGAGATCGTCTTGTCTTCATAATATCACTAAATTACCGTGTCCATGATATCACTAAATTATCGAGCGTGTCCACACCCAGGCCTGCCCTACAGAAGGTAGAAGTGCTGGGTATCGTCGTGCCATGGCTATTCGCTCGAAAATATCTAAAATGCCTCAATTGCGTAGTGATTTAGTGGAAATATTCAAAATGTCTTAATTTCATAGTTTTTTCTTGGAAATATTTCAAATGCCTCAATTGCATAGTGTTTTCGTGGACATTTTAAAATGCCTCAATTTCGTGGTGTTTTGGAGGAAATATTCAAAATACCTCAATTTCGTGATGATTTTGTGAAAATATTCAAATTGAAGAGAAGGTAGTTGTACTCAAATTTTACCATTGTACTAGACTTGGGAAACAATGTGCATCTGAATCGGTTGTGGTAAATAACTTGTAAATTATAAAATGCCTCAGTTTTTGTTTCTGTGGGTTGAAACGTTCGACGGTGGTCTGGACGGTAACATGATGAGCCCTTGAGAAAAAAGTTATCGCTGTCAAATTAAGCCTTTGACTGAGACGTGAGCCACCGGTGGTCACAGGGAGTTTTCATGAAGCTGCTGACCAACCATAAGTCAAAAGCTCAATTTTCATAAATACCTAATCAAAGCAACATGAAGGTGTTATTTTCAACATAGCGTAATTAAATTGACTCTAAATTAGAGCTGAATATTGAACTTCAGATTCACCTGCCGCGGTCAAAGTGTAGAAGGGTTCGAGGCTTTAATTTTTCAAAGCACATATTCTTGCAGCCATATCGCCGAAGTCACGGGTACGCCCGAGCTTTGGATGGGCCGCGGATAAATCGGCCCACGAGGTGCGCCCGACGCGTGAAAATAATAGCACTCAAAAATAACAAGTTACTTGGGCGAAAAATAACCCAACATCTTAGGTGGCGTAGTTCTATAAAAATCAAAAAATCCCATAATAGCGAGATGCAAACATGCATCCACCGCTACGGTTGCTGTCGTCTAAAATGCCAGAACGGACTTTCTCTTTTGTGCCATGCAGCGAGTGGAGCGACATGTAGCGAGTGGAGCGACATGTAGCGAGTGGAGCGACATGTAGCGAGTGGAGCGACATGTAGCGAGTGGAGCGACATGAAGCGAGTGGAGCGACATGTAGCGAGTGGAGCGACATGTAGCGAGTGGAGCGACATGTAGCGAGTGGAGCGACATGTAGCGAGTGGAGCGACATGTAGCGAGTGGAGCGACATGTAGCGAGTGGAGCGACATGTAGCGAGTGGAGCGACATGTAGCGAGTGGAGCGACATGTAGCGAGTGGAGCGACATGTAGCGAGTGGAGCGACATGTAGCGAGTGGAGCGACATGTAGCGAGTGGAGCGACATGTAGCGAGTGGAACGACATGTAGCGAGTGGAGCGACATGTTGCGAGTGGAGCGACATGTTGCGAGTGGAGCGACATGTAGCGAGTGGAGCGACATGTAGCGAGTGGAGCGACATGTAGCGAGTGGAGCGACATGTAGCGAGTGGAGCGACATGTAGCGAGTGGAGTGACATGTAGCGAGTGGAGCGACATGTAGCGAGTGGAGCGACATGTAGCGAGTGGAGCGACATGTAGCGAGTGTAGCGACATGTAGCGAGTGGAGCGACATGTAGCGAGTGGAGCGACATGTAGCGAGTGGAGCGACATGTAGCGAGTGGAGCGACATGTAGCGAGTGGAGCGACATGTATCGAGTGGAACGACATGTAGCGAGTGGAACGACATGTAGCGAGTGGAACGACATGTAGCGAGTGGAGCGACATGTAGCGAGTGGAGCGACATGTAGCGAGTGGAGCGACATGTAGCGAGTGGAGCGACATGTAGCGAGTGGAGCGACATGTAGCGAGTGGAGCGACATGTAGCGAGTGGAGCGACATGTAGCGAGTGGAGCGACATGTAGCGAGTGGAGCGACATGTAGCGAGTGGAGCGACATGTAGCGAGTGGAGCGACATGTAGCGAGTGGAGCGACATGTAGCGAGTGGAGCGACATGTAGCGAGTTGAGCGACATGTAGCGAGTGGAGCGACATGTAGCGAGTGGAGCGACATGTAGCGAGTGGAGCGACATGTAGCGAGTGGAGCGACATGTAGCGAGTGGAGCGACATGTAGCGAGTGGAGCGACATGTAGCGAGTGGAGGGACATGCAGCGAGTGGAGCGACATGCAGCGAGTGGAGTGACATGCAGCGAGTGGAGTGACATGCAGCGAGTGGAGTGACATGCAGCGAGTGGAGTGACATGCAGCGAGTGGAGTGACATGCAGCGAGTGGAGTGACATGCAGGGAGTACTGAACACTGGAGCGGGCACAAATATATACTGCAAGGAAAGTTTTTTTTACAGTTAAAGTACTCCAAATTTCAATATTCTTGGATGTTGTCGGAAAACGCCTAATTCTAAAAAATTTTAGCATTGAAACTACCCACATCATTATTATCACCATCATCATGTAGATTGAGGACAAACATTGATAGTCGACACTGATATTCTACAAACGATCTGCATTTGCTGAATTCTACCATTGTAATAGTAAAATTTTTCAATTTAAATTCATTGTAATAGTAAAATCTTCGTCGCTTGCACAAGGTTCCAGCAAAACACGATAAACTTTTGATCAAAAACAAATCTTAAAACTGCACGTATGCCACAGAAACACAAAGCAGTTACCATTCTCTAAGCAGCAAATTCGGTAAAGATTTACCAAAAATTTTCATAAGCATTCAGAACGACCGTCGAGACTCGCACATCTCTTAACTTAAACAAGCTAATAGAAGCAAGTATTACGATAGAGAATGGGATAATAACTTATCCCCGCATGTCACTACTCTACAAGCGCTGGGGGCTGCTTCTAAAAGTTTAACAGAAAATGAGCGCGTGCTCGAACGTTCATTTGATCAATGAGTGCAAAAGCATAATTTATTAATTGAGAAATTCGACACAATTCCCAATTGAAAATCATGGACGTATTGCCGGTGGATTAAGTACGTGATGGTCGACTAAGTACGATTTATAGGCTAGTCGGCCTGCTCTGCCTTAAAACTCCTTCTAAGCGCTTTTAAGTACGCGCGGTACTATAATTGAAGGAAATGACATCTGCAAGGTCTAGCTGTTAGCTCTCATGCACTACAAGCTGTCGAGGTTAGATTAAAGGTTGGTTTAAGCTTCCCCAACCGCTGCAAAAAAGAGCGTATCGAAGAGAGTAAGGAGGAAGGCACCATTTGGTATTTTAGTATGAATATCAGGGAATGTGAAATCTATGCAGAAGGGGCATAGAAACAGAAAATTGGGAAAGAAGTTCATGAAACAAGATAAAAGGTGAAGAAGAAAGTAGTAGGTGCTGAAAAACAGGACAGCAGTGAACCGGAAAAGGTGATCCTTAACATGGCAAAAAACATTTTATTTCAACAAAAAAGAAGGTTTACCTAACTCTCAGCTCGGGCCCTTACATTTCCCCCCTGGGAGCGCCAATTCCCAGAGATACAATAGTTGTCTCCCCCTGAAGGGACAAGCTATGGAGAGTCTAGATAAAAAACGGCTATTATTTTTCAATTTTTAACCCAGTCTTTAAATTCGAACTGCGTCGTAACATCGATGTGAGACCAGCCAAATAGCATGTTTTGTTGCCACACAGAACTGTGCTGCCACACAGAGCTGTGCTGCCACACAGAATTGTGCTGCCACACAGAGCTGTGCTGCCACACAGAGCTGTGTTGCCACACAGAGCTGTGCTGCCACACAGAGCTGTGCTGCCACACAGAGCTGTGCTGCCACACAGAGCTGTGCTGCCACACAGAGCTGTGCTGCCACACAGAGCTGTGCTGCCACACAGAGCTGTGCTGCCACACAGAGCTGTGCTGCCACACAGAGCTGTGCTGCCACACAGAGCTGTGCTGCCACACAGAGCTGTGCTGCCACACAGAGCTGTGCTGCCACACAGAGCTGTGCTGCCACACAGAGCTGTGCTGCCACACAGAGCTGTGCTGCCCCACAGAGTTAGCTGCTTCACAGAGTTGTGCTGCCACACAGAGTTGTGCTGCCACACAGAGCTGTGCTGCCGCACAGAGCTGTGCTGCCACACAGAGTTAGCTGCTTCACAAAGTTTTGCTGCCACACAGAGTTGTGCTGCCACACAGAGCTGTGCTGCCACACAGAGCTGTGCTGCCACACAGAGCTGTGCTGCCACACAGAGCTGTGCTGCCACACAGAGCTGTGCTGCCACACAGAGCTGTGCTGCCACACAGAGCTGTGCTGCCACACAGAGCTGTGCTGCCACACAGAGCTGTGCTGCCACACAGAGCTGTGCTGCCCCACACAGCTGTGTTGCCACACAGAGCTGTGTTGCCACACAGCTGTGCTGCCACACAGAGCTGTGCTGCCACACAGAGCTGTGTTGCCACACAGAGCTGTGCTGCCACACAGAGCTGTGCTGCCACACAGAGCTGTGCTGCCACACAGAGCTGTGCTGCCACACAGAGCTGTGCTGCCACACAGAGCTGTGCTGCCACACAGAGCTGTGCTGCCACACACAGCTGTGCTGCCACACAGAGCTGTAGCCACACCTGACAAGCACGGCTGACAAGCGCCAGTAAGTTGCCAGACGCTAGTTGCCAGACACAACACCGGCCTGACAAGACCCGAATTTCCCCCGGCGCCCGTAAGGCGCACCGGCCAATAGCCGGACGTCGTCCGCCGTGTCGGACGCTGACAATTTGCAGCGGGTGTGTCCCGAATGAGATGTTTTTATTCGCATCAAGTTGACAGTAAGAGCTCTGTGCTCTGATGAAGTCCGTGCGTCGTTTGTTCAGCGATGTCAACATCCTGACGAAGTTGACACACTGCTGAAGGCAACATCCTGACGAAATGGACATACTGATGAAGTCAACATCCTGATGAAGACACAATGATGAAGTCAACATCCTGATGAAGACACACTGATGAAGTCAACATCCTGATGAAGTGGACACACTGATGAAGTCAACATCCTGATGAAGACACACTGATGAAGTCAACATCCTGACGAAGTGGACACACTGATGAAGTCAACATCCTGATGAAGTGGACACACTGATGAAGTCAACATCCTGATGAAGTGGACACACTGATGAAGTCAACATCCTGATGAAGACACACTGATGAAGTCAACATCCTGACGAAGTGGACACACTGATGAAGTCAACATCCTGATGAAGTGGACACACTGATGAAGTCAACATCCTGATGAAGTGGACACACTGATGAAGTCAACATCCTGATGAAGTGGACACACTGATGAAGTCAACATCCTGATGAAGTGGACACACTGATGAAGTCAACATCCTGATGAAGTGGACACACTGATGAAGTCGACATCCTGATGAAGTGGACACACTGATGAAGTGGACACACTGATGAAGTGGACACACTGATGAAGTCGACATCCTGATGAAGTGGACACACTGATGAAGTCAACATCCTGACGAAGTGGATACACTGATGAAGTCAACACCCTGACGAAGGCAACACCCTGACGAAGGCAACACCCTGACGAAGGCAACACCCTGACGAAGGCAACACCCTGACGAAGGCAACACCCTGACGAAGTCAACACCCTGACGAAGTCAACATCATGAGGAAGTTTACATCAACAGTCAACAAAGTAGCACAGTGAGCACGGAAGACAGCATGCAGTTACTTGGGCGTATCTATAACTGAGGGACCTAACAGTATCCCCCGGGTGCCAGTCCCAAAGCATATGTTAGACCAACCTAACTCGAACATAGTGCCCATGGATCCGATGCCTTTCGCAGAACTCAGCTTTTGTATGATGAGAATATTAACCGAAGTGTTAGGCTTACAACCTCATCACAGAGTATTGAAAAGCTAAATATTATCCTCGTTATTTAAATATAACTTAGAGAACGACGAAGGCTGGCTTCTAGCGGTCAACGAGCGGGCGGTCAACGGGCGGTCAATGAGCGGGCAACTGTGCCGGTGTGGGCCAGCGAGGCCCGTAAGCTCATTAGTCAAATGAGGAGCTGGGAGCTGCGTAACGCACTTACGCGTGTCACGTTACGCGCCGACACTCCGCAGCGCGCCACCTGCAACTCAAAACTCGACTTCCGCAGCAGCAGGCATAATGCCCTGGGGGGGGAAGGGGGATCTAGGCCTGAAGGTAAGGCAGGCTTCCTTTTTTTTAGCTAGAATAGGTTTTTCGTGTAGGTACAGGCTATATTTTCTCAGTTCACTGCATTGTGCGTGTCCGGCCGTGACACGCGCGCGGTTCAGGTCACGTACATAATAAGTATGATATGTACTTAGGATACCAAGCATCAGCACGAATGTTTGATTGATTAAATACCTGAGGTTAAGAACTTGCTGTATTGTTTTATGTTCGGACGTATAAACTTTAAGGTGAACATATTGATGTCGACTTGATATGAAATGCAAGATAGAAATTTATAAAGTTCGTGAAATGTATGACCCGACCCTCGTCCTCACCCTCGTCCCCACCCTCGTCCCCACCCTCGTCCCCACCCTCGTCCCCACCCTCGTCCCCACCCTCGTCCCCACCCTCGTCCCCACCCTCGTCCCCACCCTCGTCCCCACCCTCGTCCCCACCCTCGTCCCCACCCTCGTCCCCACCCTCGTCCCCACCCTCGTCCCCACCCTCATCCCACCCTCATCCCCCCATACATCTAATGGTGAGTGATTGATTACAAAAAAGTTTTAGCCTCCCTTCACCACAACAAAGATGCTCAAAGAGAGGGAGGATGAAGGCCCCATTTAGAATGGAGCTAAGGGAACGCGGAATCTCTGCACATGATGCATAACAGTAAGCTAAGAAAGACGTTCACGAGACAAGAAAAAGTTGACCTCATCGGAACAAGTCGGGACCTCACATAATCCTCCTTTGAACGCTAATTCCCATAGATACAATAGTTGTATCCCCTAGAGGGGTCTAGTGGTGAGTGGTGAGAGGACATCTAATAGTGAGTGGTGAGTGAGTGATCATCCAATAGTGAGTGGTGGGTGAGTGAGTGAGTGGACATTCAATAGTGAGTGGTGGGTGAGCGAGTAGACATCCAATAGTGAGTGGTGGGTGAGCGAGTGGACATCCAATAGTGAGTGGTGGGTGAGCGAGTGGACATCCAATAGTGAGTGGTGGGTGAGTGGACATCCAATAGTGAGTGGTGGGTGAGCGAGTGGACATCCAATGGTGAGTGTAGGGTGAGTGGACATCCAATAGTGAGTGGTGAGTGAGTGAACATCCAATAGTGAGTGGTGAGTGAGTGAACATCCAATAGTGAGTGGTGGGTGAGTGAGTGAGTGAACATCCAATAGTGAGTGGTGAGTGAGTGAACATCCAATAGTGAGTGGTGGGTGAGCGAGTGGACATCCAATAGTGAGTGGTGAGTGAGTGGACATCCAATAGTGAGTGTTGAGTGAGTGAACATCCAATAGTGAGTGGTGGGTGAGTGAGTGGACATATAATAGCGAGTGGTGAGTGAGTGAACATCCAATAGTGAGTGGTGGGTGAGCGAGTGGACATCCAATAGTGAGTGGTGAGTGAGGGGACAACCAAGAGTGGTGAGTGAGTGGACATCCAAGAGTGGTGAGTGAGTGGACATCTAATAGTGAGTGGTGAGTGGACATCTAATAATGAGTGGTGAGTGGACATCTAATACTGAGTGGTGAGTGGACATCCAATAATGAGTGGTGAGTGGACATCCAAGTGAGTGGTGAGCCAGCAACAATAAAGAGTGGCACCCTAGAGAAGGTGCAGTGCCGGGCGGTCGCACGGGACTCGTGACTATCATGGTACAGGAAACAAGTTAAAGTCATTTCTATGGGGGAAAATACACCTCCTCTTGTTCGGCTAGCCAATAGAACGGCTTTGTTTCAAACAAACTTTATGACGTCACCATTGCGACATGACGTTAGGCCAATAGTGGTGCCAGATTTGGGGCTATCAGTGTTGTCAGATGCAATACGAGCGCTGCTACTGGTTCGTTGCCATGTCGCCATGCACCATTGTCCCCGGGTCGACAAAAAGAAGACTGTTTAACCAACCTTGTTTCTTTTAACGAGAGTGATGCCCAGAAGTCAGCGCACCAAATGCTTCACACGTAAAAAGAATGTCCCCTAAAAAAATGAATGCAAATGTGCCCTGAAACACCGCAAGTAGTGAGTAGCTACTACCATACGAGTACCATCTCAATCTGAACTATTTCACTGTGAACGACATCCAAATAGAGAATAAAAGTGAAAGTTAAAAGGAAACAAATAGAAATCAGCGGTGATAGATATAACAGAACTATTTCACTGTAAACGACATCCAAAAAGAGAACAGAAGCAAAAGTTACTGGGAAACGAAGAGATGTCAGCGGTGACGAGCGCCTGTCAATACCACGTGGGAGCTGACCTGCCGGCAGCGCTCTCGTGTCTATGGGGGTAGGGTGAGATCTGAGCCGTGCAGGCGTGTGTCTTGTGTACTGTGTGTTGCAGGCATGGCCTGCGGACATATATCAAGCAGGCAGGCAGTCAACTGGAAGTATGCAGTCACTCAGCCAGGCAGTTTTAAACTTACATGCAGTCACACAGGCAGCTGTAAACATATAAACACACATACATATAAATATAAAGTAATACAGGGAGCTCTAAACACATGCGGTAATGCAGTGATACATGTAGTTGTAAACACATGCATAACACATAACACACATAAAAGTTACACAGCAGCAGTAGGAGGGCGCAGCATCCACACACACAATACTCACACAGGCCGATCAACACGCTACACACTACACACACAAACAACACGCACACAACACACATAACACACAATACACAACACACCACACACCACACACCCCACACAACACACAACACACAACACGCAACACACAACACGCAACACACATAACACACAACACCTAACGCATCACAAGATTCCCCCCCCCCCCCAGCTGAGCAGCCACCACCAGCAGCATCAGACGCCGTTCAGCAAGGCAGTCATTCGCTCAAAGAAAGGCAACAAATTTACGACGCCGTCTCTTAAAAGTACAAAAGATGTCCATGCAAAGGAGCTCATGTCATGAAGTACGGCCTATTGCTCGTCTTATTCCTTCCTTGTTTATTCTGGGCTCGTTTTGTGGTTGTGTGGAACGGCTGAGCGAAGCCTGTAGTTGAGCGAAGCCTGTAGTTGAGCGAAGCCTGTAGTTGAGCGAAGCCTGTAGTTGAGCGAAGCCTGTAGTTGTGCGAAGCCTGTAGTTGAGTGAAGCCTGCAGTTGAGCGAAGCCTGTAGTTGAGCGAAGCCTGCAGTTGAGCGAAGCCTGTAGTTGAGTGAAGCCTGCAGTTGAGCGAAGCTTGCAGTTGAGCGAAGCCTGTAGTTGTGCGAAGCCTGTAGTTGAGTGAAGCCTGCAGTTGAGCGAAGCCTGCAGTTGAGCGAAGCCTGTAGTTGAGTGAAGCCTGCAGTTGAGCGAAGCCTGCAGTTGAGCGAAGCTTGCAGTTGAGCGAAGCTTGCAGTTGCAGCTTGCAGTTGAGCGAAGCTTGCAGTTGAGCGAAGCTTGCAGTTGAGCGAAGCTTGCAGTTGAGCGAAGCTTGCAGTTGA
Organism: Morinoia aosen; assembly: GCA_030386875.1. Lineage (NCBI taxonomy): Eukaryota > Metazoa > Arthropoda > Malacostraca > Amphipoda > Talitridae > Morinoia > Morinoia aosen. The sequence continues at coordinate 18,120,820 of CM059559.1, forward strand.
GCGAAGCTTGCAGTTGAGCGAAGCTTGCAGTTGAGCGAAGCTTGCAGTTGAGCGAAGCTTGCAGTTGAGCGAAGCTTGCAGTTGAGCGAAGCTTGCAGTTGAGCGAAGCTTGCAGTTGAGCGAAGCCTGTAGTTGAGCGAAGCCTGTAGTTGAGCGAAGCTTGCAGTTGAGCGAAGCCTGCAGTTGAGCGAAGCTTGCAGTTGAGCGAAGCTTGCAGTTGAGCGAAGCTTGCAGTTGAGCGAAGCTTGCAGTTGAGCGAAGCCTGCAGTTGAGCGAAGCCTGTAGTTGAGCGAAGCTTGCAGTTGAGCGAAGCTTGCAGTTGAGCGAAGCTTGCAGTTGAGCGAAGCTTGCAGTTGAGCGAAGCTTGCAGTTGAGCGAAGCCTGTAGTTGAGCGAAGCTTGCAGTTGAGCGAAGCTTGCAGTTGAGCGAAGCTTGCAGTTGAGCGAAGCTTGCAGTTGAGCGAAGCTTGCAGTTGAGCGAAGCTTGCAGTTGAGCGAAGCTTGCAGTTGAGCGAAGCCTGCAGTTGAGCGAAGCTTGCAGTTGAGCGAAGCTTGCAGTTGAGCGAAGCTTGCAGTTGAGCGAAGCTTGCAGTTGAGCGAAGCCTGTAGTTGAGCGAAGCCTGTAGTTGAGCGAAGCTTGCAGTTGAGCGAAGCTTGCAGTTGAGCGAAGCTTGCAGTTGAGCGAAGCTTGCAGTTGAGCGAAGCCTGTAGTTGAGCGAAGCTTGCAGTTGAGCGAAGCTTGCAGTTGAGCGAAGCTTGCAGTTGAGCGAAGCTTGCAGTTGAGCGAAGCCTGCAGTTGAGCGAAGCCTGTAGTTGAGTGAAGCTTGCAGTTGAGCGAAGCTTGCAGTTGAGCGAAGCTTGCAGTTGAGCGAAGCTTGCAGTTGAGCGAAGCTTGCAGTTGAGCGAAGCTTGCAGTTGAGCGAAGCTTGCAGTTGAGCGAAGCTTGCAGTTGAGCGAAGCTTGCAGTTGAGCGAAGCTTGCAGTTGAGCGAAGCTTGCAGTTGAGCGAAGCTTGCAGTTGAGCGAAGCTTGCAGTTGAGCGAAGCTTGCAGTTGAGCGAAGCCTGTAGTTGAGCGAAGCTTGCAGTTGAGCGAAGCTTGCAGTTGAGCGACGCTTGCAGTTGAGCGAAGCTTGCAGTTGAGCGAAGCTTGCAGTTGAGCGAAGCTTGCAGTTGAGCGAAGCTTGCAGTTGAGCGAAGCTTGCAGTTGAGCGAAGCTTGCAGTTGAGCGAAGCTTGCAGTTGAGCGAAGCTTGCAGTTGAGCGAAGCTTGCAGTTGAGCGAAGCTTGCAGTTGAGCGAAGCTTGCAGTTGAGCGAAGTTTGAGGACAACAAAGCGCGGCAGCTCACGCACCATTACTGTACGCTGAGAGGCGAGCGCGCTTTGATATAGCAAGAGTACACACTTGTATTTAAGACAGATGAGGTTCACTCACATCCTATACTCGGAATAAAAATCTTCCGTAAATAAAGCACGTGAGGCCGTGGTGGGGCGTTCTTTACGTGGCATGTATGGTGCACGTGTTGCTGCAACGCGTGTGTGTACATGGCTTTAGCATTTGTGAAGGATGAGGGAAAGAGGTACGGGAATTGTGGAAGCAGAGTACAGCAATTGCAGAATTAGGGTAGAGGAATTGTGGAAGGAGGGTAGACGAATTGTGGAAGCAGGGCATAGGAATTGTGGAAGGAGGGTAGAAGAATAGAGAAGAAGCGCAGAGAGCGGAAGCAGGAGGGTCACATGCGTTCAATCTTGGCTTTGATTTAAGTGTGGAAAAGTAACAAAGTCAAACGGTAATATATTCCCAAATAAAACATGAAACATAACTTATGATTCATTCAATGTAGTAGATGACGCAGTATAACCATGTAGCACGCCAAGGATGTCACAACGATGAGGTATGGACAGCACCCATGCGAGCGGGTGCCGTCCCCTTGTATGGGTCCCTTCATTTAACCTTAATTAAGTATTTATGAAAATTAAGTCAGTGACTACATGTCGGTCAGCAGCATTATGAAAATCCCCTCCGAGGCCACCGGTGGCGCACGTTGCTGTCAAAGTGTTAAACTAGCTTACAATCTGAGAGATAGTAATCTTTACAGCGATGAAGTCCGCGTCCATAATGAAATACCCGCGTCCATAGCAGGTGGCAAGACCGGGCGGCTGTAGGTCTGCTAACAGCACAGTAATGATTGGTTATAAATTAGTTTTAGCCTCCCTTTACCACAACAAAGATGTTCAAAGAGAGGAAGGATAAAGACATCATTTAGTATGAAGTTAAGGGAACGTGGAATCTATATGCAAAGGGTATTCCCGCAGAGGATCCCGTGCGCATAGAATCCGTAAGATAAGAAGGAAGGTTATGAAACAAGATAAAAGTTGAAGAAGAAATTCAGATGTGCTTAAAAACAGGACAGCAGTGAACCGGAAAAAAAGTGGTCCTTAACACAACGAAAATATTTTATTTCAACACAAACATTTTATTTCAACAAAAACATTTTATTTCAACAAAAAGAAGGCCTACCTAACTCTCAGCTAAGAGTGTACAGCAGTGATTCCCAAAGTGAGCGGAAACGCCACCTTGTGGGCGTTACCAAGGAACAGGGGGGCGTTGAGTACCTCTGTCTCATGAAGTTGAATGTACATAAGGGGGCGTTGATGCTCCACTGCGTCAGTAGTTCAAATATCATTGTCAATTATTCTACATTTTAAATTTAACTCATTTATGTAATGTCCATGCAGTCATACATCATAAGATCCGTACACACCTTTCAACTTGTTGCGCATCATGCTTCATGGATGTGTTGCCGGGCGCTCTGTGACCGCTCGGGAAAATGATGCAGAATTACGGTTTCTTTGATCGGCTGTCAGTTTGGAACTGTAAGTTGTTGAGTGCAGATATGCGCCTCCATGCCACCTAGTGAGCCAATGATACATGCTATGTGAATTGTATTTTACCAACCGTTTGATTCATATGCAATTATTATATTGTGCTAATAAATCAGATTGTGTTGCTGTAGGTGCATTTTGTTGAAAAAAAAAGTAAAATTTGTTTTTGAAATTGTTTTTTTTAATTTAGTGTAAAGTTGTCACCTAAATCTTCTGAAAAAAACTCCCAAACGTAAGGCTCTGACGCTTGAACAGAAAAAAAAATATCTCAGCGTCTGAGGCAGAGTACAAACTCTTCTCGTTGATCGGTTCGCACGAATAAACATGGCACAGTTCCTATTTTTTTAGTGAACTAGATGGAATTTGTTGCAGTCATGTTATTTGTTTTCATTAGACATTATAGTAGTAGTATTTTTTTCAAGATTTCACAATTAACAACATTGTGGCATTAATAAAACATAGGCATGCTTGTTGGTTTTGGTGGGTTTTATGTTCACTTATCATATTTATTGTTTTCAGAACGTTTAACCACCCTTAATCATGGCTCATAATGAATCAAAAAGAAAGTGCAGACAATATAGTGTTGAATATTTGAAGTTCGGTTTCATTAGTGTCCCTAATAATGAGAAATTACCAATGTGTCTTCTCTGTGAGAAAATGTTCTCTAATGAGGCTATGAAACCCTCCAGACTTTCTAATCACTTGAAGAAGATTCATCGTGATAAAATGAACCGAAGTTTGCTGATCTCCAGATATTAAGTGACAAGTTTCGTATCAGAAATGCTGTTCGTTACCTCTTGACAAAGCTATCATAGAAAACGACGACGGAATTGTGTGTTTATACAATATTTAAAAAATGAATGCTTGGTCAGAAAAACCGCAAACAATTGGCGAGCAGCTCCTTTTGTCCGTTATAGAAGAATTCCAACAAACAGTGGTGCATCGAGCTTCACCACGGGCAGTTACCAAATCTATTCCTCTTACAGTTCGAAGAAGAGTTGATGAAATAAATATCTGGAGATGTTGAAGACATTTTTATGCAACACAAAAACAATTTGGCTTTCAGTCAGACGAGTCCACATTACCAAGCAATGATTCACTACTTTTGGGATATGTTCGGTTCATTAAAGACAGTGAAGAAGGGCAAGAATTGTTGTTTGCAAAAGAACTAGAAACAGAGACTCGTGGTGAGTCTATTTTTGCAGCAGATGATCTGTTCTTTAAAGAAAGAGACATTCCTATGGAAAATATTATTGCCTGTTCAACAGACGGTGTTCTTCCATTTACGGGAAAATGCACAAGGTTTGTTTCTTATTTGAAGAAAGCAGTACCTGGTGTATATAAAATTTATTGAGAAATTCACCGAAAGCATTTGGTAGCAAATAACTTAAGCAGCGATCGTCTTTCTAAATCTCTTGACGCTGTTATCAAAGCAGTAAAAAATATATCAATCACTCAGTTCTCGAATATTCAAGCAACTCTGTCATTAAAATCGAGAAAAATTTGATACTCTTCTGTTACACACCGAAGTAAGGTGGCTTTTCAAAGGAATTGTTTGAAGTGATTTTTCTGTTTTCAGCACCGTAGTGGCATTTCTACAGGAGAATAAATGTTGTGCCTTAGGTGATGATCTCATAGTTTGCAAAAGTGACATCGCCTACTTTAGAGACAGACTTATAAGTGACTGACTTACTTATCTTATGTAAGTGACAGACTTATTTGACATATTTAACGAATCAAATTTGCAACTACAGGGTAGTGATGGGAATCTTGTCAAAGCAAAATCAAAGATTTGCAGTTTCATTGACAGGCTTACTCTTTTTAGGAATAATTTGAGCCGCCAAAATTTTTCTCAATTTTCAAGTCGTAGCGAGCTGGAACATGAAGAGTTTGGCTCATCTGAACAGGATGATGACATCCTGATTTATTGTAATTGTTTGAATTTATGGCATGAAGACATGAATTGTAGATACCAAGATTTGATAAATTTGGAAGTACCAGGCTGGCTGCTTAATCCATTTACTGACGCTTGGATAAGTAACAACAATTCTGCAATACAAAAAGAGCTGTTAGCTGTAAAAAACGACTTAAAATAAAAACTTTTTAAAAAATCAAACCATGAATTCTGGATGGAAAGAGAAATTCCTGAAATGTATCCAATGATGTGGGAGGAAGTAAAACTTCATTTCCTACCTTTTTCTTCTTCATTCATAGCTGAACGTGGATCTATTGCAGTTACGCAGCTTCTCAGTAAACAAAGAAATCAACTCCAGACAGTACAAAAGGAAAGCTTTAAGACCAATTCTCAGTAGCATTGAACCAAGAATAGATGAATTGGTCAAAAAACACCAAACTCATCCATCTCATCAGAAGGATAAAAGGTAACTCCTAATTATTTTTAATTATATTAACTTAAAATATTGTGATTCAGGTAATGAAATGTGAGAAGGACAAATTTAACATAACGGGGGCGTTGTTGAAAAATGTCTTGTCCAAAGGGGCGTTAGTCCAAAAAAGTTTGGGTGTACAGCATAGTACAGGGTGGGGCAGAAAAACCTATCCGATTTCAAAACGTTATAAAATGAAAACCACTCAACTTGTCAAAAAAAAAAATTATTATCATATTGCAAATTTTATGCCATTTTTAAATTTAAGTTTTGAAAAGCACATCACTCAAATGTCGTCCTTGGGAGCGGATACACTGATTTAGGCGCTCGCGGTAGCTTTCCATGACTTTCACCGTCATTTCCACAGGAATTTCTTCAATTGCCCGAGCAATTTCCCTTCGTAAAGCAAGAAGGGTCCTTGGTCGATGCTGGTAAACCTTCGATTTGAGGTAACCCCAAACGAAGAAGTCACATGGAGTGAGATCCGGTGAGCGCGGCGGCCAGCCAAGATCACCTTTCAGGGAAATGAGGCGACCGGGAAACAGTTCCCTGAGAATGTCCATTGATCGTCGCGATGTGTGGGCGGTTGCACCATCCTGTTGAAACCACACATTTTCCACGCCATTTTCTTCCATTTTGGGTCTAAGAAAATTTTCCAGCATGAAACAATAGCGCTCGCTGTTGACCGTTACGGTTTGCCCATTTTCTTCAAAAAAGTAAGGCCCCCAGACGTCCAGGCGACTTCTTTTTCAATGCTGAACTCGTCTGTCTAAAATTTGACACCCACACTTTAATCGTAGCGTGATGTGGAACAGGATCATGACGCCCGAGTCCGAAATGAATTCGAAAAGCACGTTGTGTAGCAATTATCGAACCGCCGCATTCGATAAACCGCTCAATAACAAAAGCACGATGTTCACCAGACCAAGGCATGTTGACTATTGACAAATGGCATAAAACCGGCTTTCTAACGGTTTTTACCCCACTACTCTACCTGCTCCCTCTTCTGAGAAAAAGGGATTTGAAATCGGATAGGTTTTTCTGCCCCACCCTTTATCTCGACCAAACTTCACTCAACTCATCATGGAACTCACGACACAATTCTGCTAAGAGAAACGTTCGATCTATAAAGCAATTGAGTAGAGGCAATAACTAACCCTCCAGAACCCTAACGTCAGAATTTTTGTACTCATATTGCCGATGTCACAACCACCGTCAACAGACTGGCGCTGGTATCAGGTTGTCTCCGATACCAAAATTAGGGAGAAACTGCCACTCGGCAGTGCACTTCTAGGAACACAAATGGGAACAAACTGTAAAGGAAATACAATATATTGAAGCTAATTTTGAAAAGTACCGTTTAGGCCCCTGGAGCGTTAAATGGTTAAGCAGAAGCAAGAATTATACCAAAAAAACAATGACACAGAGGCATCAATTAATCAGAGGCATCAACCATGCTGACTTCCGTTCACCAACCACCGTGAAAATTTAATAGAAATCAAATTCCTCAGCCGAAACCGCAACTCAACGAGAGAAGCAATGGTGGAGAGAACATGCAAAGTATGAGCGAGACAGAACGAGACAAAACCAAGACGGAGGGGCGCGAACAGCGACAGAAATAGCAGGTCAACGCAGGTGTTATGACGGTCGTTTCTTGTTCGTTAGAATAAATTGATTTTCGTATTTTTCAGGACAATTCCTATGATTGAATAAATTTCTTTTCTTAATCTCTGTACAATTTCATGATCGTCATTCAAATTAAGGCACGTCTATAGCAGGTTTTGAAACACTCGTTATGCATGGCCACACATTTACTGTTTTTAAGTTGATAACACCAATATGATGAGAGATAATTGAAATCCGCAACAACTTATGATAAGTAGGGTTACAGTCTCACGCAACTTTGGAGGAAGTATCGGTGCTGATGTCGATGTATACGAAGTGGTCTCGTTTACGTTATATTTAATTAGTCGTTTTAAAGTATGAAGTCACAAAATAAAAGTTTATACAATAACAAATCTTAGTATGCCGGGCTGAGTTCTACTCCAAAGATTCAAGCAAAGGTGGCACATAAGAGACCCTTCAATGATGATAACACGCTCGGGAATGATGCTCCTAATTCAAAGAAAAAGCTGCCTCCAAAGAGGCCGCTAGAGAGCAGGTGCGAGTGCTGGGGAGATGGCGAGAGAAAAAATAGCGACTCGTAAATATCGATGCGCACAGAAGAAAGAAACAAAAACAATTTATTTCTAATAAAGTTAATTCATGAAATGTTTTTCACTGGCTTTTAAAATATCTTAACATTAAGATCCTTGTAGTTGATTTTCACTCATGGGTACCTTAATACCCATGTCTATTGTCAAAACAAAATGATTGCGAGAAAAACACAAAAAAATGTACTTAAATATTTTTACATTAAGATACTTAGTTCATATTCACCCATGGGTATCGTAATACCCATGACAAAAAAAATCAAAACGTGATTGAGAGAGAAGCACGAAAAATGCGTTCCCTTCGTTGCGTTAATCTGATTTTGACAATGCAAATAATACAAGTAACTAAGAAAACATAATCCTAGCAACGCATTGTTGAAAGCCCTCTCGTTAGTGCGCACCTATATTGAAATACGAGCATACGAACATAGGAACTAGTGATACGAAGGATTGATGTTAAAAGTAAAATGGGCAGATTTTAATTATTTGGCGTTTTAAGACTATGAGGTGGACATCGGGGACAATTTTTCATTCTTACGTATCAACTAGTAAGCCAAATACCGAGCTCGGAGAGAATAAAATATTTGATCATAACACAAATTTAAGATATTTCCTACGCTAACAACACGGGCACAAAAGAGCTCACAGGAGTCAAAAACATGAGAAGGATTGAAGTACAATGCTAACCATAACATTTGCAACACAGCTGGGACAACACGAAAAGTCAAACTACCTTAAATAATATAATAAATAATAATATAAATAATATTATAATATAATAATATTTGCACGAGCATAAAAACCGATAAATTACCGTACAAGACTTACAAGAACATTTTAGGACAGGAATAAAACAAAATAATGATGTTCTATAAAGTTATTACAAAAAATGAATTACGTCGCCTTTCAAAATGTTTTGTATGAAATGTCCACAGTGGATATACATATGTAGATGAGTGCCATGATGGTCCGTGTCAATACTTGTACAAAAGACCGAGAAACATAATAATGTATCCCATAGCTAGTTAGTTGAAGCTTAATAATGTTTATTTATGAATGCAATGAAAGAAATATATAGATGATGAAGTAAGCGGGATGAGAACACTTGTGACAGTTTTAACGTACATTGACATATGAGCTTTGGCTTTCTTGATATTGTGGAGTGATATTGAATGTGTTTGTGGATAGATTAGATTAGATTAGATTAGATTATAAGTTAGTTTAAGCCTCCCTAACCGCTGCAAAATAGAGCGTATCGAAGAGAGGAAGGAGGAAGGCACCATTTAGTATGGAGATAAGAAAATGAGGAATCTATGCAGAAAGGGCATAGAAACAGTAAGATGGGAAAGAAGTTCATGAAATAAGATAAAAGTTGAAGAAGAAAGTCAGAGGTGCTGAAAAACAGGACAGCAGTGAACCGAAAAAAGGTGGTCCTTAACATAACAAAAAACATTTTATTTCAACAAAAAGAAGGCCTACCTAACTCTCAGCTCGGGCCCTCACATTTTTCCCCTGGGAGCGCTAATTCCCATAGATACAATAGTTGTATCCCCCTGAGGGGATGTGTTTGTGGATAAAATATATCCGTTATTATCAGGTCAAAATTGCAGATATTCAAAAATATATTTTGAAGCGAGTACAATAAAATAAAAGTTCACTGCCTTCGAGAGCATGCTTTAATTCATACACTAAATTGATCATATTTCTCATTTAAATGCTTCACAATAATGTAAGGAGGAGACGAGGTAGGTAACGTGACAAGTTGATAGGTATTAAAAAAAAATTAAAAATACAAACTTAAAAACTGCGGTATACATAGGACAAATGCATGCCGCTAGGTTAGCAATTTTACGGAAACTGCTGTCTGCATATATGTATGCATATCTATACTTATATATAAGTAAATCTATATAAAAATATATACACATACATACACATAACACACATGCGCATATATATTCATCCACGTACATAAATATTCGCATACAAGCAATCACATTACATACGCATACTTCAGAAATGTGGTGCACGTGGTATAAAGTTATGAAACATAATTAGCGATAGTAATTCGTAACTACTTTTCCAGTACGTACTACAGCTTACAGTTATTGTGTACACGCAAGATAACGAGCTATTTTGGTTTAGAATTCACGCAATATTCGAAGAATTTTGATGCTCTGGGGAAGTTTGTTCCACAGCAAGGCGTCTGATGCTGGCAGGGCTTTCTGTCCAATACCCGATGACATTGGTTTCACAGCAACATTTACGTTCTGATTTTCTTTTTTTTTCTTGTATCTGAGCTGCTCCTGCCACTGCGGAAACTATTTTTTCAGCCTTCTATAAACCATAATAAACCACTTTTTAAACCTAGAATGCGTTGCCAAACGTGCAGGAACAATACCGTGCGTATGAGATACCTGCACTCCCCTGGAGTTAGGCTCCTATGCAGGTACTCAATTTAGCAGAAACTCGTACGTCGCAGCCCTGTTGTCTGGTTTATGTTGAAGTTATGAATGAGAAAACATCATCAGGTTGTGGAGTTGTTTGTCGTCTAAGGTGAAGTAATCATAAGAAACGTGAGTTATGTTGGCATCATAAAAAGGATCAGTGGCGGCGACAACAAACGCATTATGTTCTCGGTGTGCGGTACGAGCGCTTGATATGTACAGCACATATCTCCCCTCCAGGACCTAAAACCTAAAAAAAACTAACTCGAGGCGTTTTTGAACGTCTGATGCTAAGCCGCGATCTTATCAGATATTGGCTTGCATAGGGCCAGAGCTGCCGGCTGATTGCGATCCATGAATTTCGAGCAAAATGATGCTGCAGTTCTTAAATAGAAGACCTTCATGGTATGGCTCCTCTTGCAAACAAATCAGGTTTGGTTTGTCCTAACAACTTACATTGTTGCTACAAAGCTTGAATTGAATGTACGCTTAAAATTGTAGTGTTGTGAGCCATAAAAAAATTTAAAAATATAGTTTCTGCAGTGCTAGGAGCAGCTCAGATGCACGGAAAAATGAACTCAAAACGTAAATGTTGCTGCGAAACTGCAGTCTCGTGTTGAAGGTCGGCTGCGCGATGCCTCGGCCGGCTTCAAGTAATACACAGAGAAAGAAAATAAAAACTTATGAGTTAGATTCGATAAGTTAGGTTAACACGTAAATGGCGTACTGGGACATGTGTGGGACTATGCAAATTTCTTATTAACGCGCCAGTGTAAGTGAGCAGCATTTCAAATATTTCACCACCATTTGTTTAAAGCGTAAATGAGCGAGTGAAATAGAACATCATCGAGTAATTATATTTCTTACAGTTCTTAGAAATAATAGAAATGCATACGGGAGATTAAAATGTTTTCAATTCTGCTACTTGGAACCTAATTTATTATGAACCGCAGCAAACACCAAAACGTCCTCTACGTGTTAGGACGCCCTTACCACTACAAAAGAGTTCCAAAGTGTAGAAGGAGAAAGGAACCATTCAGTATGGACCTAAGGAATTAGATTAGATGTTAGTTTAAGCTTCCCTAACCGCAAAAAAAGCGTTTCAAATAGAGGAAGGAGGAAGGCACCATTTAGTATGGAGATAAGGGAACTCGGAATCTATGCAGAAATGGCGTAGAAATAGTAAGTTGAGAAAGAAGACTATGAAAAAAGATAAAAGGTGAATAAGAAAGAAGTAGGTGCTGAAAAACAGGACAGCAGTGAACCGAAAAAAAGCTGGTCCTTAACAACATAACAAAAACATTTCATTTCAACAAAACAAAGGCCCACCTAACTCTCAGCTCGACGTGTGCACGCTCGGCGGGTACGGGTGGTTCGGTTAGGTTGTGAGTGGCAGAATTATAAAATCCTGTACTACTCAAATCTATTCTTATCCTTTCTAATAAATGAGAAAATATAATTTCGCAAAAATATTGCATCTCGTCTGCAAAACCAAATTTTGAAAAAGGTGGTGGAATATTTAGAATGCTATTCATTTATTCTGGTGAGCAAATAAGCAATTTACCTAGTGGTACATGTGTGTCCCAATACGAAGTCAAGGTGTTAGTGTAACGTCCGAAGCGCGTCTCAAAGAGTCGAAAATGACCCTGAACAGTTCTGAAAACTCGATGTTCATGTAAAGCCAACCCAATTCGCTTTTAGAGGTCTCCTGTCTATCCCAGACAGAGTTACCTGTCGACAGCGCGCCCGAAACACGTCTGTCTATTCTCCATGCGTTTTCCAGTTGATGGAATATTGAACAAATTTCTACAAAGTCTTTATAATATCAAGGCAGGTGTCACACACATGTTCACGTTGGTGACCTCGCATGGGCAAACAGCGGCAGTGCTCTTGTAACCTACTTACTTGCTCGCTATTTTTGGATCCTTGACATAAGTCCACTTACGCTTCGCTAGAATCCATTTCTGACTTTCATTTTGAAGTAAGAGATTGGATTTCATCGAATAAAAGATAACGGCCGACCAGGCGAATAGTGATGATCACAATAAAAACCAATAACAATAAATGATAATTAATGATAATTATTACAATCTTTCTAATAATATTCGATATCTGTACGTAAGTCTCGATATCAAGACTCTTGGCCGAACACCAGGAAGAAAGCAGACGATGACTACCGATGTGCGTTAAAGTGGCGCACGAAGCTGACGTGTGATGGATACATTATCTACTGCAGAAATGCGAGTATAGAATCGACAGCTTCACCACACCTGACACTTTCAGGCGTAGTGCTGACGCAGCGCAGCTGCAGGTACAAAATTGTAACAAGAATTTGTACGAGAGTAGCGCACCAAAATAACAACTGTAGAACACGCCTAAATTTCATGTGATTGATGATAAAATACAAGACACGCTGTATAATCGACTGGGAAGTGAGTTCTTAAGGCGACTCAAACTCTGATTAAAGTATTTTATGAACGTCTCAACTACACACAGTGATTTACGATTAGTTGACATCAACAGAAGCTTTGACGCATATTTCTCACGATTGATCAGCATCACATTGAACCATTGACACATCAACAACCTTTAAACAACGGAACAGCACGAACACGGCTGGAGTAATTCAATTCTTACCACAAGAAATAAAGAGCATCTCAATATACTCTGATACGATATACAGACACAAGACGGCACTCAGAACAAGCGACTATGTCAGTACGACGAAGCACCGAAGAAGTAGCTATACTCAAATTTGGCCATTGTATTAGACCTAAAAACCATCTACTTATTTATCGCTTGTAGTAAATAAATTGTTGTTAAATTGTGGTTAAATTGTTGTTTAATTGTGGTTAAATTGTTGTTTAATTGTTGTTTAATTGTGGTTAAATTGTTGTTAAATTGTGGTTAAATTGTTGTTAAATTGTTGTTAAATTGTGGTTAAATTGTTGTTAAATTGTGGTTAAATTGTGGTTAAATTGTTAAATTGTGGTTAAATTGTGGTTAAATTGTGGTTAAATTGTGGTTAAATTGTGGTCAAATTGTGGTTAAATTGTGGTTAAATTGTGGTCAAATTGTGGTTAAATTGTTGTTAAATTGTTGTTAAATTGTGGTTAAATTGTTGTTAAATTGTGGTTAAATTGTGGTTAAATTGTTGCTAAATTGCAATTGTCGAAGCATATATGATAAACCCGAGACTGCCCAAATTATCTAATATCGCAAGCCAAACTCATGTTGCACCTTTTTTTGTCCCGCCGCTGTCTACAACCCTGGTTCAAGCCTCACCTACAACCCTGGTTCAAGCCTCACCTACAACCCTGGTTCAAGCCTCACCTACAACCCTGGTTCAAGCCTCACCTACAACCCTGGTTCAAGCCTCTCCTACAACCCTGGTTGAAGCCTCTCCTACAACCCTGGTTGAAGCCTCACCTACAACCCTGGTTGAAGCCTCACCTACAACCCTGGTTCACGCCTCACCTACAAACCAGGCTAAAGCCTCACCTATACAACCCAGGTGGCAGGAAGAAGCCGCTTTCGAAGTACCATAACAAAACAAGTTTCACTACCGATCACCAGCAACATGTAATTAAAGTGGAGCACCAGAATTGGAACAGTAAGACGGCGCGCAAATATTTACGTTAGCGACGCTGTCTGTTTACGTCTGGCCGCTGCGTCGTCTGGTCATCGCGACCTCTGGTCATTGCTGGTTCCTCAGCCTCAGCGTCAGCCTCAGCGTCAGCCTCAGCGTCAGCCTCAGCGCTGCCCCCACACACCAGCAGAACAAGCAGAGCCGCCAAGGCACAGATGACGCCAACAACTCGTGGTTTGCAACACACTCCTGCCCCGCTATCGGCGTCAGTTGTGCCGCGTACGCCGCCAAGTTCGACTCGACGTTCGCATTTTGTACTCACATTACCGTTATCACAACCACCATCACTAAACTGGCACCGGCATCATGTAGTCACCGACATCACAACGAGGAAGTGACTGCCACTCGGCAACGAACTTCGAAGAACACATTAGGGCACAAATTTCACAAGGAATAAAATATATTAAAGCTGTTCATGAAAGTGGATTTTGAAATCCACTTTGGGTTAAATTGCGCTCATGTGGCGATCAAACGTAAATACCTATTTTTAATATCCTCTTAGGAAAATCTTAAAAAACTCAAACAACGACCGAAAACCTATTGCCATTGTAGAGCGAAATCATTTACTCCAAATAGGTTTAAATTCGTTATTTTGCTCTTCTGAACTTTTCCATTAAATATGTAGCAAAAAATTTACTTTAAATATACGGGGAAAATATTTACCAATAATTTACCCTCTGTGCGCACCTCAACTCATCAAGAAGTAACGTTTTTATTTACTTTTACTCGCACTAATTAAAATTCGCTCATATTACAAAGTTGTTCCACATCTCCACACATAGTGTCGAGACTTGAATGGGGCCAGGAAGGTGGTAAAAGGAGCAGGAAGATAGTAAGGTGTAATAGAAGGGAGGGGGAGTGGGGGGAGACCTTCAGCAATACCTGAGATGGTTTGTGTGGGGCTTCTTGGTGGGTTATGGTGGGGAAGAAGTGGGGAGCTTCTTAGTGGGGGAGAGGGTTCAGGTGTCGCTGCTGCCTCTGTTCGTGGGGTTGTGACGTTGTGCTTGTTCTTTAGATTAGATGTTAGTTTAAGCGTCCCTAACTGCAAAAAGCGTTCCGAAAAAAGGAAGGATGAAGGCACCTTTTAGTATGGAGAGAAAGGAGATAGTTATAGATTGCATGTTAGTTTTAAGCCTCCCTAAACGCTTAAAAAAGTGTTCCAAAGAAGAGAAGGAGGAAGGCACCATTCAGCATGGGGATAAGGGAACGCAGGATCTATGCAGAAGAGGCATAGAAACAAAAACAATAAGTTTAGAAGATTAGATTAGATTAGTCGTTAGTTTTAGCCTCCCTACCCAGCAACAATTGCGATCCAAAGAGAGGAAGGAGGAAGGCACCATTTAGTATGGAGTTAAGGAAACGCGGAATCTACGCAGAAAGGCATAGAAACAGTTAGTTGTGAAAGAAGATTATGAAACAAGACCAAAGTTGAAGAAGACAGTAGTAAGTGCTGAAAAACAGGACAGCAGTGAACCGAAAAAAGGTGGTCCTTAACATAACAAAAACATATTTCAACAAAAAGAAGGCCTACCTAACTCTCAGCTCAGGCCCTCACATTGTCCCCCTGGGAGAATAAGTTTAGAAAGAAGTTCATGAAACAAGATAGAACTTGAGTAAGAGAGTGGTTGGTGCTGAAAGGCAGGACAGCAGTGAACCTTAAAAAGGAGGTCCTTAACATAACAAAAAACATTTTATTTCAACCAAGACTTTATTTCAACCAAGACTTTATTTCAACCAAGACTTTATTTCAACCAAGACTTTATTTCAACCAAGACTTTATTTCAACCAAAATTTTATTTCAACCAAAATTTTATTTCAACCAAGATTTTATTTCAACCAAGATTTTATTTCAACCAAGATTATATTTCAACCGAGATTTTATTTCAACCAAGATTATATTTCAACCAAGATTATATTTCAACCGAGATTTTATTTCAACCAAGATTATATTTCAACCGAAATTTTATTCCAACCAAGATTTTATTCCAACCAAGATTTTATTCCAACCAAGATTTTATTCCAACCAAGATTTTATTTCAACCAAGATTTTATTTCAACCAAGATTTTATTTCAACCAAGATTTTATTTCAACCAAGATTTTATTTCAACCAAGATTTTATTTCAACCAAGATTTTATTTCAACCAAGATTTTATTTCAACCAAGATTTTATTTCAACCAAGATTTTATTTCAACCAAGATTTTATTTCAACCAAGATTTTATTTCAACCAAGATTTTATTTCAACCAAGATTTTATTTCAACAAAGATTATATTTCAACCAAGATTATATTTCAACCAAGATTATATTTCAACCAAGATTTTATTTCGACTAAGATTTTATTTCAGCTAAGATTTTATTTCAACTAAGATTTTATTTCAACTAACTAAGTTTACTAAGAGGAATTTTTTGTTGGAATTTCTAATGAATTTTAGGGGGGGAAGGTTTCTAACGAGCAGATATTGGAGCCCAAAACCAGGCTAAGCAGCTTAAATAAAAGGGGGGGAAATAGAACTGGTTGGCACTACAGAACTAATACCATAACAAACTCCTGTGCTGCCGATTCTCCGGTCGCTACTCGGGACTACCAGTAAAGGATAATCAGTTTTATTTCACTATGATGATGATGATAAGAAACGAACGCATTGTGTGCTTCTGCTCCACCGAACGAACTAGAAGCAAGAACAAATAATGCTGGTAATGGGAACCATGTTTCGAGCAGCGCGGTAGCTCTTCCCACCAGATGTAATGCGTCTGGTGGGAGAATCACGGTAACATCGCTTGATGTTACCGTGAGAAGCGTCGTCTCTCCTCCTTACGCTGCCGAACTTAGAGCTAAGTTCTGGCGCACAAATTGCGCGTCAGATCTGAAGGTCTCAACACTCCTGCCATTATCATGCTACATGCAACAGATCTGCGCCAGCTTAGGTTCATTTCTTTGATGGAACTTACGTACAAGGGCGCAGTAGTCCGAACAAGCAACTAAGCTCACAATATACTGTAAACAAAGGATAACTGAAGTTAAGTTAGCTAAGTTTGCGAAAAAGCGACAAAATAAGTTCAAAGGAGTAGATGATGAAATTAAAGGGAATAATTCCTTGACATGAGCAAATCGATAGAATTGCTACGAGGAGAATTTGTTTCCGAGCTACAATTCGTCGGTCAGTTATAGCTCTCTGTTTCAGTGAGAAAATTTAGAATGAAAATAGACTGAGCAAGAAAGTGATGGACCAATTGATCATCTAAGGTCTATTCAGAATTATTTTCTTCATTTGTCACCGGCATGAAGAAAATATCTGACAGAATCAGAAGCTGTAAGCCTTCAATCTTAGGCTTGAGCAATAATGTCCTTTACGCTTCTTCAACTCTTTACCGTCAAAGTGGATTTCAAAATCCACTTTAATAAACAGGTCTAGTATGTTTTATTCCTGGCGAAATGTGTGCTCTAATGTGTTCTTCGAAGTTCATTGTTGAGTGGCAGTTCCTTCCTCATCTTTATATCGATGACTACTTCATGCCGTTGCCAGTTAAATGATACTTGCGATAACGGTAATATGAATACAAAATTCTGACAAAGTGTTAATATTCAAAATGAAATTCAGATACGAAAACAGTCTCTTTAAAATATTGTCTTTGCCCTTCGTTTTGAAACCCATTATTCCAATTTTCTCTATACAACGACCACATAAATTTGCGAGACACATTTGTGATTTAGAGTGCACAATTTGGGGAAGTTAGGTGCGTGAGAACGCCGAGAAAAGACAACAAATCGAAGAAGAAGAAGAAGAAGCAGAAGAAGAAGAGCCAGGGGAAGCTAAATATAGATAGTTGGCAGGGTACCATTAGCAGGACGTACAAAACACACGCCGCCTTCAAAAAACTGCTCGTTAATCACTCCAAAAGAGAGGAAGTGCGGGCATATATATAGCTACACCTAGGGACGACTTCTGGAGAGTATGCGAGGCTGAGACTGATCCCAATCACAAAGAGCCTGATTAACACTTTGACCGGAATAATTTTTATTATTATTAAACTAAAGTTCAGGATTCAACTTGAATTTAAAACAATTGTGGTAAGCAATTTAAAAAATAGCAATCATTAACTGGATAATATCTTCATTTGGCTTTAATTAAGTATGTGTGAAAATTGAGTTAGTGACTACTGATTTTTCCGCACATGGAAGACCAAGGGCTTGCTCTGAAGATCAAGGACGTGACAGACTTTGAAAATCAAGGGCGGGAGACTCCAATAATAAAGAGCATGACAGATTCTGAAAAATAAGGCCGAGACATCCAAAAATCAAAAAAGAGACGGATTCTGAAAGTCGAGAACATATTCAGATGAAAATCGCGACGCATTCTAAAGATATCGTTGTAACGGGTTTTAAGGATCACATTCGGGATTGATGTGACAGGTTTGGAAAATCGAAAATGCAACATCCTGGAAATCGAACGACTTAATATCCTGCAGAATTATGCGAGTAAGTAACTTGATACAGGGAGAGGTTTGGTGAACTGGACGATAGTTGGTGAAAAATCTGTGACATTGAAAACATGTTCGAAAATTAAAAAAAGTGTGTCAGAGGCGAAAATGAATGAAAGCATGAAGGTGTCACGAAAGTATCTTCATACACGGACGGAGTTCGGACGTGCAGGGAATTACCCTCCTTCATAAAAAGAGTTCGGACGTGCAACTGGTTCTCTCTCTCGCAGGGTGTGGATCTTGCAGAGTGAGGGCGCGTGAGGGAAGGCAGACAACAACCGTGGGGCGCTACGCAAGCAACCAGCGGCAGCTGCGGGGCTCTGTTTCTTGTTACATGAGGGACTTGTGCTCCTGCGGTGTCACACAACCGCCTCATTTCAGAACTATTAGCGTCGCTTGGGTGGCACCGCCGCTAGCAAAAGTCCTGCGTTTGGCTCTGCGATGCTACGGAAGGTTTTTTTTTGTTGTTGTTGTTGGCTGAAGGGTAGAAAAAACGCAGTTAGCGTCGCCAAATCGAAAGAAGAACCTTCAATGCCAGCTGCACCGTTGAGAGGATACAAATTAATACTCAAGTAAAAGTAATTTTTTCGGTTTGGCGATATTACGGGAATTTTTTGGGGGGCTTGGGGGTGGAAAAACGCTCCTAGCTGTTGCCAAATCGAAAGAAAAACCTGTACTGCCGGCTGTTCATCTGATAGGACCTAAATTCATATTTAAAATCTGACCCCTGTTGGAACAGTAGGATGTGGGCCATCTCGCCAAGTTCCTGTATTCTGCGGGCACTTTTAACATCAAGATGCACAGCACGAAATGAAACGAAAACACGGAAGATAAAATAAGGTCTAATGTAATTGGGAGCACCAGCATCACTAAGATGTGTAGATAAAATATTTGTAGTTCAGTAAGATGTTCTGTATGACAGTAGAAGCGTCGGACAAACAAGCTTGTCTAAGCCCATTCTTTTTGTTTACTCTGACGCTAGAGAAGCGACGGCGACAGTGCCCACTGAAGTGTTGTGCACTTGCGTTTGTTTACTCTTTGGCTGCGGCGGGTAAAACTGAAGTTCAATATTCAACTCGAATTTGGAGTAATTTGTCGAAAATAATGTTAAAAGTAACAAGCATTACCTGGATCATGTCTTCATTTAGTTATCATTAAGTTTTTATAAAAATCAAGTTTTTGACTACTGGTCAGTGAGTAACATGAAAATTTCCTCCGTGTACCACCGGTGGCTCACGTAAAAGTCAAAGTGTTGAGTTGGTAGAGCAGCAGTCGAAGCAGCAATGCAGACCCACAACACTAAATTCCAGTTTCAGGATAAGAATATCAGGAAAATACACCATAACACTCTGTATACACGATTCGTGGAATTATACCCACACAGTGGCAACGTAACGAGCGTTTCACTAGCGGCATTATTTCCACTCATTCATGCTATAAAATAAAATAAAAAACAGCCTTAGTGTCAAATAGAAGATAACTAAACAAGAAGTTGGTTTGAGCTTCCCTATTACCTAACCCCATCAAAAGTGCCCCACAAAGAAAAGGAATGAAGGCACCATTTAGTGTGGAGTTGATTGAATGCGGAATCTACGCACAAGGTGTGTTCTCACACAAGATCCCCAACGTACGGAAAAGCAAGTTAAGAAGGAATTTTATGAAACATGATAAATATTGAAGAGAAAGTCAAAGGGGCTTAAAAATAGGACAGCAGTAAACTAAAAAAAGATGATCCGTCACAAAACAAGAAACCTGTTCTGTTTCACCAAAAAGAATGCCTAATTAGCTTACAGCTCACTTCACATTTTTCACCAATAAGTAGCGCCAAATAGAGATGCAATAAATCCAGTACTCCTCTGTAAGCTAACAACACACCAAATATTGCGCTAGGATACAAGACACATCATGCATTTTACAGACAAAAAATATTAACCCAACAAAAAATGACTGGAAGTATAGTGCCAATCACAAAGGCAAAAAATCAAGTATTCCCACCGTAAGCTAACAACACTAAATATTGCACAAGGATATAAGACACATCATGCATTTTACAAATAAAAATACATTACAAATACAACAACAAAAACGAAGCGTAACGCATTGCTCGCTCGACACACGTACCTGTATGATGGAGTCGTTGATGCACTTCACTATAGAAATTCCGTTCAAAAATGATTACATTTCGCGTTAGGGTCACAATTGCACCCAACAGCGGAGCGGGCCAAGACACCAGTTAGATTAGATTAATTATGTGTTAGTTTGAGCCTCCCTATCCGTAACAAAGGTGTTTCAAAAAGAGGAAGAAGGAAGGCGCCATTAATTCAGTACGGTGTTAAGAGAATGCGGAATCTATGCACAAGGTGCATGGAAACAAAAAGTTGAGAAAGAAGTTCATGGAACAGGATAAAAGTTGAAGAAGAAAGTAGTAGGTGCTGAAAAGCAGGATAGCGGTGAACCGAAAAAAGATGACCCGTAACGAAACAAAACAAAAAACTTTCTATTTTAACCAAAATGAAGCCAACGTAACCTTTATCTCGGGGCCTCACATGTTCCCCCTGGGAGCGCTAATTCCCATCGATGCAATTATTTTATCCATCTGAGGAAACCGGGATAACCATGCACAATTTTAAATATGCAGGTTGGCCTTTTTCTATTCAAAATTCGTAAATCTCGTCGTTTTTTCTAGCTAAAGTTGTCCCAAAGATCCCTTCGCATCTTCACGGTCAAATTTTATATGATAAATGCCTTAACGTGAGGGCTGTGGCAAAAAAAAAAAATCTAGCCAATCTTGGCACAGCGGTGTCCGGTGGCCCAAAAAAAGAAGTAAAACACGAGATAGATTTACGCACGGCAAACAATTTGGAAGATCTTCATTAACATGTGTAGTGGAAACACAAGAAGCTTCGCCTGGCGAGTGGCTAAACAAAACTAGCTCATCGATGTGCCAGTAAATTTGTAACTCGACGCTCTGCTCGCCATTTGTGGCCGCGATTTACGAGGAAAGACTTCAAGACTTCAGTGCAAGAGCCGCGGCCACTGCGCTATGCCAACAATGAAGATTTCTTCCACATACCGACCTGAAGCGAAGACCTTTTGTTGCATCGCTAATGAAGAAACGAGGGTGTCCACTTCGCCTCCAATGATAGTGGCGACGAACGGAATCGCTTCTCTCGAGACGACCAAATTCATTGGAACTTGAATTTCGTTCCTTTATTTTCTGCATGGTATGAAGTTAAGTAAAAATGTATGCAAATATCTCAAGATGTTTCGTGCGCATTTTCCATCAGGGTTAGAAGGGATGCTCGGATTATGATCAGCTATTCAAACGCTTCGAGTGCTGGCTTGAAACGTGGAATTTTTATGGGTGCAAAGGAATGTGTTGCTGCAGATGGGAGGAAGACAGTGATTCTCTTGCAATTGGATGCTGCTAACAAAATTAACCGCTTTGTTTGTTCAATTTGAGTTTTGAAGAATACGCACATCCACTTGCCGCGTGTACTGGGCTGTCACAACGACGCCGTGTACGTAACTAAACATTGATGCTCTGCTTATTGAACATAATTGCTATACATTTTAAATCTAAGTTTAGATTAGCTGTTAGTTTAAGGCTCCCTGTATTTAAATTTCAATTCTGGACTGATAAAGAACAAGATTGAATCAATAAAAATGGTTACTCGAAAAATCCGAAATTATCTGAAACAAGAGGAGTCTCGCACCCGCTGCTCCGACCACCTCAACCGACCTAGTGTCTGGTCAGGCGACAGAACATCAACACGTCGGAGGCTACAGAGACTAGGCCCCATCCGAGAGTAAGCACATTCTCAAATACCAAAGCTGTTGCTGTAGGAATGCCGATGAATCACTGGATGGCTTAAAGAAACGCTTTTTTCAAGACCTCGGCTTTTTTTCAAGACCCCGGCTTTTTTTCAAGACCCCGGCTTTTTTTCAAGACCCCGGCTTTTTTTTCAAGACCCCGGCTCTTTTTCAAGACCCCGGCTTTTTTTCAAGACCCCGGCTTTTTTTCAAGACCTCGGCTTTTTTTCAAGACCTCGGCTTTTTTTCAAGACCTCGGCTTTTTTTCAAGACCTCGGCTTTTTTCAAGACCTCGGCTTTTTTTCAAGACCTCGGCTTTTTTTCAAGACCCCGGCTTTTTTTCAAGACCCCGGCTTTTTTCAAGACCCCGGCTTTTTTTCAAGACCCCGGCTTTTTTTCAAGACCTCGGCTTTTTTCCAAGACCTCGGCTTTTTTCCAAGACCTCGGCTTTTTTCCAAGACCTCGGCTTTTTTCCAAGACCTCGGCTTTTTTTCAAGACCTCGGCTTTTTTCCAAGACCTCGGCTTTTTTCCAAGACCTCGGCTTTTTTCCAAGACCGCGGCTTTTTTCCAAGACCTCGGCTTTTATTCAAGTACCTCGGCTTTTTTTCAAGTACCTCGGCTTTTTTTCAAGATCTCGGCTTTTTTTCAAGACCCCGACTTTTTTCAAGACCCCGACTTTTTTCAAGACCCCGACTTTTTTCAAGACCCCGACTTTTTTCAAGACCCCGACTTTTTTCAAGACCCCGACTTTTTTCAAGACCCCGACTTTTTTCAAGACCCCGACTTTTTCAAGACCCCGACTTTTTTCAAGACCCCGACTTTTTTCAAGACCCCGACTTTTTTCAAGACCCCGACTTTTATCAAGACCCCGACTTTTTTCAAGACCCCGACTTTTTTCAAGACCCCGACTTTTTTCAAGACCCCGACTTTTTTCAAGACCCCGACTTTTTTCAAGACCCCGACTTTTTTCAAGACCCCGAACTTTTTCAAGACCCCGAATTTTTTCAAGACCCCGAATTTTTTCAAGACCCCGACTTTTTTCAAGACCCCGACTTTTTTCAAGACCCCGACTTTTTTCAAGACCCCGACTTTTTTCAAGACTCCGACTTTTTTCAAGACCCCGACTCTTTTCAAGACCCCGACTTTTTTCATGACCCCGACTTTTTTCAAGACCCCGATTTATTTCAAGATCTCGACTTTTTTCAAGACCTCGACTTTTTTTGAAGACCTCGAACGCTTTCTTTCAACAAACAAACAACAACAAACAACAACGGCATCTACGGATGCTTTATTTCCAATTTCAAGCCTGATACATATCACCATGGACATTGGATTTTCAAATGCCTTATAACTAACACCAGGACGCCAGGACGCTTTCCCCCGGTCAAGACCGGTACCCATTTCAGACACCTGAGTAGAGTGGGGTATTGTGCTTGGAATTTTTCCCCTATACCCAACAGAGAAAATCGCCACCAGCGCCGGGACTCGAACCCTCGTTTGCACGCACGGAGGCAGGTCCTAAAGCCACACGGCTATGACAAGCAAGACCTCGAACGCTTTCTTACAATACCTCACTTTTTTCAAGAACTCGTTGATATACACGAATTTCAAGAGTATGTTAAGGAGACGAAAAGAACATTCTTCTAAGCCAAAAGCGATTAATCAGTTAAGGAGAGAGTCCCCCATAGGAGGAACTTTTTTTATTATTGAACTTAGAGCAATAAAATTTGGTATACTGATAGTAAATGCAATTTAGAATCGTTTATCATCTATATAAAATGCGATTTTCTGTGAAAAAAACGAGATATTCATAGGAAACGATGTTTTTTTTAAATGCTTCTTGTCGGAGAGTTTTTTTGAGCATTTTGACAGTTTTTGAGCTACAGTGATGATTTTGGTATCATTGGATGCGGAAAGACGACTCCAATGGTTTTTCCCAAATTTCCAGTTTTAAACAAAACAAAATGAAAATATTTGAGAGCAAACCTAATTTTCGAAAAATTTCGGATTTATGACGTCGTATTTTTTGAACAAAAATAATTTTAAAAACGATTGGATTTTTTGGAATGTCCACGTTTTTTTGCATCCAATGATATTAAAATTATTCTTGTAGCTCAAAAACTGTAGGAGAAGAAGTATTTTGAAACCCTATATTCCGATCCTCTAAAAAAGGGAAATTAGGTAAACATAAACAACCTCAATTTTTTTTCGTTATTATTTTTGGGGTCAGCTGGGACCCTTGAAATCATTACACAGTAATAAATAGGTATAGAAGATGATATATCAACGTCGTGCCGTGAAGAAATAGGCAAGGGGGAGTTTTAACATGATAAAATACCACCTACCCCTCCCCTCCCCCCCCCCACCCCCACCCCCATTCTTCAAACCCCCGTCACAGGTGAACGAGCGAACGTACGAACTTTTTCACCTCCTATAGCAGCTAAAATCTATTTGCACCTCAGTTTTCCAATTTCTGGGGGGTCTCTCTCCTTACGGTGACGAGGAAATTATGGCGAGTGGGTGAGCTGTTCAAATGAAGACAGGGACGAGCTCCCGAGGCGAATTGAATCTGTTTAACACTTAGACTGCCGCGGGTGAGACTGCAGTTATATTCAAATATTCGTATATTCAACTCAAATTTATGGTCAATTGTAGCGAGCAGCAATGAAAACAGCAAAAATTAACCGGATCGTGCCTTCATTTGGTTTTGAGTAATGAAAATTGAGTTTGTGACTACTGGTCGGTCAGCAGCATTATGAAAATCCTCTCCGTGTACCACCGGTGGCTCACGTCACAATAAAAGTGTCAAGTTTCTCCCGTGCCCAGAAAATATCATCACTCTTCAATTTCTGGTTTGAGTACGTAACGATGTACAAAATTATTTCCAGGAAAAATAGTCAAAACAACCGCTCCTACAAAGTTCACTTTGTACGCATCGAAGAATACAATCTCTTTAGAAGGGGTGCAAGTGCAGTAATACCAAATATCACACGAGACGCTCGAATCGTGTTCGAGAAATTCATGTAACATGACATTCGACTTCGATAACGTAAGTGGGAACAAAAATTGCGCGTACTGAGGTCGGTGAATGAATCAAATGCAATAGCCTGATTGATAAATGGAGATTATCTTCCTTCAATTTTTTTCCGCTGTCTGAGAAACCTTCGCCCAAATACGTTGGATTTTGAGTTTTTAAATTTGTTTTGTCGGATAATTAGTAAGCACATATTTGACGGAAATCAAATAAGTACAGGATAATAACGGCCTAATTTTATACAAGTTTTCACTGAGCGTGTATCCACAACCTGACGAGTGAAGACACCTACCTGAGAGTGCCCAGCGGAATTCAGGACATATTTATCGGACGTAGCTTGAATACCGACCAGATACCTTATGCCAGATTTTGCGGGTAGTGAATAACGTCAAAACGAATAACTATAAACGAATTTAAATGCGTAGATTAGATTAGATCAGTTGTTAGTCTAAGCATCCCTAACCGTAACAAAGGCGATCCAAAGAGGCACCATATAGCATAGAGAAAAGGGAACGCAGAATCTATGCACGGGGTGCATAGAAATATAAATTTCAGAAATAAGTTCATAAAACAAGACAAAAGCTGAAGAAGAAAGTAGTAAATGTTGAAAAAAGGACAGCCGATAGCCGAAAAATTGGCCATAACATAACAAAAACATTTTATTTCAATAAAAATAAGGCCTACCGCACTCTTAGCTCGGGATTTCCCCTTTTCTTCCTGGGAGCGAGAATTCCCATAGATACAATAGTTGTATCCCCCTTGACGGGTGAAATGAGGTAATTTACGATCACACGAAGTATGTTTTGTGTACGTTAAACAACCGACGTCTCAAGTTCAATCAAATGAGGAACTAAATTAGCAAAATTGTTGAAGTGCAAAAATACGTAGTTAATCGAGAGAAAAAACAAAACAGATAAAAAGAGAGAGAGAGAGCAAAATTGAGCAATAGAGATCGTAAACTTATAAGAACAAGGGACAGAGGAAAACGAAGAAGCAAAGATTGCAGGTGGGCTGGTGAGGACACTACTGATAGAGGCTCCCATTAGTGGTGACGGTGATTGGTGATCTGGGGGGAGGGGCGAGGGGCGAGGGGCGAGGGGCGAGGGGCGAGGGGCGAGGGGCGAGGGGCGAGGGGCGAGGGGCGAGGGGCGAGGGGCGAGGGGCGAGGGGCGAGGGGCGAGGGGCGAGGGGCGAGGGGCGAGGGAGAGGGCAAGGGAGAGGGCGAGGGAGAGGGCAAGGGAGAAGGGCGAGGGAGAAGGGGGAGGGCGAGGGAGAATGGGGAAGGGCGAGGGAGAATGGGGAAGGGCGAGGGAGGCGAGGGAGAATGGGGGGGCGAGGGAGAATGGGGGGGGGGGCGAGAGAGAATGGGGAGTGAGGGGGGGGGGGGGGGCGAGGGAGAATGGGGAGTGAGGGGGGCGAGGGAGAATGGGGGGGGGGCGAGGGAGAATGGGGGGGGGGCGAAGGAGAATGGGGGGGGGCGAGGGAGGCAGGGGGCGAGGGAGGCAGGGGGGCGAGGGAGGCAGGGGGGCGAGGGAGGCAGGGGGGCGAGGGAGGCAGGGGGGCGAGGGAGGCAGGGGGGCGAGGGAGGCAGGGGGGCGAGGGAGGCAGGGGGGTGAGGGAGGCAGGGGGGCGAGGGAGGCAGGGGGGCGAGGGAGGCAGGGGGGCGAGGGAGGCAGGGGGGGCGAGGGAGGCAGGGGGGCGAGGGAGGCAGGGGGGGCGAGGGAGGCAGGGGGGCGAGGGAGGCAGGGGGCGAGGGGGCAGGGGCGAGGGAGGCAGGGGGGCGAGGGAGGCAGGGGGGCGAGGGAGGCAGGGGACGAGGGAGGCAGGGGGGGGGCGAGCACGGTAGGAGAAACAAGGTAGGATCAAACCAGTCTTTTTATCGTCGACTGTGTGGGTTTGATGACGTCACGGCAACGAACAAATTGCAGCGCTCATATTACATCTGGCAACACTGCAAGCCCCAAATCCGTCACCCCTATTGGTCGAACGACATGTCGTTGTGGTGACGTCATTCATTGAGCTCGAAATGAAGACTTTCAATTGGCTAATCGGACAAGAGGAGGTTTATTTTTCCCCATAGAAATGACCCTACCTTGTTTCCTCTACCGTGGGGGCGAGGGGAGGCAGGGGGCGAGGGAGGCAGGGGGGGGGGCGAGGGAGGCAGGGGGGGCGAGGCGAGGGAGGCAGGGGGGGCGAGGGGAGGCAGGGGGGGGCGAGGGAGGCAGGGGGGGGCGAGGGGGAGGCAGGGGGGGCGAGGGAGGCAGGGGGGCGAGGGAGGCAGGGGGGCGAGGGAGGCAGGGGGGCGAGGGAGGCAGGGGGGCGAGGGAGGCAGGGGGGCGAGGGAGGCAGGGGGGGCGAGGGAGGCAGGGGGGCGAGGGGAGGCAGGGGGGGCGAGGGAGGCAGGGGGGCGAGGGAGGCAGGGGGGCGAGGGAGGCAGGGGGGCGAGGGAGGCAGGGGGGCGAGGGAGGCAGGGGGGCGAGGGAGGCAGGGGGGCGAGGGAGGCAGGGGGGCGAGGGAGGCAGGGGGGCGAGGGAGGCAGGGGGGCGAGGGAGGCAGGGGGGCGAGGGAGGCAGGGGGGGCGAGGGAGGCAGGGGGGCGAGGGAGGCAGGGGGGCGAGGGAGGCAGGGGGGCGAGGGAGGCAGGGGGGCGAGGGAGGCAGGGGGGCGAGGGAGGCAGGGGGGCGAGGGAGGCAGGGGGGCGAGGGAGGCAGGGGGGCGAGGGAGGCAGGGGGGCGAGGGAGGCAGGGGGGCGAGGGAGGCAGGGGGGCGAGGGAGGCAGGGGGGCGAGGGAGGCAGGGGGGCGAGGGAGGCAGGGGGGCGAGGGAGGCAGGGGGCGAGGGAGGCAGGGGGCGAGGGAGGCAGGGGGCGAGGGAGGCAGGGGGGCGAGGGAGGCAGGGGGGCGAGGGAGGCAGGGGGCGAGGGAGGCAGGGGGGCGAGGGAGGCAGGGGGCGAGGGAGGTAGGCAGGGGGCGAGGGAGGTAGGCAGGGGGTGAAGGAGGGAGGCAGGGGGAGAAGGAGGGAGGCAGGGGGTGAGGGAGGGAGGCAGGGGGCGAGGGAGGCAGGGGGCGAGGGAGGCAGGGGGCGATGGAGGGAGGGGGCGATGGAGGCAGGGGGCGATGGAGGCAGGGGGCGATGGAGGCAAGGGGCGATGGAGGTAGGGGGCGATGGAGGCAGGGGGCGAGGGAGGCAGGGGGCGAGGGAGGCAGGGGGCGAGGGAGGCAGGGGGCGAGGGAGGCAGGGGGGCGAGGAAGGCAGGGGGCGAGGGAGGCAGGGAGGGCGAGGGAGGCAGGGGGGCGAGGGAGGCAGGGGGGCGAGGGAGGCAGGGGGCGAGGGAGGCAGGGGGGCGAGGGAGGCAGGGGGGCGAGGGAGGCAGGGGGGCGAGGGAGGCAGGGGGTGAGGGAGGGAGGCAGGGGGTGAAGGAGGGAGGCAGGGGGTGAGGGAGGGAGGCAGGGGGCGAGGGAGGGAGGCAGGGGGTGATGGAGGGAGGCAGGGGGCGAGGGAGGCAGGGGGCGAGGGAGGCAGGGGGCGAGGGAGGGAGGCAGGGGGTGAGGGAGGGAGGCAGGGGGTGAGGGAGGGAGGCAGGGGGTGAGGGAGGGAGGCAGGGGGCGAGGGAGGCAGGGGGCGAGGGAGGCAGGGGGGCGAGGGAGGCAGGGGGCGAGGGAGGCAGGGGGCGAGGGAGGCAGGGGGCGATGGAGGCAGGGGGCGAGGGAGGCAGGGGGGCGAGGGAGGCAGGGGGGCGAGGGAGGCAGGGGGCGAGGAAGGCAGGGGGCGAGGGAGGCAGGGGGCGAGGGAGGCAGGGGGCGAGGGAGGCAGGGGGGCGAGGGAGGCAGGGGGCGAGGGAGGCAGGGGGCGAGGGAGGCAGGGGGCGAGGGAGGCAGGGGGCGAGGGAGGCATGGATGAAGGGGGGGGGGGGCAAGAGTGCCCTTGCATTGCAGTTACCATCTTGCTAGAACAGCCATTCTCAACCTTTCATCCATCACTGACCCCCTCGGCTTCATGTAATACATACGTAAGGGTGAAATTCACCTGAATCAGGAGTATATTTACCCCTGCTTGAGAACCTCTGTACCGGAAGTGGCGCAGTTACCAGCACTGAACACGGTATCACTTGGCACCTCACAAATGCCGTCACTCGGTAACTAAGCTCATGCTCGACACTGGTCAACTCATCTCTGGATACTGAACGGAAATTTTTTTTAATTTTTTGGCAGTTATTTAATCTTAGTTTTCATTTTTCTCCTCATGATTCAACAATTTTCGGTAAAACTAACAGCGGTGTCAATCTTGTAGGGTCAAAAAAGGCCCGTTAGAGCGCACCATCATGCACACAGGCTGTAACACGAACCGACCTGAGCGTCTTCTACAAGTGCATCGTTGGTGTGAGCAGTAGAAAAATGAACTACATGAAAGCTCGGGAGCATTATGAAAACGAATGGTTATTTTTATACGCACTCGTGCTTCTAGAATCACCAACCAGCCTCTCACAAATAATATACCCCTCACCACCCCCAAAGCTGAGGGTGTGGTGACCGTTAGGGTAGAATAAACAAGGTAGGGTCAAACCAATTTTTTTTCCGTCGACTGGGATAATGCTGACGTCATGGGAACGAACCAATAGCAGGGCTCATATTGCATCTGGCAACACTGCTAGCCCCAAGTCTGGCACCGCTATTGGCCAAACGACATGTCGCAATGGTGATGTCATAAAGTTTATTTGAAATAAAACCGTTCTATTGGCTAGCCGAACAAGAGGAGGCGCATTTTACCCCATAAAAATGACTATCTTGTTTCCCCCACCGTGGTGACCGTGCACAACCGGCACGAAGCTGCCCACACTGCGCTGCCACGACACGTATATAGGCAGGCCTCAGCCCGTAATCAGGATACGTTAGGCGCGAATTTATGGCGGGTGCGCACAAAAATGCAGGAATAAAATGAACAGGACGGGAGTGCGGCACGCGATCTCAGACTTCGCTCACATGTCCGGTGTTGATTTCACGAAAAAAAATTTTGAGTGCGGCCCTCTTATTTCGCAGGCGTCGTCACGGCTCAAGGAAAGTTTGACCGGCTCGTGACCCGAGTCAGGGAGAATTATGCATGTATACATAGGAGGTCGGAACTCGCAGAAGTTTGGTATGCATTGATTTTGATAGAAACTTTTCATATCATGGCTGAAATTTTTTTATCTACTTCGGTGATAAAAAATTTAAAATGCAAGTAATTAATCAATAAATTCATATAAAAGAATAAACAAAATAAATTTCAAGATTAGTTTGGAGTTGATAAAAAAGAACAGCGGTCACTGCAACTTTTTCATTATTCTACTACACATTTTTTATTTTCTTTGCTATATAATACAACAATTTTGAAAAAAATCAAACTGAGAAAGCTAAAGTAGAGAAATAATATAACTCCGTACACATGCTTCATACAGCTCTGCCCCATTCACGACCACAAAACAATTATTCTCGAAAGCAATTCTTCTAGACACATACCAAACAGCTTTTCTCCGGTCACTGGCCTGCAAAAGACTGGAGAGAAGGTGACTGCCAGCAGAAATTGAGCTAATGCAAGTTTGAAAATTGTGAAGCCATTAAATCGTCCACAGAACCGCGCGTGCGCGGCAACAGGCATCAGATATCAGACACAGCGCATCAGCTGCAGCCGTAGCAGTGCTCTTCGTAATGGACTTCTTAAATTTACGTATACGATGCATCATTGAAAAATTAATAATATCTTGGTTGGATAAATTCAAAACCCCAAGCTACATCAATAGGGGATAGAAACAACCCGTTACACCAGCAACTTCGTAAAATTAAGTTACCGAGGTAGCAGAGACGGGTAACGCATAAACAACCAAAAGAAGGCAATTGCGCAGATGCGAACGAGCTGCTGATTCTCAGAATAGACTCACTTTAGATGCAGTCGGTAGATTCTAGCCTTCACCAACTTCTCGTAATGCCGCTTTTTTTTAGAGCGAAATAAGAGCAGCGCGGCATTTCATCCAGTCATTATCTAATTATCAAGACCATACAAAAAGTCAAACGTAGGCGCCGTATTGTACTGCGCAGACCCGCTGGCGGTGAAAGCAGGAATCTACTCAGCTGACTGATGCAGCTCGGTATCGCT
Source organism: Morinoia aosen (assembly GCA_030386875.1). Lineage (NCBI taxonomy): Eukaryota > Metazoa > Arthropoda > Malacostraca > Amphipoda > Talitridae > Morinoia > Morinoia aosen. Next base: position 18,151,852 of record CM059559.1, read on the forward strand.
GATGCAGAGCAGCAATGGCAGGTGGCACCGACACCGGTGGCTGGCACGTAGCACCGATCCCAGTGGCTGGTACGTAGCACCGATACCGGTGGCTGGTACGTAGCACCGATACCGGTGGCTGGTACGTAGCACCGATACCGGTGGCTGGTACGTAGCACCGATACCGGTGGCTGGTACGTAGCACCGATACCAGAAGCAGAACACACCACAGCTACTGGTGGCAAGTGCCCCCGTGGATACCAACGAGCGGTGGATGGCGTTACTGATAGCTGAGTACGATAATCGGGAGCAAAAAGAAAAATAGCACCAGAAAAAAGAAATGACGACACTCACACCGGAAGTTCGTCGTATATTCTGTCGGCACTTCTCAAGAAAGGGAGAGAAGAAGACAGAGGTAGAGAAAAGCAGTAAATAGTAGAAAGAAAGGTAATGTCTGTCAACTGCACCTTTTTCACTTCAAATTAATCTAAGTCAAGTTCAATTTAATACAAGTCAAGTTCAAATTAATCCGAGTCAAGTTCAAATTAATCCAAGTCAAGTTCAAATTAATCCGAGTCAAGTTCAAATTAATCCAAGTCAAGTTCAAATTAATCCGAGTCAAGTTCAATTTAATCCAAGTCAAGTTCAATTTAATCCAAGTCAAGTTCATATTAATCCGAGTCAAGTTCAAATTAATCCGAGTCAAGTTCAAATTAATCCGAGTCAAGTTCAAATTAATCCGAGTCATGTTCAAATTAATGCAAGTCAAGTTCAAATTAATCCGAGTCAAGTTCAATTTAATCCAAGTCAAGTTCAATTTAATCCAAGTCAAGTTCAAATTAATCTGAGTCAAGTTCAAATTAATCCGAGTCAAGTTCAAATTAATCCGAGTCAAGTTCAAATTAATCCGAGTCAAGTTCAAATTAATCCGAGTCAAGTTCAAATTAATTCAACTCTCAGTTGAGTTATAAAATGACATAATAATTTGTTAATTTGAGTTTTTTTTATGTCAAATATGCATCTTTTGGATGTTATATGCAAGACTGGATTCGAGGATTTATTTACACTCATAGACATTTATATACGTGAAATTCCACTTTATCACATATATGAAATCATATACATGTAAATAGAAAAGGTTATCATTGGACGATATGTAGATTTAATCTTTAAAAGAAATATACAAGTGTGATTCACAGAGTACTAATGTACGATTCCGTTTAATTACAATTTATATTTGTACATTACTACCCAGATACATTTCTGCATTAGCAATAAAAATTTTGTCATTCATTCTAATTCCGTGTAATTCAATGTGAATAAATGTAGCATCCACTTACAATGCACAATAATAATACAAGAAACAATGTTTTTAACTTAATACTGATTTGATTTGTGTGTGTTCACAATTTAATATAAAATGCTTTTAAGACTTCAATAATTTTTATAATAATCATTTTATGAATATTCAAGTCTTGAAAGTATTATATATTGAATTGTGAACACACACATATCAAATCAGTATTAAGTTAAAAACATTGTTTCTTGTATTATTATTGTTCATTGTAAGTGGATGCTACATTTATTCACATTGAATTACACGGAATTAGAATGGATGACAAAATTTTTATTGCTAATGCAGAAATGTATCTGGGTAGTAATGTACAAATATAAATTGTAATTAAACGGAATCGTACATTAGTACTCAGTGAATCACACTTGTATGTTTCTTTTAAAGATCAAATCTACATATCGTCCAATGATAACCTTTTCTATTTACATGTATATGATTTCATATATGTGATAAAGTGGAATTTCATGTATATAAATGTCTAGAAGTGTAAATAAATCCTCGAAACCAGTTTTGCATATAACATCCAAAAGATACATATTTGACACAAAAAACTCAAATTAACAAATTATTATGTCATTTTATAACTGAACCGAGGGTTGTATTAATTTGAACTTGACTCGGATTAATTTGAACTTGACTCGGATTAATTTGAACTTGACTCGGATTAATTTGAACTTGACTCGGATTAATTTGAACTTGACTCGGATTAATTTGAACTTGACTCGGATTAATTTGAACTTGACTCGGATTAATTTGAACTTGACTCGGATTAATTTGAACTTGACTCGGATTAATTTGAACATGACTCGGATTAATTTGAACATGACTCGGATTAATTTGAACTTGACTCGGATTAATTTGAACTTGACTCGGATTAATTTGAACTTGACTCGGATTAATTTGAACTTGACTCGGATTAATTTGAACTTGACTCGGAGTAATTTGAACTTGACTTAGATTAATTTGAAGTGAAAAAGGTGTAGACAGACTAAAAAATTCCTGGAGCAGGCTTCTATGATTAGGGACAAAAGCACCGCTAAAGGAAGCCAAAGCTACAGCGAATTCTACACTCTGCTGGAACTCTGAGTCCTAACAGCACCAGCATGAATACTCGCTTTATAGCACCCTTCTGTGGAGTATTTCTGGAACAATACTAATTATATAACAGTATTAATTTCTCACAATGATACGACAATATCACCACAAAATTACTAAAAATAAGGGAAATCACAATTGTACGATACCAGTGATGTAATGAGTAGTACAGACTTACACTCCCACGATGAATGCAAAGAATAATCACTTGTTCAACTCTTACAGTGAAACTCTGAATAAAACAATATCCCATTTTGACAAGGATAACAGTAGTACTCGGAATAACAATATCCGATTTTGACAAGGATAACAGTGGTACTCGGAATAACAATATCCCATTTTGACAAGGATAACAGTAGTACTCGGAATAACAATATCCGATTTTGACAAGGATAACAGTAGTACTCGGAATAACAATACCCCTTTTTGACAAGGATAACAGTGGTACTCGGAATAACAATACCCCTTTTTGACAAGGATAACAGTGGTACTCGGAATAACAATACCCCTTTTTGACAAGGATAACAGTGGTACTCGGAATAACAATCCCCCTTTTTGACAAGGATAACAGTGGTACTCGGAATAACAATACCCCTTTTTGACAAGGATAACAGTGGTACTCGGAATAACAATCCCCCTTTTTGACAAGGATAACAGTGGTACTCGGAATAACAATCCCCCTTTTTGACAAGGATAACAGTGGTACTCGGAATAACAATCCCCTTTTTTGACAAGGATAACAGTGGTACTCGGAATAACAATACCCCTTTTTGACAAGGATAACAGTGGTACTCGGAATAACAATACCCCTTTTTGACAAGGATAACAGTGGTACTCGGAATAACAATACCCCTTTTTGACAAGGATAACAGTGGTACTCGGAATAACAATACCCCTTTTTGACAAGGATATCAGTGGTACTCGGAATAACAATCCCCCTTTTTGACAAGGATAACAGTGGTACTCGGAATAACAATACCTCTTTTTGACAAGGATAACAGTGGTACTCGGAATAACAATCCCCCTTTTTGACAAGGATAACAGTGGTACTCGGAATAATAATATCCCATTTTGACAAGGATAACAGTGGTACTCGGAATAACAATATCCCATTTTGACAAGGATAACAGTAGTACTCGGAATAACAATACCCCTTTTTGACAAGGATAACAGTGGTACTCGGAATAACAATACCCCTTTTTGACAAGGATAACAGTAGTACTCGGAATAACAATACCCCTTTTTGACATGGATAACAGTAGTACTCGGAATAACAATACCCCTTTTTGACAAGGATAACAGTGGTACTCGGAATAACAATATCCCATTTTGACAAGGATAACAGTGGCACTCGGAATAACAATATCCCATTTTGACAAGGATAACAGTAGTACTCGGAATAACAATACCCCTTTTTGACAAGGATAACAGTGGTACTCGGAATAACAATACCCCTTTTTGACAAGGATAACAGTAGTACTCGGAATAACAATACCCCTTTTTGACATGGATAACAGTAGTACTCGGAATAACAATACCCCTTTTTGACAAGGATAACAGTGGTACTCGGAATAACAATATCCCATTTTGACAAGGATAAAAGTGGCACTCGGAATAACAATATCCCATTTTGACAAGGATAACAGTAGTACTCGGAATAACAATATCTTATTTTGACACGGATAACAGTGGTACTCGGAATAACACAACATCACCCATTTGGACATGGACACTTGCGCTCCAGAGCACTTCAGAGATCACTGTCGTAAAAAGAGGGCCCGCCACACAGGCAGCAGAGCAGCCAGAGCTACACTCGAGTTATGGCTCTGTCTCACGCCAGGCCTGTAGCACTGCAGCCCAGGCTGGGTTGTATTTCTCGGCCGTGGATGGTTCGTGGATGCACACTGCAATCCAGACTTTTTAAGTTCTCGAGGTACAAACTGAGTTAGAAGTTCGGGAATATTCTGTATCTTACTTTGCTTCTAATTCGCTTACATTTTACTCATACTTTAATCCTACTCTACTCATACTTTAATCCTACTTTGCTCATACTTTAATCCTACTTTGCTCATACTTTAATCCTACTTTGCCCATACTTTAATCCTACTTTGCCCATACTTTAATCCTACTTTGCCCATACTTTAATCCTACTCTGTCCATACTTTAATCCTACTCTGTCCATACTTTAATCCTACTCTGTCCATACTTTTATCCTACTTTGCCCATACTTTTATCCTACTTTGCCCATACTTTAATCCTACTTTGCCCATACTTTAATCCTACTTTGCCCATACTTTAATCCTACTCTGTCCATACTTTAATCCTACTCTGTCCATACTTTTATCCTACTCTGTCCATACTTTTATCCTACTCTGTCCATACTTTTATCCTACTCTGTCCATACTTTTATCCTACTCTGTCCATACTTTTATCCTACTCTGTCCATACTTTTATCCTACTCTGTCCATACTTTAATCCTACTCTGTCCATACTTTAATCCTACTCTGTCCATACTTTTATCCTACTTTGCCCATAAGCTCCCTGTCATAAGCGTCTATACCTGTCATGTGTATCTGCGTCGAGTTGATGTGCGAACAGCGATACCGTCTGTGTGCAGACAGTGACTACATGGTGCAGACAGTGACTACACGGTGCAGACAGTGACTACACGGTGCAGACAGTGACTACACGGTGCAGACAGTGACTACACGGTGCAGACAGTGACTACACGGTGCAGACAGTGACTACACGGTGCAGACAGTGACTACACGGTGCAGACAGTGACTACACGGTGCAGACAGTGACTACACGGTGCAGACAGTGACTACACGGTGCAGTCAGTGACTACACGGTGCAGACAGTGACTACACGGTGCAGACAGTGACTACACGGTGCAGACAGTGACTACACGGTGCAGACAGTGACTACACGGTGCAGACAGTGACTACACGGTACAGACAGTGACTACACGGTACAGACAGTGACTACACGGTACAGACAGTGACTACACGGTACAGACAGTGACTACACGGTACAGACAGTGACTACACGGTACAGACAGTGACTACGCGGTGCAGACAGTGACTAAGCGGTGCAGACAGTGACTAAGCGGTGCAGACAGTGACTAAGCGGTGCAGACAGTGACTAAGCGGTGCAGACAGTGACTAAGCGGTGCAGACAGTGACTAAGCGGTGCAGACAGTGACTAAGCGGTGCAGACAGTGACTAAGCGGTGCAGACAGTGACTAAGCGGTGCAGACAGTGACTAAGCGGTGCAGACAGTGACTAAGCGGTGCAGACAGTGACTAAGCGGTGCAGACAGTGACTAAGCGGTGCAGACAGTGACTAAGCGGTGCAGACAGTGACTACACGGTGCAGACAGTGACTACACGGTGCAGACAGTGACTACACGGTGCAGACAGTGACTACACGGTGCAGACAGTGACTACACGGTGCAGACAGTGACTACACGGTGCAGACAGTGACTACACGGTGCAGACAGTGACTAAACGGTGCAGACAGTGACTAAACGGTGCAGACAGTGACTAAACGGTGCAGACAGTGACTAAACGGTGCAGACAGTGACTACACGGTGCAGACAGTGACTACACGGTGCAGACAGTGACTACACGGTACAGACAGTGACTACACGGTACAGACAGTGACTACACGGTACAGACAGTGACTACACGGTACAGACAGTGACTACACGGTACAGACAGTGACTACACGGTACAGACAGTGACTACACGGTACAGACAGTGACTACACGGTACATACAGTGACTACACGGTACATACAGTGACTACACGGTACATACAGTGACTACACGGTACAGACAGTGACTACACGGTACAGACAGTGACTACACGGTACAGACAGTGACCACACGGTACAGACAGTGACCACACGGTACAGACAGTGACCACACGGTACAGACAGTGACTACACGGTACAGACAGTGACTACACGGTGCAGACAGTGACTACACGGTGCAGACAGTGACTACACGGTGCAGACAGTGACAACACGGTGCAGACAGGGTCAACACGGTGCAGACAGGGTCTACACGGTGCAGACAGTGACTACACGGTGCAGACAGGGTCAACACGGTGCAGACAGGGTCAACACGGTGCAGACAGGGTCAACACGGTGCAGACAGGGTCAACACGGTGCAGACAGGGTCAACACGGTGCAGACAGGGTCAACACGGTGCAGACAGGGTCAACACGGTGCAGACAGGGTCAACACGGTGCAGACAGGGTCAACACGGTGCAGACAGGCCAACATGGTGCAGACAGGGTCAACATGGTGCAGACAGGGTCAACATGGTGCAGACAGGGTCAACATGGTGCAGACAGGGTCAACATGGTGCAGACAAGGTCAACATTGTGCAGACAGGGTCCACATGGTGCAGACAGGGTCCACATGGTGCAGACAGGGTCCACATGGTGCAGACAGGTCAACATGGTGCAGACAGGTCAAAATGGTGCAGACAGGTCAACATGGTGCAGACAGGTCAACATGGTGCAGACAAGTCAACATGGGGCAGACAAGTCAACATGGTGCAGACAAGTCAACATGGTGCAGACAAGTCAACATGGTGCAGACAAGTCAACATGGTGCAGACAAGTCAACATGGTGCAGACAAGTCAACATGGTGCAGACAAGTCAACATGGTGCAGACAAGTCAACATGGTGCAGACAAGTCAACATGGTGCAGACAAGTCAACATGGTGCAGACAGGGTCAACATGGTGCAGACAGGGTCAACATGGTGCAGACAGGGTCAACAGTGTGCAGACAGGGTCAACATGGTGCAGACAGGGTCAACATGGTGCAGACAGGGTCAACATGGTGCAGACAGGCTAACATGGTGCAGACAGGCCAACATGGTGCAGACGGGCCAACATGGTGCAGACAGGGTCAACATGGTACAGACAGGGTCAACATGGTACAGACAGGGTCAACATGGTGCAGACAGGGTCAACATGGTGCAGACAAGGTCAACATGGTGCAGACAGGGTCAACATGGTGCAGACAAGGTCAACATGGTGCAGACAGGGTCAACATGGTGCAGACAGGGTCAACATGGTGCAGACAGGGTCAACATGGTGCAGACAGGGTCAACATGGTGCAGACAGGGTCAACATGGTGCAGACAGGGTCAACATGGTGCAGACAGGGTCAACATGGTGCAGACAGGGTCAACATGGTGCAGACAAGTCAACATGGTGCAGACAAGTCAACATGGTGCAGACAAGTCAACATGGTGCAGACAAGTCAACATGGTGCAGACAAGTCAACATGGTGCAGACAAGTCAACATGGTGCAGACAAGTCAACATGGTGCAGACAAGTCAACATGGGGCAGACAAGTCAACATGGTGCAGACAAGTCAACATGGTGCAGACAAGTCAACATGGTGCAGACAAGTCAACATGGTGCAGACAAGTCAACATGGTGCAGACAAGTCAACATGGTGCAGACAGGGTCAACATGGTGCAGACAGGGTCAACATGGTGCAGACAGGGTCAACATGGTGCAGACAGGGTCAACATGGTGCAGACAGGGTCAACATGGTGCAGACAGGGTCAACATGGTGCAGACAGGCCAACATGGTGCAGACGGGCCAACATGGTGCAGACGGGCCAACATGGTGCAGACAGGGCCAACATGGTGCAGACAGGGTCAACATGGTACAGACAGGGTCAACATGGTGCAGACAGGGTCAACATGGTGCAGACAGGGTCAACATGGTGCAGACAGGGTCAACATGGTGCAGACAGGGTCAACATGGTGCAGACAGGGTCAACATGGTGCAGACAGGGTCAACATGGTGCAGACAGGGTCAACATGGTGCAGACAGGGTCAACATGGTGCAGACAGGGTCAACATGGTGCAGACAGGGTCAACATGGTGCAGACAGGGTCAACATGGTGCAGACAGGGTCAACATGGTGCAGACAGGGTCAACATGGTGCAGACAGGGTCAACATGGTGCAGACAGGGTCAACATGGTGCAGACGGGGTCAACATGGTGCAGACGGGGTCAACATGGTGCAGACAGGGTCAACATGGTGCAGACAGGGTCAACATGGTGCAGACAGGGTCAACATGGTGCCGACAGGTCAACATGGTGCAGACAGGTCAACATGGTGCAGACAGGTCAACATGGTGCAGACAGGTCAACATGGTGCAGACAGGGTCAACATGGTGCAGACAGGGTCAACATGGTGCAGACAGGGTCAACATGGTGCAGACAGGGTCAACATGGTGCAGACAGGGTCAACATGGTGCAGACAGGGTCAACATGGTGCAGACAGGGTCAACATGGTGCAGACAGGGTCAACATGGTGCAGACTGGGTAAACATGGTGCAGACTGGGTAAACATGGTGCAGACAAGGTCAACATGGTGCAGACAGGGTCAACATGGTGCAGACAGGGTCAACATGGTGCAGACAGGGTCAACATGGTGCAGACAGGTCAACATGGTGCAGACAGGTCAACATGGTGCAAACAGGTCAACATGGTGCAGACAGGGTCAACATGGTGCAGACAGGGTCAACATGGTGCAGACAGGGTCAACATGGTGCAGACAGGGTCAACATGGTGCAGACAGGGTCAACATGGTGCAGACAGGGTCAACATGGTGCAGACAGGGTCAACATGGTGCAGACAGGGTCAACATGGTGCAGACAGGGTCAACATGGTGTAGACAGGGTCAACATGGTGCAGACAGGGTCAACATGGTGCAGACAGGGTCAACATGGTGCAGACAGGTCAACATGGTGCAGACAGGTCAACATGGTGCAGACAGGTCAACATGGTGCAGACAGGTCAACATGGTGCAGACAGGGTCAACATGGTGCAGACAGGGTCAACATGGTGCAGACAGGGTCAACATGGTGCAGACAGGGTCAACATGGTGCAGACAGGGTCAACATGGTGCAGACAGAGTCAACATGGTGCAGACAGGGTCAACATGGTGCAGACAGGGTCAACATGGTGCAGACAGGGTCAACATGGTGCAGACAGGGTCAACATGGTGCAGACAGGGTCAACATGGTGCAGACAGGGTCAACATGGTGCAGACAGGGTCAACATGGTCCAGACAGGGTCAACATGGTGCAGACAGGGTCAACATGGTGCAGACAGTGACTACACGGTGCAGACAGTGACTACACGGTGCAGACAGTGACTACACGGTGCAGACAGTGACTACACGGTGCAGACAGTGACTACACGGTGCAGACAGTGACTGCACGGTGCAGACAGTGACTACACGGTGCAGACAGTGACTACACGGTGCAGACAGTGACTACACGGTGCAGACAGTGACTACACGGTGCAGACAGTGACTACACGGTGCAGACAGTGACTACACGGTGCAGACAGTGACTACACGGTGCAGACAGTGACTACACGGTGCAGACATTGACTACACGGTGCAGACAGGGTCAACACGGTGCAGACAGGGTCAACACGGTGCAGACAGGGTCAACACGGTGCAGACAGGGTCAACACGGTGCAGACAGGGTCAACACGGTGCAGACAGGGTCAACACGGTGCAGACAGGGTCAACACGGTGCAGACAGGGTCAACACGGTGCAGACAGGGTCAACATGGTGCAGACAGGGTCAACATGGTGCAGACAGGGTCAAAATGGTGCAGACAGGGTCAACATGGTGCAGACAGTGACTACACGGTGTAGACAGTGACTACACGGTGCAGACAGTGACTACACGGTGCAGACAGTGACTACACGGTGCAGACAGTGACTACACGGTGCAGACAGTGACTACACGGTGCAGACAGTGACTACACGGTGCAGACAGTGACTACACGGTGCAGACAGTGACTACACGGTGCAGACAGTGACTACACGGTGCAGACAGTGACTACACGGTGCAGACAGTGACTACACGGTGCAGACAGTGACTACACGGTGCAGACAGGGTCAACATGGTGCAGACAGGGTCAACATGGTGCAGACAGGGTCAACATGGTGCAGACAGGGTCAACATGGTGCAGACAGGGTCAACATGGTGCAGACAGGGTCAACATGGTGCAGACAGGGTCAACATGGTGCACACAGGGTCAACATGGTGCACACAGGGTCAACATGGTGCACACAGGGTCAACATGGTGCAGACAGGGTCAACATGGTGCAGACAGGGTCAACATGGTGCAGACAGGTCAACATGGTGCAGACAGGTCAACATGGTGCAGACAGGTCAACATGGTGCAGACAGGTCAACATGGTGCAGACAGGTCAACATTGTGCAGACAGGTCAACATTGTGCAGACAGGTCAACATTGTGCATACAGGTCAACATTGTGCATACAGGTCAACATGGTGCAGACAGGTCAACATGGTGCAGACAGGTCAACATGGTGCAGACAGGTCAACATGGTGCAGACAGGTCAACATGGTGCAGACAGGTCAACATGGTGCAGACAGGTCAACATTGTGCATACAGGTCAACATAGTGTAGACAGGTCAACATGGTGCAGACAGGTCAACATTGTGCAGACAGGTCAACATTGTGCATACAGGTCAACATTGTGCATACAGGTCAACATTGTGCATACAGGTCAACATGGTGCAGACAGGTCAACATGGTGCAGACAGGGTCAACATGGTGCAGACAGGGTCAACATGGTGCAGACAGGGTCAACATGGTGCAGACAGGGTCAACATGGTGCAGACAGGTCAACATTGTGCAGACAGGTCAACATGGTGCAGACAGGTCAATATTGTGCAGACAGGTCAACATTGTGCAGACAGGTCAACATTGTGCAGACAGGTCAACATTGTGCATACAGGTCAACATTGTGCATACAGGTCAACATGGTGCAGACAGGTCAACATGGTGCAGACAGGTCAACATGGTGCACACAGGGTCAACATGGTGCACACAGGGTCAACATGGTGCACACAGGGTCAACATGGTGCAGACAGGGTCAACATGGTGCAGACAGGGTCAACATGGTGCAGACAGGGTCAACATGGTGCAGACAGGGTCAACATGGTAGAGACAGGTCAACATGGTACAAACAGGTCAACATCCTACTTTGCCCATACTTCAATGCTACTTTGCCCATACTTCAATGCTACTTTGCCCATACTTCAATGCTACTTTGCCCATACTTCAATGCTACTTTGCCTATACTTCAATCCTACTTTGCCCATACTGCAATGCTACTTTGCCCATATTGCAATGCTACTTTGCCCATATTGCAATGCTACTTTGCCCATACTTCAATGCTACTTTGCCCATACTGCAATGCTACTTTGCCCATACTTCAATGCTAGTTTGCCCATACTTCAATGCTACTTTGCCCATACTGCAATGCTACTTTGCCCATACTGCAATGCTACTTTGCCCATACTGCAATGCTACTTTGCCCATACTTCAATGCTACTTTGCCCATACTGCAATGATACTTTGCCCATACTGCAATGCTACTTTGCCCATACTGCAATGCTAGTTTGCCCATACTTCAATGCTAGTTTGCCCATACTGCAATGCTACTTTGCCCATACTTCAATGCTAGTTTGCCCATACTTCAATGCTACTTTGCCCATACTGCAATGCTAGTTTGCCCATACTTCAATGCTACTTTGCCCATACTGCAATGCTACTTTGCTCATACTGCAATGCTAGTTTGCCCATACTTCAATGCTAGTTTGCCCATACTTCAATGCTACTTTGCCCATACTGCAATGCTACTTTGCCCATACTTTACCCCACATTTTACCTCACACCTCTCCCCCAGCTAGCACGGTAAACGTTACCACTCGGGCGTGGGCATGGAATGAACGGAAAATAAGTTACATTCCAAAACGGGCGCTTCTCAAATTAGTTCTTTGAAACATATTATGCGCATCTCGACTTCTAAGGATTTAAAAAGCAATTGTCCATAACTTGAGTCAAGCACAGTAATATTTGAATAAGGCACAGTAATTTTCATACATATAAATTGAAGCTCGCATGATTGAAGCTTTGCATAAATCAAAGCTAGACTGTATAAGGTAACACTATACGTGCACCAACAAATACACAGACGCTTTTTTCCATCTCCTCAGCAGTTATATTTTTCCCGCACACGGCACAGAGGAGGCGAATGCGGCATAAATGACACATGCGGTAATATAGACAAATGCAGCAATACAGACAAATGCGGCGATATAAATAAATGCGGCAATACAGACAAATGCGGCAATATAGACAAATGCGGCGATATAGACAAATGCGGCAATATAGACAAATGCGGCGATATAGACAAATGCGGCGATACAGACAAATGCGGCGATACAGACAAATGCGGCGATACAGACAAATGCGGCAATATAGACAAATGCGGCAATATAGACAAATGCGGCAATATAGACAAATGCGACAATATAGACAAATGCGGCAATATAGACAAATGCGGCAATATAGACAAATGCGGCAATATAGACAAATGCGGCAATATAGACAAATGCGGCAATATAGACAAATGCGGCAATATAGACAAATGCGGCAATATAGACAAATGCGGCAATATAGACAAATGCGGCGATATAGACAAATGCGGCGATATAGACAAATGCGGCAATATAGACAAATGCGGCAATATAGACAAATGCGGCAATATAGACAAATGCGGCAATATAGACAAATGCGGCAATAAAGACAAATGCGGCAATAAAGACAAATGCGGCAATATAAACAAATGCGGCAATATAGACAAATGCGGCGATTCAGACAAATGCGGCAATATAGACAAATGCGGCGATATAGACAAATGCGGCAATATAGACAAATGCGGCAATATCGACAAATGCGGCAATATAGACAAATGCGGCAATAAAGACAAATGCGGCAATATAGACAAATGCGGCAATATAGACAAATGCGGCGATATAGACAAATGCGGCAATATAGACAAATGCGGCAATATAGACAAATGCGGCAATATAGACAAATGCGGCAATAAAGACAAATGCGGCAATAAAGACAAATGCGGCAATATAGACAAATGCGGCAATAAAAACAAATGCGGCGATTCAGACAAATGCGGCAATATAGACAAATGCGGCGATATAGACAAATGCAGCAATATGGACAAATGCGGCAATATGGACAAATGCGGCAATATGGACAAATGCGGCAATATAGACAAATGCGGCGATATAGACAAATGCGGCAATATGGACAAATGCGGCAATATAGACAAATGCGGCGATATAGACAAATGCGGCAATATGGACAAATGCGGCAATAAAAACAAATGCGGCGATTCAGACAAATGCGGCAATATAGACAAATGCGGCGATATAGACAAATGCGGCAATATGGACAAATGCGGCAATATGGACAAATGCGGCAATATATACAAATGCGGCGATATAGACAAATGCGGCAATATGGACAAATGCGGCAATATGGACAAATGCGGCAATATAGACAAATGCGGCGATATAGACAAATGCGGCTATATGGACAAATGCGTCAATAAAAACAAATGCGGCGATTCAGACAAATGCGGCAATATAGACAAATGCGGCGATATAGACAAATGCGGCAATATGGACAAATGCAGCAATATGGACAAATGCGGCAATATAGACAAATGCGGCGATATAGACAAATGCGGCAATATGGACAAATGCGGCAATATAGACAAATGCGGCGATATAGACAAATGCGGCAATATGGACAAATGCGGCAATATGGATAAATGCGGCAATATAGACAAATGCGGCGATATAGACAAATGCGGCAATATGGACAAATGCGGCAATATAGACAAATGCGGCGATATAGACAAATGCGGCAATATGGACAAATGCGGCAATATAGACAAATGCGGCAATATGGACAAATGCGGCAATATGGACAAATGCGGCGATATAGACAAATGCGGCGATATAGACAAATGCGGCAATATGGACAAATGCGGCAATATGGACAAATGCGGCGATATAGACAAATTCGGCGATATAGACAAATGCGGCAATATAGACAAATGCGGCAATATAGACAAATGCGGCAATATGGACAAATGCGGCAATATAGACAAATGCGGCGATATAGACAAATTCGGCGATATAGACAAATGCGGCAATATAGACAAATGCGGCAATATAGACAAATGCGGCAATATAGACAAATGCGGCAATATAGACAAATGCGGCAATAAAGACAAATGCGGCGATTCAGACAAATGCGGCGATTCAGACAAACGCGACAAAATAGACAAACGCGGTTAAAAAGACAAACCTTGCTAAAAAGGCAAGACAAATACGACAATAAAGCATCACAGAGACGTGCCGTGCTGCATGCGAGACCAAATCAAAGTGTATGTGTTATATGCAGATACCACTGGTATGACAGCCTTGTAACTACACTATTCGCAATTTATGATCTCTAATGCTCCCACTCATGGACTGAGTTAGCCATCTCCTTATGAAATCATTCTAGATTTTAAATAATTTTAGACTAATAATCTCTGTGTGTTTTAGTTTCTCTCTATTTCTTAAATTTTACTATAAGTAGGAATGTCTTTACTTTTAACTTGACCTTGTAGTCTGTATCATCTTCTTTATTTTTTACGTCACATTTTACTTACTGTTTCTTAATCTTTATGACTGACCATGTTGATATTTTCGATGATATTGATCCAGATCTCAATCATTTGAATAGACTGCATCCAAACCTAAATGAAACTGGGAATTGTAAATACCTAAATATTAAAGAATTCAATGAATCGATGAGAAAAACCTGTAACGATCTCTCAGTATTATGTTGGAACTGTAGGTCCATTTATCCGAAAATAGATGAAATATCTTGTACTATCACTGAGCTAAACAGCAATTTTGATGTTCTCAGTTTCACCGAAAGTTGGCTAGATGACTCAACTAAAGACCTAATTCAAATTCAGAACTATAATAGCCATCATTCACTCCGTAGCAACAAACGTGGTGGTGGCATCAGTACGTACATATCTAAACACATATCATCGAAAAACATTATAAGTGCGACTATGAATCGTGAACATATTGAGACTCTATTTATAGAACTAACGAAAAATGGTAAACGGATTGTACTTGGGACTGTATATAGGCCCCCAACAGCTTGCAATATTTCTTTCCTGAACGAGCTTCAAAGCACAATATCTCAGTTTAACAAATCTCTATACAATGACATTATAATTTGCGGGGATTTCAACTACGATCTTCTTCAATATGAAAGCTGTGAACAAATCTCAAACTTCATAAATGTTTTTCAGTCTAACTCCTTCCTTCCAATCATCACGAAACCTACGCGTATTACATCCGAATCTGCCACGTTGCTCGATAATATTTTTATGTTAGATCCGACTGATTTTCTTACAGGAATAATAATTTCTGACTTATCTGACCATTTTTCGGTGTTTCTCATCAAGAAGAATGTCTATAGTCCCTGCAACAGCCCACATGCTGAGACTTTTTCATATCGTTGTAAATATAAACGAATATAACTTGGGGACAATGCGAACTGTTCTAGAAGAATTAATGCCATCATTGGACATCTATGAACTAGACAATAATGCGATTAACATTGACCAAGCAATACTAAAACTAACTGAAACTATAACGACCGCATATAACCAATGTTGTCCAATAATCACCCGCACAATTACGCCGAAAAATAGACAAAAACCTTGGATTACTGAAGATATCGTGATCAATATAAAGAAACGTCAAGCATACTTAGCCTTACTATACGAAGGACGAATCTCTAGATTAACGTATAACAGATTCAGGAATCATGTGACAAATCAAATACGAACATCGAAACAAAACTACTTCACGCTCAAATTCACTGACTACAAAACTGATATTAAAAAAACTTGGCGCCTGCTTAATTCATGCTATAGACCGAATAATAACGCTAAAAAAACGATTGAATCCATCGTTCACGAAAATGTAAAATATCATGATAAACAAGATATTGCAACAGTGTTCAACAACTTTTTTATAAATATAGGAAAAAATATAGCCGATAGTGTCGTTAGTGAACCTACAGACCACTTGCAATACATGGACCATGTCCGTGAACACAACTCTTTCTTTTTCCCGCCAACTAACCCCTCCGATGTAATTACATGCATAAACAACTTGAAAAATAAATCAAATGGATTAAATACATTTTCAGCTAAAGTTCTTAAGGCTATTGCTGATATAATAGCACCGTGCATATTTGATATTATCAACCATTCGCTTTCTCAAGGTATCTTCCCCAACTCTCTCAAAACTGCCAGAGTCACCCCTATTTTTAAAAATGGTGATAAAAACTGCGTTAATAATTATAGACCTATCTCTGTTTTACCAATTATGAGCAAAATATTTGAAAAAATTGTGTATAAAAAAGTGTATTCGTATTTTGAACAAAAATCTTTTCTCTATGACGGACAATTCGGTTTTCGTTCTAAGAAATCAACGACACAAGCTGTATTAAATCATTTACAGTACCTTTACTCTAATATAGATGAAGGAAAGCTTGTTTTCTCCGTTTTTCTTGACTTTCGAAAAGCATTCGACTGTGTGGACCATAAGATATTACTCTCGAAACTACACTGTTATGGCATTCGAGGAATTGCCCATGATTGGTTCAAATCATACCTAACAAATCTGAAGCAATACGTTGTCGTTGACGACGCAAAATCGGACCCACAGACAATTAGCCATGGAGTTCCACAAGGGTCTGTCCTAGGGCCTCTCCTATTTCTGATATTTATAAATGATATTATCAAATCAACAACATTTTTCAAATTCATACTTTTTGCCGATGACAGCACGCTTTCTACGGTCCTTCCGAGCCAAAATCCCGCTATGATTGCGGAGAGCATAAATAATGAACTCCATAAGGTTTCATTATGGCTTAAAGCTAATAAAATAAGCCTCAACATCGAAAAAAACAAAGTATATTACATTCTCATACAAGAAAAGCATATCTCTCCCACACATAAAAATTGGCGAAGGTGAAATCGAAGAAACCAACTCATGCAAGTTTCTGGGCATCATAATAGATAAACATCTGACCTTTAAAGAGCACATCGCTAATATTAGTTCTAAATTATCGAAATCCATCGGAATCCTGAATAAAGTTAAAAATTACCTGCCTGAAACAGCTTTACGAATGCTCTACCGAACGCTCATTTCACCATACTTGCAGTACGGAATAGAAGCATGGCACGGAACTGATAAAAATAAAAACAATATAATTTTTACTCTGCAAAAAAGAGCAATCAGAGCGATAAAGAATCTAGAATATAATGCTCACACAAATGATTCATTCAAAAATTTACAAAAACTTAAACTTCCAGATCTCTATAAAATCTCCATTTGTAATTTCATTTACAAAACATTAAGAAATGATGGCGACAATAGCCTGAAACTATTATTAAGTGCGCAAACTGGTCATCACGACCATTTAACCCGAAATAGAAGTAAATTCATGCTTCCTTATTACTCAAAGGCCCGGTCGCAACACAGTATCCTCTTCGTTGGAACTAAAACTTGGAACTCAATACCTGCGGAGATCCGTGATAGTAATTCTTACAAGTTATTCAAAAGAAATCTCGAGACTCACTTCCTATCGGAATATTAGTCATGTAAGATCACCAAGTCAAATCTTGTCTCCAACATGACTGTTTCCAATAATGAAATTTGCCATGGGTAATATGTAATTCGCCTTCAGTCTGCTGTTAAATCTTTTATCGAATGTACTGTTAAATATAGTCCACATAACCTATATTGTAAAATGAAATATCTGATATCGATTGAATTATCTCACTGATCAGTCTAATGTGAAACTAGGTTAAGTGATTTAGGTTAAACATTATTGTACACCTTAGAATAATGTTGATGGTAGGATGCCCCAGAAGTCGCTGAACTTATTCGGGCCCACAGGTAGCTATATTCAAACTTGTCCATTGTACTAGACTTAAGAAACATTCTACCTCTGTATCTCCTGTGGTAAATAAATTGTTTAAAAGAACAGAAATTGGAAGTGAGGCAACCGCGTCTTTACGGAGCATTCAGTCGTGACTGAAGTGGCAACACTGCTCCGGGTGTCTGTATCGCAACTGGCAACACTGCTGCTTGAGGGTGCCATGTTGTGCAGACCCTGTGTTGCCTGCTCCGGGCGTCTGCATCACTTTTGGCAACTGGCAACACTGCTGCTTGAGGGTGCCATGTTGTGCAGACCGGTATTGTCTGCACCGTGCGTCTGCATTGTGTTTATACGTCTGTACCTGTCATGTGTGTCTGCGTCGAGTAGATGTGTGGACAGCGGTACCGTCTGTGTGCAGACAGTGACTACATGGTGCAGACAGTGACTACACGGTGCAGACAGTGACTACATGGTGCAGACAGTGACTACATGGTGCAGACAGTGACTACATGGTGCAGACAGTGACTACATGGTACTGACAGGGACAAGTGCAGACAGAGGCACGAACAGACAGGCACATCAGAGCAGCAGACAGAGGCACGTGGCAGCAGGAAGGGCGGCGGCGGGCGGCGATAGGGCGGCGGAGGCCACGCCACCTCTGGCATATTCATACATGGCGTCTGTGTGGCTGTGTAGGCCGGCCATTCACCTGCCATACATGAGGCTAAACAGCGCCTGCTCTAAATAAACATACAATGCTGCTCCATATGTATTCCCACCGCGCATATGTCACACAAAGCTTAAATCGCATGTGTTGGTACATGCTCGAGACAGCATGTCCAATGCTTGAGTATTCCGATCTTAAACTTCGCGTTAATGAATATTTTTCCTTCTAATACGAGTTTTTGCTGTTCTAGGCTTAGGTGCAGGAATGATGAACAAGTCAATAATAAAAGTTCCTGAAGGATATCCTAAATAGTTTGTCGAATGACAGTAAAGAAGTATAAATGCCATGGCAAAACAATGGGCTTTTAAAACGTATTTTTTGTTGGATTAACGTTGGATGTCAAATTGACGGTGACACAATAATCAAATTTGCCCACGACACTCTATAGCTTCTACAAAATGGCCTCGTTATTGATGATAAGAATACTTAACTCTTTTCCTTTGAAAATTTACATCACAAGTCGTGTAGATTTCTCGCAATCTTCATTTGAAATACAAACCTAAATTGCACCTCTTACTTCAAGTAATTGATTTAGTTGCAGCGCTTACACCTAATTAAACATGCGTTAGCTGGAATTTTAAAAGTCCTCCGCTTTTAAAAGTCCTCCGCTTTTAAAAGTCCTCCGCTTTTAAAAGTCCTCCGCTTTTAAAAGTCCTCCGCTTTTAAAAGTCCTCCGCTTTTAAAAGTCCGTTCGGTGTTGAATAACATTTTTATGCTATTTTTCGCTGATAAATAGCAGTTTCAGAAAAATTTTTGCCGTTAAATAGCAGTTCCAAAAAATTTTCCGCCGTTAAGCAGCAGGACCAGAAAAAATTTTCGCCGTTAAATAGCAGTTCCAGGAAATTTTCCGCCGTTAAATAGCAGTTCCAGTAAATTTTCCGCTGTTAAAAAGCATTTGCAGAAAGTTTTCTGCCTTTAACACGTTAACTGCGATGGGTTAAACTGAAGTTCAATATTCCATTCAAATTTAGAGTCAATTGTGGTAATCAACTTTGAAAATAACAAACTTTAATTGGATCGGGCTTTTATTTAGCCTTCATTAAGTATTAACAAAAAATGAGTTAGTGACTGCAGGTGGGTCAGCAGCACTTTGAAAATCACCTTAGTGACCACCGGTGGGTCACTTCGCAGGAAATGTGTTAAATAGGAGTTGCCGCAATGTAGGTTACGAAGACAGTGACCGTGGTGATGTGCCAGCACTTGCGGCGGGCAGGTCACCGCGAGACGGAGGCATGCGTGGGAAGATTCATGCATCCTTGGGACATAAACGTCTTACCAAATTTCAGAGCTTCTTTTTACTAAACTCAAACTTCCGCTCTTCAGTTAGGTGCAATATTTAGAGAGCAGGTCAGTAGCGTTCAGACAAGTTCCAATACCAAACCTAGCTTGCTCTTTTGTATCAAATTTCGGCAGACTAATTCGAGAACAGCACGCCTGCATGGCGTGTTCACTTTTTGCAGCGAAACAAAATTGTTTCCACATCGCCATGGCATCCCTTTGCGAGACCTCACAATGCGCACCATTATCACCACACTCGCTCCGATGAGGGTAGTGACGTATACTGCATTATCACTCTCGCAAACGATTGGGTAATGATGTGCACTGCACATTTTATGATCACCATACTCTCACGACCGATGGGGTAATGATGTACACTACACATTCCATGATCACCATACTCTCGCAACCGATTGGGTAATGATGCGCACTACACATTCCATGATCACCATACTCTCACGACCGATGGGGTAATGATGTACACTGCACATTCCACGATCACCATACTCTCACGACCGATGGGGTAATGATTTACACTGCACATTCCACGATCACCATACTCTCACGACCGATGGGGTAATGATTTACACTGCACATTCCATGATCACCATACTCTCACGACAGATGGGGTAATGATGTACACTGCACATTCCATGATCACCATACTCTCACGACCGATGGGGTAATGATGTACACTGCACATTCCACGATCACCATACTCTCACGACCGATGGGGTAATGATTTACACTGCACATTCCATGATCACCATACTCTCACGACAGATGGGGTAATGATGTACACTGCACATTCCATGATCACCATACTCTCACGACCGATGGGGTAATGATGTACACTGCACATTCCATGATCACCATACTCTCACGACCGATGGGGTAATGATGTACACTGCACATTCCATGATCACCATACTCTCACGACCGATGGGGTAATGATGTACACTGCACATTCCATGATCACCATACTCTCCCGACCGATGGGGTAACGGTGTACACTGCACATTCCATTATCACCATACTCTCGCAACCGATTGGGTAATGATGTGCACTGCACATTCCATGATCACCATACTCTCCCGACCGATGGGGTAACGGTGTACACTGCACATTCCATTATCACAATACGCTCACGACCAACGGGGGTAATGCTGTACACTGTACACTGCGCGCACTTGACACTGACACCAAAAGACCACTCACCGGCACAGTCAAGCAAAGCTAAGGTCAACAGTCGCGCGGTCCCGCAGCTACGTCGACGCTGCACTCTCTACATTATATGTTAGTTTAAGCCTCCCTAACCGCTATCAAAATAACCGCGTTCCGAAGAGAGGAAGGAGGAAATGCACCATTTAGTATGGAGATAAGGGAACGCAGAACCTATGCAGCAAGAGCATAGAAACAGTAAGTTGAGAAAGAACTTTATGAAACAAGACCAAAGTTGAAGAAGAAAGAAGTAGGTGCTGAAAAACAGGACAGCCGTGAACCGGAAAAAGGGTGGTCCTTATTATAACATAATAACTTTTATTTCAAATATTATTGACTACCCCTCAGCTCGGGCACTCACACATGTTCCCCCTGGGAGCGCTAATTCCCACAGATACAATAGTTGCATCCCCCCCCCCTGGCTGAGACAAGCACTTGAGGAGTCAGAGGGAGGCTCGTACTGCAGCACCGCGCCTGCGTAACAGAGCTTGTCTGCACTCCTTGAATCTGCTGCTGGTCTGCCTGCCGATCTCTCGGAGATCTTTCAGTTGACTTTAAGGCAACGGCGAAGTCTTGGGACTCCGTCGGGCGCACTGTGCCCTGATCAGGGTGAGACTCGGGCACACTGTGCCCTGTTCAGGGTGAGACTCGGGCACACTGTGCCCTGTTCAGGGTGAGACTCGGGCACACTGTGCCCTGTTCAGGAAGAGACTCAGGCACACTGTGCTCTGTTCAGGAAGAGACTCAGGCACACTGTGCTCTGTTCAGGAAGAGACTCAGGCACACTGTGCTCTGTTCAGGAAGAGACTCAGGCACACTGTGCTCTGTTCAGGAAGAGACTCAGGCACACTGTGCTCTGTTCAGGAAGAGACTCAGGCACACTGTGCTCTGTTCAGGAAGAGACTCAGGCACACTGTGCTCTGTTCAGGGTGAGACTCAGGCACACTGTGCTCTGTTCAGAATGAGACTCAGGCACACTGTGCCCAGTTCAGGGTGAGACTCAGGCACACTGTGCCCAGTTCAGGGTGAGACTCAGGCACACTGTGTCCAGTTCAGGGTGAGACTTAGGCACACTGTGTCCAGTTCAGGGTGAGACTTAGGCACACTGTGCCCTGTTCAGGGTGAGACTCGGGCACACTGTGCCCTGTTCAGGGTGAGACTCGGGCACACTGTGCCCTGTTCAGGCACTGTGCCAGTTCAGGGTGAGACTCAGGCACACTGTGCCCAGTTCAGGGTGAGACTCAGGCACACTGTGCTCTGTTCAGGAAGAGACTCAGGCACACTGTGCTCTGTTCAGGAAGAGACTCAGGCACACTGCGCTGTTCAGGAAGAGACTCAGGCACACTGCGCTGTTCAGGAAGAGACTCAGGCACACTGCGCTCTGTTCAGGGTGAGACTCGGGCACACTGTGCTCTGTTCAGGGTGAGACTCAGGCACACTGTGCCCAGTTCAGGGTGAGACTCAGGCACACTGTGCCCAGTTCAGGGTGAGACTCAGGCACACTGTGCCCAGTTCAGGGTGAGACTCAGGCACACTGTGCCCAGTTCAGGGTGAGACTCAGGCACACTGTGCCCTGTTCAGGGTGAGACTCAGGCACACTGTGCCCTGTTCAGGGTGAGACTCAGGCACACTGTGCCCTGTTCAGGGTGAGACTCAGGCACACTGTGCCCTGTTCAGGGTGAGACTCAGGCACACTGTGCCCTGTTCAGGGTGAGACTCAGGCACACTGTGCCCTGTTCAGGGTGAGACTCAGGCACACTGTGCCCTGTTCAGGGTGAGACTCAGGCACACTGTGCCCTGTTCAGGGTGAGACTCAGGCACACTGTGCCCTGTTCAGGGTGAGACTCAGGCACACTGTCCCTGTTCAGGGTGAGCCTCAGGCACACTGCCCAAGTAGGGTCCCAGGGGTTGCGGGGCTCGGTTGTGTGTGTGAGACACAACCGGTCACACACACACACACATAACCGGCCACACAAGCGCAACGGTCACCGGGCACATCACGAACACCAGCTCAGTGGCGCTCGTTCCAGCACTCGTGTCTCAGGAGCATAAATAACACGAGCCGACGCAGCACACAGCAGCCAATAACAATCGTAGATCGTACTCTGATTCAAGAATTTTGATGTTTCCTGAACAAATGTCACCTAAGAATACGTTTATCTTTAAAAATGAATCGGCGTAATACCTCAGGTAATATGTTAGTTTATGAAAGTTATGAATTAATGACATACTGTTAATGCTGGTAAAGTGCTACTAATACTAATGACATACTAAAACTATTAGTACTGGATAGGAAAGCAACATGTGGCAGGTCACAACGACCAGATGCAGGCGCGACACACGGAGGAATTACTCGTAAAAATAGGGGCTGCAATGTGGTGGATGTGGAGACGAACTAAATATACCGGAGTGGCGCTGCGGGTCTACGGTCGGGCGGAGCTGCGTGGCCGTACACAGCCTTACACAGCCGTACACAGCTCAGTCTCACACAGTATACAGCCGTACACAGCTCACAGCCATACACAGCACACAGCCATACACAGCACACAGCCATACACAGCACACAGCCATACACAGCACACAGCCATACACAGCACACAGCCATACACAGCACACAGCCATACACAGCACACAGCCATACACAGCACACAGCCATACACAGCACACAGCCATACACAGCACACAGCCATACACAGCACACAGCCATACACAGCACACAGCCATACACAGCACACAGCCATACACAGCACACAGCCATACACAGCACACAGCCATACACAGCACACAGCCATACACAGCACACAGCCATACACAGCACACAGCCATACACAGCACACAGCCATACACAGCACACAGCCATACACAGCACACAGCCATACACAGCACACAGCCATACACAGCACACAGCCATACACAGCACACAGCCATACACAGCACACAGCCATACACAGCACACAGCCATACACAGCACACAGCCATACACAGCACACAGCCATACACAGCACACAGCCATACACAGCACACAGCCATACACAGCACACAGCCATACACAGCACACAGCCATACACAGCACACAGCCATACACAGCACACAGCCATACACAGCACACAGCCATACACAGCACACAGCCATACACAGCACACAGCCATACACAGCACACAGCCATACACAGCACACAGCCATACACAGCACACAGCCATACACAGCACACAGCCATACACAGCTCACAGCCATACACAGCTCACAGCCATACACAGCTCACAGCCATACACAGCTCACAGCCATACACAGCTCACAGCCATACACAGCTCACAGCCATACACAGCTCGATCACAGCCATACACAGCTCACAGCCATACACAGCTCACAGCCATACACAGCTCACAGCCATACACAGCTCACAGCCATACACAGCTCACAGCCATACACAGCTCGATCACAGCCATACACAGCTCGATCACAGCCATACACAGCTCGATCACAGCCATACACAGCTCGATCACAGCCATACACAGCTCACAGCCATACACAGCTCACAGCCATACACAGCTCACAGCCATACACAGCTCACAGCCATACACAGCTCACAGCCATACACAGCTCACAGCCATACACAGCTCACAGCCATACACAGCTCACAGCCATACACAGCTCACAGCCATACACAGCTCACAGCCATACACAGCTCACAGCCATACACAGCTCACAGCCATACACAGCTCACAGCCATACACAGCTCACAGCCATACACAGCTCACAGCCATACACAGCTCACAGCCATACACAGCTCACAGCCGTACACAGCTCACAGCCATACACAGCTCACAGCCGTACACAGCTCACAGCCATACACGGCCGTACACGGCCGCATGCAGCCATACACACTACACACACGCTACACAGCCGCACACACAACACATGTTGGCGGCACGAGGGGAGCGTTGATCAGACGCGTCTCGGCACACCTTCGGACACACACACAGCTGTCACCGGAGATGTGGCGAGGCAGATTTGGTTCTTAACTTGCCACAACTGTCTGCCACCATCCAGCAGTGACTGCAGGTGAAGTACGCAGAGACCTGTTAATTACCGCTCGGCCACAAGCCCATCAGGAGTACCAGTCCAGGTTGCCTATACGAAACCCAACCAGAAACACCTAAATCGCATAACTACTCTAGGGGATAACACTAGGAAACACGATTCATTTGTTTTTATTCATTCATGAGGCTCGCCTCATGAACCCCTCATGCGAGCGGCAGCAGCGCCACTACCACAGGTAGCCGGGACACTACAATAGTCAATGGAGTCCGTTTTTGTACCAGCAGTTACTGGGCGCCGTCTCTTCCGGTAGTGATGGAACTGTGATGCTGCCGTAACCTTAATTTAACATCCGCATTTTGTACTCGCATTACCGTTATCACAACCACCATCATTAACCCTTTAACGTCCACATTTTGTAGTTATATTACCATTATCACAATCACCATCACTAAACTAGCACCAGCATCATGGCGTCACCGACGTCACAACGAGGAAATTACTGCCACTCGACAATAAACTTCGAAGAACACAGGGCACAAATTTTACAAGGAATAAAATATATTGGAGCTGTTTATGGAAGTGGTCTTTGAAATCAACTTTGACGGTAAAGGCTTTAAGGAGGCTTAAACTAACTCAAATCATACCTAATCTGCTCCCGCTCTGCAGAATATTTGCGCTGGTATGGGCGCTCGATCGGAACTATCCGTGTGGAATATTTGCAGGAATGAGTTGCCCACCGCGACAATCTTGAGCACAAATTGGTTGTGGTGCGGCAGAATTGACTGTGGCATTGTGGCATTGGCCAAGTTAGACCTAATTTACACCAAAAAGTTTACCTTATCGCGACGCTTGACTAGTGTCAATGAAGTTTGTCGTAGAGGCTGTTCTATGGTTCCAACAGAGCTATTTATTCAATACTAGAATGCAAAATCAACAGCATGTCTATACTGCTCCAGACAAAAATTTAGAGCTGAAAATACCACTGTTCCACACAAAATTTAGAGCTGGAAATACCACTGTTCCACACAAAATTTAGAGCTGCAAATACCACTGTTCCACACAAAATTTAGAGCTGCAAATACCACTGTTCCACACAAAATTTAGAGCTGCAAATACCACTGTTCCACACAAAATTCAGAGCTGGAAATACCACTGTTCCACACGAAAAATTAGAGCTGGAAATACCACTGTTCCACACAAAATTTAGAGCTGGAAATACCACTGTTCCACACAAAATTCAGAGCTGGAAATACCACTGTTCCACACAAAATTCAGAGCTGGAAATACCACTGTTCCACACAAAATTCAGAGCTGGAAATACCACTGTTCCACACAAAATTTAGAGCTGGAAATACCACTGTTCCACACAAAATTCAGAGCTGGAAATACCACTGTTCCACACAAAATTCAGAGCTGGAAATACCACTGTTCCACACAAAATTTAGAGCTGGAAATACCACTGTTCCACACAAAATTCAGAGCTGGAAATACCACTGTTCCACATAAAATTTAGAGCTGGAAATACCACTGCTCCACACAAAATTCAGAGCTGGAAATACCACTGTTCCACACAAAATTCAGAGCTGGAAATACCACCGATCCTCACTCCATCAGAACGTCCTCGACTAGAATAGTTCGAGAAAAAGCGCAGTGCTCGTCAGATGAGAAGAGCAGAGCTGTTTATGGGCCACCTGACGATCTCTTGCCCCCAACAATGGGCTGCTAACCTTTTGCATCGCTGACAACCTCATAAAAATTAGGACTTCTGTCTGTAATGCTGATTTAGAGCACCAAACTGAGCAGCAGATCAATAGATCTTAATTTCAACGCAACAAAATAGAGAAAAATAAGTGTTCAGTACCGCATTGCGGTGAACATCGTCGCAGTAAAATCTGAGGTGTGGGTATATCTGTGAACTGAGCGATGGAGTTTATAAGAATAGGTTGAATTAATTTCACGACACTGGAATTTTTGCAAATTATGGAAATCCCAACCGCCATGTTAGGCATAGAATTAAATTGGTGAACGTTTATTTATCAAATAATATTCATAACAAAAGTTCACGTGTAGCACGAATCCTAAGATCTAAGGAGCCTTGAACGGCTCTTCGTACCCGTACAGACTTTATGTAGAGCTCACTATAGAGTAAAATTTGATGCTGCACTTCCTCAATCACGCACTAAATGCAACACGCACATGAACCGGTGTTTTGAGGAATTGAACGCTCATGGAATTACTGAATCACTCTTGAATTATCATAGGTTAAGATTATGAAACTAATTTTAGATTTGTGTTTTCACTTCATAAGAGAAGAGAACGGATCGGTACATTCGGAGTTCTGAACAGAGAGGAGCAAAGGTGAGCACCGAACGAGAGAACTACCAAATCACTTCACTGGAATGAACAGAGAGGAGCAAAGGTGAGCACCGAACGAGAGAACTACCAAATCACTTCACAGGAATGAACAGAGAGGAGCAAAGGTGAGCACCGAACGAGAGAACTACCAAATCACTTCACAGGAATGAACAGAGAGGAGCAAAGGTGAGCACCGAACGAGAGAACTACCAAATCACTTCACAGGAATGAACAGAGAGGAGCAAAGGTGAGCACCGAACGAGAGAACTACCAAATCACTTCACTGGAATGAACAGAGAGGAGCAAAGGTGAGCACCGAACGAGAGAACTACCAAATCACTTCACAGGAATGAACAGAGAGGAGCAAAGGTGAGCACCGAACGAGAGAACTACCAAATCACTTCACAGGAATGAACAGAGAGGAGCAAAGGTAAGCACCGAACGAGAGAACTACCAAATCACTTCACTGGAATGAACAGAGGAGCAAAGGTGAGCACCGAACGAGAGAACTACCAAATCACTTCACTGGAATGAACAGAGAGGAGCAAAGGTGAGCACCGAACGAGAGAACTACCAAATCACTTCACTGGAATGAACAGAGAGGAGCAAAGGTGAGCACCGAACGAGAGAACTACCAAATCACTTCACAGGAATGAACAGAGAGGAGCAAAGGTGAGCACCGAACGAGAGAACTACCAAATCACTTCACTGGAATGAACAGAGAGGAGCAAAGGTGAGCACCGAACGAGAGAACTACCAAATCACTTCACAGGAATGAACAAAGACGAGCTAAAGTAAGCACCGAACGAGAGAACTACCAAATCACTTCACAGGAATGAACAGAGAGGAGCAAAGATGAGCACCGAACGAGAGAACTACCAAATCACTTCACAGGAATGAACAGAGAGGAGCAAAGATGAGCACCGAACGAGAGAACTACCAAATCACTTCACAGGAATGAACAGAGAGGAGCAAAGGTAAGCACCGAACGAGAGAACTACCAAATCACTTCACAGGAATGAACAGAGATGAGTAAAGGTGAGCACCGAACGAGAGAACTACCAAATCACTTCACAGGAATGAACAGAGAGGAGCAAAGGTGAGCACCGAACGAGAGAACTACCAAATCACTTCACAGGAATGAACAGAGAGGAGCAAAGGTGAGCACCGAACGAGAGAACTACCAAATCACTTCACAGGAATGAACAGAGAGGAGCAAAGATGAGCACCGAACGAGAGAACTACCAAATCACTTCACAGGAATGAACAGAGACGAGCAAAAGTAAGCACCGAACGAGAGAACTACCAAATCACTTCACAGGAATGAACAGAGACGAGCAAAAGTAAGCACCGAACGAGAGAACTACCAAATCACTTCACAGGAATGAACAGAGACGAGCAAAAGTAAGCACCGAACGAGAGAACTACCAAATCACTTCACAGGAATGAACAGAGACGAGCAAAAGTAAGCACCGAACGAGAGAACTACCAAATCACTTCACAGGAATGAACAAAGACGAGCAAAAGTAAGCACCGAACGAGAGAACTACCAAATCACTTCACAGGAATGAACAAAGACGAGCAAAAGTAAGCACCGAACGAGAGAACTACCAAATCACTTCACAGGAATGAACAAAGACGAGCAAAAGTAAGCACCGAACGAGAGAACTACCAAATCACTTCACAGGAATGAACAGAGGCGAGCAAAAGTAAGCACCGAACGAGAGAACTACCAAATCACTTCACAGGAATGAACAGAGGCGAGCAAAAGTAAGCACCGAACGAGAGAACTACCAAATCACTTCACAGGAATGAACAGAGGCGAGCAAAAGTAAGCACCGAACGAGAGAACTACCAAATCACTTCACAGGAATGAACAGAGACGAGCAAACGTGAGCACCGAACGAGAGAGGAACGCCGCAGCACACTCAGCAACAGAGGGTTGGACCCTCACGACTGCTGCTCTCGGCTGTGAGGGCTTCCCTCGCAGCACAGGCCCTCGTGGCACCTGGCCAGCACCAGCACAGGTGCTTATCACCTCACGCACACCCTGTGCACCTGCTGTCGTCCCGGTCACCTGGTCAGGTGCTAGAGAAATGTCGGTGTTGCTAGAGCGTGTGGTCTACTGTCATATATCGCCTACCCAGGTGCAGTTTAAATGTACAAATTGAGGGATTATCGCTGAATTAAATGAACGGAAATGAGTAATATCTATCAGTAACCCAACCTCACGCTATAGTTCAAACTAGAGGTAGATCTCAAGCAAAGTATGATAGACCTCCCGCTATAGTACTACCTAGAGGTAGGTCTTATGCGATAGTATGGTAGACCTCATGCTATAAGCAGCCCCAAAATGTCTTACAGCCCTAGCGATCTCATGTTATTTTTTTTATTTTATTTTCATTAGCTTAAGACTCCCTAGCCAAAGCTCAACTCAAAAAAGCGAATGAAGGAGCCATTTAGTGAGGACTATAGGAAAAAGGGAATTTATGCACAAATTGTGCTCCCACACAGAGTTCTCTGTGCCTAGAAATAGCAAGTTAAGAAGGATGAAGAAGAGAGGAAGAAGGGATTGCAAGGATGACATGACAGCTTAGTAGTATAAGCGAATTGAGCAAAAATGACACTGGTCCCGAAGTCCTATCTGTAGTAGTTGAGGTAGTCTAGCAATACCCCCAACTGGAGAGAGACCGCAAATTCAAACAAGTTACGTTGTCGTAGCTGAACCACTGGCAGCGTAAGTCCTTTAACACGTAGCTTGCAATACAACCAACCGGTGGGTCGTGCTTAAGATTTTCCAGCTGCGAAATGACCAATCGACGGGGCGCTTGAAAATTTTTTTAAATGTTTTAAAATTAATGGTATTTAATATGTCAAGTTAGTATATGGTATTTATAAAATTGTTAACAACGTTCGACATCAAATGTGAGTTAAACATTGAACTTCAGTTTAACCTCTTGCAGTCAACGTGTAAGCCGAAGTGGTGACTCCACTTATTACAGCACGTGGCTTAGGACTTAGTCGTACGATTCGCCGAATGTAATGTCTGAAAATCAAGCTCCATGTCTACCAGAATAGTTACACGTACACGCACTGCAGGCGCCAATGAGACTGGCACGGAAACCTGAAAAGTTTACACGTAGGATTTTTCAGTATTTGGGGCTTCCAAAATTAGGCTCTAGCTGACAGTGGGCCAAGAACACGAAGATTACATCTCGGTTGACAGGAGCAACCCAGATTGCAGCCTGCTGTCTTCATTTCAAGGTTAAATACCAACATATCAAACTTGCCTTGCCTCCCATGCCCCATATACTATCGTGTACTTTCTCAACTACAAATGTAGATATGATGCATTCGTCCTCTTAACGCGTTGACTGCGATGGGTTAAACTGAAGTTCAATATTCAA
Source organism: Morinoia aosen (assembly GCA_030386875.1). NCBI lineage: Eukaryota > Metazoa > Arthropoda > Malacostraca > Amphipoda > Talitridae > Morinoia > Morinoia aosen. Next base: position 18,183,237 of record CM059559.1, read on the forward strand.
CTCAAAATTAAAGTCGAAAATTGTTAAAAATTTTATTAATATGAAGTATTAACTAGGTCCATTGAATAGCATTAATTTAAAAAAAGTTTAAAATTTCTCAAACGACCCATCGATGTGTCGTATCGCCAGCAATGTGTTAAACAAACATGAGAACATGTTGACTTGGTTCCTCCCTCACAACATTCTCATGAAATTGATGTTGTGTTCTTTTCCCAGAAAAAGTGCAGGTGTGAATACCAAACCAATACCGAGAGCTGAGTCCACGAAGAAAAAGTAAAAAATCTTTAACTCTGAAATCATTCTCTCCCGATTCTACCAGTGCACTTTTTGTTAAGAAAACCTGATACCCTTTACATTTTAGGAAAACAACCTAAAATTATTTCGTTAATGCATAGCTATTGAAATTTCATAACAGAGTTCGTGGTCATAATTATACATGATTGTTTTGATAATTATCAAAACAATCGAAAGCATTCGGAAGAACGTTAGAGCAGCAGACTATATGAATCACGGCACTCACTAGTCAATTTAGGTGCCTATACTTACACACACAGCCGGCGTCGAGGTGCCGTCGAACAAACAAACAAACAAACAAACAGCAGTGAAGGCAAACTTCACTTCAAACAAAATTAACTCCTTCTTCAAACTCCGTAAAGCTCCAATGCTAATGTTTGGCTGTCGACGCCCGGCTGGGTAAAAAATACCTAAAAAATAACATTTTTATGACTTTTTCGAAAATGAATAACCAATTATATATAACACAACACAGGTTTTCTATTTCATATGTTGCGGGTTGCATTTACTGTAGTCTATGTAGAATCTGATATACCATATATACAATCAACATTTATTGCATTGGGTAAAGGTGCGCTGCTCAAAGTAGCATGAGGGTAAAATAACAGAGAGAAAATAGCACAGGGTAAATTTACACGCAGTAAACTAGCACATAGAAAAAATAGCACATAGAAAAAATAGCACAGAGAAAAAATAGCACATAGAAAAAATAACACAGAAAAAATAACACAGAAAATATAACACACAGAAAATATAACACATAGAAAAAATTGCACATAGAAAAAATAACAGAAAATATAACACACAGAAAATATAACACATAGAAAAAATTGCACATAGAAAAAATAGCACATAGAAAAAATATCACATAGAAAAAATAGCACACAGAAAAAATAGCACACAGAAAAAATAGCACACAGAAAAAAACACATAGAAAAAATAGCACATAGAAAAAACAGCACACAGAAAAAATAGCACACAGAAAAAATAGCACACAGAAAAAATAGCACACAGAAAAAATAGCACACAGAAAAAATAGCACTCAGAAAAAAACACAGAAAAATAGCACATAGAAAAAACAGCACTCTATACAATTGCGCAGAAAATAATTGCGCAGAGCAACAATTCACAAAGCAAAATACACAGGATTAGAGAACAAAATATCGGGGGTAAATATGGCATGGACCAAAATTTTCGCGCCTAAAATTTTCGGGACTAAAATCAAAAAATGTAAAATTGCTGAGTACAATATTGTAACAGCTAAACTCGCGAAAACTCAAATTCCTACAAGTAAAATAGTAAATTGTTAAATTGCAACATGTAAAATAGGTCAACGTTAAATTGAAATAACTAAAATAGTAAGACTTTAAATTGTAATGTGTAAAATAACGGAGTTTCAATACAAGAAATGAAATTACGAATAGTAAAATTACAGAACATAATCTCGTAAAAAATCACCGAAAAAATTGGGCCAGAAACAAGTTTTTTTGAATCGTGCAAAATGCTAAAATTACAAAAACTCGTGTGAAAAAGTAGAATTATCAAAATTATTAAGCAAAAAACACAATTCCCCAGAAATTCATACAAAAAATTCAAGTTATCTAAAATATCAGCAAGAAATTGAAATGGCCAAAAAAATCAAGCAAAAAATAAAATGCCCAAAAACCGACCAGAAGGATAAACTAGGAAGAATAAAATTAAGGAGCTTAAAATTGTAGCGACCAAACGATGACGACTGCGTTGTTTTGCGACGAGGCATCTCGTCCCGCACCGCCGGGGCAGGAATGATCAGGGCAACGCCGCGCGCCGCAACATTGTACAGGGGGACGTTGCTCAAGGTAGGATTGCAAGGACAAAATTGCACCGGTGAAATTGCAAAAAGCAAAATTGCACGGGGTAAAATAGATCATAGTAAAATTTCAGGGACAAAATCACAGGAGCAAAATTTCAAGGACAAAATTACATAAACAAGATTGCAAGGATAAAGTTACAAGAACCAGATTGCAAGGACAAAATTACCAGAGCAAAATTGCACAGGGAAAGTTACATGGGCAAAATTGGACAGAATAAAACTATGAGATGTCACGCTGGCACTAAGTATTCTTTTCTGACCAGCGACGATCATAATGACCTGCGACGTACCACCGCGACGTACGACGTACCACCGCGACGTACCACAGTGACGTGCGACGTACCACCGCGACGTACGACGTACCGCCGCGACGTACGACGTACCGCCGCGACATACCACAGTGACGTACGACGTACCGCCGCGACGTACGACGTACCGCCGCGACGTACGACGTACCGCCGCGACGTACGACGTACCGCCGCGACGTACGACGTACCGCCGCGACGTACGACGTACCACCGCGACGTACGACGTACCACCGCGACGTACGACGTACCGCCGCGACGTACGACGTACCGCCGCGACGTACGACGTACCACCGCAACGTACGACGTACCGCCGCGACGTACGACGTACCGCCGCGACGTACGACGTACCGCCGCGACGTACGACGTACCGCCGCGACGTACGACGTACCGCCGCGACGTACCACAGTGACGTACGACGTACCGCCGCGACGTACGACGTACCGCCGCGACGTACCACAGTGACGTACGACGTACCGCCGCGACGTACCACAGTGACGTACGACGTACCTGATTTTCAACTAAATGCGTCTGATTTTCAACTAATTACGTCTGATTTTCAACTAAATGCGTCTGATTTTCAACTAATTACGTCTGATTTTCAAATAAATGCGACTGATTTTCAACTAATTACGTCTGATTTTCAACCAAATGCGTCTGATTTTCAACTAATTACGTCTGATTTTCAACTAAATGCGTCTGATTTTCAACTAAATGCGTCTGATTTTCAACAAATTACGTCTGATTTTCAACTAATTACGTCTGATTTTCAACTAAATGCGTCTGATTTTCAACTAATTACGTCTGATTTTCAAATAAATGCGTCTGATTTTCAACTAATTACGTCTGATTTTCAACTAATTACGTCTGATTTTCAACTAAATGCGTCTGGTTTTCAACTAAATGCGTCTGATTTTCAACTAAATGCGTCTGATTTTTACAACAAATTACGTCTGATTTTCAACTAAATGCGTCTGATTTTCAACTAATTATGTCTGATTTTCAACTAAATGCGTCTGATTTTCAACTAATTACGTCTGATTTTCAAATAAATGCGTCTGATTTTCAACTAATTACGTCTGATTTTCAACTAAATGCGTCTGATTTTCAACTAATTACGTCTGATTTTCGACTAAATGCGTCTGATTTTCAACAAATTAAGTCTGATTTTCAACTAATTACGTCTGATTTTCAACTAAATGCGTCTGATTTTCAACTAATTACGTCTGATTTTCAAATAAATGCGTCTGATTTTCAACTAATTACGTCTGATTTTCAACTAAATGCGTCTGATTTTCAACTAATTACGTCTGATTTTCAACTAAATGCGTCTGGTTTTCAACTAAATGCGTCTGATTTTCAACTAATTACGTCTGATTTTTACAACAAATTACGTCTGATTTTCAACTAAATGCGTCTGATTTTCAACTAATTATGTCTGATTTTCAACTGAATGCGTCTGATTTTCAACTAATTACGTCTGATTTTCAACTAATTACGTCTGATTTTCAAATAAATGCGTCTGATTTTCAACTAATTACGTCTGACTTTCAAATAAATGCGTCTGATTTTCAACTAATTACGTCTGATTTTCAACTAAATGCGTCTGATCTTCAACTAAATGCGTCTGATTTTCAACTAAATGCGTCTGATTTTCAACTAAATGCGTCTGATTTTCAACTAATTACGTCTGATTTTCAACTAATTACGTCTGATTTTCAACTAATTACGTCTGATTTTCAACTAATTACGTCTGATTTTCAACTAATTACGTCTGATTTTCAACTAAATGCGTCTGATTTTCAACTAATTACGTCTGATTTTCAAATAAATGCGTCTGATTTTCAACTAATTACGTCTGATTTTCAACTAAATGCGTCTGATTTTCAACTAATTACGTCTGATTTTCAACTAAATGCGTCTGATTTTCAACTAATTACGTCTGATTTTCAACTAAATGCGTTTAATTTTCAACTAAATGCGTCTGATTTTCAACTAAATGCGTCTGATTTTCAACTAATTACGTCTGATTTTCAACTAAATGCGTCTGATTTTCAACTAATTACGTCTGATTTTCAACTAAATGCGTCTGGTTTTCAACTAAATGCGTCTGATTTTCAACTAATTACGTCTGATTTTTACAACAAATTACGTCTGATTTTCAACTAAATGCGTCTGATTTTCAACTAATTATGTCTGATTTTCAACTGAATGCGTCTGATTTTCAACTAATTACGTCTGATTTTCAACTAATTACGTCTGATTTTCAAATAAATGCGTCTGATTTTCAACTAATTACGTCTGACTTTCAAATAAATGCGTCTGATTTTCAACTAATTACGTCTGATTTTCAACTAAATGCGTCTGATCTTCAACTAAATGCGTCTGATTTTCAACTAAATGCGTCTGATTTTCAACTAAATGCGTCTGATTTTCAACTAATTACGTCTGATTTTCAACTAATTACGTCTGATTTTCAACTAATTACGTCTGATTTTCAACTAATTACGTCTGATTTTCAACTAATTACGTCTGATTTTCAACTAATTACGTTTGATTTTCAACTAAATGCGTCTGATTTTCAACTAATTACGTCTGATTTTCAAATAAATGCGTCTGATCTTCAACTAAATGCGTCTGATTTTCAACTAAATGCGTCTGATTTTCAACTAATTACGTCTGATTTTCAACTAAATGCGTCTGATTTTTAACTAAATGCGTCTGATTTTCAACTAATTACGTCTGATTTTCAACTAAATGCGTCGGATTTTCAACTAAATGCGTCTGATTTTCAACTAAATGCGTCTGATTTTCAACTAAATGCGTCTGATTTTCAACTAATTACGTCTGATTTTTTCAACAAATTACGTCTGATTTTCAACTAAATGCGTCTGATTTTCAACTAATTACGTCTGATTTTCAACTAAATGCGTCTGATTTTCAACTAATTACGTATGATTTTCAACTAATTACGTCTGATTTTCAACCTAATGCCTCTAATTTTCAACTATATGCGTCTGATTTTCAACTAATTACGTCTGATTTTCAACTAAATGCGTCTGATTTTCAACTAATTACGTCTGATTTTCAACTAAATGCGTCTGATTTTCAACTAAATGCGTCTGATTTTCAACTAAATGCGTCTGATCTTCAACTAAATGCGTCTGATTTTCAACTAAATGCGTCTGATTTTCAACTAATTACGTCTGATTTTCAACTAAATGCGTCTGATTTTTAACTAAATGCGTCTGATTTTCAACTAATTTAACTAAATGCGTCTGATTTTCAACTAATTACGTCTGATTTTCAACTAAATGCGTCGGATTTTCAACTAAATGCGTCTGATTTTCAACTAAATGCGTCTGATTTTCAACTAAATGCGTCTGATTTTCAACTAATTACGTCTGATTTTTTCAACAAATTACGTCTGATTTTCAACTAAATGCGTCTGATTTTCAACTAATTACGTCTGATTTTCAACTAAATGCGTCTGATTTTCAACTAATTACGTATGATTTTCAACTAATTACGTCTGATTTTCAACCTAATGCCTCTAATTTTCAACTATATGCGTCTGATTTTCAACTAATTACGTCTGATTTTCAACTAAATGCGTCTGATTTTCAACTAATTACGTCTGATTTTCAAATAAATGCGTCTGATTTTCAACTAATTACGTCTGATTTTCAACTAAATGCGTCTGATTTTCAACTAATTATGTCTGATTTTCAACTAAATGCGTCTGATTTTCAACTAATTACGTCTGATTTTCAACTAATTACGTCTGATTTTCAACTAAATGCGTCTGATTTTCAACTAAATGCGTCTGATTTTCAACTAAATGCGTCTGATCTTCAACTAAATGCGTCTGATTTTCAACTAAATGCGTCTGATTTTCAACTACTTACGTCTGATTTTCAACTAAATGCGTCTGATTTTTAACTAAATGCGTCTGATTTTCAACTAATTACGTCTGATTTTCAACTAAATGCGTCTGATTTTCAACTAAATGCGTCTGATTTTCAACTAAATGCGTCTGATTTTCAACTAATTACGTCTGATTTTTTCAACAAATTACGTCTGATTTTCAACTAAATGCGTCTGATTTTCAACTAATTACGTATGATTTTCAACTAATTACGTCTGATTTTCAACTAAATGCGTCTGATTTTCAACTAAATGCCTCTAATTTTCAACTATATGCGTCTGATTTTCAACTAATTACGTCTGATTTTCAACTAAATGCGTCTGATTTTCAACTAATTGCGTCTGATTTTCAACTAATTGCGTCTGATTTTCAACTAATTACGTCTGATTTTCAACTAAATGCGTCTGATTTTCAACTAAATGCGTCTGATTTTCAACTAAATGCGTCTGGTTTTCAACTAAATGCGTTTGATTTTCAACAAATTACGTCTGATTTTCAACTAATTGCGTCTGATTTTCAATTAAATGCGTCTGATTTTCAACTAAATGCGTCTGATTTTCAACTAAATGCGTCTGATTTTCAACTAAATGCGTCTGATTTTCAACTAAATGCGTCTGATTTTCAACTAAATGTGTCTGATTTTCAACTAAATGCGTCTAATTTTCAACTTAATGCGTCTGATTTTCAACTAAATGCGTCTAATTTTCAACTAAATGCGTCTGATTTTCAACTAAATGCGTCTGATTTTCAACTAAATGCGTCTGATTTTCAACTAATTACGTCTGTTTTTCAACTAAATACGTCTGATTTTCAACTAATTACGTCTGATTTTCAACTAAATTACGTCTGATTTTCAACTAATTACGTCTGATTTTCAACTAATTACGTCTGATTTTCAACTAAATGCGTCTGATTTTCAACTAATTACGTCTGATTTTCAACTAAATGCGTCTGATTTTCAACTAATTACGTCTGATTTTCAACTACTTACGTCTAATTTTCAACTAATTACGTCTGATTTTCAACTAAATGCGTCTGATTTTCAACTAAATGCGTCTGATTTTCAACTTAATGCGTCTAATTTTCAACTAAATGCGTCTAATTTTCAACTTAATGCGTCTAATTTTCAACTAAATGCGTCTAATGTTCAACTAAATGCGTCTAATGTTCAACTAAATGCGTCTAATGTTCAACTAAATGCGTCTGATTTTCAACTAAATGCGTCTAATTTTCAACTAAATGCGTCTGATTTTCAACTAAATGCGTCTGATTTTCAACTAATTACGTCTGATTTTCAACTAAATGCGTCTGATTTTCAACTAAATGCGTCCGGTTTTCAACTAAATGCGTCTAATTTTCAACTAAATGCGTCTGATTTTCAACTAAATGCGTCTGATTTTCAACTAAATGCGTCTGATTTTCAACTAAATGTTTGATATTCAAATAAATACGCCTTATTTTTAAATAAACATGTCTTTGACATTGCTTAATCAGGGTACGAGGCTTTTTCACCTTGCTTTTCATTTTAAGGGTGAGTGATTGAACTAAAGTGCGACATGACCAGTGACTGGCAGTGTTGTGACTGGCAGTGTTGTGACTGGCAGTGTTGTGACTGGCAGTGTTGTGACTGGCAGTGTTGTGACTGGCAGTGTTGTGACTGGCAGTGTTGTGACTGGCAGTGTTGTGACTGGCAGTGTTGTGACTGGCAGTGTTGTGACTGGCAGTGTTGTGACTGGCAGTGTTGTGACTGGCAGTGTTGTGACTGGCAGTGTTGTGACTGGCAGTGTTGTGACTGGCAGTGTTGTGACTGGCAGTGTTGTGACTGGCAGTGTTGTGACTGGCAGTGTTGTGACTGGCAGTGTTGTGACTGGCAGTGTTGTGACTGGCAGTGTTGTGACTGGCAGTGTTGTGACTGGCAGTGTTGTGACTGGCAGTGTTGTGACTGGCAGTGTTGTGACTGGCAGTGTTGTGACTGGCAGTGTTGTGACTGGCAGTGTTGTGACTGGCAGTGTTGTGACTGGCAGTGTTGTGACTGGCAGTGTTGTGACTGGCAGTGTTGTGACTGGCAGTGTTGTGACTGGCAGTGTTGTGACTGGCAGTGTTGTGACTGGCAGTGTTGTGACTGGCAGTGTTGTGACTGGCAGTGTTGTGACTGGCAGTGTTGTGACTGGCAGTGTTGTGACTGGCAGTGTTGTGACTGGCAGTGTTGTGACTGGCAGTGTTGTGACTGGCAGTGTTGTGACTGGCAGTGTTGTGACTGGCAGTGTTGTGACTGGCAGTGTTATGACTGGCAGTGTTGTGACTGGCAGTGTTGTGACTGGCAGTGTTGTGACTGGCAGTGTTGTGACTGGCAGTGTTATGACTGGCAGTGTTATGACTGGCAGTGTTATGACTGGCAGTGTTATGACTGGCAGTGTTATGACTGGCAGTGTTATGACTGGCAGTGTTATGACTGGCAGTGTTATGACTGGCAGTGTTATGACTGGCAGTGTTATGACTGGCAGTGTTATGACTGGCAGTGTTATGACTGGCAGTGTTATGACTGGCAGTGTTATGACTGGCAGTGTTATGACTGGCAGTGTTATGACTGGCAGTGTTATGACTGGCAGTGTTATGACTGGCAGTGTTATGACTGGCAGTGTTATGACTGGCAGTGTTATGACTGGCGTAGTTATGACTGGCGTAGTTATGACTGGCGTAGTTATGACTGGCGTAGTTATGACTGGCGTAGTTATGACTGGCGTAGTTATGACTGGCGTAGTTATGAATGGCGTAGTTATGACTGGCGTAGTTGCAGCATTCTAACTAGCGCACTTGCAGCATTCTAACTAGCGCACTTGCAGCATTAAAACCAGCGCACTTGCAGCATTCTAACTAGCGCACTTGCAGCATTCTAACTAGCGCACTTGCAGCATTCTAACTAGCGCACTTGCAGCATTCTAACTAGCGCACTTGCAGCATTCTAACTAGCGCACTTGCAGCATTCTAACTAGCGCACTTGCAGCATTCTAACTAGCGCACTTGCAGCATTCTAACTAGCGCACTTGCAGCATTCTAACTAGCGCACTTGCAGCATTCTAACTAGCGCACTTGCAGCATTCTAACTAGCGCACTTGCAGCATTCTAACTAGCGCACTTGCAGCATTCTAACTAGCGCACTTGCAGCATTCTAACTAGCGCACTTGCAGCATTCTAACTAGCGCACTTGCAGCATTCTAACTAGCGCACTTGCAGCATTCTAACTAGCGCACTTGCAGCATTCTAACTAGCGCACTTGCAGCATTCTAACTAGCGCACTTTCAGCATTCTAACTAGCGCACTTGCAGCATTCTAACTAGCGCACTTGCAGCATTCTAACTAGCGCACTTGCAGCATTCTAACTAGCGCACTTGCAGCATTCTAACTAGCGCACCTGCAGCATTCTAACTAGCGCACCTGCAGCATTCTAACTAGCGCACCTGCAGCATTCTAACTAGCGCACCTGCAGCATTCTAACTAGCGCACCTGCAGCATTCTAACTAGCGCACCTGCAGCATTCTAACTAGCGCACCTGCAGCATTCTAACTAGCGCACCTGCAGCATTCTAACTAGCGCACTTGCAGCATTCTAACTAGCGCACTTGCAGCATTCTAACTAGCGCACTTGCAGCATTCTAACTAGCGCACTTGCAGCATTCTAACTAGCGCACTTGCAGCATTCTAACTAGCGCACTTGCAGCATTCTAACTAGCGCACTTGCAGCATTCTAACCAGTGAAGTTGCAGCATTCTAACCAGTGAAGTCGCAGCATTCTAACCAGCGCAGTTGCAGCATTCTAACCAGCGCAGTTGCAGCATTCTAACCAGCGCAGTTGCAGCATTCTAACCAGCGCAGTTGCAGCATCTAACCAGCGAAGTTGCAGCATTCTAACCAGCGAATTTGCAGCATTCTAACCAGCAAAGTAGCAGCATTCTAACCAGCGAAGTTGCAGCATTCTAACCAGCGTAGTTGCAGCATTCTAACCAGCGTAGTTGCAGCATTCTAACCAGCGTAGTTGCAGCATTCTAACCAGCGTAGTTGCAGCATTCTAACCAGCGTAGTTGCAGCATTCGTACTAGCGTAGTTGCAGCATTCGTACTAGCGTAGTTGGAGCATTCGTACTAGCGTAGTTGGAGCATTCGTACTAGCGTGGTTGCAGCATTCGTACTAGCGTGGTTGCAGCATTCGTACTAGCGTGGTTGCAGCATTCGTACTAGCGTGGTTGCAGCATTCGTACTAGCGTGGTTGCAGCATTCGTACTAGCGTAGTTGCAGCATTTATACCAGCGTAGTTGCAGCATTCTAACAAGCGAAGTTGCAGCATTCTAAACAGCGAAGTTGCAGCATTCTAACCAGCGAAGTTGCAGAATTTTAACCAGCGAAGTTGCAGCATTCTAACCAACGAAGTTGCAGCATTCTAACCAACGAAGTTGCAGCATTCTAGCCAGCGAAGTTGCAGCTTTCTAACCAGCGAAGTTGCTGCATTCTAACCAGCGAAGTTGCAGCATTCTAACCAGCGAAGTTGCAGCATTCTTACCAGCGAAGTTGCAGCATTCTAACCAGCGAAGTTGCAGCATTCTAACCAGCGAAGTTGCAGCATTCTAACCAGCGAAGTTGCAGCATTCTAACCAGTGAAGTTGCAGCATTCTAACCAGCGAAGTTGCAGCATTCTAACCAGCGAAGTTGCAGCATTCTAACAAGCGAAGTTGCAGCATTCTAACCAGCGAAGTTGCAGCATTCTAACCAGCGAAGTTGCAGCATTCTAACCAGCGAAGTTGCAGCATTCTAACCAGCGTAGTTGCAGCATTCGTACTAGCGTAGTTGCAGCATTCGTACTAGCGTAGTTGCAGCATTCGTACTAGCGTGGTTGGAGCATTCGTACTAGCGTGGTTGCAGCATTCGTACTAGCGTGGTTGCAGCATTCGTACTAGCGTAGTTGCAGCATTCGTACTAGCGTAGTTGCAGCATTCGTACTAGCGTGGTTGAAGCATTCGTACTAGCGTAGTTGCAGCATTCGTACTAGCCTAGTTGCAGCAATCGTACTAGCCTAGTTGCAGCATTCGTACTAGCCTAGTTGCAGCATTCGTACTAGCGTAGTTGCAGCATTTGTACTAGCGTAGTTGCAGCATTCGTACTAGCGTGGTTGCAGCATTCGTACTGGCGTGGTTGCAGCATTCGTACTGGCGTGGTTGCAGCATTCGTACTAGCGTGGTTGCAGCATTCGTACTAGCGTAGTTGCAGCATTCGTACTAGCGTAGTTGCAGCATTCGTACTAGCGTAGTTGCAGCATTCGTACTAGCGTGGTTGCAGCATTCGTACTAGCGTGGTTGCAGCATTCGTACTAGCGTGGTTGCAGCATTCGTACTAGCGTGGTTGCAGCATTCGTACTAGCGTGGTTGCAGCATTCGTACTAGCGTGGTTGCAGCATTCGTACTAGCGTGGTTGCAGCATTCGTACTAGCGTGGTTGCAGCATTCGTACTAGCGTGATTGCAGCATTCGTACCAGCGTGGTTGCAGCATTCGTACTAGCGTGGTTGCAGCATTCGTACTAGCGTGGTTGCAGCATTCGTACTAGCGTAGTTGCAGCATTCGTACTAGCGTAGTTGCAGCATTCGTACTAGCGTAGTTGCAGCATTCGTACTAGCGTAGTTGCAGCATTCGTACCAGCGTAGTTGCAGCATTCGTACCAGCGTAGTTGCAGCATTCGTACCAGCGTAGTTGCAGCATTCGTACCAGCGTAGTTGCAGCATTCGTACCAGCGTAGTTGCAGCATTCGTACCAGCGTAGTTGCAGCATTCGTACCAGCGTAGTTGCAGCATTCGTACCAGCGTAGTTGCAGCATTCGTACCAGCGTAGTTGCAGCATTCGTACCAGCGTAGTTGCAGCATTCGTACCAGCGTAGTTGCAGCATTCGTACCAGCGTAGTTGCAGCATTCGTACCAGCGTAGTTGCAGCATTCGTACCAGCGTAGTTGCAGCATTCGTACCAGCGTAGTTGCAGCATTCGTACCAGCGTAGTTGCAGCATTCGTACCAGCGTAGTTGCAGCATTCGTACTAGCGTAGTTGCAGCATTCGTACTAGCGTAGTTGCAGCATTCGTACTAGCGTAGTTGCAGCATTCGTACTAGCGTAGTTGCAGCATTCGTACTAGCGTAGTTGCAGCATTCGTACTAGCGTAGTTGCAGCATTCGTACTAGCGTAGTTGCAGCATTCGTACTAGCGTAGTTGCAGCATTCGTACTAGCGTAGTTGCAGCATTCGTACTAGCGTAGTTGCAGCATTCGTACTAGCGTAGTTGCAGCATTCGTACTAGCGTAGTTGCAGCATTCGTACTAGCGTAGTTGCAGCATTCGTACTAGCGTAGTTGCAGCATTCGTACTAGCGTAGTTGCAGCATTCGTACTAGCGTAGTTGCAGCATTCGTACTAGCGTAGTTGCAGCATTCGTACTAGCGTAGTTGCAGCATTCGTACTAGCGTAGTTGCAGCATTCGTACTAGCGTAGTTGCAGCATTCGTACTAGCGTAGTTGCAGCATTCGTACTAGCGTAGTTGCAGCATTCGTACTAGCGTAGTTGCAGCATTCGTACTAGCGTAGTTGCAGCATTCGTACTAGCGTAGTTGCAGCATTCGTACTAGCGTAGTTGCAGCATTCGTACTAGCGTAGTTGCAGCATTCGTACTAGCGTAGTTGCAGCATTCGTACTAGCGTAGTTGCAGCATTCGTACTAGCGTAGTTGCAGCATTCGTACTAGCGTAGTTGCAGCATTCGTACTAGCGTAGTTGCAGCATTCGTACTAGCGTAGTTGCAGCATTCGTACTAGCGTAGTTGCAGCATTCGTACTAGCGTAGTTGCAGCATTCTAACTAGCGTAGTTGCAGCATTCAAACTAGCGTAGTTGCAGCATTCAAACTAGCGTAGTTGCAGCATTCAAACTAGCGTAGTTGCAGCATTCAAACTAGCGTAGTTGCAGCATTCAAACTAGCGAAGTTGCAGCATTCTAACCAGCGATGTTGCAGCATTCTAACCAGCGATGTTGCAGCATTCTAACCAGCGAAGTTGCAGCATTCTAACCAGCGAAGTTGCAGCATTTATACCAGCGTAGTTGCAGCATTCTAACCAGCGAAGTTGCAGCATTCTAACCAACGAAGTTGCAGCATTCTAACCAGCGAAGTTGCAGCATTCTAACCAACGAAGTTGCAGCATTCTAGCCAGCGAAGTTGCAGCATTCTAACCAACGAAGTTGCAGCATTCTAACCAACGAAGTTGCAGCATTCTAGCCAGCGAAGTTGCAGCATTCTAACCAGCGAAGTTGCTGCATTCTAACCAGCGAAGTTGCAGCATTCTAACCAGCGAAGTTGCAGCATTCTAACCAGCGAAGATGCAGCATTCTAACCAGCGAAGTTGCAGCATTCTTACCAGCGAAGTTGCAGCATTCTAACCAGCGAAGTTGCAGCATTCTAACCAGCGAAGTTGCAGCATTCTAACCAGCGAAGTTGCAGCATTCTAACCAGCGAAGTTGCAGCATTCTAACCAGCGAAGTTGCAGCATTCTAACCAGCGAAGTTGCAGCATTCTAACCAGCGAAGTTGCAGCATTCTAACCAGCGAAGTTGCAGCATTCTAACCAGCGAAGTTGCAGCATTCTAACCAGCGAAGTTGCAGCATTCTAACCAGCGAAGTTGCAGCATTCTAACCAGCGAAGTTGCAGCATTCTAACCAGCGAAGTTGCAGCATTCTAACCAGCGAAGTTGCAGCATTCTAACCAGCGAAGTTGCAGCATTCTAACCAGCGAAGTTGCAGCATTCTAACCAGCGAAGTTGCAGCATTCTAACCAGCGAAGTTGCAGCATTCTAACCAGCGAAGTTGCAGCATTCTAACCAGCGAAGTTGCAGCATTCTAACCAGCGAAGTTGCAGCATTCTAACCAGCGAAGTTGCAGCATTCTAACCAGCGAAGTTGCAGCATTCTAACCAGCGAAGTTGCAGCATTCTAACCAGCGAAGTTGCAGCATTCTAACCAGCGAAGTTGCAGCATTCTAACCAGCGAAGTTGTAGCATTCTAACCAGCGAAGTTGCAGCATTCTAACCAGCGAAGTTGCAGCATTCTAACCAGCGAAGTTGCAGCATTCTAGCCAGCGAAGTTGCAGCATTCTAGCCAGCGAAGTTGCAGCATTCTAACCAGCTAAGTTGCAGCATTCTAACCAGCTAAGTTGCAGCATTCTAACCAGCGAAGTTGCAGCATTCTAACCAGCGAAGTTGCAGCATTCTAACCAGCGAAGTTGCAGCATTCTAACCAGCGCAGTTGCAGCATTCTAACCAGCGCAGTTGCAGCATTCTAACCAGCGTAGTTGCAGCATTCTAACCAGCGTAGTTGCAGCATTCTAACCAGTAAAGTTGCAGCATTCTAACCAGCGAATTTGCAGCATTCGTACTAGCGTAGGTACAGCATTCGTACTAGCGTAGTTGCAGCATTCGTACTAGCGTAGTTGCAGCATTCGTACTTGCGTAATTGCAGCATTCTAACTAGCGTAGTTGCAGCATTCTAACCAGCGAAGTTGCAGCATTCTAACCAGCGAAGTAGCAGCATTCTAACCAGCGAAGTTGCAGCATTCTAACCAGCGAAGTTGCAGCATTTTAACCAGCGAAGTTGCAGCATTCTAACCAGCGAAGTTGCAGCATTCTAACCAGCGAAGTTGCAGCATTCTAACCAGCGAAAATGCAGCATTCTAACCAGCGAAGTTGCAGCATTCTAACCAGCGAAGTTGCAGCATTCTAACCAGCGAAGTTGCAGCATTCGTACTAGCGAAGTTGCAGCATTCTAACCAGCGAAGTTGCAGCATTCTAACCAGCGAAGTTGCAGCATTCTAACCAGCGAAGTTGCAGCATTCTAACCAGCGAAGTTGCAGCGTTCTAACCAGCGAAGTTGCAGCGTTCTAACCAGCGAAGTTGCAGCATTCTAACCAGCGAAGTTGCAGCATTCTAACCAGCGAAGTTGCACCATTCTAACCAGCGAAGTTGCAGCATTCTAACCAGCGAAATTGCAGCATTCTAACCAGCGAAGTTGCAGCATTCTAACCAGCGAAGTTGCAGCATTCTAACCAGCGAAGTTGCAGCATTCTAACCAGCGAAGTTGCAGCATTCTAACCAGCGAAGTTGCAGCATTCTAACCAGCGAAGTTGCAGCGTTCTAACCAGCGAAGTTGCAGCGTTCTAACCAGCGAAGTTGCAGCGTTCTAACCAGCGAAGTTGCAGCATTCTAACCAGCGAAGTTGCAGCATTCTAACCAGCGAAGTTGCAGCATTCTAACCAGCGAAGTTGCAGCAGTCTAACCAGCGAAATTGCAGCATTCTAACCAGCGAAATTGCAGCATTCTAACCAGCGAAGTTGCAGCATTCTAACCAGCGAAGTTGCAGCATTCTAACCAGCGAAATTGCAGCATTCTAACCAGCGAAATAGCAGCATTCTAACCAGCGTAGTTGCAGCATTCTAACCAGCTTAGTTGCAGCATTCTAACTAGCGTAGTTGCAGCATTCTAACTAGCGTAGTTGCAGCATTCCAACCAGCGTAGTTGCAGCATTCATACTAGCGTAGTTGCAGCATTCGTACTAGCGTAGTTGTAGCATTCGTACTAGCGTAGTTGCAGCATTCGTACTAGCGTAGTTGCAGCATTCGTACTAGCGTAGTTGCAGCATTCGTACTAGCGTAGTTGCAGCATTCGTACTAGCGTAGTTGCAGCATTCTAACTAGCGTAGTTGCAGCATTCTAACTAGCGTAGTTGCAGCATTCTAACTAGCGTAGTTGCAGCATTCTAACTAGCGTAGTTGCAGCATTCTAACCAGCAAATTTGCAGCATTCTAACCAGCGAATTTGCAGCATTCTAACCAGCGCAGTTGCAGCATTCTAACCAGCGCAGTTGCAGCATTCTAACCAGCGCAGTTGCAGCATTCTAACCAGCGCAGTTGCAGCATTCTAACCAGCGCAGTTGCAGCATTCTAACCAGCGCAGTTGCAGCATTCTGACCAGCGCAGTTGCAGCATTCTAACCAGCGCAGTTGCAGCATTCTAACCAGCGCAGTTGCAGCATTCTAACCAGCGCAGTTGCAGCATTCTAACCAGCGCAGTTGCAGCATTCTAACCAGCGCAGTTGCAGCATTCTAACCAGCGAAGTTGCAGCATTCTAACTAGCGAAATTGCAGCATTCTAACCAGCGAAGTTGCAGCATTCTAACCAGTGAAATTGCAGCATTCTAACCAGCGAAGTTGCAGCATTCTAACCAGTGAAATTGCAGCATTCTAACCAGCGAAGTTGCAGCATTCTAAACCAGCGAAGTTGCAGCATTCTAACCAGCGAAGTTGCAGCATTCTAATTAGCGAATTTGCAGCATTCTAACCAGCGTAGTTGCAGCATTCTAACCAGCGTAGTTGCAGCATTCTAACCAGCGTAGTTGCAGCATTCTAACCAGCGTAGTTGCAGCATTCTAACTAGCGTAGTTGCAGCATTCTAACTAGCGTAGTTGCAACATTCTAACTAGAGTAGTTGCAGCATTCTAACTAGCGTAGTTGCAGCATTCTAACTAGAGTAGTTGCAGCATTCTAACTAGCGTAGTTGCAGCATTCTAACTAGCGTAGTTGCAGCATTCTAACTAGCGTAGTTGCAGCATTCTAACTAGAGTAGTTGCAGCATTCTAACTAGCGTAGTTGCAGCATTCTAACTAGCGTAGTTGCAGCATTTTAACTAGCGTAGTTGCAGCATTCGTACTAGCTTAGTTCGAAGAGTTGTCCTGAGACTGTGCTGTAGTCGGATTCGCCAATTCATTTCAGTGATTTTAGTGGTATCGAAAGTAATTCAAAATGCTATCAAAGGCAGGCACAGAGTTCAAAATGAGGTCATATCTGTTCCTTCAAAATTGACCGAGACGAAGGGTTCATTTTTTTCGAAAAAAACTAATTCCGTTAAACAGATTGCAAAGTTAAAATCATTTCTCATGAAACATCAGGAATTTCAACTTGTGACGTTCTTCCCAATGGGCGAAATGTACTGAATTGGATGTACTTGCCTATGCCTACCTAGCGAGACTGACAAAACGCATGCACATAGCCGTTGCATTTAAATTTGGTTCTTCAACTCTTTGACTGCGGCAGGTAGAGCTGAAGTTTAAAACGGCCCATAGACGATCAATTTCATTGTCAATATAATTGACAAAATGAACATCGAGAATTTAATTGATCGTCTGCGGGCTTGATTTACGACCGTCAAATAATTGATTTAGCGGCCAAAGAAATAAATCCATCAATATATTGAGTCAATGATATTGACAATTAAATTGATCGTCTATGGGCCGTTAAACATTCAACTCAAACTTAACGTCAATTGTAGCTAGGTAATATTGAAAATAGCAAACATTAACTGGTTCTGCCCTCAATTCATTTTAATCAAGTATTCGTAAAAACTGAGGTAGTGACTGCTGGTCGGTCAGCAGCATTATGAAAATCCCCTCCGTGACCACCGGTGGCTCACTTTGCGGTCAAAATGTTAATATAGGAAGCAATACATTAAACACTCTGAGTGCAACACATGACCCACCGGTGGTCACTGAGGGGATTTTCATAAAGCTGCTGACCGGCCAGCAGTGACTGACTCAATTTCCATGAATGCTTAATGAAAGCTAAATACAGTCACGATTTACTTAATGTTCGTAGTTTTTTAAATTGAAATCCTAAGATAACCCTAATTTGAATTGTATATTGAACTTCAGTTGAACCCGCCGCACTTGACGTGTCAAAGCGTTGACTTCGATTGTGCAGGTCGTAAAGTTGGATTTGGTTATGTTGTAAAAATCAGACTGGTAAAATTGACTTACTTGCTTGAATAAGTTTCCGTCCTTTGTAAGAAATGTACAAAATGTAAGAGCTCAGTAATATATCACCGTATGAATGATAAAATTTCTTCAAAAGAGGTCGCAAAATGGTCTGAACTGTTGTACATTTACAATAGTGCGTATATGAACAACTTACCCGGTGGTACACATTTGTATCACTCCGGAGTCGAAGTGTTAATAGGTTCACCGCCTTCCCGCGGTTGTCAACGATTGGTTCCGTTTGGTTTTAAGTAGCAGAACATGGAAATCGACTTTACTGCTCGAACATACTTTTATTTTTCCAAAACCATAGGAAAAGTGTAATTGCACGATTTTTTCCCTCATATGATAACAATTATTTTTTTTAAAAAGGTCGCGAAACAAATGAAATTATCACTCATTTATACCTATGGTTTATATATATTTATATATTTATACCATACACTTGTGTGAGCAATTTACCTATTGAGGCACATATGACCCCACACGCGGTGAACGTGTTCAACGCGTTAACTACGCGGCTGCTGCGGTCGGTTTGGTTTGGTTGGAAGAAGCAGAATTGAAAAGCAGTCTTTACTGCTTGATTACATTCTTATCCTTCCTATCAACCGTGAAAAATATAGTTGCACGATAACATTTTAACTTGTACGCCATGGTCTAATTTAAGCAAAGGTGTTGAAATGAATGAAATAGTTGCCGTTGTGACAGGTACGGAAATGAACAATTTACGGCGTGGTACCCATGTGCACCAACACGCGATAGTCGCGCTAACAGGTTCACCGCGTTTCCGCTATTGTTAACGGTTGGTTTGGTTAGATTGTAAGTAGCAGAATTGGGAAATCGACTTCACTGCTTGAATGAATTTTTATTCTCCTTAATAAATATGAAAATATAATTGCACGATAACATTTTACCTGGCACGGTGAAAGTTATTCTTAGAAAAGGTCGCAAAATAGATAAAAATGTCGGTCAATTATACTGGT
This sequence comes from Morinoia aosen, assembly GCA_030386875.1. NCBI lineage: Eukaryota > Metazoa > Arthropoda > Malacostraca > Amphipoda > Talitridae > Morinoia > Morinoia aosen. The sequence continues at coordinate 18,202,462 of CM059559.1, forward strand.
GCGTAAAAGGGCAATTTACGGAGTGGTACACATGTGCACCAACACGCGGTAATCGTGTAGAACACGCTGACTGCGATGGGTTAAACTGAACTTCAACATCCAACTCAAATATAACGTCGAAAGTTGTTAAAAATTTTATAAATAGCGAACATCAACTGGGTATATTGAATACCATAAATTTAAAAAATTGTTAGTAAATATTTTTTTTTTAACGACTGTCGTTTCGTCGCTGGAAAAACCCGAGCATGACCCACCGGTGGGTCGTATTGCAGTCAACGTGTTGACGCGTTGGTCGCGACGCGAGCCACCGGTGGTACACGGAGGGAATTCTTATAATGCTGCTGATCGACCTGTAGTCACAAATTCAAACACAAGTACTGAATAAAAGCTAAATAAAAGCTAAATAAAGGCACGATCCAGTTAATATATGTTATTTTCAACATTGTAAACTGTGATACAATTGACTTAAAATTTTAGTTGGATGTGGAACTTCAGTTTAACCCATCGTGTTAATATAGAAATCGGGAATTGTATACGAGGGTCGGACTGAAATGTCGGCCACGTGGTGCGGTGACTGGGCCACCGCCGCCGTTCAGGTCTCCCAGGCGCACTCTGTGCCCGATATTAAAAAATAATATTTTCCATCGCCCCAACACCAAATTGCTTCATTCGTGCGGCAAGAACGCCCCTAATACGACGTGGATACTTAATTTGGCTGCCATGCTTCTCGGCATACATGTCCGCTGGCTATACTCAAATGGCTGCAGAGGCGCGCTTCAACTCTGGGAGAGAAGGTGAGCAGGAGGACGCGGCGCGGACCGACGGCACCCAACCTTCTTTAACGGCACCAAGTGCGCTACTGACCAGCGCGCACCTGAGTCCCTGCCTCTGACACGCCCACTTTTCCCTCCAGTGCGATCTTCGTAAATAGAAAATTTTCTTCTAAATCAAATGCAGCTGTCGGACGACACATTTCTTTGAAAATTTAATTGAAAAATCTCCACAACACTGTCCAAAAAGTGGCACTTTTGGTTTGATCTTTCTAACATATGTATTTTATCTGATAAAATAGCTTATATTCGTGCAAAAACATGCATGATTTTCCAATTGGAGAGAAGTTATAAGTTTCAAAACCAACGTATGCTATACATCACAGAATTCAAGAACAAAAAATACTAATAATTTTCCTGTTGATATAGACGGAGAAAAATTATTATATCCCCTATGTGACATTTTAGCTCTACACTTCGAATAACAAAATCGGAAATGGTTTTACCGGAGTCCGTGAAAATTTGAGAGACTCAGATCCTTTAACTTAAATAATGTTTTTATGCTTTTTGATAGAATCTTTCTCTCGCTCAAAATGTATTATACCAGATACAATTGTCTCAAGTCGAGACAATTAACTACATTTGAGTAGAATAAATGAAAACGCCGAATAAAAACGACTTACCCTCGTGCAGTTAACTATTCTAGTACGACAAGTTGGGCAGGTAAAAAGTGCCAGCGCAGTCTAGATCATACTTCTTGTTCTTCAGATTTGAAAAGAAAATTTTTCACCATAAGGTTCAACTTAAATTTAGATGCATTTAAATTAGTTTTTCTGCGTTTCATGCAAATCTTGTGGAATTCAATGTTCACGCTAATATAAATCATCCTTCGTTGAAATTTCTCAAAACTTGAACCCCACTTTCAATATCACTATTTAAGTCTCTTTCAAAAACAATAGAATTCACTGCGATTGGACCATCATCCAGGCTGCACACAACCTTACAATTAACGCAGATGTTAAAGAACTTCAAATTTTATGACATTCCCTTTTCGTCATCACATTTGAAAACAAACACTTTATATCAACTTACTGTTGGTGCCGCACCGTGAGGCCTTGGCTTTTATTAAAGCTCGCTATTCTCATTAATTACGCGTATCTATACACTAGTTATAGTTAAATATTACAATATTTTTAGAGGAAAGTGCGCTATCGAAATATTGAGCCTTAGCATTGTTTTTTTTATGTTCTTTTAACGGCATGGATCTTGGGTATACAGCGCGATGGTATATATGCTACCGAATGCAGAGAAATGCCAAAGTTGATGCGGCATGCATACAACCGCAGAACTTTATGCAACACCGTGGTGCTGGTGAGCCAAGACCCTAAAATAAAGAACTAAATGCATGCGTCAATGAAAGTTCTGGCACGGCATGTTCAATTAATCAGTATCATACAGCATAAAATAACTACAAAAGACATTATGTCAAGTCAATACAACAGCTCTGACAACACGTGACAAACAATGATATGTAACAAGCGAACAAATTACGCTACATAAATTTCTACTTCACTGAGTGATAAAACGATACCTGTTTAAGTCCCGTATAACGATAGCCATCTTTTTTCATAATTCTACCACAAGAAATGTTGGAAATATATTTCAAAAAGTTCAACTCTCACAATCTCTGCACTCGTACAAAGTACACTTCGTGTTCGCGTCCATAGTTTCACAAAAAAATACACCTCACTGAAAGACGCCTCAACTTCAACAGCATAGCCAAAATTTCATGTTGTAATTTATGCCAACTATATTTCATTAAAATTCTCCAAAATAACACCATAACTCTTACTCACGTACTTGCAACGCAGGAATATCAGATCGAAACCTCTTGAGACGGTAGTTTTCAAAGTCCTTAAGAAAAGTTAGCAAATAAATCTGGGGTATCGGGATCATACATTGACGCTTACGTTGCATTCCCTTTTGTGCGTTGTCATGCAGCTGCGCGAGTGAACGGTGCAAACCTTGCTTCGTTTCAGAGCTCGGTCTCTGTATCGTCCGTCTGGCAGGCCCAGAGACTTGTGGCAATTAGCGGGGTTATGAATAATTACTCCACTCTGACAGGCAAGAAATGACTCGCTTGAGGAGACGCGCATGAATGAATGAGGAGCGGCTCCGAGGTGGGAAGAACTTATGAAAACGCAGCTCAACTGCGGCTGAATTTCTCATCGCGTTGACCTTTATATAGGCTCAATAGTGAAGTGCGTATCACAGGTACGCGGAGCCTGGTGAAAGCTCCGACCAGAGGGCAAAATCTCTAAATTTTGTCCATAAGAGAAAATTCTAAGGTAAATTTCGCGGCTTTTAAAAGTAGTAATTTTACATGAATACTGTGACATTAGGATAATCACAATTTTTTGTCGTGAAACGGTTAGGGAAATTGAAGCAAAATGTTTTTTCGCCAAAGTCGTGAATTAAATCAAAACTTTAAAATGTTCCTAATATCTTCAATGCCTTGAGCAAAGAAATAAGAAGTAGCATTAATAAGAAATACCTTTTTTCTCCAACTATAAGGTAGTAGGAGAGCCTGCACAAACAATATAGAGGAATACTTGTACTTGGATGAGAGAATTTTAAGGTCACGTGGTCCTGTGGTCATATCATTGGTTAAAACACAAAGCCTAGAAAACTTTATCAAACAAAATAATGAAATAGTGATATTTTATACTAAAATTTTTATTCATAAATATATCAGAGATATGGACGGATCTTAAAAATTTTAAAATATAAGGCAGCAATAAAAAGTTCAACTTCAACATCTGCGTTGTTTTGGCTTTCCTGAAAACATTTGTGTTCACAACAAACAATGAATGAAAATTCTATAAAATAGTGATCATGTCAGGAGTAGAAACACAATCCGCGGTACATTTACGAGCGAGCTGATCCGTAAATTTTTATTCCCTGTTCCCCGCAAACTCCGTCCCAATTAATTCATGCCTTTCACCACTTGATTTTGAATCGCAATATATGCTTAGAAATGCCACATTAATATCTACATGAGCATTGTCAAAAAAGAATTCTATTCATACAAGTATATTAACTGCGGAAAATGTGAAATAAATTTCAGACAGAATACAACGCATAAAGTTTGACCAGTTGCCAGTTCGATCTTTGTCTTGTTCACCAATCTGTTATCGGTGCACGGGCAGCTAGTTACGTGTTTGTCTACGCAGAGCTGGAAAATTTAAAAATATACATAACTTGCGAATTTAAACGGGGCAAAGAAGGCGACAGGGAAAGAAGCATACATGTCCTGACAAGAACAGTCAGCCTCAAGCATGCAAACAAGCCTAAAGAAACTTTTACGAAATGAACAGGTTAACTGCAATGGGTTAAACTGAAGTTCAACATTCAACTTAAATTAGAGTTAACTTCAGCGATTAATTTTGAAAATAACGAGCATTAAATAGATCGCGTCCTTATTTAGTTTTCATTAAGCAATTATTGAAATTGAGTTAGTGACTGCTGGTTGGTCAGCAGCATTATGGGAATCCCCTCAGCGACCACCGGTGGGTCACGTCGCACTTAAAGTGTTCAAAACAAACTGGAGCGAATGTAATAGCAGAGCGAATACGGAACCAGAGTTGCCACTCCAGAGTTGAGGCATGCAGGCAATGCACAGAGCACCTAAGAAGGCAAGGGTCTCTACTCTGATAAGGACCTCAGAGCAGCTACTCTGGGGCATGTAAGGCGCTCTGTCGTGAGATGGTGTGTCCATAAAATGCCAATTTAATTGCGCTCGCAAATAAAGTGGAAAAACTTTGCTTTAACTTTTATTTAACACTATCTTAACGCGAATAAAGTAAAAAAGCAATGCATGCTTTTATTTAACATTATCTAAGGCCTCCATAGCTTGAATTTTCCACGATGGTAGCTTTGTATTCATTTTTCTCTCTCGATGAAACGCTTAATTTAGCCTCCAGAATATGAGTTTTTCGTCCCTGAACTTTCCTCTTAATTCTACCTTAATTAATCGATGTCTATGTCAGGTCATTATTCTCTTACTCTGCTCCTTAATATTGTCCCACTTTGTTTATTCGCAGGTATTGTGTTCCAGAACTCGGCTCCGAGGTGGCATCAAGAACAGCTCTATCCAAGTCTGGCGGCGATGGAATGCAGCAATAAAAATCCGGCTGAAGTGAAAGAGAGTTAGAAAATCGAATATAAAATTCCTTCCACGAGCTCAATGCAAGAAGCAATTGCTGAACAGATTATGCAATTGACATTTTCATCCTACGTTATAACTTTGTAGAACATCATTGTTTTCCTTTTTTTAATTCCTGTCTTGTGTAGCAACTTTTTGTTTCTTACGCTCGTGAGTATATTACGACAACACTATTTTAAGTAGTTAACTTTTCGTAATGTTCCAGCTATGTTGCAAATGTTATGGTTAGCATTGAATGACAATCATTCTCATGTCTTTGACCCCAGTTGAATATTTTGCACCAGTAATATCCTAACGTAGGAAATATCCTAAATTTGCGTTATGGTAAAATATTTTATTCTCTCCGAGCTCATTATTTCGCATACTAGTTGATACGTAAGAATGAAAAATTGTCCCGAGTCCCGAATGTCCACCTCATAGTCTTAAAACGCCAAATAATTTAAATCTGCCCATTTTACTTTTAACATCAATCCTTCATGTCACTAGTTCCTATGTTCGTATGCTCGTATTCCAATATAGGTCCGCACTAACGAGAGTGTTTTCAGCAATGCGTCACAAGGATTATGTTTTCTTAGTTACTTGTATTTATTTGCATTGTCAAAGTCAGATTAACGCAACGAAGGGAATGCATTTTTCTTGCTTTTCTCTCAATTATTTCTGTTTGGACATGTGACATGGGTATTATGATACCCGTGTGTAAATATCAACTAAGGATGTTAATGTTAAGATATTTTAAAAACCAATGTTAAATATTTCACGTTTCAACTTTATTAGAAATAAACTATTTTTTTTTCTATGACGCGTTATTGAAGCTTCAATATGTCATTCATACGAGAATTATCTAAGCGAAAACTAGCCACACATCACAATATTTAAAATATTCCTTTTTCATATGCACCATGATATACGTATGTACCTCTTTGAGTAATGTTTGTTTTAGTCACATGGTATCTGAATGCTTTCATACACTCTGCTGACATTCGTACCACCAGTTTTCTATTTTCCCAATAAGTATCGTGGGTAAACTTGAAGTTGAAACACAATATATTGCTGCTTGAAAATCTCGATTTATTTTTTCGTATAAATCCTAATATATTTCTGCGTAAAAGTAAAAACGTTTGCTGCAAAAAATCCTATTATATTGTTGCGTAAAAACCCTAATATATTGTTGCGTAAAAACCCTAATATATTGCTGTGATAAAACCCTAATATATTGCTGCGTAAAAATCAAAACATATTGCTGCAAAAAAATCCTATTATATTGTTGCGATAAAACCCTAATATATTGCTGCGATAAAACCCTAATATATTGCTGCGATAAAACCCTAATATATTGCTGCGATAAAACCCTAATATATTGTTGCGTAAAAACCCTAATATATTGCTGCGATAAAACCCTAATATATTGCTGCGATAAAACCCTAATATATTGCTGCGATAAAACCCTAATACGAGTATATTGCTGCGTAAAAATATCAATACGTAAACTCACCCCAAATCGTTCATAACTTGCCAAGTTTGCGACCTTTCAAGTCAGTGTCATTATTTCAGTGAAGCTCAAGTAAAGAATGACCAATGTTTTATTTACATGGGCGTCGAAATCAATCGAGATGCAGTTTCCGATAGCGTAGTCGATGAGGAAGCGAACCGATGCCACCGTGTCATGAAGGATGGAACACCCTAACGTTGCACACTCACGGAACTCACCATCGACCACATCTCTGCCTCTGGCAGCAAATGACAAATTTGCGTTAGGAGAGACTCTCTATGTCGACACATAAAGGCATCTGAAATACATCCCAGTAATAGTCACGAACATGATCTATAAGAAGAAAGGCTTTCATATGTTTGTTTCATGAGCTCATAGATGGGGCTTCTATATCATAATTTTCTGAATGATTGTGATGCGAAATGTATCCCGAACTGAAGCCCTGCCATGAGAACACACCAAACAGAGATTCGGGAATGACGTTGTCGGCTACAAATCCTTTTGAGGATTTAAATTACACCTCATAGGGTGCTTCTTGCTGCGTCGGGGCTTTGTTGCACAACCAAAATGGCCTGCAAGCCCAAACAAGACGGCGATATAAGCACTTGCATTTTATTCTGAGCGAATTTCTGGCCCATCGAAGACTCTCGTTTGAGCTCGTACTGCTAAATATTTCATCGAGCGAGTCCCTGGCTTACGCAGTGAAAGAAAATACGAATTTATGAACTCTTAATCTATGTATATTTTTTCTACAAGTGAGGAAGAACTCTAGAATTGGCTTCAGAGCACAATATTTATTAGATAAAAATTGAGAAAAAAGTTGATAACTAGTGTTCAAGAGTTCGGTGCAAAAACGATTTGTTTCAGAAACAAAATGCTCTAATAAAAATTGAGAGAGGAGAATAAGACACGGAACAGATAGTGAAAACTCTAAATGTTTAGTAATGCATCGTTACCAGTGTGAAAAATGATTATGAAACGTTAAACTAGGCAAAGGAGAGTAGAAGGATACTTCAAACGATGTTTGAAAGCAATCAGGTGTTGAAATATAGAGCTGTTTGCAGAGGCACGAAAATCAGTTCGGATGAGTGGGATTCTTGCGACAGATTTACGAGGCGTGGAGGCATGGGAGCCGCGAGCTGTAGTGAGATACGCAATAAATGCGCTGTAGACGAGATGATATTCTGAGAAGTACGGTTGGAGAGGCTTGGTTCGACATTGTTTGAAATTCGCAGCTTTTAACCAAGAAAAAATAATTATAATTGTCAATTTGACTTTTAAAAACCAATGATTTCATGTCATAATTTTCAATTATTGCTTATGTGTGAATTAATAGAGATAGAACCCATTGGCAGCAGGGTCCAGGCTTCTAGATCTCCTCTGAGTGTTGTCAGTACACGTTTGTTTTCAATAGAAGTAACTAAGCTTTCAACTATTAATATTTTTAAAATTTTCTTCGTGCATTTTGAAACCGGGAATATTTCCCAAGATGGAATGCAACAACGCGTTTTGCACATAATTGCAAAGACGTTTGATTCACGTGTACATTAACGCTAAACCATAATTTTTTATCTCAGTAATAGCAACTTTTGTTGCAGTTTCACATAACTCTAGAATGGAACATTGTTCATTTCTTCCCAAGAAAACAAATCTAAAACGACACGAATTTGAAAGAGGACCTTGCGTAACCACTGAGCACAGAGCATCCGAGTTCAGTTTCAATCTGGAACGCGGCTCGGTCCTGCTGAGCAGTCTTGCAATTTGTCAGTTTTTACTTGGCGCTCACCGAGGGGAGCTCTGGAGCATTTACGTAAATTTTTCTGTTGTTCGGGAAGGTAAGAAGTTTTTGAGTGGCGCGGGCTGCTCATCTGCACCTATTTACATTCATGGCTCGCCTTGGCAAGTCTTCAGGCGAGGCTTAGCTGCGCAGTCCAAAGAAAAGACGCGTCGTGTGAGCCCCTTACACCTGCGGTTGAGCAGTGGCTACGAGCGGGTGGTCATTTCCTATGTTCAGCTCCTCGAATGGCTATGAAAAGCAGAGATACTAAACAATTTATCCCTTAACTGCACCCCGTGCCATATATGGTACACTCAATAAAAATGCTGAACACAATTTATTTCTTGTCGAATTTGTGCCCTAATGTAATTTTTGAAGTTTTCTTTCGGACGGCAGTTCCGTCCCTATTCTGATGTAAGTCAAAAGCCAGCGTCATTCTAATAATAGTGGTTGTGACATTGGGAGTATGAGTAAAATAATTTGGGCAGTTTAAGGCAGCTATACAATTTATTTACCCCGAGCGATACAGAAGAAGTATGTTGTTTCTTAAGTCTAGTACAGTGGTTCTTAACCTTTTTTCTCCAATTTTCCACTTTTTAGTGAGCCAACTCATCATTCCCCACCACAGCATCGATGGGAAATGGAGCATTCCCCACCACAGCATCTTCCTTTTACTTATCTGCGACATTTCTAACCCAACAGTGTTGTCACTTTTATCTAAATATGACATACTATACCTCATTATGCTTTTTTTTGTTAAAACAGTCTGTAAATGGTTGTGATTTGTAAAGTAAGTCAACATTTGGATGTAATGAATTAGATTCTGAAATACTATCGATTTTTGGTGGGTGGAAATAAATGCACGAAATTCCCCACCTGGCAACTCCGCCATTCCCCACTAGTGGGGAATTCCCCACAGGTTTTAAGAACCACTGGACTCTAGTACAATGGTCATATTTTAGAATATCTACTTGTGAGCCCGAATAAGTTTAGGCATCCTACCCCAAAATATCTGAATGGGGATAATGGGACTGAAACTTTTACATTTTATTATGTTCATCTGTGGCTCTGGAGCTCCGGAATTCTGAAGTCATTCTGAAATAAGGTTAGAATCGACATATTTATTTTTAGCTCAAATCAACATTTTTCGACAGGGATAAAAAACTGGTTGTGTCATTTTAAACCCTGTCATACTTGAAGCTATGCAGTGGTAACTCACGGGTATCGGGTATATCCTAATCAAGATTATTTTACACACATGTTGCAGTCGCTGAGAGGGAAATTCATATACATGTAGGTCAAACAATAAATGACGTATTTCACCTTCCTCAAACTAGCGCATTGGTTGAATTTTTTTTATATCGCTGGTTATCTTTAAGCTACCTCTGTTGCTTCAGAGAAAATGTCCCTGTAATGACACACTAAAAATGTTTAATCAGAAGTAAAGCTTGTTTTCTTACTGAGGTACCATGTGAACACGGTTCTTTTCTAATGAGTGTTTGTAATGTCATTTTCTGCATCATTTTTCACTATGGAAAATTATACATATAAAGCTATATATTGTTTTAATCATGAATGTGAGGATTTGATGGCAGAATGCGCTTATACTATTATTCGGGTTCCAACTTTTTAAAAATCAAATCGATATTAAGTCAATCCCAGCTATCATTTCTTGTGAATTGTTATCCTGAAAGCGCTAGCGAAATTGTTCGGATATTCTTTCAGTTCGTTAATACTTGGTGCTAATCACTTTCCTGTTTTTAATAATAGACTGCCTTTCGATCTCAAAACACGGGGAATAGTTTTTGGCCCTAGTTAATGGAACAATTACTCCCCATCAGATGATGTAAATATTACGTCCGTTAATTCTCTCCGTTAGGAAAAGGGAGAACTCAGCCACAATTCCCCGCTCCACCCAGATGTCGGAAATGGATAGCGCTAGGTAGTATCGGCTCCACCGGGAGTAACCTTCATTGCGTCCTGATGTTAGTTATAAGGCATTTGAAAAACCAATGTACAAATGATATGTATCAGGCTTTATTGATTGGAATAAAGCATCCTTCGTAGCGTGTCATTCCTGACCCTAAATAGTCTCTGGAATTGCACCTCATTACCACAAGAACTTCACCGGATTGCCGTGTTGAATCATTCTAGGAGCCATTTAGAACCACTCAATTAACCTGGCTCTTAGTAATGAAATATTTCATCGAGAGACTCCAAATTAGTTTAAATTCAACGAGCAAAATTAAATTTTTTATGAGTATTCCACAAATTTTTTGTTCTCATTCTCATTAACATTTAAATCACATAATTATTGGCATTAACTATCTTACTTTAAATTATTATTAATAATTTTCTACTTATAATTATTAATCTTAAATGTTTTTGTGCAAATCACAAAAAGAGAATAATATCAACAGTCGCTCGAGTTTAAGCTCGGCGTGTGGCAACATCTCAACGCACTCCATTTCTTTAGCGTCATTTCTTGTTGTGATCTGGTGTGCTTCAGAGCTCGTCGCGTAAGTGGAAATAAGTGTTTTAATTCAGTTAGATCTTACTCAAAAGTGGTACGTGCTTCATAGTGGCTCCTAAGTGTATTTTACCAGTGCTGTTTTAATCTTTTAGCATTTCTAAGATGTGTTGGTTAATAGCGTAACGTGATTATGTGTTCTACATTTCCAATGCTATTCAGCACACTTCTGCAGTGTTTCAGTATTATATTTTTATTTAGTATACTTGCTATTACCCTTGTGCAGTGTTTCAGTATTATATTTTTATTCAGTATACTTGTGTAGTGTTCAATATTTACATGTATAGTCAGCACGTTGACAGTGTAGTGCTGCCTGTAGGTTTCCTAAATAGTTTATTTTGGTGCCAGAAACATTGGTTGTAGCGTCACACGGGCATAATATAAAATTACCGGGATTCATATTGATGATCGTGTGCTTGAATTATTATCGCCCGATCGCGTACAGAAATCGCATGTAGTTTCAATAATATGTTTAACCATTTACGATTTTTGACACAATTAAATTCTTATTAGTGTCCGGCTTATATTTGAAATCGAGAGCATAGGGAAAGGTATATTGCTAGCATGTTTAAATCTGTCCTTATTCTTCATGAGCTTGAAAAAAAGAGAAATAAAAAGCGCGATGATAAATCTGTAGGAAGAACTCACGGTTTCTCCGTGATGGGAATTTACCGCTGCTAGGGAACCGTTGTGTGTGGGTTTTCTTGGTGTCCTTCCGGAATATTTGTCATTCAGCGTCCTCGAATATTTCCAGATTCTCCGACGTCACCCACACCACAAACATCCATCTCTGGGCCTTTAGCCATATATATATATTTTTTCTAATTACGGGCCAAATTCTAAACAGTCTCCATTACGGGCACAAGTTAATTAGCCCGCGTCTGTTAAATTCAGGTGCCTTGATCTTTAATTAATAATCCATTAAGATCTATAATCGTCATCAATCACGGCACAAAATTGATATCACTCACCTGCTCAAATCCCGCAGGCTTGAATAGCGCAAGTGGCTAGGGGTTCTGCCGCTGTGCGGGAGACCCGGGATCGATTCCCGGCGCTGGCGGTGGCGATTTTCTCTGTTGGGTATAGGAGAAAAATTCCAAGCACAATACCCCACTCCACCCAGGTATCTGAAATGGGTACCGGTCTTGACCGGGGGAAAGCGTCATGGCGTCCTGACGTTAGTTATAAGGCATTTGAAAATCCAATGTACAAGGTGATATGTATCAGGCTTGATTGGAAATAAAGCATCCGTAGATGCCTTCATTATTTTTTTTTTTGAGCCTACACCTGAAATCGCACTGATTCTCGTGCCTGTTCTTAAGTGCCCTACTCATAAACTGAACACCTTAAAACACCCAAATACACCGTCGACCTCGTCAACTTGCCGGAGCCGTTTGCCTTCACGGACTGCGAACCATCTTCAGCCAAGTTCTTCAGTAAACCAGTCTCGGCGGTCCTCCCGGCTCCTTCAAATAAACCAGACCCAAAGCTGAGTTCCCGACTGTGTTTTCATTGTCCTCTGTAGCAGTAGCTACAAAAGTGTGTAAAATTATAAAACTCCTCATTCGCACTTAAATAGCATAACTATTAGCATTAAAAATCTTACTCTAAATTATTATTAATAATTTTCTACTTATAATTAGTAATCCTTGAAGTTTTTGTGTAAATGCATGAGAGAGAAAATAACACTCGCCATATTCGAGAGAGAAGCCTCTAGGAGTGGCAACACTGCGCGGTGACGCGTTCTCTTTTAAACTCACTCTCACATTGGCGTCTCTCTAGTTCGGTGTTACAGCATTTCTCGTGAGTAAATCTGTGGTAGAAAATAATCGTGTTCCTTCTCCGTGTTCAGTTTGAGTATAAATTGTGACAGTGCTGTGTTATTTAAATACGTAGTTATGCGTAGAAGTTGTGATGGACATGGTTCATTCAGAGTGATATCTCAACATGACTTAGCGTGAATTTCGCACGCCACGTGCATTTCGTGTGTCAATAATTTATATTAGATATTCAACTACGTCCTTTCCCTTACTACAAAAAGTATACACTTGCAGCGGTCATATTGATATTGAAATTCGTTCATAAAATACTCGTGAGAGAGCACGACAGAACTGCCGGCGTCTTTGTTGCCGGTGTCTTTGTTTTCCAAAATGGCGGAGCATAAACTGCCGTCTCGTGTCATTACTCTGATTTAAATTGCACTATATGCATGTGGAATAATATTTCTTTTTACAACATACTTGCAGTGTTTTTCTTAAATGTGTTTGACGTGTAAATAATTAGGAATGCCTTTTATTAATTTCGTACGGATTATAGAGTACGAAGATTATTCATGTACATGCCTGCTAAAGTTTTAGTTTTTTTTCATATTTCATTACTCCATAAATCTTGCGCTTAATCGCATTTATTTTCAATATAAATCACTATTAGTCCCTTACCAAAAATTCTTAAATTTCATGCCCTTGCATTTAAAGCAAGGGCAGTTGTACAAGAGTTTCTAAATTGATTCTATCCTACTTTTGAGCTTGACAAAAGAGAGAACAATTAAATTAACTCGTGTCGAATCTGTAGGATTTCTCAGAGTTTCTCCGTTGTGGGAATTTATCATTTACGGTGTAGGGATTGTCAGTGGTGGAATTTTTCCTTGATGTCTCTCCTGGAACTTCTCATCCAGCGTCTTCGATTCTTGCAGAACCTCAACGACATCGCCAAACGCCACCACACTCACTCCCTGGGCCTGAGAGATCCCATTTACAATCTATTCCCTTTGCAATTCATATGGGTTATTTTTGAAGCTAGTAAGCCTAAGATTCCACTCCCAGGCTAGCTAAACTACCTGCTTCTACTACGATAACTTGCTTGTCCAGCTTGGGATTATTAAAGCTGATACCTTAAAGTGACACCACCAACGTCACGGGTTTTTCAAAGGCTTATGCTACTAGTTAGTCTAAATTGGGCTTATATAAATTCCCAAACACAACTCATTACATCCTGCCGACACCATCGCTCGACGGACCTCGCCGGCACGGAGTGCCCACCTAGACAAGCTCTTCCAGTCAAGCTCATCGCCAGTCCTCCCGGGTTTTCCTCCAATATATACCGAGCTGAGTCCTGTTTTGTCGTCATTATCCCTTTCTTGTAATTTCACGAACACTGTCGAGCAATGATTACGTTAGGACGGTAACAACGATATCTTGGTTTAAATCTTACCACGTCAAACGTAACACCTCTGTCACGTTATCGAAAAACCTACTCGAGATCTTTATGTTTTAAAAATTGGTATCAACGCTAAAAGTCTAACCAACCATCAAACATAAAAAATACAACATTCGTATCTCTCCGAGAAAAAGTATTTCACCAGGCTACTAATTTACAATTTACAATTTGGGTTTCACCAACCTAACAAATTTCTTGATGGAATATTGATTTCCAGTGAATTGAATCATTTTCTAATGTTTTTAGTTAAGGTTTCTAATACTTGTAGCACAATACAGTTAAAGTTAATAAATGTGCAATGCACAAGCAAAATTAATCCTATATTCGCTTTTTTTCTTATTTTCAATTCATAGCGAGCATCCTCCGAAACATTTTCCTGTAGTATTTAAAGTATTTATAAACTTTCGGTCATTTTACTTTCATTAAAATTGTGGTGAACGCCTTCTGCCGCACTTCAGTCTAAATTTCATAAATTAATAAAACTACCTTCTAAAAATTAAATAAAGCTAACGCAATCATTATTACAATTTTAGATCACTATTGTCATTCAACATTACCCCGAAATCTATTAAAATTTGACCAAAAATATTTAAATATCTTTCGAGCGTCAGCTCGCATCGCGTTTTCACGCAGAACCATTTGGCAAGTTCTGATGGTCATTTTCAGGCAGAGGCGTCATTCTCGTGTTCGATTCTCCTGTGTTAGTGCTTGAGCCCCAGAGGGGCAATTGTAAGTATCAAGTGTTAGAGTTAACTGTATTATGTCTTAACTTTCCTGTGTTGTGTCTTAACTTGTTCAGTGTTAGGGAGCGCTCGTTATTGCGTCTTAGGAACATTCACTGTGTTTATCTGTGCCGGGGTAGTTAGGCACAAGCTTCAAGTCACTGCGCCATTTTGTCAGTGGAAATTTCCTCTTTCGTTTTAAAACAATTTTTATCTCAACATTTCAATATTGATGTTAATTTTATTCAAGCTAAAATTTCCCCTTCTGTTTAAAACAATTTTTATCTCAACATTTCAATATTGATGTTAATTTTATTCAAGCTAAAATTTCCCCTTTTGTTTAAAACAATTTTTATCTCAACATTTCAATATTGATGTTATTTTTATTCAGGCTAAAATTTCTCCTTTTTAAAATAACTTTTATTTCAACATTTCAACATGATGTTATTTTTATTCAAGCTTAAATTCTCCTTTGTTTTAAAACAATTTTTATTTCAACATTTCAATATGATGTATTTTTATTCAGGCTAAAATTTCTCCTTTTTAAAATAACTTTTATTTCAACATTTCAACATGATGTTATTTTTATTCAAGCTTAAATTCTCCTTTGTTTTAAAACAATTTTTATTTCAACATTTCAATATGATGTATTTTTTTCAGGCTAAAATTTCTCCTTTTTAAAATAATTTTTATGTCAACATTTCAATGTGATTTTATTTTTATCAAGATTAGGATTTCCCCTTTTGTATCAAAAATGATTTATTATGCCAAAACTCAATATGGTGTTATTTTTGTGATAAAGTTAGGCTGGCATCAAATTATCATGTTATTCTGTAATGCTGTTTTTTTTAATCAAAGCAATCAAATTATCATTCTCATTCTTTACAGCTTATGGTGTCACAGCTGTATTTTCAAGAAAAAAAGAAAGAAAGAAAAACAGTATATTTCCAATATAGATGGTACAAAAGTACCATCATTGGTTTTTAAAATCTCTTAAAATTAATACACTTAGATGATACACACACACGAGTATTGTAAAACTCGTGTCACTAGTCGAAAATAAATGATTGAGGGCAATGTACTCCTAATCTTGCTTAATCTACATTTGATAATACATGTAATGATAATTATAAGAGACAACACAATTTCATGGACGATGCATTTTCATTGTGCGGTGAAAACACTTTTGACAGTTTACATGTACATGACATAAAACTTCGCAATTCTTGATGCCAGGAAATAATACATGAATCGCTTGTTTCGGCCAATGTTCAAAAGTGTCATTTTGAGGAAGCATGAAAAAAAAATATATATATATATAAATATACATCCGTATACATATACACACATATATATATATATTCATACATATATATATACATGTACATATACACACATACATATACATGTATACACGTACACATAAGCTTGAGGACCAAGAAGATAATAAGTTTTGTATTTCTAATCCCACAATTTTAACATAGCGGTCATTAGTTGATAAAAATTTTATTTAAACAAAAAGTGGATGATCGCAAAACAAATGTATAGTTTTTACATGAATGCTTTACAATAATAAAGAGATGACGAGTTAGGTAATGTTACAAGTTGAGAGTGAACAGAAAAAAGACCATTATCTCTAGTAAAATGCTAGTTGTCAGTCTAGTACACACATGTGTGCACATATACACGCAAATATATACATATACACATGCACGCACATAATTACACCAAACTCGTAAGGATACACAAATGCATTTCTATGCATCGAGGCAATACATACGCATTCTATTTAGTGTCATACGCACAGCGTGCACACGTACAGATATCTACAAGTAAGCATGTGCGCGAATATCAGCGTAAACCAGTCAGTATAAACCAGAAATTATAATCGAGGGAAACGGAGAAAATATCTTTTATTATCGCATGAATTTTATAAAATTTCGTACTACAAATAGTGGCACAAAACAGTCTACCTAAGTCTGAAACATGAAAACGATTGTGGGACGTGAATAAGAAAGAAAACATTAATGTCCTATAAAGGTTTCATATTAGAAAAAACAAAAAAATCACATTATCTTTGAAATATGGCGCAAATTGTCGGCAATTGATAAACAGACATAGGTATCACATTATTATAAGCATATAACTATAAGCGTAATACCGCAGTATAAATGGGTGATCACACAACGAATTTATTGCTTTTTTTACATGGTTGCTTTACAATTTCATATTAGAAAGAAAATCACATTATCTTTGTAATATGGTGCAGAATGTCTGCAATTGATAAACACACACACACACGTAGGTACCATGACGGTCTAGTTTGATGCTTGCACAGAAATGGAGAGGAATGACATAAAATGCAACCCTCGACTGGTTTATCTACTCTAGTGCACACAGGTGTACGTGCACATATGCACACCCATATGCCCACATACACCTATATACGTACACACATATTCAAGTAAGCATGTTTGCAAACGGCAGCGTATAGGCGATCAAATCACACTACCTACGCATACTCTAAAACTGTTTTGTGATATCTTGTATTATAGAACAATAAGCGAGGGAGGTTATTGAGCAATGGAGATACCAGGCAAATGAAATTCGACAGTACTTATTTTGTGTGTTCTGTAACTAAGAATTATTCTTGAGACACTAGATTACGAGTTATTTTGGCTTTAAATTCTTTCGGTCTTTGAGGGACTTTAATACTCAGGGGAAGTTTGTTCCACAGTAAAGCGCCTGATATGGACAGAGCCTTCTGCCCTAAGTGAGATGAACGATAGTTGACTAAGACATTATTGTTTCTATTCGATTTTCGATTGGTTACAGTGGGTGGATGGAAACACACTATTTCAGCATTGCTCTGAGGAAGATATAACGAGGAGAATACGTATTGGGCCTTCTGCATGAGGAGCCTTTCTTGGATAGGAATCCAGCCGAGTTTATTGAGGAGAGGGGTTACGTGGTCACTTCTTTTGAAATTACCGTTGCATACCACCTTCGCTGCAAAATTCATGCACTTTTGTAAGTCCCTTTGAAGGTATTTAGGTAAGTCTCCCCATACTAGGCTGCAGTAGTCAATGCGCGATAACACAAGGGATTGAATTGCTAATAATCTGGATTTTTCGTCTAGCATACTTTTTATACGATGAAAAAACATTAAAGTTCCGTAGATTTTGTTGCAAGTAGTCTCAACGTGAGATTTGAAGGACATATTTCTATCGAACCAGATCCCTAGATTTTTAACTTTTTCTGATGCATTTATTTTATCATTTCCAACTTCAAGAGTAAGATCTGAAGTTTTTTTAATTGCATCTTTGGATCCAAAAATAATGCATTGTGTTTTATTAGCATTTAATTTGAGACCATTTCGGTCGTACCATGATTTCAGGCTAGTCAGTAAAGTTTCGGCTTTAATTTGCGTCTGTGGTATTTCCGATACAGAACTTGTTATTGCAATTTGAACATCATCTGCATACATCGAGATCCGTGTGTTAGAAGGCATTTGAGGGAAATCATTAATGAAAATAGAAAACAGTAGCGGACCAAGAATGGATCCTTGGGGAACACCAAAATTGTTTTGAATGAATGGGGACAATTTGTTTTCTATGCGGACTGCATGAGATCGATTTGACAAGTAACTTTCAAACCATTGCGTGTCTATTCCCAAGTTCAGTATTTTACGTAGAAGTCTATCATGTTTTGATAAGTAGGGTTTTGATATAATCACATGGTTGTAGTTTTTATGTACAGTCAACATTAAAAACCATTCTTAACCAATTTTATAGTCAATCTTTGTTGTGATGATAATCAGAACAAACCTTTGTAAATACCAAGCACATTTTACCGTTGATTTTCCTCATAGAATCAGTATTTATACATTAAAATTTAGTGATGTTTTTTTTAGGTTTAGTTAGATGGTAATTGTATAATTCTTAGTCATTGTACATTGATTATTTCAGCTAGGAAAAACTGGGAACATGTGTTTTCTAGTTCATTTGCATTTAGCAGATGCTGTAGATTTTTACCATTAGCTATTTAATTAAGTGAGTCAGTATACTCAGTTCACTGCGTATGCCATCTTAGTTTCGCCAGGCAAAGTTTTGCCTGTGTGAATTACAAGTGTAGAATTTTAGCTTCATGCCGTTAGAAATATTAGAATTAATATCTGGCTCCGAGCAAATTGTCAGTGCTCCAAAGCTGATCCCCGCTTGCACTCCGGCGCCAGAGTGCTGGTGGGGGTCGTTTTTCGAAGAGACTCCTCGCTTTGAGGCGGCATGTTAATGCCAGATTGTTTGCAGCATAGCATGTGTTGATATGTGTTTTAATACTGTGTGCAGTTTCACCCAGTGTATTATTCCCGTACAGGAAGCTACGAGACACTTTACATTCCACTGCCACGTCACCTACCTTTACCTTGCCCGATCATATCAAAAGGGTAAAATAACCCGGTAGCCAGACTTGGCAAAAGAACTGCCTCCTTCATTGTTGCCTTTTCACTTCTAATAAACCCACAATTACTGGACGGCAAGCGCAAGTACCCAATTCCTCCTCCACCTCACTCAGAATTGAGACATTTTTGGTTACAGCTAACCCAACTGCTGCATAACCTGCAAGTCTATATTCAAACACCACTGGAGGAATTGCACCTTACCGTCCTCACTTATCAGAGACGCTATTGCCGTCTCTAACCATTGGGTACCATTGCACACGACCTTCTCCACAATTACACTTCCCGCATACCGACGCAGCTGTGAGCCTGTTGCAGTTCCTACTCAAGATCGGACCTCAACATCAGCGCACCTTGAAGAGACAATCTGACAGCCTCCAATAAAACCAGGCCAGAATTAAATAACCATATCTACTTTCTTATCCTTCTGATGGTCTAGTTCCGAGGTGAAAATTATAGTATTCTGTTTTTGATTAAAGACGCCCGAAATATTGCGTCAGAACACCCTACACTTAACTTCTCCGGAGTCCGAGGCCGAAATCATTCAATTAGCAATTAAGTGTGCTTGTGAAAGCACTGGTGACCTCGCCATTATTAAAAGAACATCTTGTGAAATCGGTAAATTCCTCAATATTCAACCTTTTACCTTCAAAAATCTGGATAAGCGGAGAATTCAAACCGGTCTAGAGTAAAACTTGAGTTAAGCCTGTAACTTGAAGTTTACAAAATATCCAAGAGAAGTTATTCAAATTTTTCCCCCAATGATATAATTAACTCCTGACTCAGCTATCACCCACCTCATATAGTCTATTCTTTATGTAATAAATCGTTAAAATCCAATTCGTAATAATGCATTTCATGTTTCAACTTTTTTAAAAATAAAAGATTTTCTTCTTTATTTTGGTCTGAAAGTTTATAAACAAAAGCTTGATCATGCGAGGGTCTCAGCAAGGTTACAGGAGCCGTCTTGCAACAGCACTCTGGTAAAAAAACCTATTTGCTGTTCTGGACTTCTACCAATACCTCCTATATCCATCCAACACCTAAAGTTTCTCCTTCAGGTACATGGAATATAAACTCTTTGTATTTTTCAAGGAACTTATTCTCTGCAATATTTTGCCTCACATCACATGACTCAGGGTAAAATTTACACCCTGCACCTAAATTGATACGAAAATTACTTTATAAATGATGTATGCTCACTGAGAAGTACTGTTATTTTGATGATCATTTCTTGAGAAAATCATATCTTTCACATTTTATACTGGTAAGCAAAATCTATTGATGTACTTAATTGAAACTAATCGACTGTTCTCGATATGTTAGAATTTAGGGTAATTCTAAGAGTGTGTTTTGCCTTGACGAATGTCAGCTGATCGATGGTGTGTACATTTCAGCGTTTGAAAGGTTAGTATCCAATTATTGGGGTTTCATCAAGCCAAAAGCGGTCTACGTACGTTGAAGTGTGAAAAAGGAAGTAATATTGGAGGTAGTGTTCAGATTCTAACTTAAGATGGAATAATTCTCACCCTATGTTTATTACTTGTTACATTTTCTCTGATTGTTTAACAAACAAAATATATACTAATTATAATTTAGGAATTTATTTTCCTAAAGAGATATTGAAACATAAAGTTTTGAGTGTTATCCAATCAGTATTATGAATGTATTTGAAGAAATGCTGTAAGTTGGGTAAATGTTGAGTTGATCACAATTGATTTTCTACTTTCGGATGCCTAAATATTGTTCATGAGATGGAAATAAACAAGTTTTCTTTATCAATGTGAAGTTTAATGCAATCACGGAAAATAAGAATTCCGATCTTAGGAATCACTAAAGGAACCCATTTAAGAACGTTTTACACGAATGACATTCTGCTCGCTGATGGGTTATTTTGGAATAATTGAACTTTGAAGTTGGCCTTTGCGCCAAAGGAAGCGAGCGCGTGAAACGGAATTTAATTAATAACAGAAGCTATTACAAACGTAAAGAGGTTGGGTCGTGAGGGGGAGGCACAGTTCTTCTAGTGAAAATTATAAATAAAGCTTCTAACCCACCCATTAGGGTGACAACCGCAATCTTGTTGACATCGGGTCCAAGATGGCGGCGCCCATGGTGGTCGCCATCTTTAACCCGATGTAAACAAGATTGCGGTTGTCACCCAAATGGGTGGGTTAGAAGCTTTATAACTTTCACTAGAAGAACTGTGCCTCCCCCTCACGACCCAACCTCTTTACGTTTGTAATAGGGGGTTAGCTTCCGTTTATAATTGAATTACGCTCGCTTCCTCTGGCACGGTAAGGCCAACTTCAAAGTTCAATAATTCGAAAATAAAGCATCAACAAGCAGAATGTCATTCATGTAAAACGTTCTTAAATGGGTTCCTTTAGTGATTATTTAGAATATAATTATTAATTTCCGTGATTGCATTACACTTCACATTGACCGTTTTCTTTAATGCACTTTCCGTCTGAAATAAGTATTTTACAAGTTATAGCGGTAAATGAGTTACCGGAACTGCAGTGTTTTAGGCGGGGAAAAATGAAGGTAAATCTGAAGGATATGTCAGTTATCGATTTTGTAAATTTTGATGCCTTAGCATAGTTAATTAGATCAAAATAAGCAAGTTTTCTTCTATGCACTTTCCGTCTCAAATGAGTATTTTATTAGTTATAGCGGTAAATGACTTACCGCAACTTCAGTGTTGGAAGCGGCAAGTAATTCAAGGAGCACGTCGGACAGCAACACTGCAATGCGCACTCGTTTCCAGCTCGATCGTCATCAAAGTCAAAACCAAACCTACCGCTATACCTCGTTAAATACTCATTTGACGAAAAAAGTGTACAGGAGAAAAGTTGTTTATTTCAATGTTATTACCACGATTCAAGCAACAAAAATTTGAAAATCGATGACTAGCTGTTTATTCGAGCGCATTTGTCATCAAAGACAAAACTAAACTTACCGCTATAAATCGTAAAATACTCATTTGAGACGGAAAGTGCATAGAAGAAAACTTGTTTATTTTGATTCAAATAATTAGGTTCAGGCACCAAAAAGTGGAAAATCAATAACTGACATATCCTTCAGATTTACCAAAATGAATAAGGGAAGCAAACACTCTGTTACAAACGTAAAGAGGTTGGGTCGTGAGGGGTAGCCACAGTTCTTTTAGTGAAAATTATAAATAAAGTGACATTCTACTATGCATAAGCAGAGTTAATGAGATGACGAGTTATATTGTCGATGCGAAAGACTTAATTCGAATATTCCCAGATAAGTCGAACCCACAATATACCGGGGTTGAAGTTACGGACGGACCTGCGGTCATCTCAAGGCTGCCAGTTACGTCGAAGCAGCGGTGATGGCTACATGTATTTTGTGTCATTCGGCATAATGGGTTAGGTACAACCTTTATTTATAATTTTCACTAGAAGAACTGGGTAAATGTGTAGCGTTGGTCAGTAATCGATTTTTGAGTTTTCAGTGCCTAAACGTAGTTAATTAGATCGAAATAAATAAGTTTTCTTCTATGCACTTTCCGTCGTAAATGAGTATTTAACGAGGTATAGCGGTAGGTTTAGTTTCGTCTTTGATGACGAATGCGCTCAAATAAACAGCTACTCATCGATTTTCAAATTTTCGTTGCTTGAATCATGGTAATAACATTGAAATAAACAACTTTTTTTCTATACACTTTCCGTCAAATGAGTATTTAACGAAGTATAGCGGTAGGTTTGGTTTCGTCTTTGATGACGATCGAACTAGAAGCAAGACGGCATTGCAGTGTTGCCGTCCGACGTCTGTTTGAATTAGTTCCTGCTTTAAACACTGAAGTTGCGGTCAGTAATTTACCGCCATAACTTGTAAAATATTCATTTACGACGGAAAGTGCATAGAAGAAAACTTGTTTATTTCGATCTAATTAACAACGATTAGACACAGAAAAGTGGAAAATCGATTACTGACCAACGCTACACATTTACCAAGAACTGTGGCTATCTCTCACAACCCAACCTCTTTATGTTTGTAATAGGATGTTAGCTTCCGTTATTCATTTAATTTGGCGCGATTGCTGCGAAAGGCATGAATACTTAATTACTTCACGCTCCAAACACTACAGTTGCGGTAAGTAATTCATTCCTATAACTCATTCAATAATTATTTCAGACGGAAAGTGCATAGAAGAAAAGTTATTCATTTACACATAATTAACTATGTTTAGGCATCCAAAAGTTAAAAATCAATTATGGTCAACTCCTCAACATTTACCGTAAGTTGTAAGTTCTGTACGGTTTTCATGTAGTGATCTACATGCTAATAATTATATTTAGATGATAACATAAATTTCCAAAACATCTATCATTATCTCATCCTTAATTTACACCTGGTAATATTGAGGTATGGCTAATTTTGTGCAGTTTATGTTATTGGTAACATTTTTGTTTAAAAATGTTTAGAATATACAATTTGAGATTTTTGGGCCAAATATTGCATTTTTTCTGTGTGTGTAGCACTTTGGGCCAAATGCCTTTATTATCTTGAACTACCCTATAAGTTTTGCACTACTTTAAGGAACTTTTCATTGATATTTGATTGAATTTTAAATATAAAATATGGACTACTGTCACTACTGATTACTTAATTTGGTGAACTATTTCAATAATTGGTCAATATCTAGTTCAATGCGCTCACGGAAATTAAAAGTTCCGTTCCAAAGAATCATTAAAGGAACACGTTTATAATTGTTGGTAAATGTGAAGCATTTGCCAGTAATCGATTTTCAAGTTTTTGGTGCCTAAACATAGTTAATTAGATTGAAATAAACAAGTTTTCTTCTAAGCACTTTCCGTTGGAAATAAGTATTTTACAAGTTATATTGGTTAATGACTTGCCGCAGTTCTAGTGTTTGAAGCGGAAAGTAATTCATCAAGTGCGTCATATGGCAACACTGCAATGGACGCTCCCTTTCGACTCTCTTGAATAGTCAAGCGCATTCCCATCATCTAAGACAAAAGTTAACATAGCGCTATAATTTGTAGTAATTTCTATTGTGTTATTAACTGAAAGATCCTAGAAGTGAGTTCAGGCTCTGCGGGATGAGTTAATAATAAATTACAAAGTATTCAAACGTACTTTAACACCTCAATTGCGTAAAAAATAAAACCTACCGCTCTAACTCGTTAAGGGGGTCCCTTGTGACCCCCATGTTATGGAGATTTTGTTGCGAAACTGGGATTTTGGCCGCTATAAGAAGTGTAAGGGTCAGGTACATCCTGTGAAAAAATGAGACTCGTACGGTCACTCGTTCGCCCGCTACGCGGGTTTAAAGAATGGGGGGGAGGGGAGGGGGAAGTGGTATTTTATCATGTTACACCTCCCCCATGGCACTTTCTTCACGGGGCGAAGTTGCTATGTCATCAATGTCTCTGGATTACTCTATAATAATTTCAGTGGTCTAACTTGAACCAAAAATTTTAAAAAATTATTTATTTGAATTGTTTATGTTTCTTTGTTTTGCTTATAATGTAAACAAAGGTTTTTGGGCTTTCAAAATGCTTTTTCTCTTACAGTTTTCAAGCTACAGTGATGATTTTTGGATCATTGGATGCGGAAAGACACGGGCTTTTATGGAAGCTAAAATTTGTTTCCTCAAATTTTCATTTTCAATATGAAAAAGTGTAAAAATTGGAAAAAAAGTCCTTTTTCGAAAATGTGCAGCTTTATGACGTCATAACTTATGAACAATAAATAATTTTGGAATGAATTTTAGCTTCCATAAAAGCCCGTGTCTTCTCGCATTCAATGATACCAAAACCATCACTGTAGCTCAAAAACTGTAGGAGGAGAAAATTTTTGAAAACCCCCCCTAAAATTTCGTTTTCTTCGATTTCTCATTTTCTTTTCAAGAAAATCGAACTTTTGCTCTAAGCAAAAACGATTCCAAATTCAATTTCCTATCAGTACACCAAATTTTATTGTTCTAGGTTCAATAATAAAGAAAAAAGTCCGTATGGGGGGACGCTGTCCTTAAATCTCATTTTCCGCAAAAATTGTTTAGAAGAAAAGTAGTTTATTTTGATATTATTACCATGATGCAAGCAACAAAAATTTGAAAATCAATTAGTAGGTGTTTATCAATCGCATTCGTCAGCAAAGACGAAAATTAACATACCGCTATAACTCATAAAATACTCATTTCTGACGGAAAGTGCATAGAAGAAAACTTGTTTATTTTGATCTAATTAACTATGTATAGGCACCAAAAACTCAAAAATCTATTATTGGCAAACGCTTTACATTTACAAAAATGTTTTACAAAAATGGCATTCTGCTTGCTGATGCGTTATTTTTGACTTGTTTAACTTTGAAGTTATAGGAACGGTGCTTATAAATGGCTTTCCCGCGCAAAAAGAAAGGGCGTTTCAACATTGCCGCAACTGCTCGGAGCGGTGGAAAAGTTATTGTTTTCACAATTTATGGCATAATTTATTATTAGCCGACCCTGCGGAGCCTGAACCCACTTCTAGGATGTTTTAGTTAATAACACAATAAAGGTTATCATCCAAAAATATTAACGGGACTGGAATAGTGAAGACTTGAATTGATATGCAGTTGACATCAGTTTCAATATGGTGGCCACTGTAGAACATTAGCAAAACCGTAGATTTAAGTATTAACTATTCCAGTCCCGCTTATATTTTTGGGTGATAACCTTCGTTGTTTTATTAACTAAAACATCCTAGAAGTGGGTTCAGGCTCTGCGGGGTTGGCAAATAATAAAAACCAAGTACCCAAATGTACTCTTACAGCTCAAACGCGCAACTGACTGAAACTGCTATGGAAGTTGAGAATTTCTAAGTTGAATAACTCAAAAAACAGAATGTCATTCATGTAAAACGTTTTTCATTGTTTTCCTTTAGTGATTCTTTGAAGCGGTATTTTTAATTTCCGTGAGCACATTAAACTAGATATTGACCAATAATTTTGGTCCATCAACCTTTAACTTACCTCTTCCAGATGCTTTGTGATACAACAAATATTTATAATTATTATGAATATATTGTATAATGATACTTACTTTTGCATTAATGACTGTTGAGGCTAAGTTTATTATTCTGCAGGTACCCTTACTTTTAATGTTTGACTGGGATTTTCAATGATACTATTAATGCAGATCTGTCAAGGTCCTTTAGTGGTAAGCAATTGCACCGCGACGTTTGGTTGTCGGGAAATGCGTATAAACACTGATCAATCTATTCTCAGATTAGCATCTTGACAGACAACCAGAATAAGTAATGACAGCTTTTTGGACAATATTGAATTTAACATATCAATATTGAAATTTTTTTGATTAATTTATGTAATTGGAAACATGTTAAGATGTTTTACAAGAATATTGTGCTGGCAAATGTTTAGTTTTCAAGATAAAGCATAATTAATGTTTAGGTAAAAATAGCATTAATGACAGTTTTGATATGGCTGTACAGGCAGAAGGTGGATGCGGAATATGCTCAATTTTTTGGCTGGAATACATTAGTCTTGGTATGACTAAGTTAAGTTATTTTAGGTTTACTTAGGTTAGTTTATTTAATTAACCTAACTTTACCTAAGCTAACCTTACCTTATCGGATGCCAATACCGTATTTGAGCTTATTTATGTGTCCGTATGTTCAATTTTATGTGCAACAGTCCTGAAAGTTCAAAGTTGAATATCTCAAAAAGTAAGCATTTGCAAGCAAAATGTCATTCATATAAAACCTCTTGAAAAGTCTCCAATTTCATAAATATAGAAACATTATTTTCAAAATCATTGACGTGCTAAATTCAATTTGGATCTGTTTTTGCTATCATTCATGTACAAAAGACAGTCTTCTACTTTCATGCATTTTTATTTTCTGCTCTTAAAATTTTGTGTCATAGTTGCTCAGATATTTCCTGCATTCTGACTACTCTGTAAGAAAGAACAAGCTAGTTTTCTCAAACCATTGAACTGCAGTGGATGTTTGTTTTTGAAAGAAAAACTGATTGACTGTATTCCATCTTTGCCTATAAGAGTGCAAGTAAATACTCATCTAAAGCATGTAAATCCATAGGGATTTTTAGATATTGTCTATTGAAATATGTAATGAAGTATTTTGACCAACCCATAACTGTTGACTAATGCTGGTTGTGAATATCTACACTGAAGCAGTAATATTGGTATTTCTATTCAGGACTGCAGCTCTAATATTGGTATTTCTATTCTAGTTTCAGTATGTGAATCTAGAGTGTGACAAGTCTATTTTTTAAATCCGTAGTGTCTAAAAAAAGGGTTATCCAATAATTTTAATTTTTTTAATTCATTTGTACTGAGCCTTTTTTTCTTTAAGATTTGAAGGCAAGTGACATTTATATTGGTTTATTGAATGATTTCTCAACAATTTGTTTATTGTATATTGGATCAGGTAGTATACCATGAATTACTTATCCCTTAATATTTGGAAGATGTTACCTAAATCCCTATTATCACAGCCACAAATAGACTGACAGTAGTATAAGGTTGCCATTAATGATTAAATAAGAATGGAACTGCTACTCTGCAGTGAACTTCAAAGTAGATATTAGGACTATAATTTGACTGGCAATAAAATGTTTAGGCATTTCTATTATGTGTGCAAAAAAATGGCATGTAGAACAACTGAGGAATAGTCATTTGAATGTTAGAAGCTAAACATATTTTCTTTTCAGGATAAACTACCATCATGTTGGACAGCCTATTCAATATTGACTGTGGCTACCTGGAAGGACTGGTGCGAGGTTTTCGGAATGGAATTCTCCGCCAAACTGATTACCTTAACTTAGTCCAGTGTGAAACATTGGATGGTGAGTGCAGTTAAAGGATGAGATTCTTTGTGTTTTCAAATGCAAAGTAATTCATGATGTGGACATGAAGTAGAATTTTTAGCTACTTCCTGTGCTATATTTACTTCATCTATAAATATTAGTTTGTATTCGCTGAATAATTTCAAATCTTCTGTGTTGACTGTGTAAATGTACACATTTTAGTTGATTTTGGTTTTTAGTTTTGAATTGGAATAAATCATGTTAGGAGGGATTTGAATTTATCAGCATTTCTGAATGAATGGTTTGAGAAATATTTTTTATTGCATATTATTATTTGATGGTTTTGAACCCTGTTGCACATCAGCTGCTAGTGTAGCGTGAGATGCACAAAATCTTAACAAATGATATGGAAAGATTTATGTCTGGAAGGCACTCAAAGTTCCTTCCTGTGCTAATCTCCTGCTTGTGAATGAAAAAAAGTGCTGTTTCCCATCTCAATTTAATAAGCACTTGAGATTGCTTCCTGTGCTTAACTCCTGCTTGTGAATGAAAAAAGTGCCGTTTCACATCTCAATTTAATAAGCACTTGAGATTGCTTCCTGTGCTTAATTCCTGCTTGTGAATGAAAAAAGTGCCGTTTTACATCTCAATTTAATAAGCACTTGAGATTGCTTCCTGTGCTTAACTCCTGCTTGTGAATGAAAAAAGTGCCGTTTCACATCTCAATTTAATAAGCACTTGAGATTGCTTCCTGTGCTTAACTCCTGCTTGTGAATGAAAAAAGTGCCGTTTCACATCTCAATTTAATAAGCACTTGAGATTGCTTCCTGTGCTTAACTCCTGCTTGTGAATAAAAAAAGTGCTGTTTCCCATCTCAATTTGTGGCCAGATTTGAAGCTGCATCTCCAGAGCACAGA
Source organism: Morinoia aosen (assembly GCA_030386875.1). Lineage (NCBI taxonomy): Eukaryota > Metazoa > Arthropoda > Malacostraca > Amphipoda > Talitridae > Morinoia > Morinoia aosen. Next base: position 18,231,387 of record CM059559.1, read on the forward strand.
CTACGGCAACTTCCTGGCCAATGAGCCCTCCCCGCTGCAGGTGTCCGTCATAGATGACAAGCTCAGGGAGAAGCTCGTCATTGAGTTCCAGCACTTGAGGAACCACGCTGTTGAGCCCTTGGCTACTTTCATGGACTACATCACCTATGGGTCAGTTGTGCTTCTTGTTTGTACAAGTGTACTTTGTAAAGCCTGAACTTTTTGCAATATATGAATGTTGCAGTCTTATAGTAATCATAATTTATGCTGTTGCAATTTACAATTCAGTCTTTTAATAATCATAATTTAGACAATATCATTGTTTATTCTTCCAGGTGTCTCTTTTGAGGTAATGGTGATGAACCACAGGTTGTAGTCAGTCATAGCAAGATTACATATTTGTTTGGGAAATGTTTCAAATTATAAATATCGTGTTAGTTGAACTAATAGTGCACTCATTTGAGCTTTTGCTGTCAGCCTGTTGGCAATGCACATGCTCCTGACCACCTTTGGAACCAAATATGGCTTCACCTTAACCTTTTTTATCTTCTTTCGAATTTGTTATGATATAAATAATGAAATGCATTTCACTCTAAAAGCTGCAATCAACCTTTGTTTGTGAGACTCGCCGAGCTTTATGAGGCAATCAAAGGAGTTACAATGCCATTGCCAAGACATTTGGATGATGTTGATGTTAAAAGTAGGACTGCAATGAAGAATGATTCAAGTATTCATTGAAAACTTTGATGATGCTTATGAAATGAAGTGAATGTAATTCTCTTGAAATACCAATGAACAATGTGTGTGGATTGTGATCTTAGTTGAAACAGAAATTAGGGACTTGTTTCTTGTTAGTTAGCATCTGACACTATAATTTCTTAACTTTTATACATGGTTGGTTGCCCACAGGGTTGAATTGGGTTTATAAATGGTTTATTTTGATGTTTATTTCGGCAATCTAGTTCATGTAAAATCTTACGATAAGTGCTAACAGATCGAAAACACCATGCAAGATAATCCTAATTAATAAAAATAAACAATTTATTTCACTTGACCAAGTGTACAGACAGTCAGCAAATGAGAATCAAACAAGCTGACTGATAACAAATAAGTACCAAAATTAGTCATCAAAGATTCAGTTTCATTTTTCACAGGTACATGATAGACAACATTGTTCTGCTGATTACTGGAGCTCTTCACCAACGTCCTATCTCTGAACTGATGCCCAAGTGCCATCCACTGGGCACGTTTGACCAGATCGAGGCCATCAATGTTGCCAACACCTCCGTGGAGCTCTACAACGCTGTACTCGTCGACACTCCCTTGGGTCAGTTCAGGGGTGTTCGATCAGGTTCCAACTTCCTTGAGTCTGTGCAGTAGCAAATCTAGTGATTTTGGATCAGGTTCTAACTTTCTTGAGACTGTGCAGTAGCTAATTTAGTATGTTGGATCAGGCTCCAACTTTCTTGAGGCTGTGCAGAAGCAAATTTAGTGATGTTTGATCAGGCTCCAACTTTCTTGAGGCTGTGCAGAAGCAAATTTAGTGATGTTCGATCAGGCTCCAACTTTCTTGAGGCTGTGCAGAAGCAAATTTAGTGATGTTCGATCAGGCTCCAACTTTCTTGAGGCTGTGCAGAAGCAAATTTAGTGATGTTCGATCAGGCTCCAACTTTCTTGAGGCTGTGCAGAAGCAAATTTAGTGATGTTCGATCAGGCTCCAACTTTCTTGAGGCTGTGCAGAAGCAAATTTAGTGATGTTCGATCAGGATCCAACTTCCTTGAGGCTGTGCAGTAGCAAATGTAATGGTGAATAATTCAATCTCAATTTTTTCATGAGGGTAGCAAGTCTGGTAATCAATTTCTCAGATGGATGAATTTAGTAATGTATTGTTTAAATCGGCTTTTGTATAGTTAAAAAAGTTTGGAAGTAAGGACTGTTTGGCCCACAGTAAAGATAGCATAATGGTTCAGTTGTGCACGTCCTTAGAATAATGTAATTTATGGCCACTGCTTCCTGTTCTCTCTACTTGTTTTTAACGAGTTGGCTACTGTCTCTACTTGTAACTTTCTGCATGTTTTTGACTTTCCCTTTTCTTGTGTATTTTTTATGTACAGTTTTTGTGCTTATCATCGACTTTCAGGATCTCAGTTAATTTTTTAGGATCTCAGATACAATGTCAAGAATAATGCAGTACCATAGCTAAGCTTCCGTGACATCTAATGCTAGTGGTAGCATGCCAGCAAAGCTTAGGTCTTTTTTCTTAACCTGGCCAGAGAATAGTTTTAAAATTCGAAGAAATTTTCAACCTTAAATGCTCATTGAGGTTAGAAATAAGATTACTGTATTGATGTAAGAAATTACCTCATCCAAATACACTCAGAAGTTAAAAATAGCTTTGCCCTAATGCTGGGGCTGAAAGCAAGCAAACCTCAGAATTGTTGTAGCTTTCACCATGTGCATTGTGTGCAGCGGAGTTCTTTGGTGAGTGCGTGAGCGAGCAGGATCTGGACGAGCTGAACATAGAGATCATCCGCAACACGCTCTACAAGGCGTACCTCGAGAGCTTCTACAACTACTGCAAGGGGCTGGGCGGCACCACTGCTGAGGTCATGTGCCCCATCCTCGCGGTGAGACTGCCACACATGCCTGTGCCTTGGTAGACTGTGAGGCTGTCACACCTGTATGTTGGTGTTGTCTACTTTGTTGTGCTCTGTCCTCGCGGTCCCCTCAGGGGAATACAACTATTGTATCTATGGGAATTAGCGCTCCCAGGAGGAAATTGTGTAAGGGCCTGAGCTGAGAGTTAGGTAGGCCTTCTTTTTGTCGAAATAAAATGTGTTGGGTTATGTTAAGGACCACCTTTTTTTTCCATTACTGTCCTGTTTTTTAGCTGCTGCTGCTTTCTTCTTCAACTTCTATTTTGTTTCATAAACTTCTTTCCCAACTGTTTTTATCCCTCTTTTGCCGAGATTCCGCATTCCCTAATCTCCAGAATAAATATTGCCTTCCTCTCTTCGGGATGCTCTTTTTTTTTTTTTGGCAGTTAGCGAGGCTTAAATTAACACCTAATCTCATCTATCCTCGCGGTGAGACTGACACTCCTATGTGCTGGTGTTTTATCTACTTTCACTTAATTTTTCTCTGGAGCGGAGCTGGCGGGTTTATAGTGGGGTTGTGTCATGCCCTCAGCCGCTGCTGTGCAAATAGTTCTGCATAAAAGCGTGCTATTGCTGTCATCTCAGTTCTTGTCTTTAAGATTGATAATTCGTTCTCCCTGAGGAGTTTTCCAACTGTTGGGTAACCACCCACGATTTATGCATGTTGAAATTTTCTCCTTGTACTTCTTGACACTGGCACACATTTTTTCTTATGTTGGGACAATACATAACTGAATCATAAAGTGAGCAAAACTTTAAGTATATTTGATCCGTTTTTTCTCGGTATGGTAATTTTATTACATAATTTACATTTTTTCACGTAACATTTAGTGTTTTTTGTTGCTTTCATTATGCACACATGCTACTTTTTGCGTAGGTATGTGTGTGCAACTGTGCATGTATATGTGTACATATTTACATGTATATATGCACATATATGTGTACTAAACTGAAAACTGGCATTTTAGCTAGAGATGAAAAAAAAAAAAACTTTATTTCCAATAAAGATTATACAATATTACAATCATTGGTTTTTAAATATCTTAAAGTTAATACACTTAGATGATACACACACATGAGTCTTGTAATACCCATGTCACTAGTCGAAAAGAAATGATTGAGGGCAATGTACTCCTAATCTTGCTTAATCTACATTTGATAATACATGTAATGATAATTATAAGAGATGACACAATTTCATGGACGATGCATTTTCATTGTGGGGTGAAAACACTTTTGACAGTTTACATGTACATGACATAAAACTTCACAATTATTGATGCCAGGAAATAATACATGAATCGCTTGTTTCGGCCAATCTTCAAAAGTGTCATTTTAAGGACGCATGAAAAAAATATATAAATACATATCCATATACATATATAAGTACATATATATATATTTATATATATAATATATATATATATATATATGTACACATAAGCATGAGGACCAAGAACATTATAAGTTTTGTATTTCTAATTCAACAATTTTAACATAACGGTCGTTAGTTAATGAGCATTTTATTTAAATATAAATGGATGATCGCACAACAAATGTATAGTTTGTACATGAATGCTTTACAATAATAAAGAGATGACGAGTTAGGTAATGTTACAAGTTGAGAGTGAACAGAAAAAAGACCATTATCTCTAGTAAAATGCTAGTTGTCAGTCTAGAACACGCATATGTGCACATATACATGTAAATATACACACATGCACACACATACCCACGCACATACTTACACCAAACTCGTAAGCATACACAAATGCATTTCTATGCATCGAGGTAATTACAATACATACGCATTCTATAAAGTGTCATACGGATAGCGTGCACACGTTCACATATACACAAGTAAGCATGTGCGCAAATATCAACGTAATCTAATCAGTATAAACCAGCATTCCAATCGGGGGAAACGGAAAAAATATCTTTTATTATGGCATGAATTTTATAAAATTTCCGTACCGAAATTAGTGGCACAAAACAGTCTACCTAAGTCAGAAACATGAAAACGATTGTGGGACGTGAATAAGAAAGAAAACAATAATGTTTTTTTTGTTCACTCTCAACTTGTAACATTACCTAACTCGTCATCTCTTTATTATTGTAAATCATTTACATAAAGAACTTTACATTTATTGTGTGATAATCCATTTATATTTAAATAAAATGCTTATCAACTATGACCGATATGTTAAAATTGTTTAATTAGAAATACAAATCTTGTAATTTTCGTGGTCCTCATGCTTATATATATGTATATTAATTTTTTTCGTGCTTCCTTAAAATGACATTTTTGAACATTTTCCGAAACAAACCATTCTAATACTATTTCCTGGCGTCAAGAATTGCGAAGTTTCATATCATGTATATGTAAATTGTCAAAAGTGTTCTAAACACACAACGAAAATGCATCGCCCATGAAATTGTGTTGTCTCTTATAACTATCATTACATGTATCATCAAATGTAGATTAACTAGGGAGCACGTTATAATTATCATTACATGTATTATCAAATGTAGATTAATCAAGCAAGATTAGGAAAACATTGCCCTCAATCATTTATTTTCGACTAGTGACATGACTATTACAAAACTCGTGTGGGTGTATCATCTAAGTGAATAAACTTTAAGATATTTTAAAAACCAATGATAGTACCTTTGTACTATCTCTATTGGAAATAAAGTGTTTTCTTTTCTTAACTCTCAACCTACCATGAACGACTTCTATTCATTGTTTAATATGGCAACACCTTCTAAAGACCATTTGCGTGGGCAGTTCGAGGCAGATCGGCGAGCTTTCATCATCACAGTGAACAGCTTCGGCACGGAGCTCACTAAGGAGGACAGGGCCAAGCTGTACCCCACATGTGGGCGCCTCTACCCCGACGGGCTGGCCGCACTCGCTCGTGCTGATGACCCTGACAACGTGAAGCAAGTGGCAGAGTTCTACACGGTGAGGCCAGTGGACCAAGTCTGTTGTGTGGCACAGCCGTCTGTGTGGCAGTGGTGTGCGATCATGAAAAGGTCGTTTTATCTCGTGGTAACCGAGGAGAAATATAATGCTGCGGCTGATTGCCCCGTTGTTTGAACATATAATTGAGTAGCCACTAGCTTCGTTGCAAAAGATTGACGCTCAGTAATGTCCCTCTACTTGTAGGGTGGTTAAAAAGGCTTATGGTACAGACCACAGCAGAAAAAACAAGTTAGTGTAAACTAACCTTTTTTTTGTCGACCGCGTGGCAATGCTGACGTCATGGCAACAAACCAATAGGAGCGCTCATATTGCGTCTAGTAACACTGCTAGCCCCAAATCTGGCACCACTTTTGGCCTAACATGTCGCGATGGTGACGTCATAAAGTTTGTTTGAAAGAAAGTCGTTCTATTGGTTAGCCAAACAAGATGAGGTGTATTTTTCCCCATAAAATGACTTTGTGGTACAGGCCCTTCCTTAAATGACCTTGTTACCTTTACCGTGGTACAGGCCCTTCTAAAGTGAGTCTCACTCTTTGCGTTGCGCGACTACGAGGGTACCTGACCTGACTGATGATATGTTATTGTTGGTAAATTTCATTACTTTGCCAATGTACAGTTATGAGTTCATGTCTCATGTATGATGATGTTTGAAGAATTGTATACCTAATAGAGAACTTGTTTCATTATATCTTTTAGATTTGTTGTAAGAAGCTCTGGTCCTGCATTATGATGCTAAAGTGATCTGTTGACCAGGCGTTATAACTTTCAGATTTGTCGTATGAAGCTCTGGTCTTTGCCTGGTCCTGCATTGAGATACTTGAGTGATCTGTTGACTATGCATTATATCTTCGAGATTTGTTGTATGAAGCTCTGGTCCTTCTATGATACTAAAGCACTCTGTTGACTATGCACAGGAGTACCGCGCCCTCTTCGAAGGCGCTGGCAACAACCCGGGCGAGAAGACGCTGGAGGACAAGTTCTTCGAGTACGAGGTGAAGCTGAATGTGAACGCGTTCATGCAGCAGTTCCACTGCGGCGTGTTCTACTCGTACCTGCGCCTCAAGGAGCAAGAGTGTCGCAACGTCGTCTGGATTGCCGAGTGCATAGCTCAGAAACATCGTGCCAAGATCGACAACTACATCCCTATTTTGTAAACGCTTTCACTCCTGTGACGGGTGGTGGGTGACGAGTCTGTCATGGAGCTCTTCAGTCTTCTACTTTGGTGTTGTAAGTTCATGTTGTAAATGTATCGCTACTGAAAAGAAAATAGGCAGACCTTCGTACAAACATTTGTGTATTTTGTTTGTAGCCTGTCATGCAAAGCTACTTCATAGACCAAATTTTAGATTGGATATCTTTCTGTAAAGCTATCTGAACTGATGCTTCACATGTTACTATTTATAGGTATTTATAGAGATTTGTTCTAACCTGCTATAGTGTAGAATATTATAGAAGTGTGTCGTGGGATGTCAGAGGATTCCATATGTCAGTAAAATATATCCAAAACATTCCTATATAGATTGTTAAGGGAGCAAGGATGTCTGGCATTGAGTGAATGCTGCGCAGAGATCGTTTCTGTCAAGGGTTCCCTCACTGACGCTCCACTGGACTTATTTAAATCCAACATTGCATCACTTAGCTGTGAATCCAACATTGCATCACTAGCTGTGAATCCAACATTGCATCACTTAGCTCTAAATCCAACATTGCATCACTTAGCTCTAAATCCAACATTGCATCACTTAGCTCTAAATCCAACATTGCATCACTTAGCTCTAAATCCAACATTGCATCACTTAGCTCTAAATCCAACATTGCATCACTTAGCTCTAAATCCAACATTGCATCACTTAGCTCTAAATCCAACATTGCATCACTTAGCTCTAAATCCAACATTGCATCACTTAGCTCTAAATCCAACATTGCATCACTTAGATCTAAATCCAACATTGCATCACTTAGATCTAAATCCAACATTGCATCACTAGCTGTGAATCCAACATTGCATCGCTTAGCTTGACGGTGCGCGAGCTGATGATTCACTGTCAAAACCTGTCAATTGCTGCTTACCTTAGTAACGAGTGGGGATTTGCCTATACTTATAAATAAATATTGGGAATATGCTCTACCATGTTGAATTGCGTTAGTGCTGGAAAACCCCTGGCTGAACAGAGGCTTGGAGGAGGCATGCTTCAAGGCATTCTGTGACGCAACTTGGTGTCGATGTTCAGTTCCACGACACTCTCATTTGTGGTGTCCTGTATACAGGGTGTTTCAAAAATACACGGCATAATTTCAGGTATGTATTTCCCACATGTAGACAATCAAAATAGTTCATTACAACATATGTCCGGAAATGCTTCATTTCCGAGTTATGGCCTTCACAACATTGAAATTCACCGGAACGTTTTTCTTTCCGCAGGTCGTTGCCATTACAGAAGATGTTCAAAATGACCACCTCCTGCTTGAATACAGACCTCACATCGATGTCTCATTGACCTGCGAACACGATCCCACACTCCAGGAATGTTGCGTATGTCCTCAGAGCGTGCCACAATTCGATTCCGAAGGGATTCCAAATCAGGCACCGGAGACGAATAAACCAATGATTTTAAATGGCCCCACAAGTAGAAATCGAGAGGGTTCAGATCAGGTGAGCGTGGAGGCCAAGCAATTGGGCCACCTCTACCTATCCATCGATCAGGAAATCTTCGATCCAAGTACCGGCGAGCCGTACGACTGAAGTGTGCAGGAGCGCCGTCATGCAAGAAGTGAGCGTGCTGACGATCGATCAGTGGAGTGTCGTCATAAACATCAGGTATGATGTTTTCCAGGAAGTTTGTGTACGCCTGCCCCGTAAGTCTGTTTACAAGTACATGGGGTCCAACTAACCGATCACCAATGATACCGGCCCACATGTTGAGGGAGAACCGCACCTGGTGATGAGATACAACAGTTGCATTTGGGTTTTCATACGCCCATACATGCTGATTGTGGAGATTTGTTATGCCATCTCGTGTGAACTGTGCTTCATCTGTAAATATTACTAAGGCAGGAAAGTTCGGATTTGCAGCACATTGCTGCAAGAACCACTGACAGTACCTAACTCGTGCAGGGTAATCTGCTGGTGACAGCGCCTGTACACGTTGCAAATGGTAAGGATACAATTGATACTCTTTCAGCAGTCTCCAGACAGTCGTATGGGGAACATTCACTTGCAACGCTAACCTTCGTGTGCTGATAGAAGGAGTTCTGTTCACAATCTCCAGAATCTCCTCCTGTTCTTCTGGAGTTGTAGATCTTGGTCGTCCCCTTCCCAATCCAGGAGAGTCAAATTTTCCATACTCGCACAGACGCTGATGGAGACTTACAAATGTCTTCCGATCTGGACATTGTCACTGTGGGTACCTCTCCTGGTACAAACGACGAGCCAGCGCAGCATTGCCGTCTGCCTTACCGTAGATCAAGTGCATCTCTGCCAGCTCCTGATTTGTGTACATGACACACAGTCGAACGCCAAACACAACACTGAATTTAACCTTCGCCTAGGAATGATCTGTCAGAGTGCCCTCTTAATGTGTCCTTTGACGGCAACGACCTGCGGAAAGAAAAACGTTCCGGTGAATTTCAATGTTGTGAAGGCCATAACTCGGAAATGAAGCATTTCCGGACATATGTTGTAATGAACTATTTTGATTGTCTACATGTGGGAAATACATACCTGAAATTATGCCGTGTATTTTTGAAACACCCTGTATAACGTTCTATATAGAAATTTAATACTTTATTTGCTTGTCTCAGATATTTATTGTACTATGGCGCTTTGTGCGAGCCGAGTATACATGCATGCTCTCGCACTTATTTTTTTTATTTCCTTTGTAATTGGATATACATCATTTTCTGCTGGAATGCTATCGTAATAGCAAAATTTTTATGAACTTCAGTTTTTCGGTCTTTTTTTCAATTTTTTTTTGCAAGCCAAAAAATCGGCGTCAACAAATCAAGTGAGTTTTCTTCTTCCAAATATCGGGGAAACAAGCTATGGTCATTAAAACTAAGGAGTGAGAACATGAAACTGAGTATATTTGACAAAAATCGGGTGAGGTAATCAAGTGTAGAATTGATAACTATCAAGTTATCGAATGCTCGCCGTAGCCGAGGGGTTAAAAACGCGCCCCTCCGTGAAGGTGTCGTAGGTTCGAATTTGGCGCTGCGAGGCGATTTTTTCCGTTGGGTAAAAGGAAAACTCAAACACAATACCCCACTCCACCCAGGTGTCGGAAATGGGTACCGGCTTTACAGAGGGTAACCGTCATGGCGTCCTGGTGTTAGTTATAAGGCATTTGAAAAACCATTGTACAACGTGATCTTTATCAGGCTTGATTGGAATAAAGTATCCTTTACCATTCGATGCGTGGGTGCCAGAGGTGCGATAGACTACTACCAATCGAGTGCAAATGGCCAGCATCGTCTTGCGCTAGTCGGTTTTCTGCTGGCCGAAAACGTGTTCGTTTGTACATCGTGGTGCTAGCTTTCGCGTAGTACTTGAACAGGATGCTGCGCGTTTCTAATGCTTCCTACAAAATAGAATCGTTCCTCGGCCTATTCAGAAAAGGCACAGATTTTTATGAAAAGGGTCGAAAAAATTTGAAATTTAGATGTATGAAAATTGACACATTCAAGTCATTTAATTTGACAGAGGTCGCTCCTCGAATGCACAAGTGAAAATTAATATGGAAGCATAACATCCCATCCATTTGTTCTAGAAGGTAATTTAACGTATTTCAACCTCGGCATCTAGCCTGACTTGCACTGGTTGATTGTACAGTCGCCGTTTGTGTGAACATGCTGTGGAAAAATTCTTCACGCCGCAATTTATTTCAAGGTCCTTGAAAAGGTTGAAACATATTGGTAACGTACATTAAGACCCATTTTCATTTCATAAGAACCGTTAACTTCACAGATACCTATCATGAGCTAGCCTTTTTTAGCATCTGCCGCAGTCAGCATTACAGGAAGTGAACTAATAAAATCCAGCGGCAATGACGCTGTACACAAACACAAAGAATATCAACAGGCCCATAAGGATCCCCTTGAGCACTTTGTTGACCCGGTGCACGAAGTCGAGCTTAGGATTTCCCGTCAGTTGTGCGAGCGTCTTGGCGGTAGGTGCTGTGGTGTCGGTGGTGTCCTGCTTGCGCCGCAGCTGTTCAGTCTGCTTCATCTTGTGGTCATGCTCCACTTTGTTGCGCACGGCGTCCACTATCACCTGCGGGCGAGGGCAGCGTTTTGTATTGCCTTCATAAACTAGGTTACGTGGAATGATGCATCGGCGGTTTGATTCATTCTAAAATGATCGGCGATTTGATTGAATCCAATAGTATTGCAGAATCCTTTTGCCTCCAAATCACGTACACTGTCTTTTATAAATCAATCCTCAGCAGTTAGGATAAAATTTGTAAAATAAATCTATTTACATCAAATCAAAATTGATATAAACTTAAACAGAGGAGTCTATGCACAAGATGTGATCCTACACAAGATACCTTGCCCATGGAAGCGGTAAGTTAGGAAGAAAAGATGAAGAAGAGATAGTGAAGAAGGCATAAAACCTGAAAATAATCTAAGTTCCCACAATAGACAACAGAAAGCCTATCTACGATTGAGATAACTTAACACGTAGCTTGCGATACGACCCACCGGTGGGTCGCGTGCTTCGGTTTTTCTTGCTGCAAAACGACCCATCGATGGGCCGTTTGAAAAATTCTAACAATCTGTTATAAATTTAACTAATATTTAAGATCGTCCCACTTTTTCAACTTTTTTCGTCCGATTCGTTTGAAAATTGGCCAGTATATGTATTTTGTGAAAGTAAACTTTTTTTACTCGTGTCATTTTTTCGATTTAGGCCTTAGTTTTCTTTTTGACGAAAAATGAGTTTTTTGGTATATTTTTACTGATGATTAAAAATGGGACTCGTCCTTCAGTTTTGATGCTAGAACAAAACAAAGACAGTTTTAGAATCCTTGGAACATTTCAAACAAACTCAAATGGGCTTTTTTTCAAATTCAAATTTTTTCTATTTTTTGCAAATTTTTGAAAAATTGCTAAACCCAACAATAATTTTTTTGGGTTTAGAGCTATATATTTTTTTGAAAAATTCGAATTTGGGAGAAAGCCTATTTGAGTTTGTTAGAAATGTTCCAAGGATTCTAAAACTGTCTTTGGTTTTGTTCTAGCATCAAAACTGAAGGAGGAGTCTGATTTTGAATGTTGGAAATTATTTTTTTTGGGTATAAGCCATAACAAAATTTTTGGTTGAAGTGTAATATAATGAGCAATTGATGTAATTGAATGCAGTTTTAATTTTTTATTTCGATAATTTCCATACATAAATTCATATTCACACTGTGAATTGTGATTTCCAAGTCAAAAAAAAAAAATTTTTATTCGGAAAGATGATTTTTTTTATTTTCTGTCTGATTCTTATGAAATTTGACTATGATATGTAACTTTTGAAAAGAAACACAATTGATTCCATTCATTTTTTGATTCAGGCCTTAGATTTTGCAAAAACTTGACATATTGGTTTTTAGGTATTGATATTTCACTGATATTGATATTTCAAAATGGGACTCCTCCTCTAGTTTTGATCCCCTCAGGGGGATACAACTATTGTATCTATGGGAATTAGCGCTCCCAGGGGGACAATGTGAGGGCCCGAGCTGAGAGTTAGGTAGGCCTTCTTTTTGTTGAAATAAAAGCTTTTTTTTTGTTATGTTAAGGATCACCTTTTTTCGGTTCACTGCTGTCCTGTTTTTCAGCATCTACTACTGTCTTCTTCAACTTTGATCTTGTTTCATAATTTTCCTTCCCAACTTACTGTTTCTATGCCCTTTCTGCATAGATTCCTCATTTTCTTATCTCCATACTAAATGGTGCCTTCCTCCTTCCTCTCTTCGATACGCTCTATTTTTGCAGCGGTTAGGGAGGCTTAAACTAACTTATAATCTATACAATCTATACCTCCAGTTTTGATGCTAGAACAAAAACAAAGACAGTTTTAGAATCCTTGGAACATTTCAAACAAACTCAAATGGGCATTTTTTTTCATTTCCCATTTGTTCTTTTTTTATATGGGGTCAAAATCGGGAAAAAATTAAAAATTTCTGTCCACTCACCCCCCCTGGGGGGGGGGGGATTTATTGTCCGTAGCGCCATAAAATTTTAGGACCGAATAGTCCATCAACTGAGGGTCCTTTTCCAACAAAAACATTAGAAATGACCCCCGGACCGACAGGGGCCTGGCAGAGGCCTGGGATGATCTCCTTAATAGACCTAGTTAACGTTTGGTATTTAAGAAATTTCTAATCACTTTTGTCTTTAAATTTAAGTTGAATATTGGACTTTACTTTAACCCATCGCAGTCTATGTGCCACAGCATCCCCCCTGAGGCCGCCAGTGCCCCTAGCATGGGATAGACACACGTAACGCACCTTCACCTATTGCCTACCCTGTGGAGCAGAGCTCCCTAATTAGAGGGCGCACTATTATTCACACATGAAACAGCAACAGCTCTTCAAAATTTTTGAAACGATAGATACGCTAATGATTTTAAACTTTCGTTGTTTACAGTAGTGATGTAACATTTATTCTATTATAATTTACCACAATATCCCAGATAAATTGCGCTACTGGAGGCAAATAATGTACAGTAACTGTTGAAGTAACCAAACGGTCATGAAAACTATTAAGAATCATCGTTCATTTAAAAAAAAAATAAAATAAAAAATTCATTACAACCTCTTGAAATTTAAACACTTCTGGACATATGCTAAAGAAAAAAAGGAGAAGTAAAACAGTTTACTTTAAAAAAAGTTTGTACATGAAATGTACTACAACACGTTGACTTTTAAAGATTTCTTAATAAAAAAGGTCCCTAGTTTGTAGATAAACCATAAGAGTGATGTTAATGTAAAATAAATTGATAGCGAAACCATGAGAATGATGTACGTATAATATAAATTGATAGACAAACCATAGGAATGATGTTTATACATACTACAAACCCCAAATAGATAAACTCTAATAAAGAGAAAAGAATGAGCACAGTGCGCTGCTCCAACACCAAGGAAGTCTTGAGGCCACCGTGGCCGAGTGGTAAAGAACGCGCCTTCACGGAAGTTGTCGGCGGTTCGAATTCCGGCGCCGCGCTGTGGTTTCTTTCCGTTGGGAAAAGGAAGAACTCAGCCACAATTCCACACTCTACGCAGGTGTCGGAAATGGGTACCGGATTGGCCGGGGGTGACCGTCATTGTGTCCTGGTGTTAGTTATAAGTCATTTGAAAAACCAATATACAAGATGTGCATCAGGCTTGATTGATTGGAGTGTAATAAAGCATCCTTTGAGAAGAGCGCACCCACCTGAGCGAGGACGATGAGGAAGCAGAAGGCAATGATGCAGGCGTACCACACGTCGATCATCTTCAGGTAGGGCGTCTTGACGGACGACGCCGTCGTCGAGGTGAACAGTGCTGCCAACACCAACTGTGCCGTCAGCGACACCATGATCCTGTTCGTGAAGTCGTCGATCTGCCCGCACACATTCTCATTTGCACTGACGCATAACAGGCCTGGGAACCAAATCTAGAATAACTTCGAATTATGTTAATGATAGTTGCACTGGAGGCGTTATACGAACAAATTGATTAAACTTTGAATTATGTTACTTTTGGTTGCACTGGAGGCGTTATACGAACAAATTGATTAAACTTCGAATTATGTTACTGTTGGTTGCACTGGAGGCTTTATACGAACAAATTGATTAAACTTTGGATTATGTTACTGTTGGTTGCACTGGAGGCGTTATACGAACAAATTGATTAAATTTGAATTATGTTACTGTTGGTTGCACTGGAGGCGTTATACGAACAAATTGATTAAACTTTGAATTATGTTAATGTTGGTTGCACTGGAGGCGTTATACGAACAAATTGATTAAACTTTGAATTATGTTACTGTTGGTTGCACTGGAGGCGTTATACGAACAAATTGATTAAACTTTGAATTATGTTACTGTTGGTTGCACTGGAGGCGTTTTACGAACAAATTGATTAAACTTTGAATTATGTTACTGTTGGTTGCACTGGAGGCGTTATACGAACAGATTGATTAAACTTTGAATTATGTTACTGTTGGTTGCACTGGAGGCGTTATACGAACAAATTGATTAAACTTTGAATTGTGTTACTGTTGGTTGCACTGGAGGCGTTATACGAACAAATTGATTAAACTTTGAATTATGTTAATGTTGGTTGCACTGGAGGCGTTATACGAACAAATTGATTAAACTTTGAATTATGTTACTGTTGGTTGCACTGGAGGCGTTATACGAACAAATTGATTAAACTTTGAATTATGTTACTGTTGGTTGCACTGGAGGCGTTATACGAACAAATTGATTGAACTTTGAATTATGTTACTTTTGGTTGCACTGGAGGCGTTATACGAACAAATTGATTAAACTTTGAATTATGTTACTGTTGGTTGCACTGGAGGCGTTATACGAACAAATTGATTGAACTTTGAATTATGTTACTGTTGGTTGCACTGGAGGCGTTATACGAACAAATTGATTAAACTTTGAATTATGTTACTGTTGGTTGCACTGGAGGCGTTATACGAACAAATTGATTGAACTTTGAATTATGTTACTGTTGGTTGCACTGGAGGCGTTATACGAACAAATTGATTACACTTTGAATTATGTTACTTTTGGTTGCGCTGGAGGCGTTGTGTGAACAAATTTATTAACTACTCCAACAATCATTGTTTATGTAGTTTAATTGCTCAGAACGGAGGGATGATATATGTAATACAACCGGAGAAAATTGACGTAAAAATTGTATAGTAATTTTATCAAGTTTTTAGTTCATTTCCATGCCTTCAATTTTCACTAGTTATAATCATCATGGACGACATAGAAGTGAATAAGAATGCTGTGATTAATATTATTTCAAGCGACAGTACGGGAATCGTTACATTAGAGGTACAAATTGAAAACAACAACAGACACCAAGGAGATGCGTATACAGCATGAAGTACAAAGCGGGCAAGTAGCTGACTTGGAAGTAGAAAGTAGAGTAAGACACCAGGGCCATGAGTAGACTGGGGAAGAAACTGTTCATGATGTGGTAGCCGTAAAGACGCCTGAAGTGAAGGGTGATCACGAAGAAGGTGTTGTTGTCGCTGCCGCGGAGGTTGTAGCCTACGGCGGTGGTTATGTTCAGCAGCTTGTATTCCAGTAAGATCAGTTTCTGTTGGGCGCACGAAAATGTTGATATGAATATAAAGTCAATATGCACGTAGAAAATAAATGGAGTGTATTATAAGGGGAAAAATTCCAAATCACTTTTGGTCTTAAATGTTCATTCCTTTATCGAAAACGATTTCAACTTTTTGCCAGAAACTTACTGCTTTATTTAAACAATTCATTTATCACAATTGATACAGCAATAGATTGTATCTTAAGTCTAGTACAATGGACATATATGAGTATAGCTACTTGTGGGCCCGAATAAGTTCAGCGACTTCTAGAAATTTAGAAAGATTCATTTACTAAAGGGTTCCGCGATCGAGTCACCTTGTTGAGGTAGGGTACGACGACGCCCTCCGTGCTCTTGTTGAAGTACCGTTCGCTCTGGGCGTTCATGATCATGATGGAGACGTTGCACTGCTGCTTGTCGAACGGGTACCGCACGAAGTCGAACTCGCACGGCAGCCTCGCCAGCATGCCCACGTAGTACTTGATGGAGTACTTGTTGCCGGGAGACAGGTAGCCTGCCGGAGGCAGTGTTCAAACGGTGCCATTTAAAATACGAGAAGGAGAAGGCAAACTACGTAGCAACATGGAAAAATTTTAGAGAAGAAATTATTTAAAAATGAATATTAATAACAATATACGTTTATCTTTAAATTGAAAAAAATAAAAATTAAATTAGAAAAAATTGCTTAAAAAGGTATATTAATAATAATATACGTTTATATCTGCATTCGATTTATTCACATATGGTATCATTGTTTTGTATTCAAGTTTAAGCAGTGCAACTACAGTAGCTTGAATTCAGTGATCCTATATATACTTATAATAAAAATTAGCAAGCACATTCAGAAAAACAACATTAAGGCTGTGAGCGTTTGCTACCAAGAAACAAAAATTGGTCGTACTAACAAATTTAAACCGATATTGATGATCAAAATATTGCATAAATTTTTACATATGCAGCCAAGATAGTTGATTCCAAACTGTTTACATTACTCTTATGGTTTGTCTAACAATTGATATTATATAAAGATCCTTCTTGTGGTTTGTCTATCAATTTAAGTATATAATCATCACTCATATGGTTTCTCCAATTAATGAATCAATTAACATGGGTCAAGATAAGCGCTGGAGTCTAAGATTCGATTTTCAAACTTAGAAATATGTATAAATTAATTTCCATTGAGCAATAGACTAAAATCAAGCCTTGGATCTAGCATATACTGTATGATTTATATATTTACCCATGAGAGGATCTTGGAGTGCTCTGATCTCGTCCTGCTCGTCAGCATAGACGTAGCAAAAGTTCTCATAATTCTTTATGTCCAGAACCGATCCGTCGCCATACCCGGTGACCGCGCGCACCCTCGGCACCCACACCGTAGGGCACTGGAAGTAATTTTTTTGCACAGGCTTCAAGTTACTAAAGTCAATCCTGGGATCAAACCACGTCATCGTGAGCCCCAAGTCAATTTCGGCCTTCCCCTCGTCTGTGGTTATCCTGCCCAGGTTGTAAACGTCAACGTGGTAACCGATGGCGGCCGGGAGAGTTTCTCCGATTCGAAGAGGAGGTATGTAGACGGGGTCGTAATTCTTGGGAGCTTTGATGACTGTGCAGCTTTTCTCATCGGATGAATCGCGGCAGTTGAGCACATCATCGCACCGTTGCTGGATGGGAATGCAATGGCCGTCTTCACAACTGAACTCAGATGTACGGCACACCGTGAACGTCAGCAGGATCTCTTTTGCTTGTCCTGGAAGCCTTTCGCTCCAAGTCCAAATTCCCCGTCCGATAGGCACAGCCATGTCTGGCGCGTACATTTTCACTGTGTGCTCGCTCGAACTCAAAGTCCATGTGTCGTTGACTCGCTCTACTATAGACTTGCGGACCCCCTCCCAACGAGGGTTCCCATCCTCACTCGAGTACAGATAGTAAACATAGTCAAAATACTCCCCGCTGTGGCCGTAAAGCGTGAAGCGCTCAGTCGAGGCAATGCACAGGGAACACGTCAATCTACGGACACAAGTCTTGAAGGTTATTTTGCCGTCTTTGTCGAGAGCCTCGCAAAACTTGGTCTCGGCCGTAGGGTTCGTGAGCGTGTGTGTTAGCCATGACACAGTGTCGTCCCAGTCTACGCAAAAATCGTTGACGCTGCGTGCTAATGACAGAAGTTCGTCATCAATGACCGCCGGTTCCGAGAGGTGTCCTCCGATGCCATTGCAGTGCTCGTTGGCCTCTGTAAATGACCCACCTGGCTTGATAAGCAGGGCCGTATCAAGGTTACTGCACAGAGTATTACGCTCGTATATTTTCTTGCTCGAGTTGCCGTAAAAACGCCACTCGTTGTTCATGTTGAGGATGTTTCCAGCGCTTGCCAGCTTGGCGCTATTGCAGTTAGACTTGCGCATCACGTCCGTATCAATAAGGGCAACATTCCACATCTGCAGCCCTGCAATTTCTCCTACAAATTCCGACGACCCTGCACAAATTGGTCGCTTTTTTGCCTGTCGCTTTGCCCGATCGCGCACCGTGTTGTCTTCTGAAGAGTTGGATAGCTGATAAATTCCCTTTAAGGCTGGAAACTTCTGCTTTGCGCGTGCTCCTCGTGGTGCATCACGTTTCTCTCGTTCTTTGGTATCGATATCGTCAGTTTTTTTTATCTTCACCGATGACACTCGTTCTTCTTTGCCGTCGATAAAACACCGGGCCTGAAATTATCGACATAAACACTATACATATAACAATTCCCATTGTTTATTCATATTTTTGTTACATCATATATTTTCTCCATGGTATCCCTTTTTTATGGATTAATAAATTTTTGATTAATATTTAAAAATATTGAGAAATTTTACAACCAATGTTTTGTAACACATTTCATGTATCAATTTTTTCGAAAATATAAACGATTTCTCAAAACTCAAGCCTTAAAATACCCGAACTCAGTCAAACGGCATGCAGCAAGCCACTTTCACATGCAAATAGCATCGCGGTTCTAACGCTAAGCAACAATTTTACTGCTACTCTAGCATGTGAACATAAAATATGTTATGATCACTTTTCCGGTGAGCGCGTCGAAGGTGATGCAGACACCCCTCCATCTGGAGGGCGGCAGGGAAGTTTCGAAGGAGTGCAACTCGTCGGTTTTCATCTGCGCGCCAGACTTCGAGCGTCGTCTGCTATGCACTCTGATCCAAAGACCAAAGTAGGAGGTACCTGTGAACAGTAGCATTGATTTGTTGTCTCCACGGCGCTTAGTATCGTGTACCACATGAGACGCTGACTCTTGTCTCTATTAATATATTGGTTATGATGTTCACATGATCTTGAAAATCTGAGTCAAACAACGAAGAAAACAGAAATCGTTTAAAGGTTTGTTTCCACCGCGTTCAGTATCATGTTCTATATGAGCCAGTGACTCTTGTATTATGATGTTAATATGATGGAAAACAATTTCAATCATACGCTGAAGAAGACAGAAATCGTTTAATGAATTAACGTTTGGGTTATACTTAGATAACATAACCAACTACCATTAAGAATTTAAAAACGAAGAATACAGCACGGATAGGTATCATATTTGATAGAATTTAACAAAGCTAAATTAAAAATATCTGAATTGGTCAATTTTAAACGTTTCGGAGACCAGCTCCATTTTCAGTAAGTCTAAAAAAATAAAAACCAAAATTGGTTAGTTCTTGACAAAAGTGATCAGTAGGAAAAAAGTCAATGCAAAAATTTCTAAAGGATATGAACTATTAGCATTATTTAAAACCGGCTTCTCTTTTGCAATGTGAAGGGATTCTAAAATGCGCAAATCTAACTCGTTAGGTGCAGAGCATAAAATATAAAAATTGTCCTCGGAAATACGGCTGCTACACTGTTCGGTATGAAGGCGGATTGATGAATGAGGAGGTTGAGCTAAAGGTCTCCCGGTACGAAAGCTAACTCCACGGTGCTGGGCGGTCCTGACGTTAAAAGGCTGCGTCGTCATGCCGACTTAGCCAGACGTACACTGTACGCAACTAAATTTATATACCAGGGATGCCCGCATCCGCTTAGGAATCCTATCTTTGTACCGAAAGAAAGAACCAACTCGCAGCAGATTCACAGTAATCACATTTAATTTTACCGCCGGAAAGTGGTGTTTAAAAAGATTTTCAACATCTCGGGACAGTTTGCTCGTAAAATCACCAAAATATGGAAATACACAGTAGAGCTGTTGCACCGAACCGGCGACATCGTTAATACCTGAATATTTCTTAGCTAAACATTTTTTAATAAGAGCATGAACAATAATTGAGGATAGGATTCCTAAGCGGATGCGGGCATCCCTGGCATAAAAATTTAGTTGCGTACAGTGTACGTCTGGCTAGGTGGGCATGACGACGCTGCCTTTTAACGTCAGGATCGCCCAGCACCGTGAGTTAGCTTTCGCACCGGGAGACCTTTAGCTCAACCTCCTCATTCATCAATCCACCTTCATACCGAACAGTGTAGCGGCCGTATTTCCGAGGACAATTTTTATATTTTATGCTCTGCATCTAACAAGTTAGATTTGCACATTTTAGAATCCATTTATATTGCAAAAAAGAAGCCGCTTTTAAATAATGCTAATAGTTCATATTCTTTAGAAATTTTTGTATAGATTATTTTCCTACTGATCACTTTCGTCAAGAACTAACCAATTTTGGTTTTTATTTTTTCAGACTTACTGAAGATGCAGCTGGTCTCCGAAACGTTTAAATATGACTAATTAAGATATTTTAAAATTAACTTCTTTAAATTCTATTAAATATGATTCCTATCCGTGCTGTATTCTTCGTTTTTAAATTCTTAATGATAGTCCGACTAAGGAGTGTTAATTTTACGGAATTACCAACTACAGGTTATTTCACAACTTGAGGTTATTTCACACCCTCATTATCAAATACTTTAAACTTCAGTCGAAGAATGTTATTTTTTAGCAATTTCTTGGCATTTAGTTGGAATTAAGCTTGTTTACATTTCAGGAGAGACAAAAAAAGTAGAGCCCTTCATAAACAAGGAAACAAACGCACTTGTTTGGTCAAAATTGAAATCAAATGAGCATGACTGAATGGACATGATAGCTAATTTCTAATTTGAGCTCCAAGCCATTTTAAGCGTTTATTCCATACAGAAAAATAGATTGCATCGTCATAAATTATAGCCTCGATGTTTTTCCCATATAATCTATTAGGGATTCATCATAAACCTCAATTGCAGCATTTTTAAATGACAATGCGAAAACCGACAATGTTATACAAAAGGACAACGGACCAGTAATATTTTTCCACGCATTAGTGCCGTCTGGTGATTCTGCTCGTTGGAAAAAGGGAGAACTCAACCTCAATTCCTACTCCACCCAGGTGTTGGAAATGGGTACAGGCTTGACCTGAGGTAACCGTCATTGAATCCTGGTGTTAGTTATAAG
Source organism: Morinoia aosen (assembly GCA_030386875.1). Classification (NCBI taxonomy): domain Eukaryota; kingdom Metazoa; phylum Arthropoda; class Malacostraca; order Amphipoda; family Talitridae; genus Morinoia; species Morinoia aosen. Next base: position 18,252,787 of record CM059559.1, read on the forward strand.
GCATTTGAAAAAACAATCAACAAGATGATATGTATCGGTCTTGATTGGAATAAAACATTCTTTTTTTACTTACATCACGAACAATACTGATCCGGAAGAGAAAGAAAAGATGAATACCCGACATACCCGAGATGAATACGTACCCAAAATACCCAAGATGAATACTCGACATCCCCGAAATAAATACATACTCAAATATCCAAGTACATACTCGACATACCCAAGATGAACACCCCACATACCCAGCGTGAAGGTGGTTTCTCCCGGAGCCTCGTATCTGAGGACCTGGGAGCTCACTGCAGAGGTGATCACCTTCAGGAAGGAGCAGACGGAGAACGAGTGCAGCCTCGGAGGCGTCGAGCTGTCGTAGCAGATGCTGCTGGGACCCTCTCCCAGAAACACACCGAACTCGGAACCTGCTCGACACAAAGCTGCGTCGTACATACAGGAGTCTTTTTCTGCTCCTTATTGGAGGTGATAATGCTACATACTCGTAGGGACCTTAATTTCAATCATAAATGATGTGTAATATTACTTGTACGAGAGTTTATTTACATCTTATATGAGGTGGTAATGTTACAGAAATGTAAGAACTCTTATATCTGCATTTTACATCAGCTAATAATGTTATGCCATACATACTGCACAAACCATTGGATGTTCCTTCTATTGTCATCCGGGGAGTTGCTTTTCACTCTTCTAATTTTTCGCAGATATAAATTTTCTCTGATTTAGGGTGATGCAGAAATTTGTTTCAAACAACACGCTGAAGTAGGACGTGAAATTATTCTTGGTTTGGATCCTACAACACAAAATGGAAGCAACGGTGTTAAATTATTACTTTGTAAAATGAAAGTTGAAATAGAATTGATCACTTTTACCTCACTTTTTGGTCGTAATGAAGTAATTTTTTACGCACCATACATTTTTTAGAAAGTCGACGTTTTGCATTGCACTTTTGTAAATAGCCGGGTGACAAACTTCTGCACGACACTGAAAAATAAGCTACACATGAATAATTCTGGAGTTGCATTCGCTCCATATAAATGCATAATAATTCGTCCCATTTCCTAACATTTTGAGTCGAAAGAACCCAACTGATAATGATATTTACAATTCCTCTCAAGCATGATGCCGATAAAAAAAATCCTGCATCAGACATAAGTAAAAGTTAAAATCGGTTAACAACAGAGCGTATTAGATAATTTTAAAGAGATGTTCAGGTTTTTGTGGGACACTTTGTATTACCGAATATTTATCATTCCAAGTGCTACAGCATGCTCTCTCAGAGTTAGCACAGTTCAAAATTGATACCTGCTAAAGTAAAAGACGTTCTTTCACTAAAATTATACTGCAGGGCATGCATGAACTATTTGTGCGAATTTTGTTTTTTAATTTTACAAGTTCAATATATCATTTTATATTATTCCTGCAATAAATGAGCGATACACGTAAGTTACCAGTTGCTGTCCTAAAAAAAACTAATTTACAAGTTCAACTTATCCTTTTTTTACTTCTGCAATGAATGAGCGATACTCATAAGTTACCAGTAGCTGTCCTGATGAAAAAAAACACAAACAAGCAGCCTCCCGGAAAGTTACCTAAGCAGCGACATGGCAGCAGGACACCCATGATGAAGCCAACATGCACCACAGCCTTCGCGTTGCTTCGTGCAGTCGCCATCAGGGTTTCGAAGCGAAGGAAAAGAAAGAAAGAAATTTACAAGTTCAACTTATCCCTCGCACAAGACCTAACGCAGAGCCCTGCTGAGGCTGGTCCTCTCTAGTTCACAGCCTGGAGGTGAGTGAGCTTCACAAGGTGACTTTCAGACTTCGATTAATTTTTGCTCAGCAGTAGATATGCGATTCTTGCATGGAAAAGGTGAACTGATGAAAATCATACATGCATTTTGTTTTTTTAGAGCGTCTTCTTTGCTAATACAAGAATATTAAAGTGTAATTTGTAACTTGAGTGCCAGTTTACAAGCGACTTTTATTCTTATTGAACGATGAGGCAATATACCGATTCCAGGGACGGAATTCTGTAAAAATTAAAAACAACAAACGTTGGAATATCACTAGATGGTATTTATCATCGTCTTTCAAGATCTCAGCGGAAGGCTAGGAGTCCTATTGAAGTTGAGATTTTACGTCAGTGCGCTTAGACATGAGTATTGATTCTATTTTTATATCGTTCCGACCTTTCTTTAAAGGGCCAAAAATACAAATGATCTCTCAAGGACTGTCAAACTATTGATTACCCAGTACTGTAACGACAAACATTTATAATGTTCTGGAGCGATTGTAGTGTGATTAAGAGGCGATGACGCAATAAATACTTAAATTTTTTAATCAATATTATTTTAAAAACAGAAGAATAGTTTAAAGCATGAAGTGAGTATGCTGCATGAATAGAACTCATGACTTTGCTTCCATTATACATCTAACTAAGTTGGGTTGGAATCCTCTACAGTCAAGACCAGGGGTTCCCAACCTTTTTTTTTTTTTTTTTGCCCTGCACTCCTAAAAAAATTTCATTCGAACTTCGCACCCCCTGGAGTTGAAATGCCAACATATAGCCCTTTTCAGCCAGTTTCATAAAAAGACGACTCCCACCTCCTGCGATATCGTCTCGCGAGTACGAGCACCTCAGGTTGAGAACCCCTTGCTTAGACAGAAAGAAAGAAAGAAAGAAAACCGTTTATTTCCAAGTTGCCACATGAGATACATGCCAACATATTAGCTTTTTAAAGTTTCTCAATATAAGACGTCCTAGAACAAAAATTCCATACGAGGAGTACTAATAGACAAACCATCCGAGGTGTACAAATAGATAAGCCATACGAGGCATAATAATAGACAAACTATACGAGGTGTGCTAATAGACAAGCTATCAGAGGTGTACAAATAGATAGACCATACGAGGCATATTAATAGACAGAATATACGAGGCGTACTAATAGACAAACCATACATGGCGTGCTAATAGTCTAACGCTGTCAAGGGGTAGTTGAATAAAGAATGAAAAATATCATCTCTTGGATAGTTTATACTCCAAGAGATTGCTAATAACTTATGAATAATTCGAATACTACTAAAGAATTTTTCGGAACTCCCAAGTTATTAGTTGAAATTATCGAAGTAAGAAAAAGACAAAAAACGTTATACCGGAGCAGATTGAAACACCATCGTAAATGACAATCAAGTATTGAGAAGAGGTTAGTCACTAAGTAATTTATAAAGAACATCGCGCAACACAGCACGCACATCTAGAAATGCGTAAACAAACTTACACTCAAAAATGAAATGCATGGCTTGTTCGGCATACAAATATAGAGATAATTTTTGCACGAGCGCTTAATTTCATTTGTCTGTTTATACTTTTTAATTTTTTCTATTCACAGAAATGCCCTTCGGGGCCGTAATAGGTCGAATTATGAATCATTAAGCTAGCGCAATCAATTTGTTTATTTCTGGAATTTGGTTCAGAGTTAACTGATCGCAGAGCTTTAGGTAAAATGTAATGTGTCATGAGGTTTTGCTTTTTACGCAAAAAGTAGAAAATAGAAACATATATATGTGCATGTGCTGTGCTTATTATATATATGTACGAAACGTGTGCATGTGTACACTGATACATAGACATTCATGTTTGCGTGCTCACACATACACACCCATGCACATACTAACACACATTTTCATCTATATACGTATTGAAAATGAATGTAAGAAAAATGCTAATAAACATGAAAAATAATCTTGCTCTTTCTATATTTAAAATGACAGCCAAAGCTCTGATGAATCGTAAGAAATAACCTGAAGAAAAATAAGGAATTGAAAAAGGACTTTCGAAAATGTAAAATGGAATCGTTTTTTAATTTCCTAAGAGAAATTTTAAGAAAACTCAAGTTACCGCCGAGGAACAACAACAACAACAACAAAAAAAAAACATATTTCATATCTTCTCGATATTCTCTGCGATATCATGTGGACATGGGTACATGGGATAAAATGGAGATACAGTGTAAGCCGGTTACCTTGCACTCATGATTGACAAATATCTACAAAATTTTGGCAGAAATGCGTAAACAAACATATACTCAACATCAAAATTCATAGCTTGTACAACATACGGACAGAAAGATAATTTTACCACGATTTATATGTTCAAATTGCGCTTTATTTCATTAATGGTATTTGTCATTAATCCGATTCACAGAAACGCCCTCTGGGGAAGTGATAAATCTATTTTTGAATCATTTCGCTAGTGCAATAAATGTATTTACCGGATGGATTTTGCGTAAAGAAATGAAATAGAAACATGTATATATATTTATGTAGATATATATATATATATATATCTATACCTACATACGTACACACACATATTAATATATATTACTTATTGAAAATGAAATACAGGAAAAAAATACATTCATAGAATGAAAAATAAAAAGATAAAAACAACCTACCATCTACTACACCGAAAATGACAGTTGAGCTCACTGTAATCCTAAGAAATGATTCGGAAAAAAATAACTATAAAGAAAAGAAGACTTCGAAAAACGTAAAAATGAACTGGTTTCTAATTTATTCATAGAAATTTTTAAGAAAACTCAGGTTACAGTCAAGAAACAACACAACTCTTCAGCATTATACTGACATGTGTACATGGGATAAAATGAAGTAACATTGTGGCCGGATATCACATCTGAGTGGCGAATATTTACAAAATTTGGCACATATAGGTAGATTAAGCAATGGTTCAAAGTGATAATTTTAATTACAGATATTTAGATATTTTTTATTTTAAAGTTTAGTGCTAGTGTGCGCTGAAAGAACTGAAAAATATAAAAAGACTAAATGAAATGCTTAAATTACCCCCTCCCCCCTGCTCAGCCGAAATCGATGGAAAACATCTTCGAGAATGATTTTGAAATAGCGAGACAACGTTAGCCAAAATTTAGTTCATTAAAAACTTTGCACAACCCTCACATCTATAAACCTGTATATTGGTGTACATACAAAATGTATTTCAGGGTATGTTTGTCATACGGACGTTAAATATTAATCCAGAAAAGAGAAAAAATAAGAAAATAACAATATAAAGATGAGGAAATACTCCTCATTATGGAAAAAACGTTGGTTCTGCTGCATTGAACTGACGGCTGTGGTGCTCATTATTGTCGACAGAAATAAGTAAGATGAATATACGAATGGCTTAGCAAACGTAAAATGTAATAGTTTCTGATTTTCTAAACAAAATATCAGGAAAATTAAAATTTCTGGTAGATGGGAAATTCACACCGAAATGCTGCAGGCCCTATGACAGCGATGCAAAATGACGTGACACATTTACTCTAAATTCTTTTACAGTTTTAGAGTTTTTGATATGCTGGGGAAGCTTGTTCCACAAAAAAGCTCCAGAAACTGAGAGAGCTTTTTGTCCCACGTTAGATGAACGGTCACTGACTAAAACGTCATTCCTCCGATTTGGTTTTTTGTTTAGGATATTAGATGGAAAATATTTTACCACCTCTGCATTACTTTGGGGGAGGTACAGAGAGGAGAACACTCGTTGAGCTTTTTGGATCATGAATCTGTTCGGTATTGGGATCCAGTCGAGTTTTCTTAAAAGAAAAAAAAGGAAAAGAAAAACAGTATATTTCCAATATAGATGGTACAAAAGTACCATCATTGGTTTTTAAAATCTCTTAAAATTAATACACTTAGATGATACACACACACGAGTATTGTAAAACTCGTGTCACTAGTCGAAAAGAAATGATTGAGGGCAATGTACTCCTAATCTTGCTTAATCTACGTTTGATAATACACGTAATGATAATTATAAGAGAAAACACAATTTCATGGACGATGCATTTTCATTGTGAGGTGAAAACACTTTTGACAGTTTACATGTACATGACATAAAACTTCGCAATTCTTGACGCCAGGAAGTAATACATGAATCGCTTGTTTCGGCCAATGCTCAAAAGTGTCATTTTAAGGAAGCATGAAATAAATATATATATATAAATATACATCCGTATATATATACATATATATATATATATATTCATACATATATATACATGTCCATATACACACATACATATACATGTATACACGTACACATAAGCATGAGGACCAAGAAGATTATAAGTTTTGTATTTCTGATCCAACAATTTTAACATAGCGGTCATTAGTTAATAAGCATTTTGTTTAAACAAAAAGTGGATGATCGTACAACAAATGTAAAGTTTTTACATGAATGCTTTACAATAATAAAGAGATGACGAGTTAGGTAATGTTACAAGTTGAGAGTGAACAGAAAAAAGACCATTATCTCTAGTAAAATGCTAGTTGTCAGTCTAGTACACACATGTGTGCACATATACACGCAAATATATACACATACACATGCACGCACATACTTACACCAAACTCGTAAGGATACACAAATGCATTTCTATGCATCGAGGCAATACATACGCATTCTATTTAGTGTCATACGCATAGCGTGCACACGTACACATATATACAAGTAAGCATGTGCGCGAATATCAGCGTAAACCAGTCAGTATAAACCAGAAATTCCAATCGAAGGAAACGGAGAAAATATCTTTTATTATGGCATGAATTTTATAAAATTTCGTACTAAAAATAGTGGCACAAAACAGTCTACCTAAGTCTGAAACATGAAAACGATTGCGGGACGTGAATAAGAAAGAAAACATTAATGTCCTATAAAGGTTTCATATTAGAAAAAAAAGTCACATTCTCTTTGAAATACGGCGCAAATTGTCGGCAATTGATAAACAAACATAGGTATCACATTATTATAAGCATATTACTATAAGCGTAATACTGCAGTATAAATGGATGATCACAAAACGAATTTATTGCTTTTTTTACATGGATGCTTTACAATTTCATATTAGAAAGAAAATCACATTATCTTTGTAATATGGTGCAGAATGTCTGCAATTGATAAACACACACACACATAGGTACCATGACGGTCTAGTTTGATGCTTGCACAGAAATGGAGAGGAATGACATAAAATGCAACCTTCGACTGGTTTATCTACTCTAGTGCACACATGTGATATACGTGCACATATGCACACCCATATGCCCACATACACCTATATACGTACACACATATTCAAGTAAGCATGTTTGCAAATGGCAGCGTATAGGCGATCAAATCACAATACCTACGCATACTTTAAAACTGTTGTGTGATATCTTGTATTATAAAACAATAAGCGAGGGAGATTTTTGAGCAATGGAGATACCAGGCAAATGAGATTCGACAGTACTTATTTTGTGTGTTCTGTAACTAAGAATTATTCTTGAGACACAAGATGACGAGTTATTTTGGCTTTAAATTCTCTCGGTCTTTGAGGGACTTTAATACTCAGGGGAAGTTTGTTCCACAGTAAGGCGCCTGATATGGACAGAGCCTTCTGCTCTAAGTGAGATGAACGATAGTTGACTAAGACATTACTGTTTCTATTCGGTTTTTGATTGGTTACAGTGGGTGGATGGAAACACTATCTCAGCATTGCTCTGAGGAAGATATAACGAGGAGAATACGTATTGGGCCTTCTGCATGAGGAGCCTTTCTTGGATAGGAATCCAGCCGAGTTTATTGAGGAGAGGGGTTACGTGATCACTTCTTTTGAAATTACCGTTGCATACCACCTTCGCTGCGAAATTCATGCACTTTTCTAAGTCCCTTTGAAGGTATTTAGGTAAGTCTCCCCATACTAGGCTGCAGTGGTCAATGCGCGATAACACAAGGGATTGAATTGCTAATAATCTGGATTTTTCGTCTAGCATACTTTTTATACGATGAAAAAACATTAAAGTTCCGTAGATTTTGTTGCAAGTATCCCAGGTAGCAAAATTTATTGACCTAATATTGAGCCAATATACAGTCTCAATATTGACTGGATATTCAAAATGAACATTGGGGCAATACCTTATTTTGGAAAATTCGGTTGATATTAGAAAAATATATCGGCCCAATAGCGATATTATCATCAACCCAATATCAACTAATTATTGTGCCAATATTGACTTGATAATGAAGTGTTCCCTACAATAACATTGGCTTAATACTCAATTCCTGATAGGTTGATATTATTTGTAAAAGATATGGCCGCGATAATGATAATTTCACAAAACCAATATTAGCTAATTATTAAGTCAATATGCACTTGATATTGAGTTGATCTTTACAATAATTATATTGACCTGTAAGGCCTGGAGTTGTTGCTGCTGTAGCAACTGTGTTCCGCTTGCGGCGGGTGAAGCAACAACCTTAAGTATATACTCGAACTTCTCCTGCAAGTAGTATTGGTGATACGCTTTGCAGATTTAAACACTTCTTCCTTGGATAATTTTACATTCACCCATATTAGTATTACTGAACACAAATGGACTAGAACTGAGCTTAAGGGGTAACTAAGGTAGGGTACTACAGGCCCAATACTTATTTTCTGACATCAAGTGGATATTGGTAGAATATATTGTCCCAATAATAATTTATTTTTAACCCAGTATCAGATGATTACTGTGTCACTAATGACTTGATATTGAGGTGTTTCCTTAAACACTTTGGCTCAATAATTCATTTCTTATCTCGCATCAATATTCAGAAGGGTTCAAAGACGAGAAATGTATATAATTCTGATAACTATGTTATCCGATGTACATACCTACACACCTACAAGACTATGAATTAAACTGCATTCAAAATTTATCTAAAATCCATGATTACAAACCTCTTCCGCATCGTAGTCCAAATTTTGTGTTGCACGTACGTACCAGTGGTCGGGCAATCTGTACTAAGCAGCATATATACGTTCATCTAAGCAGCATATATATGCGTGATTGAAAAATTGCACGAAAGCGCTTTACTCAAAGAATGATGCATGCAAAATGGGTTGTGTGGTAGGAATAGGCCAACTCAATACCTTCGTTACGAAATTAAGTCATATATATCATCTATATAAATGACTTTATATCATCTTAATTCAATATATAGACATTTATTGCTATAGTAACATATGACAAACGATTTTAGCATATTTTTTGAAAAAATTAGAACTTCGAAACTCATTGGACGACTGAAAAAACAAGAACTGTGAACCTGTGATTACAGTAATTCTGAATATACATGTTATTGTAACGTATTCACATTTCTTGATATCTGTCAAATATATCTGCACTCATTAATGACTGCAAAAACTATTCATTAACTTTATTGGCACATTTTAAACAAATTACTCCGTATTATTGGCGTTCAATATCAACCCAATATTTGGGCAATAATAATTTATATTTTTACAAATTTTATTAAATTGCGAGATTTTTAATTATTATGAGATAGTTTTCACTTATATGAATATCGTACATATATATATACACTGTTAGTTTAATATTAGAAATAAAACTATTTACTACATTGTCCCAATAACAAGTTGATATCATAAATTAATATATCTTTTTTCGATATTGTCTTGTTATTAGCCTATTATTGTAATCCAAGATTCCAATATCAGGTCAATAAATAATTATCAACCCAATATTGGCCTAATAATTTCTTGCATAGTCTCAACGTGAGATTTGAAGGACATATTTCTATCGAACCAGATTCCTAGATTTTTACCTTTTTCTGATGCATTTATTTTATCATTTCTAACTGCAAGAGTAAGATCTGAAGGTTTTTAATTGCATCTTTGGATCCAAAAATAATGCATTGTGTTTTATTAGCATTTAATTTAAGACCATTTCGGTCGTAACATGATTTCAGGCTAGTCAGTAAAGTTTCGGCTTTAATTTGCGTCTGTGGTATTTCCGGTACAGAACTTGTTATTGCAAATTGAACATGATCTGCATACATTGAGATCCGTGTGTTAGAAGGCATTGGAGGGAAATCATTAATGAAAATAGAAAACAGTAGCGGACCAAGAATGGATCCTTGGGGAACACCAAAATTGTTTTGAATGAATGGGGACAATTTGTTTTCTATGCGGACTGCATGAGATCGATTTGACAAGTAACTTTCAAACCATTGCGTGTCTATTCCCAAGTTCAGTATTTTACGTGGAAGTCTATCATGTTCGACGCTATCGAACGCCTTAGAGAGATCGAATAGCAGCAAGAGTGTTACATTCTTTTGATCGATGTCACTGTATATTTTTTCAGAGATATTGAGCAGAGCGTCTTGAGTGCTAGTATTTCTTCTATAGGCATAGTGATTTTGGTGGAGTAGATTTGACTCGTCCAGGTGAAACGACAGTTGATTTGTCACCACTTTCTCTAATAGTTTTGACAAGACAGGCAAAAGACTGATGGGCCTGTAGTTTGATGCTGTATTTAAGTCACCACTTTTATGCAACGGTCTAATAATGGAGTGTTTCCATTGGTTTGGAAACATGTTGGTTACTATTGATGTATTAATTATCAGACGAATCCATGGTGCTGTAACAGGGAAACTGTCTTTGATATTTTGAAGACTGATACCATCATGTCCAATTGCCTTTGTGTTTTTTAGTGAGTATAAGATATTTTGTAACTCCGGTAAATCGACAGGGCGTGGTCTCCACTTGACATCAGTCCTCGAGGGTGCAGTGGGGCATGAATTTTCAATTGTCGTTTCATCTGGATTGGTACACACCTCACTGAAAACTTGAGCCCCTACTTTTGAAAAGAATGTGTTGAAATCTGTGGCTGTTGCCAAGGGATTTTCAAAATTACTTTTGTGATCTAGATTTTTATATGGGGCTACTTCACTAATGATTTCCCAAGTTCGTTTCGGGTTATTTTTAGCCGTTATCAGTGCCTGGTGGAAGTGAGTTTGTTTCGCTTCAGTGATTTTCTTTCGAAGAATTTTCTCATGTTCTTTATATCTCTTGTATAAGGTACTGTTTGATCTGTTTTTTTTGTGTACTCTCGCAAGTTAGCTTTCTTTATTCTGCTCATCTCTTTCACTTCGTCAGTAATCCAAACAGTCCGTTTTGACTTGTTTTTTTTGGTAACGTAAGGTGCACATTCGTCGAGAGCTGCTGTGAAGTTCTCGTTGAAGATTGACACTTGAATGTCAACATCGTCAGATTGCTTCATTTTCTGGAATTCGGTGGACCTATAGAGAAGTTTTTCTTGAAATAGTTCTGCTGAATAGTGCCTTTTCGAGCGATAGGTCATTAAGCGGTATTTATGTCTTTCCTTTGCAATATTAATTTCACATTCTATAGAGTGGTGATCGGAAATAGAAGGTGATATTACTGTACTAAGTATTACAGTGGGATTATTTGTGATTGCTAGATCGAGGAGAGTTGCAGAGACTTTAGTGATGCGAGTCGGTTCTTTGACCATTTGTGATAGGCTTAGTTTTTACAATAGTTTGCTTAGCTGATTGTTTTTGTCCGTTAGGTCAACATTAAAATCTCCGAAAGCAAAGAATGATTTTTTTGCCTGAAGGATTTCTTTGAAGGTTTCCTCAATGAAATCTAGTGTTAGATTTAGGGGAGACGATGGGTGTCGGTAAAGGCTGCCAATGATGATTGATTTGTGTTTATTTATTTTCGCTTCTAACCAAACCAATTCAATGCCTTCGCAAACTTTATTCGCTAATAGTGAAGATGTTGAGTACATTTCTTTCACAAAAATACAGGATCCACTACCTCGGCTGGTTTTAGCGCCATCGTAGCGGTACAACACGTTATCAGGAATGTTAAAAAATGAACTTTGGGTTCGTGAATCAAACCATGTTTCTGAGACACACAAAATGTCAATTTCTTCAGTGACCAACATTACTCTGATTTCATCCAATTTACCATTCAGGCTTCGAGCATTTACATGCTTAATTTTGATTTTACCTATATTAGCACTCTTTTTGAAGGTAGCAAAGTTACTATTTCGATGGGATCGTTCAGGGGATTTATCGATTTTGTCTAAGTTGCCCAGGGTGTTTGGCCCAGCTTCTGCTATGTAAGAAAGTCTACTATTTGGCTGGGCAGCGGCACTCTGTCAAGATGAGGTGATCCCGATCTGATTTTTGCCTTGTGTGACAAGAGCACTGTAGTGATGGCTTTTACGTTAGAGCAGTAGTGGAGGGTTATTATTTGATAACTCTGGAAAGGGATTGGCTGATATTTTCAAAACACAATGATCCTATTCATCCAGGACGAGAAGTTTTTGGCCTGTCACATTTGAAATGATTAGTGGTATAAGGTCTACAGCAGCTTGATCAGAGGGGTGACATGATCGTATTTATTGAAATTTCCTTTGCATACTACTTTAGCGGCGAAGTTTAGACATTTTTGCAACTCTTCCTGACGACATTGAGGTAAATCTCCCCACACAAGACTGCAGTAGTCCAGACGCGATAAAACTAAAGACTGAATCACTAATAATCTAGATTTTTCGTCAAATGTGTTCTTAATGCGATGAAAGAACATTAAGGTTCCGTTAATTTTGTTGCACATTGTTTCTACATGTGAATTGAAAGTCATAGTTTTGTCAAACCAAACACCCAGATTTTTTACCTTATCTACTGGTTCAATTGTACCTGTAGCATTCGCTACAGAGCGTAAAACTATAAATTTTCCCGTTCGTACTTAAATAAAATAATTATTAGCATTAAAAATCTTACTATAATTTATTATTAATTATTTTCTACTTCTAATTCGTAATCATTGAAGTTTTTGTGTAAATGCATGAGACAATAAAATAACACTCGACATTTTTCGAGAGAAGAGCCTCTGAGTGGCAATACTGCGCAAGGCGCGTCTCTTTTCAAAAGCGCACTTTCACATTGGCGTCTCACTCTAGCGGTCTTACAGCAATTCTCGTGAGTAAATCTGTGCTAGAAATTCTCGTGAGTAAATCTGTGTTAGAAAATTATCGTGTTTTCCTTTCTTCGTGTTCAGTGAGTATGAATAGTGACAATGCTGTGTATTTGGATACGTAGTTATGCGTAGAAATTGTGATGTAGCATGCTCATTCAGAGAGGTCTCAACATGACTTAGCGTGAACTTTTCACGTCGCGTGCATTTCGTGTGTCAGTAATTTATAGTAAATATTCAACTACGTCCTTTTCCCTTACGGAAAGTTATACATTTTGCAGCGGTCATGTTGATATTAAAATTCGTTCATAAAATACTCGTGATAGAGTGCAGCGAAAACCGCCGACGTCTTTGTTGATAGTCTTTGTTCCCGGCCTTTGTTTTCCAAGATGGCGAAGCCCAAGCCGCCGACTCATGTCAATTTAAATCGTACTTTTGTACGTGGAATAATATTCTTTTACAAAATACTTGCAGTAGTTGTTCTTAAATGTGTTTCGACGTGAAATAATAATTAAAAATGTCTTTAATAATTTCGTACGAATTAATAGAGTACGCAGATTATTCATGCATATGCCTGCTAAAGTTTTTAGTTTTATTTTATATATATTTCATACTCCTTAAATCTTGCGTTTAATCGCACTTATTTCAATATAAATCATTATCAACAAATTTAAATCAATTCTTCTTATTCTTGCGACAAAAATGCATACTAGCATCTGCCTTCGTGAATGCGTACGATGTGTGCCGGCGGTTGATTGCAAAATGGCGACGCGTAAAACCGCCGGGTCATCGTCACCTGGATTCTCATGTTTCGTTTTGCGCATATTTTCCTTCTGTGCAAGCAAACACGTTTAGTGTTTCTTTTCTCAGTGTAGCTAGTATTCCTTAATTTTGTATCAATGATGTTTGTCAGTGTTTTTCAGTATTATTGATATTAATGAAAGTTAGGATTATTTTTTTTGTTATTTCTCGTACAGTTATAGAGATGTTCTAGAGTACTAAAGAAGCATTAATTCTCATTCTATGCAATTTTTAGTTGCCGTATTTCTTCTCTTTCTGCTTCATGAATCATGTGTTTTCCATAAATTCTATCAATTTAATCATCGATATTACTGCCTTAAAGTCACAGGATTTGCTGTCCTGCAGATTCTTGCAAAGTTGCAGTTGTATGGATATTTCATGATATCCCGTAGATCTTGTGCCTAATTGCCTGAGGTTTCGGTAATGAATAACGATTTTCATTACCGGAAGTTCTTAAACCTCATGCTCAGATATTAAAGCCAAAGGCATTAGTGAACAGGCTTATCAGCTACAAAAATCTGTCTTATCTCCTTGAGTTTGACAAAAGAGAGATTATTAAATTAGCTCGTGTCGGATCTGTAGGATTTCTCAGAGTTCTACTGTGTGGGAGTTTATCATGTACGATGTTGGGGACTGTCAGTGGTGAAATTTTCCGTGATGTCTCCTTGGACTACTCATCCAGCGTTCGTTTTTTTGCAGACCTCATCGTCATCACCAACGCCAACACACCAGTTTTCCCCTGGGCCTTTAATGGGATTGCCTTGTCTTGGATTAATTTTGGCCTTTGTTTTGGAACTGGCTTTAACTTAACTGGCCTTACCTGAACTGGCCTTACCTGAACTGGCCTTACCTGAACTGGCCTTACCTGAACTGGGCCGCTTTTCGGAGACTTTTCTGGAACTAGTATTGGGTCCTTCTCTTGTTGGGACTTTGTTTTGGCCTTGTCTGGCATTAACTGAAAAACTACCAGCATCACCTTAAAATTCAACTCCCTGCTTTCAATACAATAACTATATTGCCCGGCTTGAAATGAAATAAGCCGATTCGTAAATTGAGACATACTGACGTCCCGGGTCTTCCTACGTCCTATAAATTGGGGCTCCTAAAATCAACTCCAAACACACCCCCACACTGTCGACTTCGTCACTAGCCGGAGCCGACCGCCGCACGGACTGCAGACCATCTTCAGCCAAGTTTCTCCATAACTCAAGACTCGTCGGTCCTTTTCGGCTCCTTCAAATAAACCACAAACAAGCTGAGTTTCCACGCCAATCATTATCCTTTCTCATGATTGACAAACACTTATAAAAATACGTTTAGGTTTGGCTATACCCACGGCCAAAAACCAAACACTGGTGACCCCAAAGATTAAAACCCAGCCTTCGAGCTTAAAACTTTAAAAATACTCAACTCGATAAGTGTTTGAGAGATTGTGAGAGAGGTTAATTTTGGCATATCATTGTAGTGATAAATTTCCCATGTCGTAGTCTCTGAGAATTTCTTTGGATTTTACCGTGTTAATGGAGATTCTCTGAGCAGCTCTAACAAAAATTTTTTTTTCAGCGCTATCCTGTCTTTGTTTGTTTTATGTGCCTCAGTTGGTAGGGAAAATATTTTTCTCCTATTTTCGTGCTTTACGCTTATTTCTGACTACCGTAAAAATTCCCGTTTCCATTCTCTCTTTCCCTCCGTTTTTTTTCAACGTTATTGATCGTTTGAGTAGGTAGAAAAATTAATTTTTTCTCACCTGTTTTATTTTTGTGCCTACGCTAATTGCCGCATACCGCATAAAATTTTCGTTCCCAATTTCACATTTTCTCCTTCTGTTTCAACTTAATTTGAATGATTGTGTAGGTAAAGAAATAACGCAAACCCGTGTCACTTTAATTCCAAGTCATAGGCGTTGATTACGCAAATTGAAGGAGTTGCTAGCATGAATGAATCAGATAATGAAGATCGAGCCCGCACAAAACCCCTTAGTCTTCCTCCCTTCATTCCAGGGGATGCCCACACCTGGTTCAACCAGGTGGAGGCTATGTTTAGGTATCATAAAATAAGGGATGAAACTGACAAGTTTTATGCCCTCGTGTCCGCAGCTCCCACGAAATTATTAAACGATTCGAATCAATTGCTAGAAAACCCTCCCGATATTGATCCGTACGGCACCTTGAAAAGAAAGATATTGCAGAAGTTGCAGATGTCCGATGCGGACAAATTCAGAAGCCTTGTAGACGCCTCAGCAATCCCATCTGTCTCTGTCTCTTTCTCTCCCACTTCGTTAGTTAAAGAGTTGCGCAAACTCGCAGCGGGTGTTGCCGTAGCTGAGGGATTTCTGAAAGAAGTTTACATGAGTAAACTTCCTTCAAATGTGCGTCCATTTCTATCGCTAGCAAGCCCTGATCAAACGTTGGAGAAGCTTGCAGAGTCCACTGAGACGGTGATGCGAAACTTAAACGTGTCACAAGCACCGCAGGTAGCTTCATTGAACGTAGCAGCTGAAAATTTTAGCCCCGCAAATACTCAGAACCAATCCGCAGCCACAATAGATAAGATGCAGCAAGACATCGCTGAAATAAAGCAAGCTCTCCAGAATTGCCAGTTAGGTCAGAGTGTAGCTCACATTCAGCAAGGCCCAGGGAGATTCCAAAGCCACCAAAATGCCTACGACTATCCCTATGACTATCCCTCCAACTATCATCCTTTTCCTCCTCCTCAACGCTTTGATAGAGGTAGATCTTATGATAGGTCAAATCAAGACCGCCGCTTTCGGTCGCGCTCTCGTGATGCCAGTAGAAATTTATGCTGGTACCACCAGAAATTTGGTGACCAAGCTCGCAAATGTGCCTCACGCTTTTGTCCTCGTTATACCGAAATGACTTCGGGAAACGCCAACAGCGACGCATAGTAGCGAGTACTGCGTTGCCTCATTCCCAGACTACTCGCCTCTTGTTGATTCACGATCCCACTACCAAATATCGATTTCTCATCGACACTGGGTCTAGTGTGTCAATTATCCCAGCCACGGCTAAAGACAAAAGAAATAACCAATTGTTGGCGACATTACGTGCCGCAAATGGCACTCCAATAGCTTGTTACGGGGAAAGAATTTTAGAGTGCAGTCTGGGATCGAGGAGAAAATTCACATTTACCTTCTTGATAGCTGAGGTTCAAGAGCCCATAATAGGTGCTGATTTTCTAGCCAAGTTTGGCATAATTGTAGATGTTAAGAACCGTTGTATTAGGGACGAGGAGACACAGATCTCAATTCCCGCTTGTAGCATAACTAGAGCTAATGTCTTGCATTCCTTCTCTATCGCCTTAAAGGAAGAGTGCATGTTTGAGCAGTTACTAAAAGATTACCCTGCATTGACAAATTCTAACTTAGTTACTAAAACAATGCAGACTAGCACGAAACACCACATCGAAACTACGGGACCGCCCGTCTATTCCCGAGCAAGGCGACTACCGCCTGATCGATTGGCTTTAGCCAAGAAAGAATTCGCGCGCATGCTAGAGAGCGGTATCATCCGCAGTTCCAAAAGTCCTTGGGCTAGCCCTCTTTTGCTAGTACCCAAGGCTAACGGTGAATTCAGACCGTGCGGGGATTTCCGCAGGTTGAATGCCGTTACTCTACCTGATCGCTATCCTATTCCTTACCTTCACGATTTCAGTGCAAATTTAGAGGGAGCTCAAATTTTCTCAAAGATAGACTTGCAGCACGCCTTTCGTCAAATTCCACTTGATGAGAATGCTATCGCTAAGACCGCGGTAATCACTCCGTTCGGTCTCTTTGAATTTCTCCGCATGCCATACGGCCTGAGGAACGCTCCTCAAACGTTCCAAAGGCACATGGCTGAAATTTTCTCTGATCTCACTTTCGCCTATGTCTATCTAGACGACATTCTAGTGGCATCCACAACCCCGGAGTTGCACAAAGACCATCTTAGGGTCGTTTTTCAAAGACTGTCCGGCAATGGACTCCTCGTAAACCCTGCAAAATGCGAGCTCGGAAAGCCATCACTGATTTACTTAGGTCATGAAATCTCTAGCCTAGGTCTAAAACCTTTGCCTACCAAAGTAGAAGTGATCAAAAAACTTTCCTCTTCCACAGACCCAGAAGGAACTAAGAAGGTTCCTAGGTTCTGTTAACTTCTATCATCGCTTCATACGCAACTGTGCTCAAACTTTAGCCCCCTTGTCAGACTTGCTCGAACCGAAACGAAAAGGTAAATCTATTGAGGTAAAATGGACGGAGGATGCGCGCAAAGCTTTTGATGAGATAAAGCATAAGTTAGCAACCGCGACTGAATTATCCTACCCTATTGCAAATGCTGACTTCAGTCTCGTTGTTGATGCATCCAGTACTGCCGTAGGTGCTGTTTTGCAACAACAAGTAGGTACTAATATCTCTCCTCTTGCCTTCTTTTCCAAAAAGCTATCGCCCACTGAGCGTGCTTATAGCGCGTTCGGTAGGGAACTCCTTGCTATCTATCTGTCTGTGAGACACTTTCGCTATGCTCTAGAGGCAAGGGAGTTCGTGATCTACACAGACCACAAACCTTTGACCTCAGCGATTAAGATGCCTTCTGAAAGACATTCCCCAAGAGAAGCTCGACACCTTTCCTTCATTAGTCAATTCACCACGGATATCCGATATATCAAAGGTCTCGACAATACTGTCGCTGACTGCCTCTCCCGTATCAACTCTGTCCAAACCAGTGGTGAAATCACCTTCGGTAATATTTCCCAGACTCAGAAGGAGGATCCTGAACTCCAGGATCTTCTCAAACCTTCTAACACTTCCTCTCTGAAATTAACCTTGGTTGACGGCGTGTACCGTAATGCCGAGCGACTTTCTCGTTTGTATCTTCCTGCGACTCTCCGCAGAGTAGCTATTCTTCACTATCATTCTCTCTCTCATCCTGGTATTAACCGTACATTGCGTTTGATTTCCGATCGTTTCGTCTGGCCAGCAATGCGTAAGGAGGTCAAGCAAATTGTGCAAAATTGCCATGCATGTCAGAGTAGTAAAGTGGTGAAACATAATCGTGCAGCGCTGCAAAGTTGTGCATTCACAGGTCACAAGTTCGACGCGGTCCACCTAGATTTGGTGGGTCCTTTGCCTTTATCGCGCGGTCATTCTTATTTGTTGACCATCATAGATAGGTTCACACGTTGGGTTGAGGCCGTCCCTCTTCCTGATACCCAAACTGAGACTGTAGCGCGCGCTTTCATGACCACCTGGATTTCCAGATTTGGGGTTCCCTTAAGTGTCACGCATGACCGGGGATCACAATTTACCTCCAAATTTTGGAGTGAGCTTAGCACTGCTTTAGGGTGTGAAAACGTAAACACTACCGCTTACCATCCGCAGTCGAATGGACTTATTGAGAGAGTCCACAGAGACCTCAAAGCTGCATTACGTTGCCTGAACTGCAGCAATGATTGGACTGACAGACTTCCAGTAGTACTACTTAGCATCCGAAATTTACATAGACAGGATCAGCAATGCACAGCAGCTGAAATGCTCTATGGGCAAACACTTCGTCTCCCCGGCGACATTGTTGACCCAAAACCTTTGCCTGAATTTTCATCCGCTGACCGTTCCGCATATGTAACCTGTCTAAAAGATTGCATGCGTCAGATCAAGTATGTTGCTCCACGAATGCCTCAGACTAAGAATAAACTTGATCCTGCCTTGCAAGACTGCACACATGTGTACGTCCGAAACGACGCCATCAAACCTACACTCACGCGCCCTTATGATGGCCCATTCAAAATATTGAAAAAAACGCCCAAATACTTCATCCTTGAAAGATCTGGTTCACCCGATCCTGTGAGCATTGATCGATTAAAAGTCGCGTACACTTCCGATCATAGTGTAGCTTCTAACTCATCATTCTCTCCACAGAATTCCCTTTCCACTGAGACTCGATCATATCTACCATCTCAGCTTCCTCAGTTGGCTGCCTTGTTGCCTAGTCAACTTGAGTGTAATCCTTTCTATGTGCCTGTACATTCAAACCCTATCCCTAAGCCTATCGTAGAATCTAATTCTAGCCCTCTTACTGAAACAGCGACAAGTCTGGAGAGACCAGACGAGCCCGCTGCAGTAACTCCTGTTCCTAGAACTCTTGCCGATCTAAACTTGCAGACCCGTTTGGTGAAACTCCCCCGCTCAGTAACATTTGCCAATTGCCGAACCCGGCATGGTCGTGTAGTTCGACCTCCTTCCCGCTAAAAATGATTGCAGCGGGTGGACCTTTCGGTCTGCGCCTTGGGGGGTAATGTAGCATTCGCTACAGAGCGTAAAACTATAAATTTTCCCGTTCGTACTTAAATAAAATAATTATTAGCATTAAAAATCTTACTATAATTTATTATTAATTATTTTCTACTTCTAATTCGTAATCATTGAAGTTTTTGTGTAAATGCATGAGACAATAAAATAACACTCGACATTTTTCGAGAGAAGAGCCTCTGAGTGGCAATACTGCGCTAGGCGCGTCTCTTTTCAAAAGCGCACTTTCACATTGGCGTCTCACTCTAGCGGTCTTACAGCAATTCTCGTGAGTAAATCTGTGCTAGAAATTCTCGTGAGTAAATCTGTGTTAGAAAATTATCGTGTTTCCTTTCTTCGTGTTCAGTGAGTATAAATAGTGACAATGCTGTGTATTTGGATACGTAGTTATGCGTAGAAATTGTGATGTAGCATGCTCATTCAGAGAGGTCTCAACATGACTTAGCGTGAACTTTTCACGTCGCGTGCATTTCGTGTGTCAGTAATTTATAGTAAATATTCAACTACGTCCTTTTCCCTTACGGAAAGTTATACATTTTGCAGCGGTCATGTTGATACTAAAATTCGTTCATAAAATACTCGTGATAGAGCGCAGCGAAAACCGCCGACGTCTTTGTTGATAGTCTTTGTTCCTGGCCTTTGTTTTCCAAGATGGCGAAGCCCAAGCCGCCGACTCATGTCAATTTAAATCGTACTTTTGTACGTGGAATAATATTCTTTTACAAAATACTTGCAGTAGTTGTTCTTAAATGTGTTTCGACGTGAAATAATAATTAAAAATGTCTTTAATAATTTCGTACGAATTAATAGAGTACGCAGATTATTCATGCATATGCCTGCTAAAGTTTTTAGTTTTATTTTATATATATTTCATACTCCTTAAATCTTGCGTTTAATCGCACTTATTTCAATATAAATCATTATCAACAAATTTAAATCAATTCTTCTTATTCTTGTGACAAAAATGCATACTAGCATCTGCCTTCGTGAATGCGTACGATGTGTGCCGGCGGTTGATTGCAAAATGGCGACGCGTAAAACCGCCGGGTCATCGTCACCTGGATTCTCATGTTTCGTTTTGCGCATATTTTCCTTCTGTGCAAGCAAACACGTTTAGTGTTTCTTTTCTCAGTGTAGCTAGTATTCCTTAATTTTGTATCAATGATGTTTGTCAGTGTTTTTCAGTATTATTGATATATATGAAAGTTAGGATTATTTTTTTTGTTATTTCTCGTACAGTTATAGAGATGTTCTAGAGTACTAAAGAAGCAATAATTCTCATTCTATGCAATTTTTAGTTGCCGTATTTCTTCTCTTTCTGCTTCATGAATCATATGTTTTCCATAAACTCTTTCAATTTAATCATCGATATTACTGCCTTAAAGTCACAGGATTTGCTGTCCTGCAGATTCTTGCAAAGTTGCAGTTGTATGGATATTTCATGATATCCCGTAGATCTTGTGCTTAATTGCCTGAGGTTTCGGTAATGAATAACGATTTTCATTACCGGAAGTTCTTAAACCTCATGCTCAGATATTAAAGCCAAAGGCATTAGTGAACAGGCTTATCAGCTACAAAAATCTGTCTTATCTCCTTGAGTTTGACAAAAGAGAGATTATTAAATTAGCTCGTGTCGGATCTGTAGGATTTCTCAGAGTTTATACTGTGTGGGAGTTTATCATGTACGATGTTGGGGACTGTCAGTGGTGAAATTTTCCGTGATGTCTCCTTGGACTGCTCATCCAGCGTTCGTTTTTTTGCAGACCTCATCGTCATCACCAACGCCAACACACCAGTTTTCCCCTGGGCCTCTAATGGGATTGCCTTGTCTTGGATTAATTTTGGCCTTTGTTTTGGAACTGGCTTTAACTTAACTGGCCTTACGTGAACTGGCCTTACCTGAACTGGCCTTACCTGAACTGGCCTTACCTGAACTGGGCCGCTTTTCGGAGACTTTTCTGGAACTAGTATTGGGTCCTTCTCTTGTTGGGACTTTGTTTTGGCCTTGTCTGGCATTAACTGAAAAACTACCAGCATCACCTTAAAATTCAACTCCCTGCTTTCAATACAATAACTATATTGCCCGGCTTGAAATGAAATAAGCCGATTCGTAAATTGAGACATACTGACGTCCCGGGTCTTCCTACGTCCTATAAATTGGGGCTCCTAAAATCAACTCCAAACACACCCCCACACTGTCGACTTCGTCACTAGCCGGAGCCGACCGCCGCACGGACTGCGGACCATCTTCAGCCAAGTTTCTTCATAACTCAAGACTCGTCGGTCCTTTTCGGCTCCTTCAAATAAACCACAAACAAGCTGAGTTTCCACGCCAATCATTATCCTTTCTCATGATTGACAAACACTTATAAAAATACGTTTAGGTTTGGCTATACCCACGGCCAAAACCATAACATACCGTCTCCAAATGTTAGCTTGAATGGTGGTAAATTTTCAGTCGCATTCTGTGATCCAAAAATAATACATTGCGTTTTACTTGCATTAAGTTTGAGGCCATTATGGTCATACCACAATTTCAGATTTCTCAGAAGGTTTTCAGCGTTGGCTTGTGTTTCTTTTAAATCCGCTGTTGAGCTTGTCATGGCAATTTGTACATCATCAGCATACATTGAGATTTTTGTGTTTGCCGGCATGGTCTGGAAATCATTGATGAAAATTGAAAATAGGAGCGGGCCGATGATTGAACCTTGAGGAACGCCAAAATTATTCGGTATGAATGTTGATATTTTGTTATTCAAGCACACTGCATAAGAGTGGTTTAGTAGGTAGCTTTCAAACCACTGAGTGTCTATTCTGAGGTTTGAAATTTTTTGTAAAAGTTTCTTATGCTCAACACTGTCAAAAGCTTTGGAGAGATCAAGCAATAGTAAGAAAGTTATTTTTTTTCGGTCAATATCATTTTAAATTTTTTCTGTTATGTTTAACAGGGCGTCCTGAGTACTGGTATTCCTTCTGTATGCATATTGATTGCGATGCAGTAGATGTGACTCGTCCATGTAAGACGAGAGCTTGTTTGTTATTACCTTTTCTAATATTTTGGACATAACAGGCAGGAGACTGATTGGTCAGTAGTTTGACGCTATGTCGATATCACCAGATTTATGTAATGGCTTAATAATGGATAATTTCCATTGATCGGGAAATTTGTTTGTGGCTATAGATGTATTTATTATCAAGCGAATGAGAGGTGCTGTGACAGGGAAGCTGTCTTTTATATGTTGGAGGCTTATGCCATCATGTCCAGTCGCTTTAGTATTCTTTAGTGAGTATAAGATTTTTCGTATCTCTATGACGCTAACCGGCTTTGGTCTCCATTTGTTTCTACTATTTGGGGATGAAACATCGCTCAGGTTTGCCCCTGTAGATGTGTCTGAAACTGTCCTGGATACTTCATTGAAAACATCTTCGCCAACTTTTGAGAAGAAGGTGTTAAAGTCATTCGCCATTTTTGAGGGGTTGTCAAAAGTGCTTTTGCAGTCTGAGTTTTTATACTGAGCAACTTCTCTAATGATTTACCAAGTTCTTTTTGGATTTTGTTTTGCCGCCACGAGTTCTTTGTGGAAGTAGTCCCGTTTTGCTTCCTTAACTTTTCTTCGTAGGATCTTCTCATGATCTTCATATAATTTTCGACGCGTACTGTCTGATTTATTCAGTTTGTACTCACGCTGCAAGATTCTTTTAGCTCTGCTCAACTATTTTATCTCATCTGTTATCCATTTAGAAATTCTTGGCTTAACTTTCTTCGTAGTGAAAGGTGCGCATTCGTTAAGAGCTGATATGAAATTTTCGTTGAAAAGCGACACTTGTAGATTGACATTATCGGTGTTTTCCATGCCTTGAAATTCACTCCATCTGTGTAATAGCTTTTCTTGAAATATTTCAGGCGAGAAGTGATTTTTCATGCGATATGTAATGTAACTAGATTTCTGTTTCTCTTTTGCGATATTGATTTGGCATTCTACCGAATTATGATCAGAAAAGGACGGTAAGATCTCTGTGCTGAGTACTGCTTGGGGATTGTTTGTAATTGCTATGTCAAGAAGAGTTTTGGAAGTGTTGGTAATTCGCGTTGGTTCTTGGACCATATGAGAGAGATTAAGTCTGTGCAGCATCTTGCTTAGCTGATTGTTTTTATTTGTCAGATCTACGTTAAAATCTCCGAAAACATAGAAAGACTTTTTGGCTGCAGAGATTAAATTAGGCGTATTTTCAATGAAATCCAATGTTGGACGTAGAGACGCTGACGGATGTCTGTAAAGACTGCCGATAATGAAAGACTTGTGTTTGTTTACTTGAACATTGAGCCACACCATTTCTTTGTCTTCGCATTTTTCTTTTATCGGAAATAAGGATGTAGAGTAGATATCTTTGATGAAAATGCATGAACCGCTACCTCTCGTACTCCTGACTCCATCATAACGGTACAATGTGTACCCGGTAATGCTTAGGTATGAGCTTTCGACTCGTGAATCGAACCATGTTTCAGATACGCATAAAATATCGATATCGTTAGTGATCAACATTACTCGTACGTCATCCATTTTACCATTGAGACTGACATATGATTCATACATCTAAATACAAATGATCACTCAGTTGGGAAAAAATTGGACAAATACGATCAATGCAGTGTTTAAACAACCCGTATACAATGTCGGTAAAGCACACAATTTCAACTTTTTCCATTTGAATAAACTATGGGAATAAATAATTGTACTGGTTTATGAATTAAACTTTATTTTCCTAAAAATAAAAATAGTGCAGGTACTAGTTAAATCATTTTTTAAGGTTGGGAAAAGCAAACTGTTTCTGAAGTAATTTGAAATTTTATCAATATTTCAAATCTTTACTTAAAGTCAAGCTGACTCTTAAGAATAAGTACGGCGTTCTTCTGCGTACCTTGTTGTGCATCGATCGGGTGTGGGATTCAGTTGAAGAGCGCTCATCAGATTTTATAATAGTTATTTATCAACTTATTCAAGGTAAGAGTAGTAAATACTTGAAATTTGTTTATCATTCAATTTTTCCGTTAATGAAGTTTGTTCCTATTCCCCGGTTCACTTAATTCCTTACAATTGGTTTGGGTGACTCATGACCTTTCCGCCGCCATTACAGGTGAAGTTCCGCTTGTGCATGCGCTTTATTTCTTATTCTGCTGTTGCTTTTATCTCGAATATGCATTTCTGTGGATTTAATTTATTTTATTTTTCTTGTGAGTCTCTGTTTAACTGTTTACATCTGGTAAATATTAACGTGTAAGAGTGGGAGATATAATCGAGTTTCATCAGTGCGTCTTGGCCGGCTGGTTATTAAAATTTTTCAATACTGTCTAATTCTACTGAAGCCAAATGACATTTTTGTCAATGCAATTGTACTGTGGCGTTTTAATGTATAATTTCGTTATAATTTTGACCTGTGTACCTGACTAGTCCAGTAAACTACCCAGGATCTAGCAATTCTTGCTAGAAGCTTCCATTGGACAGAATCACTGGGATAACCAGTATGTCAAAACACTATTGCCAGGCATGATGGATCTTTACACCACACTCTACATGACTGGCTCATTCCAGTCACTGTCTTTTACTCCAGGCACATAGCCTACAAGAAAATTTTTCATAGCTTCAATGATACTCAAATTACACTTCTGATCCAATCCAGCAAGACAGTGCATACCACAATCATCTTCAGCATATTTGGGATGCCACTCATTCTCTACTTATTGCTCAAACACAACATTCATGAAACTCTCTCTTGCTCATAGCTACCACATTCCAGCACAAAATGTTCAATTGTTTCCTCCACTCCCTTATCACACTGCCAACATCCATTATTATTCTCATTCTATTTTCTTATACAGGTATTCACTAGCAATGCCGGTAAATGTTGAGGACTTGACCATAATCGATTTTCCACTTTTTGATCAACAAAGATTGTTGATGAGACCGAAATAAACAAGTTTTCTTCAATGCACTTTCCGGCGGAAATGAGTATTTTAAAAGTTATGGCTTTAAATGAGTTACCGGAACTCCAGTGTGCATCACCCTATTACAAACGTTAAGAGGTTGGGTCGTGAGGGGTAGCCACAGTTCTTTTAGTTTTATAATTTTCACTAAAAGAACTGTTGCTACCCCTCACGACCCAACCTCTTTACGTTTGTAATAGGGGGTTTGCTCTTCGTTGGCTTGGTTGGAGCGCGGGAACGCCTGTTTACTTTCACGTCGGACCGCGCGGTATATTTTTCCCCGCCTCAAACACTGGAGTTACGGTAACTCATTTAATGCCATAACTTTTAAAATACTTATTTCCGCCGGAAAGTGCATTGAAGAAAACTTGTTTATTTTGGTCTCATCAACAATCTTTATTGATCAAAGAGTGGAAAACCGATTATGGTCAAGTCCTCAACATTTACCGCAATGCCTTACACTTCACAGCAGACAAGAGTTGGCTTCCAAAACTACCATCACAGAAAATCTCAAACTTGCGCACTTTCTTTTGCATATACCAGATTAGTGAAGGCTTTTGCGTCATGCTAAGCATCCATTTATTCAATCCATACTCTTTTTATTTTTTTGTTTGCCTATCAATCTTTTTTTCCACCTCTTGCAGTTCCACTCTGGTCCTTCACCTCCAACATTCGTTAAAAGCCAGTCATCTACAGGTCTCCGAATTCTAACATGGTTCATCTTGATCTATCTTCTAACATGGTTATTCTTAGTTTCCTTGCATGCCCCCTACATATTTTCTCCCAATAGTTAACACTCAGATTCCATTCAAAAATTTGCTTTGCCCACCTGCTATTCTACATTCGGTTAATGTTGAGGATTATTTGGGAATTGATGTTTGATTTTTAGGTGCCTTAACATTGTTAATTAGATCAAAACAAGCAAGTTTTCTTCTGTGCACTTTCTGTCATAAATAAGTATTTTACGAGTTATAGTGGTGAATTAGTTACCGCAACTCAAGTGTTTGAAGCGCGAAGTTATTCATTTGGCCCGGCGAATGGCGTCTCGCTTCCGGTTTTTTTGTTATCAAAGAAGAAACTAAACCTACCGTGCTAACTCGTAAAATATTCATTTGGCGAAAAAGTGTATGGAAGAAAAGTAGTTTATTTCGATGTTATTACCATGATTCAAGCAATAAAAATTTGAAAGTCAATGAGTAGCTGTTTATTTGAGCGCATTCGTCATCAAAGACGAAACTAAACCTACCGCTAAAATTCGTAAAATAATCATTTACGACGGAAAGTGCATAGAAGAAAACTTGTTTATTTTGATCTGATTTACTATGTTTAGCATTCGAAAAGTGGATAATCGATTCCCGAATAATCCTCAGCATTTACCCTACATTCTCTCAATTCTTATCTTGTAATTCTAGAGCTATGAGGGCCTCATGTTTTACATTGAGGGTATAAATCTTTGATTTGCCTAAGCTGATCACTCATTGATAAATTTGATCAAATACTTATATTTAACCTGTTTGCCTTTAGATTAGTAGATATGTGTATTTTTTAAATTATTCATCTTTCAACCATGAGTTGAGTTATTCTTCATGCATTTATCATTTAGATTAGCATTAAGTAGTATAGGTTTGAGAAGTTTGAATTTATTTTAGTATACTGTACATTGAGTTACTTCAATTAGAATACTATACTTTTGATATTCCTAACTTACAGAAAAACAAGGGTGATTAAGCTTGTAATTGCTATGGACTCCTTGTGCTAGAATTACCTGATAAGTACTCAGATTTTTACCATCTTCAATGGTGTACCTTTTTTTTAGTCATGTTGCAGTTTGGGTATCAAAATATGCACTGTCATTTATCATTTCCAAAATCAGTTTGACGATGTCAAAATACTTGCATGAAAGATAAAAAACTGTGAAGACCACTAACTGAATGCATGTCTATAATGTCAAGGAGGGTGCAGTCCTGTGTTCATTTATCTCATATTCTCTACTGGATGTGTGGAATTCTATAAATTACGTTCATATTTTACTTGAATTATTGTTGAAAGAACTCATATTTTAGAACAATTTACTTCATTCTGTTAATCCAAAACATGACCTAAAATGAAATTAGTCCATACTATCCATAGCATTAGTCACACCACTTAGATATGTTTATTGGATGAGGTATAAGTTCCAGTTTAGGACTTTGGTAGCAACCTATGAATAAATTATTGGATGTCTTACTGTTGCCCATTTTATTCTTGTGTGCCACAGACTGGCACTGACTGAGATTGAGATCATTGGGTAGACTACCTATGATTATTTCTAGTTCAAGCCACTGTTTTGACTTTTGTAGCTTACACTCTTGCTTCTCAATCCAATTGACACTTCATTTAGGATCCTTTATTGAAACCGTTTTCAGTACCTAGTGTCAATGACCTTTGTGGTCATCAGAGATGATCACAATTGAGACAAAGATGTTGAAAATATTTGTTTCATAAGTATCCAGTATTTATAGCATTTGAGCTCAATCCCCACACCATACATTTAACATTTCCAGAAATTTTGCTAGTATTTGTTTGACATTTTGGTATTGCATTTGAGCTTAATCCCATGCTTTCAACATGTGTAAAAGTTATTGTAGTATTTAACCGACATTTTTATTTAATGTGCAGAGTCATGGCAGATCACGAAATTGAAGGAGGTCCAGATGATGGGGCCAACGGTGAAGGAGCACCACGAGGACGTGGAGGGTTTAGGAGCAGAGGGTTCAGGCCACGCGGTGCTTTTGGTGCAGGGGGATACAGAGGCATGGGCATGAATCGTGGAGGGTTCAGAGGCAGAGGAGGCGGATTCAGGGGAAGCTCAGATGGATTCCGTGGGGGCTTCCGTGGGAGCAGCAGAGGTTTTGACCGAGGCGGTCACGACCGTGGGGGCAGGGGTGGGTACGACCGTGGAGGCCGAGGAGGTGGCAGCTTTGACCGAGGGTTTGGCTACCGGGGCAGGGGGATGTCCGACAGAGGTGGCGGTTTCAGGGGCCGCGGTGGTGACATGTCATACAGAGGCCGAGGTGGAGGTTCTTTTGAGTCGTCTGGCTTCAGAGGACGTGGAGGTTATGACCGCCCTTTCAGAAGCAGAGGCTCATTTGAGGGAGGCTTCCGTGGCCGTGGTGCTCCCCGAGGGCAATCCAGCTATGATGGAGGCTCTGGAGGTGGCTTCCAAAAGCGAGGGTATGTCTATGCTTCCTTCACCTTGTTTATTTTATTCTTAATCTATGTAGTAATGAAACAAGTTTGTTGAGAAAAATAGTCTCCAGCTATGCAGTGTAAAGTAAGGGAGTATAAAAGTTGAGGAACATAGAAGAGCTGTTTATTTATTACATAGTCAGCCTTGATGATATGTGTTCTTTGAAGTAGAAAAGGTATGCAGTTTTAAGTATACTCGTATATATTTCTGGCAGTATTTCACACACTTCATGTGTTCCCTAAACACTTTGTTGAATAAACAGAGTTGGTTCTACTTCTTTGTTTGCTTATAAGTGAGAGAATATTTCAGCATATCGAATGTGTAGCAATAAGTTGCGGTGTGTGCTGTACACCTCAAAATGCCTAATCACATTAATCTGCAGGTTCAGCGCCACACGGGGCTCTTATGGCGGACCCCCAGTCAAGCGAGCGCGCATGGAGAGCGACTACTACTCTGGGTATGTGGCCAAAGTGGTGCTTTGTTGTTTTATTTCTCTCAGTAATGTTAGAAATTCAAGGTATTCTGGTCTAAGCAACTACTCAATGGCCTTGTTCTTAGATTCTTTTGCTCATAACGGTATACTCGGTGTCAAGTTGTGTGCTTATTCCTGCTAGATGGAGAACAGTATTTCAAAGGGATTTGACCGAGTATTGTACTAAAAGAAGTGTTTGACATATGTAGAGTAATCTATGGTATTCACTTCACCATTTGTAAAAGATTGATGATGGTTCGACTACAATTAGCTATTAATTTGCATCAAATTCATGTTATATAATTTTTTATGGCCTGCTGAACACTAGTCATCTCACCCTATTGAAGTTTTTTTTCATTTTCTTTGTGTGTACTCATTAGTCTGAATTGAAATGTGACTGATGAGTTATATCGTTACTAAAATTAGCCCCTCAGGGGGATACAACTATTGTATCTATGGGAATTAGCGCTCCTAGGGGGATAATGTGAGGGCCTAAGCTGAGAGTTAGGTAGGCCTTCTTTATGTTGAAACAAAATGTTTTAATATGTTATGGACCACTTTTTCGGTTCACTACTGTCTTGTTTTTTTAGCACCTCTGACTTTCTTCTTCAACTTTTATCTTATTTCATGAACTTCTTTCTCAACTTTGTTTCTATGCCCTTTCTGCTTAGGTTCCTCATTCTCTTATCTCCTTACTTAATTTTGCTTTCTTTTCTTTGACACGCTATTTGTTGTAGCGGTTAACTAACTTTAATCTGTTCCTAAAATATGGTAATTTTTTTTCTTGGTTATAGAAGATATTTTTTTTTGCTCAGCTAACTTGTAGGTGGCATCAAATTTCATGAAATTAAATGCATATCTGCATGTGCATTACCAATATTCCTTTTCGACGGTAGTTTCAAAGTTATTGCAAGTTGGTAATAACTTAATCTCAAAGAATATCTCAAAGAAATTCTTTTCCATACAGTATCAAAATTCCTGTAGTGAATAAGGTTGGCCATATGTAAGGCATTTTTTTTGGAGAATTCTTGTTGGAAAGTTTTAGCATACAGTGGCATAAGTTTTTTCATGGAAGGAAAATAATTTTTTTAGATAAAACACAAATTTCATGAGTCGAGATGAGGCTTATTTTGTATTTTTAGTGGGTCTCATTGGGTGTAAAAATTTTGATGAGGCAAAAGTTTTGTGCCTCTAATTGACTGCAATAACGAGTTAGCTGGCATTGTTGTCTACCCAAGTATGGACTGGTGGTCACTTAGAATGTGCAGCATTGCACTGACACGTGGGGCTCGTTATAGGGATGGTGGAGGCAGCAACGGAGGTGGAGGTGGTAGCGGGTACACGTCTTCAGGCTACGAAGGCGGCTACAGCAGCAGAGGTGGCGACTACCCCGCTGTGGGCAGCAGCGGCAGTGGAGGGTACGAGTCCTACAAGTCAGGTGAGTACCGAAGAGCTCTTTCCTTTTATTTTGTTTAACTTTATTGGAAGCATAGAGAGTCATGCAAGTCTGGTGAGTCTCGAAGGCCTTTTTTCTCTTAATTAACTATATTGAAAGTGTAGAGAGTCCTACAAGTCTGGTGAGTTCTCAAGAGCTCTTTCTTCTTTCTAATTTTGTTTAAATTTGTTGAAAGTGTAGACCACTTTATTTGGCTGATGTGAAAAATATTGTTATAACTGAAGAGGAAGATTTAAAAATGCTTAAAGGCTACTATGAAATTACAGTCCATCAACATGCTTGTGAGCAACCCTACTACTCCCTGTAGGATTTGAACCACAATGTTCTAGAGTTACTTTGCTGGCTATTTCAAATAACACATTTAAGTTTGGTTTGTGGCTGAATGTCGTTGGGTGCTTTTACACATCTTCAAGTGCCCCGTGATATCGTTTTTAAAAGGATTGGGCTCGTGCTCACGTATGAGATTTTTATCATTCAATAATTTTCAGTGTTAGGTCATTTGTAATAGTACGTTAGAGGGTCATTTTATTTGTTAAGCTCGTTTCATTGTCAGGTAGTTCCTGAGTATATTTTTAGCACGTTTATTTTTGTGTACGGAGGCTGTAGTGGCAACTGAATGGTAAAAGGATTTTATTAAGCAGCTACAGGTGGGAGAGAAAAATTTAGAGTTTCATCTATCTATTAACAAGTGTTGTAGACGGAAGTTCAGGAAAGAAATGTTAGCGTAACAACACTGATAAAGCTCATTTAGGTTAACATATGTGCAACTGGATGGTGGCCCACAGAGAGGCTACTACTTTCTACTCGCACAATGTTAACAATTTATTTACCACAAGCGATACAGAGTAGATTGTGTCTAAGTCTAGTAAAACGGTGAAATTTGAGTATAGCTACCTGTGGGGCCCGAATAAGTCCAGTGACTTCTAGGGCATCCTACCAGAAATTGAAAGAGGGTCACAATGGTTAGGTCTTAAACCTCTTAATGATAGAAATGCTATATTCTTTCTGAAATAGATGAATGCTAGTGCTACTGGAGTACGGTTTAGAATCACATGCTGCTGTGCCTTAACCGAGACTTCTAAATTGATGTGGATATGATGTTGAAATTTGTTTCATTGTTTCAAAGAGGACTCGAAGCAATGGGAACAGAAATCAGCACATCCTCGGGTGTGTTGAATGTCTAGGGTGACATGGTTATGTAAATATCAATTGCATTCGTGGGAATAAATTACGCCATTGGGCTTGTAATTGGAGGGCAAATATGCAGAGTGTCCTAACCTTCAAAACACAGAATTTTAGGACACTCAAGTTAAAGTTCATCGCAGGGTTGCCCAACTGGGTTTTCCTAGCCAAGTGACTAACTACGAACTAGGCCACTCGGCCCGAAAGACATCAACACCGCTATGAGGTGAAATTATCACTTAATCCACTCAGCCAGTTTTGACCTCTGATTTGTGGGTTAGAACACTCACAGCATATTTGCCCTCCAATTGGAAGAGGAGTCGAGGCATCTTGCTAATGCATGGGATTATGGGGTTGAAACACTTTGATTATGATTGATGGATGAGAGTTAATTCTCCATCGTGAAGTAAAATTTACCTGAAAGATTTGATGAAATGTGTTTGCTTTCAATTATGATGAGCTAAGAAAAATTCAAATAAAGAAAATTTTTTCCATCATTGGGCACATATGATTAGTAAGTGAAAAATTTAAAATGCTTCAAGAGCTGTTATAACCTTAATGACATCTAAAACAAAAACGAGTGTTGCATTTCTATCGGCTGATAGGGAAATGTGATGACTTGTTTGGAAAATCCCAAACACTTCGTTCAAAATTTTTCTCATGAAAAGCTCTTTGGAAAATGCTGATCTTTGTTCTCATGCTCAGTCTTAGACTATTTGTGATGAAAGATGGGTTAATTAGACGGCACTGCACTTGAATATATCCCTGCATGTTACCGTTGAAGTACAGTTGGTTTTGACACCAGCGCAGTAGCTGCGACAAAGTTAGTGTCTTAGTAGCAAATTTTATGTCGTACGGCCTCGTGACAGTTACCTGTACTTGTCCTTCAATTGAAGTTTAGAACTGAAAATGTTGCCGTCACAGGCATATCGAGTCTTTC
This sequence comes from Morinoia aosen, assembly GCA_030386875.1. NCBI lineage: Eukaryota > Metazoa > Arthropoda > Malacostraca > Amphipoda > Talitridae > Morinoia > Morinoia aosen. The sequence goes on from CM059559.1 coordinate 18,286,016, forward strand.
AATTGAAGTTTGGAACTGAATATGTTGCTGCCACAGGCGGATCAAGTCTTCAAGTGAAGGTTATAACTGAACTGAATATGTTGCTGCCACAGGCGGATCGAGTCCTTCAATTGGAGGTTATAGCTAAACTGAATATGTTGCTGCCACAGGCGGATCGAGTCCTTTAATAGAAGGTTATAATTGAACTGAATATGTTGCAGGCGGATCGAGTTATAACGGCTATGGTGGAGGTGGAGGAGGCTACAACAGCAGCGGCGGAGCAGGCGGCTATGGAGGAGGAGGTGGTGGAGGCTACGAAAGGAGCTACAACAGCTCCGGCAGTTATGGTGGTGGAGCTTATTGAGGCCTCTGCTCAGCTCTCCACCACGGTAACGATGATGCTTTCATCTCTTATTGCTCCTATTTTCATGATATATAATCGATCACCTTCATTCATCTTTTTATTTTGTCATTTTACAATCGCCTCTATTTCCTTCTCATCCTTCTTCGTTTTCATTTTCTCTTTTTTTTTTTGCCTCTCACGAGACGAGCGGTTCATGCATCAAGTGTTAGAAAAGGAGCTTCTCTCAAATTGTCAATCTGATTAATCTTAGCTGCACAACACTTATTTTGGATAATTTTGGACGGAAATTCGTTTTTTTGGGGTGGTTAATCTTGTACTCGCTTATCTTCCAAGCGCGATGTATGTACGTTAATTTATTTTATTCTACGCTGGAATTTCCGGTTCCGTGATGCATTTAGGTTCTGTCAGTCATGTAAGCTTGGTGATAGTAATGCGTTGTCGCTCTGCCACACACGCTGGGTTATGAATCAGAGATGACGCTTGCTCATTTCGCACTCTTGAATTGGGCTGTAGGTGATGCACGGGTTGAGCGGTATGGCTGTTAAGGCATCGTCATATATCCATGTTTTTAATTTCTCATATGAGACATGCTGCCGAATTAACTTCCTGCGACTATTTACAATTACTTCACGTCTGCGTCTCTCGGTGTTTTTAGACTTCAGTAGCCGTATGGAATTTGGTGGACATGTTTTAGTAAATTATGACGTGAATCTTGCTTGAGCTTTTTGCTTGCTAGGAGTTTTTTATCTTGGTTATTATTGGTTAGTCTGAGCATCGGACATAATGTGCTGTACTTCAATTGACATTGTCTGAGTGGATGTAGCTTTCTCCCGAGCCTGAACTGTTATTTTCAAATGTTTGTGCAGAAGCCAGAATTGTATGAACTTGTAGAGGTGACACGACGATAGTGAATCAATTCTGAACCAAAAATTGCAATGCTGGGAACTGAATGTAATTATTTTGATTGAGAATCTGTAATAATATGTTGTGCATAAACCCAGACTCCATTCCAGTCAAGTTGGGTAATTTTTTGAGTCCTAACTCGATAACTCGCATCAGAGAACCATAGTATCGTATGAAATTGCTCAGAATAGGTGAAATGACAATCCAGCTGCTTATGCTTCATATGATCTGTTTTTAACTTGGGTGATAGCTTTATTCAAAGCTGATGAAACTGATGAAATCTCGTTGAAGTTTATCGATCCTTTCATGTGACGGAATATATCATCTTAATTTGGTTCTTAGGGAGAGTTGCAGATAATTTGAATTGTGTTCATAAATTAATATTTTGGATTTGGATTGGATTTTGAATTTAAGCATTGGTAAGCCAATGGTCACGTTATAACGGTCGTTAAAGTTTGGATTTCAGTCACAATAGCCACCAGAAATATTCTAGATCTTTGACTCATAGTCAGAATGGTCAACAAGACCGTCAATACTGTTCTGATGATTTAGGTCCACTAAAATTGGAAAATAATGGCTAACTTCTGCATGGTTTCAGGAAGATTTTTCATGAGAAACAACTCAGCTTGAGATTAACTGAGCCTGCTCTCGTATTACTTGAAGCTCAATTCAGATCTATGAAAGAATGAAACTGAGTCCACTGGAGCCACACTTGTGAAGATGATAGAAAAAAAATAGGCGTGGTTTACATCGATGTTAGTCTTTAGAGCTTCGCCCATTTTAAGATTAGTTTCGCCTTTGCTCTAGGTGTTACTCTGTAAGTTCAATTAACTTTGAATTGGATGTAAAAAGCTTCAGATAAGCTAACATGTTAAGTACAAGCAAAATAAATTGTAAAACCAAATAGCTCCGTATCAATATCATGAATGAGTTCACCTACGAAAATGTTGCAAGTTGCAACCAACCCCTGCTAGGCTGTAGTGACCATGAAGTTTCAGGTTTAAGCCTTGATCTCATGTGAAGATTACAAGTGCCATGCATGGTGTTCTAGTAGCGATGGAAATGACTAGCTGATTTGAACTGTTCTGAAAACTGTTAATGGTTTGTGGAAAATTCTGAAGTCGTTCAGGCTTGCTGGTCATGTTTGAACCTATTGAATGAAATTGCAGCTGGACTTGGAAGTGGTTGATCCAATTGAAATGAAGACAGCCTTGCCCATGTGCATTTGAGGCAGGCAGGCATATGTTACTGACATGGATTGGAATCGGTGCATTATTCCATTAACAGAGAGAGACAATTTATTCTAAAAGCAGTTGGTGGTTCTCGAAATGGTGATGTGCAATTTTAAATGCTCTTTCCAGTATATGAAATTATGAACAATTTGTTCAAAACGAAAGTCTCGTTAGGATGAATATGAGTGCAATCTAAGTCGAGGAACAATGACTAGCAAAATGCAATGTACGATCGGAAAAATTAATCGCTCATTTGAATAGTGTACATGTATTTCAATCAAGTGAAGGTCTAAGCTGATAAGACATTGGTGACAAAGGAATTGAGTCCTTATCTTTGGAACTAGAACGACTCATAGTCGATGCATTCTGTTGATCACAATGTAGGTAGTTGAATCGTTCATAGGAGAAGCTTATGACTTCAATGAAAGACTAAATGCACTGAAATGAATGCCTGTTAAAATGGGAAAATCTCGACTGAGAGAGAAAAACCACCACCCAAGCGAGCTACAGAACATAGAGAGGGCAGTCCGTGGAGCAAACAAGGCGTAGCTCTTGTAAGTTCGGCCCATACGAAGACAGGTCTAAATGACCTCACCATCACAACAAATGCTACTACAGCTCAGTGGATCCAGTGGCTCAGTAATATCACAAATAAAGTAAGTGATTCTGTAACGATCCTGATCAGTTATGTTCCTCTAAATTGGTAGCTTTTATTTCTACGTTTGAACTTGATAGTCGTTCACTTTTCTTTTTATCCCTAAATATAAGATCCCACAATGTGCATTATAGAGTTCAGAGAGCTTAGTGAATTTTAGTATCTTTTACTTGACGGTTCTTTATTACTTTATTTTCATATAATTGATGGTTTTTGAAATTATAAGTCCGAGTGAAAATTAAGGTATAGGCTTAGTCACCTCTGTTGGTAGATTTATGCAGACGCAATGAAGATATCACTTGAAGGAAGTACCTGATTCCTTACATGTGGAATTCAATAAGTACAAAATGAGTGAATTATTTGAAGAATGGTAATGAAGTAGAATTCAACCAATTCTCAAAAGAGTTCTCTTGAAATAATAGTCCTGGTTTCTAAGACAGTAACAAAACCTATTGGTTGTTCAGGGCAGTCTGAGCTAATGAATGCATGGCTACTTCGGTATTGTGGAAGTTATTGAGTAATCAACAAAGGAGATTCAGCTCGTTTAATGTGACTTGGCACTTCGAATTCTAGCATTGCTCCGACCAATTTTTTCTTGAAAAGTCAGGAATTTTGTTTTAAAAAGCAAATTGAAAAATACTTTGATCAGAATTTGAAGGTGCTGCAAACAAATAACGAATTTTCATTATGTGCAGCTTACTCTTAACTACCAATCGAACGGGGGCAATTAAACGACGAAATCAATGTGTGGTTGCCTGCGCTATGGACTATAGTTATTTTTTTTCATTTTACAGTTTAATTTAAACTACATAAGTTCGTTAGTGAATAAATAATCTGTGGTTTTCGAAGGCTAAGTCAGTCGCTACGTTACACTTAACGCCGTACATGTAACTTCGAAAGCGTTTGCTGAAAGATGGTCACATTTGGGATATGCACATTTCACTGAGAATTCGGTAGAGCTCCTAGTCCGATGCTTGTGAAAGTTAAGAAACGAAGAATTAAAATGTATTGTTAAAGCCTTGTTGGATGCTCGGAGGATTTATCTCTCACAATATGGCTCAGTCAATAATGATTAATGTTATCGATTAGCTCATTATTAACTCAGGTGGAAGTTTGAGCGTTGCTTTTGAGAATGTAAATGTCACATCTGATTCATCACTGTGGACACAAATGTAAAATACTTGAGAATTCGCGGCTGTAGTCCTCTTTCGTAACACCAGTCCAGTTGGTGCTCTGATAAAGCAATACGTGTGGTTGTTGTCATTTCAAATTCACATCGTTGCTTGCGAGTCATGAACTGTCCGTAGTTTTTTGTCTTTGAAGTTGCACATGATCGCGATACGATGTATTAATTTGTTGCTGTATTTACCGGCTGTTGGACTCATTATTTGATTGCAAGAAATTTTCCATAATTTAATTCGTGTCCTAAAGAATGCTCGTTTGGAAAGGAACGTTGCCAGTAGTAGGCATCAGCAGCCATTGGCAACCTTCGATTTCCATTCTTGTTCCATGAATCGTATGTACAAGGCGCCAATCGGGAGTAGCAGCATTTTATTTGAGGAAGCTTCCTCTTGTTCAATTTTGATCTAATAGCTTGTCTCTCTCTGCTCATGAAGCTCCCTGCTCATGAGGTGTCCTGCGTTGACTGCAGCGCTTCTCCAGGTTACTGCGGCGGCATAAGGTACGTGTTCATGGTGAGTCCCGTCGGGGTCCTGGATGGGAGAGTAAACGGGACGTGTGTGCTGGTAAGTCAACATCGTAAGCTCTTGGGTGACGAAACTCGGTTTCAATAGACATGGTTGGCATATTGTGAGGAATGTGATAGGTAATCTGATAGTGACGCGACTCCGTTCCAGTAGACTGGGTGGATTGTGAGGATTGTAGAAAATTGGCAGGACATTCGGACGTAACTAATGCATCTATGAGAATTGACACTCCCAGGAGGAAAATATGAGCTTCCGAGCTGAAAGCTTTAATTAGGTTTTCTCTTTTATCCAAGTAGAGGATAGGGTTTTTGTTTGTTATAGACTTTTTTTTCAAGTTCATGGCTGTTCTGATTTTCAGCACTTACTACTTTCTTCTTCAGCTTCTTCGTTGTTTTATGACCTTCCTTTGTAGCTTTGTTTCTAGGCGCAAGGAGTCTTGTGTGGGAACACGCCTTGTGCATAAGTTCCGAGTTTCTTTTCTCCTTGCTAAATGTTGCCTTCATCCTTCTTCTTTGGAAACACCTTAGATGTGGTTAGGGAGGCTTAACACGTTAACCGCCACATGTACCACCGGTGGTACATTGAAGGATTTCACTTACCGCCATATGTACCACCGGTGGTACATTGAAGGATTTCACTTACCGCCATATGTACCACCGGTGGTACATTGAAGGATTTCACTTACCGCCATATGTACCACCGGTGGTACATTGAAGGATTTCACTTACCGCCATATGTACCACCGGTGGTACATTGAAGGATTTCACTTACCGCCATATGTACCACCGGTGGTACATTGAAGGATTTCACTTACCGCCATATGTACCACCGGTGGTACATTGAAGGATTTCACTTACCGCCACATGTACCACCGGTGGTACATTGAAGGATTTCACTTACCGCCACATGTACCACCGGTGGTACATTGAAGGATTTCACTTACCGCCACATGTACCACCGGTGGTACATTGAAGGATTTCACTTACCGCCATATGTACCACCGGTGGTACATTGAAGGATTTCACTTACCGCCATATGTACCACCGGTGGTACATTTTCCAATTTTTACCAATTATTTTCAAAAATTAATTTGAAGTATTTACGGAAGGATAAATGATAAAATTTTTGTTTAGAAAGGAAGTTTAATGTTCAAAATTTATTATTTTCTATGTAAAAAGTTCCTTTATTAAGAAATAATTGATAAATCCTGTAAAAAAAATAAGTGACATAGTTTTCCTCATAAGACTTGATAAAAAAATACTTTACTGATTAGAATCCTAACTATACTTGACTATAACTGTTACCAAGACTCATTTCTACATTTTACTCCGCTTCATGAGTTCTCTCAAAGCATGGAGGGCACAAATGAGGCTTACCCTCACATTGATTGCAGACAGTCTTCACACGACGCGCTTTCGCTGCAGCAACTGAACTCCCTTCATTCTGACTAATGACATCATAGCAACCTCTGCATCGTTTTCTTGCTGATCTACATGATCCTAGCAATTCAGACAGCACATGCTCAGACCTTATACCCTGAATAGAGGGTCGCCTTATATCTTCTTTAGATTTTCCAGTCAAGAGTGAGAGGACGAGTGACTCACGGAACTGTTTCATTGACAATTTTTTGGTGGCATAATACTTGTTGAAAAGTATCAGAGAGTTGACCACAGATGTTCCTAGTAATAATTCAAATGCTGCCTTCTTATACCATTTCCTGACCTTGCGAAGTGGAGAATAGTAGGCTCCCATTTGATCAGAATAGTCAACACCTTTCTTAGCAGCATTGTAATCTAAAACGCACTGTGGTTTATGAGTTTCTGTTCCCCGACGTTGAGCAACTCTAACCAGCTCATCAATATGTTCAGGGATGGTGGTTAGCATCAAAACATCACGTTTATCTTTCCATTTCAGCACTTTTATTCCCTCACCATTTTCTTTTCCAGATATTTCCCCTCTCTTCAATTTTTTGTTCACTACACAACCAGGATTACCTTTCCTGTTCTTTCTCAGAGTTTCGCAGACATAAGTTTGATTTTCCAACAACTTTCTAGCATGAGTTACAGATGTATAGAAATTATCGACAAAAAGAGTTCTTCCTTCCTTTAGGAGCCCTTTCATGAGAGAAAGTGTCACATATTCTGAGTGCGATAAATTTGGAGCAGTGTCTCCTTGACCCTTGTATAGAATGAAATTCCAGGTATATCCTTCAACAGTGCATAGTTTGTAAAATTTTAATCCATATTTATGAGCTTTATTTGGAATGTACTGACGCAAAAGAGTGCGTCCGCGAAATAAAACCAAACTCTCATCTATGACTACATCCTGTCCTGGAGTGAACTTCAAAAAGTTTTGTGAAATGAGCTGAATTAGTGGTCTCAACTTATACAGTCTGTCACTTCCATCTGATTGTTCATTGTCAGCAAAATGGAGGAAGCGCATGATGAGCTCAAATTTATTTCTAGACATAGATTTTTGAATGAGTTCACAACCATACATTTCGCTTTTTGCCCAGTAGCAATCGAAAGTTGGCTGTTTATTCAAACCCATCATGATTAGAATCCCCAGTAGTTTATGAACATCTTCTGATGTTATAGATTCCCATAGTTTCACCTTCGAGTGCCTGGTGGTTGGAACTGCTCCCACAGTTTTTTCAAAATAAAGGTTAGTTTCGTTGACGATCAACTCAACAACTTCATAAGTTACAAAAATTTTATATATATCAATTGGTTCTATTTCACGATTGCATGGAAGCTCATCGGTGAAGTGTCTTATCTCAGTTGCAGTGCAAGTGAACGATCTACTGCTTGATACCATAGCTCTCCATGATGTTGTCTGAATTGCTGAATTCGATCCACTATTATTTTCTGTACTGTTTGCTGTTGAGGAAGAGGCTTCAATATCAGCTGCTCTAGTGGCCTCGTGTTCTTCATCAGATTCATCACTATAGGTTTCATCACTGTGTTGGGTATCAAGTTCTTCTTGCGAAAGAAGAAATGATGGGTCCATATCATCATTTTCATCAGATGAAGAAGTTTCCTTCTGGGACTGATCTCCATAAAAACCGAGATACATCCATTTTGTCTTGAAGCAACTAAATGTATAGGAACTACACAATTAGAAACACCTAAATGCTAGACTTCAATCTGTAACAAAAGAATGATGTTTCAAATGATTTGAAAAATGATTTGTACATGATTGGCATAAAAAAAAACACAAAAAAGTAATGTACCACCAGTGACCAAATGGCGTAGTGGTATGAAAAGGCTGTTTGTACCGCCACATGTACCACCGGTGACCATAAAGAGTTTGTACCACCGGTGGTACATGTGGCGCTGCAGGAGATATCGTACGCTCAGAACGCCATATGGCCACCGGTGAACAAAAGTTTTTATCGACTCATAATGTAGTGTAGGAGGAGTAAAACACATGACAAACTTTTCCCGTCGCTGCTGTCACTGCACTAACTGGCACCACAGCAAAGTTGTGGCGGTAGGGGCAAACCTCTGATATCAGGCATGGCGGTTAACGTGTTTATTTACCTAACCAATCTGTAGACGGTTGACACTAAAGTTTATGATTGACGTTTAATTTTTTTTTTTTTTGCTTAGTAATTTTATAACATTTGTGAGCCTCGAAAGGGTCCCCCATTAAATTTATGCTTTGAGGAAGTAGTCGTAAACTGCTGCTTAATTTTTTCTATCAGTAGCTCAGTATTACTTAAAATGCGGACACGAGGCTTATAAGTAATTGGTGGGTAGGTGCAAAATTAGGATACAGGATATGAAGAGTAATTTGTGGTTATACTAGCGAATTGTAGTTGAATAATGGCATGAAGGATTACAACGTGTGAGTTGTCAGTAGTGGACTTGTGCTGTTGAATGAGCGCTGTAATGTTGCAAACTCGACTAGGCGTTTTTATTTATATGTTCCAGAAGAATGAAGGTAAAAGTAAGTATAAAATGTGTTGTGGAGCGAGGTTCAAATGATCAAGCTGATTTTATAAGTTTGTCAGCATGTCTATCTACCAGTTCGGTAGTGCTGACGTTTTGGCCAGTTTTCTGTGTTCAACTATTAATATAGGATGGAAACTGCAGAAAGGCGTATCACGTTGAAACGGGTTGTTGCAATGGTTTGAGTACGCCAACATACTCGTCCTCGGTCACTTAACTAATTGCAGTTTTTCTCTTGCGTTGAAGTGATAACAGAGTGCTGATAAATTAGTTATTACTGAATCAATGTCGTGTTTAATAGCCGTTTCATAGGCACTCCCAGTCTGGAACAATTACCTTCGTACGAGTCTTCGCGACATATCTCACAACTGCAGCCAGCCGAACTATGTAATGATGTATTTTTTGTTATTTTACCCTTTTTTTTACATGACTTGTCTTCAAACTAAATGCTTTTCCTTTAATACACAATACAGTGAATCAAACGAGTTTTACTCATCCTTCAAATGACGCCTTCTCTCGTTTTTGGTATTCTAGTGCCATTTTATTATACGGATGGAGACGTTTGTGGCGGCGTGGACATTGTTTTTGCACCTGTTCAGATTTAAAGGTCCACGTTTAAAAAAAATACCAACCATAAAGTAGACTAACCGAGTCTCATGTTGTCTAATTTGTTCAGAAGCAATGCGTTCATTTGATTTTCCAATGACTGCTGCATTTTTTTTTTTCTTTGAACTTGAAAGCCTTGTCTGCATCAGAGTCCTAGGAATAATTTTACAAAAAGACTCGTATGCCCTGCTTTGGGGATAACTAAGAGTAAATAAAGCTGTACTTGAAGTGTGTTAAATTTAGAACGGAGTTTGGAATGGGTTTCAAGAAGAACTTTTCAACGTCTTTTCGTACAGTCAAGACTCAAACGTGTAAAGGTTACGTATAATTGTTTAGGATGAAAAAAAATTCGCACTTACGACTAGTGGTAGCTGGGAGATTATTAATTGTCGGATAGTGTTCAAATACGAGTTACAAATGAGATGCTTGTTTTAATTCGTCGCAGTTCATGGATCGCTCAGGCTTTTGAACTTCGATGAGTGCCCGAGTTGAATAGGCCCAGTTCATGAGGTCGTACCAAAAGTCATCAGTTCCCTCAAGAAATGGGGGTAAAAGTTGAGTACAGTGCGCGTGTGCTCGCACAGTTGTGAAATTCCCTAGTTACCATTCTCTCTAGCGTTGTATATGATGCGGTACGAGGTAATTACGATTTCGCGGAATAGTTGAAACTTGTAAAATACATCCAACTGTGCCTGCCGTACGTATGTTGATATTTACTCTTCAATGCCCCGTAAACCATGAGTATGAAAATAAATCATAGTTTTTTTTACAATGTGAATACAATTCTTTGCTTTATATGTTACCAGCTTGAAGAAAAATATTAAAATGTATTTAATTCAGAAAAATTTTAAGCTCACTTTTTCAGGTAGGCCATCATCTTCGTATGGATTTTACGCACTAGCAATCCTACTTCTTGCTTTGCTGCCTTATGCTATAATTAATTATCGTAATTGAAAATTTTTAAACTATACTGATAATCGTATTTTAATTTACTGTTTTTCATGAAACGTTACATGTTCATGAAAATGTTCGCGAGCATTTTTTTTTTTTTGCGGGGTAACCTGCGTTCCATGAACGATTGCACGACAAAATCTAGACTCGCTAGTGGAGCCAGTAAAATGGGTCACACTCGGGACGAAACACGCGCCTCCCAGTGGAGGGCTCAGGCCTGTAGATGATTATTAGCCTTGAATTTACCGCTTTGAGATAGCGTGGCACCGAATGGTGTAGAAGCGTGAGGTAAGGGAGTGTTTAGGGCGCATGTGTGCCGACTTCTACATGGTAACTCGCTACTTCAGGTGTTCTCGTAGACCTAAAGCTGGGTCTCGCTAGCGTGCGTCCCTACTTCGTTATAGCCGGTTGAAAACACCCGTTTTGTGCTCGCAGTGAACGAAATAAAGGCTTTCAGGAATAAGGGAAATGTATTTTACCTGTATCGAAACGTATTATGTATCGGATTTTAAATATCTTGTAATTAATGCTAACATGCAGTCACTGTTTTTTCCAACATAGTCTGTACCAGTATCTGACGCAGGCGTCGAGGAGGAGGGTATTATGGCTAACATTCCTTTTCCAACTGGACAAAACCTCGGGCTTGCAATGAATGGCCTGAAACCCTTGATCATATTACACAAGAGGCGAGCCCTCTTGGTTAACTGCTGATGTGCGGCGAAATGGAATGTCACTTTCTGCTTGTGAGTGTCGACAACTTATTCGTGAACGAACAATTGCGAGACACCAATTTTTTTGGTAATCAGATGCTTATGCAGCTCAGAGGGACGTGATGACTTGAGAGCGTGTGCATTTTAGTAATCAGTGAAAATCGGCGGTTCTCAAAAAGTAGGCCGCTTGAATTCTATTTAAAGATGACGCTAAAATCTATTAAAATAAAGCGACGTCGGAAGTGCGTCTGCCATCACTGGCGTGTGATTTTACTTCTGCTCCCGTTAGTGTCAAACACAAAGTACATCCGGGTTTTTTCGTTTTCAATATTGTTCGCTTAGGATTTTAACTAGCATTTTACTGACTCGTTGTTAAAAAGCCCATCATTCACACTATAGACGTTTACTGCAGCTGAATAGGAATGGCGTGTCGTATAGTAATTACATATACCTGTCAAACCGTCATTACCATAAATATAGTATAGAACCGATTTCTTGTAACAGTTCATGCATCGTAATTTGATCGAAAGCCGAGTTATTATTTCACTCTGTAGCCATGCGTCTAATTTATGTGCTTACTTTCTGACGCTCATGCGCTACTATTGCGAAGAAAGGCGAAGCTATAACGCTACGATCAGCGAAGGATGAGTAGAGCTGCATGGTGGCCAAACGGTTGCGCGCGTCTGGCGAATGTGGCAACTATCCGCCATCCCATGACGCTATCCCGAACGATCAGGCTGTGTTTTAGTCCGCTTCATGACTTGCTGTGTGATAAGTTCTACAAGAAAAATATTACTTTCCTTTGCTTTTCAACGGATAGTTGTCTCTCAGGCCACTAGTATTGACGACAAGAAGAGAGTTTATCAGTCCCATGGATCATTTCCTCGTACGTGAGTGTACCGAATGATATTGCCATGTTAAAAATGATGTCGATTGTCGCCATGACAGTCAGTGCTGTGCGATTCAGCGGGAGCCGACCATTCGTTGCCATGCGATGTAGGAATACAGTTGATATAGCATCTCTGCATTGCTAGTACGCACTTCTGTTCTTCACGCCCTCGTTAAGTGATAGTAGTTCAATAGGCACGTAAATGAACAAGACAGTGGGGTTCAAAGTGCCTAATTATTCAATGGTATTCTGACGTCATGTTTGATGAAAGGGCTTGTGAACCTGATCAATTTATTCCGAATACGCTCGAGTAAAAGAACGTGTCATGTAATTTTTTTTGTCTGTTTGTGTACTCAATGCGGGTACATGTGGTTCATTTACGTATTTCTATGTTTTACTATTCCTTTCTTCCCAGGGATTGTAACTACTGTATCGATATGGATTAGTGCTCCTAGGAGGAGGATGTGAGGTCCTGAAATGGTTAGGTATGTCTTTCTTTCGTTGAAATAGGATAGTTCATTTTTATTTAACCTCAAGAAGCATAGGATTAGCAATAGGCATAGGTTAGTTAGGTTTGTCTATCCTATGCTATAGGGACTGGGACGCCTTCCCCCCTCCCCCTTTTTTGGGAGATAATTACCCCAGCAACAGATAAGCGTTCAGGACTTCTTTCATGCGCACTTAGCTTCTATAGGTTTTTATGCCTTCTATACTATCTCTTCTTTGTCTTTTCCTTAACTTCCTGTTACTTAGCGCTGGGGATCCTGTGTACGAACTCACTTTGTGCACAGATTCCTCGTTTTCTACAGCTCATGCTAAATGGTTCCTTCTTTACGCTCTCTTGGGATCGCCTTAGTTGTAGCGAGGAAGTTACGTTGTTGCGAATCGTTTTTTCCGTCCACTGTATTTTTTTAACCATTATCACGATTGTCTTGGTTCAATAAACATCTTTTACTCTTGTCCCTATGTACAGAGTGCATGGAAGCATTTTGTGCATGGATTCCTCGTTTCCGCATATCCAAATTAAATGGTGGTACCTTCCTCCTTCCCCCTTTCAGTAGCACTTGCGGTTAGGAGGGCTTAAACTACTTATGTAATCTCTAACTTATAATGAAATGGTACCATTCTTTGACGGAGAGGAAGCGGCCAAATAAGCTAATCTTTGATGGAGAGGAAGTCACGTTGGTAGCAATGTTGAATCATTGTAGGAAATGTAAACAACTCTTTCAAGCATTGAGGTATTGTGTGCGATTAAAAGTTCTTTTTTCGTTCTCTCGTTTTCTTCAAGTTTTGTAATGGCGATTTTACTGGTTTTTTTCATGGACTTCCGTTGTGTATACCGTATCATGGATGCGCAATGTGAAGTGAGCCAGCGTGTGGGTGTCTGCGTACCTTACAGATAATATAATATAATAATATAATATAAAGATAATGGCTTTCCTGTCCGTGCAAGCTGGGTAAATTATCAATTAAATGTTTATGTATAAATTTAAAAATCGATTTAATGAAGTGAAAAATTTCGGTTTACGTGTTCTAGAGTTTCCCTTCAAGGGGTTGTAGGATGCACAATGGCTCGAGTGGTCTAATTCTAATTATTGACTTAGTCGTGCCGGCGTGAATCACAACCGGGAACTAAGGCTAAGGGAACCTAGGGTACCGGGAACATTCTTCAGAATAAAAAGAGTTTGGCAAATTTTTTGAAAATTTGCGCTTAGTAAATTTGAATATCTACGCTTCTCTGAATAATGATATTTCCCTATGAGAAATATCAGTACGTGTCTACTTCGTTTCTCAACATTGTTTCCTCAATGAGAATCAGCGCTCCCTGGGGGAAAGCTTGCCTTATTTTCTTAGGCTGTAGAGGCGGTTGTCGCCATTGGGATATTGTTGGCTATAGATAGGCCCTCTGGATACTGTTTTTCGTAAAAAAATTCACTTCATTTATTTCAACCATTCTTCTCAGTTTTTTCCTAGTATTACTCTTCTTACTTTTCCATCCTAACTTGCTGTTCGTATGCGCTGGATGTAAAATGTGTGAGGGGCCCGAACTGAGAGTTAAGTAGGCCTTCTTTTTGTTGATGTTAAATGTTCTTCGTTATGTTAAGGACCACCTTTTTAGCTTCACTGTTTTCCTGTTTTTCAGCACCTATTACTGTCTTCTTCAACTTTTATCTTGTTTCATGAACTTCTTTAGCAACCTACTGTTTTGATGCCCCTTCTGCATAGATTCTGCATTCCCCCATCTCCATACTAAATGGTGCCTTCCTCCTTCCTCTCTTCGATACGTTTTTTTTGTCGCGGTTAGGGAGGCTTAAACCAACATAAAATCTAATCTTTCTCAACTTACAGTTTCTATGCTACTCTGCATAGATTCCGCGTTCCCGTATCTCCGTACCAAATGATGCCTTCCTCCTTCCTCTCTTCAAAACGCTTTTCTTAGGAGTTAGGGAGGCTTAAACTAACATATAATCTAATCTATAATCTTGCGTTGGATGTACTGTTTGAATGGAATTCAGAATCAACGATCCCTTTTGTTCGCTTTTCTGAGATCTCCATCTATCAGGCTAGGGAGTCTCAACCTGATATAATAATATAACAGGGTCCTAGAAAGTTTTTTTAACGATATTTTGGCTTTGATCCCCTCGGGGGGATACAACTATTGCGTCTATGGGAATTAGCGCTCCCAGGGGACAATGTGGGGGTCCGAGCTAAAGGTTAGGTAGGCTTTCTTTTTGTTAAAATAAAATAGGTTTTTGTTTGTTACGGACCATTTTTTTCGGTTCACTGCTGTCCTGTTTTTCAGCACCTACTACTTTCTTCTTCAACTTTTTCTTGTTTCATGATCTTCTTTCTTAGCTTTCTGTTTCTGTGCCTTTTCTGCATAGATTCCGCGTTTCCTTAACTCTATACTAAATGATGCCTTCTTCCTTCCTCTCTTTGGATAGCCTTTGTTGCGGATAGGGAGGCTTAAACTAATAATCTAATCTAATCTTTGGCTTTGATTCGTGCCTTTACGCAAGTGAAAAATAACCTAATCATTTTAGTGCGACAATTTTTCTGCGCATTATAGTCACGAACTCGTAACTCAGCTTTGTCACGGACGCTTTATGCAATTTATTTCCATACTGTATTTTTGCATTTAACTGATTTTAGTGTCCTTGCAAAAAGTCATTTCATGAACGCTGTATCTCAACATGAATTTTCGAATTTGTTCTAATTATTGACCTTGTCGCACCGGCGTGAATCCCAACTGGGAACTTGGGTTTTTCATTCGTCTAAGAAAAAAAAAGAGTTCGACAACTTTTTTGAATATTTGCGCTTCGTATATTTGAATATCTAAGCTTCTCAGAATATTTATACTTCCCTATGAGAAATATCAATACTTGTGTACTTCGTTTCTTAACATTGTTTCATCATTGAGAATCAGCGCACCCTGGGTGAAAATGTGAAATCCCGATTTGGCAGTTGAGTAGACTTTCCTCTAGTTGAGATAGTATATTTTTTCGGTTTAGTTATGGACTAAATTTTTTTCGGTTCACTACTGTTTTCGAGGATCTACTACTTTCTTCTTCAACTTTTATCTTGTTTTATAAACTTTTCATAAACTTCGTTCACAACTTACTGTTTGTATACATTTATGCATAAATTTCGCATTACCTCATCTCCATACTAAATGGTTGCTTCCTCCTTCCTCTCATCGGAACGCTTTTTTTTTAGCGGTTAGGGAGGCTTACGCTAACATCTAATCTTTCCAGTACCCATTGCTTTTTCTTTCATTTTCTTTCATAGCCTTTTTCGATCCATGCACAGGTTGTGGGGACGCACGGCACACCTTGTGCAGGGATTCCACATTGCTTATTGAGGAGCGCCTTCTCTCTTGCGAACATTTCTGCCGTGGTTATTAAAGCTTAAGCTAACCGATAATCTATTCTTAATTATTTTTTTGAGAGGTTGGAGACTACGCGCGTAGAATCCCGCAAGTGCAATGAAACTCATGTTCTCTAAACAATAAAACTACTTGCACGTAATAAGAATTTTGGTGCTGCTATCGCGCGAGGTCTACCACATGTACCATGAGATCTACCTCTAGCTAGTACTATAGCGTGAGGCTTACTTCACTAAAGCAGGAGATCTACCTCTACCTAGTGCTATAGCGTTAGGTTACTAATGGATATTAATTATTTCCATACATTTAATTTAGCGATAAACAATTAATTTTTACATATCAAACTGTACTTGGGTAGGCCATAAATGACGGTAGACCTCACGCTATAGTAGCACCCAAATTTTTATACCGATATAACTCAGGAGAAATAAAATTAAAATTTTTTCAGGAGCCGCACTCAACCTCGTGTTCGGACGCCCAGGCCAAGCAAGCGGCTCCGTCTGGCTCCCACGCCGACACTGCGGCTCACACTCCAAACGCAGGTGAAAACAAAATCTTTTCTCAAAGGTCAGCCTCCTTTCGTGCCTCGCCGTCAGCCAAGACAATTTCTCTGACCCGGAACATGTAGGTTGTTGTAATAATAATTGTAGTATGATTGATAGTGGCAGTAACTTACGCCCGCTAGCGCCTCTTTTTCTAATCAAGGTATGATATATGGGATCAATGGCTTAACCTGCGCGTTAATTGAAGGTTTTCTATTCCAATGGTTATCAAAGCATTAATATTTTAATTCGGTTTTTGCTCTTTGAAAGCTAGAAATTTTCATTCCGAGAGAAACTCGACAAACTATTTTTGACACGAATGACCATTCCGAGATCTGTTCCGAGCTTATTTGGATTGGGAACTTTCGACGTCTGTAATGTCAGTTGTGACAAATTATAAAATGAAACTTCTCATAACTTAGCGTCAAATCTTATTTTAAGGCATTGCTTAATGCAGCAGCATTGCCCTGAAACTGGTTCCATCAAGAACTTTCATGTCGTCGACACTACCTGAGCTAATTTTTCCAGACTGATTGATGATGATACTGTCAAGTTTACAGAGTGCTTTCTTCTTTTAATAAATAAAACTGGTGTACATCAAACAAATCCCCTTAGAGGGATACAATTATTGTATCTATGGGAAATAGCGCTCCCAGGGAAACAATGTGAGGGCCCGAGCTGAGAGTTAGGTAGGTATTCTTTTTGTTGGAATAACATAGGTTTTTGTTTTGTTAAGGACCATCTTTTTCCGGTTCACTGCTGTCCTGTTTTTTTCAGCACCTACTGCTTTCTTCTTCAACTTTGATCTCGTTTCATGAACTTCTTTCTCATCTTACTGTTTCTGTGCCCTTTCTGCATAGATTCTACGTTCTCTTGACTCCATACTAAATGGTGCCTTCTTCCTTTCCTCTCTTTGGATCTCATTTGTTGAGGATAGGGAGGCTTAAACTAACTAATATAAAATATATATATATATACACATATCATACAAAGAACGGGAACTTTGTTTAGAAGAAACATCATTGTTAAATAGGTTTTTTCGCCGCAGGTGGAGATGAAGAAAACGACGAAAAGAATAGCGAAGAAGACGAAGATGAAGACGACAATGACGACGAAGATGATGAAGACGATGAGGAAGAAGCTGAAGTAGAGGAAGAACAAGAAGATGAAGAGGAGGAGGGATTGGAAGAAGAGGAAGAAGATGATGATGAGGAGGAAGAGGAGGATGATGATGATGATGATGAAGAAGAAGAAGAAGACGTTGAAGGAAAAGAAACAAAATCCGAGACAGGCTGTGAAGAGACTCCTGACGCGTCTGAAGAGTTTGGCCGCGACCTCCTGCAGAGTCCTAGTGGCGGTAATGTGGCAGGTGAGTTGAGCAGAGAATAAGTTGCATTTCTAATTTTAAAGCTGAACACTGCCCTAAGGCACGAAATTCTGCCGCCATTTAAAGTTTTTGTACGATTTTTTTGAGTGAAAATAATAGAGGCTCATAGAATCATGCAGTAACAAGTGCCACTTTTTAGAAACATCAGAAAACGACTTTAAGGTTTGGTAACTTTAAAACTCATGTATCTCAGCCACTAATAGAGGAATGAGACCGACAGAGGAATGAGATGTTTATTGTATATTATTAGTGCACACGTGCTGGTTGGCATTAATCTGAAGAATTTCATCCCTTGTTTCCCGAGTTAAATTCGATTGTGCAAGTCGATGCTGTTAGGCATTAGTCTGAAGAATTTCACCCCTTCTTTCTTGAGTTGAATTCTCTCGTGCCACTCAATGTTGTCCAGCGCTATGCCGAAGAATTTCCTCGCTTCTTTCATGTGTTTAGCTTTCTCTCGCTACTCGGTGCTGCTCTGCATTATTCCGTAGAATTTCCAAACGCCGGTCAAGGGTCAATTTAGCTCTAGCTTATCGTTAGCGAGCAGCATTGCTTCGTTTTGCCATTTCGCGTTGTTCATCCGATCGTCTTCGGCGTATTTCTAGCTGTCGAAGTCTTGCTACTTCCCTCTTGCGGTTGGACACATTTCAATCCTTGGTGGCCTCTTTTGCCAGAATTTTATTCTGAGTCTATTATCTCTTCGAAGCTTTTCAAGAAAATCACAACTTCGAAAACAATAACCCGAGTTCCAAAATCTTGGGCCTTATACCAAGTGGTAGCCAGGTTACTGGTCGGACGAATTCAAAACATTTTTTTTCATTATCATTTAAAAATATCAAAGCGACATGATGAATTTCAACCGAGAAATCTCCATAGAAAATTTCCATTTGCAAAAACAAGCCGATTGCGTATTCTGGATACCATAATCCAGAGGGGGCACGGACGGACGGAGGGACGGATGGACGCGGCTACTTTTATAATAGTGATGATTATTATTATTATATAAGAAATTTTTAGCCTCCTTTTACCACAACAAAGATGTTCAAAAAGAGGAAAGATGAAGGCACCATTTAGTATGGAGATGAGGGAACGCGGAATCTATGCAAAACGTGCACAGAAACAGTAAGCTAAGAAAGAAGTTCATGGAAAAAGAAAAAGTTGAAGAAAGTAGCTGGCGCTGGAAAACAGGACAGCAGTGAACCGAAAAATGATGGTCCAGAACGAAACAAAAACCTAGTCTATTTTAACTAAAAGAAAGCCTACCTAACCTTTAGCTCGGGCCCTCACATAGTCACCCTGGGACCGCTAATTCCCATAGATACAATAGTTGTATCCCCCTGAGGGGTGGTACCGTGTGATTCTTGGGACCTCAATTATGGAAAAGTTAGCGAAGCCTTCTCATTCTCGTTGAAATTTAAAAATTCTTAAAAATCTGATATACTGTTGAATACATACAGGCTGGACCAAGTGTAGCGCTTGACATTCCTAGAGATTCTGTTGCTGAAAGAATGTTAATGCAAGGGATTGGAAAGTTAAATGAAAAACAAAATTCCCATCATATTTGCTTTTGCAATAAATTATTGAATGTTATTTCTTGTACACTTGACGTGTTAAAAATAACTATTTGCTGACATGCATGAAGTTTTCCTGGTCGCTGATTATGCTCAACTTTCCAGTTTTCTCTGATTTTTCAATAAGCTTCTGATAGCTCGCATTCTTACTTGGAGTTGTTCATTGACAAATTTTCGATAGTTCCCACCACACCTGGCACGATTGTCTTAAAATATAATTCGCAATAAGTATTTTCTGAGCGTGTGTGCAGTTGAGCATAATTCGATAAATTTGTGTTAAAAGTACAGTCGTTTTTCTTTACGAACATGCCTGTATGTGAGCTAAAAAAATCAATCAATACGCGAAGGTCTGAATAATTATGGAATTGATTCTTAAGCGTAAACATTTTTTAATTAACGCGCTAGAAAAATATGAATTTTCGACCTACTTAGCAGGATCTAAATCATGAATGTATAATGTGCATCTGACTGAAGTTTTCTATAATACTAACGTATGCGAGTATGGTGAAGTACTGATTTTTTTTTTTTTGTGAAATCAACATATATTGAATAAGACTTTGAATGTGGTTCTAATGGAAAATTACGTAGTGCACGAAATTCTAAGTCTTTCTAGTCGATAAGCCAAAATTTTACTGTAACCGATTCTGAGCGACTTCTGCTAAAACTGGAATGTCTTTCGTAATTAATGCAGTAAAATACCTGCGCTTAAGAGTGGGTGAACCTCGAATCATAAATTTGAATATGGAAAGATACTATAAGTGTACGTCTTATATTTTATGTTCGAGTGTCGCTGAGCCTTGACTGTTCTTCGTCAGGAGGCCAAGCCTTTCAAGCCGATGGTCACGGCAACAAACCAGTAAAATTTGCTTTTGTTTTCTCGAGCTTCTTTCATAGCGGTTTTTATTAAAAGTTTTCAAGTTTCGAAATTCGTTTGCGAATATAATTATATGGATTTATTGAAAGCACTGTCTTTATTGAAGCAATCGTTAAAAGCTGGTTAAAATCATAATTGGTCACATTTGCACGATAAATCCTTAAAACCACGATGGCGGACAGAGCGACGGCAGACAGAGACAAGGCTGCTATAACGTGACGGATACCCAGAGCGGTACTGCCGGCACATAACTCATCAGCGTGACTGCTGGGACGCAACTCAGGTACACAGTATCGACTGGTCAGCGCGACTGCCTGTACGTGACTGGTTAATCGGTCAACCCGCGCGCTGAGGTTCCAGCACCAATGCTGCCGTATAGTAAGGACCGCCATGTTACTCTTAGACCAACAGGATCGCGCAGGACTAACAGTCTGCCGAACGGGGCAGTGCCAGATCTTGTCGTTCATATGAGTAATGGAAAAACTGATGAAATTCAGTTCTTAAAGGAAATTAATTTGTGCTCAAAGAAGAAATTTGCTCACGTCTACAATTTTATGAGTCACTTTCCACTCGAAATTTGTTATCTTGGATGTCAGTAAGAGCAAATATTTTTGTTATTGAAAAATCCTAATAAACTCCTGAAAAGTTTCTGTTTTCAGTTGACAAATTTGGAGTTGAATAACAATATGTTTCGGCGACAAAACCCAACTTTTTATCATTGAAAAATACCAGAACCTAACCTATAAACCTGTTATACACCCCTAACCTATTATACATGTTCCAGGCGACACTGCAGCAAAACGTCGGAAGTTAAACTATGCCGAAAAAAACATCGAGGACGCAGTGAACTGGCTGAACCAATGCGGAGGCACAGTTTCGGACGCGGCTAAAATGTTCAACATCCCGCGGTCTACTTTGCGGTTCCGCCTGAAGTCCACAGACCCCGTTGGCTCTCGGAAGAGTGGAGCTCCACCAGCATTGAGTCCTGAAGAGGAGCAACTCGTGGTAGACTGGGTCTTGGAGACCGCGAGAATGGGTCAACCTCCTAGCTGGAAAAGGCTATCCATTGCTGTCAAGGAAATGCTGGACCGATCGGGCCACACCAAAGTCTTCACGAACAATAATATGCCCTCCTCAGGGTGGCTTAGGGCGTTCAAAAAAAGGCACCCGAATCTCTCTCCTGCCAAGTCGGATGATGTCCCTGTGCCAGACACGTTCACCAAGGAGGACATAAAAAAGTGGTTCATTGATCTCCAAACACATTTGAAAGAAGAGGGTTTAGATCCTAAGACGTTTTTGCAACCTCATAATGGCAATCGCGTGTTCAATTCTGTAGAGGTCGTCGTGATGCTTCAAGGAGAAGACAGGCTCTCAAAGGTTCTCACTCAGAAAGGTAAACGAAACGTACCAAAATTCTGCAGCCCTGGTCGTAAAATGATCACCGTGATGACTTGTATTAGCGCGTCAGGATCTTACCTGAGACCGTTCATAGTCTTTGAGGGGAGGAAAATACCTTTGCAACAGCTGCAGCACCAAGTAGATCCTACATTGTTTGACGTGGGCTTCAGCAAGCGCGGTGGCATCGACCACGAATTATTCAGTGTTTGGGTCGAGGGTCTAATAAGCCACTTGGATGAGCATAATGTGCAAAGGCCAGTACTTTTGCTGCTCGACAGCCACACTTGCCACATCAACCTCAACACGTGCGAGATGGCAAGAGAAGCAGGCCTCATTATGCATTTGCTCCCTCCTCATGCCAACCACATCATGCAACCTGTCGATGTGGGAATTTTTAAAACCCTCAAGGCTGCTTATAAAGACAGCGTCGATCATTTTATGCCGACTCATGGACCTGCTATCAACAAGAAACATTTCCCACTCGTTTTCGTGAACGCTTGGCACGGTGCAGCCATTAAGGAGAATGCCATCAACGGTTTTAGAGAAGCGGGGCTCGTGCCGCTCAATCCTGAGATGATCGACACCACTAAAATTCCAACTCGCCCTCGACTTGCGACGGCCCTCAAATCTCTGAAAGACCGCGCCCCCGGGCGACCGCTGCACAAGGGCACAAAGCCTCCCAAGCGAACGCCTCGCCCTCCAGGCAACGACTACATCAGAGGAATCTCAGACGCCCTCGACCACATCATCCATAATTTTGTGTCCGATAAAGTGAGGCCGATCTATGAACAGTGGATATTAGAGGAGAAATCATGCACGCCTGATCCTGTTTTCTATATTTGGGCATCATTGAAGACTCTAATTGAAGAAAACACGAAGAAACAAATGCGCTGTGAAAAATTAATCAACGGCCAAGCATCGTCTTCTAAAATTGCATCATTCCAGCCTCCCATGGTGCGACCTGCTGCTCCAGTGCGCTGCCACGCCGGGCAACATCCAACCGTTGCTGCTCTCAACTGCAGCGAGCCGCCTCGTCCTCCCATGTCTCACTCTCAGAAGAATCGAGTGCAGTGTCCTTATGTGGGTGTCAATAACGGAATGGCTAATTCCAGTCAAACAACTGCTTCCTACACCAGCCCACCCACTGCCTCGTGGCAGGTATCACTTCCTGGAAATTCTTTCACCAGATACTTGGCCGATCAGCCTCCTCAGCAGCACGAGCCGCACCAAACGCCATCCAGACTTCAGCCTCATATTGATAACACCATGATTGCTGGTACCAGGCCAATGCAGGCGAGTTCTACCATAGTGCACCAACAACCAAACTCTTACTTCGCACCAAACTCTAAAGATGAATCGAAAGAACCCACTTCCTCGAGCAAAGTAAGCAGTATCAAGAGACAATGGTTGGACGACAAGGAAGAGGGGCAAGTCTCGAACAAGAGACGAGAAGTCGAAATATCGACTGCTGATGCAACCAAAGAATCTCAATCAGCCGCCGACAGCTGCGGCGTCTACGACGGAGGTGAAGCCAGTAACTATTCAGCTAGGATAGGCATGTGCATGCAGGAAGTCGTTCCTCAAGATTTGTGCCAGCTGCATTACGATCAAGATTAAGAAATGGGAGCTGCTCTGTGCTTTCCTCAGGAAAACATCCGTGAACCAAACTTGTCGTACAAAGTGATAGAAAAAAATGCTATGCTAGCAATGGGATAGATGGGTTGCCTTTTTGTGAGGCTCTTACTGAGTGCAGTGGATCCCAAGCCAAACGGTAAACCTAACTGCATTCATTCATATGTGTTGTTAACCATCTCTCGCAGAGCATATGATCGAGTTAACCATGCAGCCTCGGTCATTGTACAGAAAGGAAGCATTATTTACAAGGCATTATTTGAATTACGCTCATGTCAATATGCGGTTTCGAAAACAGTTTGCAAAAGTATCTTCACGCGTAACTGCGTGGGGAAATATGGAATATTAGGTCGGCATCAATGCCATCTCGCACCTTTATAGCCGTGTCGGTCTTAAATGCATGATACCGATATTGGGATACTCTGATGTACCTCATTTAGTTACTATTAGATGTTATTTCCCTTATGTTCCTTGCCACACAATTTTATCGTTTAGTCATTTAATAAACTAATGTAAATATATATCTGTTGTATAGTTCGTAATTTTTTTCACTAAGCAACTAAGCTAAGTTAACCCTTTACTTCCCAACACTTAAATAGTCAAGGGATATGTTTTTCAATATAATTGCAGTCATTACCCTGATATATCAGCAAAATTGCCCTAGCATGTTTTTTTTTTTGTA
This sequence comes from Morinoia aosen, assembly GCA_030386875.1. Classification (NCBI taxonomy): domain Eukaryota; kingdom Metazoa; phylum Arthropoda; class Malacostraca; order Amphipoda; family Talitridae; genus Morinoia; species Morinoia aosen. The sequence goes on from CM059559.1 coordinate 18,309,933, forward strand.
TGAGCAGGTGCTTATTTACTTTTTAAATTAAAAAAAAAATAGGCTTTAAAAATGTATGCTTCGACGGCAAAAAAAAAAAAATGGTCTAAAATCGGAGGAAAACCATCAAGTTAGTTTTTGCTTAATTTTATCCGTAAATACATGTACGTATGAAAAACTTGCTCAAGTCATATAAAAAACGGTATTAAATGTATTGCATAGACCATGAAGCTTACACTGAGTGGATATCAGTAGTAAATTGCAAGTGTCAAACTGTTAAAAGGTCTAAAAACAGTCGCAGGAATACTATTAATTGCCCTAATTTTGTCATTTAATTTAAATTATTTCCCTTCTAGTTGAATCACCTTGAAATTTTATCAATTTATCGAACCTGGAAGCACTAGCCATCTGGGAACTGGAGTTCCTGTCAGGAGGCAAAGAGTTAAGGTTTTTTTCAAGAACGTGGTAAATGAAATATATATTAATATGAACATTTATTTCTGCGAACTTCAAAAGAATAGATTTGTTTTTATGAAAGTTTATAAACTTTTCGTGCATGAAACAAATTTTCTGCAAACAATTATCATTACCACATAAACAACTTGAAGAGAGTTGTCAGTACCAGTATATTTATTACGATGATAGAGCTAGACATTTTTAACTGCACAAAGAAAACCAATTCATAGCCAGTAACACAGAACCATCACGAAATTTCACCACTATTAACGTCAGTTCCAAGGTTTTATCTCATCTCTACAGGTAGGAGCAGTGTGCCCATGTTGTTCGTTTGCGTCTGTGCTGACAGAACAGCATTTTTCTATCATCCATCAATTGGATTAGCACACAGTTCAATCAGATTAAATTAGACAGATTAATTTCAACATCCCCTACCTGAAGCAGAGGTGTTCCCAAGAGGACTGCACATTTCATTATAGAATCAAAAGATGGACAAGGTGTGTACCCACACACTGCGTATAAAAACAGTAAAGATTGAAAGAAGTTTAAAGAAAGTGACAAACTGAAGAAGATATAATAGCTGTCATAAAAAGTGATTGAAATGAACCGGAATATGGTTTCTAATAACGAAAAAAAAAAACTTAAACCAAACGAACGTCTACTCAGCCTTAAACTCAGGACGTAGCATTGGCCACTGACGCGCTCATTCCCGTCCACAGGTACAACATGTACTTATACCGGGTGAGAAGACAGAGCTATGTTCGATGTAGACACCGTACCTTGCAAAGAAGAAATGAGAAGCAGACAGATATGTGTTAGCCTGGAATTGGCCGCGATGATATTAAGATTTTCTCTATAAAAACAGACAAGTTAAGACCAACGCAAGTTAAACTTTTGAACATCGCAGCGAGTGCATCCAATCTTTCCCCAGTAACGCTGCGAAATATCTTTTCTCAGTGCACACCTCTGAGAGACACCAAAAAATGATCTTACTTGACCACACATTTTGATATATACTTAGCAACACAGATCATCAACTATTATTTATCTACTCATATATGTTAGATTAACAATTTTTCCCCGATAGCGATAAAAATTCGTACGCAGGGATAAATTTGACCATTTTTGGGGAGTTGTCGCACTTATGCACCTCGCAATGTTTACCAAGATATGCTCTACTACGTAAAGTAGCGATGCTTTGTTTCAAGGTGAAAATAAATGGAATATCTAACGTTCAATATTATCATTTCTCTAACCTACAGGAATTTTTCAATATCCATACATTAATAATCTACATATTTCCAGCCCACACCCTTTCACACGTCCACCCATAACCTAACACTAGATAATTTAAATCAGATATCGGCACTGAATAATTTCTACATCTCTGCCTACAAACTTCTTCACGAGAAACTCTGAAGTTTAAGAGCTTTGAAAGAACTCTCAAGTTTATCAGAACCTCCTGGTACACAGCGTTTGCAAATTTATTCCCAGAATATTGTATTGAGGCACATCAAAGAAGCAGAATACCAGCATTTACGTGTACACCACAACAGTACAATGAATACGATCTCTTTCAAAGACTTAGGATTTCTTTTCAACAAAAGCTTATTATGCATTGAATAATACGAGCGTCAGTTCCTAATGCTGCGATACAAAATAATTTCAAAAATAGAACCTGGAAATGAGGCTATGTATGATGCGAGCATCAGTTCCAAACGCTGCGATATCAAATAATTTCCAAAAATAGAACCTAAAATACAGACGTTAGTTCCTAACGTTGCGATATGAAATAATTTCGAAAATAGAACGTAAAATACAAGCGTAGTTTCTAACGCTGCGATATAAAATAATTAAGAAAATAGAACCTGGAGATGAGGCTACGAGTCTGCAGACACGGGCTCTTGAATGAGCTGCTCGAGAACTTCAGGCCTCAGCAGGACGGAGTCGTCGAGCTGAGGGTCACTCACGGTCTCGTCCCACCTGAAGTTTAGCAGCGCGGCCGGCACCAAGAACAGCTCCGCGAGGGTCTTCTCTAAGTCTTCCTCGCCAAGCTGAAAAATTTGTAATCGTACGTAACCACGTCGACTGCGATACGACCCGTCGGTCGGCCGTGCTTATCGCCGAGTTGAAAAAATTGCAATCGCACGTTAACACGTTGCTTGCAATACGACACATCGGTGGGTCGTGCTTTTCCTGCGGCGAAAAGACCTATCGATGGGTCGTTTGAAAAAGTTTCAACAATCTTTTAAAATTAATGGTATTTGATGGACTCCGTTAATGTTTCGTGTTTACAAAATTTCTAATAACTTGTGAATTTAAATTTGAGTTGAATACTGAACTTCAGTTTAACCCATCGCAGTCAACGTAAGATTAATTTTCTACCAAGTTCGTGCAAACGAGTGGGTGCGACGGTCAACCACCTGCATAGTTTATGTTGGAACAGTCATAGAACTACGTTCATTATTATGGCTGATAACCAAACCGCTTCCTCACCTGGATGGTTTTCAAACATGAAAATCTCATACCACTGCTGTTGTTAAATTATACTTGATACGGACCTAGTGAAGCCCTCACAGTTTTTTAATTGATGCCCGCAACATGTACACTAAGCACTAGGCCTTATTTGAAGAGTTGCTACACAAATTTCATGAGCATATAACTATGAGTACAATCGCAAGATGTAGTGGGACTGTCATGTACGAGACATTGATTAACTATTATTCTTTTCTACATCAGCTACTGAACTCGCTGCAATGAGAGCTGGAATGTCTCTCTCATGACCCAACGTTTAGTTAACTTGCTAAACGGCAACATCCTCAATAAATGAGAGCGAAGAAAGTTTTTGAATTGTGTTTGAAAACGAGTCACATTTTTCCAATGGGCTTTCTCTGGGGTCTCTTAAAAAATTCATTGAACTCATCCAGACCTCGAGAAACAGCTCGATGAATACATCCACACGTTTGAGCAGCACATATTAAAGTGAGACAAAGATTCTCAACCCTTCAACGTCCGAATTTTGTACTCATATTACCGTTATCACAAATACTGTCACTTGACTGGCCCTGGCATCAAGTCGTCACCGACATCACAGCAAGGAAGTGAGTGCCACTCAACAAAGAACTTCGAAGAATACATCAGGGCACCAATTTCACAAGGATTAAAATATATTTGAGCTGCTTGTGAAAGGGGATTGTGAAGTATAGTTTGACGGTAAAGGATTAATTCCAGGAGACAGAGAATGTCAGCACCCACCTTCTTGCCTCCACCAAGGCAGAGCTGGAATGGCCTCCAGTCGTTGACCAGGTGTAGACGCACAAACTCCACCACTTCAGAAAGCTTGTCAGCAGTTCTGAAGGTGCCTTGCAGAGTGAGCCCATCAGGAAAGCGCACCCTAATGAAGCTGAAGCGATATTTGCGCATCTCACGGGCGCTGGCTCGTTCCCGCATTGCCTTTGTCCTTAGCACCAGCGACTCCTCCACCGCATCCTTCCTGCAGCACAGGCAAGGTGCAAATTAAACCGAGCACAGATTAGGTTATTAGTTAGTTTAAGCCTCTCTATCAGCTACAAAGGCAATCTAAAGAGAGATATGCACCATTTAGTATGGCGTTAAGGGAACTAGGAATCTAAGCAGAAAGGGCATAGAAACAGTAAATTGAGAAAAAGGTGGTCCTTAACATGACAAAAAATATTTTATTCCAACAAAAAGAAGGCCTGCCTAACGCTCAGCTCGGGTCTTCACATTTTCCCCTTTGGAGTGATAATTCTCAGATACAATAGTTTTATCCCCTAAGGAGTTACACTGAGCACAAGCTTCGCCTCTTCCAGATTTGAAACGTTATTGTGGAAGCTATAATAACCACTTGGAAAGTTTAAAAAAGCTCATCTACTTTACTACTGTTTTATAGGCAAGAACATGAAATCAGTGTGATTTTCGAGGGGCAATTACGAAGCAAGGATTGCTAGAGCCTACAACAGCACCACCAGACAAAGCAACTCATAAGATGAGTAGAGAACTGATATAAAAAAAACGAACTCAATTCTAAAGATCAAGCGTTGGCACTTGCAAACAATACAAAGAACATGGAGCATGATTCATCTACAGTTAAAATTTCAGATGAAACTCACTCCTACGCACATACTTGATAGTAGGCTTTTGAACACATTTGCTACATATTGGTACATATGTGTACTTCTTGATAAATTGCTCATTTACGTACCAGTAATAATGGCTACCATTTCACGGATTTCACAATTATTTAAATTAGACTATGGCGTACAATTAAAATGTTATCGCACAATTACATTTTTCCCCTTATTTAAATTAAACAATGGCGTACAATTATATTTTTCTCCGCTTGTTAGAAAGAATAAGAATATAATCAAGCAGTAAAGACAGCTTTTCAAAATCTATTTTTTCCAATCTAACCAAACCGACCATGGCAACTGCTACGACTATGAAGCACCTGAGCTGCAGTTCTCTCTGAAGCTCGTCTTTGGTGAGGGCGAAGAACTCAGGAGGCAGGTCAGGTTGGCGCATGGACTGCTGGGGCAGGAGCACTACAGCACTGCGGTACAGCACGGGCCGCACCGGCTCTGCAGCCTCCAGGCACTCCGTTGCCGCCCTCAGGTGCTCCATGTCCCCTTCAGGAGGGAACACCTGCACACAATACACCGCGTCAGCAAACGAACATTAGATTAGATGTTAGTTTAAGCCTCCCTAACCTCAACAAATGCGTTCCAATTAGATGTTAGTTTAAGCCTCCCTAACCTCAACAAATGCGTTCCAATTAGATGTTAGTTTAAGCCTCCCTAACCTCAACAAATGCGTTCCAAAGAGATACAGAATTAGTTGTTAGTTTGAGTCTCCCTAACCTTAACAAATTCGTTCCAAAGAGAGGAAGGATTAAATTAGATGTTATTTTAAGTCCCTCACCACTAAAATAAAAGCGTTCCAAAGAGAGGAAGGCACCATTTGATGTGCAGATGAGGGAACGCAGAATCTATTCCGAAGGGGCATAGAAACAGTAAGTTGAGAAAGAAGTTCATGAAACAAGATAGAAAGTTGAAGAAGAAAAAAGTATTAGGTGCTGTAAAACAGGACAGCAGTGAACCACAAAAAGGTGGTGATTAACGTAATAAAAAGTATTTTATTTCAACAAGAAGAAAGCTTACTTAACTCTCAGCTTAGGCCCTCAAACATTTTTCCCCTCGGAGTGCTAATTCCTGCAGACAATAGTTGTATCCCCACACAGGGGATCAGGAAACAAAGGCTCACCAGAGCATAGATAACATGAGTGGTCATCCATGAACCACCCAAAACGAGTCAAGGCAGTTAGCACTTTGAAATCGGTTCCCCAGATTTAGATTATAAGTTAGTTTAAGCTTCCCTAACCGCTACAAAAAAAAAAGCATATCAAAGAAAGGAAGGAGGAAGGCACCATTTAGTGTGGAGATAAGAGAATGAGGAATCTATGCAGAAGGGGCATAGAAACCGTAAGCTGAGAAAGAAGTTCATGAAATAAGATAAGAGTTGAAGAAGAAAGTCAGAGGTGCTGAAAAACAGGACAGTAGTAAACCGAAAAAAGGTGAACCTTAACATAGCAAAGAAAAAAAAACATTTTATTTCAACAAAAAGAAGGCCTACCTAATTCCCAGCTCGGGCCCTCACATTTTCCCTCTGGGAGCGTTAATTCCTATAGATACAATAGTTGTATCCCCCTGAGCGGAATCTGTTACCCATTCCAGCACAATAAATGAGCTATGAGATTATTAGCCTTTAATGCATTTGTGCACTTAATATTATGGCACAGAGTGGTACATACATACATACATATACCAGGCTTCTCCTCCCTTTGGGAGGGTAGCCGAAAGCAGGCCACAATCAACACTATTAGCACTAGGAGGCGAGAGAGGCAGCACTGGCCGCACCAGACTGCCAGGATCAGCAGCAGCCCAGCACAACCACCTTCCACAGTCAGGCCCAACAGCCATAGCTGGTTTACCCCGACCGCTTCATTAAATGCAGCCCCTCCCCCCGCACAAGATAGGTCAACCCCATCACACGCGGGCAACTTCCAGTACCACGCCAAAAATAAAATTACCTTCTTACGCACTACCCCCACTCACTTCTGTCCGCAGTCATCCCTCTCACCACGTCCACCGTCAGACCCCTCTCATACGAAGCACGTTTCACCCCATCCAACCAACTCATCCGTGGTCTACCTCGCGCTCTAACACCACTCACTTCCGACGTATAAATCTTCTTCACCAGCCGCTCAACATTCATTCTTTCAACATGCCCAAACCATCCAAGCACTCTTTCATCCACTCGCCTGCTCAACTGTTTATGGCACAGAGTGGGAAGTTGGAATATTCATAAAGCAAGGCAGATATTCTATCAGTTTGCTGTGATCACCAGAGCCACTGCATTTAATCAAGCGAAAATATCCTAAGGATCGGACAGGGTGCCGAACATGGGTCTTAATTGACACGAGTGTGATGCTTAATCCTTAGCGTCATTACGAAAATGAACTAACTTTCTGACACCTAATAGCAAGAATGAAAGACAACATTAATGCAAAAAAACAGCCGGATAATCGCAATATTGAAAACGATGCTGTTTTATATGCATTTCTACAACCTAAAAACTTGAAAAAATAAATGGCAATAGCTTCTGAAGTCAGAAAAAAAAGTGATAAAAAAATCCTGCAGTCTGAACAGATATTTCATATGCTAACGAACACAGTTTCAATCTTCATAGAGCATAGAAGTCATGATCTAACAGGAAATATCTAATTAATGACATGGCTATATTGAACAAGAAATTACGCCAAAAATATTATTAAAGGTATAGGAATCTAGTCTTAAGAAATACTCAACTGATCTCTGCTGGACATGACCTATTCAAAACTGAAGATGAACACAATACTCGAATGCTATTAACACAAGTTCAGCAATGCCAGCACGCATATGAGCATATCAAAGGAAGTGTTTTCTAACACAAGAACTCTCACACTGGCTGTGGAATACATCACTATGACATGCATTATAAAGGGTGGCCAGGTCTTACAAAGAAAGTTTCAGGAGTTGCGTCTTCCTGGGGTGGAAGGAGTTGCTCTTCAAAGCCCACAGCTCGTAGCAGCTGCACGCCTCCCTCCACGGCAGCCACGCGCTCTCGGAACGCCGGGTTGCCCGCTCTTATGCGTCGGTACTTCTCCTCGGTTGGGTGCGCTATGATGTTGCTCAGGTACTTGCGTAGCGTGTCTACGCACAGTTTCACCTGCGCGAGGTAGGTACAGTGGTTACTTTACCGTTGCCAGACACGCATTGCTCAACCGTAAGACACGCATCACTCAACTGTACACAAACTGAGGTGTTGCACAACAGAAGTCAGAACTTCATTAGAAAGATAACTGAATAAAAAAAGGTGTTTCATACGAACAGTTTCACCTGAGCAAGGTATGTACAGTGACTACTTCATGTTGGCCGACACGCATCGCTAAGCTGTAAACTGAAACCAGAACCAAGAAAGTTTTCTGAGTAATAAAACGGTATTTCATACGCAGAGTTTCAGCAGAGCTAGGTAGGTACAGTGATTACTTCATGTTGGTTGCTCAATTATTTGGTGGTTGCATTGCTCAACTGTTAACTGAGGTGTTTCACACCAGAAATCAGAGTTTTCTGAGTAATAAAAAAGTATGTCAGTTAAGAGTAATTTCAGAAATGTGAGATCACATGTAAGAATTGTAGTTCATTTAATCGAATGTCATGTCTGCTTATGAAGAATATGTAATAAAAACAGAAAAGTAAATGCAATGCTTTCTTAATTCAAAAAACTCAGCTCACTGATAAACATACTAAGCATAGCTCATTGAACGTATACAGCAAAAAAATTAAAGCTAACCCTTAAGGAACCAAATAATATGCCGCAAAAGATTTCGTTTTCGACGTTTTCTACTGCGTGTACACAAGCAATATCTCACATAAAGGCATACACATCACCAACCTTTTCCTAAGGTTTGTTGCAGGTGTGTATGATGCGATAAGATCACCAACCTTTTCCCTAGGTTTGTTGCAGGTGTGTATGATAAGACATGCCGCCACCATCTTGCTCTCATCTTCCTGCAGCTGCTCGAGCAGGCCTGCTCTGATCCGCTCCTTCACAGCGTCGTATGTGTCAGGCTCACCGTCTGTATTGAAACATTTGCACCTTAACCGTAATTCGTGAAATGAAACGAACGGGTTTTCCTTGTGTAATTTCAAAAATTAATAAAAAATACTTAAAGAGCAAAATAAGCTTAGAGGCATTCACATGTTTAGAACATTCTAATGGATGTTCAGGGCCCAAAAATGTTAGGAATTTCCCCATACTTACCCCCCCCCCCTCCAAAACAAAGAACCTTGTCTTAACATCTTTCAACATGAGGACAACCATTCATGGTATGCAAAAAATAAACCAACTGGAAACTAGTTGACACCAGGTGATTGTCAGATCACTTTACAGTAGGATAGAATATCAGGGAACTTTATTATGACCAAACACTATGGCACTCGGTAAATTTGGGTTTGTGAACTATTGAACGAATTTTTGTAAACTATATTTATCATACCTCAAAATCTAAATTGGCACCCGAATTGCGATCAATAATGATAACAAATAGGTTATTAACATTATTTTATGGAACGAATCACGAAAATGCAAATTTCATGTAACTTTCATATGCATGCATATAGTATCAGGTTGTAACATAAGTTCTGTCCAATTGTTGAGCTTTATGTTTAGGGCAAGGTTACTTCAATTTAGCTTGTTAATGTTGTATGCTTATGTCTGGTAATTAATAAAATATTATTTCTTCTCTCAGATTGTGTGATAATTATCGTAATTAATAACTATTATAGCCCTAATGTAAACTCCAAGTAAAGAGCATGTCAGGCATATTTTACTGTTTGAATTTCATAAAAGCAATACGGCAAGCTCAGCAGCAAAAACACTTAGACACTTACGGAAATGATGTTGTGGATGAAAAGACCTGCAGAAGATGGTTTTTTGTTTCAAAAAGGATGACTACAGTCTAAAAGATGAACCAAGAGCAGGATGCTCAAAAAAACTCAATTCTGAGCAATTGCAAGCTGCCATTGATGAAAATCAAACCTGCACCACCAGAGAACTGAACAAAACCTTAAATGTAAGCCACATGGCCATATTTCAGGTAATGAAAAGACTTGGCAAAATCTCAAAGGCTGATAGACAGGGTCCCACACGATTTGTCAGAAATCAACAGGCAACAACGTGCGACCTGTTGTGTTTCACTGTGTTCTCATGAACTTCAGGCACATTTTCTACACCGAATCATAACTGGCGACGAGAAGTGGATCCTTTACAACAATTTTAAGGGTACAAGACAGTGGCTAAGTTGTAGTTCAAAGCCAATTCCACAGCCGAGAAGTAGAATGCACCCTAAAAAAATTATTTTGAGTGGATGCTGGGATTTGAAGGGAATTGTATATTATGAATTAATGGGTGACAATCAAACAATAGCATCTGAAGTTTACTGTCAGAAGCCAAGTCGTTTAAAAGCAGCTTTAGAGGAAAAACAGCCTTCTTTGATCAATCCAAAAGAAGTGATTCTGTACCATGACAATGCCAGACCCCACACTTCAAGCGCAACCAAAACTCCCATTGAAGAATTTGGCTAGGAAGTCATGCATCACCCACCATATTTTCCCGATCTTGCTCCAACCGATTTTCATCTTTTCAGGAGCTTACAGAATCATTCAATTGGGACAAAGGCTTACTTCAAGAGAAGAGGCCGAAATGAAACTAGTTTCTTTTTTTGAGTCCAAACTGGCTAAATTTAATGAAGAAGAAATCAAAAAGCTTATGGCAAAATGGGAGGACGTAATTAATAAAAATGGTGACTATATTAAAGACTAAACAAATATATTTTTGAAAAGATTTTCGCTTTATTTCAAACCTAAAAAATGGACAGAACTTCAGTTACAACTTGATAGAAGACAGAACTTTAATAAGATGTAGCATCACCATGCTCCTCTGACAACATCTTGGAGGTAACTGAACTGAATCCGTGAGTCGCCATAACTGCCAAAAGGAACTCAATTCTCGTAAATGATTTCATTTTGTTTTAAAAGATGTTTTCATAGCATAATTCTTTCAGTATTTGGACATAAATTAATGTCATAGGAAAGAGAAAACTTTCAGCTTTACGAAGAAGTAAGTTTTTCGGCAAAAAAAAAAAAAACATTGATAGTTACAGTAAATTGTTATTGTTCCCCTCACACCAAATTGGACAGAATAAACTCCAGTCTTTTCAAAGGAACATATTAGTGCTGGATGTAAATCAATTGCAGAGAAGTTCCTTTGACAGCTTTGCCAAAGGATTGTGATGTACTGATGTTTAATTGAGGATGTAATGATGTATTGCAATATGATACATTTAAAATTGTGATCCAAGGAATGTGATGTGAAAGAGTTGATATGTAAATCCCGTTTTTCCCTCAAATTGCACATAAAATCACACCATATTTTTGATTGCATTGAAGAGCGTAGTGTGAGAATATTCATCTTTGAATAAGAATTGAAAGAGGTTATATCACTTGGTTCTTCACTGGTTATATTTTATATTCACATTTGTAAGGTATAGTTAAACGATGCAATAATTTGGGTGAAGTGCTATTATTAAACTTAGGGCAAGGACACTTAAATGCCTTACATGTGACGAGAGATAAGTTTGTTCTTCGAAGGTAATGCAATTGGGTATATCCTAAGGAAATCATCATAAGACAAAAATGTTGAATATTATAGAGAGAAATAGCCACCCAATGTTTATTATTTAAAACACTTGAGCAGGAAACTGAATTCAATCTTAGAAAAGTTTACAGTCCTTGATTATTTACTGGTCATTAGCCTAAAAATTTATGAAATGGCATTGAAGAAATGTAAAATTTAAACATTGAAATGGCCTAAATGAACCTTTCATCATAAAACAACTCAAAATCTTTCAGATCAAACTGAATGAGAAAAAATGAACTATTTACACGGTCGTTTGCAAAAATTTAGGAATATTTATCTATTTTGCCCCCCAATCCTGAAATTACATCCCGCCTTACAGGAATATTTTACATAAACTGCGGCAAATTGCTAATGCTGGGAGAAATAAATTTTAAATAATCTTAATACACTTTATACATTTGGACATTACTTTCAATTTTCAGAAAATTATTCCACTTCACAATTTCTTGCTACCCAGAGGTGAATTTTACTACTTTTTACAACTTTACTACCTAGTAGACACCCTGAATGAACTGGCCTTCGAAATTCCGATCCAGTTTTTTATATCGCTTCAAAAAATTTAAGAACTGTTTGAATTATTTAAACAAAATATATTTACTTTTAGTTATTACTTTACATGGCAATAAAAAACTTCAAATTAACTAATAAAAAAACTACCACTCAGATTTATTTAACTCACCTTGATCTTTACGATGCAAAAAAGATCTCCATAAGTAAAAAACTGTTGGAGAAATAATTAAAAAATGAAATGCTCTTTTCTCATAAGTGTTTTTTTCGGCTGAGCGGCTCAATTTCTCCTAAAGTTTTTCCCTAATGAAGGAGATCTTTTTTACATCGTAAAGATCAAGGTGAGTTATATAAATCTGAGTGGCAGTTTTTTGATAAGTTGAATAGGAAATTTTTATAGCCATGTAAAGAAAAAAAATTGAATTTTTTTGTTTTTAATTCAAATATTTAAAAAAAATTGAAGCGATATCAAAAAAAATCAAATCCCCCCTCAATTTTGTAGATCAGTTCATTATGAATCGGACAAAAAAACTAATCACGTCTAGGTACAATAGTTTGAAAAATAGGGTTTTTTAGAAATTTCCCTTTGAGGGGGGAGGAGGGTATGGGTAAATTACGAAATATTCTAGGGCTCTGAACATCCATTCGACATGTTGTGAATACCTTCAAGCTTATTTCGCTCTTGAAATATTTTTTTATTAATTTTTGAAATTTTACAAGAAAAAATCGTTCATTTCCCTTAAACTTAAGTTCAATGTACAACTCATATTTACAGTAAAGTAAATTTGTAGTAAGCAATTTTGAAGATAGCAAACGCTAACCAGATTATACCTTTGTTTAGTTTTGATTGAGTATTCCTAAAAATTGAGTTTATGACTCCTGGTCGGTCAGCAGCATTATGAAAATCCCCTCCATGGCCACCGGTGGCGCACGTTGCGGTCAAAGTGTTAACAACTTTAGAGGAAGCTATGCGCATTGCAGGCATGAATGTCTCAAGTGTTGATTACCATTCTTACACTTGGTGCTCATACGAGGGGAATTTCTTAAAGCTTCAATACAAAATTTTGACAACTCTGACTCAAAGGAAAACCCTGCATGCTCGGTACTGAAGGCTTCACTATAGTTCGTTAAGTGGAACACAGGCTCTAGGGACGCATCAGCACTGTGTCAATCAATATTTTTCAAACATATGATGAATAATTCATATTACTGACAAGTGTTCGTATTTAGATATATCAGTGGATCGATTTATAAGTGTTAAGCAACGTTTAACACTCGAAGTGAGTTGTCATATTTTGGCCTGAATAAATTTTCAATGCTCAAACATTAAATTGTGTAGCTCGTTAATGATTGCAGGAGTACAGTGCTGCATGGCGGCAGCAACTCAAGAATACTATTTTCAGCAACAGCATTTCGCGATCAGGGAAGTTGGAACGCGGCTCAAAGTAACGAAGCAGGCTGAACTCAAAGCAAATTAAAATAAGAGGACGTCGGTGGCCTGAAGCAAATTAAAATATGAGGATGTGGCCTGAGCTATGTGCTTGGACACAGCAACACTCAAATTAGTAGAGGAATATTTTTTAGCCATTTAAGAAAAAACCCTTCATTCATAAGAGAACGTGTAAATAAATGAAACTTTCAGGATGGCATGGTTGCATAATCATGTTATACATACACAAATTTACCAACAACTCTAAAATCCTTACGACCTGTATGAGAAACGTATCGTACAAACATGAAAGTAAAGTAGACTCATTAGAAAAGCAGCGTGGCTCAATAATAAACGTACTGAGCATAGCTCAATGAACGTAAACTGCAAAAATTAAAGCTCTCCCTGACCGAACCAAGAAGTCACTGCACACCATTAAACTCTCCCTGACCAAACCAAGAAGTCACTGCACACCATAAAACTCTCCCTGACCAAACCAAGAAGTCACTGCACACCATAAAACTCTCCCTGACCAAACCAAGAAGTCACTGCACACCATAAAACTATCCCTGACCAAACCAAGAAGTCACTGCACACCATAAAACTCTCCCTGACCAAACCAAGAAGTCACTGCACACCATAAAACTCTCCCTGACCAAACCAAGAAGTCACTGCACACCATAAAACTCTCCCTGACCAAACCAAGAAGTCACTGCACACCATAAAACTCTCCCTGACCAAACCAAGAAGTCACTGCACACCATAAAACTCTCCCTGACCAAACCAAGAAGTCACTGCACACCATAAAACTTTCCCTGACCAAACCAAGAAGTCACTGCACACCATAAAACTCACCCTGACCAAACCAAGAAGTCACTGCACACCATAAAACTCACCCTGACCAAACCAAGAAGTCACTGCACACCATAAAACTCTCCCTGACCAAACCAAGAAGTCACTGCACACCATAAAACTCTCCCTGACCAAACCAAGAAGTCACTGCACACCATAAAACTCTCCCTGACCAAACCAAGAAGTCACTGCACACCATAAAACTCACCCTGACCAAACCAAGAAGTCACTGCACACCATAAAACTCTCCCTGACCAAACCAAGAAGTCACTGCACACCATAAAACTCTCCCTGACCAAACCAAGAAGTCACTGCACACCATAAAACTCTCCCTGACCAAACCAAGAAGTCACTGCACACCATAAAACTTTCCCTGACCAAACCAAGAAGTCACTGCACACCATAAAACTCACCCTGACCAAACCAAGAAGTCACTGCACACCATAAAACTCACCCTGACCAAACCAAGAAGTCACTGCACACCATAAAACTTTCCCTGACCAAAACAAGAAGTCACTGCACGCCCCCACACACCACTCAGAGGACTGGTGAAGAACACGGGCTGTACAGGCTGCTGGGGCCCAGCAGACGCAGCACGGGCACCATCGGTCTTGTTGGTTACGCTGAGCTCCTGGAGCTTCCTCTCAGCCTCCAGCTCTCGTTTCGCCTGTGCCTTTATTGCGTGCTGTGACCTGAACAAACACGTCATTCTCAGTGACATTTTCAACTCCATATCACTCAGGCATAACATTGAAAACAAAGCTGTTTTATACATAGAATAAAAGTCACTTTCATTCAACATTTTAACCAAAATGATTTAACTAAAGTTTAATATTCAACAACTCAGAGTCAATTAAAGTTAGGACTTTAGAAAATATGAAATATTAGTAGGTTCGTGTCTTCATTTAGGTTTGATTTAGAATTTCTGAAAATTGAGTTTGAGACTACTGGTTGGTCAGCAGCAATATAAAAATTCCATCCATGTACAACCGGTGGGTATTATTGCAGTCAACGTGTTAAGAAACAGAAAAACCATTTGTATAACCAGATTGTATTACTGGGGCAATCCATTGTAAAAACCAGACTGCAATAACCGTGCGATCAATATTGACGTTTCCATCTCCTGTGAGCACCCAGCTTAGCACCTACCAATTGACCTCAGACGAGGGCTTGGTGCTGAAGCGCTCGAGGGCGGCCTGACCAGCCCTCTGTGCGCTGGTGCTGGGGTTCATGCGCGGCTGAGGTGCTCGCTCAGACCTCCTGTCACTGCTGCTCACACCAGCGTCAGTCAACCTACAAATGTCACATGCAAACCTTGACTCTACACAAAATACTACTTATATTTATTTATTTATTTATACATAAAATTTCATGTGCTAACTTTAATCTTTGAAAAATATTGCTTGTATTTCCTTTTTTATTTGTTTTTGTACTGATTTATAATTAATATTTATACTCATACATACCGAAGTAGAATTTATTTGCACCAATACTTATATTTATGGATAAAGGTAAATTTACTCAATAATATGGCAAATTTGATATTTTTAGACAATTTACTTATCATATGACATAGAACAAAAGACAATATAACATTTAAGCACTACCTTGTCACGTAATGAAAAAGATTGAAATTTTAAAAACTTTTCAAGTTTTTCAAAATAAATTTCAAAAATCTTTTCTCTGAAGTACTATATGATGAAGCATAATTTTTTTTTGCATTACACAGCCATGTCTCAAACACACACACACACACACACACACACACACACACACACACACACACACACATTGAGAATGTAAGACACAAAATTGAACTAAGCAATTTCTAGGTAGGCCACTTACTTTTTGCCTTGTCCAGCTTTCTTAAATTGCACATCAGTTTTCTTCTTGTCAAAAAACTTCTTGATTGCTTCCATTTTATAGTTAGGCTTTTACTATATATTATATTAAACCTTAAATAATCCACTACTGTAGTTAGCTAGCTATAGGTAATACACAAGAGAAAGGAATGTGAATACTGTAAAGAGATTCCAAAATTAAAGATACACTTCTAGTTCACATGAGAAATCATGATCTACAAATAATACTAGATGTTGTTCGACTAAGTGAAGGGAGGGAGTTCAACAATCATTTGTCGGAGCCTCTTGATGATTTGGTTGCTGTGTGGCGCCTCAAAATCTCATCAACGGCAGCTGAACGGCCTGCAAATGGTAAAACATTAAGATTATTCTGACTATTTTTGCAGCATTGTCATATCACTGCACTGAGATCAAAATGATTAGATAAGACTTCACATGGGATCATTAACTAGGTAGAGCTAATGCTTGTAGCACCTACTTGCAAATTGCATCACAATCTACTCAAACTTTTCACATTTATTAAATGTTGTCTCATACTACAACACATGCCATGATTTTAATTCAATCCCAAGTCTGGTAGTGCTTGGTATCAACATTGTATGCTTGAAGAAACTGAAAAAAAAATTTTTCAATCAATTATTATAGTCCTGGTGAATTTTAATAATGTTTACTAATAGCATTAAAATAAAAATAAAAAAGAATCAAGCCTAAATATTGCTGCCATTTAAAAAAACTTCTTTGGAACTCAAAATGCCAATTTTCACAATCCATAGTGATGGTGAAGGCTCACATAATTCTCTTCATCCAATAGAGTATCACACCTCTCAGAAAAAAGCACCCACACACTATGATACAATGTTAAATAAGTTGACCATCCAAAGGCTAAAAAAATAACCAGCAAGAGTTTAACAGCAACGATGGTTGAACACTACTCAAGAATTTATATTTTGGGGCAAAAATTTATAACTGTAAATAGTTTTTAATCCTAGATTTGTTTTAAAATTTTAAATTTGTGTTGCATGCTTTGGGAAGCCATAGTCATTTATATGCAATACAAAATATTTTCGTTTGTATTTCTGGAGTAAACCAATTTAATGATCTAATTATTGAGCAAATTAGATACATTTAGAGAATAAAATGAAGTCTATTTTCGACTATGCATGATAAGAACAACAAAAAATGCCCACCTAAACTGAATTTAGAATATATTAACACACATATATATGAAATTACAAAAATTCCATAAACATGCAACATGAAAATCCTTCCCCACCATGAACCATGATTGGAATATTCAATTTACAAAATATAAAGGTTAATTAGGTATATTTCCATATCAGTATATTGACAAGTGCAACCACCATCAATATCATGTTTTATTTCATAAAGCTTCATAAATTTGAAACCCTCAATTCAAAGGCTTTATAAATAAATTATGGAAATTCCTCATGTATGGAAGCTTTGAATTTCAAACATTTGACTGCATTTTTCAGGTCAATAAATTATAAAATGTAACCAAGAGACAATACACTAATTATAAAACAACAATGAACTTATCTAAAATAATTCAAAATATTACATACAAAATCAGACAAAAAAGTTTAGGATTTGACAAATACAGTAGCACAAGCAATATAAATGAAAACTTTATATTATCACACCAGAACATAACATTCAACAAAACGGCATATGCATGAAGAAAGCTATAAAATTAACTAGCAGTTTGAGCACATTTTTGCCCTCAGTATGAGTGCACAAAAACATGCAAGGACTAGTCATATGGGCATAACATAAGGGCTAGGCATATAGGTTACTCATACGAGCTAGACACACGGCTAGTCATACAGGCTAGACACACGGCTAGTCATACGGCTAGGCATACGGCTAGGCATACAGGCTAGGCATACAGGCTAGTCATACAGGATAATCATACAGGCTAGTCATACAGGCTAGTCCTACCTCTAGAGAGGGTGTAGGTGATATGAGTTTGGTAGTACGGGCCAATCATACCTCTAGTGAGGGTGTAGGCGATGCGAGCTTGGTAGTACCACCAGGAGACAACAACTAGGCTGAGGTTGGCCACAAGGATAACAATGAGAGCATTAAGGAGGAGGTGCTGCAGAGGAGTAACTTGCTGCCACCAGACACAATCCGCATCAGAGCACGGAGTGTTGTCATCTACTGGCTCTGGAAGAAATAATTTAGCAAAATAAAATGCCTTAAGAAACAACTGTAATGAGGGACTATCTTCTGCATGACTATCTATGAAAACTGTAAGAAGCTAAGTGGGCTTGAAAGATGGAATTTCTTAAGGCCTATTTATAACTGAGGTAACCCATCACTATCTACCCTAGAGGAATGGAAGCTTTCAAAGCTGAGTTAAATTATTAGTCTACACATTAGTGATATGCAACTAATAGGTATATTAAAAAATTAGCCATTTTTACAGAGATCTGCATTGACACTAGGGATTGGACAATACTAAATTTTTCAACAATTCTAACTCGATACAAATGTTTCAAATTACTATACTTTCTTATTTTATAATTTTTCAAAATTTTTTAAAAAATTTCTCAACATTATGCCACCCAATTAAGTTTAGTAATTTTGACTAAATTTTTTAGGGTAAAGTTCCAAGTAGTTGAGTAACTTGATGAACTTCTACTTGTGAAATCTATGTGAAAAATTGATATTTTTCCAACTGATTCAGTGATAGTATTTCAATACAATATTCTTCAATATCGAAGTCCAAAGCCATATTAACATTACCCAATGCCCATCTATACCCTGAGGTAACCCAATGTTATTCTCCTAGGAATACCAGTTCCAATAGCATGAGATCAACAAAACTTAACTAACCTAAGCCTATTGCCTAGTCTATGTATGTCCCAAGAGAGATATGGATGTAGGTTTCCTTACAATAATACAGGTCTAAAATCAAAGGCATTTAACCTGGAACAAAATAAAAAAAAGCCAGCAGCAAACCTTCAGTGACAATTATACTTGAGCATATTTGCATGCTGACACTAATTTCAGTTGCTATTAGGGACATGGTGAAGAGAAGAAGCCTAACCCCTGATCATAAGCTGTCTTTAAGTTATTAGGACAATCCAACAGATTTGTAACAATATAGAACTGTGTATTTATTTTTTTAACTCAAGTGAGCTGATCACAAAAACTTTAAGTTTGAAAAAAATCAATGATGGATTTCATTTTTCTAAAATTATAATTTAATCAAAAACACCAGAATTCCTGCAGGACAAGCAAACGTGTTTTGACTTTGAAAATGTATTCCCTAGCACTTTTGAGAACACTGCTCATCTCCCACAGCAAGCGGCAAGAAAAAACAGCAAATTCTCTCATATTTTCAACTGATGATAAACAAGGTTGTGCTTGTAAGCTCTACAAAGAATAATT
The DNA here is from genome assembly GCA_030386875.1 of Morinoia aosen. Classification (NCBI taxonomy): domain Eukaryota; kingdom Metazoa; phylum Arthropoda; class Malacostraca; order Amphipoda; family Talitridae; genus Morinoia; species Morinoia aosen. Next base: position 18,329,250 of record CM059559.1, read on the forward strand.
TTGACATTAAAAACTGGCACCTTTTCCCCCAGCATTTGATTTGTAGTGTTTGATAGAATAATAAATTTGATGTATTCAAATCTGACAAAAAAAACTTTACTTCATAACAATGACAAATTAGTTCAGCAAATTTAAAAACTTAGTTCAGTTGACAAAAATAAACAAAGGTGTAAATGAGCATAAACTATATTCCCCATTAGTACTGCCACATTCCAAAGTACACAACATATTACTCTCGAGCATCAACACTATATGGATACATTCCATAACAGGTAGATATCAATCAATTTTATATTTAGTTCAGCATTTATGATCACAGTGTTCCTGATTAGTGAAAATTTCAGCTAAATTAAATGAGTTGAAGAACTTAGATATTCTTACCCTCCACAGATTGCAAAGAGATGGTCTCCACTAGAGGCTCTTCTGGCTGGTTGAAGATCAACTTCCCAAAATCAAAGAGAGTGTCATAAATAACTGAAAGTACCAGAAATGGAAGTGAGCTATTCCTTTCTAGGGCAGAGTCACTCGATGATGACTCACCAGATTGTTGAAGTAAATTCATCATAATCTAGTTTAAATAACACAGAAGTACATTCTATTCACACTAATACTAAAGTGAGAACTTTACACTGAAATTAATTCAACACTGATCATGCTATCTGGGGAGTGCCATAACTCTAATGATAAAATTAAAACACAAGAAACAACTAATCTCATTTAAATTTTTGCCTGTATGACATCCTTCCTAGTCTTAATTTATTATCTTTATATGAAAAAACAATTTACTCGAACTACTATAGTTTATCAGAATGTAAATCCTACATAAATAAAATGGAACATTTTCAGCTTCAGTAGATTTTAATCAAATTGAAAAGTTAATCTAATTGATAACCATAATTTAAAATATTATAATTGTAGATGTTAGCACCCACAGAACATTCAAATTTTGAGCACAAGCAATTTATGTTTTTACTTTAACTTTTATTAAATATCTGCTTTTAAGATATTAACCTAGATAACTCAGTAAAACACACTATCACATTACCACATTAAAAAATATAAATTAAATTTTTTCAAGTTGATGCAGCATGAAATGAATTTTTGTTTATGTAGGGGCAGTGAGGACCCTAGAGCTCCAAGCTCTTGCTTGAAAATGGTGAAAGAAATTCTTCCATTGGGGTAGTACAAAAAATTGAGACAATCTTTTGTAAAATTAGATATAAACACATTAAGTAAGAAGGGGATGCCAGCATCTAGCACACAGTAGTCTCACTTAGACCTACAATTTTGTTGCCTAAATCTGATGCTTCTTAAATCTCAGGCAGTCTATTCCATGGACAATATAATAGCTTCAGCTGCAGAAAAAATAACGAAGCCAAGACCATCATGGTTAGCAAAATTTTGATTAAATCCTACTTCACATAAAGTTGATCTTCTTTAGATGATTACATATTGCAAGGAGCACATTTCTCATATATAAAAGTGCATCCACAAATGCTCCTAGATAATTAATGATAAATTTATGCTAAAAAATATCCATATATATATATATAGATATATTTAGCAACTTATGTAGGAAATGAACATCATACAGTAATTGGTTAAACAGCCAACCACTAATATTTACAATTAATCATTCAATCAAAGTTAACACATTCATAAAAAGCAACAATTCCTCCTCATTTACAATAGTTTCCTGAAGCTTTCTCACACTGATAATGATCATTCATGAGCTGCCTCAAAAGATTTCAAAAATTTAGATTATTGAATAGTTTCCTTCTTAAGTTTGCCAACAACAGTCTAAAGAACACAGTTTCTTTTTTATGTTTAAATTCTTCTAGGAGATATCACTCTTAGATCACTAAAAGTATTCATTTTGGTTCCCATCTTCTGCAAATATTGTCTAACATCTCATTCCCTATTGATATTAAATAGACCTTCAGTGTCAGGATAACAAAATATTTGTGGGCAACTTTTAAATCCTAGATACCATCAAATTTGAAGCACTAGTATGCTTTCCAAAATTATTGGGAGATAAATATACTATTTAATAACAGCTTATAAGATTTCAACGCTTTGATATTCTACCAATAATAAAAAACACCAATACATTTCTGGGATCCAGACTTGAAAAATCTATATGCCATTAATAGTCTTTCTTTTGTACTCATTTTTCTTCTTTCAAATTGCGTTTCAACAATACAATTCTCACCTCTAATTTTTTTGGCATTTGTTGTAATATTAACAAGATAATTTCAATCAAAATGCAGCTTAATCCATTCACGGAAATCAAGAATTCCGTTCCCAAGAATCACTAAAGGAACACATTTGAGAACGTTTTACATGAATGACATTCTGCTCGCTGATGCGTTATTTTTGAGATATAACAATAATCAAGTTCATATAGGAATAACATATATAGTCGGCTGCTTAGTCGCAGCATTGTTGGGTCATGCCCACTCTCTTGATGGGACACGTTCACTTTTTGTCAGGAACGTGTCCATTCCTTCACTTTTATATACGGCATTCCTAGAACTTCAAAGTTGAATACTTCGAAAATTACACATAGACGAGCAGAATTTCATTCCTGTAAAACGTTTATAAATGTGTTCTTTTAGTGATTCTTTGGAACGGAATTTTTAATTTCCATGAACGGATTAAACTGCATATTGTCCATAATTTCTTGTATGAAATTTATCTAAATTAATGATATTTTGATTTTCATGCAATATAATTACAGCTTGGTTGCAGTCAAAATTGCTGTCATAATGAGATTTGACAAGCATAACTTCTGCTAGATAGATCAGTCTAGGATAGCTAGATTGGCTATGGTAGGTTAAATTAAACAAATAAACATATGTCCCTAGGTCAAAATTGAGTTTAGGCCGTTCACAGAAATTAACAATTCCGTTCCAAAGAATCACTTAAGGACACCTTTAAAAACGTTTTACAAGAATGACATTCTGCTCGCTGATGCGCTATTTTTGGGTTATTAAACTTTGAAGTTATAGGAACGGTGCTCATGATATGGCTTGCCCCCGCAAAAGGAGAGGGTATTCCAACAATGCCGCAAGTGCGCTGAGTTATTGTTTTCGCAATATATGACGTAATTTATTATTTGCCAACCCTGCGGAGCCTGAGCCCACTTCTAGGATGTTTTAGTCAACACATTAAGTTCGGCGTGACCCACCGGTGGTCATTTAGGTGATTTTTATAATGTTGCTGGTCGACCAGCAGTCAGTGATTCAATTTTTGTAAATACTGAATGAAAGTTGAATGAAGGTATGATCCAGTCAATCTTTGCTATTTTCAGAATTTCTTACTACAATTGACTCTAAATTTGGGCTGGATATTGAACTTCAGTTTAACACACGCACCTAACGTGTTAATAACACAAAGGTTATCACCCAAAAATATTAGCGGGACTGGAATAGTGAAGACTTAAATTGATATGCACTCAACATCAATTTCAACATGGCAGCAACCGTAGAACATAAGCAAAACCGTAGGAGTGAATACCGTAGATTTAATATCAGAATATTTTTATAGCGTAATATTTTTGGGCGAGACCCGGTATTCTTATTGTGTTATTAACTAATACATCCTAGAAGTGGTTTCAGGCTCCGCGGGGTCGGCAAATAATAAAATAAAAAGTACCCAAACGTACTCTAACAGCTCTCGCTCAAGCGCAAACTTACTGGAACTGCTATGGAAAACGAAAATTTCCAAGTTGAATAACTCAAAAATAATGCATCGGCGAGCAGAATGTCATTCATGTAAAACATTTTTCAATGTGTTCCTTTAGTGATTCTTTGGAACGGAATTGTTAATTTCCGTGAAAGGCCTACATTCAATATTGACCCATATGTTTAATTATTCATTCTAAAAAATGACCCTAAATTATTTCTATAGGCTCCATAATTTAACTGACTTCGAAAATTCCATTGGTTTTGGACGTAAAATATGAACCCATATTAATAACTGATTCAGAGTAAATGGAGAATAATTTCAAATATTTTTAGAAGTATACTTGGATTTGGAATTTCTGAAGGAAAGAACAGTAATCAATTTCCCCACTTTTTGATACCTAAACATAATGAATTTAATCAAAATGAACAAGTTTTCTTCCATGCACTTTCTGTAAGAAATGATGGCAACTGTTGAGGATTAATCGAGAATCGATGCTTGATTTTTCGGTGCCTAAGCATAGTTAATTAGATCGAAATGAACAAGTTTTCTTCTATGTACTTTCCGACGTAAATAAGTATTTTACGAGTTATAGCCGTAAATTACTTACCGCAACTCAAGTGTTTGAAGCTGGAAGTAATTCATCAAGCCCGGCATATGGCAACACTGCAATGGACTCTTGCTTCCAGTGCGCTCGTCATCTAAGACAAAACTAAACCTACCATGCTAACTCGTAAAATATTAATTTAAAAAAAAAAGTGTATAAAAGAAAAGTAGTTTATTTTGATATTATTACCATGATTCAAGCAACAAAAATTTGAAAATCAATGAGTAGCTGTTTATTTGAGTGCATTCGTCATCAAAGACGAAACTAAACCTACCTCTTAATTCATAAATACTCATTCAGGACGGAAAGTGCATAGAAGAAAACTTGTTTATTTTGATCTAATTAACTATGTTTATGATTCGAAAAGTTAAAAATTGATTCCCGGTTAATCCTCAACATTTACTGAAATGATAATACAAGTTATAGCGGCAGATTTAGTTTCGTTGTTGCGGGGTCAGTTTCCTTTTCAACTGGTCGCTGCAGACCTGATGGTGCTTCCTCAAACCCAAAGGGGTTACATTGGCTGCTTGGTTGTGGTAGACCACTATTCTACATGGTTATCAGTGGCGCCAATAAAGAATAAAAAGACTGAGACAGTCATAAGTGCGTTGACTAATCACATATTTCCTTCATTTTTACATATGCCAATTCCGATGCTAACTGATAATGGGCCAGAGTTCTCATCAGCTTCATTTGCGTCATTTTTGCAAAATCTTGGCATTGGTCATCAGTTGACAACTCCTTATTGCCCAACCAGCAATGGTGCATGTGAAAGGGTTAATCAGACAGTAAAGAATTTTTTGGAGAATCTTACCAAAAAAAATAACCAATGGGACTTGGATTTGCAGAAAGCTGTTGTTATTTACAACCAAACCTATCATTCCAAAATTAAAATGTCACCATCCCAGTTCCTGTTAACCAAGAATCATACAGTACCTTTGCAGTTGCCCATTGCTGTGGGTTTGCGGGAGAAGTGGCATCTTGGCCACCCTAAGTTTGTTCCTTTCAAAGTTGGCCAAGCGGTCCTGATGAAGTATGAAAAAGAAGGTTTCCGTACTGTGAATAAATTTATGGCTAATTTTTGTGGCCCATTCATTGTTGCTAAAGTTGATGAGAATGGCTTGACTTATGTGCTGCATGATCCTAAGAGTGATGGAGCAATTTGTGCTCACCATACTAAGCTGCAATTGTACAAGACTCCTCCTAAGTATTTGTCTGAGGTACTTCAGTCTATGGGGTTGGCAACAGAATTACAGCCATTGGCCGATGCAGAGATAGCTCCCTCAATCAGTTGGGCTTAACACCATGCATACGGCCTGGGGTTGTGGAGTCGGATACCTTGAGTGAATTGTCTGTCGGAGAGAAGTCTGGGTCAGAGGTTAGTGATTTATCTTTTTTTGGGATTTTCAACCCAGTATGAATCGAACAGTTTCAGATGATCTTTAAGAATGCCCTTCTGAATCAGTAATTGAAAAATTATGGCATAGTAATACCATGGGTGGTAATAGCCGTGGTTGTGAGTTTGAACTTAATAGTGAAAGACAATTCTTATTGCTAGCATTTGATGAGCCTCAGAATAGAATTCAAATGCAAGCAGCACTCACTGAGAGTCCCCCAAGGGTTGACGATTTGCTGGTGTGTAGCCCAATTTTGAATATGGATCAGGAAGCTGGTGCAGCGGAAGAGTCCATTGATTTAGGCCAATCTCGTGAAATTGACCAGCAACTGCAAGGGTTGCCAGCAGTTGGTGTACTGCGTGATTCCACGGCAAGGCAGGATAAGTCAACAATTGCTGAGCTGGAGGATTTTATTCTCAGTTATAGCAGCAAGCTGTCATTTGATGGATTCACTGATGACCCGTACCCACTATCGCGCATTGCTCAGCTTAATGCTGCTAGACAGCTAATTGATGAGCATGAGTCTCCATTATTACGACAAGCAAGGTCGATAGGTCCTGCCCAAGGGTTACCTTATGTTCAACCTACAATTTTGGAAAGGCAGAATAATAAGTATTAGAATCTTATTGGAAGGTTCTCAATTGTGTTGACATCAGCTCCAAGATGCGCCCACCCGGTACGGTTGCAGCCATCTTTGAGCTGATGTCAACACAATGTTGACGTCACCCTAATAGGTGGCTTTGAAACTTTATTTATAATTCTCACTAGAAGAACTGTGGCTCCCCCTCACGACCCAACTTGTTTACGTTTGTAACAGGATGTTAGCTTCCGTTATTAATTAAATTCTGCTTGGCGCGCTCGCTTCCTTCAGCACGCAAAAAACAATTTCAAAGTTTAAAAATTCAAAAATAATGCATCAGCGAGCAGAACGTAATTCTTGTAAAACGTTCTTCAATGGGTTCCTTTAGTGATTCTTTGGAATTAAATTCTCAATTTCAGTGATTGCATCAAACCCGACATAGACCCTTCAAACACTAGAGTTGCGGTAAGTCATTTACCACAATAACTAATAAAATACTCATTTCAGACGGAAAGTGCATAGAAGAAAACTTGTTCATTTTGATCTAATTAACTATGTTTAATCATAAAAATTTGCAAACTTGATTACTCTTTTTCTTCAGATTTACTTTGGATTTAAGTATACATTGTAATTCTAACAAATCTCAACTCAATAAAATCTTTACATTTAATATTTGATTACTTCTCAAACTTCACTGGGATAAGTAAAACTTACTCAAAAATCATTCTTTACATGAGCAGCGCTGCAGCAGTAACTAAAGTTTTATACATAGGCCTATATATTCTAAACTGGATAAAGCCTTTACTTTAGGATATTTTTATTTCTATTAGCTACTTAACAGCTGTCTCAAGATGTAGCTGGCACAGCTGTGGTTATGAACCATTACCTACAACATTCTATTATACCAAAGACACTTTTGGATTGAGGCATTTTAAAACTCAGCGTTGTAACAATTCTTTTCATTAGACAAAGTTCTATGTTCTTTTTTTCAGTGTGTTTTAAATAGAGCTAATCATTTAGGCTGCTTAGCTATAGCAATAGACATTTTGTAGTAGGTGGTTTACAAGAAATGCACTACATTTGCAAAGGCTTTGTTAGGCCCAAAGGCTGTAAATAGCTGAAACTGTTGAATCATAATTTTATTCAGAATTAGGTTAGAAAATCTGATAAAGCAAACTGGCATAAATCAATGAGCTTTATGGCATAACTTCAATATATTAAGTATATATCATGAAGAATGTTACAGAAAATTTTGGTCAGATTTCTACTCTGATTATAGTCTGATAAAATTAGCTATTTCAAACTAGCTAGTATTATTCATGCAAGGCCTAATTAACACTCAAGAAAAAGTAATATTCTTTAAAATTGAAATGCAGAGTCTTACACAAAACCTTTTTTTGGATTTGAACTACTTTTGAACTACATCAACGTTGTAAAGGAACGCTTTCATTGATTGGATGTAAATCATCATACTTAACGAAGGTTTACATTATCATTAAACTTTGGTGTGATGACACGAATACAATACTCTGGCGTCAAACCGGAAAGGATAGGAAAAAAACAGCTGATGCAAGAAATTTACGCAGAATTTTCTTCAAATTCGGCACTGTGAGAAAAAGAAAACGAATGCTTCATCATACGAAAAATAAATGTCGGATTTTTTCATTACAATACAATGAAATTCGAAATAAATAAGTCAGCGAGTAAAAACACATTCATGTAATTTTATTAGTTGTATACAATTTGTTCAAGCTAACTTGTAAGCAGGTAAAAAAAGTTTTGGAAAAATTAAAAAGAACATAATTGATTTTTAAGTGCAATAACGTGAAAATCTATCAAGAAATTACGTTAGGTAATGTACACAAGTTCTAGTGTCTTGGGTATTCAAGTGAATTTCGTAATTGTATACGTCCGGTATTGTTGCTCTGTAGCATCAATAGTAGATCAATAGTAGTGTAGCATCAATAGTGCTCTCCGTGGCACAGCGGTTAAGGGATCGGACTTGTATGCTGGAAGTCGCGGGTTCGTTCCCAGCGCTGGCGCGGAGATTTTCCCCGTTGGGTATAAGGGAAAGCTCAAGCACACTACCCCACTCATCCCAGGTGTCGGAAATGGGTACCGGCTTTACGGGGAACCGTCATGGTGTCCTATATATAGGGTTAGTTATAAGGCATTTGAAAAACCAATGCTAAGATCATACGTATCAGGCTTGATTGGAAATAAAGCATCCCAAAGATGCCGATGTTAACCTAACCTAACCTAACCTTTAGATGTCTGATACTACTTATGATCTCGTAAGACATTATCAATATGTATGGAACAACTAAATTTATGAATTAAAATAAGAAGGAAACAATTTGTTTCACTTATATGAGCATAAAGTATATTGTTTCTGGAGTCTCAATATATGTAGGTGCTATGAGAGTAGGTCATGGCAAATGATAATAATTCACGACCTATAATTCCGAAGAGAAGCATACGCATTGAGCAGCCCAATTTGTAATTATGCTACAAATGATAAATAAAATAATATATTCGCCGCATCTTACTAATATTTAGCAGATTTAAATTTTGATATCAACTACCACAAATGAAGCTAAATCCAACGTCTGGCAACTCTACTGATGACTACATTTTTAACGGTTCCAGTATTTTTAGACAAGCAAAACATTTAAAAGCATAAAGCATAGAGCATCAAGCTATCTGCCAAGATAGTGATTTGTTCGGTACAAAGGACCCACTCTCAACCTACAAAATTGACTTTGAGACTTTCTCTTATTGTCTCTCCTGAATGGTTCTATAGATATCATTTTAAAAGCATCATCGTCCATCACAATTAATTTTTTCTGCAATTAAAATACTTACTGTACGACTCGCTGAAATGTTAGGGGAGGTGTGGAAATGACAACCCAATCAAAAAGCAGGGTTAAAAATTATTAACATGCAACAGAAGATTAAATTCACAAATAGAATAGTTCATCAGCGTTATTGCTGCTAGGTATATTGCGTACAAAATAGTAATATAATAAAAAAAACGCCATTCTAGTCTTCTTAACAATGCTTTATCATGTGTCATTTCTTTTCAAATGACTTCAATTTTTTGATTAGCTTTACATGAACGATTTATTTTATTTGTCTACTGACATACAGCTAACTATACATTTATGTACATTTAAAAACATCATTAAACTTTTTAAATTGTTGTAAAACAAAACACTTAACGTTATGACCATATTACCTGAAAATAAAAGGATCTTCACTTCTATTTGGAACAAACAATTTGGATGATTGGAAGGAGGAACAAGACTGCATGCATCCTGCAACCTTAGCATCTGCGCAAAAGCTTTGATCTAAGCAAATATAGCGACTCAGCCTTTTGCCACAATAACCAATTTAAAAATTAGGTTAGATATTAGTTTAGGCCTCCTTAACCGCAACAAAGGTGGTCCAAAGAGAGGAATTCATACGAATATTGACTCGCGATAGCCATGTGCTAGAGGTTCTGCCGCCGTGCGGCAGAGATCCGGGTTCGAAACTCGGCGCTGGCGGTGGCGATTTTCTCTGTTGGGTATGGGAGAAAAATTCCAAGCACAATACCCCACTCTACCCAGGTGTCTGAAATGGGTACCGGTCTTGACCGGGGGAAAGCGTTGTGAGGAAATACTACTCTCATAAAATGTTTTTGGGAATTATTGAGAAATACTCTCGTAAAAGATTTTTGGGGAAACAGGCTCGTGAAATGTTCTTTGGGAAAATACTTCACTTTAGGAAAAGTCAAAAACCGTTATCACTGGTATTGTTAGGAATCAATTCAGGATAGGCAATATATGGTTCAAAGATGCTGTACTTTATTTTGTGAGAGATGTTACATTGTTGGCGGCAAGGATTGGAATTTGATGGTTGGGCCGGTGACGCAGGCGGCGGCGCGCCAAGCGGGGCTGCTTCGAGGGGAAAGGGGAAGGCGTTAGCAGAGAACCAATTGTGCTACACCAATGAACGCTTGCCTAGCGATCACGCGAGAAGGTGTGGCAGAGCGCGGACCAATGACATTTCAGAACCCGAAACAAGTAAGGCTAAACCAATCGTGAGTGAAACACGTGAATCTTTGCGAAAAAAACAGTCGCGAATGTTCTGGAAAAGAAAACAAGCGAGAGTGTATAAGCGGCGAACAAGTACATTAAGGAGGATTCTAACTTGGTTACACGACGAGAGACGGTCTTTTTGGTGCACGTTTTCGGGGATCCTGCTGCCGCCGAGATCCCCTTGGATCTGCTACTCAAAAAAAAAACATCGCAAAAGTGCCCTTATACAGTGCTCCTTCGAATCTCCAAAGTTGGCAACGGACTCAGCAGACACTGAAGTACCACCGGCATCAAATTCCGCTTAATACGCAACAACGTCGCGGATAACCGGCACGTATAAAAGTGTGTTAAATCGTCTCCTGAGAGAACCGAAATATGTCAGTTCTACGTCGACTTCAAGACAGCATGAGCACTCCAACCTGCATTTTGAACTGGCACAGCTGTCAATTTTCAACAACGTCAAAATCGCAAATTACAAAGGGGTTGAGCTGTTTGGGCAATAACGCCGTGAACGCAACAAACGAGCGCTCTAGGCACCGCGTCTACGATGTGCTAGCAAGCCGGCCTACGCCTGCGATTAGAGCGGCCGCAAGCGAAGAAAATTTGCGAGCGCCCTTCAAGAGTTCCACCTGCAACGCATCCCAGAAGAATTGAAAATTTGTGGCATCGAGTATTTGAAAACACCTGCAACGCACCTCAGAGGAGTTGAAAATTTGTGGCATTGAGTATTTTGAAACAGTGCTTTAAAGTGTATTAGTGGAAGTCAAAGTGGTACGCTGCAGTAAAAAGGACGCGCTGTGTAATGAATTTGTGTCTTATGTTTATGCGACAGAATGCGAAGCATTGATGTATTTTTGGACGCCTTGTGAGTCCAGGAAACGGTATGTTTGTCATCATTGTCCTGTAATTTGTGTTGCGTAGGGGTTTCTATAACTTTGTGCATTATTTCGTGAATCGTTGTCAGCTCTTGAGTATTGGTAACTTGAATTCTCGGTAAACATCACATTTATATCATGTCGTGTTTAAAGTCTTATGACGGTAGATATGTGTGTGCCTTTCTTAACGCAATTGTGCCCTTTCAAACCATTTCGTTCCAATGCCTTGTGTACTTTATCCACGTGTTACCTAAAATAAATTCATGTAAATCTTCAAATTCTTTTATTCTCCATGTCTGGTATGCAGGTGTACGCAAGCATGAAGGTCAATACTTTAAAATTTGCGGGGGTTGAGAGTCCCTCAGCGTCTGGGAAGGGGGTCCTAAGCCCACCCTCTTCTCGTATCGCAACAGCGTCATGGCGTCCTGGCGTTAGTTGTAAGGCATTTGAAAATCCAATGTACAATGTGATATGTATCAGGCTTGATTTGAAATAAAGCATCCGTAGATGCCTTCATTATTTTTTTTTCGTCAATCGACACAGGCCAATGAGCTGAAGTTGGCTCCAGCAGGGTACTTCCCGTGTAGCCTAGTGCGAGTTACTTAGGCGAATATCGTATACTAAAACGGCACCCTCAAACTTTACAAGAAGCAAGCTTATAGTATATAAGAAGCACGTTTTGCCAACCAGCTACAGACTTTACCCGACAGTCTCCAACCAACATTCTTCCCACCGCAGTTATAGCAGCAGCCCCGAGGCCAAGACTCCAGACTCCTCACTCCATTTTTGTTCTACAAGCTACATTCAAAAGCCACAACGTTAGACTTAAAGCAGGCGCTGCACCTTTGCAATGCTTTTGACTCCACCTGCTATAAGAAACAAAGTGAATTTTTCCTTTTCACTAAAAGAGAATAAAAGTAGAACGAACCTCATAACCAGAGTTACTTCTAAGCCAACGGCTCGTCCTACTCTTCGGAGTTATGCGAGCGCTCTCTCACCCTGGCATAGCCAGAGCAACATCCTCATTGTTGTAGAATCTAGACTAAAATATCTAAAGCCCAGGTTTATCAAGAGCACACAGCCCCATCAATTCCTGGCGGTGCTAATTAATCGTCCTCACTCTACTGAGCAAGGAAAGTGATCCCTCACTAAAGCGCTCATTCAACAAGAACATCTTGCCAGTACGATTGTAGCCAAGTACTTCTTCATTAACGCTTCACTACCACACGCTTGGAGCGAATGGCTTAGGCTTAAGCTTACCGCACGCTGGACTTAATGTACACTTTTATAACATGATATATTCCACGGCCCATTCCCACAACCAACACTGCCGCAGCCACCGCTCCCCAACTTGTTCCTGACCGGCAACAAAGCCGGCGTAGTCACTACTTCGACACACAGTCACTGCATGAACTCGGCTACCGTAATACCAATACTGCAGACATAAACCAAAATAAATCTCATATTGAAACGTCTCCTTCTTTTTCGTTATTATCCAAGGTATGATACTGACTAAATAAATTCCATTTATATATAACATTATTTTGTACTAATAATAGCAGTTCCCTCTATCAGGATCTTTCTTTTTTATCTCTCCTCTCCTTTTTCGATTTTTCCTCTTTATCTCCTTTCTTCTTATCTTTATCTCCTTTCTTAACTCTGTCTACTTTTTTATCTTTCTTTCCCTTTTTTTCTTTTGGTTCAGGAGGCTTTTCTCCTGTGATGGCGTAGTTGGCTTCGTCAGGATCTTTCAGTTTGTGCCACTGCGCCACAGGACGTCTGGGATTGGCCACCATTTCTGCCCAATGGCGTAGCTCCCCGCCTGTCGCATTCATGCCGAGCACCACTCGGCCAATAGGGTCCGAATGGCCAACCCGATCGTAGTCAACCACAGTCACTTGCAGATGAGTCATCTGTTTAACGCAATGCAAAATAAGGGCATCAAATAAGAACTTTAATATCATTGACAAGGTCCAGGAATTCCTGAAAACAAACTGATTTCAATTCTTACATTTTTTCTCTCCCGCATTCCCATGTCGTTTTTCTTTTTTTCAAAATAATTAGATTAAGAGAGGGCACATAATACATCTGAAACTACATTTGAAATAATGCATTTGAAACAACTAGGCATATATATAGAAAGAGGTGGGCTCAAAATACTCTGTTCGATTAATGGTTGTGATTTGAACCACTTATTAATTATTCGAAAGGGTGAGGCAGGTTAGAAGTGTAGCATGCTCTCTCACCTGTATTTGTTCGAAGGGCATTTCGAATGAAAAGGACTCATTAAAGTACGGGTTGAGGGTATTTTTCTTCACTGTTGATTTCTTCTTTTTGACCCTCTTGCCTTTGTGAAAAATGCAGACTTTTACATATGGGTCTGAAAATAGAAACATAGTATGAACGTTTCATTCAACTAGTTTGTATTCTTTAAGTTATTTTACCCAACAAATCTTCTAATTAACAGCTGTCGTCCGTCCTATCAACTGCCAGTTCTCAAGCCCGCGTACGCCGTTCATGCATAGTATTGGAAACTTGCTCACACACTCAATACGTAAAACTTCTGATGTAAGTTAATGTTTTCAAAATATGAAAATTTTAACTACGAGTCGTAACTGTGATCCGATTACCCATTGTCGGAATGACTTCGTAATCGAGATCGCTCTACGCTTGTAGGAAATACATCAGGTATTTTGAAAATGTTATCTCCTGAACTTATTTACTATACAGATGCAAAAGTAACAGAATCCATCTGACCACATAAGCTAAAGTAGTTATTATCACGCGTACTTCGCGTGACATCTCGTTGGGAAAAGCAAAATAGCTACAATTTCCCTCGCTTCCACGTACTCCGGTGTTTAAAATGAGCATAGGATCGACCGTGATTCGCCCTCATTGCGTCCTAGCATAAGTTAAATGGCGCTTGGAAAATCAATATTATAAACGATATGTAAGGACTTAATTTGGATGAAACATCCTTTGAACATCGGTTCTCTCACCTGACCCTCCTCCGACGTCCATCTTCTTGAGGTTCTTCGCTTCCAGAACCACCACCGACAGCTTGCCCGTCGTCGGAACGTAACGGATTGAAAAGCATATGTCTCCTAGCTGGAAATCATAACTTGAAATGAATTTTTATCCATATTGAATTTAGATAAAATATTCATGAAAAAGCCCAAAATAATAGTTTCCTATCTCTAAAAATTATGTGATCGATTTTGAATTTAGCGTATTCACGAAAAACTACAAAGTAATAGACTTCTATTTCTAAAAATTATTTAAGCAATGTTTTAATTGATCTAAAATCTACTTTGCACTACGAACAAATAATTTATTATTGTTTAATTTATACCTTTCATGAGGTTTTACAGTCTTCTATTGAATTCACGCGTTTTTGATGTACTACACAGATACTACTGAAACTGTAGTTTGCCGCTACAGCTAAAATGTTGTGTTGAGAAGAAACTACACAACAACGCCTTAAAACATACAATAGAAAATACGAATAAGGGGAAAAGATAATGATGCATTACGGGTTTACTTCTGAACCTGTCGGCTGTTTGCAAGATGAGCGAAGCTCGTTTTGTGCATGGCCACCAACTTTACTTCATTTTGCTGCAGTGCCAGTGGCAGTTCTACAGTGCAAATTATTCTGCTACTAAACACGCACAGACGTCAGATCAAGACCATTGAGAGTGGGAGCCAAACCAACACGTTGATTTTTATAATCAAGTACGGTCCGGTTTGAGTTTCTGAATGCGAAGCCAGAATTTGAGTCCGAACGTTGTGTAATGACGTCACCGTGACGTCACAGCACCACACCTGTGCACTGCAGGTCTGTGCGCGGCTCACATGCGCATGTCACTCATTAAAAGCTATGAATTGACCTTGCCAATCTACTATACTGACGTTATAGTAATGTTATTATAATATTTCATTAACATTCTGAATAGCATCATTGCCATTTCAGACCCTCTTGGTAAAAAAATAAGAATTTATTTTCTTTACGTAAATTACGAGCAACGGAAGATAAGATTTGATCACTTTGCAAAAAGTTCGAAGGCCTTTTTTTGAGCGTGATCTTTTGTAACATATCCTGTTCTAACATGACTTCCACGACCCTTTCTTACTTGGCTCCATTTTTCTATCATTTCAAACTAGCGACATCGAGTGCACAACAGTCCCATAATGTAATATAAGGAGTTTTATTACTCTTAAGATTAAATTGCTGCCACCATCGCAAAGCCTCTGCCTCAATTGATTAGCTCACCAATCATCAAGCTAAAAAAAACGAACGTTTTGTGACGTTTGGGATCGAAGGCTAGAACAATGTTATGTGTATTCTACCTTAACAATTATTTGATACGTTACCTATAGACAGTGTACATTTACAGTTGTCTCCTTCAAATTAAATATACAGTACTTGCATCATAGATTTTTCTTAGTGCTAAGTAAAATTTATCTACTTGTGAGTAGTAGTGCACTTACGACATATGAATGACAGTACACAGTTCTTCCATAACCCGCAAAGTTATTCATTCAAATACAGGGGGAATTTTATACATGGGTTCTAAAAGAATCTCTAATGACTCCCAAAATAATGGATGGATTCCAAAAAAACAAAGCGGTTATGGAATTACGATAAATTCGAATTTTCAATATTCTTCATGTGCTGCTGCTTGTAGGTATTTCGAAATAAGAACAGCAACGCAAGGTTGGTGTTTGCCTGCGTAATCGCGTCGATTCTGGTTTGCGCTTGAACACATGTATAATATTGTGTTTAAAATGTAATGAAAATAAAAATAGTACTTCCAAGGAGTTTATGAGTGCCATAAATTTTTAAACTCTATCCGATATTGTTGGAGTTCTTAAAGGTCCATATTTAAAATATTCTGTTAAGATCCATGTTTAAAAGTTACCTTGTATTACACACCGACTGCAGCTAGTAAATAAATAACTTCTTACCAATTATCTTATCTTATTTGGGCAGTTCAACCTCAGTGATGATGCGTTAATGTTCTTACTAGCGTTTAAATGAGAATTTATGATATCCTGGTCGCGTGGGTATACCCTTTAACAAACAGTAAAAGAATAGTCTACTTATACGTCACGTGTTCCAGCTTGGCTCTTTAACGCGCTTGTGGAGCATCCACCTGGATGCACTATATCCACAAAAATTGATTTATCCATCGGGTCATGGTTTATCCACGACATGTGATCCACAAGCCTCGAATTATTCATAACACCGGCTCGCAGTTACCCCTTCCATGCATACCACCTCAGTGTTTTGCTTCAGTTTGGACCGCAACTTGCTTTCCACCTTGGTATGCAACATCTAATTTATTTTTCTGAGAGCATGACGCAATTCGTAATTTAAATTATACTTTTTAATTTAGGAAGAATGTTTATGGTAATTAGATGTTGAACGAATGCTATGGCGCAAAATTATTTTTGATAGGAACGAGGCACATCTGGCCGTGTCTAACTCCCACCACCTGCTTCCGGACTTTAGCTCACCGCCTTGTGGTCCACCTCGACTTTTTCTAGATCTTTCCACTCCTCGATCGTCTGGCCGAGATCCACGAGGCAGAGAGGGATTTTGACTTCCCCGATGAGGTCATGTTTCGACAGCCTGTCGTAGTCGTATACGCAGAACATGATGGTCTTCGAAATGAGCTCCGCATACGTGGCCTGTCTCAAACGAGACTTGATTATCACTCCTTACTTGGCAATGATGGTACATAATAGACGAAAGTGTACTCAGCTTTGAATCTAACTTTTGTCCGAATATTGAATGGGAATTGAGTCTACGCGTGCAAGAAATACGTACAACACATGTAACATGTTCTTACCAGAACAAATATTAGTTTTTCAAGTAAATACTAATAATAAGAGTTTACGCAAGAGGGAAATACGTATGACAAATGCAGTATGTTCTTACCAGAAAAAATATTCGTTTTTCGAATTAATATTATTCAAAGTTACCTTGAATGTGACAGTTTCGTTGAAGACTGGATTCAAAGTTTTTTTATGAACTTTCGTTTCATGTTTTTTCTTCTTATCTGGCAAGACGTAGACCTGCAAAATATGATAGATTAGGTAGGCAAAATGAGGATTTATCTAAATGTAAAGCTCCGTAGTTGAAGTTATAGAAATCGAACGTTCATTACCTGTTAGCGGCAGTAATCAGGTCACCTCAAGGAAATAAACCTGAAGCTAGGAGTAAGCTTCATCTCTCAACAATATTTCGTGCTCTGGAAGCATATCTATTACACACACTGAGTAAATACAAAAGTACTGAGCCATGTGGAATGCAAAGAAAAATTTCCATGTTTTCGAAAAAAACTAGTCCGCGGAGAAAATTCTGTCTCAAATGGATTGAATTGAAATAAAGCTTGCCTCTGCTATAAATGATTTCAATATGGAGGATTTTAGAATAGTATGGAAGAAATACTGCTGTTTATTGAACGAAACTCACCAGACATTTTGTTCACCATATTCCGTTGACGCGTTTAACCAAGTAGGAAAGTTTTTTTTTGTAACTCACGGGTGTTGAAGAGCATGATTTCATTTAATAGCTTTTTTTTACACCTCGTTACAACAAGTATCAAGGTAATCGGTATTCTAGTGTTTCACCAAAAAAAAATTCTCAAGATGCTCCATTACAAAAATCCCTGAGTTTTTAAAATGCATATGGTATTGAGTAACATACAGTAGGTATCCGTACGTCGCACTTACAAAAATTATTACCGATATCCGTAAAATTTTAGAAATACATTAGGATTTGAATACTAAGATAATATGTGTATGAGATGGCTCACCTTGACGTACGGGTCTGACGTGCCTCCCACGTCGAGTGCCGCAAGTTTCTCGCACCTGAGGATTGTGACGTGTAGTGACGTTGACTCAAATTCGTAGTCCAGCTACCGGGAGAAAAAGGATGCTTTTATTCTAATCCATCAAGCCTGATACGTATCATTTTTTACATTGTTTCTTTTTTCAAATGCCTTATAGCTAACACCAGGACGCAATGACGGTTACCCCCTGTCAAGCCAGTACCCATTTCCGACACCTGGGTAGAGTGGGGAATTGGGGCTGAGTTCTCTCTTTTCCACCACTCCTCACGTACTGGATGCGACCTAAGTATACAGACTGTGTTGGCCAAATCCAGCACTCACCCAGCATTGGATTTGACCCAAGTAGGCATAATACGTTAGCCAAATCCAGTACTCACCCTGTACTGGATGCGCCCCAGATATTTCTCCACAGCCTTGGCTGCCGCTGCCTCCGTCTGTTCCACCGTCATCTCTGCCTGCGCGAGCTCCTCCATCTCCGCCTGCGCACCGCAGCAGGCAATGCGTCAGTTCACGGGCGCCATACATATCAAAACGCGCGGCACAGTTCGCATGGCTTACCATTCATCAGATAGGATCAGTTCAAAATAGATTTGGAAGTTTACACGGCTTACCATTCACAAGATGGGATCAGTTTGAAATAGATTATAAAATTCACACAGTTTATCATTCACCAGATGGGATCACTTCGAAATAAATTCGCAAATTTACATGTTTTTTCATTCATCAGAAGGGATAAATTTTTCGAAATGCATTCGAAAAATCACATGGTTGATCATTCATCAGATGGAATCACTTCATCGAAATATTATACGACTGATTTGAACACTGATTATGAAAGGCTCTGCAGAGTTGTTTGCCTAATGGACGCTTTTCAAATAACTGTTATCTGACGATGCCCTTACTTCTTTGGAATTGAACGAAGCCACCTCAAAATGTCCCAGACGGGAATATTTGATAATAACCGTCAAATATTTCGTTGAACCTCTGCTCCCGCTATGAACGGGTCGAGTGTTGGAATTTAGCCATGGGCAGAGTTGTGGACTAATGTGCGCAACTCGTGGGAACCGAAGAGATTTTCATTACGTTGAGAGACGTGTGAATAATACACGCTGAATGCGTAAGAAATTGAGCAGTAGTGACAACACCTGCTTTGAAAGTTGAATAGGTGATGGCAATCTTGAAATGCTCATGATATGTAGTACAGAAATACTCATCATAATCCATCATGATACTTCTGATGGATTACCATTCACAAACGTTTAAGTTTATGATGTTCGTAGAAAACCAGGTATGCTGACATGTTCCTAATTTCAAACTATCAAACACAGTGTTGTGAAGCCGTAGTCAAATCTTTAGCGTTAGGAATTTTTCTAATATTCCCACCAAATTTGAAAGCATTGTCGACTGAGTACTGATTTGTAGTTACAGTTATGTGTACTAGTGTAGATGTTTGTTGACTAAAACTACACCGTTTCCCTTATCGGGTTCTCAAATTATCAACTGTTAGTTAGCTGCAAGGGATTTCAAGAGGGAAATGTCATTTTTGAAAGAAAACAACGGAAATTCTTTTATGAGGCTTAAAACTAAAAAAGTGCTTCTGATTTAATATCTTCAAATTACTAATAAATTCTGGATAGTGTCATGAATAGTAGAACTTCGTGGACTAAAAATGAGCTTTACAATACGCATCGAATTTCAAGCATGCCGGTACTCTATCCCTTTCTAGGAGCGAATTTCGTCCCTAGATAAATGCAATTAACTGAAAGATTTTCTGCAGAGATTCCCGCATGTTTCAAGCGATCTCTCTTCAGCGCCAGGGAATTAAAGCTGGGCTGGGTATACGTGTGGGAGTGAAAAAATGACTGTGGAAATTCGCAGCTGCACAGTGACATTGTTTGTTCAACTGTTGCGGTTCGCTAAGAGCAAGCTTGTCGTTTTCATGGACCAGATGCTGACAACATGTCGGAGGCAGTGCTCGGCTTGTCTGCTACTGCAACTACTGCTGCAACCTCACATCTGCCTCCCGTCATGCTTGCAGAAACTGCTCGAGTGATATTTTCTGCAAGCGCGTCACGCTCAAAATCGTCATTATTCCAAGTGCATCTACTGCCGCACATGCTGCTACTAATACACTTCGTGTGTTTGATAGTTTCGGAAAAGTAACATTATACGTACACCGCTATCACTTCTAAGATTTTATAATGCAAAAAACAGCGTTAATTCTTAGTTATAACTCTCTTTAATTAAAGTCTTTAAAATGCATGACATGGACATCTGCAGTCTCAGCTGAAAGTGAAACTCGCTGGAACCGATATGAATATTTCCGGAAAAGAATGTAATAATTACGAAAATGAATTACTGCATTGAAAATAACTCGTGTAGTTATTCATTATTATAAATGCCGAGGACATTTGCGACAACTGTTAAACAATTTGCAGGTTGTAACCTGCACTAATTACAACACTGGCACGCCTGAATGCTTCACTAACGGGAACATCAATGAATGAGATCTGTAACCTCGACAGCATAACCCTGCATGCAACGAAATGAAAATCATCTCAACCACAACCGTGCCCGAAAACTCACGAAAAAAGTTCTGTAAGCTCTCGTAAAAAGTTCCGTAAACTCGCAAACGCGCTGGAAAATTCCGACAGCGAACATAACACATGAAATTAATAGCCGTGGAAAACTAACATATGAGCAAACCTAAATACAGCTGCATCCGAATGTCATACAAGCACCCGCCAGCAGATCGAATCGGGTGTGTGACAGCAGCTGCAAGACGTAAAACTACTCGACCTTGCAGGCGTGGCCGAATAGTAAGGAATTGAACTGTACATGCGCAATAGTTGCTTGTAACGCGCAGTAGCAATGTTTCCAGTGCTTGAACTTTTATGTGTGTGTGAGTAAGTTTTCTTACAATAGGTGTTATAGACATCACGTAAATGTTGGATGTTTTAGACACCGTCATATCGCACTCCTGCTCGATCGGTTGTTTTTCAGTTTCTGAGCGTGAGTTGGAAAGATGATACAAATGTTACCACAAGAATTTTTATGAGAAGTTGAAGTATGTCGTTAGAATTTTATCCTACGCTAAGAACTAGCAACGGTATTTTTGAGCTTTCTGCTAATTGTATTCGAAATGCATTTCAACGATATTAGATTAATTTAGAAGTGTAAAAAAACACCGAGACACGCAACTGATGCGGCAATCGCAACGATGTTGAACGTTCTCAGGTATTCTGTCATACGCATCTATTCTGAATACAATTAATTAAAGCTTTTTACATACTATTGATCAAAACTTTGGTTTTTTTCATACAATCAATCAACACTTTATCTACGTACACATTTGAACCGTCAGGTATTTTACCAAACGCATTCATTTTGAATACAATTTATTGAGCTTTTTTAAAATACAATTGATCAAAACTTTGTTTTTCACTCAATCTGGGCATGCATTTGAATCGCATCTCGCATCTTCACCTACCAGAGCATCGTCCTTCACGGCATAC
The DNA here is from genome assembly GCA_030386875.1 of Morinoia aosen. NCBI lineage: Eukaryota > Metazoa > Arthropoda > Malacostraca > Amphipoda > Talitridae > Morinoia > Morinoia aosen. The sequence continues at coordinate 18,350,850 of CM059559.1, forward strand.
ATAGAGAACTAGAACAACGGCCATTTGCACAGGTGTGCGGGTGACAACTCGTAACTTCTGTGTCAGTTACGTTAAGGGTTCAATGAGCTGGGTATACGCTTCGCTTCTGCATTGTGGCTAATTATAGGACAAAATTGTTTCCAATAGAAGAGGAGTTTGAGGGACAACATTATTTTCAATCACTGATGAGTAATTACGAGCTTATTTCTCTTCATAAATTGTGCCATGATAAGTAGCTCCTCTGTTAATTTAGTGGCAAAATACGAGACTAACTTTTGCCGTTCTAATAGCAAAATACAAAGTTCACTTCTACTGATCTAGCGGGAAATTAATCAGGCTCATTTTTCCTGATTCAGCGAGAAAGGGAAATTAACTTTTACCTATCAATCAGAACGAAAATGGGTTCATTTCTACCGGTCCAGCAGGAAATAAAGGTAGGATTACACAAAGTTTAATCCAGTCCATCTAGCGGGAAAACATCTACTTTAATTCAATCGTTCTAGCGGGAAAACTCCATGCTAAATTCAGTCGATCTAGCGGAAAAACACCAACTTCAACTCAGTCGATCTAGCGGGAAAACAACAGCTCCTGTCCACCGACCTGTCCCACCACAAAATTTGGCGACGAACACCAGGCAATCTCACCCTGAGCTTTGCCTCTGCGCTGAGCTTCTGCAGAGACTTGGCGTCCGGTCCTTTTTTCTTCTTACGTCGCCTCCTGCACTTCTTGCAGCACCGCGTGCAGCAGCAGATCAGCAGCACCAGCAGCAGCAATCCAACACCTGCACCAGCACCGCCCTCCATTTCATACATGGGATCTCTAACACTTTGACCGCAACGTGCACCACCGGTGGCCACGGAGGTGATTTAAGCACATAATGCTGCTGACCGACCAGTAGTCACAAACTCAATTTTCATAAATACTTGAATGAAGCTAAATCAGTGCCAGTTAATTTTTGCTATTTTAAATATTTCTTACTACTCAATTAACTTTAAATTTGAGTTGAATATTGAACTTGAATTTAACCAGTTGCGGTCAAAGTGTTAACATGGAATTTTAGACGAGGACTTTTTCAGGACCTCATCGTCGTTTTCCACGAATACATGTCAAAGTTATCAATGCAATTGTAATTCTAGGTATAACTTACTCTTGATATTTAAAGAGAAATTCGATTGAGTTACACATAAAAATTTTACACCGTACCACGAAACTTTACTCTTGTGTATTCACTCGTAATAAATTTTACATCCAAAAGCTTCTTCAGTTGGGAGATAAATTTTTATTGCAGTTAATAGAAAATTTAACTAAAATCCCATAGGTAGCGTATGAGTTTAAATTTATCCTAAAGTAAAATTATCATATGCTTCATAAGCTCTATAGTTCTTTTGATGCATTGCTCTGAACATAAAAAATTAAAAAATACTCCACAAAAAATTAAAGAAGCAGTACATCTAGCCCCTCTTACCACAACAGAACAAGTCCAGTGCAAAACAATAATTTCGCCAGAACCTTAAACTGATAACCGCAGCTGAGTGGAACACGTACCGTTTCAAAAAGTATCATACGTCAACATCGTTTCTTATCACGTAATGTGATAGTTGAAAATCCACCCAAATTTCCTCTTCAACAACGTATTTGTTAATACTTGACCCGAAGTGCAGCAACGAAATGATCACACGTTGCGCATGAGTGAATGACCCACCTGCAATTATAGCGATGAAGCCTTCCACGGGAAGGTTCATGTAGTGAGCGAGGTCTTCTATTTCTGTGAGCATCTTTGTGCCGTGGTTGTGTCCTGTGCCTCACTGCAGCTGTGTGTTCCGTCCCTCACTGCAGCTGTGTGTTCCGTCCCTCACTGCAGCTGTGTGATCCGTCCCTCACTGCAGCTGTGTGTCCTGTGCCTCACTGCAGCTGTGTGTCTTGTGCCTCACTACAGCTGTGTGTCCTGCGCCCCACTGTAGTTGTGTGTCCTGTGCCTTGCTGCGTCAGTGCATATTGCGGCGGACCGCAGCTGTAGACTGATCTGAAGTGGGTATAGTAGTTTCAAACATCTAGGTGTCCTGCTCTTTCTAAAGTTCAATCTATGTATAAACAAACTGTTACTTTATATCCACCACCGATCATAAACAGCTTCAAGTCCTGCACTAATATACAGCTTTAAGATTAACAAATTGCTGCCCAAAAGTGCTGCACGAAGTAGAGTTGATTGTCCCCTGGCTTAGTGCTGCTGTGTGCAGTGAACAGGTGTTCTCGTTGTCCTCACGCCTCCTCTCCCGCGGCAGCTGCAGCTCTGCATAATATTTAAACGCTTCTCGGCTGCTTGCGCCACCGCCGACTCGCACTCAGCTAACGAGGAAGATGACCAGTGTCAATGTCTCTTTTGCACTGAATGATATGCGTCTCAGCAATTTTCATACATCTTGGTGAATGAAAATTGAAAGCTTTAATCTTTATTGTCGGCTTTTAGCAAATGTTTCCTGATACTTCATTTCATCTTCATACAAAAAAGTCATCGCTGATCACTAAGCAAGAGTACGTTATAGGTTCGTCGTTTTGGTGTGAACGTCGCTCGGAAATACGACTGTTGGGCTGCATAAATGACAGGTATAATATTAAACGATTTTTATAAAGAGTGAGAACAATAAGCTTAATAATTCAGTTGGGGTATTATCGGATTATATCTGAGATTATGGCGTAATCACAAAAAATTGTGAGTTTAATCGAGAATCTTCTGTTCTATCTGTCTGGAAAAATGAATCGCACGGAAATGATTAAAGTTGTAACATCGTAGGGAGAAAGCCTATAATGCTCTATGCACACACAACTATTTACTTTCGAAACGCCTCCCCCTTGCTATTTCTATTGACGAATAAAAATGCCTCCATGTTGGTTATTGATGCTACTCATTTTCTGTGCCCTCACATGTACTCACAATGACCCACAACTGCGCTTTGAAATTTCCAAGTAATTTGGTTCACATACGAGTGGGGGCGATGTGAGGTATCTCACATGAAGGTGAGAAATGAACATTACCTCTGTTCGTTCGATAAATTTGGTAAGACCATTAAGAAGACTATATGTAGTTCAGCGCAATGATTTAGTATTGCCGAATGCTGCAGCATTTTTTTTTTTTTTTTATATTGAAAACATCTAATGCAGCATTTAAAAACACCTTGCGATATCTTAGTATTGCCAATATAAGTTTAGATGTGAAATAGCAATAATGTTCACTTATTACTATCATGTATACTGGGCCTAAATTGCTCAGAAAATCTGTAATTATAGTTTTTTTTTTCTGGCGCTGCTCAAAACGCACAAAACTGAGGCGCATGTTAACCCCCACCATCTCGGGCATAATAAGTAGTCCTTGTCTATTATGTGCCGGAATTGAATTCAGAACCGAGCAGCTGATGGTAATAAATTTAAATTTTCTGCCATTTTGCTGGTGAAGTACACAAGCTTTGAGAGAAAGACACAAGAAAGGTTTCACGAAATTTCCACTCCATGATAGAAGTGACAATCAAACGACGCTGCAAGACCAAAGTATATGAAAGTGATATTTCCGTAAAAGTGCTGTAATTATCACAGTTCAACGGGAACGTCAGCAATTTTGTACTCATAGTACCGTTAAAACATTATCCGTCGTTAGACCAGCACAAACATGACGTTATCACCTATGTCAGAATGAGGGAGAAACAACCACTCGCGAATGAACTTCGAAGAAAACATTAGGGAACATATTTAGCAAGAAATATATAATATTAAGGTTATTTTCGAAAGATAACCTTATAGTCCTCTAGGGTGTTGAGGGGTTGCTGCAAACATCTTGTTCAATACCACCTAAGAAAGTATATAAGTTAAACTGCTTTCTTAACCTCACACTCACGTCCGAATAGCTTGTGTGAAGGTCAAGAGATTGATCTATTAAGGACACGTGCCGATGCTATCAATTTAAATACGAGTATACTCGCTAGTACAACTGCGTGAACTCTAAATAGTCGCACAATAATTCTGTCACCAGACACACCCTAAAGCTGGCTCGTTCTTTGACAGGTTGTAGATCCCATGGTATAAAAATTAACTAAGCAATGAACTTTTATGTGATACAGAATGCTTCAATAAGAAGCACACCCAGATTTTTCGCTCGCTGTTCTTGCCTGTGACGCTGCTACTTTAGACCCCTCAGTAAACGTGCTGCTAAAGTTATCATGCTAATCAGGGAAGACCAAGGATGACCTTCACAGGCGTAGTGCGTCATGATGCCAATCTGTCAGGCCCCAAACGCAATCACATCTGGACGATTTGCACGCACACTTGACAGACGCAATGAAAGGGCTAACGATATTTTTGGTGTGGAATAAAAATACATATATTTTTGGCCCAGAAATACGTACCGAACGCTCGACAGTTACATATGCGGGGTTAGTATTGCCGTATTCAGGACTGCACTCTGCAGTCAATGCAAAAATCAAGATTGCTCCAAATACGCATTGCTAGTCTCGCCAACCGTATTTCTGATGCAGGAAAGACCAATGGAGTCTTTAGCAACAACTTTCGAGTCTTGTACAACAGCTTCACAGGTTGGAGCTTTGGGTGACAGTCTTGGAGCTTTAAATGACAGTCTTGGAGCATTACATGGCAGTCTTGGAGCTTTGGATAGCAGTCTTGGAGCCTTGGATGGCAGCTTCGTCGCTTTGGGTGGCAGCCATGAAGGCTTGGGGGACAGCCTTGGAGCTTTGGATGGCAGTCTTGGAGCTTTGGATGTCAGCCATGGAGTCTTGGGTGGTGGCCTTGGAGGCTTGGAGGGCAGCCTTGGATCTTTGGGTGGCAGCCATGGAGGATTGGATGGCAGCCATAAAGCTTTGGGGGGCAGTCTCGGAGCTCTTTGTTACAGCCTTGAAATCATGAGCATCAAGTTTGGAGTCATGGGCAACAGTCTGCGTGCAATGTACAACAGTGTAATTGGGTAGCGGGCTATCCCCTTGACTTGTGTGCGAAAACAAAAATGCATAACATTTCAATGGTTTTCAAAGGTACTTTTACGTTCACCTTGATGAATCTTAGAGTTACACTTAATTAATGAAATTCCCTAGGTATCGAAGAGGGGAAATACAATGGCTCAAATACTAACATTTCAAACTTTACAAAATTAAAATTAAATAAAATAGGGTTTTAAATACTAGCTCGTCTACTTTCACTAAAATGGTTAAGCGAATCCCAAAGAAAAACTATTGTAAATAATTATCTACGGAACATTTACAATTCCACTGAGAAGGGATAGATATAATTACAACTCATAAGATCTACATTCGAAATCATCACCAAATCTCATTTGAAAGATAAAATTACTTGACATTTTAAGGAATTTTACAGGCTATTTTAAGGAATTTTTATTTTAAGGAATTTTGAATAAATCTAGGAATGACTGCACAATTATATTTTTAATTTTATTCGGAAAATGCAAATGAAGGCGCAAAAATATCGAAACTACAAGATTCTGATGAAATCTGCAACACAGGTCACAGGTCTTGTTTTTTTAGACAGGAATATCCCATTAAGCCTAACTCTGTATTTCGTTTTTAAACCTTTAACGTCCGAATTTTTGTGCTCATATTACCGTTAACACAACTACCGTCACTAAACTGGCGCCGGCATCAGGCAGTCACCGATATCAGGATGGGATAGGAACTGCCACCCGGCAGAGAACTTCAAAGAACACATTAGGGAACTAATTGAACAAGAAATACAATATATTGAGGGTTTTTTTGAAAGAAGACACTGGTGTCCTCTGGGGCGTTAAAGGGTTAAGCTAGATATTACCTACTTCTTACTGTTTACTAATCTCAAATGACTGATCACGCTGATATATTCGATGAAATTGACCCAGATCTCAATCATTTGAACAGAATATATCCAAACCTAAACGACTCTTAAGACTGTAGATATACTAATATATCAAAATTCAACGAAACTATACGAATAACTTGCAATGATTTCTTACTCGTGTGTTGGAACTGTAGGTCACTCTATCCAAAATTGGAAGAGATACAATATACTATTATAGAACTTAAATATAGCCTAGACGTGATTAGCTTCACCGAAAGCTGGCTAGATGACTCGACGAAAAACATGATTCGATTTGAAAATTATCATAGTAACCATTCGCTACGAAAAAACCAGCGAGGCGGAGGCATCAGCACATATATATTTAACCACATTGACTCGAGAATCATAGCAAATGCATCAATGAATCAGAATCATATCGAATCACTCTTCGTAGAACTGTCTAGAGATGGTAAACGCATTGTGCTTGGAACGGTGTATAGGCCTCCTACAGCCTGTCCTATATCCTTTCTGAATGAGCTCAATCGTATTATTTCTCAGTTGAACAGGCCCTTATACAATGACATAATAATATGCGGGGACTTCAATTATGATCTACTGAAACATGAAAGCTATGAACCAACCTCTAATTTCCAAACAGCCTTTCAGTCTCAATCTTTCCTTCCGATCATCACAAAGCCTACACGAATAACCTCTGAGTCTGCTACGCTGCTTGACAATATCTTTATGACAGACCCAAGAAATTTTCTTTCTGGAATCATTACTTCTGACTTATCAGATCATTTTCCAGTTTTTCTTGTTAAGAAAAATGTCTATATTGCTTGCACCAAGCCACGGGCTGAAACTTACTCATACCGTAAAGTAAACGAATCAAATTTAGAAGAAATGCGCACCGTTCTAGAAGAATCAATACCATACCAACATTGCACATTTCTCAACACAATAATGCAACGAGCATTGATGAAGCAGTAGTAAAGTTGATTGAAACTATAATGGTCACATACAATCAGTGTTGCCCAATTGTAACTCGTAGGGTTACCCCAAAAAATAAACAAAAGCCCTGGATTACTGGAGACATCGTGATAAATGTAAAGAAACGTCAAGCGTACCTAGCCCTCCTTCATGAAGGGTGAATATCTCGAGAAACAAATAACCGATTCAGAAACTATGTGATAAATCAGATAAGGACATCAAAAAAGAGCTACTTTACGCACAAGTTTACTCAATTTAAAGCTGACGTTAAAAAGACTTGGCACCTCCTTAACTCTTGCTGTAAACCGAATAACGCCGATGAAAAGAAAATTGAACATGTTGTTCAAGATAATGTGTCATACCATGGGAAGAAAGAAATTGCTAATCTCTTCAACAATTTATTCGTAAACGTAAGGAAAACTATAGCTGTGTAGCTGATGGTATTCCAAGTGAACCTACTGATCACCTGGAATACATGGATCATATTCGAAAACACAACTCCTTTTTCTTTACGCCTACATCTCTTCCGATGTAATTGCGTGCATAAACAACCTGAAAAATAAATCGAGTGGGTTACAAACGTTTCCGACAAAAGTACTTAAAATTGTTGCTGATATTGTAGCCCCGCTGATATCCAACCTTCTCTCTTACTAGGCACTTTCTCAAACTCCTCAAAGTTGCTAGAGTAACCCCTATCTTCAAAAATGGTGAAAAAACCTGTGTAAACAATTATCGACCTATCTCCGTACATCCAATTATTAGCAAGGTATTCGAAAAAATGTTGTATAAAAAAGTAAACTCTTATTTTGCACAAAAATAATTTCTTTATGATAAACAATACGGCTTTCGCTCTAAAAAATCAACAACACAGGCTATTTAAATCATTTACAATTCCTTTATTCTAATATAGATGAAGGAAAGCCTGTCTTCTCTGTATTTCTTGACTTTCGAAAAGCATTCGATTGTGTGGACCATAAAATATTACTCTCGAAACTACACTGTTCTGGCATTCGAGGGGTTGCCCAGTGATTGGTTCAGATCATACCTAACAAATCGGAAGCAATACGTTGTCATTGACGACGCAAAATCGGACCCACAGACAATTAGCCATGGAGTTCCACAAGGATCTGTTCTTGGGCCTCTCCTATTTCTGATTTTTATCAATGATATTAAATCTACATCATTATTCAAATTCATACTTTTTGCCGATGACAGTACGCTTTCTGCGGTCCTTCCGAACCCAAATCCTCATACAAGAAAAATATACCTCTCCCGCGCATTGAAATGGGCGAAGGTGAAATCGAAGGAACCAACTTATGTAAGTTTCTGGGCATCATAATAGACGAACATCTAACCTTCAAAAAGCACATCGCTCATATTAGATCTAAATTATCAAAATCCATCGGAATCCTAAATAAAGTTAAAAATTTCCGGCCTGAAGCAGCTTTACAAATGCTCTACCGAACGCTCATTTCTCCATACTTGCAATACGGAACAGAAGCATGGCACGGAACTGATAAAAATAAAACCAACAATATTTTTACTCCGCAAAAAAGAGCTATCAGAGCTGTAAAGAACCTAGAATATAATGCTCACACAAATGATTCATTCAAAAATTTACAAATACTTAAACTTTCGGATCCCTATAATATCTCTATTTATAATTTCATTTACAAAACATTAAGAAATGATGGCGACAATAGCATAAAAAATGACTGTATTAAGCGCGCAAACATTTTCATTACGACCATTTAACCCGAAGTAGAAGCAAATTCATGCTTCCTCAAAGGCCCGGTCGCAACACAGTATCCTCTTCGTTTGAACTAAAACTTTTAACTCAATACCTGCGGAGATCCGTGAAAGTAATTCTTACAAAGTATTCAAAAGACATCTTGAGTCTCACTTTCAGTCAGAATACTAGTCGTGTAAGATCATTAAGTCAGATCTTGCCTCCTGCATGTCTGGTCCTAATAATGTAACTTGCCATGAGTAACATAACCGATTTCAGTGTGCCCTTGAATTTTTTTATCGAATATATTGTTAAATACAGCCGATTTGACCTATATTGTATAATACAGCATCAAATATCGAGTTAATTATCTCATTGATCAGTCTAATGCAAAACGGGGTTAAGTGGTTAAAACATTATTTAACCTTATTAACATAAGGTTAAACATTATTGTACACTTAGAATAACGTGATAGTAGGATGCCCTAGAAGTCGCTGAACTTGTTCGGGCCCACAGGTAGCTATACTCTAGTTTTGACCATTGTACTAGACTTAAGAATCATTCTAACTCTGTATCACCTGTGGTAAATAAATTGTTTAAATTGTTTAAATTGTTTTAAAGAGCATCCAAATCGGGACGAGGTTTCACACTTTAGAAAATCGGTTGTCTAGTCAATTTTTTTTAATTTGCCGTATTTAAAATAAATATGGCTATGGATATCATCTAACCACTCAGCAGGATTGTCCAGATGCTGATGGGCGTTAGAGCCAAATTTCTTTGGTAAAAAGTCAAATTGTGAGATTTTGAAAAGAACAATGGGAGCGAAGAGAGCGATCCTGATCGCGGTGTTCAGTGTTGGTATACCGAGCTCCAACACATCAGGCAGCATCTTGAAGTGGATATTACTTTATTCCACACATGCACTGTATTATCTTAAAATTCCTGTTAACTTGTTTCCCCTTCATGTAATTGGTTCCAAAATATATTTTAAAAGGTATTGAAAACGCAGTTGCCTAGGAGCAAAATATGCAGTAAATTTACGAGGCCTGTCGAAAAAGTATCCGACCTTTGGCCAGAAAAAATACTTCAACAACCTGACGGGGTTGGGACCCTAATCCCCTTCAAAGTAGGCTCCTTGTGCTTCCACACACTTAGCCCACCGATCCTTCCACTGCCGGAAACACCTCTGGAAGTCTTCTTTTGGAATGGTGTTCAGCTCTGTCGTCGCGTTCCGCATTATCTCTTCTCTACTCTCAAAACGGGATCCTTTCAGTGGTGTCTTCAATTTTGGAAACAACCAGAAGTCGCAAGGAGCCAGGTCTGGAGAGTAGGGAGGTTGGCGAACGGTCGTAATTCCATGTTTGGCCAAGAAATTGCGGATCAAATGGGATGAATGTGCGGCCTGCCACAACGCCTGCCACAACGCTGCTCACTCTCCGCTGATGTGCGGCCATCTTTGAATCGGTTGAACCACTCCTTAATTTGTGTTACACCCATAGCATCTTCCCCAAACACCTGCTGAATCTTACGAATTGTTTCAATTTGAGAATCACCAAGCTTTTGACAAAATTTGATGCAGTGTCTTTGCTCAATTCGTTCAGTCATCTTGCAAGAAAACTAAATCCGACAAACACTTAGAACAGCACCTTACTTGGCGACCACCAGCCAGTGACTGGCCCAAGTGAATGCGGTGAAAAAAGTCAAGCATGCGCATTAAGATTCCTCCTTCCACCGTGCACAGTGGCGCCGCCTTAGAATCACTACTTTGCGCGGGAAAAATTAAGGTCGGACACTTTTTCGACAGGCCTCGTTCACCACTGCCCCTCTCGTATTGTGTCAACAATTATAATTATTGTTTAGTTAACATTTCTACTTCCTTGGGAGACTTTGAAGTTTTTTGATATTCTAAGAAACAAAAAGTCGCTTAATTTTTTTTAAACACCTTAACCACCATGGGAGTCACTGGTGGTACACGGAGGGAATTTTCATAATGCTGCTGACCGACCAGTAGTCACATACTCAAATTTAATAAATGCTTAATCAAAGCTAAATGAAGGCAGGTTCCAGTTAATGTTTACTATTTTCAAAATTGCTTACTACAATTGACCTTGAATTTTGAACTTTAGTTTAACCCATGGAGGTTAACGCGTTATTTTCTCATATAATTAAGTCAAGGTCGGGCCTGTGTCGCGACCTAAGTAGTGTGAAGTATCACGAACTGACCAAAGAGTCAAGATTAGAGCCAGCATTCGATGATTGCATCAAGCGGCTCGGTGCAACACCGTATTAAAAACATTCGTAGATTTCCAAAATCGTACAGGCATGATCCGAGCAATTTCTTCCTTTAAACTAAGCTTAGTTTGTCGTTGGCGAATCAAACTATGCAGCTCGAGTTGAATCCGAGATATGAATGAAAGTTTTGGACGTGGAATAGTTCCCTTCAGCTTTACCAGCAGAACGTTACAGAATATATTCCATCAAAAGCAGGGCTCAGAGTCTTACCTTTGATAATTTGAATGTTCTTTCCAAGAAAGAATAATAGACGTACAAGATTTACAAACTACAAGTAAATTAAGGTTTGATTAATACGGGCAATCTGTCCTGAAATTATTTCGTTTTGCTTACAGTGCTATTTCGATTTTGTTGTTGATTGAAGTCAAAATTTTTGCTTCACGAGTAGCATTTTATCCAGAGAATTACATTTTCTACAGTGAATGTCAAAATTGAAAGTCATCAAAGCACACTGGAAAGCGTTCTCAAAAGTACAACACAGAAAATTCCTGAAAGTCGCATTCAAGGAACGAAGAGTTCTTTCACTTTCTTAATACGCATACGATTTCTTAGACGCTTAAACGCCTTACAATAATAGGTACTTGTCAGTAAACCACTTGCACTAAGCGCATTAGTTTTAACCTTACAGATCACAATAAAAAGTATGACGACTAACTGTAATTCAGGAACAGGTCGCACACTGGAAACTTGCAGGTAACAGATACATGCGTGTCGCAACAGCTCACGTTCACCACTGCCCCTCTCGAGCAACTTACCACCTGTAGTTGCTGCCATCTGATGTACCGGACGTTCTTGTAACACCTGAACAAATCATCTAGCGGCAGAATTGCCTCTGCTGTGACCCTGGTACTTGAGTAATCTTGTACAAAGCGGTAAATTAAATTGTCTGATGTAGGTTTTTGAACGTGGTTCCTCGCTACCCGTACAGTTATTTGTGAGTGATTTGATTAGACTCGTAGTACGCGAATTTGACGAACAGCGCAGTGAATCAGCAACAGTCATTCATGACACAGGAAAAACTAAGTCTACTTGAGTTACTGTACGAGTTTAATCGGAACCAGGAGTTGAGAGAACTCTGTAGCCAAATAGAATATATGTTTAACTATTCGGAAGGAAGTGATGTGATGGAAGCGATGTTTACTCAAATGGCTCGAACATTCTTAATCGGTGTTTTAACACCGCAGTGTGTCTTCCGAGTATCTGAGACATCATCCGCCTTAGTTATAGAACGAATTTCGAGAAGAGCCTCTGTATTACCTTTGGGTTTCCTAGTATAAAATCTCTCTTTATGGAAATCTACACCGTAAGGTTTCTCCTATTTTAAAGTGACCTCGCTGAAACAGTTACCGTGGTCATAAGGTTACGTTGACCATTAGTTTCCGTTTATCTTATAAGGAAACGAGTCTATTGAATTACAGTATATTTTTCGGACTGTACACACTGCGCATCTCGACAATGGCCAAACTGAAGCGTGAGGTCTACTGCCATATTTCACCTACTCAGGTGCAATTTGAGATGTACAATTTGAGATGTGTTTATCGCTAAATAAAATGCATGGAAAATATTAATATCCATTATTAACCTAACCTAACCTCACGCTAAAGTACAGGTTAGAGGTAGATCTCATGCGATAGTGCGGTAGACCTCACGTTATAGCAGCACTCCTTGAACATATCAATCATTACATGTTACCAAGTCTGCTATGTTAGGTTTTTATGAATTAAAAGTTTGAGTTAATCGAAGCTTACATTTACACTCAACAGGGGATGGGGAGAAGTGAGCGTTCGTGTACAATGTTTATTTCCTACTGTTAACGCCTCGTATTTTAATTTAGATATTATATTAGAGTCCTAGTTGGTTCGTTATAGTTTCACTTACACAAGTAGAGACCAAACTTTGAGAAATCAATATCAGTTTCCTCATCTCAGTTTAAAAGCATTGGTGGGTAATGGGCTCCTTGGGCTAGTTCTTCAATTTATGAGAGTTCATTTTCAAGTTTTTAGATTTTGAACCACTAAAAGAATTAACTTGATACTCCTACGTGCTGCAGATCACGAAGAAAATTCTAACACATACCTGAAACTTGTTGCTGCGGTGGTATTTCAGACATTTTCATAACAGCATCACAATTCATTTTAAGTTCAAAAACGATTATGCTAAAACTGTTAACTCGGTAAATCGAATTATTTATTTCAGTAGAGGAGAGCACTGTTGTCGTACAGCAGGGCTGCCAAATGATTACCTCTGCAGCCCTGTCCACACTGGACCATATCCGGCGCATTCTAATAATTCGGGGGTGACCGATAACTCGTGTGTTATCAATCAGTGGTGAACATCTGCCTCCGAAGAGCACGCTGGAGAGAACGGTATACACACCACGGTAGAGGAAACAAGTTAAGGTCATTTCTTTTGAGAGAGTATACCTTCTCTAGTTTGGCTAGCCAATAGGAAGGCTTCCTTTCAAACAAACTTTACGACGTCACTATTGCGACATGTCGTTAGGCCAATAGCGGAGCTAGATTTAGGGCTAGCAGTGTTGCCAGAAGCAATTTGAGCGCTGCTATTGGTTCGTTGCTATGACGTCAGCATTGCCACACGGTCGACGAAACAAAGACTGGTTTGACCCGAACTTCATTCTTCTACCGTTAAACACTTCCACGGCTGCGTTGTAGCAGCGGTCACGGAAGCAAGCACAGATTTGCCCCAGGCCAAAATTGGAGAAGGGCAAAGAAACTCGATTTCAACAATCAATAATTCTAATCAACTTTCTTATAGTATACATTACATCTTCGAATAGTTATCCACATTTCACAATAACGAAGAAATAATAAAATATTTGATAGATACACAAGAACTTTTTCGCTAAAAAAACAGGATCACGACACATACGTTCATATGTTCAATTGAACAAAATAAATGATGATGGTTCTATGTAGATTATGATCAATACACTCGGACGTAAAACACGCATTCGCATTTGTAATTGAATATCGAATATAAATACGGCTATATTCACAAGCAGGGAAGTTCAAATAACTAACAACCCTATGGGATTACCTCAGCCTTGGAGATTGCTGCTGCTTATCTAAAGACAACAATTTATCCATATTAAATTAGTAAATTATACTTTGGATCAATTTTATAAGGCTCAGCTTCAAATTATTTGACAGCCTCAATTGAAATGAATACCATTCGCCCGGATTCGCAATGAATTACATAGGTACTGAAATTTAATGAGCCCTCGGGTCTACTATTACTGAAGAACTATCTAGGTTGAGGAACATGAAAAAATGCAGCCTCGCCAGACTGTCGCTGTTGCTTCGATCTGCGTTATGTTGACCTGCTCACTTTCATGCATCGACACACTAATGAAAGGAAAAGATAGTTAATTAAATTGTTCATGCAGTTTGAGGGCTACGATAAAGCTGACGTGCAGGGAAGTCTAGTTAGACTTCATTTATAGATGTACATTGATCAGTTTTAAGATAAAGATTTCTTTCTTCATTTTAACGGGTATTAGATTGATTTAAGTCAGTTTAAGATAAAGGTTATTACAAAAAAGCAACTCTTAATTCTTCTTGATGACACTCCAAGTTACGTATGGTTCAACACCCAGCAAGGCAAAGTGCGGCAGCCCAATACTCAGACTGAGTGACGTCTGCCCTTGCCGGAGTCTTCCCTGCTGCACGAACTGGAGCTTCACTTCAACCCATCGCCAACGCAGTCGCTATGGGTCTGATGCACATTATAGCAGGCTTCTACATAGAACTAGGCAGAAATGTGCGATGCAGGTAGTGGTCGAAATGCAGAATGAGAACAAGAACATGTCTCAAATGTGGAACGTAGATATGTCAAGATGCTTGGAAGAGTTATTCAAGCGATGCAAGTTACACGTTTCTTCTGTTTGGATGATTAAATCGCTTGAAGCGTTGTGAAGTACGTTTAAACGAGGCGTTAAATGTACTTATTAAGGCATGGTTGAATCACAAATTTAGAACGGTTATCGAAGCGAACATGAAATGTTTAAATGTGACTGAAAGAAGTTACTTGGAACGTGGCCCCCTCATCAACCAATAGCACCACTCTAAAGGTAGCGCCGCGACTCGGCCAGCCAATCACGAGAAAGCTTTCTCACAGGCTGCCAGTCTTCAAAAACAATAACAAGAAGTTGGAAAGACGTATAGCGATGGGCATCTTTGTTGTAGTGCTGATAGCTGTGCTGTTATATCAGACGTGGACCGATGCAATTCGTATCTCAGAGGTAAGGATTCATTGCTTTTAGTGCGATACCCTCGACGTATGCCGCCATCAGTTACTTATGCACCTTGCAATTACCTCACCAATCGTTAACAGCAGCCAAATCATTTCAGTGAAGAATAACTGTAGCTTTTACAAAAAAGTACATTGCGCTAAGAGAACCGCACCGCGAAAAATAATAAATCAAGCATTCTTATGGGTAATTTTAGGAATTTTTAAAGGACATTATTTCCACAAGAACTATGATATTGTTTTCTATCTTGGTATATCTTACTTGAAATGTTCGTAACTCTATAAAGTTTTAAAATGAGACTAGAATAATTACAAATTAAATGATGAAAAGTCACCAACGATATGCAAGGCTTGAAAGTTACAGTTGAGAAGAACTAAAAGCTCTGCAAGAGATGCCTATTCCTTTTTGACAGCCAAGGGATTTTTGCCAATGCATTGGAGATAATTCTAAGGCAATTTCTGCTCATGACGCAGCTGCTCAGAAGGCTGGTCGGCAGAGTCCGTGCATTTAGAGAACATGAAATGAAAATAGTCCGTGAACTCTGAAAGAAGGGTGGACGCTCAAAGCCCACTACTTTAAACGGAGTGGGTCAACTTAATATCAACTGAATCACTTAAATGTTGACTCAGCCACACACATATTGACTTAGTCACAAATAGACAAACTATTTCACACACAGCACTACGAACACATTGAGAATAAGGTCAGTTGGATTTCAGCGTTGAAAGACGCAACAGAAGCCAAGTTTTGAGGTAGCAGAGATTTTTTTAACAATAATCTGACTACCTTCAAAATCTGCAAACGCTCATAATATGATGAGTCTTAGACTGAGTCATCTTTTCATTTTGTTCCAAAAGTAATGATTATAGAACTTGCCAGATGGTTGAGCACTCCTCTTTACAAGTATTTCTTCCGGTGTGAGGTAGAACTGAAACCATATCACTGAAGGACAAGCCATGAAGTGCTTCCATCTAACCTGAGGGAAATCTGGGCATGAATGAGTGAAATGAAGATGATTTATCGAAATGGAATTGCTGAAAGATTGCTTGGCAGAATCAAATTGGGTTAAGTTGAAATGAATATAAGGGCTCATGCATCAGTTGTTCAATACTCATTAGTGGGCAAGGATCTGGGAAGTTGAATTTAAAGGCCTAACGACAAGGCGACCCAGCCAACAACCAGAGTCTCGTTGACGGTCGTGAAGGATCGTGACATACTCAAGAGTACTTCACCATTGTTACCAGAACATACACACCTAGACTACGGTTACTAAGTAACAAACAAGCCTCATCGTACGCATACAAAATTAAAGACTATCGTCTAGTAAACCGGAAAAATATGAGTTCTCTATTATTCCCTATGAAAAAATTTACGAGGAACAAAAAGTGCTCGCTAGAAGTTTCGTTTTAACCGTCACGAACAATAAAGGTGAATTGCATTCAATAAGGACGGGGTGCCAATTTTTTGTAGTGCTTGCAATCAATCGCTGCACTGAGTGTCGTATTATAATCGTGTCGCTGAGTCTTGCTTGGGAGATGTAAGGAATGTGTTAAATAACCTTTAAAGCTAGAAATGCGAGTGAAGGGTATGTATACTTCAGGGCCTTCATATAGCAAGCGGACTTGTCTCAGTGGCGTAGTAGTGATTTGAGAGCTCGACAAAATCATTAGTAACTTTCATGACTTTTATAAACGAGGCGCGAACGCTTCAAGTTTTGAGTTTCAGCTTCAAAAGTGACGGTGTGAAGTTACTGCATGTAGAACTTGGCGGACACCTGAGGGGTGAGTAGATGTCAAATGCATCGTGGGAAACCATAGAAATAGTTTCTAAGCTACTGTGAGATTTGGATGAACGCATGGGACTAATTTGTTTCTAATGTTGAACTAGAGTCGGATGGAGGGCAGTCAATATGGGCTGTTCGAATGACCGCCAAAAGCAAGAAACAAGTGTTCCTCAACGCTGCATGGATCACAAGCATACGGTAAAGATTTCTTCTCACCTCTCTGCTCTTGTTCCAGTGAGATACAATGATGGAGTTTCTGTGAGCTCCCTTTGGAAATAGGGGAACATGGCCACTTCTGTATCTGTGTGTCTTATTACCTATTAGTTGCCTTAAGAACCCCGTAATTGAGACTCGTACACCGTACGGTTAGTAATTAGTGAGTACGACCACCACCGCCTCCCTCGCTCGTCCTACACGATAATCTTTGGTTTGAAGCAAGGATGCAAGAGTGCACTCAAGAACCTCATCGAGTCTTGTTGTCCTAGTCTATAGAAACCGTGAAATTGGTATTTTACTATCTATTATGTACAATGAATAGAGAACAACGAATTGGGTTGCTCAGCTCACTTCTATCTTGATCTATCACGCTATATATTTTAATAACTAACAGAGGAAAGAGCACTGACTTGAGTCAAACTTTCACCATGACACACACACATAATATGTAATAGCAGCACAGAGGGTACGGGGGAACATTCTATGTAGTTTTGGAGGGGAGTAGCGAGCGTTTCATGCATCGTCATGAGCCACTCCTTGCTTGTTCTGATTTTCTTTTTAAATTGATTTCGCAGCCCAAAAATTCAAAGTCTTTTAGAGATTCAAAGATTTTGGTTTTTGTTCAATTTTGAGGCTAAAAATTGTATCCCGTGGCTGAAAACGATTAGGAAGTTTAACTTTCCATATTTCGAATGGGAGCTCTGGCTCAAAATATCACAAAAAGTGATATTTTGATATCACACGAATGTACAGCGAAGACACCACAGATATTTTCTTGGTCATAAATACATATCGTTTATGGTGAGTTTTTCACACGAAGATTCATACCAAGGCCTAAAACTCTCGGACGCCCTTTGATGATTCCATTCAGAATCAACAACGCCAGGATTCACGTTCTGAAATTCTCTGTGGGGCAGCAAAACATCTTTCAGAGCACAAAAATCAAGATGAAATTCTTCGGAAAGTATACTGGTGTTCCTTAGTGCAACCAAGCTCTTCGTTGGCGGAACTCGAATTACAGTTTAAATTTAAGGGATAAACTGAACTCATTTGACCATTACTCTTCGTCAGTCCGTGGTTAACAATGAATTTTATTTCCTATTCTACAGGTAACTTATCAACTTTCTGGTTCATGTTAACAGATATGATATGAAAAAGTTTGGTTCCCTAGCTGTCTCTTACTCATATAAAGGAACAGGTGAATATAGCCCTGCAGGCCATATTCTATGAGAGGACGTGGCCGGCCATTCACGTAGAGTGGTAAATTTTAAACATCACTCGAACAATTCATTTTTGTTAAAGAGATTCTAACCCTCATAGAGTACAATCACCCCAGCACACACTGAGTCCATTGAAGTGAGTTGATGTCCGCTGTTTCAACGAAGAGGAGCATTTGAGAATGTGTATAACAGTCTCAGTATTCATGCCATAGTTTCAATTTATTCCACTCCGTTCAAATATATGTTAACGACTGATGACGTTTTGCTTGAGTCAGGATAAAATGGTTAAAATAACATACCAGTACGCAAAAAATAAACAAATCAAGAATACAGATGTTGAACTCGAAATTCAATTCAATGTTCTGTGAATTTTTAAACTAATTATTTACTGAATTCGAAGTATGGTTGCCACGTTCTTAATTTAATCGGAATCACATCCTTTCATACCAAAAGTCATTCTTTTGCTTGAGTCTGTTATGTAAGTAAAACTTCTCCTTGCAGGGCTATTTTCTATAGCTGCTGATTTATACTATGAAACCTAAGCTCTATAGAAGAATAGGGGTACCAAACAAGCCCTACCTGTCACGCTTTGCTCCGACCATCGCTCATTAGATCGATCTTGTTTGTTGTCCCTAAATAAGACCTATTCACATGACAGTGCTGCCTACTCAAATTTGTTAAAGATAAGATACTGCCTACTCTTGTTATCCATCTTGGTTTGTGACCTTCCATAAGTCAGCTGGTCTATTATTCGACGGTACGTCAGAGAAAGTGAAGTCCAATGATAATATAAATTGCAAGCCGCCTTCAAAATTACCGTCGCCCTCTCACAGCTTGTCAAATTTTGTGTGTCGACACCTGCACTTTCACAGCTTGTCAAATTGTGTAAGTCGACGCCCGCACTTTCACAGCTAGTCAAATTTTGTGTCGACCCCCGCACTTTCACAGCTTGTCAAATTTTGTATGTCGACGCCCGCACTTTCACAGCTTGTCAAATTTTGTATGTCGACGCCCGCATTTTCACAGCTTGTCAAATTTTGAGTGATGACGCGCTACAGACACCACGAGCTACAGGTATGCTTTAATTAAGAACTGGAGATTGGAGCTATTCTACGTAAGTAGACTCGTCTGGAGTTGAAGAGAAATGAGTGGGTCGGCCTCTTTTCGTCGGCTGAAGAGATGTTAGCTGTAAACAAAACACATTTATTAACACGTTGAAAAAGAGATCCCATACACTGTTACATGTACAATCACAGTGAAATTAAAAAATATCAAGGATTATTATCTATATGAGTAAGAAAAATTACAAATATTTATAATACAAGCGATGGGAATTACGTAAAAATATTTATTTTATGCCTAATGCATGAGTGAATTTTCCAACATAGAATTCAGTTAATAAAGCTATCTGTCTCTAAAGACTGCGCTCTCGCAGCCCATAATGATCACCGGAAAGTAGGGATGATCTGTGTGATTCATTCTTTCTAAAGCATTGCTTATGGTCGAGTAAAATTGGTTTACTTAATGTGAGGTTATTTTAGGTTTTCACTGAATTCAAATCGGCCAGAATCCCGGACAGTTAGATTATGAATAGGAGATCTTTCCAATCTTCTCATTCTGCCTGCTTTTTTCAGTGACTTTAATGGAAGGATCTTCTACATTCACTTTAAGTAGAAAAACACGTATAATTATCGAAAAAAAACTACATCAACATAACTAGTATAAGCCTTGACCTCTATTTTACTTCGAGCTAGAGATCATGTATGACCATCTCCAAAAAATTCGAATATCAAGTTTACTGGAAGGAGGTAGCCTTCACCTTTACTTCAAGCTAGAGAGCATGTATGACCATCTCCAAGATACTTTAATGGAAGGAGGCAAGTTTCACCTCTACTTCAAGCCAGTATGACCATCTCCAAGAACATTCTACCATTAAGTTTACTGGAAGGAGGCAGCGTTCACCTCTACTTCAAGTTGAGGATGGCGTCGGCCTCCTCGGGATCCTTGAGTGTGTGCCATTGAGCTATAGGGCGGCGCGGGGAGGCGAGCATGTCGGACCAGTGACGCAACTCGGTGCCGCTCGCGTTCATCCCCAGGCACACTCTGCCGATTGGCTCAGAAGTACCGATCCTGTCGTAGTCCACCACCGTCACTTGCAGGTTCACTTTCTGGCAGTGCACAAAAAGGGTAAGGTTAGTTTTCCTGGTGTAATCCATAAGGTTAGTTTTCCTGTTGAAATTGTAATCCTACAAACAGGGTACGTTTATTTTTCCCAGTAAACTTATAATCCCAGAGTTGGATTCTGCTTACTGGAAAATTTTGCAGAATCTTTCCTGAAAAAGAGTATGAGCAGCATTTATCAACCTATAATCAGGGAATATATTTTTTCGTAATAGATTGCATGTGCACATGACAACGCTCTTAATGAAGCCAAGATAATAGCTCCTGAGCAGCAACGAAGTGCGTGAGTTTGACTGGAAGCCTCACCGGTACTTGCTCGAAGGGGATCTCGAAGGAGAAGGACTCATTGTAGTAAGGGTTGAGCGTGCACTTCTTGATGCTGGTCTTCTTTTTCTTTAGGCGCTTACCGTTCTGGATGAGGCAGATCTTCACGTACGGATCTGGAACACGCACAAGTTAAGTCATCCCTGAACTCCTAATATAATAATGAAGGCATCTACGGATGCTTTATTTCCAACCAAGCCTGATACATATCACCTTGTGCATTGGATTTTCAAATGCCTTATAACTAACGCCAGGACGCCATGACGCTTTCCCCCGGTCAAGACCGGTACCCATTTCAGACACCTGGGTAGAGTGGGGTATTGTGCTTGGAATTTTTCTCCTATACCCAACAGAGAAAATCGCCACCGCCAGCGCCGAGAATCGATCCCGGGTCTCCCGCACGGCGGCAGAACCCCTAGCCACTTGCGCTATGGCGAGTTGGCTAATAATGCTGCTTCACCCCGGATTTTCATTTCTACATTTGTAAGGAAGTCAAAATATTCATCACAGAAGACGAGACTCTCAAATCTTTGACACTTCCCCCCCTCTGAGGTGTGGGCGTTTGTAGCAATGGAAGAATTAGACCTGGCCACGTCTAAAGAACTCAGCCTTCGAGGTAAAGCATCAGTTCAGCTGCTCAAAGTTGAACTTTGACAAAAGTTGGTCGCTGTCTGTGAAACGTTTTCTTGACAACAATGAACTGTGCAGCTTTCTTAGACTGTACAGGCTAACACGCTAAAGTAACAGTTGCCTGTGCACATTCTGCTATTAAAAAATTAAAAAGCTCTCATTCTCATAAAAGATTAGAAAAATTTCCCGAAGAGTAAAACTCGCTCATCATTACATAGCACGCATATTTTAAGCCCTAAAAAATAAAATATTCAATAATATATCAACAAAAATGTCTTAAAATTCTTTTATTTAGAAATTTACCCACTTCTCAGAAATTCTTCCCGTCGTGAGAATTTTCTGTGCAAATCGAGAACAATAATTTCTTCTAGCAGAGAGTTTCGAGTATCTTTTTTCTAAATAATACCTTGTTATTACCGGTGTAACTAAATAACAACGTACTACAAGCAGGATTAGTCCAGTTTCTGATTACGTTTGAGGTCACGCAACGAATTTTCTTACTCCATCAACACCTTCTTCGCAAAGGCCATCGACTCGTCTTGTTTGAACCCCTCATTAGCTATCACCAGATGGTTTTGAGTATTCATCCCGCCCATTGTCCTCAGAGATCTGCGACATCCACCACCTCGACTAGCGACATGGGGGCATATTACGGTACCCAAGTGAGTGTATGAACAAAGGATCCTTATTTTAAGATATGTTGAAAACCAACGATGTGTTTTTAGATCATCTTTATTGAAAACAAACCGGTTTTTTTTTCTTTTCGAAACCTTGTCTTCACTAAGTATACTTACTTCAAGATATTTTAAAAACCAATGATGAGCTTTTTGTATCATCTTTATTAGAACTGAAGTGTTCTTATATTTCATTTTATTTTTGAACCCTTGTTGAGCACTTTGTAGATCTCCCCGAAGACGAAGCACTCACCTGAGAGGCCACCGACATCCATTTTTTTCAGGTTCTTGGCTTCGAGGATGACGACCGTAAGCTTGCCGGCCGTCGGCACGTAGCGGAGTGAGAAGCAAATATCTCCCAACTTGCCGTCCTGTTGCGCATCGAAAAATTCAGTGCACTTGAGAATAGCCATGACTTCTACATGCTTCTCTATGAGGCAGCCATGAAGCACACATACAGTACACACACATCGTACGTACAGGGTGAGACTACCGATGCCGAACACTCTGCAGTGCATTTGTTATGTAATCCAATTTCTCTGTTCCTATAGGGAAGAGGGTTTGTCTCGGGAATGTTTTACTATCATACTGTGATCAGCGCGATGTCATATGTAATGTAGAACATTACTGCGTGTGTCAACGCCATGGAATGTTGTTGATTGATAATGAAGTAGCAAAGTAATCACGGTACTTTCTGCTAAGTGCTCTTACACTGGGACGGACTTCCTTCGTGATCTGGAGTGGACTTTCAAAAATGTCAATTTTTATAGGATATAATTTACGCTTAAAGCATAAATTATTAATGACCACTAATTTCAATGTAGTTATTTTAAGAAAACGCCCCATTCATGAGGCACAAACTTTTTCAGGTCAGGCATCGTGAGAGTTAAAAAAAATCTTGGTCAAGAAATACTCCAGAGTCTCAGGGTGCGAAATTCGGTTCGTATGCTTAAATGAAGTTTCATATCACGGAAAACCGTTGAAAATGTCAGCAATCATTCTTGTGTGAGCTAAGAGCTGCACGCGAACACGCAGCGAACACAACATGGTTGGAAAAACAAAATGTTCTACTTCGCCGTGATGACCTGGACTCGGCAAGGGAGCACGTGTTCGACAACTTGCACTGCACACATAATGGCTTGTGGAACATTTTAGAGTAGGTAGTAACATTTTTGAAAACTCATGACCAGACCAGCACCAAAAAGTAGATGAATGCTAATTAAAAAGGAGAATTAAAAAGCTTACCTGTGACGCAGCTCACCGTGAGCACAGGGATGGAGCGACGCTTAGAACAAGACTTGCTTTGAATAAGTCTAAAAATAATGAAAGCTGCCTCAAATATCTTTAGGTTTTCACATTCCTCTAGTTGCTAGTCAGTATGGGACTAATTAAGTAGCACGTAATGTAAAAGTCGAGCTAAAATGCAGTAAGTAGAAGTGCGTAAGTAAAAAACCGTTCAAAAAATGCCAAGATTCCAGAATACGAGGAATATGAATAGTTAGAAATGGCTAAAGTAACTTACCTGATTCCTTTCAGCCAGGAATGGGAGTGATCGAAGAGTCAGATATAAGATCCTCTAAAACAAACCTCAAACAACCAGAGTTTGACACACAAAAATTGAATGGTAGCGCCAAAAACTCCACTTATTGTGTTCAGATCAGCGCAACTCCTCGAGCTCTCTCACGTTAGCAAGATTTGAAATTTTTATAACAGGAGACTTTACATACAATTACAATCATTCCAAAGTTTAAACTTCACACACTATGAGTCATGTCTTAGTCATTTTACTGCTCACACAAGTTGATATTCATTATGATTAAGTCTCCATGAAGTATTTGGTATCCGAGTATATTTTTGTTTGGTATTGCTTTGAAAATTCATTTCCTTATTTTGAACAAGCAAACCCTAAATTTACGGAGATAAATATTTTTAGAAAATTTCAGCAGTATATTCTCACCAGTTTTACTCCAAAAAAGAATTTAATTAGCTTGAACGTAGAACAAATTTTTGTTCAATTATATACTTCCAATAAATTATTTTGTCAAAAATTTTAGGACATTACTCCAGCATTCGATGTTGAGAGCAGCCTACCATCTGTAACATCAAGCACGAAGACCGAAGCATCAACACACATTTAGCAAGAAGCTATAACACACTGATCAGGTTTTTATTTTTATTCCAATGAAAACAAGCATAATTGGTGATCACTTCCATCAGAGTTACAAGGTTCTCAGGGACAAGAAGAAATGTAAAGAGGGAATTTATTTTCCCTCCGAGCGAAAATTTTGAATTTCTCTTTAACCCATTTCAGCCTCACGTGTCATCCATGGCACGCTCACTAAAAATGGTAACACAATTTTTTCCTCGTCAAATTTGTACCCTAACGGAATTTTTGAAGCTTTCTGTCGGGCGGCAGTTCCGTCCTCATTCGGATGTTGGTGATAACCTGATGCCAGCGTCAGTCTAATTGCAGTGGTTGTAATATTAGGAATATGGGTAAAAAATTAGGCTGAAATGGGTTAATGCAAGCACTTGCCTTTGCTGCGGGAAGCGCTCCCAAAAATGCTATGTTGCACACTGTACGCCGCTGCTGTAAACTTCAAGGCCTTCAGAAATTTTGGATAAACTTTGCTTAAAAATCGCATTTCTCATCTTCAAAAACAAGAGAATTTTGTAGATGTACAGCTGTTGCCATCTAAAGTACGCATGTGAGAATGCGAGTGATTGTAACATTGACTTGTGGTGACGGCGTAAGATTGATTCTTCGAGCGGTCATACTTCCCCTCTGGCAAAGAATTTTCTCTTCAATTACCTCACAACTGCGCCACGCGTCATAAATTGCACACTATTAAATTGCGAGTATGTTTGATTTAGCATCAAATTTAATCTCGAATGCATTTTTTTAAGTTCACTGCCGAGCAGAAGTTCTGTCACACTTGTGATGTCGGTGACACCCTGATGCCAGTGCCAGTTTAATGACGGAGGCTGTAAAACGGCGATGTGAGTGAATAATTTCGTAAAAGATCAAGGGCTAAAAATTTAATGATTACCGTATTGTTAATCGCAATCGTACGTTTCTCTAAAATACTAATGTTTCAAGATTTTGCCAATAGTGAAGGTATCAGGTAAAATATTCAGGGTTTTGTAATGAAATGGCAGCATTTGGAATAAAAGTTTCCCACAGAACTCTGAGTTTACATTGTAAACATGTTTCCAAAGATGGATGTTCGCAAGGGTGAAAGAAACTGTGAGTATCGGGGTATTACAGTCTTGAAGTTTAAAGCTGCAGCGTATGTGTCAATATAGGTCAATGCGGAGAGTCAGGGCGTCACGCCCACGCCAGTATTTAATTAAAGATAGCAGCCAGCTCGCACTTTCTCACCAGTCAAGAGTTATTGAGAGCCCCGTAGATCATTTGATGGTTTGCTTCCATTGTTCAGCTTAGCTCATGGCTTCAATTGACTTAAACATGGACTTTGTTCAAATTTAGTTAGATACGACAGAGATAAATCCCACTGCACAGATACGGCTAGTATGAATTATTTTATCATCTCTTTTACAGATAGACTGCATCAGCTTATGGTTTATTGCATTTGAAGTCATCTACATGCATTGCAAGAGTTTTAATGAAGTTGTCACTTCACAGCACACTCTATGTACTTTTTCTTTATTAAAATTGAGTGTTCGTGAACTAGAAACATTTGCAGAGCACAAGGGTACCTACCACTTCACAAAGACGTCAACTCTCAGTGTTACTTACGGAATAACAAAGAAGCATCCGGTCCAACACCACCACCATCACCACCACCACCACCATCACCACCACATTAGAGGCCGCAGCATTGGTGGTGGATCATGAGTACGAAGGTGATGGTGAACATGATGATGATGGTGTGCAGCAGTAGCAGTAGTAGTAGGAGTAGTAGTAGTAGTAGTGGTAGAAGTGTAGGAGTGTGGCAGGAGTGATCGAGCCAAAGGTCATGCGGAGCGAATAAAATTCGATGGACAAATTGAAACAAAAGACAGCATACACTCCACACTGTACGCAAAGTTCACTGTTAAATAGCTTAGTAATTATTATTAAGATTTGGCTATACGAAATAAAAAATAAACAGAAGTATGCAGTTGCCAGGCAGTCAAACTGTTTCAAAATTTGTTGCCAGATTATAATAAAGATTGAAATATCAAGATGTAAGAATGGAGTATTAAAATTGCACAATGCTAGTACCAGTAGATATTTAAACAGGGTTGCACGCATGTGGCTATGAAGGAAAAGAAAAGCCTAGTGATAAATAGGATAGAAGACAGTGACAGAGGGCAGATCATTACAATTGAATATTGTCCAGGCAGAGTTTTGGTAGAAAAAAGATAAATAAGAACGTTTGCAGAAGGAAATAGGTTACTTGAAAAACTGTCGTGTTTAATCACAGGCTTAGAAAAATTCAAGATGGAGATAGTAACGAGCGCAAGAGATTGGACTCGGCTTGAGAAGTCATCAAACAGAGAAAAGTACAAAAATCTAAATATAAAATATTAAGATCGAGGGAGGTCATCTGAAATATTTCAGCTCACCCTAGCAGGATTCAACTACGTTAATATAAAACGAGGCAATAAATGACTAGAATTATCTTGAGGCCCAGAGAACAGAAGTGCTGCTATGAGCGCAGCATAATCTTCAGACTCGCGCGCTCCGACCACCTCAAATACTTTGCATTACATAAATTAAGTCTGATATGAAAATATACAATTACCTAGGTACTATACATTAGCGTAATTTGCTTACACAAAAATTTGAGATAAACGTCAATTTATGTAGAGGTACGGTGTTCTGTACACGTTTCTGCTATGAACAGCATGTTATTCTGCTATGAACAGCATGTAATTGTGTTCCGTGCAATCGTCCTCTAACCCTACGAAAGCGAGCGATTCATGCTCAAAAGCCTGCTAGAGTTATCTAATATGTGCAAAATTCAAGTCCAAATTCATGGCAAAATTGATATTGGGTCTACTTTTCCGATCTCATATGTTTCATTCATTTCTATCTATTTTGCTAAAAAGAGCTTGTTTCCTCTTTGGCACTACCACCAAGCCTGTAAATTTTTGGTGCATTTCGAACTTAGAGAGCAAGGAAGACCAAAATGATGCTAAAATATTTCGATAGAACGGCAGTTATGAAGCCTCGGAAGCACCGTAACATTCGAGTCTTGTTCTCCTGATACATGAGATGGAGGAAGGACTTTCAGATGCATCAGTTTTGTCCTACTGCTACCACTCACTGGGTGATGAATGCAAATTACTTCTGCACATGCAAACCCTTACCAACTGCTGGAGTCTCGATCTGCAGCAGCTCAACGCCAACATTATCAATATCTAAAGTTTCTAGTCACTATGATCGTCCTAATGAGAATCAAGGTTAAAATGAGGTTCTCAGTTAGCAGGAAGTCGTATACAAAATTGAGGTGAGCGTAGAACTAGTGGAGTATTGGCCGTGACAAGGAGCTATTTCTCGTCAGGTGGAAGCGAACATGCGGTGGTGCTTTCAAATGCCAACTGAGATGGTGAGTTGTAGAGCCATCCTGAGCCCAGCCAAACCTCGTCTTTGGTGCACTGTACTGTTGGAAAATACACTGCTTGACAACGATGATAAAATGCAGTTTCAATATCCAAAGGAGAGTCGGTCTGCTCTTCGCATCAGGATAGAGCTTGTATTTGCGAGCAAGTCTGTACAGTTAAATAATACTAGAAAATAAATATTTGCACTGTGTTGAACAATCGAACAATAACTCAGAAAATAAGCTTTGAGCGTCCAGTCAACAAAATTTAGCCCGAGCACTGCATGTTGTGCTAAAAGCTTCGTCACTCTAATTATTGTACACTTGATTAGAGATTAGATTAGAGATTAGAGGTTGTATATGTAGTCATTTATTTTCGACCGCTCGTTTTAAAGAAGTGAAATTGAAAACAAATATCTATTTGATCGTCATCGACAGGTTTTTTGCGCTTTACTTCACACCCAAAGAATACAAGTCCGCATCTGTACACCGATAAGATGGTGTCAGGGATTGAGTCGATAACTTTGATACGCAGAACAGCGCTTGCACAAATTTAGTAACGTAAGAGTCGTTTGAAATTGAGTTTGTCAGCCCAAATTTAGCAACGTACGAATCGTTTGAAATTGATTTGTTAGCACAAATTTAGCAACGGAAGAGTCGTTTGAAATTGAGTTTGTTAGCACAAATTTTGTTACGGACGAATCGTTTGAAATTGATTTGTTAGCACAAATTTAGTAACGTACGAGTCGTTTGAAACTGAGTTTATTAGCACAAATTTTGTTACGGACGAATCGTTTGAAATTGATTTGTTAGTACAAATTTATCAACGGAAGAGTCGTTTGAAACTGAGTTTATTAGCACAAATTTTGTTACGGACGAATCGTTTGAAATTGATTTGTTAGCACAAATTTAGTAACGGACAAGTCGTTTGACAGTGAATAACTTCCCGACAGTGAAGTTATTTGTTAACAGTGAATAACTTCCCGACACACGACCGGCAGTATGAGTGATGACGCAGCACCCATCGCCGACGATGGGAGCTGATATCAGCAGAGGTTGGGCCGGACACAGGCTGGCAGCCGGAGGGTAGAATAGGGTCATGCTGGAGCGCCCATTGAAGGGTTGCAAAGAAAAAACACCTACCTATTCAAATAACAAGGACTCCACCATATCTCGTCTTTTGCGCAAACGATAAAAGAGTCTTTTCTTGTGAGGACACTTCTATTTGTTCCGTTTGTCGAAGATTTCTTCTCGAGTAGAAAATATAATCAGAAGTAACTCTTACCATGAGATGTGGACTCAAACCTGTGCGCCATCTTTTATTGTATAGCTACGAAGGAAAATATCCACAGGAAAATATCCTACCTGTCTTTCCCCAAAATATAACTCTTTCGTATTTCGGTGTGAGAATTTAGAACGGATATTTTAACTGCTTACACTGAACCTTGTACCGTGAGTTGGATAGAATTCCTATTTATTTCCTCCCAAATATAATTCATCTGTCGAAATATCAATCTTCCATATTATTGAGAGAGAAAGCATGCAATTCATCACATATGATGTCCTATTTTTGGCACTGGTTGGTTAGATGAGGTTTGTAAAACAAGTGATAACCATTAAAGAGTTGACACGTCCGAGAGAGTTAGTTGCCAGAGTTGAAATACTACACATACTCGTTCATTTGACTTAACTTTGTACTTTATTCTACCAGTAATGTCACATATATGCCTAGAGGAAAAAATAAAGGAAAAAAGGTTCTCGCCAAACACTCAACACAGTGATAGAAAAGTGAGCTTTAAAGGCGGGGCATCTACTCTCGGGATTCATGTACAGAAGCCATGGTTTAGTACGCAACAATGCATCACCTGATTCAAGCCATTTACGTTCTGACTTATTGACTCACATTACCCGGACCAAACACACTTTGTAATGTTTTCCGCTCGATGAAGCATGTATAAATAGAAGGTCAAATTTTCTGAAAATGAACAAAATTTCATAACTGGAATCATTATTTAGTTATCATTCCCCTTTCATAACTGGAAAAATTTTGCAGTTATTGTTCCTCAAAAAAACGATGAGACTGGGAGAGCATCGCCGTTACGATCTGGTCGAAACAGCCCCCACGCAATTAGTTGCTCAAAATGCCAAATCAGTTGACGGATTGCTAATGTACATGAACAGAAGACCGCGCCCAAGATCCGTGTCTAAAGGCCGGACGCGTCTACTGTTCAAATCAGTGCACTGTAAATTAAGCAAAGGAACGTCATACATACATGGATGGTGAACTCAAAGCATAATACGACAAAGAAATAGAAGGTGAAGTGTCCACTATCCAGGACAGCGAAGGAGTGAACGAGGATACGGCGATTACGATGGGCATTTACGATTGCAAAGCTGGATTCTCATCTCACTTGGTTAATGGACCGCGAGGCATCGAAATTACGAACCAACTTGGACTGTGCGCTGCCGTACTGATTAGCTTTACGTGGAATGGTTGGGTATATGATTACAAGATTTAATTGTTGGTCGTATGATTACAAGATTTAATTGTTGGTCGTATAATTACAAGATTTAATTGTTGGTCGTATGATTACAAGATTGAATTGTTGGTTGTATGATTACAAGATTGAATTATTGGTTGTAAAATTACAATATTGAATTGATGGTTGTATGATTACAATATTGAATTTTTCGTTGTATGATAACAAGATTGAATTGTTGGTTGTAAAATTACAATATTGAATTGATGGCTGTACGATTACAAGATTGAATTGTTGCTTGCATAATTACAATATTGAATGGTAAGTTGTATAATTCAAGGTCAGACTTCAAACCAAAGAAAATGTGCTGGTTCGGTAAATTTAAGAGCAAAATTTTTAACTCTTTAGTTAGGTCGATTCAAAACCTCTGGCACTGAATAATTAGTTTATCGCCTGAAGAAGAGCTATTTTCCCCAAGTACAAATAACAAAGTGAACTCTCATGCAGAGCATTCTTGAATTAATTTTTTTCCTCTTACGAGTGAGACTGTGAATACGACCGTGTGTATGTAGCCATTTTGGTATAGCTTCGTCTGTGAAGGGACGAGGACTGCAGGTGCAGCTGGTTATAGACCACAACCAACTGCAGCTAGTAGTACACCACAACCAGCTGCAACCAGCTGCAGCTGGTTGTAGACCACCACCAGCTGCTGCTGGTAGTAGACCACCACCAGCTGCAGCTGGTTGCAGACCCCCACCAACTGCAGCTGGTTGCAGACCCCCACCAACTGCAGCTGGTTGCAGACCACCAGCAGCTGTCCATAAACCACCAAGTTGAGAATCGCGTTGCAATGGAACACAGCTTGCGTGGGAGCACAGGATGTGTAGGAAGCGCTAAGTTTATTGAAGGATTTCCAGCATAAACTAAAGGACCACGTGTATAAACAGTTGTTAAAAGGATATCTAGAGGATTTTCCATATTTATAAGCGTGTTAGGATCCATTAAGATGGCAGGACGGCATTGTAGAATGAACAGTTAATTTATATTGGAACAGGGAAAGTCAGCGGCGGCGTCTCTCAAGGTTTCATGTAATAATTTCTTTAGCAGAATACAAAGAAATAAACCTTGAAAAAGAGATGTTTTTCTCAAGTCTTTGAATAAAATGAATTTTGAGTGATAATATGTGAGAAATATTGAGTGATGTTATATAAGAAATATTGAGTGATGTTATATAAGTAATATTGAGTGATATTATAAAATGATACTTTGAGTATACTTAGTGCATGAATCTTTAACCCATAAAGGTACTTTGGACACAAGGTGCCGTCTAATCCCACAGCCAACACACGGATTTGAGTTACGGGAAGATGAACAAGCAAGGGGAAGGGTTTTCAGTGATTTCTCACGAAATGAACAAAAAATTAGGAAAAAAATTGAAAAAGCCTCACGTTTAAACGGAAGTTGAAATTAAGGAGAACTAGAGCAAGGAATTTCTGTTACATTTGAACGAAAAGATTTGAAGGCCTTGAGAAACAAATCTTTTTGGGGAGAGCAATTGAAGGTGAATGATTGAAATTAATAAGAAGCGACGAGTATTTTTTGAGAAGAGTATTGAAGCCTTCATATGCTTGTTTCGAATAGCTTATGAAAAAGTAAAAGATGCCTGCAAACATGTTTTTTCCTAAGAGCTCTTTCATGGGAGCGTAATGAAAATGTAATCTTCTTTCACTTAGCTAATTATTGTTCGTGTCTAACTTCAATATTGCAATCGAAATCACTGACGAGATAAACATCAACCAGTCAATCTGACTAGAAAATAAGAAAGAACATTTTCAATAATTAGTCATAGTTTATATTAGCAAAGCTAAAAATTTGAAATGAAATGAGCAAAATATCCAAAGCGACGCACTTCATTTAGCTCATTGAGCATAAATTGACTTTTGATAATCTAAAACAAATGCGATATTGACGCTCTATATTCTTGCTCCAAATATCTCAACATTCCGAGGAGTACCGGTACTTATTCCAAATTTTCTTGTATCAGAACAACTAAAAATCTATTATAAGAACCAAAATATCTTATAAGTGTCAATATCTATTACAAGTGTCAAAATATACTATAAGCGCCAAAATTTAACTTCAGTGCCCCCTTTCCTAACTGCAATCATAACACTTAGAACAAATTTGAATCGTACGATTTTTCGATTTTTTTTCGGAATTTTCTTTTTTGATTCCGATAGAATGGTTGCATTGTTTTGAGGGATACCAAGATTGATGTTTAATGCAGCTTCTAATGTTCAAACATCAGGTGGAAAATAACTTTCAAGTTTTCTTATACATTACTTACGATGCCAGTATTTTACAAAAGAATAATAAGAGGATCGTATCCGATTTGACAATTTTGACTTAGACGAGAAGTCAAAATTTGACCTTGTCAAGACCACTCGAGGCATTTGTACGATTGCGTCAACCATGACAAATAAGCGCATAAGTTTCAAAGTAAAAATGTTCTTTATTTTAATGATCAAAACGATTGTAAAATTTTCCAGTATTCGTGATGGTGAATATTTTTTAAAAATTAAAAGATTTTAGTGCTGAGAAGAGGACACTCAACTGCCGCGTCAATCTCATATTCATGAACAACTTAGCTTATCTTTTTTTTTTTCGTACTAAAAGAAGTGAGTTGATTGTTTTTTTTTCAATTATATTAGTTATCAGATTTACAGCGTTGGTAAACTGAAAAAAAATGTTCTTTGTATGACTCATGAGTAAATCTAATCAAAATGACTGGCATCGATGATGGGTTAACTGATCTTAGTTTAATTGACGTATTTAAAGTAGAGTGATTAATCTTCTTAACCCAGTACATTTACTGGAGAAAAAGTTCATTAGTTTTTTCAGGCCATACTTTCGAAGAGAACCAGTGGCTATATTTCTGTGAAATTAATTAGTGAATGACTCAAACAAACCTAGTTCTAATCAGCTAATAAGCAGTTAAATTTGTCTTATATTCCATTCGGAGTGCATACAATATGAATTTTAGATGAAGCCAGCGAGTTCGTTTTAATCTGTATATTCTTCTTAAAGGTACATTTTCCTCTTTTTTCTTCAAGTTAACACTCTCATTACAATAAACGATCAATGGGAAGATGCCAATTCTGCTTCCCAGAGTTACACCTGCATTCGAACTTCTGATCTACCAATTTAGATGATCAGTTGTGAAATTATACTGTTTGTTACACATTTTCCCAGTACATCTTGCATGTTTTAAAACACTGCATATTTCAGACCTATGCCTCATAGTTAATACCTATTCATAACACCTAAACATATCTTACCTATCTTACATCCCTCTCTACACAAACTACACTAGCAACTATCCTTCTGCCTCTTCCTTACATCTTTCGAAACGGAAAACTTCTTAACACGGCCATTTTCTTTCGAGCTAAAGTGGCGGAAATGTATCTCTCTCTCCCAGAAAGTTCACGCTAAAATAAACGCCATCATTCCTGCAGACTTCACAAAAGTTCAGTTTAACACATTCACTGCGTTTCCGTGGTTGTTCACGGCTGTTTTGGTTAGGTCGTAAGTAGTTTGGGGAAATTGACTTTATTGCTCGAATACATTTTCATTTTTCCTAAGCAATATGAAAAATGCAATGACACTATACAGGTAACTCGATGTATCCACATCTCGATTCATCCCTCTCTCGATTTTCATAGTTCTGTTTGCCTCCGTTAATACGCGCCGTCTCGATTTATCCACCCTTCGCATTCGTCGTGTATTCTGCAACATTCCTTGTAAGGAAAAAATCAAAAAGACATTTTGTAAACAAGGGCTGTTCTTTCATCAGTTACTCTGTTTAATATGTGTTGGTTCGATATATGAGCCAATATGACAACTCCTTTGAGTTCAAGTAAAAAAATTGACACGCCTATGAAGAAAAAACAGAAAACAATAACAAGAAACATGAGCATTAAAAAATTTATTCATTTGAATATTTTCGTTTTATTTACTCTTATACTGTAAGATGCTAGGATAAATATTCGTGTGCAACATAAAGTTTCCCCTAAAAGAACAGGTTCACTTTTTCTTTTAAATCAAATATGGTACCTCGATTTATCCACCATCTCTATTAATCCAGTCCCATCCCAGGAGACAAATCGAGAGTTACCTGTACTTCACCTTGAATGATAACAATTGTTTTAAAAAAATGAATGAGTAATTTACTTATTGGAACACATCTGACCCAATACGCAGTGAATGTGTTAAACAACATCTATCTCTTGCCACCGCTCTCTTCGAGATCCATACTTCTAACTACTGTACATAAGAGCCCATCCCTCTACCAAGAAGCCTTACGACCCAAACTACTGTACCGTACATAAGAGCCCAACCCTCTACCAAGAAGCCTTACGACCCAAACTACTGTACAGTACATAAGAGCCCATCCCTCTACCAAGAAGCCTTACGACCCAAACTACTGTACAGTACATAAAAGCCCATCCCTCTACCAAGAAGCCTTACGACCCAAACTACTGTACAGTACATAAAAGCCCATCCCTCTACCAAGAAGCTTCACCAAGAACTCACCTGTCCTCCATCACCCTCCACACTCTGCAGCTCCCTCCACTCCTCGATGGTCTGGGCGAGGTCGATCTGACACAGCGGGATCTTGACTTCCCCGATCTGGTCATGCTTCGAGAACCTGTCAAAGTCGTAGATGCCAAACACCAAGGTCTTGGCCATGATGTCCGCGTACGGGACCTGCTGGGAGGAGGAGGCAGCGATACCCAGGTCAGACCGGGGCTTTTAGGTGAACACGGCGTCTCTCCGCATCTGTCTCTATATTGCTTTAAATCGGATGTCAGTTTTGTGGTATACAGCTGGGACC
This sequence comes from Morinoia aosen, assembly GCA_030386875.1. Lineage (NCBI taxonomy): Eukaryota > Metazoa > Arthropoda > Malacostraca > Amphipoda > Talitridae > Morinoia > Morinoia aosen. Next base: position 18,385,911 of record CM059559.1, read on the forward strand.
ATGAAATCAACGAGTTATGGACACTGAACTGAGCGGGGTAAATCAATGCTTTAGAAGTGGGTTACGTACCTGAACGACGAAGAATGTCTCAGATGGAGGTTTAATAAGTAACTATCGGCATCAATCACTTGGTGACTTGCTACTTTGTTAAGATAACGAAGACAATTTAAGTTTTTACGGAAATTTCGTATGCAGGTGTAGGTTTTAACTTTAACATTATGTATTGCTTTGAATTGATAACTCATCAGCAGAATAATACGATTTCGTACAACTATTGTTCGATTTATTTCACTGTGATATGTCGTCGGTAACGTAAGAAGGTATTCAATCCCGTTGGAGCTTTGAATTAAATAGCACTCAAGGTCAGTATATGTAATGTAGAGAGAGTACATTTGCATTGATTTATTGCATAAAGTTTAATAAGGTTATATTTCTCTGTATATTCAAAGAAAACAGATAAAAAATAGTTCCTTCCACCATTTCATTAGATGATTGATGTGCTCTGAAACCCGTGTGTAACATAAGGAGATAATTATTTAATTTGGTTTGTCAATGGTAAATCAAGCCACTTAAAGGGGTGGGAAGGCTTCAGAAACACTTGTCAGGGACTGAGAAATGACACCTGACACTGAACCAGGGAGAGGACCACGACACTGAGGCTCTGAAGGCAAGACACTGACGTCCTGAAGGCAAGACACTGACACCCTGAAGGCAAGACACTGACGCCCTGAAGGCAAGACACTGACGTCCTGAAAGCAAGACACTGACTACCTTACGTCACGAATGATTCACGTTCGTCGGAGTTAAGACGTTTATTTACACGCACATTGATGGCTTTATATGTATCGTAGCTAAATGAAATGTTACATCAAGGAATTAGTACATATAAACTAGTTTTAGTTATTGTTCTCAGTGTGAATGCACTAGAATGGATTTAACTGAAGGTACAGTGGGTGGTGGCCACTGGGATATGCGGGTGGCATGGATTCTTAGTAAAATGATTCGCAAGCCTAAAAATTTGTTAAAGTATTAAGAAATACCATCAAAATGTGCATAATTAGGCTAAAATCTGTCTTGAAATTAATTTTGCAATGGTTTGAACGCCAAAATTAATGAAACGTAAGGAAGCTAAGTTAACATGTCGCTATGACAAAAAGTCTACGAAGACGCCAGATGGACGAGAGGTAATGATTGAACACGTTGGGCCAATGTTGTTTTGTCTCACTACATCGTTATAGCCAACAGAGACACAAAGCGAAAAGTAAACGTAATAAAATTGAAATTATTATGTTATTTAGCAGCGCTAAAACCAACGCAATACAAAATTTTTGGACTTGTTGCACAAGTCATTTTTAGTTTCTATTGTAAAACTCTAGCGATCAAAGATTGCCTGTTTCACCTGCTGACTGCATTTGAGTTCCTAGGACACTCACTCATTTTGAGAATGGGGAAATACATCACGCGATCAGATAATTAGCTGTGGTAATATTTCAATAAATATTATTGGTTTTATTATTATTAATATTCTTGATAAGAAATTAGCATCAAGGAGGACCCTTTGTAGTGGGGTACTCAAGGTTGAATTCTAACTTTTTCAATTACAGAATTTATGAGCAAAACTTCTAACTTGCGAGATTTCATGCTACTTCGGTGGCTTTATATACCAGGAATGAACTAAATAGTCATCGTGCGAAGTATGGTGAGATGCATTTGTTCTTTGTTGAACATGTGCACTAGAATAAGAAAAAGAGAATCGTGAAAAAACCCTAAGCTAAAAAATTCAAGGGGTTTAATTTCTTGAAAACATAAAACTATTTTGAAGCTTTGCTCGATTTGATCAAGATATTTCGTCCCAGAGCTTGATCGAGTATGTATGAGTAAAACTGGACGATACCATAGGCAAAGTGAGAGAGAACCTCACTCGAGAGATCTAAAAGATGAAATTGCATGCCATAACGTGAACAATGAAAGTGCAGTACAATATTTTCATCGCACAAAAAAATAAACAAATTTTCGTCTGTTCTCGTATTTGAATTTTGCCAATGAGAAATTCTCTATGAACTGCGTACTACTCATGGCAAAATTAACGTTGAGCCAACTTCCTTAAAGTTGTAAATAATGCACTTCGATTCACGAATATGAACACTAGATTTACATACACTCACTAGGTTTGTCAAAATGCTCCAAGCAAGATGCACTTATAAAATATTCGTCTCCTGTTCCCCTGCCAGAGGCAGAATGTGGTGTTGGTTAGTATAAGAAATACGTAACCTGAACGAGAGCCGACAAAAACTGAAGATATATAACGCGTCCGTATCTGTGCTACAGCCAGATTTTCATAATAGGACTCTCGTGAGAGCGTCATGAAATTTATTCTCAAATCCGGCATGCTGTTACCGGCCTTTTTGGCATAGCTTTCTGACTTTTCAGCTGAAGTGTTAACGTCAGTTGGCTCGACTCGGAACTTAAATAAAATTCTCGATTGCTTCTAAAACTGCAACTTTGAGGACGGCTACTGTAAAATGGGTTCAATCAGCGAACTCTTCGCAGCATTTTAGCAAGCTCGCTAAAATATGTATAATAACCGCTAGTGATAAAAGTCAAAAAGCTGAGTTCAAAGCGAGAGCCATGAGCAAAATTGTTCTATATATAACTATGAGACTGAAAAGGTAAAAATAATTCCATAAAAAATGAGATTTGCAGGCATCGGCTGATTAAATGCTTCTCTTTAAAAATGGAAATAAATTATCTTTTTGAAGATAATAACGATAAGAATTCATGCCAGTACGATCTATTGCACGCTGGTGCTCCAACCATTCCTGGGCTCGAGTTGCCCAAGTTCCAGGGCTACGTTTAGTCAAAATGAAGCCGATACAAAACAACATCGAGCAGGACTTGAAAACCGTAACAAGGAATGCCACACTTCATACAAGTGATAAACTGAACGCTCCAGCAAAAGGGAAATTACGTGCAGCGAGTAAAGACTGCTGGAGACGTAAACGTTAAGTAAAAATTTAGGTAAAATAAGTTAGACGAATTTGGCGGAAAAGAGCGGCCAGAAGTGGTTGGTGGCACTGCACAAGATGCTCCGTGTTGAGAGAGGGAAAGGACGGTGTCGTGAGAGCTTAGAAAGTTACCTGTTGTTCGCATGGAAATACAGAGAAAAGTACACAGTTAGTAGTGAAGACACACGACTTCTACTGTACATAGCAAGCCTCAATCCAAGACACGCGAACCAAATCAAATGCACCACAAATTAGTCCCTCGATAGATGAGCATGAAAATTTTTTTTAGAGGTTGTGGTAGTTTGATGATGCGTTGGTTTAAGACAAACTATTCTTTATTATCAAGATATTTTGCACGGAAGCCAATCATGAATGTTCATTTCTGTGGAGGCATTTGATTTGCTTGCATGAGTTTCTGGCAACTTGAAGAGCAGCGATCGCTTGAGTTGAGCAGAACGCTGCGTCACCTCAAGCCAAATTAGGTAGGGAGCCTTCACAGTAAATACGGCTCTTCTACTATGAGCCGACGATATTAAAGGAGAAAATCTGCCTAATCGAATGAAATTATTATTTTTTGCCGCATACTAGTGCGCTCACTTTTTCCTGTCACGATGGCAAGCAGGGACTAGCAGTTGCATGACCACGGAAATCTCTTTACAAGTTAAACTCTCCAGTGAAACATTTCGTCACCTCAAACACATAAATACAAGACACTTTTCACATACTGAGCAGTACAGAAATATTTCATTCAAAGGACAATAAATTCGTAATAATTGAGCTAAATGATTACGCTGCACAAGAGTACTTCATTATTGACTTGTTATAGAGTGCAGCAGATCTTGAAGTTTGAGTAGGACTCTCACGCTCTGCACACAATCTTTATCACGGACCTTACAATTAAAAGCGACACTTGAGCAAGTATTCTAAAAGCAAGAACGCGTCTTCCAGGTCTTCCATAAAATACTAATCTAGAGGTATGCTAACCTACGTGTGTACTAATCTACTTCTATATCAAAGAACACAAATTTGAATGTACATTTTGGAACTGCAACATGAGAAGCAATTAAATTTTGCTGCAGGGGAAAATATCAGATGCCTAATTTTAATTGGCGGGCGTTCAAAGTATATTTTACCTATCAGAATTACTGATGTGATTTCAAAATTTGTGAAAATAACAATTTGCAACGGTTTTTGACGAATGAAAGAAATCTACGGAAAAAGTGAAGACATAAACTAAAAAATTATGGTTCAGTGTTCTAATTGCTGAAGAACATACTTTAGACAATTCGAGTAATGCGCTGTGATATGAAAATCTCAAGACGTGCTAGAATTTTAAACTTGTTTTCCAGAGTTGAAATATCGACCCGTGGTAACTCTCTGTACTCTAGACGTACACATACACAGTATCTAAATTAAATGTATGAACACCGTCAAAATACGATCGAACTTTCTGATTAGACATTTTTGCACATTTCCTCCTTTGTTTTGTGAGACTAAGTGTAATGTTATGCATGTTGTCTGACTTCTTAAATGTCCGACGTCGCTTTGTGTGTAACGTAAGAAATATAAATAATATTCGCAGAGGATGGCTCTAATGCATTTTCTGGGAATAAAACATTTTTGCTTATAATTTACGTTAGAAAATGAGTCAGAGGGCTCAAGTAAAATAACTTGATTTTTGAATTATTTGAAAACATGTATCTCTGGTGTAATATAATAAATGCTCTTGTGCAATTACCGTCACGATGAAGACGATGCACAAAGATTTTTTGACAAAAGAAGCAACACGTCTTGACAAATGTAACACATATATGTGCAGGATATCTCAGCGACTGTGTCATGAATTTCTCCTAAAGACTGTCATTGTGTTAGGTGCAGTGACATTTTACTGTAAATTTACCTACTTTTCAAAGCGAAGTAGCACACACTGAACTGCTACTAGCAGACCAGCGAAGTGACGTGTAATTGCTACAACACAACTGGGCGTTGGTGAATAAAAGCAAGGTTGTCTAGGAACAAAACAAGGAGACTTCGCATCAACCATGACACAACTACTGAAGGAAGCGTCCAGAGATGGACGCTTTAGATAATAAACACAAGCATAATTGTAACACTTATTAAATCTGTGTCGAAATGTAAATCATATAAACCTATTTCTTCGGCCAGGGAAGTGAGGAAAAAAGGTTCTCCAGGGATGGTAGTGTGTTCGGATGAAAAAGCGCTAGCACAATTGTAAAACTTATAACATCTATGAATAAATTTGCATCATATGGAACTATTTCTTTGGCTAGGGAAACGAGGATAAAAAAGTTCTCTTTATGCAATGCATTAACCTTAAAAGTGAAGGTCTCGTTGAAGACAGGGTTGAGTGTCTTGCGGTGCACTTTGGTTTCGTGCTTCTTCTTCTTGTCCGGCAGCAGGTACACCTGCAGCGAGCGAGATATGGTCACCTTATGTTCAAAGCGTCTGGCACTAGATTATGTAAAACTAATGGGTAGATATGAGTTAGAGTATATAAGTTTGTTTAAGCCCTGCTAACTAGGTACCAGGAAAGTTTACTTATATAAAACTAATGAGTAGCTATAAGTTTGTTTAAGCCTCTCTCACTAGGTACCAGGAAAGTTTGTATTATAAGCTTATGAGTAGCTATAAGTTTGTTTAAGCCTCGCTCACTAGGTACCAGGAAAGTTTGTATTATAAGCTTATGAGTAGCTATAAGTTTGTTTAAGCCTCTCTCACTAGGTACCAGGAAAGTTTGTATTATTAGCTTATGAGTAGCTATAAGTTAGAGCATATAAGTTAGTTAAAGCCTTGCTAACTAGGTACCAAGAAAGTTTGGTATATAAAACTTATGAGTAGATATGAGTTAGATTATGTTCGTTAGTTTAAGGCTCGCAAACTTGGTACTAGGAAAGTTTGTTAGGTACGCTAAAAGTTTAACACTTTGACCGCAGTTGGTTATACTGAAGTTTAGCATTCAACTCAAATTTAAAGCCAATAGTAGGGAGCAATTCAGAAAATAGCAAACATTACCTGGGTCATGCCTTCACTTAGCTTTGATGAAGTATTTATGATGAAAACTAAGCTTATGACAATTAATCGATTAGTATCACTATGAAAATCCCCTCAGTGCACCACCGGTGGTGTACGTTGAGGTCAAAGAGTTTAGCCTCTGACCCGTAGAGAGAAAAGTAGTTGTAAATGTACCTAGCCACATGCACCTGCTAGGTCACTGTCACAACGATGCAAAAATATGTAAAATCTGAAGGGTAAAGCATCATTTAAAAAGAATTATCGCATGCTGCACATCATCATTGATGAAGACCCTATAGATCAATGAACTGAATGTAAAGGTAGAAGTCTATAGTGGATGAAAAATGCTACAGCTGTCACTTTTTTCTTCATAAAATAATTGAACAATAATAATGAATAATAAATAAAAAACAGTTTCACACCACAATTCAATATGAATCCCAAAGACTTCAGACCAATGAATGGATTCAGTTAATGTATGTGGCATCTTCAATTAACGGTACAACTAAACAGACTTTCTCACAAGACTAATGAAATTGGATTTAAATAAGTAGAAAAACATTGAAATATCAATGGAAAATGTAGCGTTGAATAGGAACCTAATCATTTGAAACCTCGTCTTCAGAGTTGACAGCCTTAATTCTATTGAGACTCAGCAGCAGCCAAGAGAGAGACTCAGCGGCAACCAAGAGAGAGACTCGGCATAAGCCAAAAGAGACTCAGCAGCAGCCAAGAGAGAGACTCAGCAGCAGCCAAGAGAGAGACTCGGCATAAGTCAAGAGAGAGACTCAGCAGCAGCCAAGAGAGAGACTCGGCATAAGTCAAGAGAGAGACTCGGCATAAGTTAAGAGAGAGACTCAGCAGCAGCCAAGAGAAAGACTCGGCATAAGTCAAAAGAGAGACTCGGCATAAGTCAAGAGAGAGACTCGGCATAAGCCAAAAGAGACTCAGCATCAGCCAAGAGAGAGACTCAGCAGCAGCAAAGAGAGAGACTCAGCAGCAGCCAAGAGAGAGACTCAGCAGAAGCCAAGAGAGGGACTCAGCAGCAGCCAAGAGAGAGACTCAGCAGCAGCCAAGAGAGAGACTCAGCAGCAGCCAAGAGAGAGACTCAGCAGCAGCCAAGAGAGACTCAGCAGCAGCCAAGAGACACTCAGCAGCAGCAAGAGAGACTCAGCAGCAGCAAGAGAGACTCAGCAGCAGCAAGAGAGACTCAGCAGCAGCCAAGAGAGACTCAGCAGCAGCCAAGAGAGACTCAGCAGAAGCCAAGAGAGACTCAGCAGCTCAGCAGCAGCAAGAGAGACTCAGCAGCAGCCAAGAAAGACTCAGCAGAAGCCAAGAGAGACTCAGCAGAAGCCAAGAGAGAGACTCGGCAGCAGCAAGAGATACTCAGCAGAAGCCAAGAGAGACTCAGCAGCAGCAAGAGAGACTCAGCAGCAGCAAGAGAGACTCAGCAGCAGCAAGAGAGACTCAGCAGCAGCCAAGAGAGAGACTCAGCAGCAGCAAGAGAGACTCAGCAGAAGCCAAGAGAGACTCAGCAGCAACAAGAGAGACTCAGCAGAAGCCAAGAGAGACTCAGCAGCAGCAAGAGAGACTCAGCAGCAGCAAGAGAGACTCAGCAGCAGTCAAGAGAGAGACTCAGCTGCTGCAAGAGAGACTCAGCAGCAGCAAGAGAGACTCAGCAGCAGCCAAGAGAGACTCAGCACCCCACCTTCACGTAAGGGTCCGATGTGCCTCCCATGTCGAGGGCCGGCAGCTCTTCGCATTGAATCACTGTAACGCTCAGGCTGTTCGAGTTGAAATCGTACTCGAGCTGAAAAAGTAAGCAGGTGTTATGAATTCGTTAAAAAATTACGCTAGTTTTAATGAATTTGTTGAAAAGCACTGTACGTCAGTTGTAATCAATTCGGTAAAAAGTACGTCAGTTGTAATCAATTCGTTAAAAAAGTACGGCAGTAGTAGTGAATTCGTTGAAAAGTACGCCAGTTGTAATGAATTCGTCATTATTTTCCATCTAGAACATTTAAGTGAATGATGATATTTAATGAAAAATATTTGGGGCAAGAAGTGTCAGTATCAGCAAATGTGTAATTCAGGGTCGCTTAAGCACCAACGAAAAAGTTAGTTATAATAGAATTTTCTGTGTGAAAGATAGTTAAATCCTGGTTGCATAGTCCGTAGAGTTCAATTACATCACAACTAAAACAAAAATCTTTTGAGTTTTGAAAAAATTCAGCTCCGAAAACAAGGCCATTTCTATCACAGGCAGTACACTATCTAAAATATAATTGGGATGTAACAAAAAATAGTCATTCATGTTTGAGAACAAAGCCTTACTTTGAACTGCAATCTGCCAAGCTTCTCCTCGCTCTTCTTGCTCTCGCCTTCCTCAGCGATGTCTTCAGCGTTCTCTGTGAGCTCTTCCATGTCAGCCTGAGGCAGTCAAGCCGAAGATAGTCAACAGTTTTTATTCCCTACACACATTGTCGGAATTTCTAAACATCATCAATATGCCGAGTAGTTTCTACTCAAATAATACGTATGCTTCTTTTTAAGGTTTAAATAACATAAAATGTAAATCGATTTTGCGATTTTTTATATACCCTAATGTTTTAAGCATTGCATTCGGTATACTTCGTTCTATGTTTTATATTTTAACTGAAAATTCTCAGAGAGAAGTTAAAAACATAATTTTTCTCAATAAGAAATTTATAAGAATTTGTGTTTCTTTCCCTAAGGATCTTGCATGAAGTGTAAAACAATTTTCATCGAATATTTTACGTCATTTTTCTGTACTGAGGCAAGGCTGCTTACAAGAAATCTACTGAAGAACAGTTTAACTCATTTAAAAAATAAGTTATGTGCAGAAAAATCAATTAATATGGAGGAATGAGAGACCAGTAATCATGGTCGCGTAGATGTTCAATATCATCTGCTTATAAAAAATCTGTTGAAGGACGTATTAACTCATTCATGACGTAAGTTATTTGTAAACAAATCTACGTGGAAGTATGGCAGACCAATAATCATGGTCACGTAGATGATCAGTACCACAGTAAAAATTTTAATGTTTAGGTCAAATGTACGCACCTTATCCTTGTAGGCAGACCCAAGTACGGACTTCATGTCAGTGCCACCCTTCCCCTTCTTGGTCCTCCTCTTCTTGAAGAAGCGGCGGATGCAGCACAGGCAGATCGTCACGATGAGGAGAGCGATGCCTGCACAAACACTCAAATTTAAAATCAATTGCACCATTGTAGTTCATTAATGGAAAACATTTACGAAACGTTTGTATTCCTTTAATGGGGTACATAATAATTCTCAATCGCACCTTTGTAGTCCATAAATGAAATAAACTTATCATTTACGAAACATTTGTATTTCTTTCATGGGGTCTACAATAATTCTCAGTCGCCCCTTAGTGCTGCGTTATAGTTCATAAGTAAAATAAAAACTTAACAACATTTACGAAATATTTTCAGTCTTCTCATGGGATCTATAATAATTTTGAACGGTAAAGCGTACTTTAACTTCGATCAAGGCAAATATAATTATCATCATCCAAATGTCAGTGTCTGACTTTCAAAACAATTCAATGAGAACAATTTACTAGATGCGTCGGAGCGCATTTAATAAGTGCAGCGAACAGCACCTTTTCAATTGGTAACATTTTGATAGGGTTTTCCTGCAACAAATGAACACATAGAAACACGTGATAGAAATCATCTGGAAGATGTAATCTCGCTTGATTATTGTTTACAGTTCTAGTTGCACCATAACAGCGTTTGATAATTTATTGAACCTCTATAAACAGAAAAGACTATCTAAAAATATTGCTGTCGGCCTACCTACAGTAATAATCGTGAATGAAAATCATAATATAAAATCAAATTAATTTTGAAATGGAAGTAAGACCAACTCCATCTATAATATGAGGATGACAATGAATCTGAAGACTCACCACGCAAACGATACCTGGAAGTGAATCAGCGATGACTCTAAAGATACACAAGCGATACCCCGTAGAGAATCAGTGATGAATCTAAAGATACACAAGCGATACCCCGAAGGTCCCCCACCTATGAGGATGGTCATGAATCTAAAGACACACCACGCAAACGATACCTGGAAGTGAATCAGCGATGACTCTAAAGATACACAAGCGATACCCCGAAGTTCCCCACCTATGAGGATGGCGATGACCCCCTCGACAGGCATGCCGAGCTTCTCGGCAGCCTGCTCCGTGATGTGCTCCATCTCCTCCTTGATGATCTCACCCGTGCTCTTGGTTGGTTCGCCTGCCTCCTCGACACTGGTCACCTCATCTGCGGGGGTGGGAGCGGCGGTCAAAGGCACCGTGTGTGCATGTATGTGTGTGTTTGTGTGTAGGTGTGGGAAAGAGCAAGCAGTGAAAACCGAGTGTGAAGTTCCCAAACCGGTACCGGGAAATTAACAACAGCAATGGTACATAGTCTCCAATTTTTTATATGAACTCGATTGAAATGTTTTCCTCGAATAAATTACTCGTACGAAGAGTTGTAAAGTAAAATACGGCAGTTTTGCGATGGACGCGGTGCGTGTGTGTGAGTGGTAATGAGCAAACAGTGAAAACCGAGTTTGAAATTTCAAAACAAAACCGGTACCGCAAAATGAGCAATAATTACACGACAGGAATGGTAGTCAATAATTTTCGATATGAACTCCATTCAAATGTTCCCTTCGAAAAAATTGCTCTAAGGAAGAGCTTTAAAATGAAATACGGCTGTTTAGCGGTCAGATGCGGTGCGTGTGTTAGCCACCCCGCAAGCAATGAGAACCTAGTGTCTACTTTCACAACCGGTACCGGGAAATAAAAAATTGCGCGACAGGAATTGTAGTCATTAATTTTTTTATATATAAACTGTATTGAAATGTCCCTTTGGAAAAATTGCTCTAAGGAAGGATTTCAAAATAAAATACGGCTATTTAATGACCGATAAATTTTGGAAAACGATAGATCTGACCGTCCGAACTTTGGCATGCACAACTGGCTCAACATTTCCACATTGTGTAAGATTTTAAAAAACTGAAATTCAATACATACTGTATAAAAAAAATTGCGGGATAAACATGAAATTTTTTTCATAACTACAATAATTGTGAAAATAGCGTTTTTGCCTAACTTTAGATATCAATTAGAATACGTAGACGCTACCTTGACATTCGAGTGCCCGCTATAGAGAGAGAACACTGAATCCATTAGTCTGACAGACAGTCAGCACGTCACCTTCTCTTGGAATGAGACTCAATACAAAAATGGTATCGCTCTAAGGTACCCATGACATAAGTCCTTCACTCAGACATGTATAACTAGGGTAAGCAAGCAAATTACTTATAGTCTTCAATGATTCTCATTACTGAACCCTAACTGCCCAATTTCCCAAACACATAATGACAAGACGGTAATGATTTTGCATTCGAATATCCCGACCAGTCATGCTGGAATAACGTTTCAGTATTTCGCCAGGCCAAATACACAATTTGCATTCAATATTTCGTAAAATTTGTATCGCAACTGGGCGATGCAGTCACGTAGAGCGGTCTGTATTGCCTGAGCTCGTGTCTCGAAGCCACGTTACGACTCGCGAACGTGAAATGTTAAAAAGTGAGGTGAGCATGCGGGTAATGGCACAAAAATTGGGTTTGTGAGTTGGATTTGGCCCAGTGCCGATCGATGGTCTCTTTAAGTTGCTGTTTTGCATGCCACAAAGCCCTTTGAAAAATAGAACAGAGAGAACGCTGAACAATCATAATGCCTGTGAAGAGATGTACGAGTATTAGTAAAATATTAGTTTCAACACTTTTGTACGTGACCGTGCTCAACTTAATGAATACATTAGCTAGGCTTCAATGAATGTGATGCTAAAAGAGTATGGCTCAAGTCATGTTAAATGAATAATAGACTACGATATAACTCAGCAGAAGTATGAAAAAGACATGATCGAGTTCAAAGAATAGAGACCTCACAAGCGTCAGAGAGGTAAGAGATGTACATTAATACGATGTTGTACGTCTAGAGAAGATTGCGAAGTTCAAGAATGTAATGAAAATCAATAGTTCGATGAATGCAAAGAAAATACTTCAAAAAGCAAGCGAACTTTCGAGGAGTATCAAAAGTGCTTTCCTCTACATCCAAACATCAACTGAACCATACGTAAAGTTTAAACATTCGGCATAAATAAATTGTTAGATCTTCGTTGAATTCTTCATTTTTAGCAATTCAGAGCATTCGGACAGATTCGTAGTTCTCAACGAAAGGAGCGCATGCAGGTGCAAGGAAGGTATAGCCAAGCATGCAGGCAACAGTTACAACATCACACATGCGTAAAATAGATTTTTTTGCCACGATGAAAATGATATTAATGCTAAAGAATATACTTATAACACGAGCTCATAACATATATCGAAAAGTATAACACCGATTCGTTGCATAACATCGACAAACTAATACGCCTAAGTCTTCTTTCTCAAATTCTTCCAAATTTTGATGAACTTAATTTTAGGTCCCGTAAGTTTGAGTGAGCGCCTAATTACCGTTGTACCCCACAATTTTCCCTCTCCTCTGTGCTTACAATCTAAATTTTAGTACTAAAAGTTTTAATAAATATCTAATGTCTGTAATATTGAACAGTACCTCAAAGCGTTTTCGTATGACTTTTGTGCACATCACGAACGACACGTTTTTTTCAACTTCTTGCATCGTATGCAACTAGAAAAGAACATTTTCTCTAAAACTCAAATAACAATAAATTTTGAAAATACTACCGTTACAAATTACAATGCGTTTTCCATTATTGGGATGAATTTTATTGGTTAACTAAGAAACGGTTATTGTATTCGATTCGGTCACGGGAGGGAGCACCAGCGGTGGAGGGCGATGATATAATTCCAATTGTCCGATGATTGTTCGGTTACGTCCGTACGACTGCACCCTGGACTAAATTCAGCTGACTACAAACGATGATTAATACGTTTGGTTTTTTTTATCGGGGGACAATTGAGCGTATCTTGCGAAGCATAAATTCACCCGAGATAAAAATTTGCGAGGTATCAACAAAAGCCACAATTCGTTTCGAAAATTTAAACGTGCAATTACAATGACTACAATCACAAGTTAAAGGATTGATTACAGAATGAGACGTTTGCAATTTGCCAAACAGTCACAATAGTCAAATTTAACGCAAGAGACGATGAAAATGAAAGTTTCCATATTTTCGTTCAGCGTTCGTTCGAGAACAAAAACATGTTAGAATCTTTGCTTATTATCTTCAAATTACACCGCATGGATCGACTATGGCGGCGGATTATGGAATTACAGGCAGTCGCTGTAGGGTGCGCATAAAATTTAACTTCAATTGGACACTGGCCCTTCTTCCTCATTAGAAAATGTAGAGATCAAAGATCATCGAGTCTTTCACAGCGTCTTAGCTCGGTTCAACATACGACCGGCAATAATTAGAATCGTAAAATTCGAGGCTAATTGAATACAGTTCGGAAGGCAATCGGAAAACATGCTGAAACTATTACTCTGAATCTGTCTTGAGACCGAGAATTCCTGTGCACTGAAATACGATCGTATTCATTTGTACAGCTACCAAAGGAGAAATTCGTGAAATTTTCGAAGATTGTTATGGCTTACAATGAAGAAATACCACCTCAAGGCAACAAATAGTGGAAGAAGAAAACAGCAAACACATTCACGTACGTGAAGGAAGACGCCGAGGGAGGACAGTTAGCAACTTACCAGAGAGCGTCGTAGCCTCGGCTGCCACTTCCTCTTTATGGGTGGCCTCTTGGGTGGCTATATCTGCAGGTCAGCCTCGTGTGAACACCTCAACTGCCTCAACCACTCAACTGCTCAACTGCCTCAGCTACTCGACTGCCTCAACCACTCAACTGCTCAACTGCCTCAGTTACTCAACTGCCTCTACTGCTCAACTACTCAACTGCCTCAGCTACTCAACTGCCTCAATTGCTCAACTACTCAACTGCCTCATCTACTCAACCGCTCAACTACCTCAACTGTCTCATCTACTCAATCGCCTCAACTGCTCAACTGCCTCAACTGCTCAACTGCCTCATCAACTACCCAACTGCCTCAACTGCTTAACTACTCCACTACCTCAACTACTCAATTACTCAACTGCCTCAACGCATTTACTGCAACAACGCAGGAACATCTGGGCATCCCGACTGCTCAAGATTATCCTCTCCCCTTTTCCTGCCTCAATAGTCTGAACTTCCCCGGACGAACGGAGTACTCTACAAAAACACTGTTGTTATATATATGCAAGTTGAATGATAGATGAATAGAAAAAAAAGTATTCTACTCATTGTTTTAAGCGGTATGGTACAGACATCATTTAAAAGAGCAAAATTTGAAAAAAACATTTGTGTTCCGCAAATCAATTGACACTAAATTTGTTCCACTCACAATTGATTTTCGTTGAGAATTTAACATCCCTATGGCGGAATTTTCGTTACAGTTGACAAGAACGAATTAGTCAGATGAACATCAGATGAATTAGTCGACAGGACGTTCCCTCCGCAAGGGGGAAGAGGTCATCTGACCCTCAAAAGGCAGGAGTCTCCACCTCCCTCCAGTGCGTGTGGATGAGTCACTAAATTCTAGTCCAAACCAAAGTATCGATTTTCCTCCTCCTAATAAAGTTACGAGAGAGACATCCCGCTTCCAATCCGCGACTAACGAAGGATGAATGAGGCAAATGAGCTGTAGTAGACTATAGTGGTGGAGGAATGCTTCGATTAACATTTGGGGATTAGACACATGTTCTGAAGGAAGCTTAAACATGTTCAAACAAATGAGAATACGGTCTGATCTCAAGGTTATATATATATAATCTGAGAAGCAGAGTGTCAAATTTCAGAAATATATAGAATATGGTTAAGGAAAACATGAGCATAAAGCATGGTCATTGCGACTTTTGAAGTGTGATTTGTGAATTACTTTCAGCTTCTGAAGCTGACTGAATGCTCTAGTAATTGTCGTAAGTGGTTATATATTTAAACGTCATTTTTTTTAGACCACTTAGCAAAGGCAGCGATGCCCTAGATAATTTTAGGAATCTGGCAAACATTTATATCTTGAATCACCTCATCAAAAAATATTGAAAACGGTCACGAAAATAGTACGCAGACAGCGTATTGCTCAGTAATGGAATATAATACAACATTAATTTGTTAGGACGGACATTCGTTCATTGGATTTTTTAGCACTCAGCCTGTGCATTTTATTAGACTCTCAGCTTAGTTTTGAAAAGGATGTAGCAAAAGGAGTAATAAAGCTCTGAGCTGAATTTCAAAGCGTATCAGGAAAAAGACATCTAAAAAATTCCCGAACCTTGATGTCTAAATCTAAGCAGCGCACAGTTTCGAACACATCACAGGCATGTAAATTGAATATGCTTACAAATATTTCACGACAATCTTAAATGTCGCACAAAAAATACTACCACTTTCAACAACATTGATAGTTCAAAGAATTAAACTACATGGATAGTTATTATTCAGTACTCACTGTAAAAATAACCTTTTTTTAAAAAAATATCGAAGCGCTGTAATAGGTTATATCTAAGTAGAAAATTGCCGCGCAAATTAAAGTATTATATATGAATAAACGCATTATTAATTTATTGGTCGAAGTGCAGCCTAGCCAAAAATTCTATTTACTCTTTTGATAAGAATAAGAATGTACTCTAAGCCTCTCAATTGTAGTACAGTAAGTATACGAGATCACCCATAAGGCTAATCAGTCCTCACACAAAACTAAGCATTCATACATTACAATTTCCCAAAGTACCTACACTAACCCAAGAAATTTCACAAGTTATTAACCTAAAAAAACTCTAACAACAATGTTTTCTCATGCGCAACATTGTAAGTGAGAACACAGCAGATCCCAGAGTTAATGAGCCGCCAATTAATAAAGCCATCACCCTAAACACTCCCCACACTGCCGCATTGGCCGCTCTTTTATCAGTTAAGTCGAGGACTGTTTGGTTTTTTGTCGTGTGTGCACCAAAGTGGTCCTCGAGTTAATGAGAGAGAGCGGCAGATGTTATTTCAATTTTGGCCCTAGCAGGACACTGATCATGACTACTCTGTAGTAGTGCTAGTTATTGAGCGCTAGTTATAGAGCGCTAGTTATAGAGAGCTAGTTACAGAGCGCTAGTTACAGAGCGCTAGTAATAGCGCCTAACTTTTCAACATAATGAAAATAAACTCTTACAAGTGTGCTCGCAAAGCAAATGCGGCGCTATTAGTGAGTGACTCGCAAGTTTTGGGAGGAGCAAATATTTCTGGGACTCCAAAATCCATCGAAACTGCGTCACAAATTCTAAGTCATTTTCGATATGTATCCAGTCTCTTTACGAGTTCATTATTACTGCGTAAGGAAATTATTTTCTCCCTCTAACTCTGGGATCAGCCGAACTCACATATTTTACTATTGAAATAGGGCCGAATTAACCGATCGATAAATACGAAGGACAATTTTCAATTGCAAGCAAACGCTCAAAACAAATGTGTTTTATTCCTTCGGTAAAGAGTATGAACAAATTTTAAAAAAGTTGCTCTTATTTTCTAGCGAGACGAAAGTATATGCGAAGATTCTTACCAGACGCTGCAGTAGTAGCAATCTCTGCAAGAAGAAATAACACAGAAAAGCGTCATTTTTAAATTGATTTGCAACAACGGATTACACTCTCCCGAGATATCGTCACTACGCGACGGCGTCCTGAGTCACAGAAGCCAACAGACGCTACAGTAAAGGAATTGACATGTCAAGGGTAAGTTGGAGAGCATAAGCAAGAAAAAAAAGAACTCAATAGACAAATTAAAGTTTGTTACTTAGCCTTGAACTGTTCGGGTAAAATAAACGTATATTGTAGTCGGAATGCTCGACCTTTTAAGACCATACAATATGGCTAAATCGTTGCATTGGTATTTTTTAGATCTAAAATGTTCATCTTGTGGGCTGATTTGAAAAGATTTTCCACCAATGCACTTCAGAAATTGTGAAATGTGATAAAAAATTTTCAGGGGTCTATATTTTCTCTATTAATGAATACACACAATACCATAACAAATCCCGCGACAATGCTGAGGTTTCTAAGTGCTCTTGGGAATCGAACATGAACCTTCGTGTGAACATTTGGCGTAAATTTTAGTTGTATTGAAATGATAATTTGCGTAAGTAACCTATAATGGGCCTTAGTTCATTCATTTATGCTTCAGCGCAATGAAGAAATCAGGAAATTCGGCGTCTCTCACAGAATACGTAGATCATAGAAAATAATTGCGAGGAAAAAGGCTTTGAAACTTAGCATTTTATACTAAGAGCTTTACTGTTAAAATTGAACGTTTCGACTCGATAAGTCATTCTCAACAAAAGTGCTCTGGAAAAATGAAACATATACATATTGAAAATATAAAAAAATAACAAAAAATAAACGTAAAAGTAAGAAAAACTAAATAAATCTAAATCAAAACCCTAAACTATTTGAAAAGGAAAAGCTGATTGGGAGTCATTTAAAAATAGCCTTTCGTTGTAAAATATAAAGAGATTCTATAATGCGTACATCAACGGGGTTTGAAGCAGCGGCTAAAATGTTAAAGTCCTCTAATTTTATAGGAAGATTACATCTTTCAGCATAGATTCGATGGCTGAGTGAGGAGCAGCAAGAGGACGGTTAGTACGATAGCTTCTGCCGGCATGCTCTGCAACGCGAATATGCAAGGCTCTAGTAGTAGAACCCACATACTCTGACGCACACTGTGCGCAACTGTGTTGATAAATTACAGAAGAGAGCATACCTTTTGGAAGTTTATCTTTCTAGTTGAAGAAGAAACAAATTCTATTTTTATTTATAAGCACAAAATGAAAGTTAACATCAGTGAAATATTTGGATAAAAGTGCGTACAATTCTTTCATCATTTTTTCTGATTGCTGACCGAAAAATGGGAGGATACAAAACAAATCTTTCTTTTCTATAGTAGCAACAGTAGGAGTTTGGTAGTACATTCGATTGAAAAATTCCTCAGAGTAGTCTCAACAAGTTGCATTGGAAAACCATTGGAATGGAATAACCTTTTTAGAAAAGTAAACTCCTTATGAAGATTGCTAAAGTTAGAACTAACTGCATAGGCCCTTGACAATAGCGTTTTAATACTTTTCATTTTAAATCGAAAGGTGCAAAAACTAAAAAAACTGGTACCAAGACCGGTGAAACTGCATTTGCGAAAAACTGAACTACAAAAATGATTACTCTCTTTTGTAATTAAAGAATAAAAAAAAAATGCTACCGTTCTGTTCACTTTCTAGAGTAAAGGTAATATTTGGGTGTTTAGAATTCAAATAGTCGAGGAAAAGAGAGCAATGGGACTTATCATGAAACAATAAAAAGGTATCATCTACATATCGCTCGTATAAAAAAGGTTTGAACTCAGGAGGACAATCTCTAAGCCATTGTTGCGCTCGAAAACACTTAAAAATATTGGCAAAAGTAGGGCCAAGTGGTAGCCCTATACCTAACCCGTCCAACTGTTGATAAAATTTATTGTCGAAAACAAAAAAAGAGTTCAGTACAGAGTGCTGAAGGAGACTCTGGAATAATGCCCTACTATGTGGGTTCTACTACTAGAGCCTTGCATATTCGCGTTGCAGAGCATGCCGGCAGAAACTATCGTACTAACCGTCCTCTTGTTGCTCCTTCTCACTCAGCCATACGAATCCATGCTGTAAGATGTAATCTACCTATAAAACTAGAGGACTTTAACATTTTAGCCGCTGCTTCAAACCCCGTTGATATACGCATTATAGAATCTCTTTATATTTTACAACGAAAGCCTTTTTTAAATGACTGCCATTCCGCTTTTTCTTTGTAAATAGTTTAGGGTTTTGATTTAGTTTTATTTAATTTTTTCCATACTTTTACGATTATTTTTTGATATATTTTTTATATTTTCAATATTTTCAATATTTGTATATTTTATTTTTTCAGAGCACTTTTGTTGAGAATGACTCATCGAGTCGAAACGTTCAATTTTAACAGTAAAGCTTTTAGTATAAAATGCTAAGTTTCAAAGCCTTATTCCTCGCAATTATTTTCTTAGTCAAAATTTGTAAAAATACAAACCGACATGTGCTTCCATACGTAGATCATAGAGACGAAAAGTTAACAATCGTAGAGACGAATTTTATTTTATTTAAACGTTCGGAGATGAATTTTTATTCTCTGAAAGAATCAGTGGTCTACCAAATTGCTCTTGGGCGAAAGTCTCCAACCGCGCATTTGAGAACACTGGGATCGGCATCAAGTAACAGCGTTCAAACATGATGATGACCTGAAGAAGCCACGCAGAGCTTAAACAAATTTATTCACTGGAGTTGAAGCATTGACGCTAATAGACTCTTACAGGAATTTCTGACGAGATTACAGTGCGAGTAAAGCTACTGGTGCAGTGCAAAAAAATAAGGTGCCAATGCTGAGTGCGAGAAAATGAAATAGCTATAGTCAATGGTGCTGGACACAAATGTATTGTGCACACACAAGACACATACACGCGCTACTCGTGTCAAGACATCCAACATGTGTCACAATTAAAGCAACATACATATTGCACGCTTTATACAGGTGCGTAGACACGGCAATACTGTGTGGAGAATACAAAAATAGCCAAAATGCCCGTCTTCTCATGATACACCCTGCACTCTGGCTTGGTCACCGATGAAGCCACCGCTCGAGGCACATAGTACAGGACAGGCAAGCCTATACTTGACTATGGGCCAAGTAATGCCTATAGTCAAGTGTGTAGTGCCAATAGGCAAGTTTCCCTGACCGCTTTTAAAACTTTCACTCTTTTCCTTCATATGAAACATGATACTCCTTCAAAACTCGTTCTGTGGAAAATGAACACAGAACCACACTTGTTTACCATAATCAAGTTGTGTTTTTACTGCTCATACTATATAAAACGATTATAATCATTGGCTACACTAACGCATTTGAACATGAGCCTTGAGTTGCCTTGATCAGTTCAAACCGAGTCTATATCACCATCTGGGACCTTTACTGAGTGAATACCTTCGAGAACTCTCCTGGCTTTCGCTCAAAGACGGTCTAAATATTTTGAATCCTACCCCTTCATTGTGAGCGCGAAAATCAAGCTCAAAATTTGTTGCAAGCCCTAGAAGCTACAGATGATCGTTGAACATGCTTCCATGGTTCGCTACCCTGAGTGTTATCTAAAATGTAGATTCGAATGCTTTATAAACCTCTCCCATGAAATGTCTGCTCAACTCTCACCCTCACCTCCGTAACTCCTTTTCACTCTCGCCCTACATTCTGCACCACGTGATGTTAATGTTCCAGCAGCAGAATTTTCGAACAACTCACGTCGTCGTTGTAGTGCTGCGGTAGCGCAAGTTTTC
Organism: Morinoia aosen; assembly: GCA_030386875.1. Taxonomy (NCBI): domain Eukaryota; kingdom Metazoa; phylum Arthropoda; class Malacostraca; order Amphipoda; family Talitridae; genus Morinoia; species Morinoia aosen. The sequence goes on from CM059559.1 coordinate 18,406,437, forward strand.
ATAAGTCCACCTTGAAGAATTCACGCTAACAACTGTCCTACAACAACGACGTGAGTTGCTTGAAAATTCGATTCTAATTCACAAATTTTTAACCCACTGCCTGACGCTGCGAGGTTAAAGCTTTTTCACCCCTCACTCATCCCCAGCTGCCACTCCTCCCACTCACCCCCAGCCACCACTTCCCCCACCACTCACCCCCAGCTGCCACTCCTCCCACTCACCCCCAGCAGCCCACCCACTCACTCCCAGCAGCCCACCTACTCCCCCCACTCCCCCACTCTCCCCCAGCCACCACTTCCCCCACCACTCACCCCCAGCTGCCACTCCTCCCACTCACCCCCAGCTGCCCCTCCTCCCACTCACCCCCAGCAGCCCACCCACTCATCCCCAGCAGCCTACCCACTCCCCCCCACTCCCCCACTCACCCCCAGCAGCCCACCCACTCACCCGGCTCCTCACTGAAGGTCTCCGTTTCCCCCTCGTCCCCCGCTGCTGCCCTGGGCACCCTCATCCTTGCAGCCTCCTGCTCACAAAAAATATTAAAAACAACATTATCTCGAGTTGCTTTACACATAAATATACAGTGTATTCAGAAAAAAAGAGAGAAAATAAGAAAAACAGTTTGTTTACAATAAAAAAATGTATACGAGAGTCTTTTCTTTTCACAAAGAAAAGAAAAACGGTTTATTTAAAAAAAATTTACACGAGTATTGTTGATTTTCAGAAAAAAGGAAAGAAAAACTGTTCATTTCCAATAAAAATTATTTTATACGAGTATCATTGGTTTTAAAAATGTCTTGACATGAAGACTCTTAGTTGATAAACACACATGAGTATCATAACCCCCATGTCAGTTGTCGAGCGTCTTTACCCTAGAAATAACGAGTCTCGAAGTGCACTTAGTTGGAAACAGCTGGAGAAGAATATTCAAATGTAGATTTCTCCTTTTGGGACGCAGCCTCGTAACATATATGAAGAATTTCGCCTGAGCTCTCGTCCGAGCAGCGTGTAGCATAAATATACACATTTAAGCATTCAAAAAAGCTCAGAAATCGCTTTGAATTTGAATTATACAAAGTAAATGGCAAGAAACCAGGCTGGGATCGAGATGAATGTTTAAATGCAGCGTGTTGACTCGAAAAAGTTCGTTGTGATGCATTTCGATAACATTCCACGGCAGTTTTCCGTACTTATTGTAGGCCAGGGAAAAAACCAACGATAACCCAAAGTTGAAATGATATATAGTCATGAATTTGGTGAATACGAATGCAAAATCGAGAAAAATGCAGAAGTGAAGTAGAATTGGGAGGTATGTTCATTCTTTCTAAGCAATTTCCTTCACGAACTGGAATGCGAGGGTTATATTATATTTTGATGAAACGTTCAACGCTTATGAACTCGTGCTCGCCAGCAGGCCTCATTAACACGTTCACCGTGTATTAGGTCGTATGTGTCCCAATAGTTAAATTGCTCATCCATTCTTTTTAAATGATTATTATCATCCGATGTGAAATAGCGTGAAATTATATTTTCCACATTGTTAAGGAAAAATGGAAATAAATTCGAGCAGTAAAAGCTGTTTCACTATTCTACTACTTACAACCTAACCAGAGCAACCGTTAACAACCGTGGTGAACGTGTTAAGAAGCGCTTGTTTCCGTGACGTGAAGACGCGGAGCATCGCTGGCAGTGGTGAGCGCCGGCCGCAAGTCCGGCCCCACTTGGCACTTGCGCGCACCGCGTCCGCATTGCGGCACTGCCTTATGGACGGTGAGCGGTTTAATCTTTCTCTATATTTTAGCATCACTGTCTCTAGATTTTAGGATCACTTTCTTTATATTTTAGCATCACTTTCTGTAGATTTTAGCATCATTTTCTCTAGATTTTAGCATCACTTCCTGTAGGTTTTAGCATCACTTTCTCTAGATTTTAGCATCACTTACCCTAGATTTTAGCATCAAACATAGCGGAACGTTGACGCAAGAGCTTAATCTTTCTCTATATTTTAGAATCACTTTCTCTATATTTTAGCATCACACTTTCTATATTTTAGCATCACACTCTCTATATTTTAGCATCACACTCTCTATATTTTAGCATCACACTCTCTATATTTTAGCATCACACTCTCTATATTTTAGCATCACACTCTCTATATTTTAGCATCACACTCTCTATATTTTAGCATCACACTCTATATTTTAGCATGACTCTCTCTTTATATTTTAGTATCACTTTCTCTATATTTTAGTAACACTCTTTCTATATTTTAGCATCACTCTCTCTATATTTTAGCATCACTCTTCCTGTATTTTAGCATCACTCTTCCTGTATTTTAGCATCACACTCTTTATTTTAGCTTGACTCTCTATATTTTAGCATCACTCTCTCTCTATTTTAGCATCACTCTCTCTATATTTTAGCATCACACTCTCTATATTTTAGCATCACACTTTCTATATTCTAGCATCACACTCTCTATATTTTAGCATCACACTCTCTATATTTTAGCATCACTCTCTCTGTATTTTAGCATCACCTTCTCTATATTTTAGCATCACTCTCCCTATATTTTAGCATCACACTCTTTATTTTAGCATCACACTCTTTATTTTAGCATCACTCTCTATATTTTAGCATCACACTCTTTATTTTAGCATCACTCTCTATATTTTAGCATCACTCTCTCTATATTTTAGCATCACACTCTTTATATTTTAGCATCACTCTCTCTATACTTTAGAATCACCTTCTCTATATTTTAGCATCACTCTCTCTATATTTTAGAATCACCTTCTCTATATTTTAGCATCACTCTCTCTATATTTTAGCATCACACTTTCTATATTCTAGCATCACTCTCTCTATATTTTAGCATCACACTCTTTATATTTTAGCATCACTCTCTCTATATTTTAGAATCACCTTCTCTATATTTTAGCATCACTCTCTCTATATTTTAGAATCACCTTCTCTATATTTTAGCATCACTCTCCCTATATTTTAGCATCACACTCTTTATTTTAGCATCACTCTCTATATTTTAGCATCACACTCTCTACATTTTAGAATCACACTCTCTACATTTTAGAATCACCTTCTCTATATTTTAGCATCACTCTCCCTATATTTTAGCATCACTCTCTCTATATTTTAGAATCACCTTCTCTATATTTTAGCATCACTCTCCCTATATTTTAGCATCACACTCTTTATTTTAGCATCACTCTCTATATTTTAGCATCACACTCTTTATTATAGCATCACTCTCTATATTTTAGCAACACACTCTCTACATTTTAGCATCACTCTCTATATTTTAGCAACACACTCTCTACATTTTAGCATCACTCTCTCTATATTTTAGCATCACACTCTCTATATTTTAGCATCACTCTCTCTATATTTTAGCATCACTCTCTCTTTATTTTAGCATCACTCTCTCAATATTTTAGCATCAAACAAAGAGGTCCGATGGCGAAATAATTTGAATCTGCGATTGAAGCTCGTCAGTTATTGGTATATTTCTCTCCTTACTTTTTAGTCACTAATCGGTGCTGACAAATAGATTTAAAAATTGTGTAAAATTTTTGATCGCTTGAGTTTTAATACGCCTGAAAACAACAGCTTTGTTCTAGTCAGAGCAAACCAAAATCTTCAGATCACAAAAATAGTTCGAGACGCCCGGAAGAGAGAAGCACAATTTGACGCGTCTACACAAGCCGCACCAGTCAAAACTCTTCTCGCTCATGACAAAAGCCAGCCCTGTGACTTATGAGGCAGACTCCGGCAGCTGCGTTCAGTTTATCACTGACGGGAGATAGCGACGACTCTTCTCTCCAGTACGTAGACTTCTCGGTAAGTCGGACAGAATAAAAGACGACGCCTCAGAAATGATGCGTCAGGGATTTTCTAGCTCATGCGCACCTTGACCATTCATACCAGTCAATGAGCTCTGAGAGATAATACGATTACAAAGGCATGCTACAATATTCCGACGTCAATATGAAGAAGCTATGTAGGAAAGTGCGCTGCGATGATGAAGCTTTGTGTGATGTATTGAGAAAGAACTGCAAATTCATCATAATAGAACCTATATAATAATTAACCTAGCAGATTACGAACGTCTGCTTGAAGTAAATTATATCTTTTTCTGCTGGTAAATAACGAACTGAATCCAAACTGATATTCTATATCCCCGCAACATTTCTTAAAAAAGAAGAGACGCCGTAATTGATTTCATGGTAATGGACGAATTTCAGAACAAGGATGGCGTGTTACGAGTCAGCAAACATGGCTGAAATATCAAAACTTTATCTTCGATTTTTTATATTCTCGTACACATAATCCCTTTATTAAAAAAAACACAAAAAGTATGCGTTGTTCCGCTCTTCTAGGAGAATAAAATCAAAAGAGTCGTGCAGAAAGCGAAAGCTCTCTCTATCCTTTTCAAAAGCACAGCATGTCTCAAGCTTTGCTGAGGACATGAACTCTGCGGGGAGCAAATGCCATGTTTCAGAGTAGACGTCAAGATGCTGCAATAGAGAAGTTGCTTTCTAGTGTTGGACATTTCTCAGACCTCCAATCAGGATAAAAGACTTCGAAAATGTGGGCAATGGTGGAGAATTTCAAGATCCATGTCAGTTTCACTCGTGCCACGATGGTAAAAACATCAAACTATTTCAAGCCACTCCTACGTCTGGGAGTTGTATATTGACCAATAATAACTTTGACCACAATAGCGAGTAAAAGAATACCGATGTTTAAATGAAATGAAGAACAAAAATCACGCGGGACAGATAATGGGGAAGCTAAATTTAACAAAAAATGGCTATTAGTTACATATACTGTACATACTGACGAAAAAGCAGAAGTTTTAATGAAGGCTTGATAAAAATTGATGTTTATAACCCGAACAAGAATTGCAACTTACTAAACGAAACTGACCACACGGCATCTTTTATCAATTGAAAGTTTCAAGCTCCCGAAGCATTGGGTCTTCTCTCAAAAATTGCCTTAATATACTGTATTTAATGTTAAATTTCTTCCTTGATCTCTTCTTTGGAGTTCACTACCAAGTGGCAGTCCTTCCCTTGCTTTAATGTCGGTGACACCCTGATGCCAGTGCCAGTCGAATGATGGTGCTCGTGATAACGGTATTATGAGTACAAAAAAGCTGATGTTAAATAGTTAAATAGCTCAAAATTTAATTTTGACAAATGGCTTTAACTTTGATAGTTCATTGGTCTTAAGAAAATGTATTTTGTCAGCGCTCCCATTGTCGTAAGAGCTAGACTCTTCCACTCTCAAACTTGCCTCCTTCATCATGTTGACCTCAGTTGTGCTCATAAAACGATTGATGACAAAATTTATAGAAATTTCTCACATGGGAAAAAGAGGTAATGAGCTTATTAGTTCCAAAAATTTATCGTCTTTAACTTAGCCGATGAAATGACTCGTGGTATTATTTTAACTTCACGCAATCGTCACCTTTGAAATTAAATTATTTCTATTTAAAAAAAATCGTAATAACTTGAACACAAATGGCGTCATAAGTATTGAACTTTACCCAAACCACATGTGCAATATTACTTTCAAAACACAAGTTAAAATGAAATGAGTTTGAACACAACAGGAATTTTCGATATGAATTTAATCCTGAAGGCAAAGGGGACTACGGTCCCTGCATCTTTTGTGCCGCCATAGGGTACGACACGCATCCTGCGTCGTCTTCTAATAATATTTATTGTTCTTTACAGACTCACGCTAAGCCGCTCCCGGCCTCAACTCTAATCCCTTTACACTTGCGGTGCCCGGATGCAAGGCAGACGCAACTGAGCTGCAGCATCGTCGCTTTCCAGTCTCAAGCTATTGATGTTTCTATCACAAATTGCTTCTCCTATGATAAAAACTCTGAACGTAAAGAAGACTTCCACACTTAGTTTTGATCCTAAAGTTCTCAAACGCTTACCAATCCACTGAGTAATTTAGTTTGTTGTCCAAGTTTACCACCCAGAAAAGACAAGTCTCTTCAGGTACAAGTGGTAATAACTGCAACGCTCCGTTGGCGAGCGGCTTGGTTGCGGCTCAAGAACTTTCTCAAGAAAGATAGGTTAGAAGATGGCAATCATCGATCCCGACTTTCCAATAGTTTGAAATGAGAAGTACAGCTTCTTGCCCTGTGTATCGGTGGCCTCAATCTTCCAAAAAAATCATCCTCTTATTGGGAGTTAAATGAATTGTTCACACGATTATCCAAATCGATTACTGAATGCGTTCAATGGAAACCTACCTAAGTACAAATAAATAAATTATGTTGTAGATTTGCATATTTGTCAAAAAATTATTCTATTCATGACAGTTTTGTACGACCGATTGCTAAAACCGTAAATAAAATCCAAGTTATTACAGACCGTACAAATTATATAGCTGCAAGATGAGTTACCCGAGTAAATCCTCGATCGTTATGTTACTGGGGAGATGAAACGTGTCAGTAATCAACACCAACACGCTCCTGCCCTTGCTCAGACGTGGGCGAGCAATTGACACACGTAAGTAATTTGACGGAAACTAATGATGCACCGCACTTCTCCACGGAACTGCAGTCCTCAATTCGAGCAGCTTATTTGTCTGTGATCAATGATGAGCGTTGGAAAACAGCGAGCTTTTAGGAAATAATTTTCCAGCAATTCTAGATTATATCCAGTGTTGGGCAGTTGCGGCCGCAATTGCGATCGCAACTTTTTCTGTTGCGGTTGCGGTTGCGCCGCAACAATTTTTGGAAAGTTGCAAATTTGTTGCGATCGCAACAATTTTCGACGTGTCAGGCCGCAACTCGCAACCGCAACATCACGATGTTAATTTCATTTTTAAAAAATAACTTCAATAAAGTTTAATACGCGCTTCATTATCGTTTGAAACTATACCGTACAGGGTACAACCCATCTGGCAACTATTTGTTATTAGCATTAGGCGATACAGTGATACACATACACTTTGCTTGCAGTATATAAGTATATATAATGTAACTTATTATATAACATATGTTATTAGGAATGATGTGAGTTTGTAAGTGTAAAATTACGTGTTATACGGCAAATATACATAGCTAGATGTTGCGATTTGCTAATGTACTTCACAACGACGATTTTATCATGGCGTCCTCTCTGCATCCACATTTCAACCTAAAATGGCTAAACGAAATACAAAGAGTGGAGGTAATAACAAAAATTAATCGCCCATCGTAATAACAGATCGGAAAATGGTATTTCAGCTGAGGAGAGCAGTGCCGAGGACGTAGATGACGAAGATGACTTCTTCAACGTCGTAATGATATCGGATGATAAGGAAGAAACGAAGAAAAGTTCGTTGAAACAAGTCAATGATTGACTGAAACAGGCAGTAATCAACAGAACTAGCCACCCTGATGTTCACAGAGCAATGTTTTCTTCAAGTGAATGTGTCGCTTCGTTCATCTAATTTAACACGCCAATACCATCGAGAGCATCGAGGTCGAAGGACTGTTCTCTTTAGGCAAATTAATTTTGAGACCACGACGTGCTCGGCTTTCAGACAAAAATTTTGAAATGTTAACATTTTTGTAAGGCAACGTTGATCTTCATTACAGTGCATTGACATTGTCACATTGAGATCATGAACCAGTATTAAATCACAACAGATGAACAACAAAAAGCAGAGGAATATCATATATTACAGGAGCATGTGCATGGTATTTCTTTATGCGTCATATAGGTTGTACAAATGTTCTGCACTTCTCTGCTTTCTAATTTTTTTGCTGTATAAACGGAACTCCTATGAAAATATAGCTACTACCTAGGTAACTTTTCAATATTATCATTAGAAAATATAATTCATTTTATTGTTCATGCTATATTTACAAATAAAACGTTTCTTTCTTTCTAATTTTTTTGCAATATATATACGGAACTCCTATGAAAATATAACTACTAGCTAGGCACCTTTTCAACCTCATTATTGTTATTAGAAAATGGAATTCATTTCATTTTTCATGTTATATTTACAAATGAAACATTTCTTTCAGTATCTTGATATTCCATTCAATTCTAGTCCACACATTCACTCGATCTAGTAATTGTTTTTACTAAAACAATGCACTATTTTGAATATCTTAATATTATTTTATTCATGGCAATATACAGGGTGTCCGAAACTTTTGTTGCCAAACTTTGACATAAGGTAGCGATCGTCGAAATAAACACTTTTTATTCTATTAAGGTATGGTCTAAAATGCTTAGTTAAAAAGTTACAAGTACGTGAAGTTACTTTTCATCCGATATTCTGAGTGCTCCTCGACATCACCGACAAAGATTAGTTTGTTTACTGTTAGTACTTCTTGGCTGCAAATGAATCACCGGCAATGGAGGGAGTCTCCAATGCTGATTAGCGGATATGCCCCTAGTGTATGGTGCAGCAAATGGAAATTATAGGGAGGCTGTTCGAATTTACGCAGAAAGGCATCCTAACAGACATGTTCCATCGTGTCAAACATTCACAGCCATACATCGGAGATTACGTGAATACGGATCATTTCACAGACCACGACCTGAAAGAAGACGCCAAAGGAGAGTAGCAGATCCAGACAAGGTGGAAGATGTCTTAGAATATTTTCGAAACAATCCTACTTCAAGCACTCGTTCTTGTGCACGTGCTTCACATTTAAGCAAAACTACTGTGTAACAAGTACTACATAACAGTGGTCAACATCCATTTCACTTTCAGCGTGTGCAGGAATTGCACGGTGGAGATTTCGAACGTCGTGTTGAATTTGCGAGGTGGTTTCAACAGAAAACAGATCAACAGCCTCGTTTCCCATCACGAGTCTTATTCACAGACGAAGCGTCATTTACTCGAGAAGGAATACTTAATCTCCATAACCTGCACATGTGGTCTGGCAACAATCCACATGTTACAAGGCAATGTCGATATCAGGATAGATTCGCCGTAAATGTTTGGGCAGGAATTCTTGGTGACCATCTGATTGGGCAATACATCTTACAAGAGAGACTAAATGGACGTACCTATTACATTTTTCTTAATGAAGTAATGCCAGAACTACTGGAAAATGTACCTTTAGCTGACATCAGAGGAATGTATTTTCAACATGATGGTGCTCCTGCACACTTTGCGGTTGCTGTTAGGCAATTATTGGATGCCCGATATCCCAATCGCTGGATAGGCCGTGGCGGTCCCTTCGCGTGGCCACCAAGACCTCCCGATATTACGCCCCTAGATTACTTTTTCTGAGAGCATATGAAACGTTTAGTGTATGAAACGCCGATTCAATCCGAAGAGGACCTGATGGGTAGGATTGTTGAAGCCTCGAAAAGGATTCGTGAAACTCCTGGTGTCTTTGCTCGCGTCCTCCAATCATTGGAGATGCGTTTGAACGTCTGCATCGAAACAAATTGGCGGCATTTTGAACAATTTTTGTAAACATGTAACCTAGTTTACGGTTTCGTTTGTTGTGCTCATAATAATTACTGTCGAAAATGATTTTTCCTTATCACAACATTAAAAAGTTAATGTTAATTAATAAGAATAAATGTTTCACATACTTGCCTAACTTCTCATTTCGTATCCTTGCCATTGATGTGCCGCAGTTTACCGCCTTGGATTCGTCTCCGCAAGAGAGTGTACGAATTATTTTTAATAACTGTCCAACTTCAAGTCCTTGTAACACTTTAACTAAGCATTTTAGACCATACCTTAATAGAATAAAAAGTGTTCATTTCGACGATCGCTACCTTATGTTAAAGTTTGGCAACAAAAGTGTCGGACACCCTGTATAAGTAAAATAAATTGCATAATATTTAATTGAAATTAAATTTAATAATTAAAAAGTTGCTGTTGCGGTTGCGCCGCTACATTTTAAAAGTTGCGGGCCCAACACTGATTATATCAGAAGGAATATGAACCATCACTCAAAGCCCTGCAGCTTCGCTGAGCATGAAGAAACACACACTCACCCACTCAGCAAACTCTTGTTTCCAAAATTCAATTCGATGAATCGAATCGAAAATACTTCATTTATTTTGTGTTAATATTACGTTGGTATCGCTAAATATTTCTCAGATGATTAAAGAATATTTTACAGCTCTATCATATATTCATCTTTGTGGAATTATTCATACACGGCGCATAACTTTGAATTTTATATAGACAGACACTTAAGCTCACATTTTATTTCATGAGCTGGTGAAGAGGTGTTCAGACACACAGTTTTAGTTCAACTGCATCGCTGTTGCGCTGAATAGATATTTATTTACGTGCGTGTTTGTGTTGCTCACAACGCAATGTCGCCTGCTCTCGTCTAGGAGGATTGGGCAGCGCTGATAAGATTTCAACAACACAAAATAAAATAGAAAAAAATGGGACAAGAAATTTACTGAATTTTGAAGTAATTTGTAGTTCAACGAGCCGCTCAATGACATCTTCCTCCTTACTCCACTGGAGGTGATTCAGGAGAGAATTGAACTTTGTTAGACCGTAAAGGACTTCACGCATGTGCTCAGTCTTCCAGCGCCTCGTTCCATCAGTCTGTTGGTGACACGAGCTGTGGTGGAGTCAACCAAGTAATACAAGTGTATTTACTTACAAGCTTCAGCTCATAACTAGCACTACAACATCTTCCATGTTTGTAAAGAACTAAGCGTAAAGTTCAGGACGGAAAGGACACACAAAAAAATTCGTTTTTATTACTTTTTTATTACAACGCAATGTGAGACCAGCGCTGAGATCGTTGGCAGTCTGCAGCAGTCATGAGGAGCAGCACATTGTTCTTCAGTTACGGTGGAGAAGAAATAAAATTAGATTAGATGAAATAAATTAGTTTAGGCCTCCCTGACCGCAACTAAGGCGATCCAGAGAGAGCAAGGAGGAAAACACCATTTAAGATGAAGTTTAGAGAACACGGAATCTAAGCGCAAGGTATGTTTTCACACAAGACCCCACAGAAAGTAGGGAATGAAGTTTGTGAAACAAAAGAAAAATTGAAAAAGAAAGAGGTAGGTGCTAAAAAACAGGACGGCAGTGAACCGAAAAATGATAGTTCATAATAAAACAAAAATTCACTCGATTTCAATGAAATGAAGACCTGCAGTACCTTCAGCTCGGGATCACACGTTTTTCCCGTGGGAGAGATAAAGCAGAGATTTGTCAAAACATCATTTCTCACTTGTCAGGCCACACTCTTTATACGTTATTATTATATAAGAAAGTTCTAGCCTCCCTTCACCACGACAAAGATGATCTAAGAGAGGAAAGAGGAAGGCACCATTTAGTATGGAGTTGAGGGAACGCGGAATCTATGCACAAGGTGCACAGAAACAGTAAGCTAGGAAAGAAGTTCATGAAACAAGAAAAAAGTTGAAGAAGAAAGTAGTAGGTGCTGAAAAACAGGACAGCAGTGAACCGAAAAAAGATGATCCGATCCGTAACAAAACAAAAACCTATTTTGTTACAACAAAAAGGAAGCCTACCTAACCTTTAGCTCGGGCCCTCACATGGTTCCCCTGGGAGCGCTAATTCCCATAGATACAATAGTTGTATCCCCCTGAGGGGACACTCTTTATACGTACTCGTGGGATATCATGACAGTATACGCGCTTTGGAGTGTTTTTTAAATGGCGAGCCTTGGAAAAATAAATTTAATTTTTAATATTTGTATCCAGAGTTACTCGCTTTCATGCTCACCAAAACTCCTACTCAACGTTTAACTGGATACTACTATTGTTGGAAGAATCCTGTGAGGGGCTTTTGTTGAAGTCACAAATTTTTTGTGAGTAAATTGTTAAGGCCTAAATTTGTTAACAACGTTACCATATAAGCTAACACAAGAACGACCGTCTTTATGCGCTGCTCGCTACGCTTAACAAAATAAAATTTTCGTGGAAGTTCTCGCACAAACACGTGGTCATCACTTGTCAAGCTGCAATCGATCCATCTCTGTGTCATCGTTAGATGTGCCATCTGAGTCGAATTAGCTCAGAGTCAATAAGCGTAAATTGGCTTCTGATTCCAGGCATCCTACACCAAAGCGAGCATTTCAGTTTCAGCCTGGCTTGATTTTTAGAGAAAACTCGATCGTAATAATTATTTAATGTGGCCCGCAAGTAGAAGTTGAAAGTGTGGAAATATTGCTACTAGGATGTTTTCCTTGCATAAATTATCCTTGCTGCCTCTGAGGGTCAATGTTGTGTTTGGTATTGCTGAGTGACTAGTGGGTAACTCGCTGGTTTCCAAAGGGATCGAACTGTAAGAAACTAATGGGTTGAGACGCTAATTTTCAAGTGTCAAATACGATACGTTATAGTAAAAGAATAGTTATGGCACGTCACTAAATCTGTTCACTAAAATCGTTCAAAGTATAAATTTAAGTTGGGGGGGTTTAAAAAAATTGAGTTTATTATTGGTTTCTTTCATCGTACTCTGAACTCTGGCTCGTAGACAACTGAATAGAAAACCAGCTGCAGGTTTTAAATTTAAAAGCTTCTAGCAAAAGTTAATATCTCGAGTTTTATTCGATGTTATATTGAGCATACACATTAAGTCTAAATACTATCATTTCGAAAACTCCTGCCTATAACTCAACTCATGCTTTTTAGTAATAGTCTATATCTGTTCAATCTCTCGCCCAACTACATATGTGCACACTCGAAGGTCCCATTTCAGTTCAACTTTTTTTTATTTCTCGCATGTTCAAGAAAATACTGCCAGAAAATGCTTATTTTTCGCACCCACCTGCGATGCGTCTTAACAGACCTGTGTTGAAAGACAGCTTCGTCACAGCTGCCCCGTGAAACAAGTGTTCCCAGTGAAGTGTGGCAAAATTCGTTATCAAAAGAAACGTGACTAGCCCGATGTCTTCCAACGCAATGTGGGAAGAACACAAAGTCTTCAGCACAAATAAGTTGTACTCATCAAAGCCTCTATATTTCAAGTTAGTTACTTGAACAAGGCCAAAAAACTGCTTATCCTCACTATAACAGTATACCTTTGTGGGATTTCTGATCATTTCTCTTACGTCTTACGACAGTGTTTTCTGTCCAGTTCTCTTTACCGCATTTTAGGGTGTTAGGCTAGTATTATAAGACAAACTTACGAAAAATCCCGCTTCAAAAAAAAACCAGGACTTGTTTCATATTATCACAATCCTAAAAGTTTATTTGAATACCTTTCTGTTTGCTGTGTACCCGCGCTCAGCTTAAATCCCACTTTCGTAGGCATTCTCAGCGGCCTTCCTTGTAAAGCTTCAATTCGTACTATAGTTTTCACTTTCCCTCGTACTCTTCATTCTTACAAACCCCATAGAAAACAGGAGAAGTGCGTATTGTGAGTCGGATTCTTTAAAGCTCGGCTAGCCCAAGGGCGCGTCAGGAACAAGCCGAAAAAAAATAAAAACAGCAAAGTCGGGGCGCGTTTGCCAGCCTAGCTCCTAGCATCGATCTGCTCGAGTGACCCGAGGGTGAATTGCCCGGGGGTGTTGCTAGCGACATCCCTCGGCTTATGGTACGGCAGCAGCAAATGGGATGCGGGCATATGTTCTCAACCAAGGGTAAATTTACCCCTAGAGGGTAAAAAATTATATAGTCGGGAGTAAATAATTGAAGTGCCTGATAATTCAAAAAATAATTCAATTGAATATAATTTTATAAAATGAGAGAATGTAAAGAAAGTGAGAGTGTGTTTTGTATGGGAGTATGGGTAAATGGAGAAATACATAAAGCCGAGGGGGTCAAAGATAAGGAAAGCTTGAGAATGGCTGGGTACGGGGGTGTGGGTAATTGGACGACTTCTGGGATGAAGATGTTATCTGCATGGTGCAGACATCAGACTGCGTTGTTAAAGTACTTAGGGCAACTGTAAAATTTATGTTGAGTCCTAGACAAATGTTCAACCTGGAACGATTTTTAATATTAGAGTTCCCAGAATGCTGAGCATGGATTACAATCTCTTTTGAGCGAAAAATACTAATCATAGGTAAACTTTGGGTATAAGCTGTTCACGAGAATAGTCAGCAGGTGACACAGTTGTGATGAACCTTGAAGGCTCAGTTGTTTAAAAAGAATTGGTTCTCTGAATACTCGTGTACATCTCAGCTGTTGACCTCTGCTCCATCATTTGGCATGCTCGCATATTCAATAAACATCGTTATTCATGAAACGTCCTATTAATGAGCTTCATCTAGACAAGATACTTTATTTTTGTTGAATAGAAGGGTCGGCTGAGGCGATAGAAAGCACAAGATAAAATACAAACAGACGCTCTTAGATGCAACAACCTTCGGAAGCGAAAACTATAGATAGAGGTTGACTCCTGGCTTATCTCGGGTGAAATATGAGTGGTGATCATCTTAGTCTATATGCAGGGCTCTTTGAGCCTGACCTAATCTCCATCGGCTGCTCTGACGTCATAAGGATGTGATGGGACTTAATGGTTGGCGTCGGCCGCATACTGCTGGTCCTTATAATTACATAGAACCATGCTAACTTTTAATAATGAAATATCATAGAGCCTCCGTTGAATTGGCTATTTAAGTAATATATTAGTAAAATAAATGCTACTGAAATCGACTGCTCTTTTTTGAGCACACAGATCAAAAATTTATTGCATAAGGTTTGTTATTTTCCGAGACCATACATTGCATACGAAAAATATAAATTACTTACACCTAAGAAAACTAGCGGAGTAACACTAGTTCAGGTCAACAGAACTAGTGTCCTGCTCTGTATACATACAGCACTAGCTTCATCAAATGTGGGATTTTGCGCCGCTAGTCCAAATAAATTGTACTCTAACCATAAGGAGGCTTATTAACACGTTGCTTGCAATACGAACCGTCGGTGGGCCATGCTCAAGTTATTCCAGCTGCAGAACGACCCATCGTAGGGTCTGCTGAAAATTTGACAATTTTACAAAAATTTACAGCACTTAATATACCCCACTTAATGTTTAGTATTAGCAAAATTTGTAACGACGCTTAACTTAAAATTTCAGTTGAATGCTGAACTTCATTTTAACCCATCGCAGTCAAGGCGTTAACTTTCCAACTTTTGCTTTTTTAAATGACGGCTGCCATGAAGGCAGGCAGCGGCCACTGAGTGGTGCGCCTCACACCCACATTTCCAGCAGAGCTCAACGTCGGCAGCGATTACAGCAGAGCTCTGGGGGGGTTGAGGGGGCGGTCTGGGAGGGGGAGGGCAGCGTGGGGGCGGTAACCCTTAAAGCAGATAGCGTGCCCTGGTCGGCATCTGACCAGCGCACTCTGTTGGGACGGGGTCAGGTATGGACTACACAAGTGTGAACTTGGGAATTGCTTGATGGGGGAGCATGAACTGTTGGGATATGAACAGGAAGGTATGGACTGGGGTATTGCTTGATGGGGGAGCATGAACTGTTGGGATATGAACAGGAAGGTATGGAGTGGGGTATTGCTTGATGGGGGAGCATGAACTGGTGGGATATGAACAGGAAGGTATGGACTGGGGAATTGCTTGATGGGGGAGCATGAACTGTTGGGATATGAACAGGAAGGTATGGAGTGGGGTATTGCTTGATGGGGGAGCATGAACTGGTGGGATATGAACAGGAAGGTATGGACTGGGGAATTGCTTGATGGGGGAGCATGAACTGTTGGGATATGAACAGGAAGGTATGGACTGGGGTATTGCTTGATGGGGGAGCATGAACTGGTGAGATATGAACAGGAAGGTATGGACTGGGGAATTGCTAGATGGGGAGCATGAACTGGTGGGATATGAACAGAAAGGTATGGACATGGGAATTGCTAGATGGGGGAGCATGAACTGGTGGGATATGAACAGGGAGGTATGGACTGGGGAATTGCTAGATGGGGGAGCACAAACTGGCGAGGCATGAACAGAAAACATGAAATAGGGCGGTATGAATGAGGGACGTAATTCGTTACATCATTTGAAGAATATCGTAACTCAAATTCCACGATTTTTGAGGAGAAGCGAAGCATTTTAAAGCATCCAAGTCATAAGAACTTAAATAATTCTACGCAAATCAATAAAACTTAATATCGTGATTAGGTACTTAGACTTACGACTTTACAGCCAAAAGATACAGAATTAATTCAGCACTCATATAAAAATTGTAACTCTATACTTGAAATTTCCGAGTTCCAACAGTCTTGCAATGATGTAGCGGTCTGAAATGAATAAGCACGAGCTGCTGGTGAATGGACTGAAGAAGTCTGAAGTGAGAATGCGCAGTGACGCCCATATTCAACATTAAAAGATAAAAACGCTCTAAGCTCCTTGGCCTTGAATTAACCAGCCCAATTTACTTTGTTATGGGCCGTACAGAATATGAGCAGCTCCATTTACTGCGGGAGTCTGTTGTTCTTGGCGTCTGGATCGTGCGTGGAGAGCGTTTAGCCACTGACTTGATACGACTGACTCATCAGCGGGTGCTACTACATATATCGCCTACCCAGGTGCAGCTTGAGATATACAACGGAAGTGTTTATCGCTAAAATGTATGGGAATAAGGGTGCTGCTATAGCGTGAGGTTTACCGCCAAATATCGCGTACCCAGGTGCAGTTTAAGATGTACAAATTAACTATTTACCGCTAAGTTAAATGTCTGGAAATAGGTAATACCCATTAGTAACCTAACCTCTCGCAAGAGTATTAGCTAGAGGTAGATCTCATGCTATTGTGTAGTAGACCTCACGCTGTAGTACTAGCTAGAGGTAGATCTCATGCTATTGTGTGGTAGACCTCACGCTATTATACTAGCTAGAGGTAGATCTCATGCTATTGTGTGGTAGACCTCACGCTATAGTACTAGCTAGAGGTAGATCTCATGCTATTGTGTGGTAGACCTCACGCTATAGTACTAGCTAGAGGTAGATCTCATGCTATTGTGTGGTAGACCTCACGCTATAATACTAGCTAGAGGTAGATCTCATGCTGTTGTGTGGTAGACCTCACGCTATAGTACTAGCTAGAGGTAGATCTCATGCTATGGTGTGGTAGACTTCACGCTATAGTACTAGCTAGAGGTAGATCTCATGCTATTGTGTGGTAGACCTCACGCTATAGTACTAGCTAGAGGTAGATCTCATGCTATTGTGTGGTAGACCTCACGCTATAGTACTAGCTAGAGGTAGATCTCATGCTATTGTGTGGTAGACCTCACGCTATAGTACTAGCTAGAGGTAGATCTCATGCGATGGTGTGGTAAACTTCACGCTATAGTACTAGCTAGAGGTAGATCTCATGCTTTTGTGTGGTAGACCTCACGCTATAATACTAGCTAGAGGTAGATCTCATGCTATTGTGTGGTAGACCTCACGCTATAATACTAGCTAGAGGTAGATCTCATGCTATTGTGTGGTAGACCTCACGCTATAATACTAGCTAGAGGTAGATCTCATGCTATGCTGTGGTAGACTTTACGCTATAGTACTAGCTAGAGGTAGATCTCATGCTATTGTGTGGTAGACCTCACGCTATAGTACTAGCTAGAGGTAGATCTCATGCTATGGTGTGGTAGACCTCACGCTATAGTACTAGCTAGAGGTAGATCTCATGCTATGGTGTGGTAGACTTCACGCTATAGTACTAGCTAGAGGTAGATCTCATGCTATTGTGTGGTAGACCTCACGCTATAGTACTAGCTAGAGGTAGATCTCATGCTATTGTGTGGTAGACCTCACGCTATAGTACTAGCTAGAGGTAGATCTCATGCTATGGTGTGGTAGACCTCACGCTATAGTACTAGCTAGAGGTATATCTCATGCTATTGTGTGGTAGACCTCACGCTATAGTACTAGCTAGAGGTAGATCTTATGCTATTGTGTGGTAGACCTCACGCTATAGTACTAGCTAGAGGTAGATCTCATGCTATTGTGTGGTAGACCTCACGCTATAGTACTAGCTAGAGGTAGATCTCATGCTATGGTGTGGTAGACTTTACGCTATAGTACTAGCTAGAGGTAGATCTCATGCTATTGTGTGGTAGACCTCACGCTATAGTACTAGCTAGAGGTAGATCTCATGCTATGGTGTGGTAGACTTCACGCTATAGTACTAGCTTGAGGTAGATCTCATGCTATGGTGTGGTAGACTTCACGCTATAGTACTAGCTTGAGGTAGATCTCATGCTATTGTGTGGTAGACCTCACGCTATAGTACTAGCTAGAGGTAGATCTCATGCTATTGTGTGGTAGACCTCACGCTATAGTACTAGCTAGAGGTAGATTTCATGCTATTGTGAGGTAGACCTCACGCTATAATACTAGCTAGAGGTAGATCTCATGCTATTGTGTGGTAGACCTCACGCTATAATACTAGCTAGAGGTAGATCTCATGCTATTGTGTGGTAGACCTCACGCTATAGTACTAGCTAGAGGTAGATCTCATGCTATGGTGTGGTAGACTTCACGCTATAGTACTAGCTAGAGGTTGATCTCATGCTATAGTTTGGTAGACCTCCCGCTATAGTACTAGCTAGAGATTGATCTCATGCTATAGTGTGGTAGACCTCACGCTATAGTACTAGCTAGAGGTAGACCTCACGCTATAGCAGCACCAGTAATATAAGGCGGTAGACCTCACGCTACAGCAGCACCAGTGATATAAGGCGGCAGACCTCACGCTATAGCAGCACCAGTGATATAAAGCGGCAGACCTCACGCTATAGCAGCACCAGTGATATAAGGCGTCAGACCTAACGCTATAGCAGCACCAGTGATATAAGGCGGTAGACCTCACGCTTTAGCAGCACCAGTGATATAAGGCGGCAGACCTCACGCTATAGCAGCACCAGTGATATAAGGCGGCAGACCTCACGCCATAGCAGCACCAGTGATATAATGCGGCAGACCTCACGCTATAGCAGCACCAGCGATATGTGGCGGCAGACCTCACGCTATAGCAGCACCAGTGATATAAGGCGGTAGACCTCACGCTATAGCAGCACCAGTGATATAATGCGGCAGACCTCACGCTATAGCAGCACCAGTGATATAAGGCGGCAGACCTCACGCTATAGCAGCACCAGTGATATAAGGCGGTAGACCTCACGCTATAGCAGCACCAGTGATATAAGGCGGCAGACCTCACGCTATAGCAGCACCAGTGATATAAGGCGGTAGACCTCACGCTATAGCAGCACCAGTGATATAAGGCGGCAGACCTCACGCTATAGCAGCACCAGTGATATAAGGCGGTAGACCTCACGCTATAGCAGCACCAGTGATATAAGGCGGCAGACCTCACGCTATAGCAGCACCAGTGATATAAGGCGGCAGACCTCACGCTATAGCAGCACCAGTGATATAAGGCGGTAGACCTCACGCTATAGCAGCACCAGTGATATAAGGCGGCAGACCTCACGCTATAGCAGCACCAGTGATATAAGGCGGCAGACCTCACGCTACAGCAGCACCAGCGATATGTGGCGGCAGACCTCACGCTAAAGTATATATATATATATATATATACCAAGCCTTTTTCCTCTTTTCAAGTAGAGGGTGGCTAGCATCATTTACATGATACTTTACAGGGAATGAACATGATAGGGGTTCCCCAGGCCCCTAGTCACGCCCGAGCTTTAGGCCTCATTTTTCTCTCGTTTAGTGCTCAGGTAACATTCCTTGAGGACAGTGACCATACTGCAGGCAACGACCCTGATTTGCCGCATCAGCGTTTTTCACACCAACTGCCGCTCACAGGGATCGAACCTGGGCATGAAGCATAGAACGCAAGCGCTCTATACACTCGGCCACGCTAAAGTAGTACCCTTATTTCCATACACTTAATTCAGCGATAAACAATTAGTACATCTCAAACTGCACCTGGGCAGGCGAGACATGGCATAGAGACCCTTATTTCCATACACTTAATTCAGCGATAAACAATTAGTACATCTCAAACTACACCTGGGCAGGCGAGACATGACATAGAGACCAGCGTGAGAGCGGCTGCAGTGACGACAAGGGAGGCAGAGCGGCACCTCCCCCGTCACTCACAATGTATCTGACGCCGGAGATGCGAGGTCGATAACCTACAAGACTTGCAGCTCCGGGGCCGATCTAATTTTAAAATACCATCGCTATATTGCCCCGGAGATAACGCGTTCAGCCCACGGCTGACATACGGGCTGGAAAGTCCATGTCTTTGTAAGGATGGCGCTTTAAGTGTTCGTTGTTCCAATACTGGTTTATGAAAACTTGACGAAGTTTGGTGCAGATTCAGAGTGTTCGGTATTCAAATACTGGTTTTTGAGAACTTGACGAAGTATGGTGCGTATTTTTTCAAATCTTCGTGTTAACTGGAGAGCAAATTCCCCGTTTAGCCACTAAATGTCTCAAAAAAACTTTTAGATAAATTAAAGCAATGATTTCTGTATCGATATGTTTATATCATTTGAATTGATATGTCAGGGTTTGCTGCTTAGCAGACCAAACCTAAATGCGACCCTCCGTCAGTGTATCGCCCATCTCCTGCAAGGATTTTTGGCCAGACGAGAGGGTGGATGACGCTAGCCTCAAAATAGCATAGTTCTATATGGTCGACAATATTTAGTTTTACAATAGCTGATATGCTTAACAATGACAGAAAATTTCTAGAAGCATACGCAAATGTAAGTGTAAGCATCAGCTGCAGTTGCGCACGCAATTACTTACAATAGGCGTGGCTTCATATGTACACCAGTAGTCAACTGACGTTAAGAAGTCCGCTCGTCTACAATGGCCTTAATATTAAAGTTTCGCATACGGTCGTCACGCGACCAAATTGCCATGCAATTCGCCAAAAACGCGATAGTTTTGATGTTATGTCAGCTATTCTAAAGATGGCGCAACGTAAACCGCAGAGAGAAAGACTGAAAGTGTGCTGTTGCATGATTTCTCTTCCTCACTGGAGGCTCTTAACTGTTCCCTATAACTCTGTCATATTTTTGAACTCGAAATTATACTTCATTTCAAAAGAAAAAGATTATTTCACGCTATGTTCGCACATGTAGAAGGAGAAACATATACTATTAATTTCCTGTTTTTTCCTTCCAAGGTCGATTGGAATTTGAATTCACTCTGAAGAAATCGGTCTGATGCGATTTTGGGACGAATAATCAACTCAAGGACAGTCAAGAAACATTGTGATAGGTGGACTGACAATAATTGAACGCAATTTGACCCATTATGAAATCTTATATCAGATACAACGCTAGCCCACAAATGGATACCGATATAATAGCTGTTTCGATCTCTAATATAAATCAAAAATATCAGCTAGACAGCTACATGGCAAACAACTACCAATAAACATCCATTTACCGCTTGGCCTCCGAATTAAATGATCCTGAGAACAATTAAGCGATCGAGTTCGGTAATGAAGCGATGGGCGAGCCTGCAATCTGAAATTTTCAGTATTTCTTTCATTAGCCACCCAATTACTTTGGCCATTTAAGGGAGGATTAATTACTCCTTGACAGTTCTACGTACATTACACACACACACGGCCACGTGACCACTAGAGCCGGTCTTCCATATGCATGATAGCTGCATTCAATCAATTTTACAGCCCCGCTCTCTTTTACCCATCAGGTTGAAGAATGAGCTTTTCCGGTCAAAATTCTCAACTACGGCCTTTTCAAACAATATTTCTCCAAAAAATCCTTTGAATTTGTAAATCTTGCGAGGTAATATTGAACGAATTTCATTAGCAAAAAAAGTGCCATTTGAGTATCTTAGATAGTCAATCTCCCTCCCTCCCGAAAACACACCAACCGCATCGTCATTGCCAGCAGCACTCGAGCATTTCAGGTGCTGTGTTCAGGGAGTGTGGGGGTCGTATACCTACTGTCCTCGTACCTACACCTGCACGTCTGTGGGGGCGTGTGTTCTTAGAACTCTCTCCAGTGCAGCGTAGCTGTTCGTTTAGTCAACCGCCTATCTGTGAGCTCACGACTTTTAAAGATGCACTCACGAGGGTGTGGTATCACAAGGGGGAGGCCAAAACTGAGCAGCTTATATAGATGTCGTTGAATTGAATTTAAGAGCGCAGTATAGAAAAGCTAAATGTCCTTGCTTAGGAATGGTTCAGCGAGTATTTCGATGACCATCCCTTGAATATAACAGCTATGCACGGACCCTTCATGTGCTGGAGGGCTAAGGTTTAAGTCATTTGTTACCATTTGCTCTCTTTCATACTTTTCAACTTTTCCATCATCATTCTTAAATCCCTGTTAGTTATTTTCTTTCCCTCGCTGGCAGACTTATTTTTCCTTCTCCGTCCAAACTTTCCTCTCCATTCCTGAGCAACTCTGTTTTCCCCATTCTCATAGCCCCCTTCCGACTTTAATTTGCCCGCACCTCGACAGCTGCGTGACAAATTTGGCAAGGATACCACATCGTGCGTCGCAATTCTGCCTCTAGACGATGCTTCTTAATTATGACCCAGAAGTCCTCGTTAACGTCGCTTCTCAACTTATTGGAAGCTTTTCCTAGCAGCACGTGACAATTAAACATTTATGCTATTTCTAAAATGCTTAACAACTTTTGACCTTTAATTTGAGTTGGATATTGAACTTCAGTTTAACCCATCGCAATCAAAGTGTTAAACATTTCTGTGCTAGAACTTCGAAAGCAGCAAAGTTCTCAACAAACCAGGTGAAGCAGTTGATTTCACTAATATAGGAGATTTAAGTCTGACTCCATTGTGCTGGTGGTGAGTATAATGTCAAAGTCAGTGTCATCTGGAGGTCAAGTTGGCGAGTCTACTCCAGCCTTGAACTTTATATGAGCATCAACACCAAAAGCTCAGAGCTTCCTAACTTTTTAATCCATGAAATGTAACAAAAATACTCAAGCTAACACCAAAAACAATGTATCTGTAGCCCTATTTAAAACTCAAATGAGCAAAATTTCCTGCACCAGGCTTTCAACATCCGAGTTTTTATTTATGGTTGAAAATCAATATAGAATGATTTTGCCACATTTTAGAGGAGTGTCTGCTAAATTAGGCTGCTTCTACCAGACGGCCAAGAAGTTACGGCGTATAACTTGCTAAGATTCTGAACGATTGAGTAGAAATGTGTCCTTTTCAAAAATAAAATTAACAAAAAAGTGCTGTAAAGAAAAAAATTAGACTTCAGTAAATCGAACTGAATCTTGACCATTTAGTTGAATCTACTGTCAGAGTTTTGTTTGGAGAGCTAGTAAATCCTTTGGTCACACTTGGCAACCGATACAGAAAAATAGCTTAGCTCTATCTAGTCGACAGCATTTAGTTTTACAATAGCTGAATATACTTCACAGTGACAGAACACAACTAGAAGCATACACAAATGTAAGTGTTGGTATTCCAATTGGGTAATTGAATTGATTATTTCACCTCTTAACTTATGGACGAATGAAATTTCAGTTTTCAAAATTTTAAGCTGTAGTCTTTTGCACATTCATACTCTATGAAAGCACACATCCGTACCAAAAATAAAAAAGTTAGTTGAGCTAGCAGCTCTTGTGAACTTTTCGAATTTTCAAGCCAATGAAGATAAGAAGCATACTGGTTGGCAAGGCGTTATCCAGAGTTACTTCAGTGTTGTCCAACAATAAACCAAGAAATACATTTTCTAATAGCATCTTATTATCTTGAATGGCTTGAGTTTAAAATAGCCATTCGAGGTTCAGCAGCAAGATGTACCATCATAGGGTGCACGCTTCGCGTCTCAAGGTGACGCAAGCCTACGTTATTCTGCCACCTCAGCTCGCAGGTGTGCCGGCAGCCTCTACAATTAAAATTTGTGCTCCTATTTGAATATTGGGTGCATTTAGGCCATGTACGGAGCGTATTGTGGCAACCAGAAGAGGTATAAAAGTTGTAACTACTGAAAAGTTCACGAGGGACAGTTCATCAACCTGAACAGTACATGTGCACGTTCATTGTGGCTTGGGACTGAAATGAATTGGGTTAGTTTACAAGAAAGGAAGACTGTCTTTCCTTAACCCTTAATTCAACGATTGAATCTAATTGCATTTATCAGCATTGTTAGGATTGAGCCTTAGCAACAAAATAAATTATCACAAATCTGCGCTAGAAATCCTTTTTAGTAAATGATTTCTTAATGCAATGAGGCGAATCGTTCAGACTTGATGTTAGTTTTCAAAAACTTTAGAGCTCAAATTCACCCTAACTTCTGTGCCTTAATCTGGTCAGTTTACATGTAAGGAAAGTGTTCTTACCTTAACTCTTAATTCAACGATTGAATCAATAATATCAACTTTTGATGAACGATTGAATATTGCCTTTGAGGACTTGCACACTTAGGTTGCGCTCTGTGCGTGGGTTGCGTGATTTTGTGTAGTTCCTTAAATGTCGCGAATACACCAGGGGGTCGCAGAGATCATCTTAAAGTATTGAAGACGCAGATAAACTAGTGATATAAAAGGTTAAAAAAAAGTTTTTATTTCAAGTTCATCTTACATTCCTGCTCATGGATTTATTTATTTTCATACTCCTCTTTCCATAGCTTTCATGAATGAAGAATTCTAACATTCGGGTTCTCAAAAACTGGACTCGCTTTCTCCAATTGAAAACTAAGAAAAGCATCGAGTGTTACGAAGGACTGCTAGTTTAGAAATAGCATTTTTTTGTCCTGTAAAATTAAACAATATAAAATTCAAATCACTCAAGAACATCCAATAAGAATTTTTAGCGTTAACTGTCATGAATAAAACGCGTAGTAAAGCTTCAGATGACCAGAATGCGTCGGCATGGCTGAGCAATAAAAGTAATTCATCACGACTGGTCATATATCGCAGGCGCTGCATCAAAATATTTAATTTTGGAAGATATTATTTTGTTAGCGATATTGACCTCAGCATTACATGGCCGAGCTCCATTTTTTGTCATAAAAGAACTCAGCACGTAACTGCTTTGCCTCTAGACTATCATTGACTCTTCTGTTGCGCTGGAATGACGTCAAAACAACATCAAATTCAGAATGAAAGTAAACACCACACCTAGAGCTGTCCAAATCGTCGGTATGAAAGAAAAAAGGGATGCTCTGGCCCACTTCCACAATCACAATAGTCAATAGCTAAAAAGCACCACCTCTCCAAAGTCCAATATGGAGCAGTTGTCATGTACGATGCAGATGCACTGCTTAAAACACTGAAATTATCTTCGACAGAGGTCACCTACCTTATAAAGATCCTCGTTTTCACTGTAATCCAAATGCAGATGCAATTTGTATTGTAAATACGTAGAAGAAGAGAATATGTTGGCTCAAGGTTAAGATTCCATGTCTCATGCACTCCAGTCTCCTCTGTCACTGGAAGACTATAGAAGGGTGCCTCGAGCTTCAGCAGACCATCGTTGCAGTGCCTTGCCGGTGTTGCCTTCTTCGCGCATTTCTCTGTTACATTACAGAATTTATTCTTCTATACATTCAAGCACACTTGAACAATCTTACGTGACCATTCAGAATGCAGTTTTGGAAGCTTACTTTTCCTGTTACTTTTTTTAGTATGAAATAATGACGTTTTCAACGATTAAACTAAGGTCACACTAAAGATGTGCCCTCGGATTTGCAGAAATTAGATGCCCGTTATGGCAACACTGCTTGTGTTGGCACCACTCCTGGATCAATATCAGAGCTGGGAGTTGAGGCTCTTTTCCACTCCCCTCTTTCTCTCTTACTGCCCACGAACTTCTTCCTTTGCCTGTTTTCCAATTAAAAAGGTAAAATATACAAAAATGAGTAGCATGAATAGTTAAATAGTTTAAATTCATTAAAAAATTACCTTCTTTCTGGTGCACAGATTTGATTTCTTTGAATGAACTCTGAAGTCACGAGTTCCAGCGTGAGCAAGAAAGCCGCTTCTTGATTGGGTGAACCCTCTGATCAATGTCGGCTGCAAGCCAATGGCAGCTCTCCTCGCATATTCCCTCGCTATTTCGTATTTGTGCATGATTGCATACCGTATTTTCACTAGTTTCTACTTCGTCATTACATGGATTTGAATGACGTCATCTTGTACAATTACTAAACCGGTTGCGGCCTCCGAGATTCACATCCCCTGGATGTAGGCCATCTTCATTCCCCGGCTTGTAATTCAAAATCAAAATATATAATAGCATTAAATATATCTACAAATCTATGAGCGTATACATTCGCACCAGGCCAACCATATTGAAATACTAATTCAAGCAAATGAACGAAGACAGCTTTGAAGAACTAAGAACGGGGCAAAAAAATGGACGTCGACCGTTCAATTTGGCAGCAGTCTGCCCTGGTGGAGACTGAGCGCACTCTGCATCATGGAACTGCTTGCTCGTAAACTGCGCCGCGTTCATAACTGGCGCCTCAATGAATTTCAACATGACCTGAACTTGACGTTTAAAAATTATGACTGCTAAAAATGTTCAGGCAAAAAAAAAAATTAACGTGATAGTTTAAAAACAGCTCTGAGCACAATAATTGAGACCTACAAGGAAACGCACTTATTTAAGCGGTGCGTGTTAGGATATACAAGTGCATGTTATATATCATAACATATATCCAATACAGTGACACTGTATTGGATTCAGGCCTTAACATGCTGTGCTGCACCTGCTCAGCGTCAGTCATTGAGAGCTGATATTCGAGATGCAAGCGTCAAATACTATACTACATTTTACTTTCAACAGTATCAACAGTTCAGCTTTCCAGTCATATCGGTATAATCTTAAATGTATCATAACCTAATAATCGCATAAGCCTATATCCTGCAGGTCTCCTATCACGTATTACGATACTCATGTGTGTGTGTATCAACTAAGCATCCTTACTTTAAGATATTTTAAAAACCAATGATGTGGTTTTTTATTCATCTTCATTTGAAGTAAACTGTTTTTCTTTCTTTCCCAACAATTGTGGAAAGAACTGCGGTTTGCTATTAAGAGCAGCCATGGTCAAGGGGAGAGTGAGTTGCTGAGAGGTGCAGCAATTGTCAAAGGTCGCAGAGCTCTAGAGAGGTGACAAAACGCAACAGAAGCTCTAGTAGTTATTCTAAGGTCCTGTTTCCACAGCAAAGATGTTTTCACAAAGGAAAGAGAAGGGAGCATTTACGACGGGTTAAGGGATACGTGGAATTTATGTACAAGATGTGTTCCCACACAAGATACCCCGCGCTTAGAAACAAGTTAGAAAGAAAAAAAAAGGAAAGACAAGGAAGAGACAGTAGAGAAGGTGTGAAAACTGAAAGACCAAAGTGGTCACGAAAGGCAGCAGTCTCGAAGACCGATCTATCTATCCATCAAGAAACAGTGAAAAGCTCATAACATGACAAGAGACGAAAAGCATGCCCCACTCCTGCCTCAACTGGTAAGTAGTCTAACGTAAATTTCTAAGGTGAAGGGTAAGTTTTTATAATTCGCATGAAACGCTGACGCTGCAAATGAACTTTATTGTGTCCTATGAGAGGAACGGCGATATGGTTGAGTTTCAGCGAGATGGGTGAGTTTCAGCGATGGTTGAATTTCAGCGATGGTTGAATTTCAGCGATGGTTGAATTTCAGCGAGATGGTTGAATTTCAGCGATGGTTGAATTTCAGCGAGATGGTTGAATTTCAGCGAGATGGTTGAATTTCAGCGAGATGGTTGAATTTCAGCGATGGTTGAATTTCAGCGAGATAGTTGAATTTCAGCGAGATGGTTGAATTTCAGCGATGGTTGAATTTCAGCGAGATAGTTGAATTTCAGCGAGATGGTTGAATTTCAGCGAGATGGTTGAATTTCAGCGAGATGGTTGAATTTCAGCGATGGTTGAATTTCAGCGAGATAGTTGAATTTCAGCGAGATGGTTGAATTTCAGCGAGATGGTTGAATTTCAGCGATGGTTGAATTTCAGCGAGATAGTTGAATTTCAGCGAGATGGTTGAATTTCAGCGAGATGGTTGAATTTCAGCGATGGTTGAATTTCAGCGAGATAGTTGAATTTCAGCGAGATAGTTGAATTTCAGCGAGATGGTTGAATTTCAGCGAAATGGTTGAGTCACAGCGAGATGGTTGAGTCACAGCGAGATGGTTGAGTCACAGCGAGACGGTTGAGTTTCACGCGGCCGCTGCACGCTGTGCCGGACGCCAAGCGGTTCATCACTCACCAGTAACGAGACGCTCTGACGCCGCGACCCTTCAAAAAGAGATACACTCACACGTCCACTGCATTTTTTAGATAATATTGAGTAACATCAGAGATACTCACCGCGATACTCTTTTATGATTTAAAAATACTCTCTTGATCTAAGGGAGCAGTACGAAGACATTGATCTACAATTTAAAAAAAAACTCTTAAGAAAAGGGCGCAGTAAGAAGGCACAAATGTTTAAGGCTGTTTCTTAAATGTATTTTTGCATCTCATAATATCTTTATTCCTTGAATTTTTTAAAATCGGAAAACCACTTTAGAAGCATTTAGAAGTAACATTCATCTCAAGTATGCTAACGCCTTAAAATATTCATCTTTATAATTGTCATGTTAGCATTTTAAAACCGTTTCTGCTCTAGTAAGGCGATTATCAAATCGAGTTACTTACACTTGTGAATACGCTACGACTCAAGCGGTACCACAGCAGCGTAGAAATTTAAAAAGCTTTGTTGAAAGACAGCTTAGCGGTATCACCTGAAAACATGAAAAGGCATGTGAGAACATTAGAAAGGCAGGGAGATCCAAAAAGTCATACAAACTATGAGTGCCCTATACGGCGGTCTCTCCCGCTCGAAAGAAAAAGGAATAAAACGAAACGAGATCTGGTTACAAAATGAATGTTTCACTCCACAGGCTTACGTTTATGGTTCAGCTGTCAGCCTCAGCGTATTCTTTATGAGCTTAGTTCTCAATACGTGGTCGAAGGAACGGGCACTACGATCATGAACCAAAAGATTAACTAGAAAATGTTTTGCATTTCCTGTGCAGTGTTTAGTCCCTAATATATGTACGTAGTAAGCAACTCTCATTAATGTGTCTCTACTAGTCTGGAGAAGACCGTACGTACTCGAGAACTAACTTTCAAGGAGAAAATTTGCAGGTAAAATCTGAACTTAAAATATACATTACGACGGTCACACAGAGATCAGGCTACAAATGTACAAATTTCTCGTTTTACAGCCAAAACTGCAGCCGAGGCTTAGGTCGGAGCCATGATTTACGAAGGGAAAGCCCAAGGTCAGTTTCCCTTAACTTCCTAAGGTTAAAACTTCGTTTTATAACTCAGTTCACGGTCGCAAAAAGCTTACAGAGAGCGCCGCGGTCGACGTTTGGTCGGTCGCGAATTGCAGGCTCCTTGAATACGATTAAGGTAAGAAATGGGGAATTTCGTGCCTAGCGAGTTCGTATTTTTCATTTGAAATTCTATAACCCTGCAGAGCACGAAATCATGTTTATTCATTCGCTTGTGCTTTCAATACGTTTAATTTTGCAGGCTTCATAGCAGCAAAACCTCTACTGCAACTTGCTGAGAAAATTTGAGCATGACGAGTAGCCTCTTCCGAATTTATCATATGCGAAAAAATGTGTTATCCATTCTTTGAATACCACTTTGGGAATGAATGTCTCTATGTTGTCAGAAAATATGTGTGATCAAATGACTTCACACTCTGGTATTTAATGAACGCTCTGATATAACGATGTTTATGCGAATAAGATTTTTTACATTCATTTAGATATACGTACTTCCATAGGTTATTAGGAGGCAATATTTGTCGATTCTCATTGAAAAAATTATTTTTCTCCCTTTTCAGCTACGAAGCAGCCAATGAGAAGACCCTTTTTGATGTTAATTCTTTGTGCTTAACATGTTAATTCTGTGCTCTGTACTCTACAGTATAGTATGTTCAGTGTATTGCACACAAGGAGCCGCCACTGCTGTAAAATAACCTCAGGATAAAATCGCGCTCCCATGTTCAAAGAATTAGACTACTGACATGTTTGCCGTCACGGTTTACCATGGTTTTGCTACGCTATTTAGATGCGAGTGAATGAAAGGGCTCATGATCTGCAGCCACATCGTTTTTAAGAGAGCTGAATTCTTTTTCGCAAGACCGATGGTTTTTTTGGTTGAATCTGATGTCCCATCTTGTTTTAGAATTTTTAGGAGTCGAAAGAAATTTTCTTGTGAGCTCCAGCAGCGAACTTTTTTCAGTCATCCGGAATAAGACGGATCGCGACAGCTGTTTCTGTGCATCTTTCAGACCGTGAATTACCACCATTGTCATTTTCAGGGTATTTTCCTACCGTAACACAGTAAGAGCAAGGATCTTTTCTTGTACTGAAAATTGGACAAGAGTTATTCTAAGGGCTCCAAAGCGAGTTTAAAGGTTTCAAACTTGGTTAAAATGTGGATAAGAGGACACCAAGGAGAGGTGTGTAGGAAATCTTTTTTTTCCCCACAGCGTAGGCAGCTCACTGCAGCATGGTGTATTGAGGGCAGAAAAGGAAGGCAGGCTCAAGGACATTACGTTACTTCTAGCTAGTGCTTCTATCTATTGTATAGTATAGTTTAGTGTAGTATAGTATGGCATAGTAAAGTAAACGTAAGTAAAATCTGCACGAAAAACAGTGTGCATGGATTTTTTTCACATCAAAAATTCACAGGTTTTCTAGACCACTGTAAGTAATTATACGTCTTCTTGCATCTGGGAAGGGAAGAAAATATGATGAAATGTAAAACAACATCCACGCTGCAGCATCACAGTAAAAAAAAAAACGCAAGTACAGCTCTCCAACTTTTATTGACGCATCAGTAACTTACGCACCAAGAGGTAATAACGAAACAAGAAATAATAATAATAATAATAATAATAATAATAATAATAACAAGATGGACTAGAAATGTTTTCCGTCTACGTACTTTACGCTGCATCAGCCAAGAAGCAAGTGAACTAAATAACCACAAATTAAATCTTTCAACGTAGAAACTTATTAACTACAACAATTGCTATACCTATTTGACTCAAAAACGGCACTAGTTCAGAAAATATGACGCTGGCGAGGCTGCACGAAGCGCAGTGACTGACACAGTAAAATTAAAGACAATGTCATTAGTTGCAAATATATTAGACATCTTTATTTATTCTCGTCGTCCTTGTCTCCCGTTCCCGCGTGAGTTCGACGACCTGCTTTGACGCAGTGGCTCAGGACTTGAGGCTCGCGTGGCCTTAAATTCCTGATATTTTATGGCCAGCGCCACGGCATCAGTAAATGAAACTTGAAAACATGCCGGTAGGACGCTGTTGAGTTATTGTGGAGGGTACAACTTGAAGAACGAATTTTGCGACAAAGAAATACATGCATCCACTAACATGAAATGAAGAAATGGGTTAGAGATGTGAAAAGAATACGGAGCAGTTGAATGAATGTGTTTCTACAAAATACGATCAGTCACAAGGGAAAGGTGTAGGAGGGGAACCGAAGTCTGATTGAATTAATCGTTGGAGTGAATGGAGAGTGGTTAGACAGCGGCATTTTTGAATAGAATTAAAGACCGTGAAGAATAAACTGTAATGGACTGAGACCGTAAGGAGGCATGCGAAGTTTCGAAGTTTGTTTAGTTTTATAATATGCGGTGAACGCCTGCAAGCATGTCAATAATCTAGCCAGGCGAACGGTTTTCAGTCACTCTTTTTTGCGCCAGAGTGTCTTGTCTAATGAATCTTATTGGCAGAGATAGAACAAGTCGTGGTCCGGAAAGTTTAACCCCATCTCAGTGATTATTTCGGAAAGGAAAAGTTTTATTTTTAGACGATTTTTTCTTTGCTTTTTGTAGTATTTTTAATGCTAAACTCGTTGACGGCTGAGAAAAGCTCTTAATCGGCGCATAAATTCGTCTCTTTTTGACACATTATTTCATGTCCGAGTTTGTTTGTTGCACTCTTGAAAAAAGGAGATAGCGGAAAACGAGTTAACTTGTCCTCGCCGCGTAAGGGATGAACTGACAATCGCGGGCCTTTAAGACGAACAAAAAAGCAAAACCTAATACCAGTCGAGGAAGCAAAATGAGGAAAACAGAATACCAGCCAAGGGAATAACACTGAGTAATAGAATTCCACCGAGAAAAAAAACAGAAAAGAAACAAAAAGAATAAACATGGAGAGTGAAATAAGAAATGACCCAAGTTGAGGTAATTTGATTCACGCGCCTCACGTTACTCACAAATCGGCACTAATGCGAACAGTGCAGATTTACTACAGCCCTCGGTTCACAAATGACTCGCGTCTCATGTATTACTGAACAACGCAAGTTTTCGAATAATTCTCACTCCCCCAAGGTATGCTGACAAAGAGACAAATAATGAGTCTTCCATCCCATGGGGCGGTTAGACTCATTTTTAAGCAAAAAAACTAGTCGTTGACGCTTCAACCCTAACGAAACTTATGCTATACGCTATAACAAGACGTCAACACGAACAATTTATCACGAGATGCATCACTAATTCTGTAAAATTTCTATTCCTAACATAAAACCTAAATTGTGACTTCAGACACTTGGACTAGCTCTGGCACCTCGAAGCGACGGCACGGTTATATCAAATTGGTTTCCACACAACCAATGCTACTCATCAGTACGACTAATTACCTTTGCTTTCATTGTATCTGCTAAATATAAACTAATTCAGGCGAAGGGTGACTTTGATGCCTTGAACAGCAAGTAGAGAAGTCCATCGACAAACAAAGTCAAGAATCCCAAGTGTAAGTACTACGTTATGCTTACAGGTATATACGTAACTGCGGACTTACTACGCACAACTACTTTTCAGATAAAATAAAATCAAAATAAATATATAATAAAATACCTAAGGCTCCTCTCTCTTTTTGGTTACACATACTTATTTCTAGACTAAAATTTATGTACATTTCCAGCGCCAGAGAGACTGGCCACCAGTCAGTCGACTAGAATGCATTACTGTAGTGAACACGTCTTCCTGACGTGGCGGCGGCTGACTATAGCCACGCAGAACGAGCCACGTCCGATGATCATGAGAACTGGCAGAAAAATCACAGATGTACATAAGTGAGACTAGAGTGCCGTAGGCGAGCGACAATTAGATTTTTTTCACTCACGGCAAGGTTTCACCAAACAGCACTGAGTGTGCTCGAATTCTTCATTGCCTAACGCTAAAATTAAGAGACATTGCAAGCTCTGCGACTAGAATCATTATTTTGTGAGTAATAAACTCAGAATACTTTAAGATATAAATCTCATTTGACTATAAATCATGTTTAAACAAGCCAGTGGCTTACCTGAACTGTAACCTTGCTAAAAACATAAAATTCTACAAAATTCTGAAGAAGTCAATCATATTTACTAGGAAAACTTTTCAGAATCCAGCTTCATCATCAGTCAAGTGAAAATCAATACACCACTGAAATAAATGATTAAATGGCAGTGAACAAGAAACATTAGAAATATACAAGGAAAACTAAATTTAGTATTTTAACACAACAAACAGAACAGCAGTTATCTATTGACTATTTGGGAGATACAAGTGA
This sequence comes from Morinoia aosen, assembly GCA_030386875.1. Classification (NCBI taxonomy): domain Eukaryota; kingdom Metazoa; phylum Arthropoda; class Malacostraca; order Amphipoda; family Talitridae; genus Morinoia; species Morinoia aosen. The sequence continues at coordinate 18,439,979 of CM059559.1, forward strand.
TTTGTTGCATCCAGTTTGAATTTTTGCTTAAAAAGATCTCAAGTTTCCCCAATCTTGAGATCATTTGGAGTTCAAGATGATAGTAAAATTTTGGAATTAACAGTAGGTATAGACGCATTGTATTTTTGATCGTGATGTCAACTGCGGAATGATGAGTGAGCTATCAGAATCCCAATACGGAAGTTCCTACCACATCGCTCAGCGACTTTGATACACAAATTTCATTAAGTAGGACGATCTACACCGTACATAATGTAGAAAAAAGCTAAAGAAACTCGCATTCTAATGGAAAGCGTATTCTTGTGCTAGAAAAAGCAACCTTAAAATCATTAGTAAAAATGGTACGTCACTTGAAATTTTGAAAATATTTTGCACACTTTAACGTTACTTCTTGAAACTTAAAATTGAAGGGCGCTCCAAAATACGAAAATGAGCAACACAAACGATTTCTATGGTTTTGTGACATAGGTTGTCCTGCGTATTGCTCGATACCTTTTTCAAACCCAACGAAAATTGCCGAATTGTTAGAAATGCGGGTAAAATTTAAATTCATCGTGCACATTTTGTAAGATCCCAGCAAGTAGTCCAAGTTAGACAAGGTTTGAATGCAATTAATTATGAAATTTGCTGACAATTAATTGAAGGAACTTGTCCCTAATTATGAAGAAGTGGGTTTGCGATACATTGAAATCTGAAATTGATTATTATCATCCTCTGTTTTTAATCATTATAGTGAGGATATAGCATTGTTTTTCAAGACTTCCAGCGTAAAAATATATTATTTTTGCTGCAGATTAAGATAATTAAAATATGTTTAACACGCGATGGATGTAAACATAGAACCAACGCATCAACATATCAACTGTAGAAAAATGGTACAAAACCAGGGTACAACCCACTAATCCTTTCCTACCTATACTGCGCTGCTTCACAAGTTTCATATTGTATTCAATACTACGAAGTTTGCTTTACCTTCGAAAACGAGCACGATGAATTCTAATAATAATGTACAATAACTACAACTACTGTATTGGGTTTCTGTTGGGTGTCATTAGTTGGACAGCAGCCAATGGATAACTGTCTGCGTGTTAAGCCGGCAGTATTTTATTGTTTTTGTGACATATTTAAATACTTCTTTTCTACTGTAATTTGATTCTTTGTTTCACCACAAATGAACTGAAATTTACTTAAGTGATGATGGAGCTGAACTGCGAAACGTTTTCCTGATGAATATAATAAACTTTCTCAAAAAATATTCAGTTGCAAGTTTTTACATTGAATGATGCTTTACTTTCTTCGATTGAGTTCCAATAAGGAAACTTGACGACGCAAGAAGTAATAAGCAGCCAAGACAAAGCACAAATTACGTGAATACATAATATGTATTCAGCAAATTGCTCCAACATTAAATGAGTAGGGTTTAGGACAAGAAAGGGGAGACTGCAGGAAATTACAAATATTAAAAGATTATGTGATTACTCTTTGGAGGAAAAATTCCCGTTCTTCATGGTCACACCTGGTGTGAAAGGACACAAAAAGAAGGTACATAAACATTATTCCGACTACAATTAGGGCGAACATTTTGCAAAATTCCTGACCTATATACTTAAATTCTTCAAAATGAAATGAAAATATTCAGTGTAGTCGCACCCATTATGTAATAATGTCCTGCACGCTTTCGTGCTCCTCAACGCAAGATATTATAATCTTGCATGCCGTACTTCATCACATTTCATAATTCTATACAACTGACATCTTTGTGACAACTGGGTCAAAGCAAAAGTTTCAAAACACTTTTAAAATAAGATTTCGAAGATTCAAGATTCAAGGTTTCAAGGTTTGCTTTCAATCGAGTAAGGTCTTCGCACACTGAAATACAAGCGAACGAGACAGTCACATGATGGAGAATTCTTTAGTCTTAAGCTAAGCGTCGTTTTTCAACTTCCCTTCCTCCCTGTGAGCAGCACCACTCTCGGAGTGCCATTTCTCTAATCAGAGAAGAGAAGCAGTCACACGCAGGAGACTTTCGGAAAGCCGGGGGCGCTTCTCGGTAGCGAGAGGGATGAAACCGGTGTCCAGCGAAGGTCTTCATTGAGGTGCTGAAGTGAGTGAGCATACCATGGAGTGGGTGATGGCAGACCATGGAGTGGGTGATGGCAGACCATGGAGTGGGTGATGGCAGACCATGGAGTGGGTGATGGCAGACCATGGAGTGGGTGATGGCAGACCATGGAGTGGGTGATGGCAGACCATGGAGTGGGTGATGGCAGACCATGGAGTGGGTGATGGCAGACCATGGAGTGGGTGATGGCAGACCATGGAGTGGGTGATGGCAGACCGTGGAGTGGGTGATGGCAGACCGTGGAGTGGGTGATGGCAGACCATGGAGTGGGTGATGGCAGACCATGGAGTGGGTGATGGCAGACCATGGAGTGGGTGATGGCAGACCATGGAGTGGGTGATGGCAGACCATGGAGTGGGTGATGGCAGACCGTGGAGTGGGTGATGGCAGACCATGGAGTGGGTGATGGCAGACCATGGAGTGGGTGATGGCAGACCGTGGAGTGGGTGATGGCAGACCGTGGAGTGGGTGATGGCAGACCATGGAGTGGGTGATGGCAGACCATGGAGTGGGTGATGGCAGACCATGGAGTGGGTGATGGCAGACCGTGGAGTGGGTGATGGCAGACCATGGAGTGGGTGATGGCAGACCATGGAGTGGGTGATGGCAGACCATGGAGTGGGTGATGGCAGACCGTGGAGTGGGTGATGGCAGACCGTGGAGTGGGTGATGGCAGACCATGAAGTGGGTGATGGTAGACGCACTAAAGGATTGGGCCACGTGTGTAAAAGGGCACTGACATCTGTTTTAGAGGGCGATGGAAGACGTAATAGAGATAGGTTGGAAGGTAACGGCAAAAAAGGAGTACTGACACAGATACGACTGCTATCAGAAATATGACTTCGCGTGTCGCGCGAGCGCAAACCACGACTTGAAGTGTTTATAACAAGAGGTCTAGAGGACTTCTTTGAAGGGCCTCGGCAACCTTTAACTTAAGATTCGCTGTGCCGACGGGTGCCAGTTTCGGGATGGTGCTTGAAGAGGTGGCGGGAGAGGTGGCCGCGCTGCCGGAACGCGACTCCGCAACGACTGCACTTGAACGGCTTTTCGCCTGTATGGATCCTGCAAAAAATTTCACGGAGTTGAGTAACAAAAGCAGGGCTTTTGTGACATTCGCTTTCCAACGAAGGCTTTAATGAATGCGAATGTTAACGCAAACTGAATTTATGGTTTCTTTCTACATCAAGTATTCAAGTCGATTGAGTAGAGCTGAAGCGTTAGTTTGTGCCACCTCGTCTTTTTGATTACTTAGAACATATCTACAGGTGCCACTCGAAATTCAGTAGCTCAAATAGTGCAAATTTATGACGGTGTTCAACTCGTACGGAGATTCGACTTTGCTGAGCTAGAGCTTCGGTCCAGACACACATATCATTGAGATGCCACTGATCTCTTAACACTCGAACTGAGTATCGTTTTCTTCGCTAAATTTCTCTTCCTCAACTGTCAACCACTGAATAAATTAAGGAAATATCCCAGCATTGACGTCTTACATTGATGTACACTCCATGCAGCACCGACCTGATGTGTCTCTTGAGATCCTCGGTCTGATGGAAGCCCCTGCCGCACACGGCGCAGTGCAGCGGCCGGTGCTGCGTGTGTGCCGCCATGTGCGCTCGGTGATTGCCACGTGCAATCCAGCAGCCACACACCTTGCACGTACCGCCACTCTTACACGTGCCTCGTGGACCCTCGGTGCACGTGGTACGCAAGACCTCCGAGGTCTTGCTGCTGACACCTGGGAGCTCCAACTCGGACGTACGCGTCTCGTCCGCCCGGTACTCCATTGACGGATACAGGGAGGTCTCCGGTCCGTTTTCTATCGCCTGCCAGCAATAAAATAAAAAATGATGCTTTTTCGAATCAATCAAACCTGATGCATATAATTTTGTACGTTGGTTTTTCAAACGCCTCATAACTAACACAAGGACGCCATGACGGTTACCCCCGGTCAAGCCGGTACCTATTTCCGACACCTGCGTAGAGTGAGGAATTGTGGCTGAGTACTCCCCTTTTCTCAACGAAGAGAAATCACCGCGCTGCGCCGGGATTCGAACTGCCGACATTTTCCCGTGAAGAGCGCGTTCTTAACCACTCGGACACGGTGACCACCATAACACGGATTTATTGTGCAAGAAAACACGACCTAGGTTGTCTGACCCTGTCTGTTTCTGGCACTTGCCTTCCCCATGACGCAGTCTTCAATTATCCCAAGCCGACTCGCCATTCTCTCTTCGCAGATTATCATGTTCGAGGTCTGATGTCGCTGTCGCTCAAGGTAAGTACCAGAATGCAATAAACATTCGGCTTTTAAAATGCTGTAAGTGCGCAGAGCTTTTGTGTTTAGTTGGTAGAACACAACAGAACTGGTAGATGTAACAAGCTAGTATGAAACTGAATGGAATGAAAAAAATAAAGCGATCCTTTCTAAACTTGCATCCAGAAATTGATATGGCCGTATGGACTAAAAAATATGTTTTTGAGAAACTAATTCCACAAAGCACACTGGCGAGAAAGACGCTTTTAGCCCAGCTCAGGCAAAAAGAAATTGAACTTCTCTACTTATAGTAGAGCAGTCAAAGCAGACTGTCAATCTCCAGTGGGCCCAACAATCACGTATTCACTCTATTCGTGGCCCTAAATTCGCGAGGTCAGATATGGGGGATGTAGGACAGAGAAAATACAAAGCTTAAAGTATAGGGTGGGGCAAATCAAATGCCCGAGTTTAGAAAGGCGCGCAACGACTGTGGTGAGATGGTAAGACGTGTGTGATCACCACCATCTTTCTGATGCCATCTTCAAAAAGTGAGCTCACAAACAGCATTGTTTACTGATTCGAATATAAGAACAAGTAATTCAGTAAGTATTGTTTTACTATTACTAATAGCCTTTCAAAACGCGGGCATATGATTAGCCCCACCCTGTACAAGCGACTCACCTCAGAAGTAGCGGGTGCCTTGGAAAATATGGAGAGCGGAGAGGTGGTTTTGGAGGAGAATATGGAGTACGGGGAGGCGGACCTGGACGAGAAGATGGAGTGCATGTTGCCCTCACACTTGGGGAAGGGAGGAATTTGGCTCAGCACTCGCAGGAACGCTGCAGCCGCCGCCTGAACATTAATTATAAATTAGTTTAGCCTCACTTACCACAACTAAGATGTTCAAAGAAAGGAAGGATGAAGGCACCATTCAGTATGGCGTTAAGGGAACGATTAATGCATGCACAAAAAGTGTTCCCGCAAAGGAATCCGTGCTCATAGAAACAGCAAGTCAAGAAGGAAGGTTGTGGAACAAGATAAAAGTTGAAGAAGAAAGTCAGAGATGTTGACAAACAGGACAGAAGTGAACAGAATAAAGATGGCCCTTAACATAACAAAAAACATTTTATATCAGCCATATGCGTACCTAAATCTCAGGTCAAGACCTCATATTTTTCCCCCTGGAAGTGCTAATTCCCATAGACACAATAGATCGCCACTTAGCAAAAAAAGAAAAAAACGTTTATCTCCAAAAAAAGTTAATACATTAGATGCATTTCAACACATTAGATTTTTAAAATTTCCCAATAAAAGGGTCCTTAATTGATAGAGTGAAAAACCATTGTTCCTTTGAAGTTTATTATAAACAATGCTTACTGACACATAAGTCATTACATAGTGTCTCCAACTAATATTTATATATTGTGCCTTTATTCAAAATTCGCACTTAGTTTCCTCTTGTGCAATACCTATTGTGTTCATCTTTTTATAAAAAATTCGTCCTTTTATCAAAAATTCTGATAATTGTTTCGTTACCTAAAATTTCTAGCATTGTGCATCCCCCTAAAATTACCACCATTACAGCCTGATTTCCAATTCATATCCTTCTCCCCTCACCCAAAATTTATGCCATTTTCCGTCACCCAAAATATACGCCATTTTCCGTCACCCAAAATATACGCCATTTTCCGTCACCCAAAATTCACGTCATTTTCCGTCACCAAAATTCACGCCATTTTCCGTCACCCAAAATTCACACCATTTTCCGTCACATAAAATTTACGCCATTTTCCGTCACCAAAATTCACGCCATTTTCCGTCACCCAAAATTCACACCATTTTCCGTCATACAAAATTCACGCCATTTTCCGTCGCCCAAAATTTACACCATTTTCCGTTACCAAAATTCACACCATTTTCCGTCACCCAAAATTCACGCCATTTTCCGTCACATAAAATTTACGCCATTTTCTGTCACATAAAATTCACGCCATTTTCCGTCGCCCAAAATTTACACCATTTTCCGTCACCAAAATTCACACCATTTTCCGTCACCCAAAATTCACGCCATTTTCCGTCACCCAAAATTCACGCCATTTTCCGTCGCCCAATATTCACGCCATTTTCCGTCACATAAAATTCATGCCCCATTTCCTTCACATAAACTTCATGACACATTTCCCTCACATAAAATTCATGTCACATTTCCCTCACACAAAATTCAAGCCACTCTTCCCTCACATAAAATTCATGCCACATTTCCCTCACATAAAGTTCAAGACACATTTCCCTCACATAAAGTTCAAGACACATTTCCCTCACATAAAATTTATACCACTGACACTTCGTGTTCAATAAGCAGAGTCAACATAGAGGCCTATGTCTCACAGCCTAGCCGGGCCACTGTGGCTACCATCTGACAGCAGCGCAACAGCTCACATCTTTGATTCTAGTGTCGATTGTTTACTTTACACACTCGCGTATAAATTCATCAGCTCTGCCGTTAAGTACTTCAAATTTCATTTAATGTTTAAATCACTGCACTCTCATCTGATGTTCAATAAAATCTAGACGTTAATCAACCTAATTAAAAAAATTGAAGTGAATATAGTAACGCTGTTATTGAACACTGTTATTCACACCATCACATATCTCTGAATCATATCAATTTTTTGACAAAATTTCAGTTTTTCAACCCGTCTCTTCAGCTAAATTAACCTTCAGGCATCATTCCAGCGGATTTTCCCCTTACTTTGTGTGCTTTGGAAAACTGAACTCAATCGGCAGTGCACAGATCCTATGAAAACAAACTTTAACATTAAAAAATTGATATTAAAAATACATCATAATTCGATAAAATTGGTTCTAAAATTCGATAAAACCGTGGCTTGAATGAATAAATTTTCTTTGGATGAAGTTAAGAGCCCAAAAACTACGCTTATTTTGGCGATACCGAACTCCAGAGCCTGATCTGAACTCCGACACAAAACTTGAGAGGCAGAAGCAAATGTTCGCGCGACACCATCTGCATGAGATCAACGTACATGTGTACTTGGAGGCCCACACAGCCTCCGTCTCATCATGACGGAACATGTTTACGAAATGGAAAAATTTGGTGGATGTCCACAGTTGAGGTCATGTTCTTATGAGCGTCAATTGTCCCAGATGATTGGGTAACAAATAGCAGGGCGAGAATGAACGAGTAAACGGATGCTGTATTACTTTTGTTTTAAAACTATCGAAGATTCCACCAACACTTCCAAGTACAATTCTTATGAGGCTAACAAAAAATAAAATTATCAAGTGATGTTAGCAGGTTTAAAATTACTCAACCAGCGACGCCTCACTGAACATAAATTAGTTCGGCCGCTCATGGCGTTTTCCTCTAACAAATTCAACAGAACTTAGCTCGCCTAGGTAGTAGAGCCGAGAATCTCAGAAGCTCTTCAAAAAAAAAGGAAAGTTCGCTATACCTGCAGCAGCTGCGATACGAAGTTTGGCACTGAGATGCGTGCTTTGTGAAGTGCAATTCCTTAGCTAAAAACATCTATTGTTGGAATTGAAGGGCTAGAGCGCATACAAAAGAAAAGTTCATGGACGTTATCTTTCATTCCCAAAAGGAGAACACTTCTTCTAACTCCCTTCTTCACTCTCAACGCCATCGGCTTTAATGGCGGCCTGTGGACAGGAGGTTAATGGCAGTGCGAGCGCCTGATCACTGGCACTAATTGGAAGTAGAACTTATAAACGAGACCAATAAGCACGTCATTAGCTGAGGCTATAGTCAATAACGTCTCTCGTTTAACTGTTGGAAAAACTTTCGTGTCCTACCTGAAAACATATAAAAACAGAAATAAGCATTCGTTCAAAAATCCGATTTTGTGCCAATTGCTAATCAGCTTAGCTCAAAATCGAAGCATCCTAACTTACATTAATAAAGGAAGTCTCGGGCAAGTTTGGACTTTCAAAACTCAGCGCATGGTCAAGTTGTCCTAACAAATCACAAGACGAGAACGTGACTGCATCGCCGTGGCTCAAAAATACTCTCATTTCGATATTATTAGCAAATACTTTACGTGTTATTCTTAAAGTTCTAATTTCTTCTTCATGACTTCTATCAGTCAGTGCAACAATCTTCGAGCTTTTCGGCAGATTTAATTAAAAACTTATTAATAGAAATAGCGCTTTTATTATTCATCAACAACCATTCCAATGTCATAATACAACACACGCTGTTCAACTGAAGTCACGCTCCCGTCATAACCAATTTCAAAACGAAGGCCCAATTGACTTACCTTGGAACAAGCACATGCTCTTCAGCCTTTCCTGTCCTTATCTTAAATTTTGCAATATAATGGCTTCACTTTAACACAGCCAAGAAGCACGATTATGTACTAATACCATGCCCACCATCCCACACCCACAGCCTACGCACTGCATAGCCTTCGAAACAAGCATGATCTGCGGTCTCACACAACAGTTTTTCAGACAAAACACAACTTGCGACGGCTTTTTAGAGGGAAGGGGGATCGAGTTTATTTTTTTTGCGCTTAGAACAGCAAATTAATTAGAAACGTTGCGTTGTTCTATCAATTTTCATGGATATTTATAAAAAATTAACATGTTTTCTGTGAGGGCATAACCCGATAAAAGTCAGCAGTTTGACCGGAGTCCTTCAGTCTGACTCCGTGTTAGTTACTTAGCCTTGAGCTAAATAAATTATTTCGTATCCCTTTGCTCGTTCCAGCCGTTTTCATCCCGACATTTCATCATTTGACTCCCATTTGCTCTACGTTCAAGAAGTGCCATGGTTTCTCGCACCGTCCAGCAGTAAGTGAGCAAGGGAACTTGAGAAGAGGTGCAATGAATGGAGCGCCACACCCCGAGGCACGAGCCTGCATATTCTGGCGTCAGTGAGTGATGCCTGAGTTTCTTTTCCAACTCAGATATCATTGCGCGTTCTCCTATGAATATATTGAAAGTGTAAAGAAAAATAATTTAGCAGGTACGCATCCAAATTGCTAATCAACATGAAATGTTTTTCGTCAAATGTAGCCTCTAAGTAGAAGTATTTCTGAGCAAAAAGTGATTAAATTTGAATACGCAATGGCTTCCATCTTAACAGGGAGAGAATGATTTTCAAAGATTGGCCTCCTGAAGAGAGAAAACTGAAGATTGGCCTCCTGAAGATAGGCTGATGGAGAACTCCTCAAGGTTGAGTGGAGAGACTCTCTTGAGGGCGCCGGACAGTCCAAAAGGCAAGAGCCGCTTCAACAAACGAAACCTCTGTAGAGCACCAACATAAATAAACGTCAGCGGTTTGAGTGGGTTAAGCAAAATCCCCTATTATTGCCACTGAAACAGATGTCAGTGAGCAGGGATGATCCCCAGTATTTGAGCATCGCGAGTACGGGTCAATCATTGACGAAAGGAAAAGAATGAGGATAAGAAGAATCCAAAGTACAGCCATCGCTCTCGTGCTTTTCTAAATTTCAATTGACGATGCTGATGCCGCGGCTGTTGATGAATAAAGCGAAATATAGTCAGCTGACTCGAGTTCTCATAACGAGGAGTTAATATCACGAGGTGGCAATGGTACAGACCACTCAATACTGAACTACCAGAAAAACTTGCGAAAGGTATAAATAAAAGTCACGATTTTGTACAGAAACATTCAATCACATAGAGGAAACAACACATATTTGGCCATAGCATTATCCACGAGAGCGCACTTGAATATTGATCAGGTTAGAATCATAGACGCACAAAAAAGAATCACACGTAAGACCAAAACGCAGATCTAAAGAACCAGATCAGAGAAGAGCTAATTTTCTCAGACGCACCTACATTGAAATGTTTATAGCTTCAGATCAAGTGAGAGAAGAACACAGCGGCCAATAAATATGGGAAGTCTAACAATAGTTTGTACCAGCATCACCACGAGAAGGCTGTCTTCGTTGACATCCTAGTAATTTTCAAAAGTTACCTTTCATAGAAATAATAATAGAATAAAAAATATTCTGTTCACGTCATTGTACGGGTCCTAGTTGGATAGGAGCCCTACGACAGAGGCGAGATGGGTACCCGCGCTACCTGCGCTGTTGCCTGACTTTCGTTTGGCCGAAATTCTCAATTTTACTTTCATACAAATCCAAGAATTTTGACCAAAACAATCTAGCAGCCATGCTGGCGATATCTCCATGCTAAACTTGGACACCTCTGTAAGTTATGTGCACGTAATAACAGCCCTACATGGCGATTTGAAAATAAATAGCTCGGTCAATACTAATTATTTAAAAAAAATGTCGAATATTATTATTACACGCATTTACCAAACATTGATAAAATCATCACGCACTGCAAAATTAAAGACTGTTGCTTAACAAAGGACTCCGCTCTTGGCGTGTGCTGCCAGAATGACGTATCAGTATTTTGTGAAGAGGAAGGAATAAAAAATATGAAACCCCTACCCGACTCGTTACCAACATAATCCCACGACCCTGGCAGCAAGTCAGCTCTAGGCCGCCCTCGCACCTCAAGTACACTCTCTCTTGCCTCCAGGGGCGACAAGTTTGTCAGCTTCGCCTAAAGACAATTTCCCTCCCTTCACTGCTACAGCGTGTGTGCAAAAAGTTCCCACACCAATTTAGTTGGTAATGAATTTATAGTAGGATACTGTTATGAAACAAAGGTCGTCCTCATAAACTTATTAACTGCCATGCAACGAAACATGTTTATTTTTCAATGCGCCCATCATTTGCTCTGATTACCCTCTGACGTCTACGTCTGAAACCTTCCACAGAGACACAGTTTTTCTGGCAGTATTTTGTCTAATTTCCTCAAATCTAGCCACGGTATCCTAAACGGTAGATTTAGCGATCATTAGCTGCTCGATAGCTGATTTTGATTCTCCCGCGCGATGGATATCAATAACGGCTTGACGTTTATTATTTTTAGAATACTACAGAAGGTTTTAACAACAAATTCTCCCTGAAATGTGAAGAATATTTGCAATTATTCGAGTGTAATTTTTTGGTAAAGACAAATATCAGTGGCTTTATTTAAAATTGGAAAAGAGTGCGAGGACTTTCTGCCCAGCCTGTAGGGGTCTGACGCGAGAGGTCTTTAATTTCTAAAATATTTTGATAACTAGGCCATGTGACCATCAACTCCTATCTGCAAATCTCTACAGTGCAAAAGTAGGTATACGTCTAAGTATCGGAATTTGCTATCGCTATAAATGCATTGGTCGGTGAATATGAAAGCTGATCCTTTCCAAACCGAACTTCAAGGTACCAACCACAAGAGTAAAAACGCCAAACATAAACATAATACTGCACTCAAATACGCTAATATCGACACTCGTACAGTGCACAATAAAATATAGACTAGAATGTTCATACTCAACAAAAAATATGTCATTGGTTCATTATCAGATAGCTAATACATCAGTAAATAAAACCGGCGCCCGCCAAAATATAATAAACATGTGCAACGTAGTATTATACAGAAACTTACATTTCAAACCTTCGATTTGATATTATAACTTTTACTAGTTACATCTGAATCTAAAAAAATTAGATCAGATGTTAGTTTAAGACACCTTGACTACAACAAAGGCGGTCCAAAGAGGAGGGAAAAAGAAGGCACCATTTAGTACGGAGTTAGGGAATCGTAGAATCTATGGACAACGTGCATAGAAACAGTAAGTCGAGAAAGCAGTTCACGAAATGATATAAAAGAAAGTAGTAAGAGCTGAAAAACCCGGACAGCAGCAAACAAAAAAAGGGTCCGTAACAGAACAAAAACCACCGTTACTATTTCAACAAAAGGATGGCTTACTCAACCTTTAGCTCGAGACCTCACATATCCCCTCGGAGAGCTAATCCCCATAGATTCAATAATTGTATCACTCCCAGTTGCTGAACCCAAAACAAAAAATCGGAAAACATCAAAAGCGTCCTTCAAAGTAAACAACCTTCGACATCGTAGGAGATGGAAACTACGCTGAAGTAAATCTGCCATCGAACACATTCGCATAGAAAGTATATAATAATGTGAGGAGTGTTCCAGCCCGCGTCGACAGCCTTCTACTAACACTACTGCTCTGTTCGATCCAACATCTTGATGTCAAAAGAAGTTAAACCATTCAAGAAATCGACTTGAGATGAAGCGCACCAAGATGGTGGTTTCAGTAGTCGCGTTGGCAGCAACTAACGCAGAAACGTCAACATCTCACAGAGATGAACATATGTCGAGAGCACAGCGAAAGCTGTGAACTCGTGTATAAGGTTGCTCGCGTGGCCACTCCCAGGAAAGACGAGAAGACGAAGTAAGAAAGCCCACTCGATAAAAATAAGCGACTTCCTCCAGTTTGGCAGCATTTCACTGGGAAGGTTGCAGAAGTAAGGAGCGACAGGCGAGACACGCACTCCCAAAATCGCACAGGCCAACTCGTATATGGCATGCAGGAGCCATTTTTCTTACTTCAAATAGACAGAAGTGCTGTCTTCACTTTGGCAAGTGCGATTGATGGTGGTGAAGAGTCACTAGAGATAACGACTAAATTGTTTGATATTCATTAAAGCTTCTCTGCTTTGCCGTATGGAGTAACAATTGCCTCCGACTGATTCAATTCATTTCTCTTTATTTTATTCATAAATAATGATGCACTATGTCAGAACCAGGATATGATCATTGACCCAACAGAGCAAAATATAGGAATTTGAGATTGGACTTTATTATAAATTTGTATAAGCCTACTTAGCCACAACAAAGGTATTTCTGAAAGAAGAATGAGGAAGGCACCATTTAGTATGGAATTAAGGGAACGCAGAATTTATGCATAGTAATAGTAATAAATATGAATGTAGGGTTACGTTCCCACCAGGGTCCCCAGTAACCCAGTCATTTGCAACTATTGACCCCCCTAGCTAGCCCTAGCACCATCCACGGGCCGTGAGTGACAGCGGTGTGTTCGGCCATTTTCTGTTAGTACTCGCGGTCGGTGTGATACCCAATTTTCCTTCAATACGCACGCTGGTTATATGGCCAATTCAATTAGTTCCAATAATTCACCCTTTATAGCTTGAAACCCATGGCAATTCCAATGTTCGAAGAGGTTTCCGTTTTTCATTTTGAGTTCCTTTCGATATTGCTTGTGAATTATCAGTCTCACTATCGGGTTGTTCCCGCTGGTGATTTCGCTATTGCTCATTGCAGTCATAATACGATATAATCAGTACGGGAGTCGAAAACACTTCCGGGTGGATGGATCGACAAAACTGCTTCGGTCACTTGCTTCTTTTTGAAGGATGATTCTCTGAGTTTTTCCTTTTCCTCTGGGTGAAGCCGTAATAATAATAATAATAATAAATTTAGGGATGAGTTTCCACCAGGGTCACCAGCAATTTGCAACTATGGACCCCCCTAGCTTACACTAGGTAATCTTGAATAGAGCTAGCTGAACCCCCCAAGTGGGGGTTCCAGCAGCCCTCCCTCTCTTTGGCCGAGCGTCTTACCCGTGCTGGAACCCCCTCATAAGATGAGAGTGGTAGCACAGAGCGCCCGGCCGCTTACTTGGAATACTCTCGGGTACTGTGATGCTGATCTTTCATGAACGCACGTCGGTTATAGGGCATCCAGGGAACTCTTTCACAGTATGGGATTTGTGGTGAACGTAACGGTTGATTACGGCAGATGGTTCAAGGCACAAATACTTTGAAAGAAGTTGGTTAAACTATTTATATGAGATCATATGCGTTGATTTTCCGGAGATATTCCAGAAGTTCAGTAATAGGGGCGTCATACCCCAAAACTTCCTTGATAGAAGGAGGCGGGCGACTATTATCCGCGAACAGGCTGATGTAGCGACGTCTTGCGTGATGTAAGGTTGGACAGTCCATGATTACATGACGCACGGGAAGGCGGCAAGTTGCTTCCAGTTTTATCTGTACAGGAAGTTGTCGGCTGGGTGTGCGTAGGTGTTGCGGTTGTCCGATTGTTTAGAATCTAGTTCTAACTTTGCTTGGGCTCTGCTTAGTCTGTACTTTGTTTAATGGCGAAAATTTATTATTGACATTTGAATTCAGCACATTTACAGGAACACGCACCGTGATCTTGGCTGCAGTTGTGACATTCTATTTGGATGAAATCGTCGAACCTAGCGCAGGTTGGTTGTTTCATTGCTAGAGTATCGCTTCTGAGTGCTATTATACTCCAGGCACCTCTTGCAGAACATAGGGCGTGGCTCGTATAGGAACACTTTAGTTTGCGATTCTTCTCCCGGTTTGATATGTAGTCCGGGAGGTTCCGTCTAAATGTGAGTAGAATTGTCGCGGAAAGTGAGTTATTCGGTCGAATCCAGGTCGCCTTAACTCTAACCTTCCCGTTGCGTCTCGTAGTACGAACGAATTTCTTCAGTACTTTCGGGAGTTGAGGATTAGGAAATTATCAGTTGCTTTATTTTTTTCGACGGAATTTTAAGATTATCAATTCTCTCCTCGTTGAGGTTAAACGTGTCAAAACTACGGCTCACAGCATTCAGCTTCGAGATATCACGCTCCGGTAGCACCCCACCAGATGGTCGAGATTGTTGTTGTGATGCGGTAGGACACACTTCGCTGGAGCTCTCGTTTACTCGTAACTCTTTTGGTGACTGCTGCTGAGGGTGCAAAGTAGCTGTGCGTCTGCACGTCGGCTTACATGTCTTCTCGGTCACAGGTGTCCATTGATTTGACTTCGTTTAGTAGGGCTGTCAATGTCTTCAATTCTTTCGGATGTTCCTTTTGGTATTCCGCAGAGCGTCCTCTCATTTGGGATCCCAACCAATTTTCCACGGCCACACCACTACTGTTAAACTCCTTTGCAGCACCTCACATTTATTGAACGCTCACTGAGGCAGCGTATTAGGATTTATCTTCATAAATAAAAGAGTTAATTCGGTAAAATAAACTCGATTCTTCGTCAAGAGCGCTCTTCCCTTCGCCTTTCTTCCACCTCAAAGAACCTCAGGAAGGAAAGGACGGTTCCTAACAGGTGGTTAGGGACCGCTGGCTGGTCCTCGACGGAGCGCAGCAACGTTTACGAGCGGGCCAGAGATATTGCGAACTGTTCAGGGATTTATGGAACATTAAAACAACAAAATTACAAATTTTAAAATAAGCATGCTCGTTCTTAACTCCCCTTTACTTTTTTATGCTCAGGAGTTGGGTAAGCATTTATAAGACATTTGAAATAACAAATTGCAAGTTTTAAAAAAAGCATCTTCATACAGCTTAGCCTTTTTCTTCTTAATAGTCGGGTAAGTGAATAACTGCTGCATGTAAAAAAACAGTGAATTATACCGCGCTATCCTGTGTGGGATGGATTGATTGATTAAAAGAAAGTTTTAACCTCCCTATACCACAACAAAGATGTTCCAAGAGAGGAAGGATGAAGGTAAAATTTAGTGTGGAGTTAAGGGAACGCGGAATCTACGGACAAGGTGCATAAAAACAGTAAGCTAAGAAAGAAGTTCATGAAACAAGATAAAAGTTGAAGAAGAAAATAGTAGGTGTTGAAAAAGAGGACAGCAGTAAACCGAAAAAAAAGTTGGTCCGTAACAAAACAAAAAAACTACTCTATTTCAACAAAACGACCTTTAAACCTTTATCTCGGAATAAACCTTTAAGCTCGGGACCTCGAACAATTCCCCAGGGAGCGCTAAATCCTGTGTGGAAGCAGGAAAAAATTTCAGTAGCAGCATCGCACGACGGACACCGGCAGGGGCCACGGCAGCTGTGATACCCTGGCAACCTCATCAGGGCGGGGCACGCAAGGCATGCTTCGCAGCTACGTGCAGCCTCCCGTAGTGGCATTAATCGTGTGAGTATGCAGTGTATAGTTCGCACCACTCCTACTGATTGTGCAAAGAATTCAATAAGTAAAGATTAGATTACATTATATATAAATGTAAAGGGCTAACCCGTAGCTCGCGATCCGATTCACCGGTGGGTCGTGTTTAGGTTTTTCCTGCGGCGAAACGACCCATCGATGGGTCGCTTGTAAACTTCCAACAATCTTTTTTTTAAATTAATGGTTTTTAATTGACCCAGTTAGTTTTTGGTATTCATACAATTGCCGACAACTGTTGACTTTAAATTGAGTTGAAGATTGAACTTCAGTTTAATCTATCGCAGTCAACGTGTTGAACGGAATAGTGCGAAGTTTATAACTTGAATTTCTGGCGATAAAATGAATAAGGTAATTCGCAGTCCGTAAATTTATCAAGCGGTCTTAATGTGAGGAAGCGCACGGTAAATCAATAACGCCAAAAAGCAAAAATTTACTTGGGACTTGTAGAACTAAGCTTTCGAGTGAAATTTTTCCGAACGCAACATCAAAAACTTGGTGTAGAAGAATATATTTCACGTCATAACGTTTCGCCACTTTTGAACTTTGAGTCCATGTTCGTGTACAATACTTCGCACGCTAGAACAAACTTCGAATTTAAAACTCGTTAAGTATTTAGCTTTTTCTCTTCGGATAGTAAGCCTTGAAATCTATTCCCGTGAAAGGGACTACGAAGTCAAAGCTGCTGACGAGGAGCAACCGAAGTTACAGGCTGACTTCGAACGCCCCAAAAAAACATTGCTCACAATACTCGTAAGCTATACTCCATGTATCAGGAAAGTGAGTTCCTTGTGAGAGTCGTACGCTTCCTTATTCCAAAACATGAGCTTCTATCTGCAAGACAAAATGCTGATGGACAAAAAATGGTACATTTGATTACGTCCGCATTAAATGTGAAGAGCGTCGCAGGCAAAGTTGAATTTTCATCCCAAGGGATCGAACAAGAGGGTACCGAGTGAGAAAATTTCCTGAGCCTCCGTAACCAAAACAAAGTTGTTCCGAAAATAGAAAGGCTCCAATTAGTAAGGATTGAAGAGAACAGGGAATCTAAGCAAAAAGTGTCCCCACATTCGGGAGTATGTAGCCCGCAAGATTGTAAGAAGTTCATAGAACAAAATCATAGTTAAAGTACCAAATAATAGATACTGCAAAAAAAGAACGGTAGTGAAACGAATAAAGATGGTTCGTAACAATACAGAACAAAATCTGTCCCATTTAACACGTTAGTTGCGATGGGTTAAACCGAAGTTCAATATTCAACTTGAATTTAAAGTCAAAAGTGATAAGCAAATTTGTAAATATCAAACATTAACTGGGCCTGTGAAATACCACTAATTTAGAAAGGTTGTTAGAATTTTTCAAAACGACCCATCGATGGGTCGTTTCGCAGCAGGAAAAACCTAAGCACGACCCACCGGTGGGTCGTGTCGCAGTCAACGTGTTAAACAAAAGAAAGGCTTTTCTAACCTTCAGCTCGAGAGACGTAATCTTCCTTAGAGAGCTAATCACCATAAAAACAACGATAGAATCCAACAGAGAGGACACGCCAGTTTCAAGGTCTTACACTGGCAAGTTTTTATGAATGGAAACTGAGGATGAGGATTACGTCCAACGTCGAGCACAATTAATAAACGTTCCATTACGAGCAGCTGTCACTTAGCGTTGACCACTAACAAAGGGCGGGGAATTTTTCATAGATTAATGTAGTCGCAAGTCCAAACGGGGAGGCACGCATAACAGCAGAAGCCAAATGCAGCTAAAATTGCAATAGGGAGACCATATCTTCAGATGAACACGTTGATATCAAAATCATAACTTATATAAATACTTAGAAAATAATCGCCAGATGCCACCTGAAATAAAAATAAAATAAACGTCTTCCTGCGATTAAGCTTCGAATTTAGAACCCTTGTATCTTGTGTTCGAGCCTAAGTAAATATACCTCAAGACCAACGAAGCAGAAACATCGTAAAATACAGCGCGTTCCTTTTGAAGTGCTGCAGGCGGGATACGCGAACTTCAACAGCAGTCTCAAGAAGTCGAAAGCTACTCCACTGGCGTCATGCTCGTGCTTTCTGTGAATTGGACTTTCATCCTTCTTAGTGATGAAAATACTTTCAATAACGTTCGGAACGGCATGTGAATAAAATACTTCAAATGTACGTAGGAAATCATGAGATGCACCAAGTCCGAGAGAGGTGAACCTAGATAACGAATAACTGATAATGCAACAAAACAAAGTAAATTATAGATCATAACAAACGTCAGAGGAGCATTCGATAGAAGCTACATACTTGCAACAGAGAGGCACCTATATACCAATATTTAACGCACACAAAAACAGCTAACACGTGAAATAAAATTGCACAGTAAGATTAATGACTAGAAACAATAGGACTTAAGAGTCTACAGAACAACCTGACCAGACCACCGTCACACCAGTGGGTATAGAACTGATAAATAACATAACGAAGCATCTCCCTAGCACGGCCAGGTAGCTGTTGATCAGAGGCAGATCACACACGCAATATACAAGGAGATAGGTAACAAACAAGGTCCCTGTTTCGTGAAAGCAAGCCCTCAATATGAGTACACTCACGGTAGAGGAAACAATTCAGAGTCATTTCTAGAGGGGGGGATACACCTCCTCTTGTTCGGCTCGCCAATAGAATGACTTTATTTCAAGCAAACTTTATAACGTCACCATTGCGACATGACGTTAGGGCAATAGCGGTGCCAGATTTGGGGCTAGCAGTGTTGCTAGATGCAACATGAGCGCTGCTACTGATTCGTTGCCATGACGTCAGCATTGCCACACGGTCGAAGAAAAAAAAACTGGTTTGACCCTATTTTGTTTCTTCTACCGTGGCACACTTCAAGGCCGGGTGATCTGGAGTAGTGAAGGGCAGCTCGGTACGTGCCAAAATAGCTCACTAGTACATCGTGTGTGTCGGAACGAGGATTATTACTACTCTATGGGGGCATTTTAACCGGCCAAACACATTCTTCCTTCAGCACGCAGAACTGTTAGTTATTTTGCAATGTGTTACAGCCCGCAACGAAAATTGCGAAAGCCTTCAAAGAGGAGAGAGACAGAACGAGGTGAAGGAAGTGTGCAATTGTATGAAGCCCTCGATGAGTTCCAAGTACTGCGTAAGTGCACAGGCATGATAGTTCGGTGTGCCACCTTCAGTGTTAAATGTCCAAAATTCAGCATTATAACTTCAAATTCTGATGGGAAAACTGATCAATTTGACGCATGCTCACAAGAGGAAATAAAATATAAGAAAATATAGTCCACTAAATGAGTCGGCCATGGATAAAAACATAAGTGCGAGATGAATGAATGAAAATAGATGAAAAAATCGAGCTGGTGGGAAGGTGTGACATACATCTACATACTCAATAACTTAGAATTAGAACTCAATTAAATATCCATATTTTAAGTAAAATACACAAATAAATTATAGACAAATTAGATGCTTACATAGGAGCAGAATTAAAATTTAGTTCCCAAGGGCAAGCCAACGACCACACAAGGCCTAACTAATACTGCACAACGCACGGGTCACTGCAACAGTTCAACATCTAGCAGTACTGCGCACAGAAGCAAGCTCATACACCCGTCCGATTAGCAAAAAGAAAAAAAACTCGAGTGCGCTCCAAACAAAACCTACCCACCGAGCATCATTTGATGCATTGTGTACTCGCCGCCACATGAAAACGAGTTTAAAACAAGCATAAAAACCTATAGCAGCGCTGGTAGTGGTAACTGAGTTGATCGACAACAGGTAGGAGCGGGCCCGTTGAGGGTAACTCTTCACACAAGAATGTCTCGCACAACAGAAGACGGAGCTAGAGGTCGAGCTGAAATTCCCATTTTGTAGGCCTGGCAAACTTGCAGCAGTGTTTTAGGTATAAGTTTGCAAAAGAGGCTGTGGGTGGAGCACAATAGGGGTTGATTTTGATCTGCAACAGCAGGTAGTGGAACACCTGATACATCTTATACACGCACAATGCCATCCCCCGTGTTAGATTTATTTTTCCCGTGCAATCTACCATTATCTCATGCGGAAACTGGTCAAAACCCACGTGTTTAATAGATCCTTTTTCACACGAGCAATGAATTCTTATTCATACGCGCAATGGATTGATCTCTTTCGTAGATCCTCACACGTTCAATTAACTTGTTCATCATATCGTTAAAAATAAATATTTCCGTTCGTTGGGCTTCTCTCGCCTATACAAAGACACAGCGACAAACACACACCACGACTACAAAGCTTCCGACACCTATAAGAAGACAAATCGTACAGTTAGTGAAAGCTTGAAGCGTAGCAACAGCAGTAAGTCCTAGCATAAACTTTGAAAAGCACAAAAAACTCCGGTTTCCTTCCCATAAAGTAAGCAGAGTGGAACAGACATACAGTCTTCTCGCCTAAGTCAAGCATAAATTCTCGCAACTGAGCGAAGGCAACCAAAAATTACAAAATACTGATGTACACACGCCATATGAATTCCGTTGTAGGAAAACAATTGGTTCCACAAAACTTTTTATTCCCGTGAGGTAAACTGAATTCGACCAAAACTTTTTTACTTGAGAGATTTAAATCAAAAATGTGTTTTATTGAAGAACGACATACAAATAAAACTCGGCGAGTTCAAGGCTTCCCAATTCTATCTCAAAATGATTAGCTCGGTAATGAAAATTTTGAATTATTCAAATCGAGAGCAAGAGCGCTGACTGTTCCAGCACTTGTGATCTGGACGACTCTGCCCTGATAATAATGATAATGTTAAGGGGTGTTGATAAAATCAACATTAAGCACGGATACGAGTCCTTTACTGCTCCCCTCTACGCATGCCGTCTGCGACCGAAAAATTAATTTAACCTTTTTATCGTTAAGGATAAGTCAATTGAAAATACAGAACTACGGGAACATTTAAATTAGAACTCTGCCCTATATTAGGAACCTAAGAGCTGAATTATTACAGCTCGCCTCAGGGAAGCCAATTGAACACAACATGAACGGGCAAAGCACGTCTGGCAGCTCAGCCCTTCACCACTCAGAACGTGCGATACCGCGCATGGCAGCCATACTGAACGGCCACGGCACGAAACGCATCGCATCTCACACGAGCTAACGAGGAATATCAAATAAATAGATAAATGAGCGAGCAACTTCTCACTGGGCGAGTAGGTAGGTAAAATAAAACCTGACTATAAGATAACGCGAAACTCGATTGGTAAAATAAAACCTGACTATATGATAACGCGAAACTCGACAATGCTGCACTGACATGCTCACTTCATAGAGTGACATCCACATGTGAAAGGGTAGCCGCTCCTGCACAAGTGTGAAATAATAAAACAGATCCCTACCGAATAAGCGAACAGGAACGAAATTAAAAATTCAAGATATAGGAACATCAAGCATAACACGAACAATGCTACCTAGAAAATTAGAGTAGAACTTTGCATCTAAGTTTCTGATTCAGCCCTATAGTTCAACTTCGGGAGGCGTGAAGTTCAACAAAGATGCACAGAAATCTGCGAGAAGAAAATGAAACTCGTTCCTACGATGACGATAACAACAGAGAGAAGGAGAACAGCAAGTGAAAAGAGAATTAGAAAGAGCTATGAAGCAACAGAGAAGATATAATGGCACGTAGAGCAACAACATGGAAGCAGACCACAGAGAGAGAACTTTGTGCAATATACAATAGGACAAGTGAGAGGAGAAATGCGTACAACAAATGGACGATAATGCCACCACCAAAGCTGGCATCGTATCTTAAGAAATAGACTTAAGCCTAGGGAGCTCTCAGAGCAGTACCACAGGGCAACTTCCAATGCAGGCAGCAGGTCACCTTCCTTGGTTACTCTGCACGAATCATCCGTTACTCTTCCGTCTCTCAGGGGCATCGTAAGTCCAACTTGAATCCCAAAAAGTCACTCTTACCTTGAACCGAAAGTGACTTCATGCAATTCAAATAACGTGATTTCCCTAACAGGTAAAGTTGAATGGTCGACACAGTAGACTACTTGTCTAATACAAAAAATTTGATCTTGCAGTTACGAAGAAATTATGAGAACCGCGCCGTGTGTACTCAAAGCTCAAATCTTTGGCAAGCGGGAGTCTTCTTTACAGCTGAGGGCCGCTTCAGTACTTATGCACGCTAGCTTCCAGTGTTCTGAACAACTGATACATAAGTAAATTTGGATCTGCGGAGAGTCAGCGATGAGTTAACATGACCACTACACAGGTGAGCAGATGGAACGCTGTCGCTCGTTGGTGACCTCGAGGTCACTCAGTAGTGCTCAACTCATACCAAGTTTGTGTACAGAACGACGCGCGTATACATCAAGCGCGAAGGATGATGCGTCCTGTGTATCCATCATCAACCTATCAAGCACAGGCCAATTGCAAACCAACAACTTTAATACTCTTGGCTGCTTGAAAACAACACACTGGAAGCAAGTACTAAAACCAAAATAGTGCTAAGAATATCAGCTAGTGCTAAACACGAAGTACTAGCCCATAAATACCTAATGGTGATGCACTATTTCGCCATTGCAGAGAACACAGCACAAGACAAAGTAAGACAAGTGAAGGAGGCCCCAAACTACATTATTGGCGGTGTGCACTTGATCGAAATACGGAACAATTTAGAAATGGTAAGTAGAGGTTTCTGTTCCAGGCCACTTAGAGGCAGTCCTGCCCCTGCAATTCGCGAGCACGTCACGACCAACGCAAACTTCTAAGATTCATGATATGAGCGAGCACAACCCACCACTTCAGCGCACCTACACCAGCGAAATTTACCGCAGCAATTTCACGGCGGCAAATATGAATGAACTTGAGCGACTCCTAAACTCCCGTATGAGCAGCCTCTCTTTAACAAGAGCCGCCCCGACCAGAAGAGTAACGAAGATTCCAGGACCCAGACCCGCGCAGCCGTCCTCTAGCACCGCCTGCCAATTATACACAACCCAGCACTGCGACCCCAGCATCGTGACATCAGGTAAATCTAGTGCAAACCATCACACGGCCTAAACTATTCACACGCAAACACACACACATGCGTAGACACAGCAGTAATGATAACGATGAATAATATTAAGTAAAATTGTTACAATACAATCTTAGGTGGGCATTAGATGCCGCCGCATTGCGTTACGTAGCTAAAGAGGCCTCACACCTCACTTTTTAATGTACAGAATATGTTTGTGTGCGCCACAACAGTACACGACCATCTCACAGCAACTGCACTTCACAAGAAGATCGGGCTTCTCTAAGAAAACCTCTCTGAATAACAAATCATTATATAAATGAGCTTCAAACACTGCAGATAAGTGAAACGGAATATTTCCAAATACTTTATCAAATGCAGACTTGATGAGCCTGAATATGCGTGGAAGCAAAAGAATGAGATTTGATACTTGGTATTTCTAAGACCAACCAGAGCTCGCAAGTTAGCAGTACTGCTGCGCCGTACACTCACAGTAGTCACATAGAATGCAATCCCGTACACGCTTTTACACGTGCAATTGCTCATTCTTCTGCAAAATTTTTACCGTAAAATATATTCTCTCTTCAGGCCTCCACGCATCGATTAGCCCAGCAGTGCGTGCAACCTACTTCTGCGCGGGGTACTCGGACAGAGCACAGCACTAGGAGGAGAAAGCATGTAGTGTGCAACTTAAGCGTCGACAGCACTGCTTAACCCTCTTCATGCACGGCATTTATGGGCTAATCTGCGATGCAGAACTAGTGAAAATCGCATGATTTTCTGACATTTTTCTTTGTAAACATGAATGATATACAGGAAACAATAAGAGGGAGCATAACACAACTGCTTAGATTTTAGATGTTCACCATGCCACTAACCAGTAGAGTTGTACTGTCACCAATCAAGAATTTTCCACCTTTGAATTTTAATTATAGGTTTCAAGACAAATCAACCTGCATTGAACGGCTTCAGCAAACTTTTAGCCATACACGGTACAAACTCGTCTCTCCCAACGGAAAGAACTGTAGTACGTTCCAACAGAAGTAGGCTAGGGTGGCCGTATAGATTAGATGTTAGATTAAGATTTCCTAAGCGCAATAGAGGCGTTCCAAAGAGAGGAAGGAGGAAGGCACCATTTAGAAAGAACACAGAATCTATGCACAAGGTGCATAGCAACGGTAAGTTGAGAAAGAAGTTCATGAAGCAAGATATAAGTTGAAGAAGAAAGTAGTAGGCACTGAAAAATAGGACAGCAGTGAACTGAAAAAAATGGTCCTTAACAAAACAAAAAACCCGTTTCATTTTAATGAAAGGAAGGCGTACCTAACCTTTAGCTCGGGATCTCACATATTTCCCCTTGTGACGCAAATGCAAATAAATAAAATAGTCTCCCCAAGAGAGAGCTGACCGTGCACTATAGTACTCCACACTGACCTATGGGTACGCTAGACGTGGACTGCAAGGCCTGAACAACACCCTCCACCACCACCATCAGCAGCAGAAGCACCACAACGAACAGCAGCCCCACCATCACCACCAACAGCAGCAGCAAAAGCAGCAGCAGCAGTCAAGCAGGCGCGAGCCAGAAGGCAGGACGGAGCTCACGACGATAGTCCCCGCCCAGGCGCTGCAGATGCTTAAGCTGCCCTCTTCTTACATGCTTCAATAACCAAGATACAGTATGCCGTGCCAACAACCCCTATACATACGCCATGCCAACAATCAGCAGCTATACGCAATGCCAACAATTCCCCATACGAGGAGCCTCAAGAACTGCCATTATCCATGGTATCAACTCTACACCGGAGAGAGGCACGAACGTATATTTTTGAATAATCGTCCAAAAAAATGGTTCATATTTCCTATAAAAAGTTTGTTAAGTTGACCACAAGTGTACGATATAATCAATCATAGCGCACCCACTCAACTGGCATCACCATTCGATTTAAATTCATACGTACATCTAGAACCAACGTTTCGATATCCGCAAACTATCAATGAAGGCAAGAGATAAAAAATATTACGGCAATGAACTGAACTAAATTTCCTCAAATATAATTTACAGAAATGAGGAATCCAATGCTTTGAATATCCCACCACGAATTACGTATTTACTTGAATGGACCCCAGGCAGTAGTAAATAGACTGAAGAAAACAAAGTTAACTACTTTAGTTTGCAACTGTATACATTACAGAAGTGAGAAGTTGTACTAAATTTAGAGTACAAGCCTCACATAGGTACAAATTTTGTTAAGTTGTGAAACACAGGAAGGAAGAGGTGAGAATCCCTGAACACTAATACAACACTGCAGCCGCAGCAGCCACACCAATAAAGCACTTCAAAAAGAGCGCCCACTTTCTGAAAGTCAGCATGGACTCCCACTCATGGCGAGCCCATGAATGCCCGTAGTAGACACACAAGGAGATCACTTTCAATTGATCAACCCATGATAACGCGCGGAATGTCGCCCATGCCACTGGATGACACCTAATGCAAATTCAACAACTTTTCGCATTTCTTGCAAGCGCCGCCTCACCCACAAGACAAAGACCTCACTACTCGTACAACAATAATGACTTACTTAGTTACTAAGCACAGATAAAGCCTCACTACACACACATAGCAGAGCACCAGCAAACCATTTTTGGGAAGGGACAAGAGACAAGGAGGAGAAGAAGGAGAAAAGGACGATCAGAGCTTTAGAGATGCTCAGATCGCTGTATACAGTGTGTGGTGATGACGTGGTCACTCCGTTGTATGACGAGCTCCGTGTGTTGGCCAGACACAGCTCCCATGCTGCTGCCGCTGCTGTCGTCCTTCTGTTCGTCCTGGTCACTGTTGCACTGTTGCTGCTGTTGCGGCTGTTCACTGTTGCTGTGCTGGTCCGACTGCTGGATGGCGTCTTGCAAGATCTGGTCGTGGTTTGGATGCCGAGTGCGGAGGTGCGTTTTGACGTGGCCCGACTGGTTAAACCTCTGCTGGCAGAGCGGACACTCGTAAGGCTTGGCACCCGTATGGATGAGCTGGTGGCGCTGGAGGTTGAAGCGCGACGTGAAGAACTTGTGGCAATGCTCGCACTCGAGCAGGCGTCGCATGGACCCACCGCTCACTCCACTCACTTCGCTCTTGATGAAGCATCCCTGCACCTCCAGGATGGTTCCTTCCGACGTCGCGCTGCTGCCTCCGTTGTTGTTGTTGTTGTTGTTACCGTTGCTACTGTTGTTGGACACGCTGCCGCCTCCGACGTTGCCGTTATTGACGAGGCCGCTGCTGCTAGCAACCGCGTTGCCTGCTGAGGGGCTGTTACTGTTCTGCGTGGCAGCTGCAGCTGCAGCAGCCGCGGCCGCAGCAGCAGCAAAGTTAGTCATGTCGACACAGCGCGCTTCGTCACACAACCCGGCACCACCAGCCTGAAACACAAGACAACTCCATCAGTTTGTGCTGCTCACCAACACCGATCGCTTCCTCCAAACCTACTTTACCTAGTACCCTTGAGCAGATTATGCAGGGTAAGCCTAAATATGTTTCCTATCAGCTTGTGTTAGAGAGTAAGCTTGGAAAAGATGAGCGTAAAAGCCCAAAGCCCAAATGCATTTACCAGTTTGTGTTTGAGTATAAGCTCGGAAAAGGTGAGCGTATAAGCCCACACACCCACATGTGTTTCTTAAAGACTCATCAGCTTGTGTTCGAGTGTAAGCTTGGCGAGCGTATTAAATATGAGTGCAGATTAACGTTCTAGTTTATTTTGAAGATTCTCCCTAGCTCACGCCCCACACTGATGACATTTAGGGATGAAATCAAAAACGCATCTAGTTCACCTCAAAAGAGCAAGTTAAACAAGCTACCGCTAAGACGGGTACATTATCCTTAGTTCCCTTCTTATTGAGTGCAGTAATCAGGAAGGCATGTGGGGCAAGCCTTTATGAAAGCTCTGTATCGTGTTCAGTTTTAAGGAGAGCAATAAGAGGTTTAAGGAAAAGATGAAAAGTGTTATATAGAGGAACAATATCTTTAATTGAACGCGCTCATTGCATTTGACAATGAATTATATTTACTTAAGCGTAAGAATTTGATAGAAGTTGCCAATGTACAAGTGGTTTAAGGTTGATATACAGAGCAAGAGAATGCTTTGGTTTTGCTTTTAGTTAATACGCTCGGTAGAATGGGTGGCTGCCACGCACACATTACAGGGACACACAAGTGACTGATAGCAATGTTTTCGGGGTCAAGTGGTAATGAAAATGAGCGCGTGTTGGCATTGTGTGATGTAACTTAATCAAATACACGGCCACCACGCGTAACTCTGCCAAATCCCTTAAATTCCAACAATTCCAATTGCTTGTCCTAACAACCATGAGAGCAGAGCGTTCACCTCAACAGGTACCAAAGACTGTAAATCATTTAAATTTGGTGGAAATTCATTCCAATTTGCCTACATAAAAAGCAGTCGAGAAGCTCAGAACGTCTATGCCGGTCTTCGAGTTGAAACACCTCGAGTTCCCACCAGCGCCCGATATGACTTGGCTATATAAAACCTCGAGTTCATTTCCTCCTCTTATTACAAGACCAATATTTGAGTTGATATTAGTTTGAGGAAAAATGGTGTAGTGCTCCCAATATGCTTTCCTAAATAATTCTACTTAAGGGACATACAGAATTATCAAGCATTATACGGAATCAAATCAATTTGTTTGTCTCCTAAAGCTGCATTATTTTTCTGGCTCGCTTTTTTAAGGCTGTGCTGATAAAACTGTGCAGTAAACCTGGAATGCACAACGTAACGTCATGTATTTCCTTGATTGTTAACTTTCTAGAATATCGATAAGCTTCACAAAAACACCATCTCTTGCTTCATTTACGCCCAAAATTGGCACGCTACCGTTTTATGTATGAAGCAACATAACCGAAGGCACTTGCTAACATTTTTTGAAGACGCTTTCCTAACAAAGCCATTAATTCTGCACTCACAGCTATAGTCTCCGCACCGTAGCAACAAGATCCCATACCGGACGAGATGTTATCAAACGCAAGGTGATCTAATTTAAGATTCCAACCATAAATGAACTATTGAATTCCCTTCAGGGAGACTTATTGACTAGTAAAGTTCGAACAGCAAATGATGACGACAGCAACAAGTGATTAGGAGTAGTCTTATGTCTAAGGCTGGGATGCTTAACATACCGCCGACACCTGAACACTTCCGAATATTGTCATGGCCACGAGTGACATGCACACTTACGCGCGACTCCTTCAAAGCTCACAATGATCCATTTCATAGCAAGATATCACAAATATGCTCAAGCTGTGACAATGTTTTCAATCGCATCAGCGTTCACAAAAATATTTCCAGAGTGATATAACAGATTTACGTTAATTATACAAACAAATAAATGCAATGCACATAGTTTTCAAAAATATGGTTTGCTATGGAGAACTTACAATGTAATTAGCAACTAAATTTGAGACAAACATTGATGGCAAAACGTAGCTCACATGCTTAGACTGAAATACACGTATCATGCACCACAATACAAAAAAGTAAAAAATATTACCTGCGCTGGCACTGCAGCGAGCTGTACAAAGAATAATTTTCCACCCTCATGGATAACTGAAACTTACATCACTGGCTTAGAGTTGAAGGTTGATGCAGAAGGGACCAGCAACTCATGATAACTACGACGAATGCGTTAATGAAACGTAGGTCTTGCAATAGACTTGGCAGAGCACAAACACCTCTGAACATAACACATTCATAAAGAATTCCGTCCTGACAATGATTGATCATAGGTTGGTTAAAGCCTCCCTTACCAAGACAACGATGTTCAAAAGAGAGGATGGATGAAGGTACCATTTAGAATGGAGTCAAGGAAACGCGGAATCTAAGCATAAGCTGTGTTGCCGCACGGGATGCCGAGCGCATAAGAACAAGAAGGAGAGAAGTAAGGTTAGAAAACAAGATAAACACTGAAGAAATAAGTCACAGGTGCTGAAAAACAGGACAACAGTGAACCGAAAAAGATGGTCCTTAACAAAACACAAATCACATTTAATTTCATCAAAAAAAAGGCCTACCTAACTCTCAGCTCAGGACCACACATGTTCCGCTTGGGGGTGCTAATTTCTATGGATACAATAGTATCATGCCTTGAGGAGATCCTGTTCTGACATGCGAGCAGCATCACCAACACCACTACTACACTCACCACTTGGCAATAAAACCAGCACCCACCACCACACCTGGCAACATCACCACCTCAAGTACCCTCCGTTCCCACACAACACCAGCAGGTTGTGCTGCCACTTGCATCAGGGTTGCTAGACAGGTCTTCTTTTAAATAAATTCACTATTTTGGGCTCTTTTCAAAAGAACAAATTGACCTGACTTTAGGATTGTTATGACAAATGCCTATCTGGCAGTTTTGCTCTATGCAACTGTCCCTACACAACACTGAGAGCTGAGGCACCTCCAGCAAAAACTACGAATCAGCACTCAGTTTCTCTGTGAAGATAAATTCACAGTACATTTCCCAGAGTGTGGCTACCCGCTATGTTCACTCTTAGTTGAACATCAAGTGATCTAGAAGACCTTCTAAAATACAACCATGCTGACCTATGCGCTTTGTTGAGCCTTCCCCCACCCCCTCTCCCCAACACGCTTAACTCCTCGGTCTAGGCTACTACAGGGCTACTAACCTGCTAACAGTTTCTTAACCTGGGTTCGGCATGGGGTAGTTTGTGCACTAATACAGTATATAGTTATATACACATGTTTTGAATTGCAAGAAAAAAGCAATTTTATTTTCCCAACTACGAAGGGTTTGATGAATGCATGTATGGAACTTGTGGGATTCAGTACCTCCAACAAGGTTAAGAACCACTGTGCTAACACCACACCTCAAACGGCCACACGTCCAAGAAAACGTAGCTAAATGTTAACAGGACTTAAGGTGGTCAGTAGAATGAGGAGGCATGCATTTAAAAGAAGCATGCTACTGTACTGCAAAAAAAAACTTTCGAAGTACAACACTAAACCTTCGACTCCTGCTAAGGGCTGCTGAATCAACAGTTGGTGGTAGAGGAGACGCATGGAGAGGACTGTCAAAGTATCACTACAAAAACTTCTTGAGACAGCGTCATGTTTGCCAATGACCGCAAGTATCACAATCTCGAGATACCTCACATGCGTATTGTGTCATGAATTTCGAGTCTAATTTCAACTTTTGCATTGAAAACTTCGCACATCAACACTTCCTCACAGATACTGTATATTGCAATTTTAATAACATTGACCAGGTTTTGCTTCGTACAACCTGTTGGTGAACATCTAAATCAAACAAATGCCCTCCCCGATAGTTGCAATTGCCGCACAACTTGAGATGCATTCTTAATTGAAATCCGTATACACCGTCCGTTCCGTCTCCCCCCATTCTAAGCAGTTGAAGAATACAGTTGAAGAATACTGAAAGCAGTTGAAGAATACTGGGAGGACATTGGTGGAATGAATGAGCAGATTACAGATGATGAACCGATAAATTTTCTGATAGATGAACATGAACTGCAAATGGAAGACGAAATCACTTGTGAAGAGATTGTAAGTTTTTTGAAGAAAGTGAAAAATGGAAAGGCATGTGGCCCTGATAAGATACCATATGAGTTCTATAAATGTGGAGGAGAGAGTGTATTCAGTATGTTGAAATGTTTATTTGATGAGATATGGAAGAGTGAAAGAGTACCGGATGACTGGAACAAGTGTAATGTAGTTCTGTTGCATAAGGGTGGACATAAGAGTATGAAAGAACTTAAAAATTACAGACCAATTGCACTGGGTGACACCGTATGTAAGATCTTTTGTGGTATTTTGAATGAGAGAATGAAAAACTTAGTTGAGGAATTAGGAGTCCTGGGAGAAGAACAGAATGGTTTTAGGCAAGATAGACGTGGGGAGGATAATCTGTTTGTAGTGAGTGAAATAATTGAGCGAATGAAGAAGGACAACAAGAAGGTATATTTAGCATTCCTGGATATTGAAAAGGCGTATGACAGAGTGGATCGGGTTAGGCTGTTTGAAATTTTGAGAAAAGTTGGTTTTAGCAGAAAAATAGTGAACATTGTACAGAGTCTGTATGAGAACACAAGTGCTATCTACCGGTTAGGAAATTTGGAAACAGGGCAAGTGAGGAGTGTTAGAGGAGTGAGACAGGGCTGTACTCTGTCCCCCCTGTTGTTTGGATTGTACACAGAAGAATTAGCAGTTCGACTGAGAGGGAGTGGTTTAGGACTGAAAGTTGGTAATGAGAGACTGAGCTGTTTGTTGTATGCTGATGATGTGGTTGTGGTTAGTGAATGTGGTCATGAACTACAAAGGATGCTTGACATTGTGAATGGATATAGTACAGATTTCAAGATGAACTTTGGTGCAGATAAAAGTAAGGTCATGGTTATAAATAGTGATGAGACTAATAGAGACAGACTGTGGAATATTGGAGAAATCAGAATAGGTAGAACAAAAGAATACAAATATCTAGGTTGTATGATAAGTGAAGATGGATGTACTAGAACTAAAGGTGAGAAAGTGGCTAAAGCAATGCAGTGGAGTGGACGGTTAGGTAGTGTGGCCAGATACAGAGCAAACAAGTACGAATGTGTGAGAGGAATGTGTAAGTATGTTGCTGTACCTAGTGTCATGTATGGTATGAGTGCTCTTGCTTGGAATGGAAGTGATCTTGAAAAGCTGGATGTGATACAAAATAAGGTAGGACGTGTAGCATTGGGTGCTCCAAAATGGACAGCTATAGAAGCCATTAGAGGTGACCTAGGGTGGAGCCTATTTTCAGAAAGAATGATGAAAGCTGTGCTGAATTATAAGGTGAGAATTGAAAGAATGCAGAATAGCAGGTGGGTAAGGCGAATCTTTGAATGGAATCTGAGTGTAAGCTATTGGGAGAAAGTATGTTGGGGGCATGCAAGGAAACTCAGTATGCAAAAGATTATTCATGTTAGAATTGGGAGACCTGTGGATGACTGGAGTTTAATAAATGTTGGAGGTGTAGGGCCTGAGTGGGACTGCAAGAGGTGGAAGAAAGAGATTGAGAGACAAACAAAAGAGTATGGATTGAATAAGTGGAAGCTTCGCATGATGCGGAAGCCTACACTTAACTGGTATATGAAAAAGAAAGCACCTAAGTTTGAGCTGTTCTATGATGGTAGTTTTGGAAGTCAACTCTTGTTTGCTGTGAGATGTAAGTCATTGAGTGTGAACAGACGTACATGGAGATGGAATGAGAATAATAACAGATTATGTCAGCAGTGTAATAGTGGAGTAGAGGAAACAATTGAGCATTTTGTGCTGGAATGTAGTAAGTATGAGCAAGAGAGAGAGAGTTTTATGAATGTGGTGTCTGAGCAGTATGGAGAGAATGAGTGGAATGCCAGATGTGCTGAAGATGATTGCGGTATGAGCTGTCTTGCTGGATTGGATCAGGAGTGTAATGCGAGTATCACTGAGGCTATGAAAGTGTTTCTTGTGCGTGCCTGGAGTAAGAGACAGTGACTGGAATGAGCCAGTCTGGTAGAATGGGCTGTAATGACCCAATGTGCCGGGGGATGGTGTTTTGACACACTGGTTGTCCCGGTGATGCCTTCCAATGGAGGCTTGTGACAAGGATCGTAGATCCTGAGTAGTTTAGTGGACAAGTCTGGTACCAGGCGCTGAACTCTGTGTGAAAATTGTGGAGGGAATTGTAGGCCGTTACAAAGGCCCGACACTGTCGGCCCTCAAGTTCAAGTTCAAGTTCAAGTACTTATAAGCTGATAATATTTCAATCATCCAAGTGCTAACCTACATTGAGATTCTTCCTCAACCTAAACCAAGTAAAGTAAAAACTTCACGATTATCAAACTTATTCACACAGACCAAAATATCCCATTTGCAATTGCCAATGGTCACTCACTTGACACAGACAGCCAACACAGCAGAAGCTTTATCAACATCGGCATTCTTCCGTAACCTAAACCAAGTCAAGTAAAACCTTCACGATTGTCAAACCTATTCACACAAAGACAACAATTCCCCACTAGCAATTCCCTAAGGTCACTCACCTGACAAGGGCAGCAAACGCAGCAGAAGCACTTCCAAGTACAAGATTTAATTAGACCAAAACAGGCACACGAGGCATTAAAAGAGGCGCTGGCAACAGAAGTAAGCTCAAGACTCACCCTAGCGGCGGGCGCATCGTGCAGGGCGTGCTCGCTGAGCTCTTCTGCATGCAACGCGAGGCCTGGAATACTGAGGGGCACCTCGCCCCCCGCGCCGCCCCCCATGCTGGACGACGGGGGAGGGGAACCTAAATCTCCCCCCTCCCCCCCGCTGAGGTGGTGGGAGGGCGAGGGGGGCTGGGGACTATGCGGGAGGATGTGGTTGTGTTGCATGTGGAGGGGAGACGGGTGCGCTACGGAGGCAGGGTGGGGGGACGTGATGCACGAAGACGATGGGGGAGTGGGAGTGGACGTGGACGCGGGAGGGGGGACATCGTCGTAGCTGTGGCTGCTGCTGTTGCTGTTTGGCTCCCACGGGTCTGTGGCGAGGCCCGCGCTCGGCTCCAGCTTTATGCTCTGCAACCAACACACTTTCTCTCACTGCACTGCATGTCATCAGATGCGCCACACCGACGCTAACCAAGTATCTTAGCTGCAATAGTGAACATCAAAAGAGTTCCAAAAGGGAATATCAGAGTTCAGGCTCAGGGCATATGAGTGACCTGATTAAACCTGCAGAACTCAAAATTTATTCAGACAGACGGATACAGCGGTCGGTAGGTGAGCACGGCAATATGAAGCTGTGGAACGCATTAACACAGTTTCGAGCTCGAATGTAAAATGACGACTGCTCAGGTAAATTTCCCTCGAGTGGTTTTGCTTGTATAAATATCAAAGATGACATTGAGCAGCACTAAATGTATTAACTATAGTACTGACTGTCATGATTCCAAGCTAACTTACAAGACACACGGGAAATTACCGTAAGTCCATTTGATAACATGTACTCACCCCTGTCCAAGAAAAAAGTACCGACATTCATATTTCTGTAATGAAAAACACCCTGCACTGGGAACTCTCACAGCTCAGGGCAATGTCAGTTCCAACAAAAGCCATGTATATAACACATGTCAACACATAAGGTTATATCGTTCATACGGACATCACAGTTCAACATGACCAATAATAATCTTTTAAAAAATTCCTATGTAAGCTAAATGAAACTTTAAATCTAAACTAATACAAACAATGTTTTCATGCAGCAGTTCATATTTACACTCATAAAACTACCCGCAAGTACAACCAACTGCAGAGAAAGAGATCAAGGAAAGCAGATCACATACGTATATTTAATGCACTAAACAGCACACTTTGAAATTTAAACTCATCAAGCTCCCCCAAAGTACAACTAAGTACAAAGAAAGAGATCAAGGAAAAACAAATTTCATATGCATTTGCATATTTCATGCACTGAACAGCATACTCTGATATTTAATCCCTTCACGCTTACCGCAAGGTTAACCAACAGTAAAGCAAGAGACCCACAAATACAAAGTATAAAGAAAGAGATCAAGGAAGAACAGATCTCAGCACCAGCCCAGCAAAGCCAGTCCCAAGTTCTCACCATCTTGACCTCATGTTTCTCCTCAGGGCCGCAAGGCTGCGCTGCGACGGTGGTGCCGTCATCGCTGCTGGCGTAGTGGTCAGCGTTGCTGGTGTAGATAACCTCTCTCGCGGACACGGTGGCTTCCTCACCAGGCGCGGCCCCAACACGCCCCACGTATATGGCGGTGCCGGCAACGGAGTACAGCACCGCGTCTGAGGTGGACAGGGCACCGTGGTGACTGTTGTTGTTGTAATTGAGGTGGTCGGCTGTGATGTGTTCCTCACCAGGGTTGACGGGCACCAGCACCACCTGAGAGGGCCCAGACCCGACTCCCCCAGGGGCGCCTGTGCTGTTCACGACGCCCTCTACTAGTCTGTGTGTGGCGGCGGCCGCGGGGTTCAAATCAACAACGACGCTGTTACCTGCTGGGCCGCTACATGCAACCACCGTCCCCGTTTTGCCGTCCAAGTCCTTGTCGCGCAACACGACGCTGCCATTGGTGTTGGCAGTGGCCGTGCCAAGGTAGGCTGGACTATACGTGGCGTAATGAGGAGCTTCTATTCTTTTCCGTTTGGCGCTGGGGGTTGACTGAATGTACATAGGAGATCCGTGGAGGGTGGGGCCATTGTTGGTGGGTTGTGCTAACTGTTGCTGAGAACTTAATCTTGGTGGTGATGCCAATCTTTTGTTGCTGCAATTGGAATGTTTTTCCGAAGGTTTTTCAGGCTCCGCCAAACCTTTTATTTTAAGGTTCTCGGCAGTGCTGATGAGGGAGGCAAGCTCTGCTTGTGACACGCTCACCTGTTAACAGAATTCTTTATTAACATATGTACTTAGAAATATTAGAGAATTTGAGGCAAAAGTGTAGATCTAAGAAAAGAAGAAAACTTCAAGGACGAGACATCAAACAGACACATAATATGTGAAAATAGGATTTAGGTTAGATATGCATTTTATCAACATCAAATTACACTATATGTTACATCACAATCAAATGTTTACAAAATAGTTAAAAATGAGGCATACAGTTTTTAATAGTTATTCCTTGAGTAACATAATAAAGCTAAGAAATTTCAAATTTTACCATAAAATAATTGTATCAATATGTTGAAACAAGTTTCTTATGTGAACCGATTAAAGTAATATCATTCAAATGATTAATATTATTCAAATTTTTCACAGAGAACCTAACAGAAAAAAATTTCTTCAACAGAATAAACAAGAATCATTTAGGTTGCATAAGCTAGCATGTTTGTGAAACTGTCAAAAAGAGACTGAAGATACCACAAAAAAATTTTCAGGGTCCATAAAACACACAGTGATTGATAGCCAGACTGTGGTTACATTTAACACCTTGACTACAGAGTGGGACAAATGTGTACCAGTAGGTAAATTGTTCACATAGATGCCAATGTGAATGAATAGCATTTCAAACCATTTTGCTAACTCTTTTTGAAGGAATTCTATCATACGAGGAAAATATTATTGAGCATTTATATTTTCTACATTTCTTAAAAAGGGTGGAAAATTATTCTAATAGGAAAGTCGATTATCCCAGTCTTATTTTTTTTACAACCTAACCAAATAAACTTCACAACCCGCGTAATCTTAGCCAGTGTTAACTTTGATGCAATGTGAGCTATGAGGAAATGCAAACATTACCAAATTGAGTACACATTGAACTTGCCTCTCCTTTGTAAATAAACTCAATGAGAGCCTCCATGTCGTGGCTCTTGACATCTTTGAGGAACACTATCGGATGCTTGCATGGATTGCTTTGAAATAGTGTCTGTGGAAGAGAAGATTACATTCATACAGTAAATGTGCAATATAGGTTCGGAAACCACACACAAGATAGTATAATAAGTCATGCAGGCAATAACTATGAAAGAAATTATAATAACTTTTACAGCACAATGCAATGCTAACTTGAAGCACTCGCTCATATTGAGGTGTTCTCACGCAAGTCAAATCATTTAAAAAGACTGTTGCAATACTGACACACCACATTCATCCAACTGTGCCTGCTATTTGCATCAGAGAGCTCTAATAGCTACTATCTGCAACAGGCCTGACCATTAAACCTCATCTGGACTTGTAACATGGAGCCTTTTTCCTCTTCCTCATCACAATCAAATTAAACAGCAAGCCAAATGTAAGAACTGGCTCTCGAAGGCAAAGAAGCATGTATTTGTGTGCAATTTTTATTCATAGCACAAATTGGTATAGCTACAAAATACATACATTATACTCCCACAGGTTCTCTTACTCCATCCACACAAATTTATTGACACACCAACATGGCACTCTTGCCATTCAGATTCCAAGTCCAGTATTTCAGCTTTGGCCAACACAGTACCAGTAGAGTACATCATCTCCTTGATTTTTAATGCACGTATGATGCAAAACACAATCTACTTTCAATGCAGTAAAATTACATTGTTTTCAAAATGAATTAAAATAAGATTTCTTAGCTACAACTGGAACATTGTTCCTCTTTTCTAAAATAACTAATAAAATAAAACATTTTAGTTGAAGAATACTTGAGAAATACACGACTAAATAAAAACTAAGATATCAATGAAATATAATCACAGAAGAGAAATTTTTGTCCCAAACTTGATGTGGTCGCCAGCAACGGAAGCAAAGCTACAATAAGAGGTAGAGTCTAGTTTGATAGCCACATTTATTGTACCACAGTGTTGCTATAATCCCTTATTGGGTTCACTTCAAAGCAAGAACACTGGTTATTAGTGCCATATCATGTCAAGAACTCAATATATTCATTATTTCTTAACCCGTTTCCACATAGTCGACCTACCAGGAGGTTTGAAGAAAATGGGTCAACTGTGCAACTTACTGTACATTCATTAATCATGTTAGAAGTTTCATTGGGGGTTCATTGTAAAGAGAGAGAGTTGCTCTTTCTGTCAGTGGGAAAAAAATGCAGCTACCCCACCAAAATCTATGAAATTTGAGTTTTTATTTGGGTAAAATACAAAAAACAGAAATCAGAAAATCACAGGCCATTTATTATTTATTGCACTTTCATGTTTTTTATGATGCATTTTCATAGATTCTGAGTTGCTGAATATTGTGGTATGTGATTTTTTTCAGGTCTAACAGTTCTGGAGTTATGTGCACTATATGTAAAACAGTTTTTATTTTTTAGTTCATTTTGTGTATAGGCTGTTATGAAGCAGTTTCATTGCTTGTAAATAGTTTGATATGCTTAGAGCTTTTCCTCCCGAATACAATGGTGGTATTATTTTTTGCGTAGGAGTAAATCTGTGGATTTGGACTCCCATTTTTGGAACAAAAAACAGAAAAAAATAAAAATGATGGCGACCTTCTAAGAGGCAGAGTGTGTGCTGGTATGCCTCAGCTACACTGCTGGCCTTCTAAGAGGTTGTGCAGCGCCGGTAGCTACACTCCAGACTGAGCAGAAGAATTCATACAGATTTGAGCTTGTTACCTCTCCTTCCCAGTTGCCCCCACCTAATTTTACCTTACACCAATGAATAGCGCTTAACGAGACGCTTAAGGACATATATGGCAACCCTAGGTTTGCTGATGTGAAACATGTGCTAGCTTTGCCGACTTTCTAAGAGGCCAGGACGTGGCGACAGGTTAAACAAGTTTTGCCCATGACCTTTAAGAACATCCCTTCACAAAATTGTATTAAACTGACATGCAATTATCATGGAAAAAAGCATCCGACTAGATTGAATAGTTCAGCCCTTCATATACATGGAGGTACAGGATCAAACTTAATTTATTCCATACGTAATTGTTGATATTAGCATCTTCTATACAGTCATAATTGTATACTACAGCTGTACAAGCAATCCATCATAGATTTTTTTGTTCCAAACCCCTTGAATAATTACGCAGAGTTGCAAGTTATGCATTTCCCCAGGGTCTATTTCATCAAGGTCACCCATCTATCTGTCACTCTGAATTAACAGCCTCACGGGAGAAGAAATGAGCCTTTCTGTATGCTGAACTGGACATACAATCTCAACACAAAGCTATAACACACTACATATTGGTACATCTGTGTACCACTTGGTAAATTGCTCAGTTATGTACCAGTAACAATGGTTACCTTTTCACTGATTTTACTACCTTTATTTAAATTAAATTGAGATGCACAAGTTAAAATGTAATTGTGCAATCATATTTTTCTTGCTTTTTAGTAACAATAAGAATGTCATTGAGCAGGAAAAATGGTTTTTCAATTCTGCTAACCAAACCAACCATAACAATCGCAGAAATATAATGAATGAGTTAATCCACTAAGTAAAGGGAAGAATGCTTGTAGAACAGCATTACCACAGCCACTCACCTGGAAGTAAGGAGAGCAAGCAGAGAGAACCACTTTGTGGGCAGGGAAAGATTTGCCATCGCAAGCCAGTGTGACGTCCACAAAAGCATCCTGGTGGAACAAAAACTTGCTATAACAATGCTATTACTCTCTCATTATATATTAGTTTATTAGTTAGTTTAAACTAACTTATAATCTTGATCTTATTAGTTAGTTAAAGCCCCCTATCCACCAAAAGGCAATCCAAAGAGAGAAAGGAGGAAGGCACCATTTAATATGGAGTAAAAAATGTAGAATCTACACAAAAAGGGCATAGAAACAGTTTTTTAAAAAAGAAGATAATGAAACAAGATAAAAGTCAATGAAGAAAGTAGTAGGTGCTGAAAAACAGGACAGCAGTGAACCAAAAAAGGTGGTCCTTAATATAACAAAAATATTTTATTTCAACAAAAAGAAGGCCTACCTAACTCTCAGCTTAGGCCCTCTCATTATATATGTATACACACTATCCAAGAAACGAATGTTTAACTGAGTAATGAGATTTTATGAAGAACAACAGCCTTCTGCTGAGACCAAAGCATGCAAACTGTGATGAAAATTCGTAACAATTAACTCTTCCTCAAGCACAATTTTAGTTAAATGAAATTGACTGAAGTATAAACAACTTCCTAATCATTCTGAAGTTATTAATATTTCTTATTTTACAATCAACTTTGCAAACATGGCAGGATCCATCAAAAGGATAGCACTGTAAAATTCACATGCTGCATACCTGTATTCCCTCATATTCATTCAGTGCTGAAACATTCAAAATTCATATTTTCACACAAGCAGACCAATGAAAGAACTCTTTGAAAATGCTGTAGTTAATGAAAAATAGCAGCTGACTTGTTATAAAATGCAAGTGGTCTTGAAATGATCGATACACTGTCTTTCTCAACATCCTTAACAGGCCGTTCAAAATTAAATTAAATTTTTTTTTACTTTTGTCAAGATGGAAACCATAAATCAGAACTGGAGATTTTTTCAATTTATAACTTTTTTGAGAATATTTCATAGAAGGAAAATTTTCTGAAAAAAATATTTTTAACTAGATCAAATAAATTCTATGACAACAAAAGTACAAAAATATAAATATCATCCCCCACTTATTCAGCAGACAATATAGCAATGCACAAAAGTCAGCACCACAGACACACCTGCGTGCGAAGAAAGCTAAAGACCTCCACAAGATTGTTTTGGTGGTTGTTCCACTTGAGGAGGAACTGGTCCTGATTCATCATGAGTGGCTGCAGTAGAAAGAATAAAAAATATTACTATTCATGCACGCTCATGAATGAAATTGGGGACAGAATACATAAGCTTTTCCTTATGAAGAGCACTAGTTTCCTTTACAAAACAGTTTCATGATAATATAAGTTACCAGCAATATTTGAGATTATGTTGCAAAAGAAAAAAGGTTTGTTGAATTATTTAAATCACTTGTTTTATAGATTATAAAATGAAAATTGTTTTCTTCATTAATGATTTTCTTAAACTGTAACACTGCTGATGAGATCAAAATACACACAAATGAACTTTTAAGCAACAAATCAAGCTATGCTCATTTCATCTGATAAAAAATCCTAAATTCATTTACATAGGCGCCAGAAAGTAACTCCGCACTGCCTTATTTTTTTATAATATTTTAAATTATAGCAAATATAACTAATCATTTGAAGCAAACTTTGCACCATTAAATTCTATGCCTTTTAGGCTATAGATTTCCATTCTCAAATTTATTTTTTTGCCACCCAGTAACTGTGTAGGCGTCATTTTATGTGAAATGTAAAAAGTCTGCAGGACAAAAAGAAACTCCGCATGTTTGGATTTCGATGTAAATATGCTACAGTGTCCGCTTTTGAGCTGCGATCGGGCATTTGTAATTGTTATCAGTGCTAGTGAAGACCATAACGTGCTAAAATCTTTAATAAATTTTTGTCATGCCTCGTCTTTCCGTTGATAACCGCAAGGAGATAATTAAACTACACAACAATGGAATATCCAACCGTGAAATTGGTTGTTGATTGAATTGTGACAAAAAACCGTCCGGCTAACATTGCAAAAGCATCAAGAGACTGGCAGCGTTCATGGCATCCCAAAATGTGGACGTCCAAGGGTGACATCGGCCAGAGAAGATCATGCCATCAAGATCCAGAGTCTTCGCAACAAATTTGAAAGTGCCCCAGAGCTGCGTAAAGAGTGTGATCTTATTGGAAAGTGCTCAGTGTCAACTGTCAAGAATTGGCTGAAAGAGTTTGCTAAGGGGCTGCATTGCCAGACGTAAACCAATAATATCCGCAAAGAACAGAAAGCGTCGCTTGAATTTCACTAAGAGCCATGAAGAAACAGACGCTTTTTATGGAGTAAAGTTCTGTTTAGTAATGAATGCAAATTCAATAGGATTGGAAGTGATGGCAGGCAATACATTAGACGCTACAAGGGCAAAGAATTTAAACCCAGGTGTACAGTATCGATGCTGCAAGGTGTTGGTCCCTACTGTGATGGTCTGGGGTGTCATCAGTGTTTATGGTCCCGGGCCTCTAGTTAGGCTGGAAGGCAGGGTAAATTCCGGGAAATACCTCCAAATGCTGAGAAAACACTTTATTGATTATTTTGAAAGTCTTCCAAATGAAGAATGCATTTTTATGCAGGATAATGCGCTTATCCACACGGCTCGCAATGTGAAAAACTTTCTTCGGGAGCGCAACATCCCCTGTTTGAATTGGCCTGCTCAATCTCCAGACCTTAATCCTATTGAGAATGTTTGGCATAACATCAAGCACAAACTACGGCACGAAAACATTAGAAATTTGGAAGAACTTTGGGGTAAAATAAAAGAGGAGTGGGACTGTCTGGATCCGATCAAGAGTATTGCCGTAGGTTGATCGAGGGCATACTGAAGAGATTGAGGGCTGTTAAGGCACAGAAAGGTTATGCCACTAAATATTAACCTAATGAATATGATAAATCACCAGAACTGTTCAATATTGTTCTTTAATTAAAGTTTTTTTGTTGTGCGGAGTTTCTTTTTGTCCTGCGGACTTTGTCCATTTCATATAAAATGACGCCTACACAGTTACTGGGTGGCAGAAAAATAAATTTGAGAATGCATATCTATAGATTAAAAGGCATAGAATTTTATGGTGTAAAGTTTGCTTCAAATGATTAGTTATATTTGCTATAATTTAAAATATAATAAAAAATAAGGCAGTGCGGAGTTACTTTCTGGTGCCTATGTATGTAATAAAGTACTATATATATATATATATTGATTGAAGAATTAGTAAGAAAACAGATGCATTTCTTGTTGGCTGATGTATCATTTTCCCAAACATTATTGCAACTCTTCTGCAATAGAACAGCATGGATTAAGAATTATTCTAACTCTTTACTTGCAGTAAAAAAGCACCTTAAGCCATTTTATCACAGGGGAAATTTGAAAATTAAATTATTGATTAAGCACAGGGTATCTCCAGGATATATTTCCTTAGGCTACAGTTTACCACAGAACTATACAAAGTGTCTCATAAAAATGTTCCTAACTTTTTAATTCATTATATTTCTGCTTTAAGTTAACATAGTTGAATTGTCTTTTTTCACAATATAGTAAATTTTGTTTCCTTTTTGAATAGTTCAAGTTTTTGAAAATCAATCAAATAACCACTTTACAATGATCAATTTACTGAAAGGGATAGAAAAACTAATTGTTCAAAGGAAAAGTTTTTAAAATATTAATATTCTTCCTTATTTTGTACTTTCCAAAAAACCAAACTCACAAATATTTAAAAAAGTAACAAATCATCATCCCAAATAACGTTTGAATAACTAAAGTTCTTTAGTCCCCTTTGACATACCCTCCATTTCTTTCAAGGCAGGTATAACTTCTAGCTTCCTAGCTGCCATTGAACGAAGAGTTTTGCGGATTATTTCACCGTTTTCTTTCATTTCTAGAAATACTGCTTCAATTCATTGTCAAAGAATTATTAATGATGGAGGTGATACGTACTGGGTGGTATGTAGGATACATCATTGTGAAATTATTTTTAACAGTAGGTATTGAGAAATGAAGAACACCAGTGTTGTTTTTAAAATTTTCCTTTGAACAATTAGTTTTTGGATGGTCTACCTTTTTCAGTAAATTGAACATTGTAGAGTGGTTATT
Organism: Morinoia aosen; assembly: GCA_030386875.1. Lineage (NCBI taxonomy): Eukaryota > Metazoa > Arthropoda > Malacostraca > Amphipoda > Talitridae > Morinoia > Morinoia aosen. The sequence goes on from CM059559.1 coordinate 18,483,437, forward strand.
CAACCAATTTTCAAAAACTTGAACTATTCAAAAAGGAAAAAAATTTACTACATTTTAAAAAAAGACAATTCAAATATGTTAATTTTAAACAGAGATATAATCGATTAAAAAGTTGGGGACATTTTTAATGGGGCACCCGGTATATCAGGCATGGATTTATTTACTTTTAAATCTGATACAAGTATGATGTCAAAGCAATGTAGAAAGAAAGTGTATGTAACCATATATGACTCCAGAATGAGCTGTTTTGCAGGGTTAGATGAAGAATGTAATCAGACTGTTATTGGTACCATAGAACATTTTTGGTATTTGTGAAGGAGAGGACAATAATTGATTTTCCAATTTTTGATGCCTAAACATAGTTAATTAGATCGAAATAAATAATTTTTCTTTTTGCGCTTTCCATCATAAATGAGTATTTAATTAGGGTCAATATATGTTTTAGGTGCCTCACGGAAATTAATAATTTCGTTCCAAAGAATCACTAACGGAACACATTTAAAAACCTTTTACATAAATGACATTGTAATGGGGCAATTCACCAGTCTCCAAACCATGTTTGCTAATGAGATGGTGCAATCTGCCTGTTCCCCTAACCCCTATTTTTTTGTTTCAGAACAGATGTATCAATGTGAAATAGTAAAGGAGAAAATTTCAAGTGCAGCATTACAGTAGAGAGGCAAATTATTAACCCTTTAATGTCCGAATTTTTGTACTCATATTACCGTTAACACAACCACCGCCACTAAACTGGCGCTGGCATCAGGCAGTCACCGATATCAGGATGAGAAAGGAACTGCCACTTGGCAGAGAACTTCAAAGAACACATTAGGGAACTAATTAAACAAAAAATATAATATATTGAGGGTATTTTTGAAAGAGGACACTGGTGTCCTCGTGGCCGTTAAAGGGTTAAGAGCGGCATCATCCAGCAAGGTTAAGAATAATAGGCAGCAATAGGATAGAAATAAAAGAATGCATAGGTTTATTTATTTACTGAAATATTTATTTGTAAATGATATTTATTATTCGTTATGGGAAAATGAGAAACTATGTACCTTATTGTCTGTGCTATCATTAGAAGTTATTATTTATTATGCGTGGCAGATTGGCAGGAAGACCTCCAGACCTCCAAACCTCCAAATCGACCTCCAATTGGAGAACAGCAGCAGAGGCCAACCAGGGGACTCCAGAGCCACCACTCGGAGCTCTGAGGTACCAGCCTCCGCAACTTGAGACCAAAGAACAGGCTACCACGGCTGGTTCTCCCTCCGGCATCTCTTGCCGCTGCGGTACTCCATCGCCTGCTGCCGCTGGACTTTGGCACTTCCAACTGCTGCTTTACTCCGGCATACCCTGCTGTTGCCGCAACCCGGCCTAATCTGTCGCTGCCGCACTACGGCATCTGCCGCTCTTGCGCTCCTACCGCTTTTGCGTTCCTACAGGCCAAGCCTTGGGTCGGCCATTATTGCTGGGTAGGAAATCATCCTGGGGTTGCTCCTGTACTATATTGTTCCTGGTATAGTCACCCACTGTGTTGTAATTGAAGGTAGGGAATTCATTACTGTCCGCGCCTGGTTATTTTCCTATATACATGTAAGTAATCATTGTTAATAGTGTATCAATAAACAAAAAACACAATGTTGGGGGACAGGTAGGCTTCCTACCATCAACATGTGTGACCTAGATCCACAGCACTAATGTACATTGGTTGTGAGAGACCTAACCTACCTATGACTACTATCTTGTCTCAAGGTGAATAATTGAGCCGACACTCCCAGGTAATGGGTTTAGAATTCTCTTTCTTTTTTTAGTTTACTAATACACTTTTACAATAATTACACACATATATATAGAAAAATAACTGGGAGTGGACAATAATAAATTCCCTACCTACAATGAACCCTACAAATGAACACCTTCAATTACAACACAGTGGGCGACTATACCAGGAACAATTTAGCACAGCAGCAACCCCAGGATAATTTCCTACCCAGCAATAATGGCCGACCCAAGGCTTGGCCTGTAGGAACGCAAGAGCGGTAGGAGTGCAAGAGCAGCAGATGCCGGAGTGCAGCAGCGGCAGAGTAGTGCCGGGTATGGCAGCGGCAGGATATGCCGGAGTACAGCAGCAGCCGAGTAGGCCGGGGAGCCGCAGCGACAGATTAGGCCGGGGTGCGGCAACAGCAAGATATGCCGGAGTACAGCAGCAGCGGGAAGTGCCAAAGTCCAGCGGCAGCAGGCGATGGAGTACAGCAGTGGCAAGAGATGCCGGAGGGAGAACCAGCCGTGGTAGCCTGTTCTTTGGTCTCAAGTTGCGGAGGCTGGTACCTCAGAGCTCCGAGTGGTGGCTCTGGAGTACCCTGGTTGGCCTCTGCTGCTGTTCTCCAATTGGAGGTTGATTTGGAGGTTTGGAGGTCTGGAGGTCTTCCTGCCAATTCGCCACGCATAATAAATATTAACTGCTAATGATAACACAGACAATAAGGTACATAGTTTCTCACTTTCCCATAACGAATAATCAATATCATTCACAAATAAATATTTCAGTAAATAAATAAACCTATGCATTCTTTTATTTCTACCCTATTGCTGCCTATTATTCTTACCCTTGCTGGATGATGCCACTCTTAATAATTTGCCTCTCTACTGTAATGCTGCAGTTAGAAATTTTCTCCTTTACTATTTCACATGTATATATCTGTTCTGAAACAGAAAAATAGGGGTTAGGGGAACAGGAAGATTGCACCATCTTATTAGCAAACATGGTTTAGGAGACTGGTGCATCGCCCCATTACAACATCCTGCTCGCTGACACATTATTTTTGAATTATTCAACTCTGAAGTTGGCTTTCGCGCACCAGGGAAGGAAGCGCGCCAAGCGTAATTTAATTAATAACGAAAGATAACGTCCTATTACAAACGTAAAGAGGTTGGGTCGTGAGGGGTAGCCACAGTTCTTCTAGTGTAAATTATAAATAAAGGTTCCTAATGACGTCCGTTTATCATTTCCAATGGCGGCCACCCGGTACCCAAGATGGCGGCCACCTGTTGAGTGCATGTCGATTTAAGTTTTCACGAATCAAGTAGTGCTCATATTTTTGGGTTATAACCTTTATTGCGTTTTCAACTAAAACATCCAAGAAGTGGGCTCAGGGTTCGCAAGGTCAGCAAATAATAAATGACGCCATAATGACTTTGGCAAGCTTCCGCTATTGTTGGAACATCCTCTGTTTTGGCGCGCAAAACCCATTTCATAAGCAATGCTCCTTTAACTTCAAAGTACAACTCAAAAATAATGCATCAGCGAAAAGAATGACATTCCTGTAAAACGTTTTTAAATGTGTTCCTTTATTGATTCTTTGGAACAATATTCTTAAATTCTGTGAGGCACCTAAAATACATATTGACCTTTATTAGTTATAGTGGTATGTTAATTTTCATCCTTGATGACAAATGCGTTCGAATAAACAGCTACTAATGGATTTTTTAATTTTTGTTGCTGGAACCCTAGTAATCACATCAAAATGAACTACTTTTCTTCTATACACTTTTTGTGGCAAATGAGTTTTTATGAGTTAGAGCGGTAGGTTTAGTTGTTGGCGCGATTGAGCCGTTGAGAGTACGTTTGGGTACTTTGTAATTTATTATTAGCTGACCTCACAGAACCTGAACCCACTTTTAGGATTTTTTACTCAACACCCGGTACCCAAGATGGCAGCCACAAGCCGACATCTTGGAGCTGATGTAAACGGACGTCACTAGAAACCTTTATTTATAATTTTCACTAGAAGAACTGTGGCTCCCTCTCACGACCCCTCTTTACGTTTGTAATAGGGGTCACGTTTGAGAAATAGTAAGTTACCTTATGCAAGTATGAGGTTTCTCTGCACAACCTGAACACAATCAAAGTTGAATAATTAAAAAAAACGCATTTGGGAGCAGAATGTCATTCATTAAAAAACTTTTTTAAATGGGTTCCTTTAGTGATTCTTTCGAATAAAATTTCCAATTTTGATGGATCACCTAAATTGCATGTTGACCCCCAAAAATTACAAATAATAGCGGTATGTTAATTTTGTCTTAGATTGTGGGAATGCGCTTGATCATTCAAGCGCGTCAGAAGGAAGAGTTCATTGTAGTGTTGTCATCCGACGCGTTCCATAAATTACTTTACGCTTCAAACACTAGAGTTGCGGTGAGTAATTTACCACTATAACTTGTTAAATACTCATTTACGACAGAAACTGCATAGATACAAAATTGTTCATTTACATCTATTTTGCTAACTAATTAAGACACCAAAAAGTGGAAAACTGATCATGGTCCTCTCCTTCACATTTACCTATTTTTTATATATATATGGAGCAAGAGACACTAACCACAGTCAGTTACCTAGAGAGGATTGTGATCATCTATAATGCATGAAGATGCATTCATGATAAAAAAATTTTCTCAGTGATGCTCTCATAACAGATGCACAAAATGACTTTGGAAGACCCTAGAGTAATTAATTCTTTTAGACCAGTCAGATGCACAAATAAATATATCTGAAGAGCCGTTTTTTTGTAAAAATGTGATTTTGTAAGAATTGCAGACCATGACAATGATCCTGAGATTTTTCAGTTCTTGCATGGTAGTTAGTTCAAGCCCCTTGATGGCACCTATGCAATACATTTTAAAATTTAATTGTAATGTGTAAGCATGAGAACTAAAAAAATCATCATGTAAGAACACTCAAAATAAATTTATTTAGGCCTAATACACTTTGTACATTGATGTTAAAAAAGAATGGTTTTTATCTACTTTCTTTTCTGTCAAATAAATTTTAATTATCACCCGCCAGGTAATTTTGAATGCTTTACAATGCACAGCACATAATTGATATAAATACTAACATACTGGTCAGTATTCATGTTAATGGCAGTTAATTTTACACGAGACAGCTGTAGTTATACACAGCGCACAACAAAAGCCATCATTCAGTCGAAGCGTTCTATGCATAGGGTTCACACACAAGATCAACAACCTAAACTTGTTTCAACGCAAAATAATCACACCTATAGTATAATTTATCATACACTGTAATAAGCTTTTCAATTACCAGGTTAAATCAACTAATACACTTTTACAGGTTATACACTTTCATTTATCAGAAACTGCAATTAAAACTCGTCGGATACACAAGTGGTCGGAGGTAATAATGAGCTCAGTTAACTACCTGCACATTTTAGTTTTAGCTCAAAACAAAGCATTTTTCAATCAAATATCAAGAACAAATTTTTCGAGGTGGGAAAAATTACCATAATGCAGTATAATTCATACGTTTTATATTTATTGGCAGCTTGAAGCACAAACCTTTACTGAAAAAATCTTCTTTGTCCTATCATTTTTGTAGCGTACGCAGTGCCACACAACAACCCACAGAGATTACTGCTGCCATCTGGCTTACCTAACAAAAACAATCGATTCAAGGTTTTCTTTAACAAGTGCAGTGATAAATTTCACGGGTAACTATTTTTGATTGAACAAGTACAACAACAGAGTTTCGCTGTACTCAATCATACAAAATATCAAGTAAATAATAGTTAGGTATAAAATTGTATCTAATAATCCTAAATCCTAAGACGATTACAGGCAAACTATGGACTCAGCTGAACTTCACTCATATTACTATAGAAGAGTAAGTACATGAGCTAGAGAGAGAGAGTTTCATGAACATAGTGTTTGAGCAGTATGGAAAGAATGAGTGGTTTACCAAATATGCTGATAGTTGTGGTATGAGCCGTTTAGATATTGTAGTGTAATTTGAGTATCATTGAAGCTATCAAAATTTTTTTGTACGTACCTGGAGTAACGAAGTGACTGGAATGAACCAGTCATGTAGAGTGATGTGTAATTACTAATTAGCACGTCTGGGGATGGTGTTTTGACGTAGTGGTTATCCCAGTGATTCTGTCTGCTTGTGACAAGGAGTGATGGATCCTGAGTAGTTTATTGGATAAGTCTGGTACACAGGTGCTGAACTATTTTATGTGAATATTGCGGAAAGAATTAGGAGCCGTTCCAAAGGCACCGATAGTCGGCCCTCATATTCAAGTTCATAAAAATATTGTACTTCAACGCTTATGCACGATAGATTAGTGCTATGCAAAATTAGAGGCATATATCTTCACATTTTTTTGAAATGCGTGCTTTGAAGAATAATGGACGAATAACGAACACATAAAAACATGGCCACAATTTGATTAGATAGCCCTTTCGATACTCTTAAATTGACCTCGAAGTGAATTGAAATAGGTTGTGTTCTAACATTTGACTGCTTTCTCGTCTAAAATTATTCAATTTAACTTCGAACAATGACGATCACACCCATTTTCTTCTTGGATTTAGTCTCTAAACACCGATGTGCAAATTCTCGACAGGTCACGCAAACGCTTTGTGGAAGTTTTTTTTTTCTCTAGAAATTGAGTACTTGTTGATCTGTGGCTTGTATTAAACTTCATCTTCGTCTCAAATTGAAGCCCATCCATGATCATGTTTGCTCTTTTATAACAAATCATTTCCTTACTGAGGAGAGGTGAATAGAGCTCCCTTTGGCACTTAATATATTATAGTAGTTAATACGTGACTAAGAGATGCAATGGAGAGACTATATTTCAGGTAGTGGAGGAAAAAATGTAAGCAAGAAATATACCAACTCGAATCAAGCCACGCAACTACTTTCAACTTCCATACGAGCAAGGTTAGCGGATAACATAAAAATTTATGTAATATATGAGCGTAAAACGTAATTTTAAACAATTTATTTACCACAGGTGATACAGAGGTAGAATGTTTCTAAAGTCTAGTACAATGGTCAAACTAGGGTATAGCTACCTGTGGGCCCGAACAAGTTCAAAGACTTCTAGGACATCTTACCAGAAAGAATTAAACGGAGTTTATTCTGAGATAAAGATGAGGTTCCCACAAGCAACAGGTAAAAATCACTATATCTTGAAAGGATCGTCCGCGCAACCGGTCGAAAATTCCCACCCGTGTCAAACACATTTTCTGATTTACGAGAGCATGCTGCAGTCTTTTCGCATGTTACGGTAGCATGTAATTTCGCAGACTACCTCTTTTGTCTGCAGTCCGCTTTTACGCTAAGTACAATTTTCCTACAAACCTCAGCGAGTTGGTTCAAGTCCAACTTGCAATCCCTCTTGACCTTCAAATTAACGAGCCTTTCGCTACTTCATAAATCAGATCGTAGGCAAACAACACCGTTATACCTATCATACCGAGCAGTTTTACATTCGTATTTTTCAGTTTTCCTTCTCCGAACCACAGAAATTGCATGCCGTTACCTCCCGTTTCAGGTCTGATCCCGGTGACACTCCAAAAAGTTATTCTGTTCCTTGCCAGTACGTCTTGTTCGAGTAAAACTTTTTCAACCGCTTTATTCCTCGCCGTCAATTACTGGAATAAGTTTTCGACAAGACACCTCTGCCATAGTTGTCTCAAGTTTAACGTTTTCTAGTAGCATCAAGAAAACGTTCTTCCTCATGAACGTGAACCAGAACTGACCAAGATAAATAAGGAAAAAATTACTTTAATTTAATGCTTTGTACTTTTACCTACATCACGTTCCAAAAATGTAAAATATAGTTCTATATGTTTAAAATTCATCAAAAATTTTATGGTTTTCATAGCACGAATAACACTGATGGATGCTCTCCGTTAGCCTCAGCTTGTTATTACAAAGCACTTCATGAACTGTGTAAAATACAAAGAAAAACACGCCCTAGCATTTCAGTTTGCACAATTCGCTCAACCTTTCAATATACCTAACAGAACAAGGAGGAGTTATACACGTTGTTTTACGGACGCTTTATTGAAGCACCAAACACCTGGAAAAAAAGAAGGGAATATCAGTAAAGTCATCCAGCGAACAATCGCACATTTAATACGAGCCCTTACAAAATTCAATACGTACATACAAACAAATTAAATAACTTGGTTCAAGTTGCCCTAATCACAGAAAAGTATTCCAATGAGAAGATAGAGGAAAGGCACGTCTAATAAAAAGGTACGAGAATAGGGAATTTATGCACGAGGTGTGTTCCCACACAAGATCCCCCTGCGCACATCAACATCCAATCATCTTAGCTGATGAAAAACAAGATGTTCATTTATAAAACAATAATTAGTGATGAAAAACGAAATGGTAGTAATTCGAAAAAAAAAAAAAATTATCAGTCCCTGAAAGGAAAAAAATCTATATTGACGTGCATCAGTGAACGAATAAAAACACATGTCAACCATAGGAACGTCTACTCAAACTTCATTTTTTAACCTTGCATATTTCCGAGCGCTCATTTCCATAGATGTGGTGCGTACCCTTTTCGAGGATTTCAGAATATGCAACACGAAATACGAGATCCTACTGCATTTCAGAAAACAAGAATCATCCTAGATCAGACCACATGTGAGACGCTGTTCATACACTAAATAAGTTCTACAAGTTTGTGCTAAACTTCACTGCCCTCACATGACCATTTTAGGTAGTCACTTGGAAAATGCAGGCTTCGAGGTCGAGAAATTACTTCTATTTTTTAAGACAGATAACCCTTAACTTAAACCTATCGTTTATTGAACAAAATCACGCCAACATGAACAGTATGCACCGAGATCGCTTACCATCCAACTGCACTTCTCTTAGCGACGAGGACCGCCGGTGTTGGGCTGCAACAAAAAAAAAAAATGGAGTGAAAATTTAAAGGAATAGAAAACAATTATAAACTACTTTACGGCATAAATCTCAACTGTAGTTGTGAACAATTGGAGGCGCCTTTCCAAGAATATTTTACGCTTTTCCAATTACCGATAATTAACTGCAAAATAAATAAAAGCTGTGAACTTTGTTTCGGTTTCTATGCAGAAAATCATTCCGATGACATAATGTCGAAGTTCTTCCAAAAAATGACCTAATCAAATAATCTTGAAGAAACATCACTCGTGTCTTTGAATTGTAATCTAATATCATGAAAGCAAGTTCTGCATAAAGTAGGACTTCACATCACTGGCAGGATGCGTGAATCACTTTAATGAATAAGCGTCGGCGAGAGACGGATTCAACCGCTAAATGCTAACTATCGAGTATTTTCTTTTCCCGGTAACCTTTGTCACAAGCGCAAAAGTTACCATAAATATATAATCTATATCAAATCAAGGATAAACTTTTAAAATATAAACGCCATGATAACCAACAGATGTTTTAAATTATGCATGCATCATTATCAGCGATTAGATTAGATGTTAGTTTAAGATCCCCCAACCACTAAAATAAGCATTCCAAAGACAGAAAGAGGAAGGCATCATTTAATGTAGAGATAACGGAACGCGGAATCTATGCTGAAAGGGCATGGAACCGTAAGTTGAGAAAGAAGTTTATGAAACAAGATACAAGTTGAAGAAGAAACCCCTAAGTGCTAAAAAAAAGGACAGCAGTAAACCTAAAAAAGTGATTTTTGACGTAACCAAAACATTTTATTTCAACAAACAAGAAAAACCTACTCGACTTTCAGCTTAGGCCCTCACACTTTTTCCCTCTAGGAGTGCTAATTCCTATAGATCAGAGCTTCTCAACCGGGGGTACAACCCCTAGGGGTACATTGAACATACTTCAGATTTTAAATGTACAATATATATTTACATACAAACGTATAAGTTTGGATAATTATTAATCATTAAGTGTATTTTTAATAGTTCCTTAAACCTCCAACGGTGCTGGGGGTACATGAATATACACATTTAAGCTTAGGGGGTAGACGACAAAAAAAGGTTGAGAAGCCCTGCTATAGATACTGTAGTTGTACCCCACATCAGAGAAATGTGAAAACAATGTTTCAGATTTACATGCCAATGCATGAACTACTGGAATGCATTAATATTTAACACCAGTAAGATGCCTGAATGCTGAAATAATTTTTCACACGTAGACTCACCTGCTGCCTGCCAGGGAAGCGGGGAGGTGGGGTGCGCTTCTTCCTGAGCTCACGACTTCTGTTTCTGACCACCTTGCTGTGAATGGCGCACGACACGCAGTAGTGCTGCTTGATGTACAGCTTGGGCAGCTGGTAGCCTGCAGACATGGCAGTTTTAAAGTCTCATATTCTCGACTTCCTTCACAGGTTAATCTAGACAGCACATGGCAGGTGATTTGATTTTTTGGTCAACTATATAAATTTTTTGGTCAACTATATCATACAACATCTAAACTATAATATGCAACAGCAATAAGAGCATGACTATAGTCTGCCTATTCACAGTACTGCTAAATCAGGCTCACAATAAAAAAAAATGGTAAATGTGTAGCGTTGGGTAGTAATCAATTTATCAGTTTTCGTTGCCTAACCATAGTTAATTAGATCTAAGAAAACAATATTTCGTCTATGCACTTTCCGTCGCAAATGAGAATTTAACGAGTTATAGCGGTAGGTTTAGTTCCGTCGATGACGTATGCGCTCGAACAGCTACTCGTTGATTTTTTAATATTTTTTGCTTGAATCATGGTAACAACATCGAAATGAACTACTTTTCTTCTATACACTTTTTGCGGCAAAGGATTGTTTACGAGTTAGAAATTTAGGTTTTAGAAAACTACAATGTTTAGGCATCGATAAGTGGAAAATTTATTCCTACCCAACGCAAAACATTTTCCAAAAAAAGTATGGGCCTACTGGCATATGCTGAGGCTTCATTGATATCCTTGACCGCAGCAGCTTCTACGATGTTCCTGATTTGGAACTTCTTGATGGCTTTGTCCTTGGGGACGCAGCGGCCACAGTTGGTGCAGCGCACAGGCTTCACATGACCACGGCCCTTCTTGGCACGTCCATGATTACGGCGTTTGATAGTCTGGACAAAACATGAAGGCAATGAGTTGAGATACAAGTAGAGCTCATCAAAGGTCTAGCATATAACATTGTACAATCTTGAAAACATAAGGTTTAAAATAAACAGTAGGCAGATATTGAAGGTGCTTCTTCTCTGATAGTTTTTGAACTACAGTAATGATTTTGGTATCATTGGATGCAGAATAACGTGGAGATTCCAAAAACTTGAATGCTTTTCCTCAAATTACTAATATAAAAATTAAAAAAATGAAATAAAAAAATCAAAATATTCAAGAAAATTCAAATTTATGACGTCATAACTTTGAAACAAGAATGAATTTTGAAAAACTTCTCAATACATCGTTAAGCCCATGTTTTTCTGCATCCAATGATACCAAAATCATCACTGTTGCTTAAAGGAGAAGCATTTTTTTCTTAAAAATAGGTCTTATAAAAAAAGTAAGTTTTCAAGACATTTGTCATTATAACTCCAAAGTTTACAAAGCTAGAGCAATGCGGTTTGTTGCATTTGAAAGTGACGTGTGTTCTATCTAATTTACAGGGGCATTTTCAAAATTTTTTCTGTTAAGCTTTCCGTAGACTTTTTTACCCTAAAAGTATAACTTTTGCCCTGACCCTTACAAAAAAAAATTCATATAAATTCTGAATGAAATCAATCAAAAAATGGCCCAGTAAATTAGATAGAGCACACGTTTGACTTTCAAATGCAACAAACCGCATTGCTCTAGCTTCGTAAATTTTGAAGTTATAATGAATAATATATGTATATATATAATTTTTTTTCAAATAATTAATTTTCTATGGCTTCATGAAAAATTTTTGTTCAAGATAAGTTGTTACAAAAGTAGAGATCTAGTAATCTGCAAATTTTCATAGACGTACGTCCAATGGAACATAAGTTGACCAGTTTGTCAAAATGGTCTCCTTGAATAAACAGCTACTTGTCAATTTTTTAATTTAAGTTGCTTGAATCATGGTAATAACATCAAAATAAACAAATTCTTCTACACACTTTTTGCGGCAAATGAGTTTTTAATGAGTTATAGCTGTAGGTATAGCTTCGTCTTTGATGACAAGCACCCCAAAAGCAAGACTACATTGCAGGGTTGCCACACCAAGTGATCGATGAATTTCTTTCCGCTTCAAACACTGGAGTTGCGGTAAGTCATTTACCGCTATAACTAATAAAATACTCATTACAGATGGAAAATGCATAGAAGAAAACTTGTTTATTTTGCGTCAATGTTCAGCGTGATGCAATCAAAGGAAATTGGAATTTTATTCCAAAGAATCACTAAAGGAACCCATTTAAGAACGCTTTACAAGAATGACATTCTCCTCTCTGATGCGTTATTTTTGATTTATTCGACTTTGAAATTGGCTTCCGCGCGCCAACCAGAATTTCATTAATAAAGGAAGTTAACCCCCCATATACAAACGTAAAGAGGTTGGGTCGTGAGGGGTAGCCACAGTTCTTCTAGTGAGAATTATAAATCGAGGTTGAAAGCAACCCATTTAGGTCATATTAACAATTGTGTTTACATCTGCTCCATGATGGCGGCAGCCATACCGGCTGGAGCCATCTATGAGCTGGCTGTAAAGGTGACGACGTAATGATTAAAAAAACGTCAAAATCACCAAATACGAGAAATAGTACGTTCACATTTTTTGTTATCAACTGATAATATCTCTCATTATTTTATTGACAATTTCTATCATTCTTTTATATCTACGAAGCTCGGGCGAAAACTTCCAACACCCCATGATCCAAACTTTGCCTTTCCCGACCCAACCTGGTCGTAATCTGTGTTCCACATTTTGCGCAGGCAAACGATTTTACGTATAACTACATAGCTGAATAATTAAAAAATAACGCATCAGAGAGCAGAATGTCATTCGTGTAAAATGTTCTTAAATGGGTTCTTTTAGCAATTCTTAAGAATAAAATTTCCATTTCCTTTGATTGCATTGAATATATGACCTTGTTTTGATTAAATAAACTATGTTTTGGCGTTGAAATTTGCATAATTGATTACTGTCCTTTCCTTCAGATTTACCGGAACTTCACCCTAGAACAATATATATATATAGGTATGTACTCTGCATTGACATTGGTAACACTAACACTACATTCTTGTCCATGGATAGTTTATATAAATTCTCAATCACATAGGCCTATTGCAATTAGTTAGCACTTACAGGTTCACAATAAAAACATGCCTGTTAATCATTCTGCTCATAATTATTACTCAATTTTCAGTATTTTCTGGAGCATGGTATATATAAGCTACATTAAACACTGATTGCCTGCAGAATAGTTTAGCAATCTAATATTGAACACAATATTTACACTAAGTTTATGAGCTTAGAATGTTATTTTTATGTTAACATAAGGTCAATGAAGCGTGATGTGATCAAAGGAAATGGGAATTTTATTAGCAAGAATCACTGAAGGAACCCATTTAAGAACGTTTTACAAGAATGACATTCTACTCGGCGTTATTTTAGAATTATTAAACCTTGTACTTGGCTTTTGCGTGCCACGGAAGCGGGCGTGCCGAGCAAAATTCAATTAATAACGGAAGCCAATTAAATTAATACCGGAAGCTAACCCCCTATTACAAACGTAAAGAGGTTGGGTTATGAGGGGAAGCCACGGTTCTTCTAGTGAAAATTATGAAGAAAGGTTGAAAGCAACCCATTAAGGTCACGTCAACAATCTTGTTTACATCTGCTCCATGATGGCGGCGTCCGTACCGGGTGGCACCATCTATGAGCTGACTGTAAAGGTGATGGTACCGGTTGGCACCATCTATGAGCTGACTGTAAAGGTGATGGTACCGGTTGGCACCATCTATGAGCTGACTGCAAAGGTGATGGTACCGGGTGGCACCATCTATGAGCTGACTGTTAAGGTGATGGTACCGGGTGGCACCATCTATGAGCTGACTAAAGGTGATGGTACCGGTTGGCACCATCTATGAGCTGACTGTAAAGGTGATGGTACCGGTTGGCACCATCTATGAGCTGACTGCAAAGGTGATGGTACCGGGTGGCACCATCTATGAGCTGACTAAAGGTGATGGTACCGGTTGGCACCATCTATGAGCTGACTAAAGGTGATGGTACCGGTTGGCATCATCTATGAGCTGACTAAAGGTGATGGTACCGGTTGGCACCATCTATGAGCTGACTGTAAAGGTGATGGTACCGGGTGGCACCATCTATGAGCTGACTGTAAAGGTGATGGTACCGGTTGGCACCATCTATGAGCTGACTGTAAAGGTGATGGTACCGGTTGGCACCATCTATGAGCTGACTGCAAAGGTGACAACGTAATAATGACTAAAAAAACGTCAAAAGCACCAAGTACAAGAAATAGTACATTAAATTTTTGCATTATTAACTGATAACAATATTTATTATCATTTTATTAACAATTTCTATCATTCTTTCATTTCCACAAAGTTCTGGTGAAAACTAACACCTTATGATCCAAACTTTGCCTTTCCCGACCCTATCTGGTCGTACTCTGTTGCATATTTTGCGCGGGAAAGCAATTTCACCTTAACTTCAAAGCTGAATAATTCTAAAATAATGCATCAGCAAGCAGAATGTCATTCTTGTATTTTGACCATCGGTAGCAATCCAAAAGCGTAAGACACGTAGCAGATTGCACCACTACAGGCCTTGCGGGTTGAGTTTTTAGATAGCTACCGTGAGCAAAAATTCAAAATTAACAAAAATGACAGACGATTCGAACCGTCCGGCCATTTGAACATTACCCTAGCCTATATTACATTAAATTTAAACTATTTTACAACTGTTTGAAAATCTAAGAATATAATTACCTAAGGTCAACTGTTGGTGATATATTGTCTCAGACAGAATATCTATGTAAGTAAATGTATATTATTAACTATTTAAAGAGAAAACCTGAAATATTAAATTTCCATCAATAAAAATGATTTCTAGTTAGCAGATTAAAACTTACTATGAAAATTGCTCTAAATGGTTTTGAGAGGTAACTCTTATTAATGAATTACATAAATACACAACACAATTTTAAAAAAATTCTGACCACATACATCATTATTAGTTAGGCCTATATGCTTCACAGAAGATGAGCTTGGGAATATAGAAAACAAGACATTCAATAATGCTATACATAGCGCAGATGCAACCATTTAGAAATAACAAAGGTCGTGACTGCCAAAACAATAACAATCTTTGGTAAATCTAAAGGATATGTCAGTTATAAATTTTGTAAATTTCAATGCCTAAACATAGTTAATTTAATCAAAATAAACAAGTTTTCTTCTATGCACTTTCCGTCTCAAATGAGTATTTTATTAGTTGTAGCGGTAAATGACTTACCGCAACTCCAGTGTTTGAAGCGGCAAGTAATTCATGGAGCACGTCGGACAGCAACACTGCAATCCGCACTTGCTTCCAGCGCGATCGTCATCAAAGACGCAACCAAACCTACCGCTATACCTCGTTAAATGCTCATTTGACGAAAAAAGTGTATAGAAGAAAAGTTGTTTATTATTATGTTATTACCATGATTCAAGCAACAAACATTCAAAAATCGATGAGTAGCTGTTTATTCGAGCGCATTCGTCGTCAATGAACAAACTTAACTTACCGCTATAAATCGTAAAATACTCATTTGGGTCAATGTATAGTTTCCCTTCGGCAGCAAAATTAAAGATGTCGTTGCTGATAATCACTAAATAAGCACATTTAAAAAACTTTTACAAGAATGGCACTATGCTCTCTGATGCGTTATTTTTGAATATTTGGAACTTTGAAGTTGGCCTTTGCACCAAAGGAAGCGAGCGCGTGAAACGGAATTTAATTAATAACGGAAGCTATTACAAACGTAAAGAGGTTGGGTCGTGAGGGGGAGGCACAGTTCTTGTAGTGAAAATTATAAATAAAGCTTCTAACCCACCCATTAGGGTGACGACCGCAATCTTGTTGACATCGGGTCCAATATGGCGGCGCCCATGGTGGTCTCCATGTTAGACCCGATGTAAACAGGATTGCGGTCGTCACCCTAATGGGTGGGCTAGAAGCTTTATTTATAATTTTCACTAGAAGAACTGTGCCTCCCCCTCACGACCCAACCTCTTTACGTTTGTAATAGGGGGTTAGCTTCCGTTTTTAATTAAATTACGCTCTCTTCCTTTGGCGCGGGAAGGCCAACTTCAAAGTTCAATAATTCGAAAATAACGCATCAGAGAGCATAATGCCATTCATGTAAAAGGTTTTTAAATGTGCTCATTTAGTGATTATCAGCAACGACATCTTTAATTTCGCTGCCGAAGGGAAACTATACATTGACCCTCATTTGAGACGGAAAGTGCATAGAAGAAAACTTGTTTATTTTGATTCAAATAATTAGGTTCAGGCACCAAAAAGTGGAAAATTGATAACTGACATATCCTTCAGATTTACGTTCAATTTGTATATATACTAAATGAAAGTCAAATAAGGGCATCATCCAGTCAATGTTTGCTATTTTCAAAATTTCTTACAATTGACTAATTTTGAGTTCGATATTGAACTTTAGTTCAACCCGTCGTACCAAACAGCTTAAGTCTCGCTGAGAGGCTTTGCCGCTCAGGCCAGGCCATTCTCAGGCCATGACTTGTTCCTACCAAATGTGTTAATGTACAGAAATATACTTTCTGATATGCAATGAAATATCATAAAATTCTTCTCTTTTTTCCAGTAGTTAGGAGTTAGCCAAAAGTTTCATTCATCATCACTTACTTCCTAGCATAGGTTAGACAGAATAATTTGAGTTTTTCATCAGCTTATCTGTGCACATTATTATAATCATAAAATTCCATCATCATCACTTAATGGTGAGCAAAGTTTTCTCGTTAAGCTATGGCAAAAAAAAAAAGGTGTTTATCATACAATAAAAATTTTAGCTAGGCTTCAAGACATAAATAATTATGTAATGATTTCGGTCACCCATATCATTCACAACGTTGAAATGAACTTCAACTAATTTTTTCACTTTGAAAGAAAAGTTTCAATTAGAAATATTCCAAATAAAACTACATGGTAGGTTATTTGAAAGTCCACACGGAATTAGCTGTGCATGATACATGGGTCACCAAACTAAATTTTACCACTTTTTATTTCTTCGGCCAGTGCATTGCTCTAAAATAAAAACAAACACAAATATTGTTATATTATTTACCATTTTAAAATTTCGGCGTCACACTGCCCACTTATTTCACAAATTCTTCCGAAAGCGTTGCCACTCACGTACACTGATGTTCATAACATAAACTTGAAAAGGAACCTCTGGATCAATCTTACAATTTACTAGTGATTGAAACTTTGAACAACTTCAACCAGTTTTTGAAAATATTTATCATCAATATGAAGTATGTTTTATTCTAAAATTGTATATTATGATAAACAATTATTATAAATTATTTTTTTGAAAATGCATACTCAAAAGTGCTTCCTAGAGCTAATTTATCAACTTAATTTGTTATGAGATAAATAATAAAAAGTTTATTACAAGTTTTTCCTGATGCCATGAAATCTTACATTTTTAACTGAGCTATTACAGGTAAACAAAGTTAGACACATTAATGATAAATCCATTATGGAGTCTACTTCGTTTACACGTTTGATCATCTATATCGGCTCATAATTTTTCAACAACATTAGTCTATGATGTTTTTCAGCTTGATATGATTCAAAAAAATAACGACGAAAATTGGAGAATTGGACGATTTCTGATGGTTTTCTCCAGCAAGTTTCGATTAATTTTGCTTTAGTCATGACGTGTTCATTCCTGCTCATTATTATCGTACCTCGCCTTGGTTTTGTTGGTCTGACAACATCAATTTTTCGTAAACGAGATAAAAAATATTTTTACTAACTCTTCGCTGCTGATTAAATAATATATCACAAATGCCTTCTGCACACAAGTGACACAACTAAGGAGTCGTGACATTACTCAATGCAGGCCATGTACGCGAAGCTATTGCTTTTGAAAATACTAGAGTCTACTGGAGACTGGTTCGGATGCTCACAGCCCCTAAAATTAATAAAATTTCCGTGAGGCATTCAAAGTTTTACACCATGCATTAGATACCTTGCACTAATTTCAATTGCACAAATCCCCTGCTGTTCACTCGATTAAAGTTAATTGTCATTTGAGCTGTGTCTAATAACTGAAAAAATAATTAAAATTGAAATACTCTGTGTCCTAATCCGAACAAGTCTTTCTACAAGTGTTGTTCTCCTTAGATTCAATTCTTAACTCAAATTACAGTAAATGCAAAGTTAAAAGTTGAAAAAATAATAAATGTACAAACTAAAATTTCTCTAAATTCAACACGAATACCAGGGTTTTGAGTAAAAAAGTATGGTTTAGAAAGAAACCAAACGCGTAATTACGTACTTCATAGATTTTTGTAGTTTCTCAACAATGCCTCTCCCTTAACTCGCTGCAACTAAAACTCTTTAATGAATACAATTCCTTCATACAATTTTAATTACGTTTCCACTGCCTCAAGCGAGATTACACGTTGCGCACGTATTTTGATGCTGATGAATACCACTATCTTCATTTGAGACGAATTATCTCCTGGTTAATTTGCGTGAATTTTGAATTATAAGAGTCGTCAAACTCAGAGTTGAATGTTTTAAATATCAGTTGGTAAAAAATAATGTCAGATTTAAAGGCCTTGGTTAAAAATTAATAAGCAAAGTACAATGAAAATATTTATTCATTAACACGCTCTCCACTGCTTTCAACGACTTCATTCTTCCATTCAACACGTTTATCAATGCCTCGGTAGTATAATTCTGTAGGTTTAGAATAAAAAAACAAATTCAACTTTTGTTCAATCTCTTCTCTTACAGTTAAACTAAATCTACTAAAATGGTTCTTTAGCACTCGGAACAAATGGAAATCAGAAGCAGGTTGTACGGTCTTGCAATTTCCCTTGTGGTAACATGAGGGTTCTCGGACACAAGAATGTTCAATTGATCAGAATCAAGTGTTCTTGGACGACTTTCCTTTGGCTCATTTTTAAAGTGTAATCATCTCTTTGAAAACGAGAAAATCTTTCCATGCAACTTCTTTTATTCACCCACTATCCCAGGTGTCGGAAATGTGTGCCGGATTGACCGGGGGTAACCGCCATTGCGTCCTGGGCTTAGTTATATGACATTTGAAAAACCAATGCACAAGTTGACAGGTATTAGGCTTAATTAGAATTAAACATCCTTTATATCTTCTTTATAAGTGTTCTGAATAGATTCTGCTGCCGCATTTGCAATAACGCCTTTACTAACTTCGTACAGCAGAACATTTCTTATGTGATCTTTAGATAGAACAAATATGGATGCCAGTATTTATAAAAAAATAGGAACGTAACAGGGATAATTTGAAAGAAAATTGTTTACTTTAGTTACAGAAATACAGTATAATACATTTGTAACACAATGTAATAAATATAGACAAATTTAATCTTTAACATCTTTTCTAAATATCGGATATTACTTCTATACTACCCTGATGGAATTTATTGATAAAACCAACGTTAGGGTAATTAGTAACAGTTCTTGAACCAAACGATTTTTGAGACTCCAAAAATATTCTTTTACAAAAATAATGAGATATCATGAGGGCGATAAATGCAGGTTTCTTGAAAACGAAGTTAATATGGATTTTTAAGGCATGTGCGGTGTTTAAGCAAACCTACGCAGTTGCTCCCGATTAGGAACAGAATAAGGCAGCATGTATCTCAATACTGGTAACTTTATTAGCGTGTTGAGATGTAGTCACGTGTGTTTGTGGTCACCGTGGCTAAGTAGTGAAGAACACGCCCTTCAAAGGAAGGCGAATCCCAGCAGTGCCGCTCGGTGATTTCTCCCCGTTGGGAAAAGGGAGAACTCAGCCCCAATTCCCCACTCCGCCTAGGGGTCAGAAATGGGTACCGGCTTGTCCGGGGGTAACCGTCATTGCGTCCTGGTGTTAGTTATAAGGCATTTGAAAAATCAACGTACAAGATGATATATCAGGCTTGATTGGAATAAAACATCCTTCATCGTGAACAGCCCGTCATAGCTCCTGGTGAAGCTCTGGTTCAGGCGGGTACAGAGTGACAACTTCTGATGTCGACGACGCCGTCACGCGAGGCTTCTCTTCGGCCTCCGCGCCGGGGTCCGCAGCTACCAAAGTTATCCGGGACTTGATTCTGCGAACAATAATCTATTTTATTTCAAAGTATCATCCCAAGTATTCCAACCAAGGTTTAAATTGTTTATCTCCCACCCTGCATTCGTCTACCGTAGTATTTCGGTACGTTACTAAATTGCACAGGCTTGTTGTGGTGTATTGTGTTGTGGTTCAAGGTTTATCAACTCGAAATTTGTTCACAGCAAGAAAGAGATTATGTTATATTGTACCCATGGACAGCATTGTCAGCGTGATTTATAGAAAAACTATTAGTGAAAACTCTGAGGTGATTAATTGATACATAGATGGACGAAATATACCAAAAAATTCACTTATAGTTCGAGTCAAAGAGAATAAATCTGTCTTTTTTTTCTGCACACAGGCTTATAGTTTACTCACAATTTAAGCGTACCTTCATGGGAATGGAATGGTGCCGCTTAAAACCCGAAAGATCAGAATTCCAAAATAGGGAAATATTTATGCGAAGTGAATGCCGCACTGTCAATTACCAGTCGCCTGAACAGCTGAAAATTATCGAATTATCCATGTTAATAGTTAGGTGTAATAGAATTTTTTTTGCGGTTTCTTTTTTACAGTATGTTGTCCAGAACTTTCAAATTGTGTGGGTCATGCATGGTAATCATGCTCTCAGAGATTAAGAAGTTAGTTTAAGCTTCCCAAACAGCAACAAAGGCGTTCTAAAGAGAGGAAGAAGGAATGTACCATTCAGTTTGGACGTAAGAAAACGCGAAACCCATACACAGGGTGAATAAAGATAAAAATAAGAAGTTGTGAAAGAACTTTATGAAACAATGATCCATAAAAAAACAATAAACCTATTAAATTTAAAAAAAAGAAGGTCTACCTAACCTTGAACTCGACACCTGGCTTGTTCCCCCTGGGTGATTATGTTCAAGGAATAACTGCGTGTCCCCACAGATTTTTGGTAAATAAGTGGGATTCTCGTTTGTATGTCAGTTGTAGGTCAGCCAGCTCGTCATCAACTCGTTCGTATACATATGCACTAAAACAACGTATGATCGCTAATTGCTTCTTCCAAGCGTCAAGTCAACTGTAATAAATCCGAAGGGAAAAGAAAAGCAACTTATTTCCAATACATTTAGGTGAAAAATCATCACTGGTTTTCAAAACGTAGTAAGATGAAGATCCTTGATTGGTAAAATGGAGTTGTTCCAGAACTATTTCGGATTGAGAGATTTCTAGGACTAAAAGAAAACCAACGTTTTCCTTTCCATCCTAGACCCTTTTCTCCAACCAACGAAAGAGTGTTCTATTGTCGCAAATACGCACGGCAAAATTTTTGGTATGAGAGAAATTTGTTGTCGCAAGTACTCACGGCAGCATATTTTGTATGAGAGAAATTTGTTGTCACAAGTACTCACGGCAGCATATTTGTTATGAGAGAAATTTGCTGTCGCAAGTCTTCACGGCAGCATATTTGTTATGAGAGAAATTTGTTGTCGCAAGTACTCACGGCAGCATATTTGGTATGAGAGAAATTTGTTGTCGCAAGTACTCACGGCAGCTCATCATCATCGCCCCCGGAAAGCTGGCCGCTGGTGGCGCAGGTGATGGCGAAGGCCAAGTCGCCAGGAAATATGAGGTCGTCATCGAACTGCACGATGACGGTGGTCGTGTGCCCCCCTGCATCTTTGTCCTGCCACAGCAAATCATGGACCTCGTAAGCTCCAGGTAATGTGAACAACGGATACCGTCCGATGATTGTATGCAATTCGATGCAGAGAATCTAAGTCAATGTGTATTTTTTCGTAGGGCTCGCTTAAGATTATTTGAAATTATCTGCTCATTGCGTTGCTATATCAGGAAATTAATTTGTAAATACGCAGTTTCCAACTTCATCAAGAAGTTTTAGATAGTTAAAACCACAGTATAACGCGTAAGATTCATGTCAATAAATTGACAAATTAATTTCTACTTTAAAAATGACGAGATTCCAATGTTTTTGTGACAATAATGTAATGGTCCTAAGGATACACATTGTGAGTTAAATTAAAAGTTATTAACTAGACATTCGTACTTTAGGGCTTATTATTTCATTCTCTGGAAGTAAAATATCTCGCATCTTGATGTTATTTTCGATTTTTATTGACATCTGTAGTTTATATAAAATTAATTTAGGAAGTTCTCAGCATTTCAAATCAAGTCTTTAGAACAAAAGTGTTTTTTACCACACGCTTGAAGTTGACGCACATACCACAGTGTAATGAATATTGATTATTCTAGAAATGGTTAAATTATGATATCAATCGAAGATCAGCTCTTTAGATAATCATTTACGTCGGTGTTTCAGTCTGTACGGTAAAGCGTTTTTAGCTTCTATATCATTTCAACTAATAATTAAGGAATTCCGAAGAATTCTCTAGTAATATTTATATTATTTAGAAGTTGTCAGCCATCTCTCTGTGTCTAAACTATTCAAGATGTAATACTTTGATTACTTCTCTCAATAACATAATTAGCCCCCGACGCGCCTATTAGCCCCCGACACCGTTAGTCTATTAGTACGCATCGTATGGTTTGCTCATCAATTAAGGGCCT
The DNA here is from genome assembly GCA_030386875.1 of Morinoia aosen. Classification (NCBI taxonomy): domain Eukaryota; kingdom Metazoa; phylum Arthropoda; class Malacostraca; order Amphipoda; family Talitridae; genus Morinoia; species Morinoia aosen. The sequence continues at coordinate 18,506,144 of CM059559.1, forward strand.
CTGTATTAAGAAATTTTTATTAATCCAATGTGTTGTAATGCATCTCATGTATCATTTTTTTAAATAAACGTTTTTTTTCTTTTCTTCTTTTTCTTTTAGAATATTTTCAATATTGTATTCTACTCAATTCGAATGGTAACTGACGAATCTGAGAATATTTGGAACCTTCACTATTTCATGAAACAGAGATTGATACATATATGCCTGTGATATGAGTTAGCTGAGGACCAAATTGGGTCATTACCGAAGAAAAATGCAGTAACATCCACTTTTCATACCAGTCTAACTGTGATGCACCATTTCGACCACACTACGGATAAAAAACTGAAATCACATCACAGCGCAGAGGCATACACTCACATATTTGACCCTGCACTCATCATAGGCAAACTTGAGTGCAAAATCTCCATACCAGTGTAACTTTGAAACACCGTTTCGACAACATTACGGATAAAACCAAAATCCCATCACTGTACAGAGGCATATACTCACAAATTTGACTCCGCACTCATCATAGGCAAACTTGAGGGCAAAATCTTTGCCTCCCTTCGCGTCCCTGAAGCAGTTGGAGTTCTTAGAGCTGAAGCTGCCTCGCGTGTACAAAGCACCTTCGAAATCCTCGTCCATTGCGACGACGAATGCCATCTCCTTGTCGCCGCAGTCCACCACTGCGCGGCTGAAACCTTCGTGTGACACCCCGATCTGCATCGAGTTACTCAGGTCGCTCTTCCATGTCTCTGGGGATAAAGTAGTTCTTTTTGAGGAATTTCGTGGTCTGAGGAATAAAGTGGGGTTTCTTTTAGAGAGTAAAATAGTTATCTTTTTAAATTTCGTGATCCGAGGAATAAAATGGGTTTTCTTTTGAGAAGAAAATAGTTCTTTTCGGGAAATTTTGCGATATTGTATTAAAGAAACTTACTTTAATAAGAATGAGTCGTTTTGGAAATTTCGCGATGAGGTGCTAAAATTACTCTAGTAGTAAGAATGAGTCTTAGTAAAAATTTATAACAATTGGCGCAGCGCACATTGAAACTACGAGTTAGAATACAAGATGAAACGTTAAAAAAGAAAGAAAAATATAAACAGTTCATTTCTAATAAACACGATACAAAAAGCTTATCATTGGTTTTTAAATTTCTCAAAGTAACGATCCTTAGTTGATACAAACAGATGAGTATCGTAATACCCACGTCACTAGTCGAAACAAACGATTGACTTGAAACACACATGAATATCGTGATAAAAAGAGGGTACATTCATGTAACCGCTGTCATCACACTCACCATGTTTGGAATAAACAGATGTGAGGCTCAGCAAGACCAGGAGGCACTGCAGGTACGCTGTCATTTTACGGGACCGCTGCGAACTTCATTAGATGTCACCCTGCACGCGCCGCTCTTCTTTTGCTAATGTGTACCTGGATGAGACTTTGGCTCCAGGAAACTAATTTGACGATACCAAAAATAAAGGATATTTCATCAGCATTAGCTCATCAATAGCGTAGCATGTTGGGGAGGTTGTGTATGTTTAAAAACGTGTATTTTTGTGAGTGCCTGTCAAAACAGGCGTTAAGGTATATAACTATTGACCGTAAAATCACATGTTGCGATGTATGAGGCTAAAAGTTATGTCAGTACACAAAGATTGCCTACTGTAAGGCACATAGAGATAATAGAATTACTTCTTATCGACAGCAGGAATAATTTGTTCAAAAAAGCAATCTTCCCAAGACAGACTCTCTCTTGCGTGCTAGGTAAGTTTGTGCGCAATTCTACCAGCAGAAACAATGAAAATGAGGCATGAAAATAACCTTGGGTCCTAGGTCGCACTGAGCAGGCTCTGATGCTACACAAACATCTCGCGGAGTTAAGTAAATCATTGATTGCTTTTAGTTATGTAACATGCGATATTGCCTGTACTCAACATATGATCAAGATCACGAAGTTGGGCTCGTGTGAAGTAAAGAGAATAAAATTTTTGATCGTCAAAAAAAAGTATAAAAAGTTTTAGGAATAAGCGTGGGCTTTAAGCAGAGTAAATATTTTGGCAAAGACGCCAAAAATCGTAATAGAGTACGATTTACTTCAGGGCCTCAACTCATGGTAGACGCTGACACAATTCACAAGGTACGTGAACAAGGTTTTATAACGTTCTTGAATCAAAACGAAAACAATTAACTACGTACGCCATCTTGCTTTTGTTATTAAGTTTAAGGAAACGAGAGTAAAACCCAGAAAGTGAAAATTTTCTCTATGCGTCCGCATTAAGTTCCCACAGCACTCATACTTAAAACATTCACTAATCAGACAAAAGCAAGCAGGCAAATCTGGAAGCGCCTGTGCGGGAAGATTCCAGCTGCATTAGATCATTTTGCCGCTGTTTATTTGACGCGCAAGATCACATCACAAGTCATTGAAGCGCCTAATTGAAAAGAAACATTGTCGACGCACGAAATACAATAAAAATATAACCAGAGACTCGAGAAGTAAGCGAGCAGATATGGACCCACAGTCGACCGGAGCAAAACTCCTCACTCCCTTCCTTGCTCGCGACCACGAGCAACTGCCTCCTTGTTGAGTGTTGACCGCTGCGACCGTAGGTAAACTTGTTCTATCCTTTCACTTTCGTTGCTGACTGGCTCATCTTCACGGTTACCCAGTGGCCGCTGGGACAACGCAAGATTTGAGGCGAAGTCAACAGTGTAACTTAAAGGATTACTCGTATTTTTGACTAGTCGTTGAACTCTGTGGGCTTTAACACTTTGACTGCGACGTGCGCCACCGGTGGTACACGGAGGTAATTTTCATACTGCTGCTGACCGACCAGTAGTCGAAAGCTTAATTTCCATAATTACTTAATCAAAGCTAAATGAAGGCGCGATCCAGATCATGTTTTCAGATTTCAAAATAGTTTACTACAATTGACTTTAAATTTGAGTTTGGCATTGAACTTAATATTTAGTAGTCGCAGGCAAAGTGTTAATAACGAACGTAAAAAGAGTCTCATTTGAAACTAGCTAGGCACTGGATGCATAAAAATTCACGGGAGTCTAAAGGAAATTTTCTAGAATTCTCACATGACCTATTGTGGGGTGAATCTCTATACTAAATACAGAGGTGTGCACATCACCTCATACGCAGAGTTTCAATCGTAGAGAACATTCGGAGGAATACAATTTCCCCACTTTCATTCACCGATAATTTGGCGCTCGGCATTAGAAGGGTATAGGGCTCGAGCATCTCGACGGATACCGCGCCGGTGACAAACCTATGACCTGTGGCATCAAGGTGTGCAATAAAATTCGAATCTCGAGTAGATTTTATTAACACATCTCAGTGTAAGTGCCAAGAATATTTCAGCGCACAAAATATATAGATCCAATTGATACTTGTACCACAATGTCGCCCAGAAAGAGAGCTATAGTGTTGCCGAACGCGTGCACAAGAGTAATTCCCTAGTCGTACGAGATATGTGATAAATTGTTCATATGATCTTAGTGCAGTGCCAGGAGATCTGCAGAAATACAAGGGGTAACATCTCCCGCAGCAAATGCTGAACAAGAGACGGTGGACTGTGCGGGTAGCGCACTATTCTCAAGTGCAGTAAAAGTGTCCAGTGAGGTACAGGGTGACTCACTAAATTAACATCAAGTCGTTATCCAGTAACTCCACAATTTCAGTTCATTGGAAACCATCGTAAAATAATACAAAGCCATGTGATGAAGGCTGAGTGAGAAAATTCCACAATTTTCACGTTCAAACAAATGCTGTCTGAGTACGAAGAAAGACGTGTATCCTTTTCAGACATGATACTTTACGACACGGTTCATGTTTAACTCGATATGAATCGTGTCACAGAAGACATGTTCAGCTAAACTTTGAGAATTGCTCACGAAATCCGAAAGTAATTCAATTTCACGCTCCTGCACAGTTTTACCTATTTGTACAAAATCTAGCCAGTCAAACTAAGTGGCACTATGTTATTACTCGAACATATTTCAATTGTTTATTCATTTGAAACATCAACAAATACCAGGTTGGTACAAAAGCAATGTCTGATTTTGAGATTTTGAGTTATAACAAATGAGCCAATGATTATGAAAATAATTATTCATTAACATACTCTCCCATTGCTTTAATGACAACATTCCACCTTTCAACAAGCTCATAAATTCCTCACTTGTGAAATTCCGAAGGTTTAGAATAAAAATTAAAAATTGAACTATTTTTCAATCTCTTCTCTTGTCAACTTCAGGTTACAAAAACGGTTCTTTCTTGGGTCCTCCGAACTAATTAAAATCAGCAGCAGGCAGTATGGGCCACGTCTAACCGTCCATGTAATTTCCCTAGAGGTAACAGTAGGATTCTCGGACACAAGAACATTTCAACTGATCGGAATCGAGTGTTCTTAGACAACCTTTCTTTTGCTCATCTTTGAATGGGAAATCACCATTTCAAAAACAAGAAAACCATCTCCTGCAATATCTTCCACTTACCACATCATCCCCTTAAGTGTTCTGAATAGATTTTGCGGCCGCACTTGCATCAAAACCTCTGTGAAACTCGCGCAGTAGAACATTTCCTACGTGATCTGTAGATTGAAAAAATATGGATGCCACCATTTATGAAAAATATTAACGCAAAATAGATAATCTGAAAGTACACCTTTTAGTTTAGTCACAGATATACGCTACACTTTTAACAGGATGTAAATAATTGATTAATCTAATTTTAAACATCCGTTCTAAAAATCGGACATTCCTTTTGCACCGAGCTGATACAATACGACATAGCCAACAAACGCTACTTAAAATCAAAATCTAACACGTTAAGTTCAATTTATGAATTGTACTAACGCTCTCGCATGAGCAATTTCTTAACACGAAGCTCGAATACTAATTTAAAAGCTTAGGGTATCTAAAAAAACTTTTCTGTTTATTCATTTCAAAATTTGAAGATGTTCTCATGACAAGAAACCGAAGAACAAAGCAAGTACCACAACTAGCTACTCCATAATGCAAGGAAAAATGCAGCCATGTTTCGATGAAAGCAAACCAACTACTGTGCAATGAGCCAATCAAATCCCAACGGAACCAAACTCGACCACAAGCCAGCGTACTTGTAGACGCTACATTACTCTGGTGCAAATGAGTAAATGAACATTTGTAAGTGAAAGGATTTTTGAACCTTTTACGTCGTCGCAGCGGTAACGCTGGCGACGTTGAGTTTGCACTAGTAGCTTACACTTTTCTGTACTTCACCCAACATCAATTGGCAGTTTCTAAACAAAGAAACAAAATGCGTTAACAAACATGCTAGTCTTGCTTTTGCTGTTTCAACTAGAGTCTGTTACGCCGATAACACCATGCATACCAGTGATATTACCTCCAAGAAGATGTTATAGTAACTTCGCAAGGAAATCGAAAAGAAGAAACAAGTTGTGTAAAAGCGCAGTGGGCGCTGGTGCTGTTGTATCGCTTACATGACACGCCTAGGAAGCAGCAGGTCAAATGAGAACGCCTAAATTAAATTTTTCCCTAAAGAGGGGAAAATCTAAGCAGCAGAACTGCCATTTCTGCAGTGGTCCTCTGTGACGTTTATACGTAGCCCATAAGTTAATCTGCACAACCAATGCTCTGCTCTCCCTGTATCGGCTCCCGCATTTTGGCTTCATAAAATCAGCTGAGCTCGCTACTTTGTCTTCCATAAGCAGTGGCATGAAAAAGCGACGAATAGAGCAAACCAAGCCCACGGCTTCCATAGGATTGTACCACCAGTAGGTAACACTGGTTTACATGAACATTCTTCGTGGAACGTACTTCATTCAAGTTTGCAATTCATGATAAAAAGTGTATTAATTTGTTGTTCGGAAGATATAGAAATATATATTAACACACACCGGATAGAACATTCAATAACTCAATTTCAGTCACAAGTTGTACCACTTGCATAAATACATCAGTGTAATTCCTTCCCAACAAGAAAATATATTTTGCTTATTATAACCGAGTAACATGACCACATCCAAAAAAAGTTGTCTTACACTGAGAAAACCTGTTGGATAAAGTACAGCTAACAAATAAGGGAACCCTATCAACAACTAGAAAACTTAGCTAATCATGAAACACTGTTTAGACTCAGGAAATCAAAATTATGTCCGCGATAAAACAATCTTTAAAGGAATCATTTCAATTGTCTAACCAAAGCCAAAGAATTTAACTTGTAAACTACCTCGGTTTGCGGCCGAGACTTGGGAGTGGGTCGAGGGACTGATTAACTATTGATAATAACTTGATAATGTCGAAGGGTGTTGACGGGTCAACAATATAGCGCGGAGACAACTGCTAAGAATATAATCATCACCCCAGTCCCTGATTAACAATCGTCACTAATATAAGCATGAGCGATCTACATGGTGTTAACGACATCGAGCTATAAGATATATAAGCTCACTAGTTGTTAAAACTTTTTCACCATTTTGAGCTTCTGATGGCAGTTTTGACCATAGTGAATTCGAGATACGATGATAGCTCGAAGAGCCCCAGGCCTAACCCGACCCATGTGTCGCAAGACGAGCGGATTGGGAAAAGAAAATTAAACTTTCCCGTCCATGTAGGAAGTGTTTCAGTCACACGTCAACCACGGATAATATGTTCACACGCAACACGAGCGGATTAGAAAAAAACTTTCCCATCCGTGTAGGAAATGTTTGTCACACGTTCACCACTTCTTGGAACGGATTACATGTCTACCCAAAGAGACTTCCAACCGGCATTGCTGAATTCGCTGTGCTGTTGACACTCGAGTTTCATCCAAGCAGCGTCACGCCTCCATTTGGACGTACGCTCAACCAAAGTGAACTATGGTGCCTTCTAGCAGAAATTAGCGGAGGCAAGAAAGCTTTTGACATTCCTCACAACGGGGACACATATTGCATAGCAGAGAGCTAGTTCTTGGTCCCATGGTTAGCGCGTTGCTCAATGTAGTAAATCAGGACATAAGATTCAGCTATCAATTCGAGTCTTTCCTATTTTCCAAGTATTTGTGGGGCGAGGCTCGAGAACAGGGCGCCCTGGGACTTGTATAGCCCAGCCAGAGAGTTAAATAATTTTACTGCACTGAAAAGCAAGTAGTATATCCAACATCCCACTTTCTAGTCTCCCCTCGTCAAGTAGCACCGTTCATTTACACAGATAATGCAACCAATAGAATTTCTCAGTGTAAAACAATGAACACATTATAAATAAAATTAAAATACGAATAAAAATAAATCACACCACGGCATAAACCGCACAGAACCGCAGCAGCACAAGTTTGGTCCGTGAAATAAATATGTAAGCCAGTAATAGTGACAACACACAACAAAAATTAGTAAGTAACTAGCACAATACGCACTCACGAGGAGGCTATTATCGAGTTTGGTCGCGAGTCGATGTACGAACGAACAATTAACGATTCTTTCAAAATATACACGGAGTTGCTCTACACCAAAAGACGATCACTCGTGGACAGCATTTGTTATCTCATGCAACGCTGGAGCGGGTCTGGAGAGCTCTGAAAATATCACGGCAGCAATGAGGTACCAACTCCCTTCATCATTACAATGAAATTATTATTCTATTCACTGGAAGTACGAGGGAATATAAATTCCTGCATGTTACCGTCATTATTATTATTATTATTATTATTATTATTCTATTCAGTGAATGTAAGAGGAAATTTAAAATCCTGCATGTTTCTGTCATTATTATTCTATTTACTGGAAGTAAGAGGAAATTTAAGAGGGTGATTCCAGCGTGTTTCCGACACCGGTGCCAACGCAGAGTGAATGAAGCTTTATTGTACCATCACGATTAGGATACGACATTGATCACATTTATTCAGTTTAGAAACGCACGAATAAAGCGAATGGGTGAGGAAAACATGGTTACCACTTCAACGCTGGTGCTTCTCAGACTTTTAGGATTTGCGAGTAAAGGGACGCATTCTACATGTAGCATTACATGATCATTATAATTATACGTCAGAACCGAGACAATCCCAGTTCATACGCCGCCCTCATGAATAAATATAATCTCGTACAGAAAATAGAGACGAGTTTTCCAGAGTTAAGGGAGCCAAAATAGTAAACCTTTTATTTACCAAACAGATGGAATTTGAGCCCATCTAACTCTGAAGCATTAACACTTTGACTGCGACGTGAGCCACATTTGGTCATTAAGGAGGTTTCATTTTGCTGCTTACCAGCCAGTAGTCACAAACTCAATTTTTAAATATACTCCATCAAAACTAAATGAAAACACGATCCAGTTAATGTTTGGCATTTTCAACATTGCTTGATACAATTGACTTCAAGTTTGAATTGAACATTAAATTTTAGTCGCCGCAGTCAAAGCATTAATGTACAGCAGGAACCTGTCTCAAATGACACTCCTGGACATGTTGGTTGCTCATGACATATTTGAGAAACGTTTCGTTCCCACGGACGATAAGACAAACAATTCAAAAGAACTCCTACGAGATGAGTTCAGGAATCCTGCTACTGAGAAGAATTTTCTCCAAGTGGCGCCTTAGAACAAGTCTCCTCAGCGCAGAGAACACTCAACCACTTACCTATTCAGTTTTTATTTTTTATTTTAGAATTTTCTTGCAGTTATCGAAACTCAATTATTCAGTTCTGAAATATAATCGTTAGATTGCGCTGGTTATTACAGGAAATCAATCTTACGTTTCTAACTCAGCAGTACTCTGCAGGTACCTCATGTCCAAGTGCTAGGCATATGATTTAGCATGAAGCTACACACACACACACACACACACACACACACACACACACACACACACACACACACACACACACAAATATTTCTCTTGAGCAATGGTCTCCAAACCACGGTCCGCGGGCCAAATCCGGACCGCCAGTGTGATTAATCCGGGTTCGAGACAGCTAATGGCTTATTGTTGTTATTGTTATTATAGATAATGGCAGGAACATAGCAGGAAAAGTAAAGCAGTTCTGGCCATTGGAACACACTGGAGTAATCAGCATGGCCCTACAGCGGCTCATAGACGATCAATTTAATTGTCAATATCATTGACTCAATATATTGATGGATTTTTTTCCCACCAAGTCAATTATTTGGCGGTCGTCAATCAAGCCTACAGACGATCAATAAAATTGTCAATGTTCATTATTGACAATTATATTGACCATAAAATTGATCATCTATGGGCCGCTTAAGGCTGGGCAGTTTGGAGGCCCTTGCTGTAGACGAACACCAAGCACGGAGAAGCGCAAGCGTCATAGGCGCGCAGGAGCCTCGCTGTCTACCTCACAGCGCACTTGAATTCATCCAAGTTCGCCACTCAGTGATCATACGTATAACCATAACAAAAAAACATTGGAAAAGTTATGTCGCAAATAATTTTGTTCAAAGCAGCAGCGTAGCAACTGGTACTGGGAGACAACGCTGAGGCCATCGATAGACTGAATGGGAAGATGATCCGAGTAGATCAGAAAGTGTAGTGGTCGAGCAAAAAAAACTGTGACACTACTTGAACTGTGGTGGAGCGGAAAAACACACGTGGAGCGGCGCATGAAGAATAACAATGTTCAGTAGATTTACATGCTTAATCAGAAAAAATACTTAAATTAGTCACAATAAGTGGGATATATTAGAAATTCCACAACAAAATTCAGGGGAAATTGCAATTATCTTAGATGAGGAGTTAAAAAAAGGGGTCGTAATCATTAAGAAGGAGACGTGAATCAAAGTCAGAGCATACCATCGTGACAAAACTAACATTGTATTGTAACGAATGTTGTTCGGATGCTCCGCAGTATCCCGGCGCAAGTTTGGTTAGAACACAATTTTGAGTTACTTTCATGTCTATGCCTGACCCTGTACACTGTGTACGATATTTGTTTGGCACTCCAGCGAGACTCCCACACGCCTCAGCCGACGTTGTACTGAGCATATAAGCAGAGGAACTGTCCAAAAACCAACGCATTGCTCATCGAGCAAACTCTGATCAAAAACTCATAAGTCCACACTCCAATCGCTTCGATTGAAACGCATAGCTACGAAATTACGGGAAAAATAGTGAATTTGGTTCTTGATCAACCTGCACAAAAACAAGTAGAGCTGTATATCCAAGTATCAACACACGACCTGATACGAGCAACACTCGTGAAATTTGTTCACAGAAAAATAGCGAAGTTTATTGCACTCTGAGCCACAGAATCGCACAGAGAATCCACTAAAATCCGCAATGTTGGCGACCGGACACAAGTTAACAGAAGCCCTATGATATGCATTAGTATCGGCGCTACTCTTGGTTCTACTGGCAGTCACTACTAGCAGCAGTACCAGCAGCGCTAAGTTTCTACAGTGCACGATAGAAGAAACAAGGTAGGGTCAAGCCAGTCTTTTTGCGTCGACCGTGTGGCAATGCTGACGTCTTGGCAACGAACCAATAGCAGCGCTCATATTGCATCTGGCAACACTGCTAGCTTCAAATCTGGTACCACTATTGGCGTAATGACATGTCGCAATGGTGACGTCATAAAGGTTGTGTGAGATGAAGCCTTTGTATTGGCTAGCCGAACAATAGTTGGTGTACTTTCCCCCACAGAAATGACTGCCTTGTTTCCTCTACCGTGCTACAGTGCTCTTACGACATGCAGCAATACGGTAGCACTGATACTCTCAACTATTTGCTCATGCAGCCTGCAGCATTATTGCACGTATTCTACTCAGGCTAATTATCCAGCACAGCGCAACAGGAGCACTGGTACATAACCGTCAACATGCAATCCCGTAGTACTAGTGCTAACGTTTTCGCATCTTACCTAGAGTGCTAAACCAATACTCGCGACCATAATGAAATTAAGACATGTTTTACATTGAAATACCACAATTTTTGGCCCTTCGAAAAATATACACCCTATTTGAAACATTCATAGATCTCCAATTTTGCGAGAAAATCATAATAAAGGTGAGAGGAAAAAAGTTAACACTGCACCATCAGTGACAGCGAATGGAGTTTCAGGAATCGCAAACACGCCCTGTTGCTGCGGTAAGTACTAGACGCACCGGTGCTACGAGCATGATAAGAAAGGAACAACTAGTCTATTGCCTTAACTTTAGGTAATAATACAATAGATGTTAGTTAGCGGAACAAGACGCAGCGCGGACTATAAGAACATGTACAAGTATCAGCAAGATGAGGCCACCAACACACACTCACACTCAGCGAGACAAACATGGGAGATATACATACATAGGAGGTTCCTCCCATACCTAAGTTTAATGGACGCAAAATCTGTTTGATGACATTGAATATACTTCATTTAAATATTATTGTTGCCGGGAGCAGCAAAGCCAAATTGCGCTCCCTGTGGTACTAGGGTGGCCAGTACTCATAGGGTAGGTTTTTTTTCACAGAATTTTCTTAACGGGACCCCCTAAAAAGGTGAGGTTGATAGAAAAAATGATACTGGTAAAGTTTCAGACCATTTGAACATCGTTAACCCGTGCCCCAACGGCCTCAAAGTTCTGAAAAATCGCGAAATATGCCATTTTGAGTCAGAACTTTGAGGCCGTTGGGGCACGGGTTAACGATGTTCAAATGGTCTGAAACTTTACCAGTATCATTATTTCTATCAACATCATTTTTTTATGGGGTCCCGTCAATAAAATTCTTTGAAAAAAAAACCTACCCTATGAGTACTGGCCACTACTGTGGTACACTCTACAACCTACAAAAACATACAATTTCAACATCCTAGTAAAAACCAAACTATTGTGATACCCTAGTAAAACCCAAACAATTTTAACACTTAAGTAAAAAGGTACAATTTTAATACCCTAATAGAACCCAAACAATTTCAACACCCAAGTAAAAACTCAAATTTTAACACCCAGTAAAAACGCAAAAATTCAACACCCATGTAAAAACCAAACAAATTTACTACCCTGGTAAAAACAGTACAATTTTAATAACCTAACAAAAACCAAGTAATTTTAAAACCCTAGTAAGAACCAAAGTTTTATTACACTAGTAGAACCAAACCATTCTAATACGCTTATTTTATCTGAAGCCCCAGCATGACAAGCCAAACTCCACAGCAGAGCTGCAACAAACAACACATCACACCCACACAAAGCATCCCCCACTGACGTCACAGCTAGCGCATGCCTCGTCCAACAATACGGGATAAACTCTCAAGATTTCAATGTTCTGCGCACCTCAGCGCTTTACAATCCACACTAGGTAAGTCCTATCTTATTAACAGCGAAACAAATAGCATATGTATTTCCATAATACTAGTGTATTTGTCCATGGGCTGAACAATGTGTTGAGTTTTATTGTCTGTTTATTGTGAAGTCGCTGCTTCATTTCAGAGAAAGAGTAAGACGATAAAGAAATCAGTACTACAACACCTGACGAGCAGCCGCTTTCGCTGAAGACAGTCTAGAAGCATAATTTCGATTCCCTTCTTCCTTTTTAAGAGAAGAACGTAACGCCAGGTTCGCGTTTGCAAAGTCTTCCCATATGTATGTTTTCTATAGGCGTGGTAGATGTAATAAATAAACAATCTTAAAGGTTAAATGAGTCAATAAGCCGTAGTAAGCAGACAAGAACGTTCTGTACGACTGCCAGCTACAGCAAGTAAATATAAAAAGTGCGAATAAAAATCTACGAAATAAATAATCAGTAAAAACACAAGGAATTTCGAACAGTGGTATTACACTTAAGACGAATACTAGTATAAGACGATTGGATAGCACATGAAATTGAAAATATACCCGTGTTTTACTCCCGTACATCAAGCTAGCTCACACCTCTACCGTCAACTCGATCGCCACGCATCGCTTGCGAAGAGACCAACCTCGGACCACGATGCAGTTACCTCAATCCACTGAGATCAAACACGACCAGCACTTTTAGCGAGGCCACAGTTAGATATGCAATCCCATAGTACTAGTGCTAACATTTTAGCATCTTAGCTAAAGTGCCAACCAATACTCTCTACCACCAAAACGGTACTCTGTGGCTTGTAATAAGCCCTCAGCCCGTGAGCGTGGAGCATGTATGTGTCGCGGTGAGGTAACTACCAAGTACAACGCAGGTGTCGAGATCACAGTTCACTGAAACGAGGACCGAGCGAGCCTAACAAAATTCAGATGAAATATCAAGTATACCGACGCCATTCCGCTAACGCTCGAGCCGAAGTTAGAGTAGGTAAACAAAGTGAAAGTCCTTGGTGGAGTCAGACGTCGAGTAGGTTACCGATCGGATTCAACAAGAGCTCGCCGATTGGATTCAAGAAGAGGTCACCGATTGGATTTAAGAAGAGTTCGCCGATTGAATTTAAGAAGAGGTCACCCATTGGATTCAAAATGTGATGCAGGGTGAAACAACACCAAGGGCTATGGAAGCGTTACCCATCCACAACATTTCAACTTGGACAAGTAATGGTTAGAAGTAAGATCAGTCGCAATTTGAACAAGACTGGTACTAACGTGAAGGAAGATCTTCGAGAGCGATATTAAAAAAATCTCAGTAACTATTTGGAGAAGTCACATTACAGATTTTACGGGAAGAACAGCTGGTATTTAAAGCAAAGATCAATTTTAATTTACAATACAAGAGTTTCTCATCCTTCCAAAAATGATTCACACCAATTTTTAAGATTTTCAACATTTTCAGGAGCAATATATAGCATATTTATCTCAAGGTAATACACCTACATCGAATTAAAACAGAAGGCGCACAAAAAATAATTAATTATGACTAGGGAAATCTCACTAAATTCTAGCGCGTCTCCCACATGAACACGAGCGGCGCAAGACACACCGACGACGCCTACGAAATTCCTCAGCGTAAATTCTAACTTGTGAGTGCGCGCGCTACTGCAGCAAACTGCTGAGCTGGGAATAACGGTAGAAGAAACAAGGTAGAGTCAAACCAGTCTTTTTTTTCGTCAACCGTTTGGCAATCCTGACATCATGGCAATTGACCAATAGCAGCGCTCATATTGCATCTGGCAACACTACTGGCCCAAATTTAGCACCGCTATTGGCCTAACGACATGTCGCAACGGTGACGTCATGAAGTTCATTTGAACTTAAACCGTTCTATTGACTAGCCAAACAAGGAAGTGTATTTACCTCCATAGAAATGATTCTACCTTGTTTCCCTTACCATGCTGCGACTGCTGCAGCTGGCGTCCAATGAAACCAGACTCCATTAGCGAGTTTGAGATGAACTGCAGGTGGTGCATGTGACACTGAGCACAAGTCGTACAGGGCTGCGCGATGACAGCGGCCAAACAAGACGGTCGGTCGCCACCCTCAAGTTAGAAAGTCAAAACGTTGACTGCGATGCGACCCATCGGTGAGCCGTGCTTAGTTTTCCTGCTGCGAAACGATCCATCGATGGGTCGTTCAAAAAAGTTTTAACCGTCTTTCAAAATTTATGGTAATTAATGGATTAGATTAGATTAGATTATAAGTTAGTTTAAGCCTCCCTAACCGCTGCAAAAATAGAGCGTATCGAAGAGAGGAAGGAGGAAGGCACCATTTAGTATGGAGATGAGAAAATGAGGAATCTATGCTGAAAGGGCATAGAAACAGTAAGATGGGAAAGAAGTTCATGAAATAAGATAAAAGTTGAAGAAGAAAGTCAAATGTGCTGAGAAACAGGACAGTAGTGAACCGAAAAAAGGTGGTCCTTAACACAACAAAAAACATATAATTTCAAATAAAAAAAAGGCCTACCTAACTCTCAGCTCGGGCCCTTGGTAATTAATGGATCCAGTTCATGTTTGGTATTTATAAAATATCTAACAACTAATTAATGGTATTTAATGGACCCATTTAATGTTTGGTGCTTGTAAAATATCTAACAATTTGTGAATTTATATTCGAGTTGATGCTGAACTTCAGGTCAACCCATCGCAGTGAACGTGTTAAACAGAGGCATTAGAGCGCGCGCGGCGTGCCGGAGGTCACACGAAAGACAGAACCGAAATCCAAGAAAATTCCATCATGAAAATGATTCACGCGAGTGGCACATACGGGAGGAATAAATAAAATAAAATAAAAAGCACTACATGAGGAAATACAAGACCAAATATACGCCTACGGGCAATTTAAGAACCTTAAATACAGCACGTTGCACACTTTATCATGTGAGTCACGCTAAGCCTTTTTTCGTAACTCCAGGAGAGCCAAGTGCGTAGCCGAAAAATTCCCAGCTTCCCCCTCTGACCAACGCCATTTTGCTGTTTGCAGTTATGCACTGAAAAAATAATCAGTAGCCAATCGGCGAAAGGTGCTTTACTTTTCGTAAAGGATGAGCGCAGTTTTTAAAAAACGAGAGAAAGTACAAATTTCCTTTCAAGTTAATTTCCAGTAAGCAGGATGCTACAAAATACCAAACGTACAGCAAATGAATATTTCCGTGTTTCATACAACCATGCAAGTAACATGTCGCGCACTATGATTTCATTAGCAATCCATTTTTAAGAAATCACGCTACTGAGATCCCTCCCTTTACTCTAAAAACAGTCAAAGGGCATCAAATTCTATACCAGTCATACAGAAGTGATCCCTCATCAATATTATTGTCAAGACTACCACAACAACGGGCACAGTGACTTCGATCAGAGCAACAATCTTCCCTCACAATGAAGTATTCCAAGAAAACCACCTCGCAATCCCGCGTCTGTACTTTGAACCTATGCCACAAAATAGGGTGGGTGATAATACAACTCGAGCTTCACATGAGCTCTTCATGTATCACTGATTCACTCCTTCCAATTCCAGAGATAAGAATACAAGGCAATTCAGTTATTTCAAGCATACGTAACCACAAAAGGGAGGTTCCCAGGTCGAGAAGGCTGAAGGCGTTGTTTAGTATGGCAAACAGAAAATGGGTAATTTACGCATAAGGTGTGTGCCCAGCACACCCTGTGCATAGAAACAGCAATATGGAAAGAAGCTCATGAAACAAGACATGAGCTCAAAGAAGAAAGTTATGGATGCTGTAAAAAAAAACAGTGAACTAGAAAAATGTTCCGCAAAAAAAAAACTATTCTATTTCAACAAAAAACAAAAAAACTTACCTAATCATCACATTGAAACCTAGCACCTTCTCCTGGGAGAGCTAAATCCCGTAGATAAAATATTCGTATCCCCCTGAGAAATATTACATTAATAGCTTTGGTCTTTCATTTAATGAATATTCCAGTGACGCAATGACCCACACGACACAACATAAATTGCACAACACGAGACAAGTAAAACTTGAGTAGCAATGAATACAGAGAGCATTGTCACAGTTTCTCGGTGAAGTTGACGCCACCAACTGGCAGTCTGCTTAGTTTAGATAGCGAGGTGAGGAGGTGCTACAGCTTCCTTCGAAGACGGACAGAAGCGAAATGTCGTCCTGATAACATCAATAAAAATAACAGTACTGTTATAAACCTCAAGGAAGCAAATAACCCCATTGAAGAGATGTTTTGCACACGGTCTTACAGCATATTGCTCAATATATACTATAGCGATGACAGAATATCTCCAGCAAGTCTCTGAGCTGAAAAATCGTCCAACCATCCAACCAAATATAAAGTGTAGTTTCCAAACAAAGAAACTCATGTAAGGTATCCAACATACCAACAAGAACAAAGCCAAGGACACAAGAAAAAAAGGGCAAATTGCCAAGGGAGTCTCCGTGTGGTCCAAACATCCATCAGGATGTGACTAGACCATAATTCAAGTGCTGCTCTCATCACTAAATTAGGCGGTCGCTGGACAGAAGAGCAAACCTGTTCAGTTCTTGAGTTTGCTGATTCAAAATCGTTCTTAACAAATAGTGAAAATTTCTCTGTGAAGTTCTCAGGATCACTGGAGGACTTCAATGGGAACGAGTGACAGCCAAGTTCATGCGTTTGATTAAGGGAGCCTATCTGAAAAATTGTTCATGAAATAACCGTATTGACGGAATTGAGCAAAATTACAAGCAGACTTAAAAAATCTACACGAATATCATCGTAAGTAATTTCGCGATTGTTCATATACTCACACCACGGTAGAAAAAACAAGGTAGGGTCAAACCAGTCGTTATTTGTCGACCGTGTGGCAATGCTGACGTGACAACGAACCAATAGTAGCGCTCATATTGCATCTGGCAACGCTGCTAGCCCCAAATCTGGCACTACTATTGGCCAAACGACATGTCGCAATAGTGACGTCATACAGTTTGCTTGAAATAAAGCCGTTCTATTGGCTAAAGGAACAAGAAGTGTTTTTTTCCCCATAGAAATGACTCTACCTTGTTTCCTCTACCGTGACTCACAGAGCAGTGTAACTCAATTCAATGTCGACACCAAGTTCCGGCCATACACCAAACGCAGACAACGTGGCACACAACAGACAACTCGCACCAATAAGTAGAAGCTCGTAACGGCAACCGAAGAACAACGCCACATATCGATGCAAGCAAAACTAAACTGATAAGAGAGGCACCTATTTACCCAGCCTAACGTGTGCGCACATTTATGACACCATCTCACTACTGCTTCAAAGATTATTAGATATTATTAGTTCGTTTAAGGCTCCCTTTCCGCCACAAGCACTGCTCCAAAAGGGAGTGAGTCACACATTTTAACGATACCTCAACTTCATCCATTCTCGCGCACTGCAAGCATTAACTAACAAGCGTTTCAAAGGCAAGCATCTCTCGGCACTTTCAAAATGAACGAATACTGTTATTGGTAAGGCAATCAGAATATATAAAAGGCCAGACATTGCTTTGTCACCCCCACACTTCATTAAGGCATTACCAAGCTAAAGAAATCACATTAAACAGAGACTCCAAGTCTATTAAATAAACAGCTAAGGTCTGCGATTCAACGAAAAGAAACACTAGCGAACTTACGGCTAACTCAAGACAGCAGGAAGCTTAGTTTATAAAATGCACAAGCACATCAGTAATACTGATCAATAGGGCTACGCAGGACCTTTAGCAGCAGGATACATCGCACACTAAGCACTACCTGAGATCTAACGCACTGTAAGATCCAACTCTTTAGTCTCCTATACAACACGGTTCATTGCTTTGAATTTTCACCCTAGATATCATAACTCCAATCTTACTTGCTTTCAATTGCCCCAATTTTAAGAACAAACCAACTTTCTTGAAGTACATTTTAGCACAGCCCCATCTCCCCATGACGCGATAAAGCACTAACTTAGGCAGCAGTAATATTGATCATTTGAGCATGAGACTCGCATTCATCACCGAGTGGACAGAGCTGCAGCAAATAACCAATGCTATCACCAGCCTGCAAAAGCTAGGGCTGCCGAGACAGTCAGTTTCGACTTAACAAATTAGCTATCACTGATTGCGTGCGTGCAAGCATAGAGTTTTTTTCTGACACGTTGCTTGCGGTACGACCCACCTGTGGGTCGTGCTTGATGTGAAACGACCCATCGATGGGTCATATAAAAATTTTTAAACAAATTTTTGAATGAATGGTATTTAATACACCCAGTTAACGTTTGCGATATATGAAATTTTAAACACCTTCTGACTTTGAATTCGAGTTGGATATTGAACTTCAGTTTAACCCATCACAGTCAACATGCTAAGCATTGATTGTTTTTGAGGTTTACAGGCATCAGCTAATAGAAAGCCAACCAGGAAGCCCTGATTCCACATTCTTATAGAAAGAAGCCATCACACCTGGACGCAGATTACTTACAGCAGGAGAGCGCCCATTGTAGCAGCCTCACAGCAACAGCAAGTCAGTCACGGAAATTGACGCTCACCAAACACAAAGCTGCTTACGTCAAAGGTTATCACCGCATCAAAGGGCAGCCAACAAACCTACACCCATCGCTGCCTCATAGGCCGAGCCACAATACCATAAAGGGAGCAATTATAAAATTTACATGAAACCATAGATCATTTTACGACATGGTCGAAGATAAGTCATGAGGATGCACGATTATGACAATTTCGTTCTCGGAAGACATCAGCATTTTATGTGTCATTGCACATCAATGCCAGCATTAATTATTGTTATTATAATTATAACTATTTCATACTGCAATTTGTTTCGACAATCTTACTTAGGTACCATGAAGGTAGCAAAGACAGCCATTCGTTTCAGACTGAACAACTTTTGCCAAAGCAGACAAAAGCGTGCAGGAGAGAAAGACAATTGCAAAAATAAGGGCAAAATTTCAGGCCTTCAGGCGCAAAAAACTCTTGCATATCATGAGTAATGACACAACTGCTCGCACAAATTGAAAACACATCAATGGATCATAAAACTAAAATCCACAAATGCATGAACTACACTTCCATCCAGAAACATGGAAGCGATCAATACAAATAAAATTCACTTTGCCAATAGTCAAACGGAGATGAAATTAAGTCTATAAAATGAGGAAGTTCAAGCAGAGAAGAAAGCCAAATTACTTTATTTGTTCCGGTTTTATTGCTAGCATTTCAAAGGGGAAGAGGAGGAGGAGGCCTGAGCTCACGAGTTGTGTTCCCGCGACCCATCACAAGACGTCGTTTGACCTACAAAAAAGGTTCATATTTCAAGCCTCAGGAGGTCATTAGAATCTCATGATAGAAGCATCCACGCCATGCTTTGTTGAGAGTTCATTTGCACTAAAAATGGGGTGAGTTTTAAAAATAACGATTTAGGCTCGATTCCAATCAATTTGAAGGGGACTGATGCAGGAAGGCAGCATGCCTACACCAGCGAAGTCAGAACACAGTTGTCGTCATCACTCATGTGCGCGCGATTTCATCGGGACGGACAGGAAGAAGAGATGCTTTTGTTTGTGTTGGAGGACAGGGAAGAGAAGCCGCTCTGACACGACTGCAGACTTGACATGCTGCCACGGTAGTCAGCAGACTTGAGGGTCTCGAAGTAGTACATGATTTGCGCCTTGGGAGCCGTGATGTTATCCAGGATGTCAAGAGGCGACCCGTGGCCGGTGGCCTCTTGGTACTTCCACTGCAGGATGTACGTGCCCTTGTGGCGCGTCACGTGCGATCCCTGGATGCTTTCTCCATCGTGACATACAAGATGGGGTTCTTCAATGAAATACTCCTGCCCTTCTTTCCACGTTTTCTCGACAACGGAGGTCTTTTCACTCTCAGATGTTGTGCTGGATGTCTTAGTGGGCATGGCATCTGGAGATGCGGGGCCCGCGTTCGACACAGCTCGGTTGTGCACGGGATTTTTCGTTCTCATGACAGTGAATGTGACATCGCTTTTCATGATATCAAAGTCCCAGCAGATGACAGCGCCAGGCTCCTGGACAAGCAGCAACACCTCATGAACCTGAGCGCGTGCCAGCGAAACGGACCTGTAGATGCTCTGGTCTGAGAGCTGCAGATGTTGTCTGCCTCCTGCTTCTATCTCCTCACCAGGCAGGTACAGACTCTTGGGCACCAGTCCTCCCTCACCAACCAAACTCTCGCATTTTCCCCCTAGGAACTCAGGGATGTAATTGTCAGACATGTAATCCACGAGACCACCGGCTTCCTGGTAATCATTGCCACCGTAAAAGAGGAACTTTGACCTGGTGTGCTCGTCGATGAAGGTCGACACCAAGGTCCAGAGGATGGGAAAAACGCGCGGTGCACGAATGATTAGGACCTGACTCATGGTTTCAGGGTAGTTGTTCTCGACGAGCTCGATGATGGTGAGCAGAGTTTTGATGCCTGGTCGCCACAGGTGACGCATGTTCAGGCCCTCCAAGTCAACGAGCAGAGTCCAGGTGGTGATGGGTCGACCGTGTTCACGTGTAGCTTCTTCTGTTAGGCGTAGTCCCTCTTCGCAAATGGCCAGAGTATGACGAAGTAACCCTTCTTCTCCAACACTCTTCACAAGCCCTTTCACATCCATCTGGCCCAAGCGAAGCAGGAAAAGCGGCCTACCCTCCTTGTCCGAATAGTGCCAGCCCCCAGGGAAATACTGAGACAACACTTGAGGAGGCTGGTAGTCGCTGATGATCTTGTCGACTTGGTTCCTCTTGCGCCACAGCAGCGACTGGCTCAGCATCTCCCTGCTCTTCTCCAGGTGGAAGTCGCGGGCACGCAGGAAACGCAGCAGCGTGGTGTCACTTGGGGCCTGCAAATTGAACAAATTTTCAATAGAATCAGAATGGGCTAAAATTTGTCTTTATGAAGAAACTAAAAGCAGGAAACGAGTGCTTGACTCTGCGTAGCTACACGTTTTCAATAGCAGTAGAAGGTGCTCAAATTTGTATTTGTGGGGAAACTAAAGGCCCCTCAGTTGTACAGATATTACTGCACACAAACTGAACTAAGCATGGTTTGACAGGCTCAAGGCCCCGCACACGATACAAACAACACACTTCAAACTTGACAAAGACTGGCATACACTTCAGTATGCCAATAGCAGCCAGGTGGAGCGCACGCACAAGAATGGCGGCTCCAGACGGCGAGTTGTACAGTTGATGGGTAAGGCTATAGTTGAAATTTATGAGAAAAAAATTAGTAAAAGCTCGCTCAAAATGGGCTAAGGAATGGTTCCTAAAAAGAAGTGAATATTCAGATGTGAAATTGCTTGATGAACTGCACAGAGAGGCAGAACAGAGTACAGGCAAGCACCGCCCACGGAAGCTGGCTTGACAAAGACATGGTGTCAAGGTTTGAAGCGGATTGCTACAAAATTATCAAGCGTGCCTCATCTTGCCTCAAACAGTCCGAGCTAACCTGAAATGAGCGTACCAACTCACGAATTCAGCACTCGTCAAGATATGTCTGCAGACACATCTGTACGTGTGAGGGGGCCTCAAAAGCAAGAAATGAGTGCTTGACTTAGGCTCCCTACAGAGTCTTCCAACAATGATAGAGTTTCTGTTAGAAGCCTGGACTAGGAGCCAGAGTAAAATTATCAGAAATGGCGGCACACCAGGCGCAAATGTGCCAATTATGCATGCAGTGAGCGTATCACACGCTGACACATGTGCAACTGTGCCTATTGCAAATGCTCATAATTTTACAGTGAGAGTAGGGCATACGGCACACCGGAGAGAGCAACAGCAGCCTCACCCACCTTGCTTTTCTGGAGCTTGTTGACCCATTTTTTGAGTTGGACGAGCCGCGACTCCTGCAGCGGCGTGAGGTCGCCAAGGCAGGCGGCAATGTAGTCCGAGTCGAGCTTGTCATGGTCGTCTGCACACGACACACCTTTAGCAGCACACGCACGGGTGAGACAGCGGCAACAACAAGCGGGAGCGCTCGGCTGCAGCGAGGCAACGACTACACTTACTACTCAAGTCTCATAATTTTAAATTATAAGGTAAATTCTTTCGATTCTCAGTTACGTTTATGTGCCGTGAATGTTGAAATTCATCAAGCATTTACTTGAAATGCTTGAAGTTCTTCATGCATTTAATGCTTGAATGTCTTCAGCATTTAATGCTTGAAAGTCTCCATTTTTGCAGCACATTTAAGACACAAAATTATAAAGTGTAGCCATTAGTTCACTGCACCCTGAACGTTTATACACACGGCAAAGCGAGTATTGACGTGACCATTCTTCGTACTCACAACCAGTCACCAAATTTGCCTTTCTCTGTCCAAAATCTTCAAAGTGGATATTTCCCAATAAAATGAGATCATAAAGACCATACGGCATTAGGCAGCCATGCAGTGTTGTAAGATACCGAGACGTTTATATGGTCAACTTTAATTTCTAACGCACAAACATGAAGATTTCATCCAGAAAAATACGAACAAAGTTTTGGTCTCAATTCCTACATGGGTTCATTTGCCACTTTGCTACGCCCAGTCTGACATGGCAGGAGAGCGCAAGACTTGAGTCAGAAATGCAAGGGTGGACGCTACTGCTCTCAGAAGTTTTGGAGAGAGCAGTGGTCTACAGCAGCACTCCTGGCATTAGGCTCATTTCACACTGAGTTAGCAAAGTAGCATCTATCAAGCTCGCATGAGCTAGCTAGCAGATGGTCTGAGAGACTGGTAGGTAGGGAATAGCATTTTTACCTCGCATGCTGGACAATAGGTGCGAGTTCAATGTGAAGGCAATGGCTCGCATTAGTGCTATTCCTACCTACCAGTCTCGCAGACCGTCTACTAAATAGCTCGTGCGAGCTTGCTAGATGATGCTTTGCTAGCTCAGTGTGAAATGGGTCATAGGGAGGGGGAGTGAGTACACTAGGGTATGGGGAGCGAGTACAGGTGACGCTTGAGTAAGGTAATTAAGGTAGCAAAAATTAGTGATTTATCCCTCTGAAGACTGCGGAAGATTTCGCACGTTTTATTAATAAATGTTCCCTTTGTTGGTAGTATTTTCATAGTTCATGATGGATTATTTTACTGATGGTCATTAGGAAAAATATTGACCTGGTACCAAGTGATTAAGGCTGAACAGATGCTACTACTGCCAATCTCAACATAATATTACTTTAGTACAAGTTCAGAATTCTTCAACAGCAGATCAAGTCGTATCATGTCAGCAGGGGACAGCAAAATACGATTTGTATGCAAAAATAAAATAGAGATATTTGTACTAAATTATAACAACTACAATTTCTCCAACGTGTCCCTATCAGTAGAGCTCCTTGAGCTATCAAGTTGTACCGCGAGTCCTGCCCGTTTTCGTGCTGTTCCTTGTTTTGACTTGTATTGCAGAGAGAAATTCGCAATTGGTGAACCATATGTGAAGACATTTAGTCCTCTTAAGCCTACCATACAGTTCAGAGTAAGAATTATCCTATAATACTCGTCACCCCATGAATAAATACAGACCCGACATAAAAGCACATCAGACACACTTTCTCCCAGATTAGATCATTAGTTAGTTTAAGCCTCCCTATCCGCAACAAAAGCGATCCAAAGAGAGGAAGGAGGAAGGCACCATTTAGTATGGAGTTTAGAGAACGCGGAATCTATGCAGAAAGGTCAGAGAAACAGCAAGTTGAAAAAGAATTTTGAGAAACAAGATCCAAGTTGAAGAAGAAAGTTGTAGGTGCTGAAAAACACGACAGCAGTGAACTGAAAAAAAATGGTCCTTAACCCTTTACTGCCCAACTGGACTATTTCGTCCACTTTCAAAAATAACAATAATATATCGTATTTCTTATTCAATTTGTTCACTAATATGTCCTTTGAACTTCACTGCCGAGTGGCAGTTCCTTCCCCATCTTGATAACAGTGACTACCTAATGCCAGTGTCGGTTTAGTGATAGTGGTTGTCATAACGGTAATATGAGTATAAAAATGTGGGCGGTAAAGGGTTAACATAACAAAAACATTTCATTTCAACAAAAAGAAGGCCTACCTAACTCTCAGTTCGGGCACTCACATTGTCTCCCTGGGAGCGCTAGTTACACTCCCTCCCATTACACACGCCACAGTCGGATGAGGTTGTGATTAGTGACGAAAAATGAAATTTCTACAAAGATTGTAGTAGTAGTAGTATTAGCATTGATTTGCTAGCGCTTCAGTAATTCGTACTATATCGCGCCGTAGATCTCACAGTTTAAAATACTGGATTCACATCGTTACACAAAAGCACACTATATAAATGTTGTTCAAAGTTTGTCACAATAACCATCATGGAAACACAACAGCAGCCATCATAAAGACCGCTTCAATTGCCACCCACATCATTATCATTTTATAAGAGTCCTAGTTGATCTTTGAAGAGATCATCTACAGAGCGACGCACAATCCGCGAAACACAGGACAGCCAAAAACCCCTACAAAGATTGTACATGTCGGCACCAATGACTAGGGTAACATACAAAACCCAAGCTGGAACCAAAAAGGAAACTTCACCTTAAAAAACTTGTCAGTGTTCAATAGGATATGAGAGATTATTTGATATGAGAATTGGCAGAAGAGATTACTCCTGCTGAACTATACTGCCAGTAATTGATAGGACTCAACACAGCTATAACAAGGAAGCGCCCAACTTTGGCCAACAGTAAAGGCGTCATACTTGAACAAAAAACACGTCCTAACACAGCTTTCCGGGTTCGTATACAGACTCAGACTTTAGATTGGGAAAGACTTCTCCATCAACCTTACTCTCCAGCATTGCTGGCATTAGGCTTTCATTTTCTCCTGAATTTAGATAAAATCTCAAATGATAACCTTGAGATCCAAATATCAGATGAAGTTTTTTTTCGACTCGAAATACAAGAGAAAATAAAATGTTTGCTCATCAAGTTCTTTTTCGACTCGAGATGCAAGAGATAAGAAAATTAAATATTAGCTGAAGTTCTTTTTCGACTCGAGATGCAATAATTTCTTTGTGCAATCACATCAGATAATTGGTAGTTACGTGCACAGGTGAGTTGTTGATAAAAATGAGGATTATTGAATTCATGCTAGATAACACGTTTCCATACATACACCTAAAGATATAGGTACAAATTGGGCAGGACTTACGCTACAGCGTGATACATTGCTCGGATCTTATTTATCAGCATTTACGTTTTTCACTTTCACATTAAAGAGCTTTCTTACTTTTTCAAATGTTCGTCCAAAATGTCAAAGTTCATGTAACGCACAGCATGTCTTCTGAACTGAACTTGAATGACAAGGGGCTTTCACTAAGCTGACCCTACCTCTGTCACCAGAGCGGGAGTTGATGCACTCAAGACACGAGCCGTTGAAGGAGAATAATAATAATTTGAAGGGTGTTGATAAAATCAACATCAAAGCATGGATACTAGTCTTTTACCCCCTCTACACAACTTCTTAACCCCCTCCCCTTTACCTTCTTTACCCCTTCCCTCCCCCTTTACGCATGCTGTCTGACTTTAAAAGAGAAAACCGGAAACAGCCTTGTAAACATATACTGGGTCTCTCATATAAATCAGTCTACATCTTGTTTTATCTCGACAAGCACAAGTGCAAGATGCTTAACACATTAACTGGAATACGACCCATTGGTGGATTGTTTGAAAAAGTTTTAACAATCTTTTCAAATTCTTATTGACTGGACCCGGTTAATGTTTGGTTTTTATAAAATTTCTATCAACTTTCGAATTTAAATATGAGTTTAAAACTGAACTTCAATTTGACCCATGGCAGTCAACGTGTTAACCAGCACAATGCTGCAGCAGCATCCGAGTGGGAAGTGCTGAGCAATGGCTTTTGCTCTTGCCAAGTGGACTTAGATACAAAACTAGAAAACGACAAGAGCTACGGGAGCAGCTGTGAGAGTGGTTATCACTCATTAGAAGAACGAGTCTTTCGACTTGCTGAGGGATTCAGTCCACCACTTTACTATATCCCAGTACCACTACATTGAATAGCCCCACAGATGTGCAGAGGAAAGGTAACTATTGCTCTACTTCCATCCCCGTCATGTTAGGGTATAAAAAAGTTTAATTAACAAGGGATTTTGTTCCACACAATTATCAAACTCAACTGAGAAAGGAGTTTTTGTAGCTGCTCTCAACAGACACCGTCCACACACGCGCCCTAGTCAGCATAAGGGCCATGCCACTGCCGACCACAACGCAGAACAAACCAGCACACTTACCGCCATCAATACTAAGACTTTCAGACAGTGTTTTCTTGACGGCACCCTTTGACTTGTCATCTCCATCTTCTTTCTTGTCCTTCAAACCACCATCGCTGCCAACCGAATCTTTCTTCTTCTTGTCTCTTCTGGACGCCGATGAGTTACTAAGAGAGTCTTTCCTGTCTTTTTTGACGCTCTCCCTGCCGTCCTTGTTGCGCTTGATGGTCTCCTCCGACTGCTTTGCCTCCTCCTTCACGACCTCAGCACAGGCCTCTCCCGCGTCCAGCCGCTTCTCCTGCTCAGCGACCGTGTCCTGACTCGCTGCATCATCTGCATCCTCAAAGTCATCATCGTCTTCGCTCTCGTCTTCATCAGCCGGCCCATCGCATGCGCCTGTGTCTGAAGCACTGACTGCAGGAGGTTGCCACTGGGGCACTGACGTGACGCCTTCTTCCTTCAGGACGTCTAGGAAATGCTGGATTATTTCCTTCCCCTGCAACACAAAACATGAAGCAATATAGACATTTTTGGAAGCCTGTGATACGTGAATCTAGGCGCAGTGCATAGTGTAATTTCGTGGTAGATTGGAAGGCAGCCATCAACAGAAGAAGCTCGGCAAAAGTAGAGGCTTTTCTAGCTGTGCTGCAGAAGTAGGAAGGATTAGACAAACACACTTAGAGACTCTAGTGATAAAGATAATTCTAGTTCTGTGCCCCTGATCATTACACTTTTAGAGAGAACAAGGCAGATGTAATAAGGGTTAATATGATCAGATCATCTAGGAGCAGAATAACTTAAATTTGGCTACATGGAAATTAAGATCATCAAAACCATTAGTATTTAACAATAGACAATGAGTACAACAGAGTGCTATTAAAGAGATACCAATGAAAGCTTAAAAGAAGATTAGATTAGATTATAAGTTAGTTTAAGCCTCCCTAACCGCTACAAAAATAGAGCGTATCGAAGAGAGGAAGGAGGAAAGCACCATTTAGTATGGAGATAAGAAAATGAGGAATCTATGCAGGAAGGGCATAGAAACAGTAAGATGGGAAAGAAGTTCGTGAAATAAGACAAAAGTTGAAGAAGAAAGTCGGAGGTGCTGTAAAACAGGACAGTAGTGAACCAAAAAAAGGTGGTCCTTAACATAACACAAAACATTTTATTTCAACAAAAAGAAGGCCTACCTAACTCTCAGCTCGGGCCCTCACATTTTTCCCCTGGGAGCGCTAATTCCCATAGATACAATAGTTGTATCCCCCTGAGGGGAAAGCTTAAAAGAAAGGGAGGAAACCTAAAATACCAGTAGTTCTTCTTGTTGTGCACATAAACATGGTTTTAATGTAAGAATTAAACAAATTGGTTGCGTATTTCCTGTCTTTGAAGTTAGGACCCTGAGGAGATGAAATACGCCAGGAGTGGCGCGTGGCAGTTAGGGCAGGAACTACACAGCAGAGGGCAAAGTCTACATAATAAGGATGTGCAGAAAGGGTCATTAAAATTTATGTAAATGATAGAAAAATATGAAATTACCTTAGATATGTTCAGCGAGTACTGCTTCATGGCTAACTTCTCCACGGTGCTCTCGAAGCCAAAGAAACTTTTCACATCCAGCTTTGCCGTCTGTTCAAAGCATGTCCACTCTGAGTTCTCAGGATGCACCTGCCCAAGGAAGTGTCATGTACAAACCCTGGCACACAGAGGCAGATCAGATATTCAGATGAGAAATATATGAAAAAAATCATAGTGCAGTTCTTGTTAAGTTTATGTTTCACAGAATAGGGTGAATATCATTCCTCCCATTTCACAATATGTCTTACTTTTAAGTTTTATAAGTTTGAATGAACACAAGAGGATTTTATTTCTGACCCACAAACAGGATTGGTTTTACCTTAACACTTTGACTCCGAAATGAGCCACCAGTGGTACACGGAAGGAATTTTCACAATCCTGTTGATTGACCAATAGTCAAAAGCTCAATTTTCTAAGTGAAGGCACAATCCAGTTAATGTTTACTATTTTTAACATCATTTACAACAATTGACTTTAAATTTGAGTTGAATCTTAAACCTCAGTTTTACCTGCCGCAGTCAAGGTGTTAAAATTTCAAGAATTATAATGAACAGCACACTGTCATTTCCACATCAACTCTGAGCAATAAGCACAACACACATGATGTTAAGTCGCCCACTCACAGAATACTTGCAGGTCTCGTTGATGATCACCCTGGAAGAGAAGCTCTCGTTGAACGCCTCAATCTCAAGCACTCGGTCGCGGCGGTTCAGTTTGTTGGTCTGGATGAAGTACAGGAACTCCACACCCATGATCTGTGGGGATGGAATGTTTAATGAATCCCACTCATGCAGAAAATTTTACTACATCAGAGAAAATGCATGTTGTTGTTATGTGAATACAAAGACAATGCAAAGAAATGACTGGACAAGGAACAAAGAGCTCTGCATGTGTAACAAATTTAATTTAAAATAAAACATTTTTCCTTTCCAGAGGAGAACATGGAAGTGAGTGTGGTGCATGTGCCACACAAGCAGAAACCTGAGGCTTACAGGTAAAAAAATCCGATGTAATTCGTCATTGGAGAAGCACTTTTTGGCAGCAAATCTTCACTAACAGCTCTGTTTGAAAGATTTATCACCACATAGTAAAATTCCCTAACTTATCAGGTTTGATCCATTCAATACATTCTTCTTCATACTCTTCATTCGATCTTATTTGAAAGCATAATTGAGATTAAACCAGGAGTCAAAAGAATGAGTGATGTCAGCCTAGTCAAGCTGCAGGCAACACTTGCATGTAAACCAATTTGTAGCACAAATAGAAAGCATGATGGAAGCATCAGCATCATAATAAGCCAATCTATTTTTCATCTACATCAATATGCAATAACCTCAGACAGTGAACTTCTTAAAAAATAAAAATACATTATTGTACAAAAAAGTGAAATGTTTTATGTTTTTACATGTCATCTTGAACAGATAAGGAACTCCAGCATGTAGATGGCTCCAACTGTTTCAATAGGTTGAATAAAAGAAGACAACCATACCACAAAAATAAATAAACTGCACATCTACACATGCCTTCTTGAGCAAGTAAGGAACTTCAGCATGGAGACGGCAGCGTCTCGAGATGACTTGGATAGCTCCTCCTTCCAGTTCCTCCTCCTTCACGATGTCTGTGCCCGCCATGATGGGAATCAAGTCGCAGCTTGGAAAGCGACGCTCGTATGCCTGCAAGTAAGTTTTACATTTACAATTTGGAACAATGATTCATACATATTATATGAACCTATGTTACTACTACTACTAGTTTCATACATATTATAATCAAGAGCCTGTGTCATCAGTGGTAAAAAATGATTTGCTTTGAAATTGCTTTCATTTTTTTTCTCCATAGACAATAGTTTACTAAGATCATATGTGCAAATAAACCGCCTTTTTGCCATAAGTTGGCTGAAGATAAATGCAAATTTATTTCCAGTTAGGATTTAAAAAGGTGAATTTGCTGAAGAGGTTGATTTTCAAGAGCCTACAAGAGAAGTAGGGTAATGTTCGAATGGCCGGACGGTTCGAATCGTCGGTCATTCTTAGTTAATTTTCAATTTTGACGATCGGTAGCAATCCAAAAGCCACCCCGTAAGACGCGTAGCAGATTGCACCACTACAGGCCTTGCGGGTTGAGTTTCTAGATAGCTACGGAGCGCAAAAATTTAAAATTAATTAAGAATGACCGACGATTCGAACCGTCCGGCCATTCGAACATTACCCTACATGTAAGGTATGAAGTATAATATGATCAGTCAAATCAAGCCCTCAAATCACTCAACTATGAGAAGATGCTAAAATGTGGCACTTTCAAGAAAATAAAAACCTGTTTTGCTGCTTGCTCAAAGCTTTTATTACAAAACATTGAATTTTTGATATTCTAACCATCCAATCATAAACAAAAATATTTTCTTTGACCTGACCACAACAAAAAACTAAAAATTAAATGAAGGAGTGTCTTATTTTTTCCTGAATTTATGTTTGGATAATAATACAATATCTAAATTACTATAAAAATTGACAGCCAATATTTATAGACCATTTAATTAATTATGAACAACCAAACCAAAACTAACCCAGGTCAGATCAACCATTGCTATGAGCACTATCACACAAGGCAAACAGCATCATTTTATTGCAGACAAGAATGAAGACTTTAGTTACAGATGGCCAAATATACATGGAATTTTCAGAAGCTGAAAATTTATAGCTAATTAACATTCTCCTCATACCATGCTCTAGCATAATAAATTATGCCACCTCAGCCATGTGGCACCCCCTTAAGTCTAAATTATTATTTTTTTCTCTTTTTTGCAGCTGTTATGAATAAATACAGAGAGATAAAAAGGGGTAAATTGTAGCAGTTGATGACTTGACATGAAATACAACCTTGAATAATATCACTCTCTCTGAACTACATGCCCAAGGACAGAAGAGAGCACAATTCATGCATGATAAAGTTGCTCATATGCTATTTTGCATGCAAAGCATACCAAAAAATAAATCTAATACATAATTAAGACATTTTATTCAGCTACGCATAAGTAACAATAATGCATTCCATATAAAAATATAAAAAGAATATAAATGCTCAAGTATATTACATATGAGTTCAAAAAAGGGTAAATGTAAAGGACTTGACCATAATTGATATTCGAATTTTCGATGCCTTAATAATGTTAATCACATGAAAATAAACAAGTTTTCTTCAATGCACTTTCCGGCGGAAATGAGTATTTTAAAAGTTATGGCGTTAAATGAGTTATTGGAACTCCATAGTGCATCACCCTATTACAAACGTAAAGAAGTTGGGTCGTGAGGGGTAGCCACAGTTCTTTTAGTTTTATAATTTTCACTAAAAGAACTGTTGCTACCCCTCACGACCCAACCTCTTTACGTTTGTAATAGGGGGTTTGCTCTTTGTCGGCTTGGTTGGCGCGCGGGAACGCCTGTTTACTTTCACGTCGGACCGCGCGGTATATTTTTCCCCGCCTCAAACACTGGAGTTACGGTAACTCATTTAATGCCATAACTTTTAAAATACTCGTTTCCGCCGGAAAGTCCATTGAAGAAAACTTGTTTATTTTCATGTGATTAACATTATTAAGGCATCGAAAATTTGAATATCAATTATGGTCAAGTCCTTTACATTTACCCAAAAAAGTAAAGTATTCTACATCTGTGGGACATATTTTAGGCTTATAACATGGCCTAAACAATGCAGCATTAAAGTTAGCTAATGTTGACAAAGGTTTTCAAAAAAATTCAAGAATAAAACACTCATTTAAATAATAATAACAAATTTAAGGAACTTAAGTTTTTAAACATAGTGCTTTAATCGAATGTTACGTCTCATAACCTTTACTCTTTATTCGTTTACTCTTTTTTCTCACCAAAAATAAATAGGAGCTGACATCTAGGCCTACGAAAGAATTAATTAATGAAAGATTTTACAATCTCATCAGATTTCGTTATCATAGCTTTGTCAGAGAGCAACAATTGACCAACTGACGACCTTCACATTTTAAAATCGCACAAAGCTTAACGAACGAAGTTTTAATTCTTACCGCCATGATGAGTTCGAAGGGATGTTTATACACCCTTACGGGTGATTGATAGCTTTGGACCATGGTTAAAATTTAAATCATAAGAAAACAAACTTAATAGGTCACGACGGCACACTTCCTGTCTCTTGCCACTGCTTCTGGACGAATGCACTTGTACATAACAAGCGAACTGCAGCGAGTCCGTTTCAGAATAAAACTTTGACGTGTTATCTCAACGCACACCAACTCGGTGATAGACAGAATGATGCTCGTCCATACCACGCAATAAATACGGTAGAAATATTTTATTTTGTAAGATAACTATAACTTCAAGAAAATGTATTAGATAAAGTACACTGTTATGTTCTTAGACTGGAAAGTGTTTTTAGAATTAAATGAGCTCATTTTTATCTTTTAGGAGCGCTGACTTGGTCTTTAATTTGTGTCTTTTCAGTAGCAAGTGTAAAAGAAAACCACAAAATAAATCAATATATGACACAAGGCATACAACTTTACTTCAACTGGACTAACAAAACTTATCATTCTATTTCATGTGATTGTTATGATCACTATCTGCTTCGTAAAAGAATTCAACGCTAAAGTTAAAAATGAAATGACAGTGCTGTACACCACCAACAATTTTTGAAAGCATTTCTCATAATTCACAATGTAAGTCATGAAGCGATTTCAGAATTGGGTGTAGCAGACAAACAAGAATTTTGATCAAATATAAAATACATAGTAAATAAACCTCCTTTTAACTATTTTCATTTGGGATCGGGCCACTAATTCGCGATTCAAATATTTACGTTGTTAAATTGTTTGATGCATTTGTTTACATGTGCACAAGTAGATAAATGCAGCGAAAAGTTTAAACATTCTGTAATTATCTAGTCAAAAACCCCCGGTGTTTTTTACATAATACTCACACTAGCCTCGTCCCGTGATCGATGATATCGAAATTAAATAAACATGATACTTTTCTGGAAAAACAACAGTCGGCAAATATGATATATTTCAACATCATAGTCATTCCATATTCGGAATTTAAGAATAACTTTTAGCCAATAATACCCTTGGTGTGTTTATCTATGCATATATTCGTTTAGTGTCCATTTCTTCCATCTCGGTGTCACGCTCATAAGGATGTTTAATGGCCGTATCTGTGATACGATTTTCCCCAGTGTAAATGTACAAGAATAATTTAATCGCTGGTGCTATTGGGATAGATTTATCGCGTGTCCCACAAAAATGTCCCCGAATTTTTAATTTATTATATCTCCGTTTTAAATTAGCATATATGAATTGTCTTTCTTCACAATGTTGTACATTTTTTGTTTCCTTTTCGAATAATTTAGGTTTTTGAAAACCGGTTGAATAACCACTTTTCAATGATCGATTTATTGAAAGGGGTAGAAAATCTGAAAGTAAAACTAAAAACCAATATATGAGCACAGATGTACAAAGTATAGAAGGATGCCCTGGTGCAGAAATACTTTCACCTTCAGGCGCAAAATGCGAGAGCTTGTAGAAAATGAAACCGTCCGTTTTTCTCAGGCATTTCTTACTTTAGAGTTCCTGCAAATAACTAAATAAAACCACTGCTAATGCAAAAAGTTAACATAATTAATTTAGCTTTAAAATTTCAATGGCAAAGTGTTAATTTACTTAGTTTATGGTGCAGTGATTGTAAATATTGATGCACTTGGTAGGGCAGCTATGTACAGTCGCTGAAGTGTGCGATCTCAATCTCAATAAAAAATCTAGACATATATATATACAGTATGTGATTTTTAAAGCATGGGCGAGTAGATGATGTCACTCGTACTCCTGTCATCACCACTAATCGAAGGTGTGTTTATGCAGGTATAGATATATGTTCATTTATGCATTCCTTAATTTGATTCTTATGCCTTAGGTCGTTCATGCACTACAGCATTAGGGGCCCCCCTAGAATCTAGGGGTAATCTCCTCTGACAGGTAAATGTGTAACAAATATCCATTGGATCTGCGTCAATTTTCTGTAAGTTTTTTCCAAATGATTTTCATATCCCACATCAATTTTGGATGATAACCTGACGGACGAGAAAATTACATTATACAAACCCTATGTATCACACAACCCAACGATGGAATTTGGACGACCATGGCTCTCAAATTTCAGTTATCAAAAGTCTTACGCAATAAATATTAACCGATTAGAATAGCTGTTTCACCAAGGTTGAGATAGCAATCTCTGCTATCACAATGCAAGAAGCCTTGTGTTGTGCATATCGTTGAGTTCTTATCTGAAACACTCGGCTCACCAGCTGCCCAGTGATATGACTCTACACTAACTCCGAGCTGAGCGAAGGCAAAAACTTTCCTACTTTTCAGTGCCCCAGCCGACTTGATCTGTGGAACTCATTTTTATGTATTGTTCTTTGGTTGGGCATCACATGGTTGTGAATGAGCAGGACCCTGAAATTCCAACGGATTTTTTAAGATTATCCGAAAATTTTTGGTGTAAGAAGACTACAATTAAAAAACGAAAATAGATTCAATTCCCTTTCAAGAATGAAATTTGAGCCTGTCCCCAGTTGCACACGGATTGCTTTACGATACTTTTGGCAGTGAATTTTTGAATACCCTTTTCATAGATCAAATATTCTTCGTGCCCTCCAAATAATACCTAGGTGGTGATTCATTTAATTTGTCATGTGCAAGTGTAGCATACCTGATTAATGTATGCTTTTAGCAATGGGTTCTTAAATGCGTATGTACGAAAAATTAGTTTGTAAGTAGTTATTCTTCTGTTTCATTTTTATGATTGTTTGTATAGACTCGTTAACATCAGTCATTTGTGTGCTTACGTTAGTCCACGTGCCAATGTTATAGTGAGTGAATGTTTTGTCAACCTTGAAATTTTTGATGTGCCTGTAATATGTTATAGTCTTTGCTGTTCAACAACTTAAGGTGTTTGCATAAAAACGCTTTTAAGACTTGAACTTTGAAAATGAAGTGCTTCTTCTTATTGGCTTTTATACTTTTCTTTCCTTCGCGCCTGAAATCCATTGCGGAAAACATAACAATATCGTTGTAAATAAAGTAATAATGTATATAAAATTGAATGCGAGAAGGTGTAAAGAATGGACGATGTGACAGTGCTCGATCTACTCTGTGGCCGTGATGACATAGAGGGAAACCATTGCTGCAGCTATTCTGTTCATCATGAAGGGATGAACAGCGGTCTCATTCGTCCTTATTCATCCAACGTGGGCCACCAAAACCCAAACTCCGATCTTAAAATGATGCTAGTCACACGGCCAGTCAAAAATGATGGGATTTGATTTTTTTCTTGACGGGGAGGAAAAATTAATAAATAAATCCTACAACGGGAGCATTACCGACGCGTGTTTTACGAAAATTATATATACATCGGGTCTGCACCTCAACACGAAAACACAATTTCTGCATTTTTTGTGTTTTTTATTAAATTTCTGTTTATCAAAAACTCCAAAATTTTCCATCCCTGTGCTCCGTTCAAGTAACATCGTTCCGTTTAGCTTCCACTGCTTCATCTTAAATGTCGGCATTTGCAATTAATTGTGCCCCTCAAAAGTTCCTTAATAACTGCCGTCATCAAATGAACTCAACGAATGAGCTCTCTTTACTGAGCCAAATTTTGCGGTCCACCAGATCACGCATGCCACAACTTCGCTCATTATTATGCATTAGTCGAGTCCGTTGCTCCTCTGCGGCTATAGAGCTCCACAGTCATATACAGTCTCGACCGCCTTTTTCTAAAAGCGGTACATGCTCTGCGTCGCTCTTGATTGTAGGATAGAGACATGCCATTTTCCTGAATATTATTGTAGACAATGATTTTCTTATTTCTCCCTTTCTGTCATCGTCTCTTTTTCTCCTTCCCTTTCCAGCTCCCTCTCCCTCTCTCTTATACACTCTCTCACTCGCTCGCACAAACACTCGCCCTCTCTATCACACACACACTCTCTCTCTCACTTTCTCGCTCTTTCTCTCTCACTTTCTCGCTCGCAGAACCACTCTCCATCTCTCTCTCTCTCACACACACACACTCTCTCTCTCTCATACTCTCACTCTCTCAGCCCATTATGCTAAGCATGCATTGAATTAGTTGGTATTCAAGATACCAACGAGGACCAATCAATTCCCCTCGCAGAGTTCATTAGGCAGACCGTAGAGGGAAACGCTGCGCTTAAGGGTTGCTATCACGGTGATCTGCTCCTTGATTGGTTAATATTTCACGCGGTCGAGCGCTCTCGGCAACTCAGCTTGCTTTACATAATGTGTTTGTGAGCAAAGTACTGAGACTAATGGTGTATCGCACTAGCGCCGATTAAACTAAGACAAAATATGCTCATGAACGGTGTTTATCAACAGAACGAGATGTTTGCGATCCACTATACCTATTTGTTCGAAATTTTTGAGATTTAAATACAACCGATACATATCACTATCAGCTTATTCATTCTAAAAATATAATTTTAAGACTCAGTAATTCCTACTGGAAGTTTGCCTTCAGTAAGCCCCAAGACCCCAATGATAAGTATGTTTTATTAATTATACCCATATACCAGTATTCTCATTTATTGGAAATTTTTGAAATTGAAACACAACTGATACATTTCAGGTTATTCATTCTAAAAATATAGTTTTAAGACTCAATAATTCATAGGGGAAGATTACCTTCTCTAAGGCCTTATATCACAATGTCAGCGTTCAGAGAACACATAGAACTGCTGGGGTCAGTGCTGTGCAGTGCGATAGCAGTGCCGTACCTGGCGCTATGGCACACTCCAAACTTGTTGGCGATCTTCGTCAAAATTCTGCCGTGCGTTTTCTTGTTCCTGCACCTCGGCAAGAAACATCTCAAAGACAAAGGACGGGGAAGCGAAGGCAATGTTTCCCTGGAAACATTGCTTCGTCTTCTCGGGCTGGGATCTGGAGCGCCTCTGAAGGAGCAACGCACGGCCAAAAAAGAGGCTGGCAGCCGAGGCAGCCGAGGAAAGCTGAGGCAGGAGCTGAAGAGGAGGCAGCTCAGAGAAGGGGTTGCTTTCGGACTCGTCTGGTCCCTCTTTGGGGATGTGTTCTTGGTGAGGGTAGTGGTGGTGTGTAGAGTTGAGTGTGATGTAAGTATTAAGAGAATTGCGAGTTGTGGTGTGCAGTGATGAGTGTCTGGTGCGTGCTGTGAGAAGTGTGGGTTGTGGCGTGCATTGTTGAGTATCTTGTTCATGTCATAAGAGTTGGAATGCGAATGAAATCTTATTATAATATTGTGATGGCAAACTATGATTATAGCAGTGATAATAAAACGCATAACAATTCTTATCTAAAATTAATGACCTGATATCAACGCTTTTCGCAGTTGCTTAACTAATTTCCCGACTCTCGATTCCATAAAGTCGTGCTATACTTAGCTCAACATAAATTTTTTCAAATCTTAGTCATGACAGTAACCTGGCCTTAATTTTAAGCATTCAAAATAAAAAGCTCTTTTTGCTTAGATTGGCTCACACCCACCAAGTCTCATTAATAAAACTTAATTCCATCGTGCACTATCTGGGCTGTTTTAGCCTTAAAGAACATAAAAATACGAGTATGTCTTACAGAATGCCGGTATAGTCAACTCGATACCAAGTTTTGACATTCATTTTAGGCTATCCTGCTGGTCAGTGATATCAAACAGTCGGAGTTGGCACTGAGGATATCACAAAGAGGCTAAGGTGACAAGAACAAAAAAGCTCAGAAGACATAAATTGGACAAGAACAAAAAATTTGAGTCGTATAAAATTGTTTTCATTCTTTTACGTGGTGAGACTGGAATGGCTTTTAATTTTAAAACAGGTAGAAATCTTGTTTCGTAGATCGCGATGTTAAAAATTTATATATTAGACATTAATCAATCATTAATAATTTAAAAATAAATTTTTTTAACAGAGGTGATTATGCTGTTCCTTAGATCTGGATCAACGAAGACGTTCCGTTCATGCTGGGGATGCTGGCATTCGGCGTGGCTCAGATGTGCTACGTGTGGGGCCTGGGCTTCTGGGCCGTGAACAAGCGGAGGGGCGCCGCCCTATATACCCTCCTGCTGGGGGTGGCCTTCTTCGTCCTGAGGGGCGCGCCTCTCGCCTTCAGAGCAACGGTCCCGCTCTATTCCGCTGCTCTCATCACCACCCTCTGGCGGGCAGTGGACAGGTGGGTGGGAGGAGTGGTACACCAGGTGTGCTTAAGATTGTGGTGTAAGCTGCCTTGCTGGATTGGATCGGGAGTGTAATTTGAATATTATTGATGCTTTGAAAACTAATAGCAACAGTCCCGTTCCACTCCGCTGCTCTCATCACCACCCTGTGGTGGACAGGAGAGGCAGCTATGAGGCAGCTTTGTAAATAAATGTTTTTTTTCTATGAGTGTCTTGTTGTCTAAGAACGAACTGTTGACATGCTATGTGTGTCGGACTTAGTCTCTTTTGGAGGTACCAACTCTCGGAAAGGCATGGCATTTTGATCAAAGGTGTGATTGAGTTAGTTTTTCTCTACTCTTTAACCTTGGAATAGTTTCCCTGCATCGTGTTGTGTCTCGCATATAACCATATCACCTTGGTCCTTCGCTCGGTTCTAATATAGCATAAGGATATAGTAAAATGTACGTCGCTGTTCTTTTTGGTGTGGCCAAAACACCACTGTGCCACACCTTGCCTGGTCAACAGCCCAGGGCGCGCTCTTTATCTCCTTTCCAATTTGCGCCTGTGTCCGCAGGCGCACAAAAGGCGGACCGACCAAAACTCTCCCGTCCGCTTTCGTTCTCTCCCTCATCAGCTCCAATTGCTTACTTGACAGGCTCGTCTGGCGGCAAAAACCTCATCTTCTGCATTTCGCGAGCGCGTTTTTCTTTCGATTTTTGGGAGGTGACGAGCTCGTTGCGGTGCCGGCGAAATACAGTGGCGGTATTTTGAGGTTGGTCGCTGACCAGCTCTCCCTCGCCATTCATTTTATTGCTCGCGTCTGCTTTCATTTGGGTGCCTCATCAGGCCCTTGATTGCTTACTTGACGAGCTCTCTGGGTAGCCAAAATTGGGCCCAAACTTGTCTTTCTGTTTCATCTCCTCAGCAGATTTGTAATTAAGCTTCTCGAGCTCTTACGCCTACAGATTAGGAATTTCTGTGCGGGTATCATCTACTCTCTTTAATTCATTGACGTTACCGCTAAACAAGTGATATTCAAGTTTGCGTATTAATGTAAATGGGGACAATTCTAGCAGAGATCCATTAAGAGGATACAAACTCCATGGAATTCATCTGGTCTCAAGAGACTGACGCGGTCTGCTGTTACGATGAAGGATTTAAGTTTTGTTGGTACACAGAACTGTAGAATAGCTCCATGCTCCTACCTTCCTGGCCTCACGGCCCCTAGCACATACAACACAGATCTGGTACTACCTAAGATATTTGAATACATTTTTTCGTACTTTTCACTCATTCATTTGTTTTCGCAATTGACATGGGCACTACGATACCCATGTGTGAATATCAACTAAGGATCTTATTGCTGGGATATTTTAAAACCCAGTGTTATACATTTCATGCATCAACTTTATTGGAAATAATCTGGTTTTCTTCTATTTACTTTCTTTTTTTCCATGCCACTCCAGGACTGTCTACACTTTGTATTGTCTCTATAGTACTTCTCAGCATTTGCTCTTGTATTACATCTCATCGTCAATTTCTTTTCAGGTGTCCCAATGCAATATAAATGAGTACGCGGTAATCTAACCTAATAATAACCGTTGTGTGTTTATTTATATATTCATTAATACATTTATATATATATATGTTATATATGTATTTGTTTGGTATCCGTTACGCTTTCGTCTGAGTTTACGGTTCCTTGCATGGGTACCAAACTCCTCAGTGTAACATTAAAAGATCGCCTCTACATGCATTGATATGTTTGACATTTTATCAGGATAGAAAAAAATAGGATATGTTAGGTTAGGTTAGCATAGGTTAGGATAGAAAAGATTCGGATATGTTAGGTTAGGATAGGTAAGGTTAGCATAGGTTAGGTAATGTTGACAGAATTTTCACGGGTCCACCTAGCTTAACTATGACATTGTCCGTGAAATTTTCACGGGTCCTCCTACTACCTAATGCTACCCTTGGTTTTTTTGAATCAGCTTCTTCCATTTCTTTGTTACGCTCATAAGGATAGTTAGTTATAATGACCGTATCTGTGATACGAGTTTCACCAGAGCACAAGTACAAGAATATTTTTTATCACGGTTACTGTTAGGATGGATATATTTGTTTGTCATCCACATCTGGAAAGCTTATTCAAGAAAGGTATTGAATCTCGTCGTTTTTGATGGGCCATGCACACTACAGCTTTTTAACTTTAATTTTAAAAAGCTCAATTTCAATTTAAAAAAAGTCGAGTTTAATTTATAAAAGGTCAAGTTTAATTTAAAAAAGCTAAAGTTTAATTTAAAAAAGATCAAGTTTAATTTGAAAAGTCTCAATTAGGCTATATTTAAAAAAAATCAAGTTCAATTTTGAAATGCTTATGTTTTTAAAATTGCATAGTTAGGTAGCAATAATATAATTGAAGTTTATTCGTGAGAATGCATATTTATTTAAAAGTACTCGCACTGAAAATAGAGTCAATCGAGTATCAGACAAAACCAAGCTACTGTAATTTTGTAATCATTTTGACATTCTTTATGTTTTACCTATGAATCATTTGCTAAACAGATCATCGGTACTTTTATCTATTTACAAAAATGATGCGAATAAACTTTGTGTAATGAATAACTGTGTGACAATTAGCAAACTGCATT
Source organism: Morinoia aosen (assembly GCA_030386875.1). NCBI lineage: Eukaryota > Metazoa > Arthropoda > Malacostraca > Amphipoda > Talitridae > Morinoia > Morinoia aosen. The sequence continues at coordinate 18,547,170 of CM059559.1, forward strand.
GACTGAAAAGTTGAACATTACTGAGCTTCAACTTTTCAGACAGTGCAATTTGCTAATTGTCCCACAGTTACTTATTACATAAAGTTTATTTGCATCATTTATATACATAAATATAGATACACATGTAGATAAGAATGTAGGTAAAATTCATAGGTAAAACTTGAAGAATGTCAAATTGAGTACAAAATCACAGCAGCTTGGTTTGTCTGATAATCGATTTATTCTATTTTTAATGCCAGTACTTTTAAATGAATATGCATTCTCAAGAATAAACTTCAATTATATTATTATGACATAAATATGCAATTTTAGAAACATAAGCTTTTCAAAATTGAACTTGATCTTTTTTAAAATATAGCCTACTTGAGACTTTTTAAAGTAAACTTGATCTTTTTCAAATCAAACTTGATTTTTTAAAATTAAACTTGACCTTTTTAAATTTAAACTTGACCTTATTTAAATTGAACTTTAGCTTTTTTAAATTGAGCTTGAGCTTTTTTAAATTAAAGTTAAAAAGCTGTAGTAATGCTTAATTACTCAAGTAACTAAGCTACTCCTCATTCAATTTCATTCTTTGCTTCCGCACTGTACATATACCTCAGATCCCTATGCTATTTTCCTTATAGCTCCCTTTGTTATCCTTTCTCCACACCGTTACCTAGTTCTCCTGACTGCTTCCTACTAACGTAGCCTCACGGTAGAGGAAACAAGGTAGGTTCAAACCAGTATTTTCTTCTTTGACGGTGTGGGTTTGCTGACGTCACTGCAACGAACCAATAGCAGCGCTCATATCGCATCTGGTAGCACTGCTACCCCCAAAACTGACTCCACTATTGGCCTAACGACATGGCGTTTTGGTGACGTCATAAAGTTTGTTTGAAATAAAGCCTTTCTATTGGCTAGCCGAGCAAGAGGAGGTGTATTTTCTCCCATAGAAATGACCCTACCTTGTTTCCTCTACCGTACGTAGCCTGTTTCCTGTTTGTTTAGATTGTTTCTCTCTTCCTCGAGCATACTGTGCTTTTAAACGCATCTTCCCACGCTCCCACAATCCCTGACTCTCCCACACTCCCTCTCTCTTCTACACCTCCTCTCACTCTCCCATACCTCCTTCACTCTCCCATACCTCCTCTCACTCTCCCTCATCATCCCTTCACTCTCCCTTACCTCTCCTCACTCTCCCATACCTCATCTCACTGTCCCTCACCGCCCCTCACTCTCCCTCACCTCCCATCACTCTCCCTCACCTCTCCTCACTCTCCCTCAATTCCCCTCACTCTTCCGCATCTAACCTCACTCTCGGTCACCTCCCCTCACTCTCCCTCACCTTCCTTCACTCTCCCACACTGGCCCACACTCTCGAGGGCTCTTCCTCCGGAGTTTCAAAAGAACGAATCCAGGCTCCGGGCGCGGAAGGAAGAAAGTTCTTTACAACTCTAATTTATGAGCTTAATTTAAGACGTGCTCTTGAGAGCAGAGTTCAGGTACATCGCAGACCTTATTGCAAAGAAAAGAACGTAAAGAACAAAGGAAGCGTACGAAGCTCGTCCAGCCCTCGCAAAATGTAAGGCCGTGAAACTTTAATCACGAGAGCCTGAAAGAATTTGATGGCTTTATGTCTTCAGTTCGGGCAGAGTCGTTCAGATATTCGTGAGCGCCACGGCCAGCGCAGGTTGATATTTCAGGACTTTTGAATCATAACGCCCGGAATAAATGATCAGCTGGGCTCCAACAAGGAAATAAGCCTCGCACCGATCGAGATTTGGTGTAGCCTGATTCTGGCGGATATTTGTTTAAGCGGAATAGAAATGAGGCGTCGCTTTGCTGCTGCGTCTCATTCGATGTCTGGTGCGCGTGACTGCCTACCGAAGTGCCGGATTTCTCTCTTCTGTGTTAGGTTTAGTGAGAGGAAATTTGCTCGGAGAACGGGAGTTTCCCTGACTATGAGCACAATGTATGGCATAAAGGAGTGTCTAACGTGGCAGGAGTTTTGTTTGCTGGCATCGCAAATTGACGAAGAACTTGAAGACGAGGAAAATTCCAAGGAAATAATTCACATTTAATATATACGAAAACGTTTCAGGAGTGACAGTGGACGGTGGAGTGACAATGGTACGGGAGTGTCTTCCAGGAATGTCTAATGTTACAGGAGTGTCTTCTAGGAGTGACAGTGCTGCAGCAGTGCCCTAACAATGAGTGCCGGTACAATGTATAACGTGCAGAAGTGCCTATTTTTTGAGCCCAAAAAAGTACAATCGCGGTTTATCAATTTTTCGCAGCCATTAGATGCATTCATGTTAATTATTTCCTAATTAAACACATAGTATTGATGGGTACATGGCACTTTAGTACTCTTATTTACAACAGAAATGTATCTGCATTGTATGAGATGTCAAGAAGTGAGGCCTATCACATGTCCAGCTTCTGATGTTTAGCTTTCGACTTACGACAACAGCTGGCGATGTTCTCACCCGCTGCAGCGCCGGTCCCACCTTCTGCTGGCTAAAAACCTATGTTACTACTACTACTACTTCTGCTGGATGGCGTGGTGGCGAGAGTTGCAGCTCTCACACCCACATCAGCCGCTGTGTACAGGAGTCATTATATTCTTGTCGCTGTGGATATATTAGAGCTGTTGTATTCATGAGCCAAAATGTACATGAGCTGTTATATGCATGCCGTTTTATGCATGAACTGACATTAACGTGAGTCATGATTTACACAGGCCGCTACATACATATGAGCCGCTACATACCTGACCCGTTACATACACACGAGCATTTGTGTACGTACTTTCATTCGTAACATGTAGTAAATGAGTGCTAACCTAACTAAGAAAGAACAAATAAGTAGTACATTGTTTTCATTTTGCACAAATTACTCTCTCATATCTGAAATTAATTATTTTTACTTCTGTGCTTTCCTCTTCAACGTTTTTTCATTTTATGCAGATGCGTGTACTATTATTCTTTTTCTCTTCTTACATTAACAATCTGACGTAAGGTCTACCATGACGTAGGTACTTAGCTCCAGCTCTCTTGCACGTATTACTTTGTAAAATTTACTCGAATCAGTTAAAGATCATCTGGGATAATCCATATGGTGGAACTTTCAACTCGTGGAGTAGTTTTTCATTCCATGGGTTAGGTAAATTAGGTTAAACATAACTGTACACCCTAAAATAGCGCAGATGATAGGATGCCCTAGATGTCACTGAGCTTATTCGGGCCCACGAGTAGCTATACTCAAATGTGTCCTTTGTACTAGACTTAGGATACAATCTTTTGCTGTATCGCTTGTGGCTAATAAATTGTTTAAATATCCATATTTTTTTGGCCCGTATACCACCACAAACTTGCCTCACATCTCACCATCCCACACCCTCTTTACACCACTGAAGGCAGCTAACACAACCCTTCGTCCTGAGCAGGTACGAAGACGACGATGGCCGGTCGCAGCTGCAAAAAAGCTGTTCCGTGATTGGCGCGATGACCTTCGTGATTTCGGACACGTGCATCGCGTTCTCTAAGTTCGTGGTGGATGTAGACGCGAGTGCTGCGAGTGCTGTGATCCACGTCACTTACTTCTCGGCCCAGACTCTGCTGGCTCTCGGCGCAGCCTGACTCTGGGTGTCGTCAGCACCTCTTTCTGTTCTGCAACTTCAGACGGGCCTCTCTGAAGTTGTGGTTACTTGCGTGCTGCCTCGAGTCTTTCTGTGAATTTATTCCTTGCTCCATCGTCTACAGCTATTTAGATTTCTACGCCCTCTGATGTTTCTTATACTGCAGTGTGTTGTGGTTACTTGCGTGTTGTCTTTAATTATTGCTGTAGCGATTACTTGCGTGTTGTCGCAAGCTATTCTGTGAATTTATGGCATGCTATATTTTTGTCAGGAATGAAAAGGACGTAATGATGCACACCAGAAAATTTGTTTAGTTTTTTTCATGAAAATATCAGCATGAGAATGTAATCACATCAGATTTTCTCATTTCGATAACACAAATGTTCGAACGGTATAATTCCTTAAGTTTCTGTTTGTAACTATTTTTTTTTTCAGTGAATCCAACAAATAAACTATATTGTACGAACTGTGAGCTTCAATATGAATAAGTGTTTGGAGTTCACAATGAGTAAAGAAAAATTAATCAACTATGCATAGAAGCATAAAAATCACGTGACAATATCGAAATGTACGAGAAAACTCTGCGGAGATCGACCGCCACGTTCAAGTACTGGTGCTTTTCTCGTCCGAGTCAGGGGGGTGCGGGGTAATGACTCTATGGAGGTTTGAAGAGTAATCCATTTATTCCAAAGAACAAATGATTCTGGAGTTGGATGGCGGGAGTTATTTTCTCTTTGAAAACCCGCTATAGTAGAACTTCTATACGTTTCAAACTATCGGTTGAAAATTTTTAGAATCGGTAAAATTTTCATATATAAAAACGTGAACTTTCTCTGCAGTTATAACAAAGACTTCAAAGCTCATTGAGATGCTTAAGAGTTTGAATTACAATCATTGGACCATTGCAGTAGAGTGAACTAAGCATCATGGTGCGTGCTGAGGCGTGACGTCTGAAATGATACCACACACTGAGGTGCGGTAGAGGAAACAAGCCAGAGTCATTTGACTCATTTCTAGGGGGAAATGCACCTCCTCTTGTTCGGCAAGCCAATAGAATGGCTTTATTCCAAACGAACTTTATGACGTCATCATTGCTACATGTCGTTAGGCCAATGGTGATTCCAGATTTGGGGCTAACAGTGTTGCCAGATGCAATTTAAGCGCTGCTATTGGTTCGTTGCCATGACGTCAGCATTGCCGCGCGGTCGACAAAAAAAGACTAGCTTGACGCTACCTTGTTTTCTCTACCGTAGCCTGAGGGCAAGAAAACTTCCTGGTCTGACCAGCCAACTGTACAAAACTCTCTAGGATACAAAAGGTCTATAACAAAAACATAGATGAAGTTTTACTTGCCTGAAGAACATGCAACTATACTTACTTCGGAACAGAGGGCTTCTCCTATTTATTCGTCAGTCACGTGGTTTTCAGCTTCTTTGAATTTCTGGTTACCCTTTAAAATCATTTGCTACTCTAAATTGAAAAATCGCGTTGTTTAAAATAAATATTAAGCTCTTCTTTAACTATCGGCCTTGAAGCTTCCCCTAGCAGCAATTTCTATAAGTAATACAAATTCCATCAATCACTGGCTAAATGTCGGCACGTGTTCACTTCTACTAGTACGTTGGACTTTGTGTTATAGACGCATCTGTGTGCCATGGCGGCGTCACTGATGCAAACCGATCCAGCCAACGTTTTTCTTCAAGCTCTTTCTTTGCAACTGAAAAATTAATTTGTTGCGTTTTATCCTAGTGTGAATATTGACAAGTAGGTGCCTCTCATATTGATGAGTAGGTGCCTCTCATATTGATGAGTAGGTGCCTCTCATATTGACAAGTAGGGTCTCTCATATTGAAAATTCCATGCCTCTCATATTGACAAGTAGGGGCTTCTCATATTGACGAGTAGGGGCCTCTCATATTGACAAGTAGGGCCTCTCCTGGACCTATATACTGCCCCACAAAAACCCGAACAGAGTATTTATTTTCCTGGATCTGTAAACCCATCATAAGAATACCATAAGAATTTAATTTCAAGCAAAATTATGCGGTATTAGTGATTACTACTGAAACGGAAACTAAATACTAGGTTCAAGTTTTTGTGGGACATACGGTATACTGTCGCACGCACTTACAAGATCTGAGCGAGAAGTTCGGTCCCCCAAGAGGCGCTGCGCTCCCGCATGTCGCCGGTCTCACATATTTTATTGGAAATCAATGCCACAAATTCCTGGGCTCGGCCCCCACTTGGGAACCAGTATCCAAAAAATAGGTGAGAATCCGGCCTCTGGCTTCGTTATTGATTTCCGCTCCACTTGAGTGACCAAACATAAGAAAAGTGGCGCGATCGCTCACCGCCACTCGAATTATTTAGCGTATAGCTGAGCGCAGCACCTGCCAGCTTTGGTGCGGTAATCTTCATGTGACACATCGACTGCGATGGGTTAAACTGAAGTTCAATACCCAAAACAAATTTAAAGTCAAAAGTTGTTGAAAATTTTATATTAATGGCAAAAGAAATACGATTAATTTAAGATCGTTAAAATTTTTCAAACGACCCATCGATGGGTCGTTTTGCAGCTGGAAAAATTGCAGCTGGAAAAACCGCCGGTAGGGCATATCTCAATGAATGTGCTAACACTTCCACAGCGGCAGGTAAAACTGAAGTTTAATAATCAACTCTAAGCTTAAGTCAATTGTAGTGAGCTATGTTGAAAAAAGCAAACATTAACTGGAACGTGCATTCCGTTAGCTTTGATTAAGTATTTTTGAAAATTAAGTTTGTGACTACTAGTCGGTGAGCCGCATTATGAAAACTCCCCGTGTGACCACTGGTGGGTCACATCGCAGTGCTAAAAAGAGTGCTCGCGTCATCAACACTTGCAGAACTGACCGGTATGTGGGGCCATTAATGGCAGTATTTTGAGTAGCTAGGATACGAGCGGGCGTGTGGTCTAGAATAAAATGCAGGGGCTGCAGATCCTCTTGTTTTATTTCCTGCTTGATTGTACGGCACTGGTGCGTGTGGTGATAGTGCAGCTTTGGTCAGAGAGAACTCTCTTGAGTACTGGGGCAGTAATGTAGTCTGTAGAGCACCAGGGCAGTAATGTAGTCTGTAGAGTACCAGGGCAGTAATGTAGTCTGTAGAGTACCAGGGCAGTAATGTAGTCTGTAGAGTACCAGGGCAGTAATGTAGTCTGTAGAGCACCAGGGCAGTAATGTAGTCTGTAGAGTACCAGGGCAGTAATGTAGTCTGTAGAGCACCAGGGCAGCCAGTAATGTAGTCTGTAGAGCACCAGGGCAGTAATGTAGTCTGTAGAGCACCAGGGCAGTAATGTAGTCTGTAGAGCACCAGGGCAGTAATGTAGTCAGTAGAGTACCAGGACAGTAATGTAGTCAGTAGAGTACCAGGGCAGTAATGCATGTAGTCCGTAGAGTACCAGGGCAGTAATGTAGTCTGTAGAGTACCAGGGCAGTAATGTAGTCTGTAGAGTACCAGGGCAGTAATGTGGTCTGTAGAGTACCAGGGCAGTAATGTAGTCTGTAGAGTACCAGGGCAGTAATGTAGTCTGTAAAGTACCAGGGCAGTAATGTAGTCTGTAGAGTACCAGGGCAGTAATGTAGTCTGTAGAGTACCAGGGCAGTAATGTAGTCTGTAGAGTACCAGGGCAGTAATGTAGTCTGTAAAGTACCAGGGCAGTAATGTAGTCTGTAGAGTACCAGGGCAGTAATGTAGTCTGTAGAGTACCAGGGCAGTAATGTAGTCTGTAGAGTACCAGGACAGTAATGTAGTCTGTAAAGTACCAGGGCAGTAATGTAGTCTGTAGAGTACCAGGGCAGTAATGTAGTCTGTAGAGTACCAGGGCAGTAATGTAGTCTGTAGAGTACCAGGACAGTAATGTAGTCTGTAGAGTACCAGGGCAGTAATGTAGTCTGTAGAGTACCAGGGCAGTAATGTAGTCTGTAAAGTACCAGGGCAGTAATGTAGTCTGTAGAGTACCAGGGCAGTAATGTAGTCTGTAGAGTACCAGGGCAGTAATGTAGTCTGTAGAGTACCAGGGCAGTAATGTAAAGAGCAATTTGTGTCAAATTCCCTAGAGGCGCAAAGCTCTACTACAACATGCCTACAACCTCATACGCGCTGTGCCTTCACTTATCAATCTGAAAAAAAATTGTCTGGGATGCAACGTATGCGTTTTTATGCAAATTGTTTCATTGTTAACTGATAATTCTGGTTTACCAAATTAGAAAGTTTTATTAGGATAACCCGAAGTAATTATTTTGAAGCACCTTCAGCACCCTCAAGTCGATCGCCCACTCCTCAAACTGCAGTCGCTCTGCCGAGCTCTCTCATGATGGTAGCCGGAGAAAAAACTGTTTATTTCTTTCCTTTTTTTCTTTTTTTTCTCAGCTATGAACTACTTCAATGTATATACATTATATGTTTTTATTTAACGTTTTCATTTTTTGTCAGCCATTCGCTTGCGATACTCTAAGATTTCTAATTTTGATGGAATATGCGCTTTAATTTTCAATTGGATTGGACTCATCATTTTCTGTATGAAATCTTAATGCAATGTATAATTGCATCACTTCGAACATTCGGAAAAGCGATGTGAAAAGGAAGAACACTAATTTACTCTAAAGAAGCATCTCTCCCACCAACTCTGTTGATCCTTTTCTAAATTTTCTAAGAAAAAATATATTTTCCACCATTCTAATATATTATCACTATAGGAACAAAACTTTGCACTGGCGAAACGAATTTTCCAAGAGATTTCTCCTCGTGAGAGTCGCATTTTTTCCTGAAGTTAATGTATTGCGTCAGTATATCAAACCTCATGCGCAGCTCAGCGCAAAGCAACGCAACTCAGCGTAACTCAGCGCAAAGCAGCGCAGCTCAACGCAATTCAGCGCAGCTCAGCGCAGCACAATCCAGCCACACGGCGGCCAGCGCACGTCCGCAGGTCAGGAAGCCTTTTAGCCTCCAGCCAAATCCAGGCGAGAAAATGGCCTGGAACGCTCAAAACTCCACGGGGAATGGCCTCCATATTTAACTACCGACACCTGCACCGCACCTGCGGGCGAGGTAATTTGTGTGAAGCATGTTCCAAGTCGTGAGAATTTGAGAGAAGGACGAACTTTTGAGTTCATTGCAGTGCTAAATAAACTATGCCATGCTGTGTGCGTAGTTTGTTATGATGGAATATGGAAGAGAATTGGCTCTGCCCTCGAGTTATCTCCCCAAAAAAGTTCTTTGAACACGAAAAGTCAATGTAATATGTTTGTAATACAATGTAATAGAGCATATTCATTGGTGGCAAGATGCTAAAATCTTAAAATCAACGGCGACAACTGATTTCAGATAAAAAACAAAAATAATTTGTGACCGAGCTTACCTAGCCTAGAAAAATAATTTCGCCATAAGCAAGGAGAGTTGGTAGCACCAGCGAGACCTGCGAAGAACATTAGCTCAAGAGAGGCGTGAAAGGCCCGTGGAGTTAGGCGCTCCTTAATGGCCTTCTCTGATTGGTGGACGACAACATCCGGCTTAGTCGTGACGAATGGCTGGAATATACGTGGCTTGCTGGAGCCTAGTTAGCTCTGGGGATATTGATGTTGTGTGGGATATTGATGTTCTGCCTGCTGTTGTGTGGGATATTGATGTTGTGTGGGATATTGATGTTGTGTGGGATATTGATGTTGTGTGGGATATTGATGTTGTGTGGGATATTGATGTTGTGTGGGATATTGATGTTCTGCCTGATGTTGTGTGGGATATTGATGTTGTGTGGGATATTGATGTTCTGCCTGATGTTGTGTGGGATATTGATGTTCTGCATGCTGTTGTGTGGGATATTGTGTTCTGCCTGCTGTTGTGTGGGATATTGCTGTTGTGTGGGATATTGATGTTGTGTGGGATATTACTGCTCTGCCTGCTGTTGTGTGGGATATGGCTGTTCTGCCTGCTGTTGTGTGGGATATGGCTGTTCTGCCTGCTGTTGTGTGGGATATTGATGTTCTGCCTGCTGTTGTGTGGGATATTGATGTTCTGACTGCTGTTGTGTGGGATATGGCTGTTCTGCCTGCTGTTGTGTGGGATATGCCTGTTCTGCCTGCTGTTGTGTGGGATATTGATGTTCTGCCTGCTGTTGTGTGGGATATGGCTGTTCTGCCTGCTGTTGTGTGGGATATTGATGTTCTGACTGCTGTTGTGTGGGATATGGCTGTTCTGCCTGCTGTTGTGTGGGATATGGCTGTTCTGCCTGCTGTTGTGTGGGATATGGCTGTTCTACCTGCTGTTGTGTGGGATATGGCTGTTCTGCCTGCTGTTGTGTGGGATATGGCTGTTCTGCCTTCTGTTGTGTGGGATATTGATGTTCTGACTGCTGTTGTGTGGGATATTGCTGTTCTGCCTGCTGTTGTGTGGGATATGGCTGTTCTGCCTGCTGATGTGTGGGATATGGCTGTTCTGCCTGCTGTTGTGTGGGATATTGATGTTGCGTGGGATATTGATGTTCTGCCTGCTGTTGTGTGGGATATTGCTGTTCTGCCTGCTGTTGTGTGGGATATGGCTGTTCTGCCTGCTGTTGTGTGGGATATTGATGTTGTGTGGGACATTGATGTTCTGCCTGCTGTTGTGTGGGATATTGATGTTGTGTGGGACATTGATGTTCTGCCAGCTGTTGTGTGGGATATTGATGTTGTGTGGGACATTGATGTTCTGCCAGCTGTTATGTGGGATATGGCTGTTCTGACTGCTGTTGTAAAGGGATATTGATGTTGTGTGGGATATTGATGTTCTGCCTGCTGTTGTTTGGGATATTGATGTTCTGCCGGCTGTTGTGTGGGATATTGATGTTCTGCCTGCTGTTGTGTGGGATATGGCTGTTTTGCCTGCTGTTGTGTGGGATATTGATGTTCTGCCTGCTGTTGTGTGGGATATTGATGTTCTGCCTGCTGTTGTGTGGGATATTGATGTTCTGCCTGCTGTTGTGTGGGATATGGCTGTTCTGCCTGCTGTTGTGTGGGATATGGCTGTTTTGCCTGCTGTTGTGTGGGATATTGATGTTCTGCCTGCTGTTGTGTGGGATATTGATGTTCTGCCTGCTGTTGTGTGGGATATTGATGTTCTGCCTGCTGTTGTGTGGGATATGGCTGTTCTGCCTGCTGTTGTGTGGGATATTGATGTTCTGCCTGCTGTTGTGTGGGATATTGATGTTCTGCCTGCTGTTGTGTGGGATATTGATGTTCTGCCTGCTGTTGTGTGGGATATTGATGTTCTGCCTGCTGTTGTGTGGGATATGGCTGTTCTGCCTGCTGTTGTGTGGGATATTGATGTTCTGCCTGCTGTTGTGTAGGATATTGATGTTCTGCCTGCTGTTGTGTGGGATATGGCTGTTCTGCCTGCTGTTGTGTGGGATATTGATGTTGTGTGGGATATGGCTGTTCTGCCTGCTGTTGTGTGGGATATTGATGTTGTGTGGGATATGGCTGTTCTGCCTGCTGTTGTGTGGGATATGGCTGTTCTGCCTGCTGTTGTGTGGGATATTGATGTTCTGCCTGCTGTTGTGTGGGATATTGATGTTCTGCCTGCTGTTGTGTGGGATATTGATGTTCTGCCGGCTGTTGTGTGGGATATGGCTGTTCTGTCGGCTGTTGTGTGGGATATTGATGTTCTCCCGGCTGTTGTGTGGGATATTGATGTTCTGCCGGCTGTTGTGTGGGATATGGCTGTTCTGCCTGCTGTTGTGGGGGATATTGATGTTCTGCCGGCTGTTGTGTGGGATATTGATGTTCTGCCGGCTTTTGTGTGGGATATTGATGTTCTGCCTGCTGTTGTGTGGGATATTGATGTTCTGCCGGCTGTTGTGTGGGATATGGCTGTTCTGCCGGCTGTTGTGTGGGATATTGATGTTCTGCCGGCTGTTGTGTGGGATATTGATGTTCTGCCGGCTGTTGTGTGGGATATTGATGTTCTGCCTGCTGTGGTGTGGGATATTGATGTTCTGCCGGCTGTTGTGTGGTGTATTGATGTTCTGCCTGCTGTTGTGTGGGGATATTGTGTTCTGCCTGCTGTTGTGTGGGATATTGATGTTCTGCCGGCTGTTGTGTGGGATATTGATGTTCTGCCTGCTGTTGTGTGGGGATATTGTGTTCTGCCGGCTGTTGTGGGGGATATTGATGTTCTACCGGCTGCTGTGTGAGAAATTGATGTTCTGCCTGCTGTTGTGTGGGGATATTGTGTTCTGCCGGCTGTTGTGGGGGATATTGATGTTCTACCGGCTGCTGTGTGGGAAATTGATGTTCCGCCTGCTGTTGTGTGGGGATATTGTGTTCTGCCGGCTGTTGTGGGGATATTGATGTTCTACCGGCTGCTGTGTGGGAAATTGATGTTCTGCCTGCTGTTTTGTGGGGATATTGTGTTCTGCCGGCTGTTGTGGGGGATATTGATGTTCTACCGGCTGCTGTGTGGGAAATTGATGTTCTGACTGCTGTTGTGTAGGATATTGATGCTCTGGCTGCTATAGATACACTACAATGTGATTATGAGGTGAAAATTAACACATCATTCTCAAAATATTCGTTTTTATACAATATTCGTTACCAATATATGAGTCCATTTGGGAGGGTTTGTTCTACTATCATGCGTGCTTTGCCTGAACAAGACTGCATTGATCACACAACGACCCTAATGGTATTACTAATCCTTATTTAGTTAAGGGAATGTTGATATTAGTGAAGAAGTAAAAAATTCCCTCTCAGTTGCCTAGCTATGCGTAGCCCGCTGCCATACAGTCAGAATTTCGTCACACCACACCAAAAACAGTTAGAAGTGCGTGTCATCACCACCACCATTTTACCCCACACAGACCTGGAATTGCTAAACCATATATATTTAAAAAATGTTGAAACTAGTGAAGAAATAAAGAAACTCCTCTCAGCTGCTTAGTTATGTGTAGCTTGCAACAATACTGCCAGAATTTTAAAGGAATGATACAGCAAAGAAGTATTTTAAATGATACAGCAAATGATACAGCAAATGATACAGCAAATGATACAGCAAAGAAGTATTTTAAAAACATTTAGTTCGAACGTTTCGAGCACTAGGCTCATTCTCAACGAGATCTGCAAATACAAAGACACAACATAAGCACAGTTCACAAATAAAAATTCATATATTGACAGGCTAAAGGAGAATAGCAAAAATGGACAGCAATGAAATAGGAAGGCGGTGGTCAGAGTTTTTAACACTTACTACGCTGACGCTATTCAGAAACACGGACAAAAGTTAGCGGCTTACAATTTTTAGTTGATATGAGCTCTGCATGTCAATTAACGGAGGTTTTAACTTATTTATATACAATGACTCTAATATTCGGAGGCCAAAACTAGCTGAACATGAATCCAGTATTTTAAATTGATCTCTATTATTGACTTGATCACATGAGGCATTGCAGTGCTTTCTTATACTAGAATGAGACGGAGAACCTAATATCTGCCGCCATAGCCATGTGGTATAGGTTCTGCCGCCGTGCGGCAAGGACCCGGGATCGAGTCTCGGCGCTGGCAGTGGCGATTTTCTCTGTTGGGTATAGGAGAAAAATTCCAAGCACAATACCCCACCCCACCCAGGTGTCTGAAATGGGTACCGGTCTCGACCGGGGGAAAGCGTTATGGCGTCCTGGCGTTAGTTATAAGGCATTTGAAAATCCAATGTAAAAGGTGATATATGTATCAGGCTTGATTGGAAATAAAGCATCCGTTGATGCCTTCATTATTATTATTATTATTATTATCTGACCAGTACGATGACTCCGTCCAGCATGCTCAGCTATCCGTATATACAGTGCTCGCTGAGTTGAACCAACGTACTGAGATGCGCAATGCGCACAACGGGAATCATAGACGACGGAAGATCGCATGCTTTTAGGAAGTGCATCTTTGAATCGAAAAAATGAACTAATTGTACGTTTATTAACCAATATAATGCGTAAGGAAACTTCATGAAAATATTTAGAAATGAGATTTGTGAGTTCTAGTTTCAATATTTCCAACTGATAACCGAAGTATGGAAAAACACAATAGACTTGAGAAGCAGTTTTACTAGAAGCAGGAGAAGGGTCATAAACATTAGATAGGAATTTACTAATTGATCGTGAGATTAAATTTGATGGAAACCCATTTGAAACTCACTAATCTCATTTCTAAATATTTTCCTGAAGTTTCCTTACGCATTATATTGGTTAATAAACGTACAATTAGTTCATTTTTTCGATTCAAAGATGCCCTTCCTAAAAGCATGCGATCTTCCGTCGTCTATGATTCCCGTTGTGCGCATTGCGCATCTCAGTACGTTTGTTCAACCCAGCGAGCACTGTATATACGGATAGCTGAGGAAGCTGAACGGAGTCATCGTACTGGTCGGATATTAGGTTCTCCGTCTCATTCTAGCATAAGGGAGCACTGCAATGCCTCATGTGATCAAGTCATTAATAGTGATCAATTTAAAATACTGGATTCATGTTCAGCAAGTTTTGGCCTCCGAATATTAGAGTCATTGTATATACATAAGTTAAAACCTCCGTTAAATAACATGCAGAGCTCATATCAACTAAAAATTGTATACTGCTAACTGTTGTCCGTGTTTCTGAATAGCGTCAGCGTAGTAAGTGTTAAAAACTCTGACCACCGCCTTCCTATTTCATTGCTGTCCATTTTTGCTATTCTCCTTTAGCCTGTCAATATATGAATTTTTATTTGTAAACTGTGCTTATGTTGTGTCTTTGTATTTGCAGATCTCGTTGAGAATGAGCCTAGTGCTCGAAACGTTCGAACTAAATGTTTTTAAAATACTTCTTTGCTGTATCATTCCTTTTAAAGTTGCTACGCAAACGTGATGTACCTAATCATTTGCCAGAATTTCGCAACAAACAAGAAGCAATCAGAAGTGAACGTCCCCACCACCACCTCCACTCCACATAGACCTGGAATAACTAACCCTTACATATTTCAGGAAATGTTTTTACCATTAAAGGAGTAAAAAATTAACTATCAGCTCTTAAGTGTGGTAAAAATCTTCTCATCTGCTCAGTTATGTTAGTAATGTGTAGCTTGCAGCAACACCGCCAGAATTTCGTAACGGACGAGCAGCAATGAGAAGTAGGTGTACCACACCTCGTCACAGCGCTGGTGCTGCGCCAGTGACGCCGGCGAGCGCTGCTGGACGCGCCCATTCATCTCGAGGACACTCTCCAGTTTTGTCTTTCTTTTAACCTTTTGCTCCGAGGAGTCAAAAGTAGGTCTGAAGTTGGCTTAAGCTCGACAGGCCATTCCAATCTTTCCGAGCGCCGGCCGCACAATTTCCGAAGACAGCGGAAGTTCGTTAAAGTTGTGCGTGTAAGCAGAGGGGGGAGGGGGGGGGGGGGTAAGGTGGGGAGGGGGGTTAGTGCAGATCACAATAGGAGGGTGGGCTGAATCCTGGCAGCAAATTCTGAAATTCTGGGGAAAACTTCAAAATAAGTGTAAAGGGACGTATTCCTGGGTGAAGTGACGTACTAGAGGTAAGAGTGACGTATTACTGGTAGAAGTGACGTACTAGAGGTAAGAGTGACGTATTACTGGTAGAAGTGACGTACTAGAGGTAAGAGTGACGTATTACTGGTAGAAGTGACGTACTAGAGGTAAGAGTGACGTATTACTGGTAGAAGTGACGTACTAGAGGTAGGAGTGACGTATTACTGGTAGAAGTGACGTACTAGAGGTAAGAGTGACGTATTACTGGTAGAAGTGACGTACTAGAGGTAAGAGTGACGTATTACTGGTAGAAGTGACGTACTAGAGGTAAGAGTGACGTATTACTGGTAGAAGTGACGTACTAGAGGTAAGAGTGACGTATTACTGGTAGAAGTGACGTACTAGAGGTAAGAGTGACGTATTACTGGTAGAAGTGACGTACTAGAGGTAAGAGTGACGTATTACTGGTAGAAGTGACGTACTAGAGGTAAGAGTGACGTATTACTGGTAGAAGTGACGTACTAGAGGTAAGAGTGACGTATTACTGGTAGAAGTGACGTACTAGAGGTAAGAGTGACGTATTACTGGTAGAAGTGACGTACTAGAGGTAAGAGTGACGTATTACTGGTAGAAGTGACGTACTAGAGGTAAGAGTGACGTATTACTGGTAGAAGTGACGTACTAGAGGTAAGAGTGACGTATTACTGGTAGAAGTGACGTACTAGAGGTAAGAGTGACGTATTACTGGTAGAAGTGACGTACTAGAGGTAAGAGTGACGTATTACTGGTAGAAGTGACGTACTAGAGGTAAGAGTGACGTATTACTGGTAGAAGTGACGTACTAGAGGTAAGAGTGACGTATTACTGGTAGAAGTGACGTACTAGAGGTAAGAGTGACGTATTACTGGTAGAAGTGACGTACTAGAGGTAAGAGTGACGTATTACTGGTAGAAGTGACGTACTAGAGGTAGGAGTGACGTATTACTGGTAGAAGTGACGTACTAGAGGTAAGAGTGACGTAATACTGGTAGAAGTGACGTACTAGAGGTAAGAGTGACGTAATACTAGTTTAGGAATGACCGTATAATCGTAGGAGTTGCGTCCCAGTCTAACTTTTTCGCCACCTACATGCATGTTTTTCGCCACCTAAGCGATTTAAGCGATTAAATTGCTTAAATTAAATCGGCAATGAGAGGGACATAATGCTGCTAGGAGTTACGTAATACCAGTGGAAATGACGGTATACTGGTAGGAGTAACGTAATACTGGTTAAAAATTATTACTAATGCTACAAACTAAAATTGAGCAGCCTGTTTCAATAACTAGAGAAATGTTCTTGACTGTCTTGCCTGACTCTTCTGTATGACTCTTTTGACTTTCGACGAATCAGATGCGTGTGCATACACCTGGTTCGTGTGTTGGAGTTGTATGCAGGTCTTAAAAGAGTTCCGGTCAACTCAATGATGCAGAAGCGGTTTGTACGCTTTCTACGCGTCAGGTTGAGTCATCGAAGGCAATCAAACAATTCAAACAATTTATTTACCACGAGCGATACAGAGGTAGATTGTTTTTTAAGTGTAATACAATGGTGAAGTTTGAGTATAGCTACCTGTGGGCCGGGATAATTTCAATGACTTCTAGGGCATTCCACCACCAACGCTATTCTAAGCTGTGCAATTATGTTTAACCTTTACAAGAAATAATTTAATTTAAAACGAATAATTTCAAGAGAGGCTGACCAGTGTTACGAGCAATATAAGTCTAACGTAAATATATACAATTCAGATAGTGAATAGATTTTTGTGCTGATTGCGAATGACTTGTATCTCAGAAGTGAATGACTTGTATCTCAGCAGTGAATGACTTGTCTCTCAGAAGTGAATGACTTGTATCTCAGAATTGAATGACTTGTATCTCAGAAGTGAATGACTTGTATCTCAGAAGTGAATGACTTGTATCTCAGAAGTGAATGACTTGTCTCTCAGAAGTGAATGACTTGTCTCTCAGCAGTGAATGACTTGTCTCTCAGAAGTGAAGGACTTGTATCTCAGAAGTGAATGACTTGTCTCTCAGAATTGAATGACTTGTATCTCAGCAGTGAATGACTTGTCTCTCAGAAGTGAATGACTTGTATCTCAGCAGTGAATGACTTGTATCTCAGAAGTGAATGACTTGTCTCTCAGAATTGAATGATTTGTATCTCAGCAGTGAATGACTTGTATCTCAGAAGTGAATGACTTGTATCTCAGAAGTGAATGACTTGTCTCTCAGAAGTGAATGACTTGTCTCTCAGAAGTGAATGACTTGTCTCTCAGAAGTGAATGACTTGTCTCTCAGAAGTGAATGACTTGTATCTCAGAAGTGAATTTATGTAATCTTCTTATAATCTGATAATCGCTTCTGCCCTCCACTGCCATCGTACAACCATATTAGCTGATTATATCATTGTCGTTGTAATCTTCTTATAATCTGATTATATCATTGTCATTATAATCTATCAGCAATTTTTCACTTACCAATATTACTGTGAATTCTTCCTTATTTACCACTACAGTTATTATTACGAGTAAACCATATTAGCTGGTTGTATCATTGACATCATAATCTTTAAAACTTATTCCCTCTTGTATCTGAACTTATGAAAACGCTCTCAGCAATCTGTTTGCACCAATGTAGTGATATCGAACTCCAATATTTTAACAAATAAATAATAGATGTGTGTGTAAACATCTATGACATCTGTGTGTCACATTTTGTAACATCGCAATTAGTAGTTATTCACCAACCAATATTACTGTAAATTCTTCTTTATTTACCACTACAGTTATTATTACGCGTAAACCATATTAGCTGATTGTATCATTGTCGTCATAATCTTTAAAAACTTATTACCTGTTGTATGTGAACTTGTGAAAACGCCCTTAGCAATCTGTTTGCACCAATGTTGTGATATTGAACTCCATTATCACTCGCTCATGGACTGAGTTTGTGTGTACTCACGAAATCGCGCTAGATTTTTCTTTTTTACTCTATTCTCTCTTACTTAATAAGCTACTTTTTAGACGGGAATATCCCTTTAAGCTTGACTCTGTATTTCGTTTTAAGCTCTATAGTACCTAATTCTTACTGTTTACTTATTTTAAAAGACTGATCACCCTGAGATATTCGAGGAAATCGATCCAGATTTCAATCATTTGAACAGAATATATCCAAACCTAAACGACTCTCAAGAGTGTAGGTATACTAATATATCAAAATTCAACGAAACTATACGAATAACTGACCGAGATTTCTCACTCCTGTGTTGGAACTGTAGGTCACTCTATCCAAAATTGGAAGAGATATAATGTACTATTACTGAACTTAAATATAACCTAGACGTGATTAGCTTCACCGAAAGCTGGCTAGATGACTCGACTAAAGACATGATTCGATTTGAAAATTATCATAGTTACCATTCGCTAAGAAAAAACCAGCGGGGCGGAGGCATCGGCACATATATATCTAATCACATAGACTCGAGAACCATAGCAAGTGCAACAATGAATCAGGATCATGTAGAATCACTCTTCGTAGAACTTTTTAGAGATGGTAAACGCATTGTGCTTGGAACGGTGTATAGGCCTCCTACAGCCTGTCCTGTATCCTTCCAGAATGAATTGAATCGTATTATTTCTCAGTTCAACAGGCCCTTATACAATGACATAATAATATGCGGTGACTTCAATTATGATCTACTGAAACATGAAAGCCATGAACCAATCTCTAATTTCCTAACTACCTTTCAGTCTCAATCCTTCCTTCCGATCATTACAAAGCCTACACGAATAACCTCAGAGTGTGCTACGCTGCTTGACAATATCTTTATGACAGACCCTAGTGATTTTCTTGCTGGTATAATTACTTCTGACTTATCAGATCACTTCCCAGTTTTTCTTATTAAGAAAAATGTCTATATTGCTTGCACCAAGGCACGGGCTGAAACTTACTCATATCGTAAAATAAACGAATCAAATCTTGAAGAAATGCGCACCGTTCTAGAAGAATCAATGCCTACATTGCACATCTCTCAACCAAACAATAATACTACGAGCATTGATGAAGCAGTAGTAAAGTTGACTGAAACTATAATGACCGCATACAATCAGTGTTGCCCAATTGTAACTCGTACAGTTACCCCGAAAAATAAACAAAAGCCCTGGATTACTAGAGACATCGTGATAAATATAAAGAAACGTCAAGCGTACCTAGCCCTCCTTTGCGAAGGACGAATATCTAGAGAAACATATAACCGATTCAGAAACTATGTAACAAACCAGATAAGAACATCAAAAAAGAACTACTTTACGCTCAAGTTTACTCAATTCAAAACTGACGTTAAAAAGACTTGGCATCTCCTTAACTCTTGCTGTAAACCGAATAATGCTGATAAAAAGAAAATGGAATATGTTATTCAAGATAATGTAAAATATCATGAGAAAAAAGAAATTGCTAATCTCTTTAACAAATTCTTCGTAAACGTAGGGAAAACCATAGCTGATGGTATTCCAAGTGAACCTACTGATCACCTGGAATTTATGGATCATATTCGAGAACCCAACTCCTTTTTCTTTACGCATACAAACTCCTCCGATGTAATTACGTGCATAAACAACATGAAAAATAAATCGAGTGGGTTACAAACGTTTCCGACTAAAGTACTTAAAGTTATAGCTGACATTGTAGCCCCACTGATATCAAATATTATTAACCACTCTCTCTTACTAGGCACTTTCCCGAACTCCCTCAAAGTTGCTAGAGTAACCCCTATCTTTAAAAGTGGTGTAAAAACCTGTGTAAACAATTATCGACCTATCTCTATTCTACCAATTATTAGCAAAGTATTCGAAAAGATTGTGTATAAAAAAGTGTACTCTTATTTTGAACAAAAATCATTTCTTTACGATAAACAATACGGTTTTCGCTTTAAAAAATCAACAACACAGGCTATATTAAACCATTTACAATTCCTCTACTCTAATATAGATGAAGGAAAGCCTGTCTTCTCTGTATTTCTTGACTTTCGAAAAGCATTTGATTGTGTGGACCATAAAATACTACTCTCGAAACTACACTGTTATGGCATTCGAGGGATTGCCCATGATTGGTTCAGATCATACCTAACAAATCGGAAGCAATACGTTGTCATTGACGACGCAAAATCAGACCCACAGACAATTAGCCATGGAGTTCCACAAGGATCTGTTCTTGGGCCTCTCATGTTTCTGATTTTTATCAATGATATTGTAAAATCTACATCAATCTTCAAATTCATACTTTTTGCCGATGACAGTACGCTTTCTGCGGTCCTTCCGAACCAAAATCCTGCTATGATTGTGGAGAGTATAAATACTGAACTTCACAAGGTTTCATCGTGGCTCAAAGCTAATAAAATAAGCCTAAAAATCGATAACACAAATTATATTACATTCTCATACAAGAAAGATGTATCTCTCCCATGCATTAAAATTGGCGAAGGTGAAATCGAAGAAACCAACTCATGTAAGTTTCTGGGCATCATAATAGATAAACATCTGACCTTCAAAGAGCACATCACTCATATTTGTTCTAAATTATCAAAATCCATCGGAATCCTAAATAAAGTTAAAAATTTTCTGCCTGAAACAGCTTTACAAATGCTCTACCAAACGCTCATTTCTCCATACTTGCAATACGGAATAGAAGCATGGCACGGAACTGATAAAAATAAAACCAACAAAATTTTTACTCTGCAGAAAAGGGCTGTCAGAGCGGTAAAGAACCTAGAATATAATGCTCACACAAATGATTCTTTCAAAAATTTACAAATACTTAAACTCTCGGATCTCTACAAAATCTCCATCTGTAATTTCATTTACAAAACATTAAGAAATGATGGCGACAATAGCCTAAGACAATTATTGACTGCGCAAACTGGTCATCACGACCATTTAACCCGAAATAGAAGTAAATTTATGCTTCCTTATTATTCAAAGGCCAGGTCGCAACACAGTATTCTCTTCGTTGGAACCAAAACTTGGAACTCTATACCTGCAGAGATCCGTGAATGTAATTCGTACAAAGTATTCAAAAGACATCTTGAGTCTCACTTCCTATCAGAATACTAGTCGTGTAAGATCACCGTGTCGAAATCTTGCCTCCTACATGTAACTAATGATAATGTCATAATGTAACTTGCCTGTGTACCATAACCAATCTTCTCTCTGCTCTTGAATCGTTTTATCGAACATACTGTTAAATATAGCCGATTTGACCTAAATTGTAAAATACAGCATAAAATATCGAGCTAATTATCTCAATGATCAGTCTAATGCGAAACTAGGTTAAGTGAACTAGGTTAAACATTTTTGTACACCCTAGAATAACGTGATGGTAGGATGCCCTAGAAGTCGCTGAACTTATTCGGGCCCACAGGTAGCTATACTCAAATTTGACCATTGTACTAGACTTAAGAAAAATTCTACCTCTGTATCACCTGTGGTAAATAAATTTTTTAAATTGTTTAAATTGTTTAAATTGTTTGAATGACTTGTCTCTCAGAAGTGAATGACTTGTCTCTCAGAAGTGAATGACTTGTCTCTCAGAAGTGAATGACTTGTCTCTCAGAAGTGAATGACTTGTCTCTCAGAAGTGAATGACTTGTCTCTCAGAAGTGAATGACTTGTATCTCAGAAGTGAATGACTTGTATCTCAGAAGTGAATGACTTGTATCTCAGAAGTGAATGACTTGTATCTCAGAAGTGAATGACTTGTCTCTCAGAAGTGAATGACTTGTATCTCAGAAGTGAATGACTTGTATCTCAGAAGTGAATGACTTGTATCTCAGAAGTGAATGACTTGTATCTCAGAAGTGAATGACTTGTATCTCAGAAGTGAATGACTTGTATCTCAGAAGTGGATGACTTGAATCTCAGAAGTGAATGACTTGTATCTCAGAAGTGAATGACTTGTATCTCAGAAGTGAATGACTTGTATCTCAGAAGTGAATGACTTGTATCTCAGAAGTGAATGACTTGTCTCTCAGAAGTGAATGACTTGTCTCTCAGAAGTGAATGACTTGTCTCTCAGAAGTGAATGACTTGTCTCTCAGAAGTGAATGACTTGTATCTCAGAAGTGAATGATTTGTATCTCAGAATTGAATGACTTGTATCTCAGCAGTGAATGACTTGTATCTCAGAAGTGAATGACTTGTATCTCAGAAGTGAATGACTTGTATCTCAGAAGTGAATGACTTTGTATCTCAGAAGTGAATGACTTGTATCTCAGAAGTGAATGACTTGTATCTCAGAAGTGGATGACTTGAATCTCAGAAGTGAATGACTTGTATCTCAGAAGTGAATGACTTGTATCTCAGAAGTGAATGACTTGTATCTCAGAAGTGAATGACTTGTATCTCAGAAGTGAATGACTTGTATCTCAGAAGTGAATGACTTGTATCTCAGAAGTGAATGACTTGTATCTCAGAAATGAATGACTTGTATCTCAGAAGTGAATGACTTGTATCTCAGAAGTGAATGACTTGTATCTCAGAAGTGAATGACATGTATCTCAGAAGTGAATGACTCGTAGCTCAGAAGTGAATCATGACTGGAGTTTGTGAGGAGCCTTCAATGCTACAGAAGATTAAAACGTATAAATGTTTGCTGATTGGGTTCTTGAGTTCATGGCTGGATATTTTTCCTGTAGTCTATTCTGTATTTAATCATTGTCGATAATTTCCGAGACCTTTCCATAAATATTGATAGACTGAGGGCACAGACCACATACACTCATAAATACCAGCCAGACTGAGGGCACAGACCACATAAACTCATAAATACCAGCCAGACTGAGGGCACAGACCCCATACAGTCATAAATACCAGCCAGACTGAGGGCACAGACCACATACAGCCGTCACCTGCTCAGATGCATCAGCTGCCCAGTGGGAGTCCAGGCTTGCGAGTGATTCCTCCAGCAGCGAGCGCGACGTTCCGTTGCAGTTGTGACTCCATTAAGATAACGGAAGCGTATTTAAGAGTGGCAAGTCTAACAAGCGTCGTTTTCTCAGCAGGAAACGCTTGTTTTATGAGCCATTAACAAGTCGGTATCTTTGAAGAGGCAGCAAATATACGCTGGCCGACGCTAACGACATCATTAGGCTCCTGGAACACTGGAGCTTCACCGCCGCATTGATAGCGGCCGGGCTGTGTTGAGCTGCGGGTCTTGGTCTGACTGTATGGTGGGTCTAGGCCTGGCTGTATAGGCTGGGTCTAGGACTAGCTGTATAGGCTGGGTCTAGGCCTAGCTATAGGTAACTGGGTCAAGGTCTGACTCTATGGTGGGTCTAGGCCTAGCTACAGGTAACTGGGTCTAGGCCTAGCTATAGGTAACTGGTCTAGGTCTGACTGTATGGTGGGTCTAGGCCTAGCTGTATTGGCTGGGTCTAGACCTAGCTATAGGTAACTGGGTCTAGGTCTGACTGTTTAGGGTATATTTAGGTCATGCAGTAAATAACAGCTATAGCTGTACGTAGCTCGGTCTTGGGGTCTTTGGCCTGACGAGACCTAGGTTCAGTTTGGTTCAACCGGGGAATATATTTACAGTATATAGGTAGGTCTAGAGAAATAATACATATGATCTAGCCAAGACCATATACTTAGGCAATTTATTAAGTTGACCTATAGTAAAGTGAGGCCTTCAAAGCCCAGAGTCAAGAGAGATAGGAAAACTTCGACTACTAACGGGTGCAGATTTAGTTCACATTGAAGGAACACGCAAAATTATCGCATTAAACTCTTCAAATTTTTAGCCTACACACCCAGGAGGACTTGATATAAGGCTGATTTAGTGCGTGTCTTGTTCTAGGATTACTGCCAATCTCCCTAAGTTGTTTACTTCCCTCACTTGAAGAGGAAACTTTAGTGCTCATTGCAAGCAGTCCGCTCGCCCGATGCTACAAGGAAGTGAATAATGTTGATTTCAACACTGTTTTCGATACAATTGAACGCGCTAATTTTGAACGGGAGTTTTGTTATCGCTCTCACTTGTATTTTTATAAACTGTTACTCACATCTTCTATCCAAAAAATTGACTATCTGCACGACTATCCAAAAAATGTCGTTCTTTTAAAATGAACGTTTGTCCGCTCACCAGCGATAACGACGCGCCTTTAGGCAGCGCAGGGCGCTCTTGCTGCCGAGCTGCGGGCTGGTTGCTCTGTCTGGTGAGCGTCGCTCTGTCGCAGGTGCAGGTGTGATTCTGTGACTAGCTCTTGGTGATTTTGTGGTGATCTTCAGGCAATTTGGAGATTGTCTTTAGGTGATTTAGAGATTATCTTTAGGCAATTTAGAGATTATATTTGGGTGATTTAGAGATTATCTTTAGGCAATTTAGAGATTATCTTCAGGCGATTTAGAGAGTATCTTTAGTTGATTTAGAGATAATCTCTAGGGGATTTATAGGTTATCTTTAGGGGATTTAGAGACTATCTATAGGAGAGTCAGGAATTACCTTAAATTATAATTATCTGCTATATCTGGTAAATCTCGGAAAA
This sequence comes from Morinoia aosen, assembly GCA_030386875.1. Taxonomy (NCBI): domain Eukaryota; kingdom Metazoa; phylum Arthropoda; class Malacostraca; order Amphipoda; family Talitridae; genus Morinoia; species Morinoia aosen. The sequence goes on from CM059559.1 coordinate 18,571,879, forward strand.
TGATTCGGAAGCCATGATGCGCCCAATAACCGCATTCTCAAACAGCAAACAATACACATAGTTTGAACAACTTGTTGTACACATTGTACAACAGTACAATTTCCATCAAGAATTAGCCTGATCTGACTTGTTAACTGCGATGGGTTGTACGGAATTTCTGTATTCAATGCGAATTTGAAGTCAATTGTAGCAAGTAAATTTGAACGTAGCAAATATTTACTGGATCATGCTAGCTATGATGAAGTATTTATTCAAGTTGAGTTTATGACTACTGGTCGGTAATCAGCATTGTGAAAATTCCCTCCGTGTACCACCGGTGGTTCACGTCGCAACTAACGCATCTGCCACGTAGCGCTTCCGTGTCACGGCCCTGAACTGCGGTGCTCACCGTGCATCTGACACTCATACACAGCACACACACAGCAGACACACACATCACACACAGTACACACACAAACACACACACAACACATTCACACACACACCCATACAACACACACACACACAGCACACACACACACAGTACACACACACACACTACGCACACACTCACATCTACACAGCACACACACACACACACAACACACTCACACACACACACAGCACTAGAGTGTGATCGACCACTTCATTGCTGCTAGAATTCACTCTCACGTGTTTGCACGCGCGTCACAACTCAGCACGGCACGAGGAACGGAGCCACGCACGAGATCGACGTGCGCGGCGGCACCATGAACGTCACGTGCTCCAGATCTCGAGCTAATTGAATGTAGGACAGCATTTAGAAAAGATTCAAAAAAAAGAAAAACCGTTTATTTCCAAAAAATTTGTGTACATGAGATGCATTACAATATATTGGGTTTTAAAAATTTCGTAGTATAAAACGTCCTCAATTGATTTACAAGCCATATGAGTTCTACTAATAGACAAACCATACGAGGCGTACTAATGGACAAACCATACGAGGTGTACTAATAGACAAACTATACGAGGCGTACTAATAGACAAACTATACGAGGCGTACTAATAGACAAACCATACGAGGTGTACTAATAGACAAACCATACGAGGTGTACTAATAGACAAACCATACGAGGCGTACTAATGGACAAACCATACGAGGTGTACTAATAGACAAACTATACGAGGCGTACTAATAGACAAACCATACGAGGCGTACTAATAGACAAACCATACGAGGTGTACTAATAGACAAACTATACGAGGCGTACTAATGGACAAACTATACGAGGCGTACTAATGGACAAACCATACGAGGTGTACTAATAGACAAACTATACGAGGCGTACTAATAGACAAACTATACGAGGCGTACTAATGGACAAACCATACGAGGTGTACTAATAGACAAACTATACGAGGCGTACTAATAGACAAACTATACGAGGCGTCCTAATGGACAAACCATACGAGGTGTACTAATAGACAAACTATACGAGGCGTACTAATGGACAAACTATACGAGGCGTACTAATGGACAAACCATACGAGGTGTACTAATAGACAAACTATACGAGGCGTACTAATAGACAAACTATACGAGGCGTCCTAATGGACAAACCATACGAGGCGTACTAATGGACAAACCATACGAGGCATACTATTGGATAAAACATGCGAGGCGTACTAATGGACAAACCATACGAGGCGTACTAATGGATAAATCATGCGAGGCGTACTAATGGACAAACCATACGAGGCGTACTAATGGACAAATCATGCGAGGCGTCCTAATGGATAAATCATACGAGGCACACTAATGGACAAACCATACGAGGCGTACTAATGGATAAATCATGCGAGGCGTACTAATGGACAAACCATACGAGGCGTACTAATGGACAAACCATACGAGGCGTACTAATGGATAAATCATGCGAGGCATACTAATGGACAAACCATACGAGGCGTACTAATGGACAAATCATGCGAGGCGTCCTAATGGACAAATCATGCGAGGCGTCATAATGGACAAATCATACGAGGCGTACTAATGGATAAACCATACGAGGCATACTATTGGATAAAACATGCGAGGCGTACTAATGGACAAACCATACGAGGCGTACTAATGGACAAATCATGCGAGGCGTCCTAATGGACAAACCATACGAGGCGTCCTAATGGACAAATCATACGAGGCGGACTAATGGACAAACCATACGAGGCGTTCTAATGGACAAATCATACGAGGCGTACTAATTGACAAACCATACGAGGCGTACTAATTGACAAACCATACGAGGCGTACTAATGGACAAATCATACGAGGCGTACTAATGGACAAACCATACGAGGCGTACTAATGGACAAACCATACGAGGCGTACTAATAGATAAATCATACGAGGCGTACTAATGGACAAACCATACGAGGCGTACTAAAAAGACAAACCATACGAGGCGTACTAATGGACAAACCATACGAGGCGTACTAATGGACAAACCATACGAGGCGTCCTAATGGACAAACTATACGAGGCGTACTAATGGACAAACCATACGAGGCGTACTAATGGACAAACCATACGAGGCGTACTAATGGACAAACCATACGAGGCGTACTAATGGACAAACCATACGAGGCGTACTAATGGACAAACCATACGAGGCGTACAATGGACAAACCATACGAGGCGTACTAATGGACAAACCATACGAGGCGTACTAATAGACAAACCATACGAGGCGTACTAATGGACAAACTATACGAGGCGTACTAATGGACAAACCATACGAGGCGTACAATGGACAAACCATACGAGGCGTACTAATAGACAAACCATACGAGGCGTACTAATGGACAAACCATACGAGGCGTACTAATGGACAAACCATACGAGGCGTACTAATGGACAAACCATACGAGGCGTACTAATAGAGAAACCATACGAGGCGTACTAATGGACAAACTATACGAGGCGTACTAATGGACAAACCATACGAGGCGTACAATGGACAAACCATACGAGGCGTACTAATGGACAAACTATACGAGGCGTACTAATAGACAAACCATACGAGGCGTACTAATGGACAAACCATACGAGGCGTACAATGGACAAACCATACGAGGCGTACAATGGACAAACCATACGAGGCGTACTAATGGACAAACCATACGAGGCGTACTAATGGACAAACTATACGAGGCGTACTAATAGACAAACCATACGAGGCGTACTAATGGACAAACCATACGAGGCGTACAATGGACAAACCATACGAGGCGTACAATGGACAAACCATACGAGGCGTACTAATGGACAAACCATACGAGGCGTACTAATGGACAAACTATACGAGGCGTACTAATAGACAAACCATACGAGGCGTACTAATGGACAAACCATACGAGGCGTACTAATGGACAAACCATACGAGGCGTACTAATGGACAAACTATACGAGGCGTACTAATAGACAAACCATACGAGGCGTACTAATGGACAAACCATACGAGGCGTACTAATGGACAAACCATACGAGGCGTACTAAAAGACAAACCATACGAGGCGTACTAATCGACAAACCATACGAGGCGTACTAATGGACAAACCATGTCGGGGGCAAATAATTGGCGTGTCGGTGGGTAATTTTGTCATTGAGAGAAATTTTCAATATATTTATCGAATTACGGGACCTTTCGGATGTCTAGTCGCTGATGTGTTCCATGAGTACTATTCTGTATTATAGTTAATTGTGCTATAGAGCCTTACTCCCTGGGGGAGTTAAAAAAAATCCCGTGATTACAGTTTGCCTGAAAAGTTAAAATGGTTTAATTGTGCCCTAAGTGGTAATAATATAACAAAATACGACAGTACGCTTGAGTATATTTTGGCACTTTGTCTCCATTGAAATTATAACAATGAAAGGATAGACAAATTGTGATAAACAGCAATTAGAGCTGAGCATATTGTCGCTAAATAATAACATTGACAGATTTAAATAAGTATATCAATTGAAGAGTCAGGAATAACCCTCGCGGTTCAAACAAGTGCAAGCATTATAGTTCGCATTTTCCACTTTGAGAGCTGCTATGAGCCTGATGTCGTATTTCTGTGAGGAGAGGGGAAGTGAGGTGAGGGGAGTGAGGGAAGTGAGGTGAGGGGAGTGAGGGAAGTGAGGCGAGGGGAGGGAAGTGAGGCAAGTAGAACGAGGGGAGTGAGGGGAGTGAGGGAAGTGAGGCGAGGGGAATGAGGGAAGTGAGGTGAGGGGATTGAGGGAAGTGAGGTGAGGGGAGTGAGGGAAGTGAGGTGAGGGGAGTGAGGGAAGTGAGGCGAGGGGAATGAGGGAAGTGAGGCGAGTGGAGTGAGGGAAGTGAGGCGAGGGGAGTGAAGTGAGGCAAGTAGAACGAGGGGAGTGAGGGGAGTGAGGGAAGTGAGGCGATGGGGAATGAGGGAAGTGAGATGAGGGGATTGAGGGAAGTGAGGCGAGGGGAGTGAAGTGAGGCAAGTGGAACGAGGGGAGTGAGGGAAGTGAGGCGAGGGGAGTGAGGGAAGTGAGGCGAGAGGAGTGAGGGAAGTGAGGTGAGGGGAGTGAGGGAAGTGAGGCGAGGAGAGTGAGGGAAGTGAGGCGAGGGGAGTGAGGGAAGTGAGGCGAGGGGAGGGAGGGAAGTGAGGCGAGGGGAGGGAGGGAAGTGAGGCGAGGGGAGTGAGGGAAGTGAGGCGAGGGGAGTGAGGGAAGTGAGGTGAGGGGAGTGAGAGAAGTGAGGCGAGGGGAGGGAAGTGAGGGGAGTGAAGCCAGAGAAGCCAGGTGAACGAAGTAATATGAGGGAACTGAGGAGAGGTGAACAATTTGAGAAGAGTAAAGGGAAGTAAGGGAAGTGAGGGGAGAAGAGGGAAGTGAGGTGAGGGGAGAGCTATAAGGAAGTGAGGGGCTTGAAGAAAAATGAGTGAGGTAAGTGAGAGAAGTGAAAAAGTAATGGAAGTTAGAGAAGTGAGGGAAGTGAGGGGCGTGAGGGAAGTGAGGGGAGTGCAGCAGGGAAGCAATCAATAGCTCTGAAGGTAGCACATACAGCGGCTAGTATGGGGCGCTCCCCCCTCCTCCATGGGCGATCGATACGCCCCCCTCCAGCGCCCTCCACCAGTCCCCCCCCCCCCCCCGTCAGGTGCAGAGAGGGGGAGTTAGTCCAGCACCCACGCAGAGACCAATAAAATAGAGACCTAAATATCTTGCTTTTGCCTCCTATGTAAGATTAATGTTGTAATTTTCATGAAGGAAGATTTGATTTGAAACATGAAAGGCGCGATGATCACAAGCCCGTAAAGTAATTCCTTTGCTACCTAGGGGGAGCCTGAGGTTACTGCTGCCGCCTTTGCCTCCAACCTTCTGTTAAAAATGTATATGAAGTGATGCAATTTTGATGCAATTGGCGTAATTTCTGAACATCGTTTAGAGTGACGAGAAGCAGAGGCGCTTAAACTGCGCCGTATGGTGCACTTGAGAAAGATAAATTTCTCTTTCAACTTTTCAGCCTTACGAAATAGTCCAATTTCTTCATGTGGAAGTTGATTCAGGAATGCTCCTAGCATTTTTATTATTAAAACACAGTAATGCATTAAAATCGGTATTCCTGTCTAATCAACTTACACGTGAAGAAATTGGACTAAAAATAACTTTCGTTTGGTGTTTACACACCCAGTGCAGCATTAATGTAGGTTAACTTCAGTAAGTACAGCATCCATTATCAATGCTGTGAGACATTTAACTTCAGTAAGTACAGCATCCATTATCAATGCTGTGAGACATGTGCATTTTAAATAAAGTGAAACGATTTCAAGTCGCTTGTTTGTAGCATTTGCATTACTTCTACATTGATGTTCCAAGCTCTCGTAGTGTACCCATTAAAGTATCCATCACAGGAGGGTTCCATTTATCAAGAAAAAGTGGGGATAATTTCAGCCCACCGGATAAGATGACAAACTAGGGAAGCCATGGCAAGAAGACACGGTAAAAACAAAATTTAGTAATGAGCTTTTATCCTTGCGGAAAAAATATCAAACTAGTATGTCATGGAGGAAATGCGCACGAGAAACAAAACAATTCGGGAACTTTCATTCATACGGAAAAGAAAACAAGCTAGTAAAGCCACGGCGGAAAATACGCTAGAAACAAAACAATATGTGATGGAAAGCCCCTCACCTCGGTTGCACAGATACGCTGGCAGCCGAGGTGAGCCCTCTCGCTTCTGGAGCACTTGGGGCGAACGCCAAAAATAAAGACAATAGTATGCTTTATTCCAATCAATCGAGCCTGATACATATCACCTTGTACATTAGTTTTTTAAATGCCTTAAACACCAGGACGCCATGACGGTTACCCCCGGTCAAGCCGGTACCCATTTCCGTCACCTACGTAGAGTGGGAAATTGTGGCTGAGTTCTCCCTTTTCTCAACGGGAAAAAAACGGGTGTCACTGCCGGGATTTGAACTATCGACACCTTCCCGTGAAGGGCGCGTTCATAACCACTCGGCCACGGTGACCAGGTACGAGCACTTCCAGAGTTCTCTCGTACGGCACCAGCAGGCTTCCCCTTCCCACTCCCGCGTGTCGGCTGGACCTAAAGAGAGGCAGAGAAAGCAAGGGTACTGATGAGCTGTCACGGCACGAATCATACTTTGGAGAACTTTGGAAACTTTGCTCGTTCAAATCATTCGAGTGACGTGAGGCAACGCTTTTAGCAGCGTTGTTAGCGAGTACACAAGTCTTAACTTCACTGCATCAGGCCCACGGGCTAGCAAATGGCGGTGTTGTTCGAGTTGGAATGACGAGAAAGTTCTTCGCTAACTGAATGAAGCGAGCTTCCTGTAATCGAAGTGTAGAAGCAGGATATTAAGTAGCTGCTACGTCGATCAACAGCACCGCAATGATATAGCTTAGAAGATAGAATTTCACAACTCAACTAATTGACGGATTTTTCCCTGTGTTTGGTTGAGGTTTTAAATTCTATCTTCATTATGGAGCTTAGATGTCTTCTATTCGTTATAGGACGATAGAGCTGATGCATGATACATCGTCAGCATAGCATAGAAGTAGTTTGTGTTAACAGTCTTCGAGCCTGTCACTATAATATTCTGCATTGTTATTTTATTGCACCAAATATTAAGGGCTTATTGATAATGAGCTCTTTTTATTCTAATTCTTGCAAAATCTTTCATGGCGGAGCCATAAGTTCTTCAGTTCTTTTAGGAAAACCGCTTCGTGCCGGCAGATGAGGCAGCTCCTTCTCTGTAGGGAATGACTTACGCTGGAAATTTTTCAAGTATTACAACATTGGACTAACAAAAATATTTTCTCTCTAACAAATGCTGTAATTACCACACAGGAAGCCACTCAAACCTTGAGCTCATCAGCAAGCAAACGTCAGAAGTATTGGGAAAGGAAATATCACGACACAAGTACCAAACTCATGGTGAGCTAGAATAGCCGAATTTTCAATGCGCAGTTTGGCGTAGAGTAATTCGAGGTTGTCAGATCCTGACATCTGACCCAAGGGCTGCAGAGAGTAGCACTCACACGGCCTGTAAGTCCTTACTCAAGTCTGGCTAGTGACGAGGTATGAAGACATCTTTGACCTGATCTACTCCGTAATTTTCTGAATTTGGCGAGGAGCAGCGACCTGTTGGACTCAGGACGTCTTGACAGTTGAAGGCTCGACGACAGTAGTAGTAGTAGTAGTAACATAGGTTTGCTAGCGCTTTGGCTCGACGACAGTAATGTGTTTGTGGTTGAAGCCAGCGCTGCGTGTGTGTGTGTCTGCAGGCACAGTGGAACTGGACGCAGGCCACGGTGGAAGAAACAAGGTAGGGTTAAACCAGCCTTTTTATCGTCGACCGTGTGGCAATGCTGACATCATGGCAATGGACCAATAGCAGCGCTCACATTGCATCTAGCAATATTGTTAGCCCCAAATCTGGCACCACTATTGGCCTAACGACATGTCGCAATGGTGACGTAATCCAGTTTGTTTGAAATAAAGCCGTTCTATTGGCTAGCCGAGCAAGAGGAGGTGTATTTTCCCCCACAGAAATGGCTCTGCCTTGTTTCCTCTACCGTGGCGCAGGCTCAGGAGTGAAGTTTATCAGCCTCGGGACTGCTCGGCCTTCAGTTTTAATTTGAAGCTAATGAGTGTTTCGCGCGTCCTAAAGTGCTGTATTTATCAACTTTTGAGGGAAGTTATCGGACTTCATTTCGTCACATTTGAGAGCGCCATTTAGCGGCTTTCCTCTATCATCTTCTGTTTTAATTTTCATTGGGAGGCATATCACGACACATCTCCTAAAGCAAAATTTTGACTTGGGTGATCTACTGTGGCCAATTTTGGTTTTGGAAGCGCGCCTGTCTTAAAAGTAATCGCACTATAGAAATTCCAAAATACCCGTTTGTCTAGAAAATATCACACTATATGTTCTTGCCTGGACTATTGAAACAGACAATTTAGATTAGATAAAACACCATTGCGGTCGACATTTGCTCACGCCATGGCCTTTTACAGACATCGTACACTCGTAGAGACACCGAGCAGGAGGGTCTCACAATTACGTTCATCTCCCGTCCCCTTCGCTGTAGAGTCCGAGTTACGGAGAGAGGAATGGTAGAGGCGGCAAAGCGCCGTGTGAACGCTTGCATCATTGATCTTGACGAGAACAGGGCCTTTGATGCTGAGCAGGAGGCGAGGGACTTGCCCAAGTCATTACTTCCGGGACCATTGTCTTTGTGCTCAGCTCGTACGAGGCTGCTCCGAGTTGTAGCAATTCGAGCCCTTGCGGATGTTGCTTTTATCGCAAGTGTTGAATTTGCGTACCAAGATAAAAGATCTTGGAGAGAATAAGGTATACATGAATTGTTTTTTGCGATGCCTTTGGTGGCGCATTGTTCTCGCTTTCTCCAAGGCAACCATCGCTGACTGCGCCAACTCCTGTGAGCAAAAACTTGTTTTTTGAATCAAAATGGAGAGCTGTACAAGTTTGCGTACCAGCTGAAGCCACAGCTGGCATTAGTCGTCCAGATGCCGTTGCGGTTTCAGGGTTTTCAACGATTTTATTAATTCATTATCGCTCGAAAATTCAAAAAGCTGAAATGCGAATCTAAATCTATTCACGCAAATCTCCTAGTTCAGCAATAGTCAGTGTGATGACCCCACTCAACTTGAAATGAAAAGGACAGGTTTTTTATCACCATCTGCAAATTTTATCTATTCACCCATTCTAAGTTTTAGGGGCACAGTCTCCAAAAAAGTTATGATAAAAACGTATTGTGGGGTGCCCACACTCAAAATACAAACCATACTCTAATACTCCAAAACGAAAAAAGTATTGTGTGGTGCCAAAGCTTTTAATACAGACCGTTGCTCTTATACTCTAAAACGTAAAAATATTGTGGGGTGCCAACCCTACATATACAGACCATTGCCCTTATACTCTAAAACGTAATAATATTGCGGGGTGCCTAAAACGCCCTCTCACGGCCAGCCCGGAAGAACGCAAATGGTGGACGCTGCAGCCTCGTGCAGAACGAAGTGTCAAATGCAGCATGCAGGCACCCGCATCGCGTCTTCCGGCATGTGATCGGTGCAGAATGCAAGCGTCCCGCCCATATTGCTAGATCGAATGAACAAAAAACAGAACTCCTTGCTAAGTAGACTGAAGGAAGGCTTTTCTTAAACAAGTAGAATGCTAGCGTCCTGCTAATACTGCGCGATCGAATGAACAAAAAACAGAACTCTTTGTTAGGTAGACGGAAGTAAGGCTCCTCTGGATCATTTATAACATATTTTTTTCAGGAATAGATGCATTCCTAAAGATGGCGAGCAAATATACAGATCCTACTCATACTACAATTATCGTTGTAAAATGACCGTCGAAAGCATTATTAAAAAGTTTAGTGAGGTAAATATAAGTATAGGAGCTCGATTCTATGGCGATAGGGAGGAAAGATGCGTTTAATCTGTGTTTTTATTTGTGGCCACACGGAGCAGAAATTGGGCCACAATTCAGAGGTGCGACGGCGCTGCCTTGATGGGAACTATTTCGCTGACGCAGCCGCCGTTGAGGCGCGGGGCGGTGTGGGTGCTTAATGTCGCCTTGTTTGGCGGGGTGGTGGACGTAAGGCATGATATGGTGCGTTACGTTGTCTTAAGGGATGGTGGGCGTAGGGCATGATATGGTGCGTTACGTTGTCTTAAGGGATGGTGTGCGTAAGGCATGATATAGTGCGTTACGTTGTCTTAAGGGATGGTGTGCGTAGGGCATGATATGGTGCGTTACGTTGTCTTAAGGGATGGTGTGCGTAGGGCATGATATGGTGCGTTACGTTGTCTTAAGGGATGGTGGGCGTAGGGCATGATATGGTGCGTTACGTTGTCTTAAGGGATGGTGTGCGTAGGGCATGATATGGTGCGTTACGTTGTCTTAAGGGATGGTGTGCGTAGGGCATGATATGGTGCGTTACGTTGTCTTAAGGGATGGTGTGCATAAGGCATGAAATGGTGCGTTACGTTGTCTTAAGGGATGGTGGGTGTAAGGCTTGATATAGTGCGTTACGTTGTCTTAAGGGATGGTGTGCGTAAGGCATGAAATAGTGCGTTACGTTGTCTTAAGGGATGGTGTGCGTAAGGCTTGATATAGTGCGTTACGTTATCTTCAAAGATGATGCGCGTAATACATGATATAATGCGTTACATTGTAATGCATTACAGGGATGGTGCGCGTAAGACAAAATATAATGCATTAAAAGGGTGGTTTTCTTAACACCAGAGTTTCCTAAAACTTAGATGCAAACTTCATCTCACATTTAACAAGTTTCAATCACTTGTCTTCGAATTTACGACGTACACTGCATAGATCAACCAATCAATATGCTGCCGGTGTCGACCGGTTCAAAAATAGACCAGAAAATTCAAGTATGGACGTTGCATCGACTGCTACTACAAGAAGGTTGTTATCTCGATCCCACGAAGGATATAACACTCCATCCTCGAGAGGACAAAGGGTCTCTCAGGCTATCCTTCACCGATCATTTCCGGGCGGACGCTCGTGATGCACGGCCGCTTATGGTCGGCACAAGGGCGCTCGGAGCCGCAGTCTCGCCTCCCTCAATAAAATAAAGAAAAAGAAAGTCCTAAATTGGGGCCAGCGCTCGCCAGTCATCCTCGCCTATTTTAGTCGCCGGTCGTGTCTCCAGCAGAAAAACAGCGAGGGTTTTTTGCGAATATTTTGTGGAAAAGTTTGCTGCCCGTGTATTTGCAATCGCAATTACGTGCTGCTTGGACCGACCTCTTTGCTCCAAAGAAATTTGTATACTTTTCGTTGCGTTATGCGGGGAATTGTATGGTGTTGATATGAATATATGTACTTTGTTCTTTTATCGTGGGGAAGGTCTATCCTGAATTTTTTTTATTGCCATACAGAGAGCATCTTTTCATCGGTGGACAGCGTGTGGGCTATTTGAGGAGGACAAAGACATCTGATCTGAAATTGTCTAAGATGAACTTCCTAAGCGACATTCAGGTATTTTTGCGCTAAGTCCTTACATTTCGCTGAGGAGAAGAATGAGGGTAGATTTGTTCCGAAATCCGATTTGATGATACTAACCTATCGTTCACGTGTCAGGTCCTGTTTTAGATCGTACAAGATTTACGTTTTAGGTCACACAAGATTTACGTTTAAGATTACACAAGATTTACGTTTTAGGTCACACAAGATTTACGTTTAAGATTACACAAGATTTACGTTTTAGGTCACACAAGATTTACGTTTTAGATTACACAAGATTTACGTTTAAGATTACACAAGATTTACGTTTTAGGTCACACAAGATTTACGTTTAAGATTACACAAGATTTACGTTTTAGGTCACACAAGATTTACGTGTTAGATTACACAAGATTTACGTTTTAGATCACACTAGATTTACGTTTTAGGTCACACAAGATTTACGTTTTAGGTCACACAAGATTTACGTTTAAGATTACACAAGATTTACGTTTTAGGTCACACAAGATTTACGTTTAAGATTACACAAGATTTACGTTTTAGGTCACACAAGATTTACGTTTAAGATTACACAAGATTTACGTTTTAGGTCACACAAGATTTACGTGTTAGATTACACAAGATTTACGTTTTAGATCACACTAGATTTACGTTTTAGGTCACACAAGATTAACGTTTCAGATCACACAACATTTACGTTTTAGATCACACAACATTTACGTTATATGTCACACAACGCACACTGCTGAGGGCACTATTGCGGCAAGGAACATCAGCGTTGGAAGATACTACATTCGACCCTCGAGTTGCACAGCATCTCGCACAAACCTCAATTTCTTTGGATTAAAATCAATCCCAGTTATTGACATCCTGAATCATACATCATGTAATTTGAATAACCAATTCAGGACGATGCAAAGCAACCTCACGAACAGGATGTGTTCTCAATGCCCTTATCTACTCATGTTCTCTGTTTTCTATACATCCCCCATGGAACATATGTATTGGCTCCAGCAAGTGTTCCACGCTCTGCGGGATCGGATGAAGAATTCTCACCCCGAGTGTAACGCTTCCCCTGTGCGCCAAGAAAAAGTTTCACTTTTTTTCTTGTCATACAGAAAACAACTTTCTGCGAAAACATCTTTCTGTAAACTGCGTGTGTAGCTACATGAGGAGAACAAAAATATCTGCGGCACTGAAAAAGTAGCATAGGACGCAGCGGTAGGAGATAGAATCGTCAGTGAAATTAGAAAGCATCTTCTGTATTGTTAGGCGACAACGGCAGAAGTGAAAAAGAATAAACGGCAGCAGAAGCAATAGATACAACAGCAGCACCGCACTCAGCAGCCCCACAGCACCGTACTCAGCAGCCCCACAGCACCGCACTCAGCAGCCCCACAACACTCAGCAGCCCCACAGCACTCAGCAGTGCCACCGCCCCGCACTCAGCAGCCCCACAGCACCGCACTCAGCAGCCCCACAACACTCAGCAGCGCCACAGCACTCAGCAGCGCCACTGCCCCGCATTCAGCAGTCCCACAGCACAGCACGCAGCAGCCCCACAGCACTCCCTATCACCTTACCGCCCGGAGAAACCCAAGACAGAGCTCACTTTAAAATGTACAAACTGCTCAGGACGTGAGCTCAGGCCGCAGGTAAAAGAGAAAGCGATAGTAGAATTTCATTTGAGGCTCAAAAATACGGTGATGAGCGCCTCAGCTTTAAGGCAGAGTACCTACCGCCCCAGGGAGGCGCTGGGTGCTTAGCGGGGAATATTTTAGCCATTTGCGCCCCTCTTATATGGCCGCTTTTTTCCCGGCACTCATTTGTTGTGCGCTCAGGCACTCTTCAGATCTGGCGAGATGTTGCCATGTTTATGATGGGCCATTTGGTGCTGTGTGTTTCCTAACTTTTTGCGTTCAATAGTTCTGGTCGTGCGGCGCATACTTTCCTGGTTTTTATGGTGAAGCTATTATTTAAAAGCGCATTATATTGACAAAACTTCTTACATTTTAGCCATTCAAACTTACTTACGGGACAATTTGCGAACATCTGCTTCCCTCGATGTCCTCTATAGCGGCAGCAGAAGAGGTTGAAACACGACCGCACAAGAACTTAATTTTTTTTATCACGCGCAGCTCTCGAGCTCGTCAAACCTGCATCCCCGACACATCAATAATTCCCCTCCAGCCTCCCCGACTGCACTCGGAGCCCCAGCGTGAGGCAGGACGCACTTCTCAGTTCGATGAGCTCTCAGTAAATCTCTCGAGACAATCTGCGCCGTTGCTCGTTGAGAATAAGAGGGAATAAGCCATAGAGGGTGGGAGGGAGGCGTAACAGCACATCTTCTCCACATTACAAATCGGCTCGATTTTCTAATGGCACTGCTCTTTTTAGGCCGTTCCCAGGGGTGAAGTTTTTCAATTAAGCTGCTCGTAAATAATAAACTCTGGTCTCACCTCGCTCGGGAGGCTCGTAAAGCAGCTTCATGGCCCTCTTGAGCCTAGAAATGGGCTTCACTACCAGAAGGAGAGGGGCTCGCGCGCCAGGATATGAGCCCATATCTTGCACTGCAACGCGGCCCCTGGAGACCTAAAGTGAAGCCTGCACGTGAGTGTCGCTTCAGACGAGCTGCAATTTCTGCTGCAGAGCTCAACTTAGGCCTTGCTTTTTGCGGGGCTGTCTGTGGTGATGCACTTCACCTTTTGGTGATGGCCGTCAGGGTGCTTTGGGAGCTCTTCTGCAAATGCTGCGTGTCCTTCGTTTACTGGATTCGCTCACAAGCGTTTACTCAAGAGCTCCAGTAAATGAATCACACGCCGCATTAGTCCTTCATTTACTGGTGCTCTTGGGCAAATGCTGCGTGTCCTTCGTTTACTGAAACGCTTGAGGAAATACTTTACCAGTCAATCCAGTAAATGAAGTATGTGCAGTATTTGCTCCAATGCTCCAGTACATAATGAGTTCATAAAGAACTATCATTTGATAGAAATATGCTTGAAAATTTTGCCTGTACTAGGAATAAAGATGCGGAGTGAAACATCAGGATTTAACTAGCGTCTTGCCTAAGTCCACACGCCGGTACCCTGCGGAAATAACGCGCTTAGGGTGAACCGCAGCAACTCCTAGAAAAAATACACTGGTCATTTACATCGAAACTACCTACGTACCCATAATGTGCACCATTGCAACCAACGTACAAATAATGCGCACTAATACAACCAACGTACCCATAATGTGCAGCAATGCAACCAACGTACAAATAATGTACACCAATAACACCAACGTACCTATAATGTGCACCAGTACAACCAACGTACCCATAATGTGCACCAATACAACCAATGTACCCATAATGTGCACAAATACAACCAACGTACCCATAATATGCACCAATACAACCAACGTCCCCATAATGTGCACCAATGCAACCAACGTACCCATAATGTGCACCAATATAACCAACGTACCCATAATGTGCACCAGTACAACCAACGTACCCATAATGTGCACCAATACAACCAATGTACCCATAATGTGCACCAATACAACCAACGTACCCATAATGTGCACCAATGCAACCAACGTACCCATAATGTGCACCAATACGACCAACGTACCCATAATGTGCACCAATACAACCAACGTACCCATAATGTGCACCAATACAACCAACGTACCCATAATGTGCACCAATGCAACCAACGTACCCATAATGTGCACCAATACAACCAACGTACCCATAATGTGCACCAATACAACCAACGTACCCATAATGTGCACCAATACAACCAACGTACCCATAATGTGCACCAATACAACCAACGTTTAAATAATGCGCACTAATAAAACCAACGTATTCATAATGTGCACCAGTACAACCAACGTACCCATAATGTGCACCAATACAACCAACGTACCCATAATGTGCACCAATGCAACCAACGTACCCATAATGTGCACCAATACAACCAACGTACCCATAATGTGCACCAATACAACCAACGTACAAATAATGCGCACTAATAAAACCAATGTACCCATAATGTGCACCAGTACAACCAACGTACCCATAATGTGCACCAATACAACCAACGTACCCATAATGTGCACCAATACAACCAACGTACCCATAATGTGCACCAATGCAACCAACGTACAAATAATGCGCACTAATACAACCAACGTACCCATAATGTGCACCAATGAAACCAACGTACAAATAATGCGCACTAATACAACCAACGTACCCATAATGTGCACCAATACAACCAACGCACCCATAATGTGCACCAATGCAACCAACGTACAAATAATGCGCACTAATACAACCAACGTACTCATAATGTGCACCAATACAACCAACGCACCCATAATGTGCACCAATGCAACCAACGTACAAATAATGCGCACTAATACAACCAACGCACCCATAATGTGCACCAATGCAACCAACGTACAAATAATGCGCACTAATACAACCAACGTACTCATAATGTGCACCAATACAACCAACGCACCCATAATGTGCACCAATACAACCAACGCACCCATAATGTGCACCAATGCAACCAACGTACAAATAATACGCACCAATCCAACCAGGACCGCGACGATTAACGTCACTATATATATATATATATATATATATATATATATATATATATATTAACTGCGCCAAAATGGTCTTAGGTGTCAATCCTGAGCATTAATGAAACTGAATGAGCAATATAACTTTTATTTATCATTCCTGTCGGATGGTATCTAATCATTTGAGCACACCCGAACAAGATCTATTAAGCTTTGGAAAAGTTCACCCAAGTTTGCCGACATGAAATTAATAAATGCTTCATCCTCAATTTGTTGCCTGGCATGCTTGTTTTACGAGCGCTGTCCTCCCAGAGTGCTGGGCTCTGTGCTGGGCCAGCAGCTGGTTCTGGGCAGACAGGTTCTGGGCAGGCTGCCTCTGGGCAGATAAGTTCTGTGTAGATAGGTTCTGCGCAGTATTTAATTTCTAAACTGACAGGTTTTGGTCCGGCCATTTCGGCCTCAAGAACCTCTGCAGGCAGCGCCCTCTCACGACACCGTGCAGCACCAGAAGCTCTCACGGAAAATACTTTACCGCACAGATATTCTCACGGTAAATACTTCACCTCACAGAAATTCTTACGGTAAATACTTTACCGCACAGAAATTCTCACGGTAAATACTTTACCGCACAGAAATTCTTACGGTAAATACTTTACCGCACAGAAATTCTCACGGTAAATACTTTAACGCACAGAAATTCTTACGGTAAATACTTCACCGCACAGAAATTCTTACGGTAAATACTTTACCGCACAGAAATTCTCACGGTAATTACTTTACCGCACAGAAATTCTTACGGTAAATACTTTACCGCACAGAAATTCTCACGGTAAATACTATACCGCACAGAAATTCTTACGGTAAATACTTTACCGCACAGAAATTCTCACGGTAAATACTTTAATGCACAGAAATTCTCACGGTAAATACTTTACCGCACAGAAATTCTAACAGTAAATACTTTACCGCACAGAAATTCTCACGGTAAATACTTTACCGTGCAGAAATTCTTACGGTAAATACTTTACCGCATAGAAATTCTCACGGTAATTACTTTACCGCACAGAAATTCTTACGGTAAATACTTTACCGCACAGAAATTCTCACGGTAAATACTTTACCGCACAGAAATTCTTACGGTAAATACTTTACCGCACAGAAATTCTCACGGTAAATACTTTAACGCACAGAAATTCTCACGGTAAATACTTTACCGCACAGAAATTCTAACGGTAAATACTTGTCGAGAATCTGTTCAGAATGACCAACGTCCTGTCGAGAATCTGTTCAGAATGACCAAATTCTTGCGAATTTAAAATGAAAATTCTTGTAATCACATTTTTGCGAATTTAAAATGAAAATTCTTGTAATTGCGTAAAAAGTTGTGTCTTGAAATATCTCAGAAAAACCCAGCAGCCAGAGGGGTCGCTTCAACATGAATGTTTTATGTCGCTTCAACATGTATGTTTTTTTACGCCTGTATGTTTTCTTTCAACTCAGCTGCGATAAGGTGCGAGAGCCGTGCGAGAGCCAAACGATGTATGTTTACAGTGTGTCTTGTTTCTGGAGGGGCTTATGTTGTGGTTATGCGAGCGAGCCTTGGGAAACTCGATACGGTCGAAAAATGCCTAACCAAGCGCGAACAAAGTCGCCTTGTAGTCAAAGATAAATCGAGACTCTCAAACCGAGAGAGTCGGCAAACCAACGGTCGGTTCGAAGGAGCTGAGCGTGAGAAGAAAAATGATGCTAAGAAGGAAATAAAGGCAAGCGGCGGCACTACCAATTAGAAAAGAGGTAGGCGGGCGCTCCGAGGCTCCTAAGATTCTCATAGGCCGAAGGTGAGAGTTCTCAACCCTCGAAGAGAATGCGCCAGGGCTCAAGGCGTCGGAGGAACAATGGACAGTTCGACCGGCGTAACCGTAACGTGAGGTGCAACCAAGAAACGCGGGGTGTGTTCACAATAACAAGCGTGCTTAATGCAATAATAAGAAAAGTGGCTATATTGAAAATTATACTAAGTTTCACGCTATAATGTAATCCAGAATTTAACACATTCTCGTTTCACTTGCAGAAATTTTACGTGTTCTCGTCACCACGTTCACAAAGGGGAAATTTATCAAAACATAACCCACCGTGGGAGTTATTGATGGAACAAGGAGATGCTGCACTAGAAGGGAGGGTAAGAGATGCATTTAAAAAAAAAAAAAAAAAAGAAAGAGTAAAGATAGTGTTGAGATAAATATTGCGATAATTCATTGTCATTCAGTCATTGATGCGCTTAAAAAGTAACAAGTTAAACTTTTATCTTTGACAGGCGGGACGGTAATTCAGTCACACATCTGAGGATTAATCAGCTCGAATGAAGGGAATCAACGTGTGAACATGCTGAAACGAAATGAGCAAGATAACGTCCTCACTAGACATTTTCTGAACAGTACATAAAATAGGCCTTTGAACTGAAGCGAGTCGCGGACGAATTTAGTGGTTGAAGTGACCTTCGCCTACTGGGCTGCTGGGGCGCTGAGACATTGTAGGCATTATTTGTGTTGTGTTTGGATGCATAAGCAATCTGCGGTTAAAGGCTGGCCAGCCAAATTTCTGTGTAATTATGTGCAGTAGGTCATTTGACGTATGCTATTTGCTTTCATTACTTAATTGGAATTGTTCCTAACACCAATCATTGTGTGTGCGCTCATTGATGTTTGTATCACGTATAGCTGGGAATTATAAATGTTAAGCATAATTCACCCTGTGTATCATGCCCCACAATATTAGAAGCAATCCATCGTAATGCAACGGAGGGCGCCCAGAAAATGCGCTGCGTAAGTGGGTCAGCGATACCCGGTGAGTACCTTTATTTTAGTATATGTGCTGTAATTGCCGATGATAATTCATTTAATTAGTGTTGTGTATATAGCCTGGAGGTGTGCCATTCCTCTATTCCGAGAACCTGATCTTCTTGTTAATGAATTGTTAACAAGGAGGTGAAGGGAACACTTCTCGTGACATCCCAATTTGGCAAAGATCAACGCGATCGCTTTGTAATATTTTGTGAGTGTAGTATGACAGTTGCATTGTATTTTTTTTTTTTGCGTAGTTATTTCATGTGCAAAACGTACAGAAATTCAGTAGAGGTACATGTCTCGTAGTGATGATTTTCTGTGTTCCGGTGTGAGAAGCTAGCAAGCACACGGCCATATAGATCAAGAAAGTGAAAGTGGTTATAAAAGTGATAAGTTTGAGTGAGAAAATTCTAGTGTGTTCACTCGATTAATTTCAAAGTTTCAGTAAAGGTTTTACAGTGAGTAGGTTTGAAAAAATATTTGAGTGATCGCAAAATTTTGAGTTTTGGAAAAGGTGAATTGGAGAAAATCGCCACCATGCCTGCACGGGGGAGAAGGAACAACGCAAGGGGGAATGGAAGAGTGGCGCCACCACAACCTGAAGAGGAAGAAGTAGTTAATATGCCTGTGGTAACAAGTTGCGTGGGGGCCATTGGTACTAAATTCAGGAGGGGCGACGATGTAGGGGAACATATGGCAAGGTTGAAGTTTTTGACGGGCAATCTGAATAACAGCGAGCAGGTGAAAGCCTTCTTCCTATGCCTAGGTCAACAAGAGGCAAAGGAGTGCAATTTAATAATTGATACACTAACGAACCTACGAGAAGCAGAAAACTGGCTGCGCTCTTACGACGACCAGGTCGAACATCCAACTCAAGCGCTGTTTGAAATAGTAACCAAGAAGCAAACAAGCCGGGAAGGAGTGTCAGAGTACCTGACGCGCCTGGAAAGGCTGTACAACGAGAATTATCTGGAACATCCGGAACGAATCCTTGTAGATTTGATGTGGCTCGGATTAAGGGAGAACATCACAAGACCATTTCGAAGTGATGCGCGACCTACGACAGTACAAGAACTGAGAGACATGGCAATCGAGGTGGAAAATCGACGGATAGTACCAGTGCCAAGGGAAACGACAGAGAAGAGGGAACCGGAGAGAGAAAGAGCGCAGCGAAGCGAGAGGAGGCCACAGCATGAGACTGCACGTGTCGGCCATACGATGCGGCATTCACCACAGCGGCAAAGAGGCTACCGCAATGAAGTGCCACCCTGGAGAGAAAGGAACAGACAGACACGACACTCTCCTTATCATCGAAGAGGAAATTATGAAGCACCCCACTGGAGCGAAAAGGGCAGACTTAGGAGTCAGCAGCACCAAATATACTACGCAAGAAAGCCACAGCCGCATTCGGAAGCACCACCTGCACCTGCAGTGGACTTAGCCCAGTATAGAACAGTGCCACCGCCGTGCGTAAACTGTGGAAAATTTGGGCACCTAAGGGCTGATTGCAGGGTGCAACAGTTTGCAGGACAGCCAAAAAACGGAATAGGAGACCGTTAGCTTCTATAATAAATCCCAGTGTAATACTCCAAGTGAATGGTGCACCTGTTACCGCACTTCTTGACACCGGAGCAAATATATGCTTGGTAAAAGAGCGTGTGGTTGCGGGGATTAAAAATGCTAGTGTAAAAGGAACATCCACTGCAATAAAGACAATTGGAGAGGAACCCGTACCAGTGCTGGGAAAGATTAATGTGCCAATCAAAGTTAACGGTCAGAAAATTGTTCAGAGATGTTTTGTTGTGCGGGAAAATGCATTCCCAGGAGACCTGCTAATAGGAGTGGAAGTAATGAACAAAGTCAACGCAAAGCTAGACTTCGGAAAATGTAGGGCATCATTCTTTGGCACTTACGTGAACATGTTTTCAGCACCAGGACACGCTTCTCCGAAAATTCTGTGTGTAACGAGAGAAGAAACATCTGTCACTCTGGCTGAGGACATTACAGTGAAGCCTCGCACGCAAGCCATGGTAAAGTGCCGAGCAGATGGCAAGTTTGATGGAAAGGAAGTAATTTTAGAGCCTAGAATTAAGTGGGCACCTTACGTCGGAGCCACCGCTGCAAGGGTACAAAACGGGTATGTTTTGATGCCTGTACTTAACCCTTTTGCCGAAGAAATCGCTCTGACCGAAGGAGCAATAATTGCAACATGCCACGAAATCGCGAATGAGGATGCAACTGCAGAAGAAAACAATACGGAAAATAGCGAAGCAGAAGATCACCGCAGAGAGAAGCGCTTCCAGCAAATTGATGAGCTTGACCTCAGTCACTTGGTTGCTGAAAACAAGGACAAGTCAGAAACCTGTTGAAGGAATATCACAAGACGATTAGTGCAGACGAGATGGATATTGGCCATGTAAAAGGAGTGAAATACAAAATTTTGCTGAGTGATTACAGGCCAATTCAAACGAAAGGGTGGCGTATTCCATACTCCAGCCAAGAAATTATTGATAAAAAGGTCTCGGAGATGATCGAAAGTGGAATTGTGCAAGAGAGTACAAGTGCTTGGAAAAACCCGCTCGTACTCGTAAAGAAGCCAGGAGGAGGCCACAGAGTTTGCCTTGATTTGCGAGCTGTAAACATGCGGGTAATAAACGAGCATTATCCGATTCCACACATTGTAGGGACACTGGAGGAGGTGGCTGGCAAAGAATACTATTCCATTGTCGACGCAAAATCAGCCTTCCATCAAATTGAGCTAGATGAAGAAAGTAAGCAATACACGGCATTTCAGACCCGACAAGGCAACTTCGAGTTCTCTAGGCTACCTATGGGACTTAAGTGCTCAACATCAGTGTACCAGAGGGTAATTTGTCATGTTCTGAAGAGGCAACTTGGAAAATTCGCCGCTATTTACTTGGACGACGTGTGCGTTAACTCTATGACTTTTGAGAGCCACCTAGAAAATTTAAGGGAAGTGTTGCACGAGTTTCAATGTGCCGGAGTAAAAATAGGCTTGGACAAGTGCAAATTTGCACAAAAACAAGTAAAGTACCTAGGATGTTACATCAGTCGTGAGGGACTTATTCCAGACCCCAAAAACGTGGAGGCAATGCAGAGTTACCCTAGGCCGACTACCGCACGTAAAGTGCGCTCGTTCGTCGCAGCACTCAACTTCTACCGGCGGTTCATTCCGCATTTCGCTACAACAGCTGCACCCCTTAATGCTCTAACAAAAAAGGGGGCAAAGTTCAAGTGGGAGGAAGAACACGAGCAAGCCTTCTGCAAACTTAAGCAACTCATGATAGAAGCTCCAGTTCTGAAGAAGCCTTCTCTAAATGAGACGTATTACTTGAGCTGTGATG
The DNA here is from genome assembly GCA_030386875.1 of Morinoia aosen. NCBI lineage: Eukaryota > Metazoa > Arthropoda > Malacostraca > Amphipoda > Talitridae > Morinoia > Morinoia aosen. The sequence continues at coordinate 18,594,188 of CM059559.1, forward strand.
CCTCGAATGAGGGCGCGGGCGCGGTCCTTGCGCAAAAATGTAACGGAAAGGAACAACCGATTGGATACTTCAGCAAAAGATTCAATGATGCTGAAAAACGTTATTCAATCACTGAACGGGAAGGATTAGCAGTAGTAGCGGCTGTGAATCACTTTTCACCTTACCTGTACGGCAATAAATTTGTTGTAATTACTGACCACACAGCTCTCAAATATTTGTTCAAAGGTAAAAATACCAAGAACAACAGAATTATGAGATGGGCCCTTACACTCTCTCAATATGATTTTGAGGTGATTTATCGGCCAGGAACTCAGAACGTGGTGCCCGACGCATTGTCGAGAAATATTGCGAACGATAACGAAGAAGAAAATCGAGACGACGAAGCCCCTAAAACAGTGTTCGTCACGACGATGTTAAATGAAACTCCCAATGTACAAGAGGCGGAAAGTAAGTTGCAGAAAGGAAATGTGAGAGCAGAGCAATTGAAAGATCCTGTTTGGGGGCCAGTTCTGAGGTATCTTGAAGGTGACAAATCAGGGGACGCTCCAAGTCTCGCTCTGAAATCCGAAATCTTCACTGACGGAGGCATCTTGCATTTCAGGAAGACGCAACGAAAGCCTAACAGAACAAGGCACCTAATCGTGGTGCCAGACGCTCTGAGAGAAGCAGCAATAACGTTAGCGCATGATAGCACAATTGGTGCACACCAAGGTCGTGCTAAAACGTGGAAAAAGCTCATGGAATTCGGGTACTGGATTAACATGGCGCGTGACGTTAACAAGTACGTCGATTCGTGCATGCAATGTCAAAAACGTAAGATCAACAATCGCATTTGTGTTAGCATGGGTTCATTCCCTGAAATTGACAAGCCTCTGGACAGAATAGGCGTTGATTTAATCGAAATGCCTGTCTCGAATGAGGGCCACAAATACATCCTAACGGTGGTCGATCACTTTAGCAGATATGTTGCAGCGTTTCCGCTCAGAAGCAAGACCACTGAGGAAGTAACGAAAGCGTTGACTAAGTTCGTTACTACGTACGGCACTGCCAAGACTCTCATCTCAGACAGGGGCACCGAGTTCACGTCAGCTTTGTTCAGAAATGTGTGTGAAAAATTGAAAATAAAATACTACAACACTTCAGCATATCATCCCCAATCAAACGGAATGACCGAACGTCAAAATCAGAATATCAAGACTGTTTTATCACACCTTGCCTCCAACGATCAATCTTCGTGGCCTGATGCACTTCCTTGGACATGCCTGGCACTGAACACCAGCTACCAGAGCGTCATTGAAGAAATTCCGTTTTATTTATTTTTTGGTAGGGACGCTGAAATTCCTGTGGTTGACTGGTTAAGAACCCCTCGCATGGATTACTCTCTAGGTGAGAATTACAGTGCCGAGGTAAGCTTACGACTCCACAATGCGTTCAACATGGTGAAGGTGAAATCTAAAGCCTCACACGATAAATCGGTGCAGTTAAAGGAGCGCGGAGTGAAAAACAGTCAGGTCCAAGTGGGCGATATCGTCTTGCTGCATAATCCAACGGGAAAGGCGGAAGTTGCAAATACATGGCCTACCGATTGGGTCGGGCCTTACCGGATTACAGTAAAAACAGAGACGAATGCCACAATAAAGGCGCTCTATAGTAACTGCGAGAGAAGAGTTCACCTCGATAGATTAAAAATTGCCCACTTGAGGGGTGAAGCTTACCCCTGCAACCAGAATGCCGCGGCGCCGCCAAATGCCGGATGTGAAGCTATCGACAGCGAGGACGAAGATATGCCAGAAAACGCTGCGACTGAACAGGCTACGTCGGTGACTCAGCGAAAGTACAACTTACGTTCTCGGTGTAGGTGAACCGCCAACTAGAAACGAACTGCGGAGGACTGAAATCATGCATAAACTTGCCTTTGCGGGATGTGTTCTTGTGTGTTTAATTTTAAGAAAACTCTTGCGTAAGGAGTGAGTTTTTAGCGTTGTATTGCTTTAATCTAAATGTGTTCTTTAGTAGAATTGTGTTACTCTAGCTGTAATTAAATCTAATCTCACTCACTAGAGTGTGATGCTTCGTTCAATAGGAATATGCTATAGGTTATGTAACTCCAACTGTCTTTGCTCACGAGAAATTTCGTCTGGACGAAAATCTTGTTGAGTGATCTAATCTTACACTGTGCGTAATTCTCATTTCCTCTTTTGCTAAGTAAAGGGAAATTGAGCGTTTATTAGGTTAACTTCGTGTGTTTCTCAAGAGGAGTACTTTGTTTCCTTTGTAGGATGCTTATATTCTCGCCAGCTTCTCGTGAAGCGTACGCGCTTCATACGAAAGAGCTCTATCGAATGAATTAAGTTTCATCAGAAGTTCTTAGGCTGAGGCTATCTCAGGCTAGATGATTTTATCTATACCTTTAGACCGTTCATTTTCACAACGGGGAAAATAAGTTTAGCGTCATATTAAAATTTCGTATTCTTTTGTACTGTAGCGTTGAATTTCTGACTCTGTGTCTTACTCTTGCCCTGAAAGAATAACGTAAACATGGTATTCCGGAAGGAATTATTCTCCTCTTACTATGTAGAAGTATAGTACATTTCTTTTCAGACTTAAGGAATTAATTTCTTGGTAGATTAGCGTCGTATGTACTTCAGCACAGAAGAGGCCGGAAGAATTGCATAACACGAATATGTCTCGTATGAGCAGCAAATTAAGGAAGGATCACGTGGAATATAAGTAATTATTTACAAGAACGAAGAAGATAGAACTACAACACGACATGGGGGACACATTGCACCTGCGTTGGAGATGTTTAAAAGGATTGCCCAAATTCAAGCGTTGCCGTGGGAAACGACGAAAGATGTATGTACGGCTGGAAATTTTGCACCCTGTTCTGAAGAATGCCGAAGGCACAAGTAATTAGCTCAGAGCCGCTTGCGGTGGAGCTACAGCCAGGGGTCGCGCACCATGTTCGAAGAATGCGGAGGACATCAGTAATAGCTTAACTCGCCAGTGGTCAGGCTGCAAGGAGGACATCGTTAGTGAACGGCCGAGCCAGGAAGGACTTCTCGACTAATTAGCACTCATGCTTCGAAGTGGAAAACACCACAGAACGACGCAGCATCATCGTGAGGAAGGAAGAAAAACGAAATTAAAGCATGAGATATTATTGGGTGCCGAGATGTACTAGCGTTTAAAAATGCTTTTATACAGTGGGCACTCAAATGAAACAATAACAATGCTTTTATGTGCTTGAGTGTTGATATTTACTTAAGTATTTCGGAATTTGCGTCGTGACATTTATGCCTGGTGAGGCATTCCTGAAATTCGAATGCAAGTTCCTGTGAATTTTGACTAGGCAAATTATCACATTGGAATATTGAAGCCGCATTTTAGGCATCTCTATTTATACGTGAAATAAAAATTAAAAGAGATTACGTCGGATAGCCTTTGAATGATACGTACGGTCTTCAAAGAATATGAACCCATGGAATTCTCGCACTAATAATAGTGGTTACTAGGAGAAAATAAAAATATGAGCTGGTGTCGGCCAGAGTTTATACGTCGATGTCAAGGAATACTGAGATTCTACGTCGAAATCGAGGAATACTGAGAGGAGTTACACTGGATTCCACCGCGCATACAGGATACCACCGCCGGATATACCTCGGACTCTTCAGGATTACTTCGTAGGATGCAGAACCCTATTGCGAAGGGAAACTGCAGTGAAGGAAATTATCGACGATTCGACTCGTATTTTCCGCCAGATCAATATAACTTACTGACGTATCGATTTGTCTGATCAACGAATCGACGTTCATGAGTAATCTGGCGATTAAAAAACTGAGTTGAATAAACCTCATAAAATATATGTGAAACATTGCACTTAACATGATTTGGTGGTAATTTGAATCGTGATAATGATACATCTTACAGAATGGAATCGTGAAGTTAGTGTGGTGTATAGAAATTTCATACGAGTCTGGATATGGGGCTCGCAACACTTCCTCCTGAAATTAAGTACCCATCTTCAACGCGTGTGTGAAGCTATTGAAATGGCAGAAGAGAAGCATGGAAAGAGAGCAAATGCGTCAACGATACCAAAGGAATCGACATCGAATAGTCAACAGCAACGTCAAGAACTTGGACAACAGAATATGCAAGCGGGAATTGAAACCTATGGAGAGTAAAATCATCGATACTTTAGGATGTCTGAGGAGTGGGAAAGATGCCCGTGAAATTTTGTGAATGTTATTAGGGTTAAGTACTCAAGTGTTTAGTACGCACTTTACTTCGGCGGGAAAAAACAGACACATCGGTTAGAAGAATACGACACAATATATCACGCTGTGGCTGATAGTAATGATTGTAGTGTTAATTGTAAGGTACCCTGTTTCTGCGGAACAATGTTTAGATGATAATGTGCTTAAGTAGAATTTACCATGTGTGTCTTATATGGGCTGCATACCGTAGTACTTATTATTCAATAAATAGCTGAAAGCGATTTAATAAAAAAAAAAAAAATTGTCAGGCCAATTTTTTTTAACTCTAGGAGGGCCGTCCTGTCGAGAATCTGTTCAGAATGACCAACGTCCTGTCGAGAATCTGTTCAGAATGACCAAATTCTTGCGAATTTAAAATGAAAATTCTTGTAATCACATTTTTGCGAATTTAAAATGAAAATTCTTGTAATTGCGTAAAAAGTTGTGTCTTGAAATATCTCAGAAAAACCCAGCAGCCAGAGGGGTCGCTTCAACATGAATGTTTTATGTCGCTTCAACATGTATGTTTTTTTGCGCCTGTATGTTTTCTTTCAACTCAGCTGCGATAAGGTGCGAGAGCCGTGCGAGAGCCAAACGATGTATGTTTACAGTGTGTCTTGTTTCTGGAGGGGCTTATGTTGTGGTTATGCGAGCGAGCCTTGGGAAACTCGATACGGTCGAAAAATGCCTAACCAAGCGCGAACAAAGTCGCCTTGTAGTCAAAGATAAATCGAGACTCTCAAACCGAGAGAGTCGGCAAACCAACGGTCGGTTCGAAGGAGCTGAGCGTGAGAAGAAAAATGATGCTAAGAAGGAAATAAAGGCAAGCGGCGGCACTACCAATTAGAAAAGAGGTAGGCGGGCGCTCCGAGGCTCCTAAGATTCTCATAGGCCGAAGGTGAGAGTTCTCAACCCTCGAAGAGAATGCGCCAGGGCTCAAGGCGTCGGAGGAACAATGGACAGTTCGACCGGCGTAACCGTAACGTGAGGTGCAACCAAGAAACGCGGGGTGTGTTCACAATAACAAGCGTGCTTAATGCAATAATAAGAAAAGTGGCTATATTGAAAATTATACTAAGTTTCACGCTATAATGTAATCCAGAATTTAACACATTCTCGTTTCACTTGCAGAAATTTTACGTGTTCTCGTCACCACGTTCACAAAGGGGAAATTTATCAAAACATAACCCACCGTGGGAGTTATTGATGGAACAAGGAGATGCTGCACTAGAAGGGAGGGTAAGAGATGCATTTAAAAAAAAAAAAAAAAAAAGAAAGAGTAAAGATAGTGTTGAGATAAATATTGCGATAATTCATTGTCATTCAGTCATTGATGCGCTTAAAAAGTAACAAGTTAAACTTTTATCTTTGACAGGCGGGACGGTAATTCAGTCACACATCTGAGGATTAATCAGCTCGAATGAAGGGAATCAACGTGTGAACATGCTGAAACGAAATGAGCAAGATAACGTCCTCACTAGACATTTTCTGAACAGTACATAAAATAGGCCTTTGAACTGAAGCGAGTCGCGGACGAATTTAGTGGTTGAAGTGACCTTCGCCTACTGGGCTGCTGGGGCGCTGAGACATTGTAGGCATTATTTGTGTTGTGTTTGGATGCATAAGCAATCTGCGGTTAAAGGCTGGCCAGCCAAATTTCTGTGTAATTATGTGCAGTAGGTCATTTGACGTATGCTATTTGCTTTCATTACTTAATTGGAATTGTTCCTAACACCAATCATTGTGTGTGCGCTCATTGATGTTTGTATCACGTATAGCTGGGAATTATAAATGTTAAGCATAATTCACCCTGTGTATCATGCCCCACAATATTAGAAGCAATCCATCGTAATGCAACGGAGGGCGCCCAGAAAATGCGCTGCGTAAGTGGGTCAGCGATACGCGGTGAGTACCTTTATTTTAGTATATGTGCTGTAATTGCCGATGATAATTCATTTAATTAGTGTTGTGTATATAGCCTGGAGGTGTGCCATTCCTCTATTCCGAGAACCTGATCTTCTTGTTAATGAATTGTTAACAAGGAGGTGAAGGGAACACTTCTCGTGACATACTTTACCGCACAGAAATTCTCACGGTAAATACTTTACCGTGCAGAAGCTTTCACGGTAAATAATACTTTACCGTGCAGAAACTCTTGAGGTAAATACTTTACCGTGCAGATACTCTCGAGGTAAATACTTTACCGTGCAGAAACTCTCGAGGTAAACACTTTACCGTGCAGAAACTCTCGAGGTAAACACTTTACCGTGCAGAAACTCTCGAGGTAAACACTTTACCGTGCAGAAACTCTCGAGGTAAACACTTTACCGTGCAGAAACTCTCGAGGTAAACACTTTACCGTGCAGAAACTCTCGAGGTAAACACTTTACCGTGCAGAAACTCTCGAGGTAAACACTTTACCGTGCAGAAACTCTCGAGGTAAACACTTTACCGTGCAGATACTCTCGAGGTAAACACTTTACCGTGCAGAAACTCTCGAGGTAAACACTTTACCGTGCAGATACTCTCGAGGTAAACACTTTACCGTGCAGAAACTCTCGAGGTAAACACTTTACCGTACAGAAACTCTCGAGGTAAATACTTTACCGTGCAGAAACTCTCGAGGTAAACACTTTACCGTGCAGAAACTCTCGAGGTAAACACTTTACCGTGCAGAAACTCTCGAGGTAAACACTTTACCGTGCAGAAACTCTCGAGGTAAATACTTTACCGTGCAGAAACTCTCGAGGTAAACACTTTACCGTGCAGAAACTCTCGAGGTAAACACTTTACCGTGCAGAAACTCTCGAGGTAAACACTTTACCGTGCAGAAACTCTCGAGGTAAACACTTTACCGTGCAGAAACTCTCGAGGTAAACACTTTACCGTGCAGAAACTCTCGAGGTAAACACTTTACCGTGCAGAAACTCTCGAGGTAAACACTTTACCGTGCAGAAACTCTCGAGGTAAACACTTTACCGTGCAGAAGCCCTCACGGTAAATGGCAGGACGCTGGCCCCGCCACGGGATACTGTCACCAAAACTCTGCAGCGCTGCTCAGTATTTTCATTTGCTTTCTTTTCATACTTATTGTTCAAGAGAAGTTCTTTTAATACCTACTTTTGCCTCCGAGTTACTGTCTTTGGCTAAAGTCTTAAATACATGCAAATCTAATCAACGTAAAGTTCGAGACAGTGTTGCCTATTTTCTTCACGAAAAGCTTCCCGCTCGAACTTAAAGAAATCGGCTAAAATTTATTCAACACGAAGGAAATTTTGATCATTATTCGATTAAATGCTTCCTAAGTGGCCAAAGGGGAACAAAGAATTAAGTTACTAGCTCAGCCTTTAGAATGCTTCGACTACTTCAAGAAAAGTTCCTTTAAAACAGAATGAATCCCTTTTACTGTAGTAAGGTCCCACATACTCTTGCCTTTCAACCAATTTTATCTCTGAACTAACATTAATTGTCGCCGACTAGCCTGTAATCGACAAAGATCAGGTCGAATGGAGTGCCAAAGTTAGATTGGATAAGTAACATTAGAATCCTTTTAGCCTCCCGTTTTATAATAGGTTGAGGGGCCGTTTTATTCGCTACAATAAGCCATTTGTGAGGGACATGCTGGTATGTAGACACTCTAGCTCTGCTTTCTTCTTGCGTTCAGTCGAATATAACGAGCAGCATTTGTTTAATGGCGATGTTCGCCCTCTCCTTCTTCTTTGCATTTGTGAAGATTCCGAGAGCATCTCGCTTTAATGTACTGTCCTTCATTCTGTCAGAAATACTGTCCTTCATCCGTCATTTTTCTAATACGTTTAAAAATATGTTTTCTGTTTAATTCAGACCAATACTGCTTGAACGTAGCGCTTTCAGACTCCCTGCTTCAGCGTTGTGTTGTGTAAGTTCATGATAAAATAGAAAATGTCAAAGAGAAAACTTTCAATAAATTGAAATATTCTATTTCTAGCTTCCAGTTTCTAACTTCAGAACACTCCTGTGAAACCATCGTACATACAGCTTGTCAAAGTTAGCAAAGTAAAGCTTTTATATTATTTTATTCTCCCATATAAGCTGCCACCGAGTACGTATTGCATACTTACTCTATATATCGCGGTACATAGGAGCATCATATTCCATTCGCGTGCATCGTGGTACATAGGGGCATTATGTTCCATTCATGCCTATCGTGTTACATTTGTGCGCTTAGTGTTCCATTCGTGCCCATCGTGTTACATTTGTGCGCTTAGTGTTCCATTCTTATCCATCGTGTTACATTTGTGCGCTTAGTGTTCCATTCTTATCCATCGTGTTACATTTGTGCGCTTAGTGTTCCATTCTTATCCATCGTGTTATATTTGTGCGCTAAGTGTTCCATTCTTATCCATCGTGTTACATTTGTGCGCTAAGTGTTCCATTCTTATCCATCGTGTTACATTTGTGCGCTTAGTGTTCCATTCTTATCCATCGTGATACATTTGTGCGCTTAGTGTTCCATTCTTATCCATCGTGTTACATTTGTGCGCTAAGTGTTCCATTCTTATCCATCGTGTTACATTTGTGCGCTTATTGTTCTATTCTTATCCATCGTGTTACATTTGTGCGCTTAGTGTTCCATTCTTATCCATCGTGTTACATTTGTGCGCTTAGTGTTCCATTCTTATCCATCGTGTTACATTTGTGCGCTTAGTGTTCCATTCTTATCCATCGTGTTACATTTGTGCGCTTAGTGTTCCATTCTTATCCATCGTGTTATATTTGTGCGCTTAGTGTTCCATTCTTATCCATCGTGTTACATTTGTGCACTTAGTGTTCCATTCTTATCCATCGTGTTACATTTGTGCACTTAGTGTTCCATTCTTATCCATCGTGTTACATTTGTGCGCTTAGTGTTCCATTCTTATCCATCGTGTTACATTTGTGCGCTTAGTGTTCCATTCTTATCCATCGTGTTGCATTTATTCTTTAGTGCTACTGGTGGTAAGCACTAGCCAAATTTATTGCTGCACCGCTCAACTGAATAGGTTTCCTACAGAGACTGCAGCTCTATGCACCACCGCAGACACGCATACGGTCCCACACACAGATAACTTGCTTATGATCCTGTGAGAATTCAGAATCATTTCGCTAAAGATACAGAAAAGAATAAGTAATTTTGTGTACACGATCATGCAGTAACCACATTCTACGTTATCCATTTCCGATCTGTGTTGTAGCTTAAACACGAGTTAAATTATTTCTCCCGGCCAAATCCAGGCCGCTTAACATAATATCATACTTTCTGGCAACACAAGCAGTTTTAACATTTTCCATCTGCTCAGCACAGCTGTACAAAAGCTTAGCTTACGCACCGGCGCTACCATCACGCGTACGTTTTATGAAGTTTTGAACCCGACTTCTATCCTTGTGTCAGCAGCGAGCTTCTCAGCGTCATGCCAAAACTCCTTCCCATTTTGCAGCCGAGTTTTGACCTCTCACGCAGCTTCTCGGCACATTTTCCCAGCGTATCGCGCTTTGTTGGTAGTACTTCGCAATACAGAAGCGAGCGTCTCTCTTCGGTTTAGCCTCAGTTTAGACTCCCAAGTAGCGTACCGTTTTAGCGCCATTCTCTCTTCGGTTTAGCCTCAGTTTAGACTCCCAAGTAGCGTAACATTTAGACCCCCCATGCAGCGCCAGACAAGCGTTGGAGGGCCGTTCCAGACCTATTTAGAGTTGCGTCAATAGTCAGTTTGCGGCTCGAAACTCTCGCTTCTTCTAAATTATCCCTTAACTTCTCGCTCATTCGATTGGCAGGCTAAATCGCCGTCAGTTTAGACGGGCCGGGCTCTGGTTTGTTTTAGGGGCATAAGAATAAGCGAGGCTTATTAGAAAGCGAGGACACCGGACAGAGTTCCTTCGACATTTGAGTTTGGTTTCGGTATTTTAATTTTATGAAGCATTTCGGTGCATTATTACAGGCAATGGTAAAAGTCGATCGAGCTATTAGGGAAAAGAAAGTGTGCAAATAAAAGTAATGCATCCTGTTCGTTGTCTGAGAAATGGGTTCTATTTATTTCCATGTGAACTTTTCGGCCAACAAGAGACCATACACGGTTAAAGCGGCATATTAATAACCCCTTATTAATTGGGCTAGACTCTCGGCCTCAGACGATAAACTTCTCACGTGTGACCTTTTCGGATCTTTTTTGAAAAACTCTCACCGGAACGCAGTAAATGAGCAGCTTGAAATTGTCAAACATCTATAAAATAAAATTTTGGGATTAATAAAAGCTTGTTTATTTTTTAAGTAATTATAATGACGACGTCACTTGGTGCGTGAGAGATTTTCGTTCATTGCCAAGTGTACAGTGAACACTGTAGCACAGCACTGTTACTATAGCATCACAGCACCACAGCACCACAGCACCACAGCACCACAGCACCACAGCACCACAGCATCACAGTACCACAGCATCACAGTACCACAGCATCACAGTACCACAGCATCACACAGCACCACAGCACCACAACACATAGCACCATAACACATAGCACCACAGTACCACAACACATAGCACCACAGCACCACAGCACCACAACACACAGCACCATAACACATAGCACCACAGCACCACAACACACAGCACCATAACACATAGCACCACAGTACCACAACACATAGCACCACAGCACCACAGCACCACAACACACAGCACCACAGCACCACAGCACCACAACACACAGCACCACAACACACAGCACCACAGCACCACAGTATGACCACGCCGGAGCATCACACGGAGCACCGCAACAGTGAAATGCCTCAGTGAGAGCTGGCTTCAGCACTGACACTGATGTGGCAGCAGGCACGTCGCACTGTCAGCTCTGACGTCTGTGCTGGCAGCAATTGACGCTGTTCCAGCTGTGGCTGTCACGGCATGGCTTTTCCAGCTGTGGGTGTCACGGCATGGCTGTTCCAGCTGTGGCTGTCACGGCATGGCTGTTACAGCTGTGGCTGTCATGGCATGGCTGTTACAGCTGTGGCTGTCACGGCATGGCTGTTACAGCTGTGGCTGTCACTGAATGGCTGTTCCGGCTGTTGCTGTTACGGCTGTAGCTGTCACGGCATGGCTGTAACAGCTGTGGCTTTTATGGCTGTGGCTGTAACAGCTGTGGCTAGTACAGCTGTGGCTGTTACTGCTGTGGCTGTTACAGCTGTGGCTATTGCAGCTGTGGCTGTCATGGCATGGCTGTTCCAGCTGTGGCTGTTACTGCTGCGGCTGTCACTGCTGTAAATGTTACAGCTGTGGCTGTTACAGATGTCTGCTATAGCTGCGGCTGCGTCTGTTACAGCTGCAGGTTACAAGCTAAGGCTGTCACAGCTAGAACGTTACAGCAGCGACTGATAAACGTACATCAGCTACGAAAAATTAAAACAATTTACAATGGTTATTTTATTCTCAATTTACATTCCTAGAACTCTGCTTGTATGCCCAGAAAATCAACGATGAACTGCAGATAATGGCAGAATGACTGATTTTTATTCCTATCATTTGTGTTCGAAGAACCGTCGGGTGCTAACACGGGGCGTGAACATTGTGTTGAGTCGCTGTGAATGCCTCATTTGTGGTTCTGAACATCAATTTGGTGCTGAAGACTCGTCTTTTCTGACCTTATCTCTGTCATTGCTGTAGAGTTCTGTCGATTTCGGAGCTGCTGTAAATCACTTTTTAAAAAGTGCGTTGTCATCAAAATCCAATGTTTTGAATTTGTCTGGTGATATAAGTTTATTCTATGAACAACCAGTCTTTTAGTTCTTTTGTTCGTTGAAGGATGCATTCTTGTTGTTGAGACTTGCAATTTTTATCAGCTAGTTACCCCCACAACGTGTACTTAACCGAAACCGCCTTCTAACAACTTTCTCATTGTCTGGCAACCACTTATCCATATTTCAATACAAGACCAAATTCATATTCATAGGTTTCATCTGTTTTAATGACGAAAGTTCCAATTATGATCATTGTTTTTTATTTCAAAATAGTAAGTTAAATGTATCTTTCTTTTTCCGTAGAGTTTCGTCCAGAAGTGAATTCAATTTTTTTTATTCGTACAGTTTCAACTATGAGAGCGACTTTTGTTCCTGGCTAAACCTAGAACACGAAATGCCATTCTTGTTGTCTCACTATTCAGTCAAATGAAAAAAAGGTACTCAGATCAGGGACACATTTTTTTCGTCTTCCTTGCGATTTTCGTGAGCAAGAAGCCGTGGCTGCGAGAACAACACATTCCGGCGGACAACTCAGGTTTTCCAGGCAGGAAGTTTCCGCTGATCGAAAGATTTCCCCTCACTCCCACGAGGCCGAGGGAGAGCTAGAAATCGTGGCTGTCCTTTTCCGTCACACACCCTCGCTCCAACTGCTCAGACGGAGTGTTATAGTTCTCTAACTGTGCAGGAGTACTACAGGTATTTTAGCCGTGCAGGAGTACTATTGGTATTTTAGCCGTACAGGAGTACTATTAGTGTTCTAGCCGTGCAGTACTATTAGTGTTTTAGCCGTGCAGGAGTACTATTAGTGTTCTAGCCGTGCAGGAGTACTATTAGTGTTTTAGCCGTGCAGGAGTACTATTAGTGTTCTAGCAGTGCAGGAGTACTATCAGTGTTCTAGCCGCGCAAAAGTATTATTAGTGGTCTAGCGGTGCAGGAGTACTATTAGTGTTATAGCCGTGCAGGAGTACTATTAGTGTTCTAGCCGTGCAGTACTATTAGTGTTATAGCCGTGTTTGAGTACTATTAGCACTCTAACAACCTTACTATTAGAGCTCTAACCGTGCAGGAAAAGATGATCTGACTAGATAGATGTACTGTTAGATCAAAAGTGTTCTAAACGTACGAAGTGCCGTTAGAGCTCTAACCGTCATGGAAGGTTATTGGTCTTCTGACCGTACAGATGTACCGTTAGCTCGCTAGCCGTGAAGAAATACCATTAGTGCTCTAACCGTCCGGAAGTTTTATCAGAAGTTTAACCGTAGAGGCGTTCTGCTTTTCTCCTATCTTATTTGAGCAGAAGTGCAATGAGACTATCGCACATCAGATATAATGCGATACTCAAAACCCGTTCGAGATATAGAGTCGGAGTTGATCTAAGTATACACTTTGAATTTACGAAACACTGTTGGGGACAAAATACATCAATTTTGGAAATTGCATCACTAATTAAAAACAATAAAACTTTTCAACAACTTGCATGATGAACTAAAAGTGTCATCAGGACTCATTTCGGATGAATAGGCTCTGAAAACAATTATACTCGAATAGTCGTCTGTGTGACAGTCCACGAGTGCCCTGCAAATGGTGGCGAGCAGGAGACATGCGCACGACCGGCTCAATTCAAAGCAGAGTTTGTCAAAGTTTTGTTTTTGTATCCGTTAGGCAACGTCTTGCTTCGTGGGGCACTTTGTTCGTCATGCGTTATGTGAGGCGTCGTAAGATGATTGATATTTGTAGGTCACGTGGTTTTTGATTGTTGTATGTCTTGTGATATTTTGTATTTGTAGTTATGTGATATATGTAGTTATGTGATATTTGATATTTGCAGGTCATGTGATAATTGTAGGTCAAGTAATATTTGGTATTTCTGACACCACTAGGCGTATCTCGTACTCGTGCTCGTCATTTCGACGATGTGCGTTGAACTACATGGCTAATTTTCTTGTCCACATAGCTCTAATGTGGCCCATGAATGTGAGCTCTCACCCATTTGATGGAATCAAACAAAATTCGTGGCTTTTGCTACTCATGACGTTTTAACGAAAGTTTGGCTGGGGCTTCGTTGCTCAAAGTCAAATCAAAATCGAAGTGTATAAAAAAATTCTGTGAATGGGTACGAGAATAAAAAAATTTTCAATGAACGAAAAATGACTGAGGGAAAATATCGAGTTACTGGTCAAAGTTGCGATTGGCAAATGATATTTGGAAGTTATTTCCACAAATGTAATAACACAACGAAATCAAGCGAATTTGACTAGCGGCTCAGCTCACAAGAAGTTCTAAGAAGCCGGCCACTGCCTCATCACGTTCTCTGAAATATTGTTAGGGTGTCCAGTAAGTTATTTTTCTTGCTGCTGTACAGTATAGACGTTTTGCAGGATTGAAGTTGTACAGTGTTGATGTACAATGTTGATGTTGTAAAGTGATGATGTCGTACAGTATTGAGATACAGTGTTGATGTTGTGCAGTGCTGGTGTTGTACAGTGTTGATGTACAATGTTAATGTACAGTGTTGATGTATAATATTAATGTACAGTGTTGATGTACAATGTTAATGTACAGTGTTGATGAACAATGTTAATGTACAGTGTTGATGAACAATGTTAATGTACAGTGTTAATGTTTAGTCACAACGGAGCCCTTAAATGCTCTCCGTAAACATTTTTCTTCAGTAATTCTCCTCTCTGTTACTGTCATTAGCACTTGATTTTTGCTGCAGTTTGCCACTGGTGTTCGTCTCTATTTTTGCTGTGGTTTGATGCAGTTTTGGTTGTGTTTGATGCAGTTTTTGGTTGTGTTTGACGCAGTTTTTGGTTGTGTTTGACGCAGTTTTTGGTAGTGTTTGACGCAGTTTTTGGTAGTGTTTGATGCAGTTTTTGGTGGTGTTTGATGCAGTTTTTAGTTGTGTTTGACGCAGTTTTTGGTTGTGTTTGACGCAGTTTTTGGTGGTGTTTGATGCAGTTTTTGGTGGTGTTTGATGCAGTTTTTGGTTGTGTTTGACGCAGTTTTTGGTTGTGTTTGACGCAGTTTTTGGTAGTGTTTGACGCAGTTTTTGGTAGTGTTTGATGCAGTTTTTGGTGGTGTTTGATGCAGTTTTTTGTTGTGTTTGACGCAGTTTTTGGTTGTGTTTGACGCAGTTTTTGGTGGTGTTTGATGCAGTTTTTGGTGGTGTTTGATGCAGTTTTTGGTTGTGTTTGACGCAGTTTTTGGTTGTGTTTGACGCAGTTTTTGGTTGTGTTTGACGCATTTTTTGGTTGTGTTTGACGCAGTTTTTGGTAGTGTTTGACGCAGTTTTTGGTGGTGTTTGATGCAGTCTTGGTGGTGTTTGATGCAGTTTTTGGTGGTGTTTGATGCAGTTTTTGGTTGTGTTTGACGCAGTTTTTGGTTGTGTTTGACGCAGTTTTTGGTGGTGTTTGACGCAGTTTTTGGTTGTGTTTGACGCAGTTTTTGGTAGTGTTTGACGCAGTTTTTGGTTGTGTTTGAAGCAGTTTTTGGTGTTGTTTGACGCAGTTTTTGGTTGTGTTTGACGCAGTTTTTGGTAGTGTTTGACGCAGTTTTTGGTTGTGTTTGACGCAGTTTTTGGTAGTGTTTGACGCAGTTTTTGGTTGTGTTTGACGCAGTTTTTGGTTGTGTTTGACGCAGTTTTTGGTAGTGTTTGACGCAGTTTTTGGTGGTGTTTGACGCAGTTTTTGGTGGTGTTTGACGCAGTTTTTGGTTGTGTTTGACGCAGTTTTTGGTTGTGTTTGACGCAGTTTTTGGTAGTGTTTGACGCAGTTTTTGGTGGTGTTTGACGCAGTTTTTGGTTGTGTTTGACGCAGTATTTGGTAGTGTTTGACGCAGTTTTTGGTGGTGTTTGACGCAGTTTTTGGTTGTGTTTGACGCAGTTTTTGGTAGTGTTTGACGCAGTTTTTGGTTGTGTTTGACGCAGTTTTTGGTAGTGTTTGACGCAGTTTTTGGTTGTGTTTGACGCAGTTTTTGGTTGTGTTTGACGCAGTTTTTGGTTGTGTTTGACGCAGTTTTTGGTAGTGTTTGACGCAGTTTTTGGTGGTGTTTGACGCAGTTTTTGGTGGTGTTTGACGCAGTTTTTGGTGGTGTTTGACGCAGTTTTTGGTGGTGTTTGACGCAGTTTTTGGTGGTGTTTGACTCTGTTTTTGGTGGCGTTTGCCGCAGTTTGCCACTGGTGTTCATCTCAGTTTTTGGTTGTGTTTGACGCAGTTTTGGTTGTGTTTGTCGCTGCTGTTGGCTGTTACATCAGCTGTCTGCGGCTGTTGGCAGTCGGGCTGATTGCGTCAGCTCTGATCCAAAGGACAATCAAACTCTATGGCCGCGAGTCACAAGTTTGCCGCGGGGCAGAAAGACAATCTCAGTTCCGCCTTCCCAGCCCGCGTCTGGTGGCGAGATTTGAACAGAGGGATTTTTTATGAGTTTTTTCTCATTGTTACGAAAATGGCACGTTAGTACTCCACTGTAATAGACAAGGAATTCGGAGGACCGTTTACTCAAGAATTCTCATCTTTATAGCGTTCTATTTCTGAATAATCTCAGAAATCAACCATGGCTTGAGAATTTAGTCCTTGCTTTGGTCCCTCCAAATTTTATTCTATATCTGCATTTGCACTTCGATAGTGTGAGGCGAAACATTGTAATTTTAGTCTAGATATTGAATCACGTAGATCTTCAATGCTGTACATGTTTAAGATGTTTGTTTTGTATCATTTTTCTGAGCGTTAATAATAAATGTAGAGAAGCCGTTTAAGGGAAGCCTGATCCTCGATACTGTCATCATTTGAAAGAATTTCTAGACTCTTGCAAAGGGTGCCTCAATTTCCCTTACTCTCATTTTTATCATAAGGTACAGTGTTAGAAATATTGCTAGCTTGTCCAGTGGGTTGAGTAAAGCAAGAAGATCAATTAAGGAAACTCAATGAATACTAAATATGTTTGTTCACTTAAACATTAGTAACGGTGTTTGCCGAGATGATTGTTAGCTAAAACTTTTGAACGAATTTCTCGCACAGCGAGTCTAAGTTTAGCTCTCTTCAAAATTTTGTTATGATTTTAATTAATACATTTATTTATGACAAAGTTGTTTCCCAAGGATAAATATTATAAATACCCAGTGCATTGATTTATGCAACTCAATCGTAATGAATTCTAAAGTGAAGCTTCAATTTAGTTATCTTTATGTAGCTTGGCTTCAAAAAGATTCTCTCTAATCTCAAAAAGTTAGAAGTTTTGCTCCGCGAAGCAATGTTTGTCTGTTCCACGGAAGCGGAACAGCCCGCCGTTCCAGGGTTCCGAATCCATTTCCATACATTATGGAAATGATGATGGATTCCCTCGCCGGGGCCTCGCCTTTGGATCCCATTAAAATCTGAGCTGTCATTCTTAGAGAAAGGAAGCCAGCGGCGGGGACTGAAACGGTGACGAATTTTGGTCGCTAAGGAATTATGGACTCGAAATAACATAGGAAGAAACGGCGCATGGTTGCGCATAGCGGCAAGCGAAGGCTCTACTCATAACATCAAGTCTCACCATTCAATGCCAGAAAACGTTGACTTCGATGGGTTAAACTGAAGCTCAATATTTAACTTAAATTTAAAGTCAAAAGGGATTATATACCGAACATTAACTGGGTCCATTAAATACCATTAATTTACAAAATATTGTTAGAATTTTTCAAACAACCCGGCGATGGGTCGCAAGCAACGTGTTAACTTACACGAGATTATTTTACGCCTCAGTTTTGGCGGTGGTAATTCTAGAATCGTAAAAACATTCCTGTCATTGCGCGTGATGCTTCAGTGTAGCAAAGATCGATACACACGTTCGTGAATGTGTTCAAATTCTCCACTCCGCTTGGTTGTTAACACTTTGACCGCAATTGGTTAAACTGAAGTTCAATATTCAACTCCAATTTAAAGTCAACTGTAGTGAGCAATTTTAAAAATAACGGACATTAACTAATAATATATTTGACTAATAATACAATAGAGCTAATACATCTTATTTCTTTCTCGAACTTGTACCCAAATGTGTTCTTTAGAGTTCATTTCTGAGTCGCAAATCTTTCCTTATTACGAAATAAACTTTTTGTTGGTCCCGGCTTAATTCATGACGATGGGTGTAATAACCTTTAACTATTAAACTAATTTCATGAAGTGGTGGTGTAAAACTAATAAATAACTAATAAAAATAATTAACTATAAAAATGAATAAACAATAAAGTCAGTTAAACTAATTCGACGAAAAAGTTAACAGATCTCATCTGGACTAACTGCCACACAACGTACAGAAACATTGCTGCATGCTCCTTATTGGCTGAACCTCCAATACATCCAGTGCTCCTTATTGGCTGAACTCAGCACTTCTGTCTACTGACAGGTAAAACTGAATTTCTTAACGTGATCGAAAAATTCATGATTAGAGTGCTTCATTGGATCATGAGCAAGAAACTACAGCAGAATTATTCTTTAATCTTTAGACGCTTCTTTAGAAAATACGATTGCAAGCGATTTGAAATATCTCTTGTATGTGTGATTCAGATTTCGTTATGCATTATATTCATACTTGTGTAATGTTGATGAGGAATTCGATTTAGTCTACCTCAATCTTCCCTCATTCTGCTTTGCTTTCCAGCTCTGACTCTGAGGACCATAATACAGAAATATCTGGAGAACCCATCCAGAGTTAATATTCTTTAATTAGTATTGTTTGGGCAGGCAACATGGTTGGATTTAGTATTGAAATATAAAACTCCTCTGCTATTCGAGTTGGTCGTTAACGGGTTGAGGCGCTAACATTTTCTCAACAACATCAACTATTATTTTTCAAGAAATCTTTGTCATGAGACTCCCAAATTTTATCACGTTTTCAGGCTTCAGCTTTCTTTGGCAACACCGCGGCAGTGTGCATCGATCCGCAGTCGTGGAAAGTATGCGGCACTCTGCCGTGGTTACGACATTGAGTTCACTCGTACTCCAAGGGTTGAAAAGTGCGCGCAGAACAATTTACTCAGCTACAAATATCCCCTATTTGCGTTGTGATAGTGTACGCTCATAATTTAAATTGACGAAGGTTTAATTATGTAGTTTTAAATTGAGAAAACAAGCTGTGGTGCAATGTTGAGGGTGATCCATCTCCTGTTATTGGCGTGGCGGGTCGTAGTGAGTGACGGCTCCGACATCGTCGGAGACATCATGAAGGAGCCGAGGTGCCAAGAAATATCGATACCGATGTGCAAAAGCATCGGCTACAACATGACCTCCATGCCTAATCAGTTCAACCACGAGACTCAAGATGAGGCAGGCCTGGAAGTGCATCAGTTTTGGCCTCTCGTTGAAATCAATTGTTCTCCGGACTTGAACTTTTTCTTATGTTCGGTGTACGCGCCGATATGCATTGAGTACTACGACAAGCCAATCCCGGCTTGTAGGAGTGTGTGTGAGCGCGCGAAAGCTGGATGTGCCCCCATAATGGATCAGTATGGATTTGGCTGGCCCGAACGCATGGATTGTTCCAAGTTGCCCAGATTTGGTGACCGAGAGAACCTTTGCATGGACGAGAGGAACGGATCCGCGCCGGACTTGCGACCCGAGAAGGAGAAGACGGCGTGCTCGTGCCAACATCCACTGGTGGAAGTGGACCCAACATATCGCGAGGTTGGTCGATATCGCAACATATCGCCGAGTGTGGCAGGTGTCGAGGGCTGCACCATACCGTGCAAGGGGGTGCACTTTTCTGACCGGGAACGCGCGTTCGCTGATGTCTGGATATCGACGGTGGCGATCATCTGTTGCGTGTCGACACTCATGACTATGACCACATTCCTCATCGACATGGACCGCTTCAAGTACCCTGAACGGCCCATTATATTCCTGGGCGGCTGCTATTTCATGGTCTCCTTGGGGTACATCATCCGGTTGGTGGCAGGCCACGACGCCGTAGCATGCGACGGATCGATCATCATTTACAACTACCAGCTAATCCGATACAACGAGTATGGATCTGGCTTGTGCACGACGGTCTTCTTATTGATCTACTTCTTCGGGATGGCTTCAAGCATCTGGTGGGTGGTGTTGGCTTTCACGTGGTTCCTGGCTGCCGGTCTCAAGTGGGGCAATGAGGCGATATCCAGCTACTCCACCTGGTTCCATGTGGCCGCGTGGCTTATCCCCACCATCCAGACCATCGCAGTGCTCACCGTGGCCGCGGTGGACGGGGAACCCGTGGCCGGCATTTGCTTCGTGGGCAATTTGAACGCCACCAACCTCCTCTGTTTTGTACTCATTCCGCTTTTTATCTACCTAGTGTTAGGCTCGTGTTTTTTGCTCGCAGGCTTCGTGAGCTTGTTTAGAATAAGAAAAGTTATCAAGCAGCAAGGTAGGTCGAGAACTGAAAAACTCGAGAAACTAATGATAAGAATTGGTGTTTTCAGTGTTCTGTACACTGTCCCAGCGACCGTCGTGATTTGTTGCTACTTCTACGAACACTCGCACCTTGGCAAGTGGCAAGAGGCCCTCGCTTGCCCCCACAGCGAGCACAAAGGCCTGGGTCCCGACGCATCAGTTCTGATGCTCAGATACTTCATGTCGCTCGTCGTAGGCATCACCTCAGGCTTTTGGATCTGGTCGAGCAAGACCCTGGAGTCATGGCGACGCTTCTACCAGCGCGTGTGCAGCAACAACCGAGGGCACACGTACGAGGTGCCTCCGAGGGTCCCCAAAGAGGGGAGCCTGGAGCCTCCTCCTGCGTACCCCTCAGCGGTGGTGCCTAACCCCCCTCCCCCCCACGCCTCCAGCGTTGTGTCCCACTTTGGGTCAGTGAACAAAACACTGCCCCTCACTCACGTATGACACGAAGTCTCCGAAGCCGCTGCCGCTGGGGTGGGTCCGCTCCCCACGCCTCCTCAAAGCCATCTCGTCGCTGCGGACTACGTCTGCACAGCTGATGTGCTCAAAGAGAAAGGCGTCCGTAGTAACTTATAAGGAACTTTCTAGTTAACATGTAACTTGTAGAAACTCACATGTGTTACGTTGTAAGAAATTCATTACTCCCTCACTCGCGACTTGGAATTCATAGCTTGCAAGCACGTTTAGATCGCGTGCGTAGAACTTATTTGAACATTTTTCGTGGGCTTAGAGTTTTCAACAAAGGCATCTTTTGCTCAGATCACTCGATGCCAGCCTTGGCACCGCGCAGCCATAGCCTCTATGCCGCCCTGAAACGATAACTCTATAAAGCATTTCAGCTTTCCGTTTCAGCTCATCATCTTTTGATTCGTAGGTAGTAAGGAGGCCGTATTCTCATCATGTCGTCGTGAGTTGTCACACCCACCCACGGGTGATCTTTCCTGTTATCACGAGGACAAAGCCATTAGTTGCTCAAGTTGTGTGAGCTTGTGACTTGAGTTTTACAATCTTTTGTAATGGAAACGAAAGCAGATGACGGACAAAACTTCCAGGATATCTTTATTATTTTGACTGATTAGAATAGAATATTACCCTTGTTTGAGTCAGTTATTAAAGACGTTAGTTACAATTCTAGGACCTTAGCGTATCGGATATATTGGGTGAGGTTGAGCTGCAGAAACTTGTTGTTTTGTCTTTGGAATTTCAAATATCATGTCTGCTATTTACTCTTATTTCATATGTATGTGTGTATGTATGTATGTATATGTTAGCTTGTTTGCTGATCTATGTTTTTATGCGATTATATTTTGTGCTCTCTCGTATTTGGGCTTATTTCTATGATGAATTGTCTAATTTAAGCCTCGTAGCTTACCTATTTGTTTCATTTATCATTTCATCGTATACAGGTTATTAAAATTTTGTAATTTTAGGTATTGAATTTGAAGCAAAATCTTAGAAGGTTTGAACTTTTCATTGTGAGTTGGAGCTCTTGGATCTAGTAGTATCTGTCTACAAACGGAAAATCGTACTTTGTGTCTTACTTATTTCATTTCGTCTCTGTTTGCTCTTTCATTTACGTTGCAAAATAGACTTTATTCATATGAAGTGTCCTGTCAAATGTATAAACTATGTAACAAATTAAAAGTTATTAAAATAAATCAATCACACGAAATTTTTCCTTCAGTGCTCTCATATTTTACACTACTGAAAGTATTCCCGTCTCATTTGCATTTAAAAATCGGTGCAGCGTTTCCAATGCTTTTCTGCAGTTCATTGCAGCGGTGCACTTTGCGGTCGATTTAGAGCAGTACCTTGTGTCTTAGTTCTGGTTGCAGCGAAAATCGATTGCCACTGCCAGATACCGTGTCGTGACAACTGTGCGCGCGCTACAACCGTACTTACTGCCAGACGACAGATTTATAAAATTGACAGTCGGAACTACCGCATTGCCGCCCAGTGCGGTTCGTTTCCGATCAATGGAGTTAACTGACGGAATTCCTGCAATGACGCGATCACCTCAGTGCTCGAAAACTTCAGTATAAGCTGACATGACGTCTTCATCGCTGCATTAGTTCTACTGCGTTAAACTGCGTAGTACTGCGCCGGTGTTTACTAGGGTTAAGCCACCGTCAAATGAAGCTGACAATACCGTTCGTCATTTATTTCTCCAGTCGTTGATTTGAAACTTAATATAAGCGTCAGGATTAGTGCGGAGAGCGGTCGAGCTATTCCAGCAGCTCGCGTACCGCTCTGAAGGGAACTCCTGTGTCAATCTAATATTTTGCTCGCGATGAATTTAGAATATGCTTAATTTACGTCATTGTTCATAAATGGATTTTTAATTTGATTGCTGCTAATTACATGCTGTCCGCTGCAGTTATCTTGATGTCACGTTAATGCTGGTGTTAATGCTGGTGCATATTGTGTTAATGCTGGTGTTAATGCTGGTCACAGTGTTGTGCATATATTTGGTATTTATTTGTCTCGTTAGTAAAATTAATGAATTATTACCAGCGATGCTTTGCATGTTTTTTTTATGAATACGTTTCTTTCTTCGGTTTTGGAAAAAGTATTTATTTATTTATTAGTTTTTTCCTCATATTCTTTCATTTAGTCAATTCTTACCAAGACCATAATTTGCTTAAAAAGATTAGCATAGGAAAACGTTTTTACACATACAAGCGACTTATCAGTTGCTAAGACAAGGGCTTGCTTAAAATGATTCGCATAAGGAAAGTTTTCACGCATAAAACGTAAGTTACCAAGACCATGGTTTACACAAAATGATATGCATAGGAAAACATTTTTGCGCACAAAAGCGGCTCATGAGCGTTCCCTCATCATAAGGAGCCGTGCCCGCTGCCCAGCGGCAACCTCACAAAGACTCTTATTCACGGCCCCAGCTGCTGCTGCTGCTCTGCGGCGTCTCCTGATGAGTTAAATGATGATCTAGCCGTGCAGTGACTCTTAAACGCCGGCTACTCGCGGAGCATCAAGCACCGGTTTCTTTAGAGTAATCTGTTCTCATTTTGTAGCACACATTCTCTTGAGTGTAAAGTATGCGAAGTGAGAGCTATTCAATTGTGCCACTTCGCTGCGACACTTCTCGCGAGTTGAGCAGAGGATATAACACATCGCTCGCCTTTTTGTGGCTGTACTACAAGTTTGCATTGAAAATCATTGTTAGACGTGTTCAGTGAACATTTACATGATTGCTTATTGTATTTCTTTGTTTATGTTTTGCTGCGTTCAGAATCATTCGTAGTCAAGAATTCTAACTTGCGACAAATACCTGCATTCACAAACGTGCTAATCTAGACGAATGAGGGTTCATTCTTTTTCAAATCATCATGTCAAAATGAGCAGTTGTCGTTATCTTAAAATAAATTCGCGTTCAAGTACTTTGAACATCAACGTTAGACTATACGCCACTTCAGAGTTCAAAAATTTGCCGTCTTTGCATCAGTTATTTCTTGAAATTTAAAAATTTCAATTCTGAAATTTGGTATCGAGCTTGCAAGAGGCCGCCTCAAATTGGAAGCAATAACGCGGCACACAAGCAGCGACTGCACAGCCCGCGCCGGCAGGCAATACTCTGACGAAATAGAAGCAATTCGGAGCAGCGCAATACCGCCGCGCTCGCGCTAATATGAGGCCCTTAGAATCATCCGGTACCCTTTTTGAACACGTCAGAAAACGGCATTAAAGTTTAGCGACGTAGAAACCGTCGCATCTCAGCAACTTATGGAGGTATTCGACATTTTGTGGCTATCCTCCTGTACCTACGACTAACTCTCCAGACAAAGGAAAATTAGGGGATGACAGCGGTAAACTTAACTCATTTTCACTAGACCTATTTGGCGCTTGGTGACGTGTGATTCTGTCTGCCTTGCTCTTCCCCCTCTCCTCCCAACTACTGCAATTTCTCCTTCTGTATCCCCAACTACCGCTCGTTGTTCCCTTATTTGCCGTGCTCCTTCAAACTGCCCCTCTACTTTACCATACGCTCTCAGCTTCCGTTCTTATTGTCTTCGTTTTTTTGGTTTGAAGAAAATACGCACATGCACGTTACGCTCTACCTTCGATGTGACTCAATTTTCACATCGAGTTTATCTGTATCGTTTCTTCTTTGTGTGCCATGTCGTCGTTCATTATGTTATTTCTGTCTTTTAAATTAATTCTTTGGTGCTCAATTCTTACTTACCTACTAATTTATTTATTCTTAGAACTATTCCATGTTCGTGATATTGTTTTATGTTTCTATTTCACCATTTTTTCCATGCATCGTTTTCCTCTTCGTCGAGAACAAGTTAACTAAAATTTTAGCACTTTTCCTCCCTCTTCATTTCCCTCGTAGGACCTCCTCTACCACAGCCCTCGTCGCAGGCTCAGATCCTTTTATCCTGCATTTCCCATTTCTTCTTCATTTACCCTCTTTGCTCCCCCCCTACACCCCCCTCCGAGAGAAGGCTCATCAGTCAGCGTCCCCGGTCGCCTGCCTTTCGCCCTGATTTCCTCCGCCTCGCTTGCTGCCTTCCAGGTCCAAAAATTAAGGTCGGATCACCTCCGAATTTTCCGCTCGGCGAAGTTGGGAAACGCTAAATCACTCCTGGTTCCTGTCATTTAAATTTCCGATGAAGTGACATCATTCTTGGCGTCAGTCAAAATTAGCGTCATAGAACGCTGTTGTACGCTTCACCTCCGGTCCAACACAGTTTCTCAGCGCGATGACGCTATGCACTCGGCCAATTCTATCATAGTTTTCCTCTCATGAAAAGTCTATTTTTATCCGCATTTTTGCTAGAGTCTGACGCCGCTCTCATCTCGCGGACGCTGCTTCTCTCGTCTCTAATTGGCTCCCAAACTTTCCCCAAATGTAATTCCTTTCCGGGTGTGCCTGGCATCGTCGAACAATGAAGATGGACCCCCACTGGTCAAAATCTCGCGATAGATTGATTCACTTGCGTACGTTGGGAGTCCCTACTCAAATGATGTTAAATTCTCATACTTTGCGACGCAGCTTGTGTCTCGTTCCTGTTAACCTTACTTTTGAGGTGACAAATCTTGTCAGTTCATATGATTTATTAACTTTCTAGGCGTGAAAAGCTTATCGCTATTGATAAGCATCGGAAGCAGCCGCAATTCTTGTCAGACACGTGTTTTATTATCTCTTAGGAATAACTTTGCGTTACATCGCATTCTGTTATGATGGAAGATTTCATCTCCATCGTATTTATCTTACTTGGTACAGGGCATTTTGTCCAGTTAATTCCCATTTTTATAACTTCGCACGCTGTCAGGAACGAGCTTTCAGAAACAAACACATATCATCTCAGTAAGATGTTTGAACAAACAAATGTTCCTTACCTTACGGAAGTACTACATTGACTTCGCATGTAAATAGACTTGATAGTTTGACCGAGTTAAATGATATGCGCAAAGCTATTTTAAGAAAATTCCAATCTTTCGAAGCCCTGTAGAAGAGTACTCGTGTTGCTTCAAGATTCGAACACGAGAAAGGAATTCGGAGAACAGAAAACCATGCATCGAGCGAGGAGGAATTTTGCCATTCTGAAGTTCACAACACCCTGAGGGAGCTTTGTGTAGTGTGAGATGTGATGTACCCTGTAGCGTGAACATCAAATTTGTTCAAATGGAGGTCGACGGTTATATCGCACCCAGTTCCAGCGAAGCTGAAGATTTGAAATGATGCGCTCAAAAGACTGCGATGTTCAGGTTCAATAGCAGATGAATCTTCAAATGATTCAAACCAAAAATTCGTAAACGGCATCAGGTCAGCGCAGTTATCTGCAATTTTTAAGCCATACGATGGGAGTACATCAACATTCAATATTATCTAAATTTGCAGCTGAAATTCTTGCCCGCACAATTTATGTATAAATTATGGATGTGAAATGAAATCCGAGGTTCCGTAATTGTTTTACAGCTATCAGACTCGGAGACGGACTCTGCCATATGACAGTATGCGAGACGGACTCCGTCATGTGACAGTATGCAAGACGGACACCGTCATGAGCAGTATGCATGGCAGGCGCCGCCATGTGCGGACATGGAGGCGCCACAGCCCCCTCAGAGGAGGCAGACGTGCGCGGCATGTCAAGTCGTCTCATTTTAGCGCCTCTCTCCCGGTCTTCTCCGGAAAAATTGACATCTGAATAGCGCTGGATTGAGTTTGCTGGTCTCGCTGCAGCTCTGAGAATGGGACAAATGACAGCTGTGCTCGGCTCACGTGCTCCGAATGCTCGCTCTCATTTAATTCTCTACTGAAGCTGCCCGTCTTTGCTTGCTGCAGTGGCCTACCTCGTTTTAACGAGACACCGATATTTATTTGTGACGTCGATTTCGGTTGAGTGTGACATTAAATTTCAACATTGGTATGAATGAAAGGACATACGTACCAGAAGTTGCAGACTCTGTGGCTTTACAATTACACGGTATCATGCATAGCATCAATTTGAGCCATTGTTCTGAAATGAATCATTCTTTCCTGGTTTTCAGGCGCAGCCATCATTGTTATGCGACTTAGAGCTTCACCACAACGCATGAATTCTCAGCTCAGCTTATTGCCTGCATCCATAAACGTTATTCTTTAGCCATTCGAGATTTTATGAAAAAACTCGTGCTAGAGGCACGCTGAATTCTTTCTTCATTTGATTTTATTCGAGTTTAGGGAGCATTTAGGCAATTCCCACAAGCAATTTGTTTCCGTGAAGCCCCTTCCGCTTCGCCGAACGACCTTCTCTTGTGTTCCTGCAGCGGCGGCAGAATTCCTGGAGCTCATTTTCGCCATCAGAGCCGAGGATTTTTGTGCAAGCATTTGTGTGCGCGGTCGTAATGGCGGACAATTAAGCTTAAAGCTGAGGTGCGGCGGTGGGGCGCGGGTGTAACGGGCCCGGGCCTCGTAAACTGCCTTCCTGAGGCCCCGTGTTGCCGGGTGAGGTCCCTCTCGGTGCGCTCCTGCGAGCAGAAAACAAAACAAAAATGAGAAGAAACTAAAAATCGCTGCTCCAGAGAG
Source organism: Morinoia aosen (assembly GCA_030386875.1). Taxonomy (NCBI): domain Eukaryota; kingdom Metazoa; phylum Arthropoda; class Malacostraca; order Amphipoda; family Talitridae; genus Morinoia; species Morinoia aosen. The sequence goes on from CM059559.1 coordinate 18,621,635, forward strand.
TGGCCCTGAGAGGAGAAAAAAAATGAGGAGAAAAGAAAAACAAATATAAGGAGAAATGAAAAATCGCTACTCCAGAAATTAGTCCTGCGAGGAAAAAAAAAAAACAAAGCGCGGAGAAACCAAATATCGCTACACCAGAAATTAGTCCTGCGAGGAAAAAAAAAAAACAAAGCGCGGAGAAACCAAATATCGCTACACCAGAAAGTAGGGTCCAACAAGAACGATTTTCATCATCCGGATGCGTAACTTTTGACCTCACAGAAATTGGTCATAACTGCCCTCTATTAAATCTGGTACAAAGGAGGTTTTAAAGTCTCTTGATTCGTAGGGAATGGGAATTTAGTCGCTGCTAATCTAAAGCACAGCGTGAGTTTGACGACGCAATTGTTGGTTAGTCAGCTCAGTCAAATGAGTGAACTCAATTAATGAGGAGCCGGTAAGTTCAGCTGAAGACAATATTAAGAGGGAAGTTGCTGAAATAGAAACAGAAACAAAACTTACACATCGGTCGTTCCTTCTTCGCATTTTGCAAACGTTTTTTGGAGTTTATCACCAGCTTTCTAACCATTCGGTAAAAACGGTTGTCATGGCGATTATTTGAATGAGTGATAAATTCCTCACGGTGTCTAAAAAGACATTTCTTAAAATATCATCTTTTCCCAGTAGCACGTTATGATAACATTCACTAGTGATGATTAATTCTACTATGCAGTGGCATTAAAGCACAAACACTGATGTTAGTTACTCGTATTACTCAGTCACATTGTCAACAGCGACGTGGAAACGTAATGAGATTTTAGCTCACCTGTTCATTTACAGCTCACAGTAGTTACTTGCGCCAAAGCACAGCACTAACGTGAGCAGAAGTGCTCACTTCTTTCAGATGTGCTCTCTGGAAGCTCTGCCTAGCCCGGCTGCGGGTTGAGCACAACTCACGCCAATATTTGTGCAGCTGACGAACCCTCCAGTAAGTCGGCAAATATTGTGTCGATTGCGCTTCGATTGAGGCCTCTGTGCGCCGCGTTCTTTTCGTTAGAGGCTGGGAAAATGCAAGTATTGTCTTTCTCTCGAGAGATTTAGGTGGTTACGGTATTTATAACACCAGTCTATTTAGAGCTTAACTAGACTTTCAGTCTATTTTTATGTTTATCATAATTTCGTAGTGAGGCGGTGACATTATGAGGCGATGACGGTGTGAGGCGGTGACGTTGTGAGGCGGTGACTTTGTGAGGCGGTGACGGTGTGAGGCGGTGACGGTGGGAGGCGGTGACGGTGTGAGGCGATGACGGTGTGAGGCGGTGACGGTGTGAGGCGGTGACGTTGTGAGGCGGTGACGTGAGGCGGTGACGGTGTGAGGCGGTGACGGTGGGAGGCGGTGACGGTGTGAGGCGGTGACGTTGTGAGGCGGTGACGGTGTGAGGCGGTGACGGTGTGAGGCGGTGACGGTGGGAGGCGGTGATGGTGTGAGGCGGTGACGTTGTGAGGCGGTGACGGTGGGAGGCGGTGACGGTGTGAGGCAGTGACGTTGTGAGGCGGTGACGTTATGAGGTGGTGACGGTGGGAGGCGGTGACGTTGTGAGGTGGTAACGTTGTGAGGTGGTGACGTTGTGAGGTGGTGACGGTGGGAGGCGGTGACGGTGTGCGGCGGTGACGTTGTGAGGCGGTGACGTTGTGAGGTGGTGACGGTGGGAGGCGGTGACGTTGAGAGGTGGTGACGTTGTGAGGCGGTGACGGTGGGAGGCAGTGACTTGAGGCGGTGACATAGTGAGGCTCTGACGTTGTGAGGCGCTGATGTAGTGAGGCAGTGAGGCGGTGACATAGTGAGGCTCTGACGTTGTGAGGCTCTGATGTAGTGAGGCAGTGAGGCGGTGACGCAGTGAGGCAGTGAGGCGCTGACGTAGTGAGGCAGTGAGGCGGTGACATGAACACAAGGTGACTGAGACGAGCTCACTAGCTGCAGCCTCGCCACAATCAATAGAGAGCATCAATACCAGAATCAATGTTCCACCGACCGCCACCAAATTAGTGTGACTCCCCTAATAAATAATTGCGAGACGAGGCCAGTATGCTCTGCTTGTCACGCGTAATGGAAGTTTGATGAGAAAATGAATTCAGTCAGCGACAGGCATATTGGCGACGAATGTTGAATAAAAAAAACTCCTAACACTAACTCCATTGCATGCTAGCCCACAAATCAGCGTGTGACTGACTCCAAAAATTGCGCAAGTACACGACAATGTTATAACAAATCCTAACCATGACCGACCGGAGGCAGTAATTGAATATTGGCTAATGAGTTCAAAAGTCATCCGAACACGACAGGACCAATTGCGTGAATTAGGTCGTGTTGTGGGCGGTAGTGAAGGGCTTAACTGACCTCATTTGGGCGGCTCGCATCACAGCGCACAGCAGCGGCCACCGCATACAGTGGCTCTTTGTGTGGTGGCGGCATCTGCCCCTCCTGTGGCCCTCCTGCCTGGCCCTCCTGTTGTACTTCCTGCCTGGCCCTCTGTTGTACCTCCTGCCTGGCCCTCTTGTTGTACTTCCTACCTGGCCCTCTGTTGTACCTCCTGCCTGGCCCTCCTGTTGTACCTTCTGCCTGCTTCTCCTGCCGGCCCCTCCTTCTTGCCCCTCCTGCCTGCACCTCCTGAATGCCCCTCCTGTGGCCCTCCTGCCTGTCACTCCTGTGGCCCTTCTACCTGCCCCTCCTGTGGCCCTCCTGCCTGTCCCTCCTTCCTGTCCCACCTGCCTGCACCTCCTACCTGACCTGGTGTGTGCGTCCCTGTAAGCAGTGCATGCAGTCACAGTAGGCACTGCAGCAAAACTCACCAACGTCCTAATTGGAAGAGAAACTCAATTGCTAGGCCGAAATTAGGCTCTCAAAGTAAAGAAAAATTGTCTTTAGATGAGCAACACAAGCAGCACGTATATTTTTCTTGAGTGACTGTGCCACGAACTCCTCATTATATTATACCTTGAATATCTCGTGGCTACGATTGCCATATTTTATTTTTTTCGTGTGCAGTCTCCTGCAATTTATGGCAGTATGTGTAGAGGTGATTGGTTACGATCACTTCCATTACCTCGCGGGTGTTGGTGGTAATGGTTTTTCCATTACCTCGCGGGTGTTGGTGGTAGTGGTTTTTCCATTACCTCGCGGGTGTTGGCGGTAATGTTTTTTCCATTACCTCGCGGGTGTTGGTGGTAATGGTTTTTCCATTACCTCGCGGGTGTTGGCTGTAATGTTTTTCCATTACTTCAGATCTTGTGTACGAAGGACTGGAAGCGCACAAAACAGCACCCCAGCGCAGAGCTTCCCGTATTTGCAGAGGCCTGACACCGTTTGCCGATGCAATATATTTTTTGTGGCGTCATTGCGATGCGAATGTGTTTGGGAGTGAGTCGGAGCAGGCGATATTCGCACTTATTGATGCGACCCTCTAATTGGGCTTTTGAATCTGCCACTAATATTACGTGGTCTGTGAAGAAGGGGGATGTTTTTTCGGGCGTTCTACTGTTGGAAGCTAATTAGTTTAAAATGCAGAATAATACAAAACTAAATGAAGGCCTCAGACTATAAAATCAACTAAAGCTTAAAAAGAACACGACGGTCGCGACAAACATGCAGCAAAACTGAATGTTGAAATCACACCACAAAAACGAGCACAACGGTGGCGCCAAACAAACAAACAAACAAACGAAGATTATCTGCGAATATTGGAACTCGCACCCGAATATTAAACGGCAAAGATGCAGTCTTTCTAGTCGTTGACGACTTAGAACATCCCTCCCAGCCCCTTGTAAATGGAGCAGCTTCTGTAATTGCTGCTGCTGCAGTATTGGTCAGCTTATGACGGTTGTAGAAAACACATAAAGGGCTAACTATGTGTGAAATGCATGAACGGTTCACCATGTGTGAAATGCCTGAAGGGTTCACCATGTGTGAAATACAACTACATCCAAGATCCTGCCTACGCACACGAGAGGCAGAATAAAGCAGGCTGTCCAGTGGGATTTAGAAGTCGTTTGCCTGCAAATAATAGCAGTAAGAGTTAAACCAACGAAGTCATTCGATCGCTTCTCGTTTGTGTCCTGCCGAGACGAGGGGCAAACTTATCGCCTTTAAATGCACTCGTTGTTCCCCTTTCTCCCTTCCCCTCCCCATGCAGAGGTGAAAGAGTGCATAGCGTGGTGCAGAGCGGTGGAAGTGCGCCTTGCACTCACCGTGCACAGCTCCTCATGCATGTAGTGGGGCCCAGGTCAACCTTCATGATGTATGAATGATGTGAGTTGTGATCGATGAGTATGAAGAAAAAGTTCCGTGGGTCAAATTGTTGCACGTCCTTGGAGTGATGTCACGTACACAAATATATGCTCGAATGACCCATTCTTCTTGTTCAAATTCATTTAAAAAATAGCAGGAAGTAGCAGCACTATAATATTTCCCTCGTCACCGTAATATAAATGGCAACAGGCAAGATGGCGTGTGATGAGTCAGAGGCACCGGCTCGGCACCTGCAAAAATATGTCATAAAAAATGTCCTGACGGACTTTAGAGCCCAGCGTCCGGCTGTGCGGACGTTCATGTCCTACACCTCGACATGGCTGCGCATGGTGGCGGATGCGCGAGGACTCTCTTGTTATGATGGCTGTACTTTATGGTTATGACGGTAACTTTATGTTATTTACCTCAGTTCTTGTTACCATATGAAAACCCACTGCACAAGATGATGTTTATCAGGTTTGATTGATTGGAATACAGCATCCCGTAGTGAGCTCTTGCTTCTCCGAGTGTACCGAACTGTCTGTCTCAGTCTCTTGCGGCTGTAGCGGCACGGGGACGCGCTCCCGAGGGAAGACTCGTGTGGATGTTGAGCCGGGAAGAAGGAAAAATGAAAAAGGAAGAAACGTTTATTTACAAAAAAAAGGATACAGGAAATGTATAACACATTGGATTCTGAAAATTTCCTTATTTAAAGGTCCTAAATTGATAAGCAAACCATACGAGGCGTACTATAGCCGTCAGGGAGGAGGAGCGAAGAAGGGAGAGCTTAGGGAATGAGGCTAAAATGATGATGAGAGCTCATTGGTCTGTCGTTCGTAAAGAACTCAACTATTGTATGTAATTCTTCTACATGCATCGAGAAATTTTCACCACTACTTTTTCCCTCATGTATTAAACAAAGTTGTGCTTGCTTCGTCATCGTTACATTTGGAAACAAAAAAGTTCACACATTATTGCTAACGTTATATTTGTTCCTATTCATTTCTACTGTATAACATACGCTGGAATTTGTTTAAGCTTATTGCAAACCAGTAGTAGGAATAGGTCAGGCAACTATCGCATGCTTTAACCTCAGTAGGGTGGGTGAATTTAAGCCTATGTGTAAATGTGTTACAAGTTCTTTTAGAGCCATTTTAAAATTTAGTCGCAACAATAACCTCACAGGCCTTCAAACAAGTGTCTGTATGCGTCTTGATGCTGCGGGGACAGTGCGTGATGCATCCTTGCATCAGTGCATACACTGACGTCTGTCCTGCACCAGCTGTTGAGTGTGCGTGCGCCCGTAGCACAGATACCGCCATTAGCAGCACCGATAAAACCGCACTAAACTCCGGCGTCGAGTGCAGCACGCAGCTGCTCGAGAGGCGGCGTGCTGCTGGCACTGTGGAGCTCCCCAAGGAAGTGGAAACAAGGTAGAGTCAATTCTATGGGGGAAAGTACACCTCTTTTCTATGGGGGAAAGTACACCTCCTCTTGTTCGGCTAGCCAATAGAAAGGCTTCATTCCAAACAAACTTTATGACGTCACCATTGCGGCATGTTTTTAGGCCAATAGTGGAGCCAGATTTGGGGCTAGCAGCGTTGTCAGATGCAATATGAGCGCTGCTGTTGGTCCGTTGCCCTGACGTCAGCATTGCCACACGGTTGACGAAAAAAAACTGGTTTGACGCTACCTTGTTTCTTCTATCGTGGAGCTCCCGATGCGGAGGTGAGGAGCTAATCTGACGAAATTCAGATACAGATTGACTGAGATCGATACGGAGCGACGCGGCGCACATGACAGCAGAAGCCTGAGCATTCCGTCTCGCCGTCTGAAAACAGCCCAACTGCACTCGAGGTCGTTCCAACTTGGGAGACTCTTGAGAGAAGATAAATGGAGGCGGATCACACTGAATTACGAGAGGAGCAGGATCAAGCCCAGACTGCCTGGCAATGGGTGTGCGGGCATAAAATAAAACTTTTATTGTCAGTTTTTTCGTTTAGTTTTTTACGTGTATATTAACACTGGAACTGGGATGCTAGCGTACTTTTTCAAATTTTCTGATGATGAGCGATACAATCTCGAGTTGCGATCTAGCTCTCTTGATTTATCCATTCTAACATTGGAACTGACATGCTAACGTCTTTTTTCAAATTTTTTAATGAAGAGCGATAAAATCTTGAGTCGCGATCTAACTCTCTTGATTTATTCATTTCCCTAGAGCACGGCCGTCAGAGCCCTCATTTTCATTAAAGGAGACGCGCTACATAAGCTGAGGCTGCGCTGCGCTGGCGCTCTCAACGCTCTGAGCTGGCAAACGCTGGTGAATCATTTCACGTCCGTCACGTTTAAAGCTTTAGAACTCAAAAAACACAAAATAACATTATATGCTGATCATCACATGTACAAGTTCGATGACTATTGAAGTTTAGAGTGAACATAAAGTTTAAATTTCATTTTTTTCTTGCATCATCAACGTTCTTTTGTTTCATCATTCGGATAAAATTCCCTGAATCACAGAGATTTTAGCTCACAATTTGGGTTCATAATCAGCGAGTTCAATATTTGAGAACAATTTCTCAGATCACATTGTTACTAAAAACCGGCTTAATGCGAATTTGTTTTCAGATCATTCAATAATTAGAAATAAAATAAGAAAAGGTTTTATTCGAGTGGAATTCACAGGTAAAATTTAAACTAAAAAACTTTAACAAATACTGTGAGCTAAAAAATCATATTTTTAAATTTAATCACGAAACTGTATCAATAATGGGAGCTAAGAAGTCAAAGTTTTTCGGTAAACTTTTTTATCACTTATTTTTATGCGTTTAATTTCATAATAGTGCGCGGAAAAATGCGTACAATGCGGCAACCTCGTTTTGAAATTCTATTAATACTTTCAGTTGCAGTGCTACCGCCAACAGCAGTATCTGCGGGGCCTAGATAGAGGGTCAAATTCCCCTTAGCTTTTCGCCGAAATTTTCCTGGCGCAAGTTTTATTTTCGAAAACCCGGCCACGGACTTAAGGTTCTGTTTTTGGAGATCATTGAAGGGGGAGCGGCGGGTGTTAGTGGTCTAGAGGCTCCATGTGGGGCGATGATAGCACCTCAGACGGTCCGGTGCCTGCATTTCTATTTCATTTTACCTTTGGAAAAGGTGTCTGCATTTACGGTTCTATTTGCTTACTCATTTATTCAGCGAAACGTTGGTCACTGGGAGAAAATGCAGAGGAAAGGCTTGCTGCCTGCATTCCAATTTTTATTTAATCTTCTAAAAGGAGGTCAGAATTTCTTTCCCTCCAGATGCACTCGAACTGTTGCAAAATGGTCTCCTGAAATACAGCAAAATTTGTGCATCGATTCGATTTGGATCGTATGCTGTGTGGTCAATACGTCACTCAGGGCTTGTTGATGGGCTGAACTGGAGATCATGCAGGAATTTGAAAACTTCGTGTTCGAATAAAAATGTTCAGGAATATAGTGATGAAGTCCAATGCTCTCTCGGAATATTTCTGACGAGTTTTGCTTTTAGCTGAATTGCCTTTTCTTCAACAATTGAGAGGAGACAGTTTGGCAGCGACTCGTTGTTCATGGAGAAAAATTCATGGGAGATTTTCAAGTTACAATTCCGCTTTTTTTTATCATGGATGACGCCGGCACACTGACTCAAAGCTACGCTTGTGTAGTACCCTTCGCTGCACTGGAGCTGTGTTTCTGATTACTCAAAAACTAACTTTCACCTGTGCTGTCATTTTGTTTGCTGTGAGGTATTTTGCATATTGCTGTGGGGACGCCTCTAGCATCATACTTCTTCTAGCATCTTTCATACGAAGGTTTTTATTCATGTTTATTCTCAGAGTACCATTTTTTCTTCATAAAAAATTCATACTTTTAACCTCATACGCTCACCATTCTACATTTGCAAAGAGAATGTGTATTTTTTCTTTTATGACTTAGAGTTGATTTATTCATTAAACATTCCACTTTCAAGGTTCGCTTGGTCGTGTTGAACATGAACAATTGTTGCTGCGGTCTCTGCGCTGAGGAGAGATATCGTTAGCCATCATTCTGTCTTTTAAAATTTTACTCTCTTTATATCATCATGCAAGTAATATACTGTCTTCCCGCATTATGTATTACTTCCTCCATTACGAAGCCCTGTATGGGGCTAACAAAAGCTCAATCATCAAGTACTTTATTAATTCATGTAGATATATTTTCGTTGCGATGGGGAAATTTCCGTGATCTCGGAATAACCTCCCATGCATAAAACGTTTCCTAGTTCATCCAGTTCACTTGGAGAGAGGACAAGTCTCGTACGTTCAAGAATAGATGAGCAGGCTCTGTTGTAGAGCACAAAGGGGCTCGCTCTCCCCTCTTCCCGCCGGCTACGTGACGTATCAGGCGTGCTCCTGATGTAGAGGCAGGAGTGTTGCTCACAGTGTTTCCACGAGCAGGGTAATTACCCCAGTTTAGGGTAATCAGGGGTACCCTAGGGTAATGTTTAGGGTAATGAAAAATATGGGCAAATCTAGGGTAATCAGAGCTCCTTGAAGGAAGTGACCGCCTAATCTACGAAAAATAAAAAATTGAAAGCCAAAATGCAAGCACCTTACTGGTTACCACTTGAACGAAATGTAATGAAACGGGTCAGAATTTAGTGTTCACAAAACTGCACTGATGCTGTGGTTAGTGTCGCATATTTGAATGTCACCAGGTATCGCTCACGAAAGACGGCGTCAAGATACGAAGCCATAATATCTCTTGTCCTCTTCGTTTTGACAAATAATTCTGAGTTGCATTTTACTAATAAAAACTCGATCGGTGTCAGCAACAGCCAGTCGACGAATGTCACTGTCCTATTCTGATTGCGCTAGTGGTTATAAGCTTCAAACGAATATTGACAGGTATGTTTGTTGTATTGTTAAATTCCACAGCTAATATATTCCATCGTAGAAATAATTAATAGGTTCATTCTTGTGATAGTCATTGAATTAACAGCAGAGTTGCCCCACAGCGCCGGTATTTTGCCAGCCAATTAGATGGAAGGCATCCTATTTCTTAGCCATGTTGCACGCCAACGAAGCATGTTATTGTAGCGATGCAAACAAAAAAAATTAGACAGGGTTCTTTGACACTTCGAGTTACAAAAGGTGCCAAAGGTGAAAGGAAGAAGCTATAAAATTAGTTACAAAAAATCATATAAAAAAAGAGTACAGTTATCGAATTAAAACTTGCAATATATGTTTGTATTCTCACTGTCTTTCTTGGTCGCAGTAGCACGGACGTGGAATTCGATATAGCTGCGATCATGCCTAGAATTCCTTCAACCAAAATTGAAGCACTAGGGGTTCTACAACTGAGAGTTGAGGAAAATTTATGCATATTAATAAAGGCAAGGTAGTTTTTTCCAAAACCTCTGAATTTCCTCACCCGCCCTTCAGGAAATGAAGAAATTTGATAACTTTACAAACAACTTTATGAGTTGATAAGTGAATGTGATTGCAACGAAGTCTCTGAGAAGCATACTCGTATGTGGTGTAAATCGCAGAGAGTGGATCAAAGTGTTAAGTTAGATTGAGCATGTGGAAAGAATGGCTGAAGTGCGTGAATGGATGGAAAATTAAATAAAAAATAAATAATTGTAATAGGGATAAGTACACATATTATTGCATTTCTTGCAGCATAGCAGATGAGCGTCACACATGCTCTCAGAGACACAAACGACGATCCATGGTGGCAAAGAAAATCCCATTAATTGCCAGCTACGTGCTATCCAATGATCCTCTCGAAAATCGTGCTCGTAAAGTGGAACTGCAAGTTTGTGCATTTTTAGCTAAGCACCACCTATCTCATTGTGTGAGCCTCTTTTAGTTTGATGAAAACAATGTTCCCAGATCAGGAGTCGCAGAAAAAAAGGGCGCCTTGGAAAACAGCGGGCATCAAAATTAATTCGACAGGTTTTTGGCAAAAATCTTGTACGTGATATCGTCTGGATATCAAACCAGCATTCTAACGTCGTTCGACTGGATTTCCCTCCTGACGCTCATGCAGTATGTAACGCAGGACCTATTCATACTGACAGAGCTCTGGAAACCAGTCCATTTACCTTTTAGTTAATAAATAGGTCATAGGTCAGGATTAGCTGTTTTAGGGTAATCTGGGGTAATCACCACCCTTCACCTAGGGTAATTAGAGTCGCCTCACGTGGAAACCCTGGTTGCTCAAGTCCTGCTGTCGGCGGTGCTTCACTTGACACTGACGGATGCTGCAGCGCAGACTTGTAGAGCTCCGGGGCTGCTGGAGTAGGTGTGTGCTTTGGAGTCCTGGTGCCGGCGGTCCTTCTGAAAAGGAAGTAAAAGTTGGAGCTAAAGTTAAGCGTTCATGTAGTTTTGCGTGGTGAATGTGGAGTGGTTTGTATTCGCTGCTTCCTTGCTGATCTTGGCACTTTCCCTCATCCCAGAAAGTGAGTGTAATGTATTTTTTTAGCAATTTTACTTAAATTCAAGAAATTGAGTGTGATACATATTTTTTTGAGCGATTACATCGTTTTTTTTAGTACAACTGCTGGCGGTATCAAATCATTTCACGCCGTTCAATGCTACGGAAGACGATAAAACACAATTGATTGTGCTGATGAATTCGTATCCGGACGGCACGGTCCGCTGCGGACAAATGGCATAAAACCGGCTTTCTAACGGTTTTTACCCCACTACTCTACCTGCTCCCTCTTCTGAGAAAAAAGGATTTGAAATCGGATAGGTTTTTCTGCCCCACACTTTATTAGTACAGACGTTTATTTCCCTTGTGCTAAAAGCTCTCATTTGAATGTAAATTGAAACCTTTCTTTCGGTTCGTTAGTAACAGCTCCTTTCATGTATTAGTGGTAAAAAAATCCCTGAAACTTAGAACATTTTGTGTCCTTTTCCCTAACTTTGTCTCTCTGAAGGATGCGCGTGTGTATGCTCCAGCACAGTCTCCAGAGAGCTCCGTAGTTTACTTTCTAAAGTTCTGTTGGACTTTCACTGATGCCTAAGTGCCCAAAAATAAACTTGTTTCATATTTTTCCAAGTAAAATGTTCGAATTGTTGAAAAAAGCAGCAAACTGCGCTGAGACAGCTCCGTCGACAGCTCCCTCCCTTGTCGCACTGCGTGTCTCTTTTACGATGCGTTGAGTTTCTTTATTTTTGTTTAACCGCCTCGCATTCGGATTTACGAGGAAAGTTGATCTTCAAAAACTTGATGCCGACTCTAAAGTTTCTCTTGAAGTTCTTAATAAGTGCCTGAAGACGTCGGCGTTCCTCGCGCTGCAGCCGCGCTTCCCTGCACACTCCAGACCGCCTTAGAAATACTTGCTTTTTATATACTGTCTCTTGAAGTTCGTTTTAAAACTCTCTGGAAAATTTCTGTCTTTTATATTGTCTCTGAAATTATGCTTTACGACTCCTTACGTCTCTCTTATTTCTATATTGCCTCCGGAATCCCACCATGAAATCTAGAATTTGTTCTTTTCTTTTCATTCCGTCTTCTGAATTGCGCTGTTATTTCCAGTTTTCTTTTGGCTACAGGAATAGTTATATGCTTAAATTTATTTTATTATATTGGATATGTTATTTAGATTGGAAATATGCGTTATTTTTTCTAGTTTCTCATAATTTTGGCATTCAGTTTAAAAAAATTAAGTTCGGCACTGCACGAATTCAATCTGGTTACTACACATTCAATTTTGTGCTTAGACGAATGGCTTAGTAATAAACCTTCATTATTACAATGCTGTGCAAGTCTCAGAATAGAGCGCAACTTCGGAGTGGAGTATGTTTTTGCATTCGTTGTGGATGCTTAAATGTTTTAGTGGACAACTCGCCTGTACGATGTTGTTCCTAATTTAATTATTCGTTAGTCTTTGTTTATGTTCACGATAGTCTCTCAGCTTCGGAGCACCAAAGTTGGCGGCTGAAGGTTGTCTTCAAGGAGTTCAGTTCTGTTTTTAAATAACGATGGAATTTTCGTAAAACGAAGCAGCGCGTATTTGTAAAATTTCTTGTCCGTAGTGATGAATCCGTGATCTTGTCCGTTTCCTTTTCAATGAAGAAAATTTACAATATTGATTCAAGTTCGTGGGAAAATTTCGAGGAATTCATTGCAGGGATTTTTTTGTGGGAATGAACAGCATATTGAACGTAAAAGATCATTTGAAACCAGACTGAAATCTCTGGTGCCCACAACGAGTAAAATATGTCGGAGCCGTTCATTCTAGCATCTCATGGATACTGACGGCGTGTTTTCGGCTGCTCACTGAACGTAACACAAGAAATTTCATACCTTTGTATAAGTTTCACTCGGTGAAATTTTCTACGTAATGAACATTTTATTCATCCCTCACTCGTACAAGTAGGTATGGTCCATTATTGTTCAGATACGTCAAGACGTTTAGCCAAGCAGTCTCGCATATTTCTTCTGCGCGACCGACCATGGGGCATTCGATGAGCCCTGTGAGCTGTGAAAGCGCTGGTCTCGATATCATCTCATCAGTATTTATCGAACTGTGACTCCATGCATATCGAAGTATTAGAGGCACAATGTCGTCTGTTTGAGCAATGTACTATCAATAAGTCATACGTTTACGTTGCATAATCATACTCGTATAAGAGATGCACAAAAATTGAGTGTGTCGTAGAAAGCAATTCTAATGTATATATTGTAGAGGCAATGAAAGCTATGCACATAAGTAGTCACATAATAAAGTCATAATACGAAGAAGTATATTAAGTCAATACACTTACGATATGTGTTTCAAGTTGCGGGTATTAATGTAGGATTGACGCGAATTTTACCTTTTTATTCGTGTAACTTGTTTTGAAGACGCGGCATTTAATGTTGATATTGATTGTTATGAAATATGTCTCAGTGATTTTTGAGTAGAGAATTGGCTGTTATGGTTTATCAAAAAATGAATCAAAATGTTATTATCTGGTAAAATATCTGAGTTATTATGGTTCTCAAGGGCTTCCGACCTCTCTGTTTCTACCATGTTCACTCTAGTTGAGGAAGCTAATGATTTGGAGCTGAGAATAAGCAGCAAGTTTCTCATTCGAGTAAAAAAACAATCGCTTTTGTACATCCAGATGACTCGTGGACTTAGTGCTCTGAGTTTCTGAGTGAAGGAACATTTAGTGAAAGTATTCATATTTTCATTATGTTATTGTATCGTGCAGCGATGGTCGTTTGGTAGCAGAATCCTCGTAGGGACCAGCTCGCACATTAAGTTCATATCATTCCACGGCAGCCAATGTAGCCTATTTTAAATGTCTGCGCACGTAATAGTTTCACCAAAGCGTAATTGTTTCTATTCATCATCCTGCATTGCCAGTCGATCAATGGCTGCCACTGAGAAAAACTCAACGTGTCCCATCGTAAGATTGACATCTTTCTGTGGATTTACTTTTTTTCGAGCGCTTGTGTACTTTGAACAATGTACAGCAATGAATTGTATCTTACTTGTTGTCGCTGGTCAGTCTCACACAAACTCTAGGTTTAACAATTCAAGTCAACTATCGCAAAAGTTCCAACGTTTTATCCGTGAGAAAGTGTGCTCTTGTGGTCAGATTGTGTGTAAATAATCATCTGTATATTGTCTGGACGAGTTGTAAGATGTCTATGAAGGATTACGTATGACTTTGGGGAGATGTGTTTTATTATATTAGTTGTAACATGATATACATACAGCAGGATGTTGTGAAAATAGTCATTGTAAATACAAACTTATTTTATATCATTTCTACGGTGCTACGCGCGAGTTGTATACGATGACTTCTACGAGTTGATATTTTAAGAGTAAAGCATGCTTGTATTTTTAAGTATATTTCTGTTAGTTTTTTTCAAATTTATTCATTGTTATTATTTACGTTGCTATTGTGACTGCTACTATACTCATGCTACTCTATGAACTTGTTTTTAGCAGTAATATGTCTAGCCCCTTCCCAACCCTGATCCAGACAAGCTCTGAGGCCTCATCCAATCATGTATCCAATGATTTTAAATGGACCAATTGGCCGACATAACTTTGTAGCGATCATCGAACTCAAATTATTTCTGTGAGTTTCCATTTTCCAATGAAAGAGACGTGCACCAGCGCCGAGGGTCTATGTATTCAAATAAGATCTGAAACGCATAACTCGAGCGTCCATCTCGTCTCGGAACTTTTTCTAGTGGAAATCGAATTTCATTTGCAAGTAGAACGAGCACATGACGAGGAAGAATGACTTCTTGCGACGGCGTCCTCAGAAAGCTGTCCGTGGAGCCGCTGCCTCAGTTCTTCGCAGCGAGCTACCGTCAACGCCTGGCGGTCCCAGCCCTACAGTAGCAAGAAACAGTTTCCAATGAAGTTGATCCGTGAAATGTATTACATTATTTTTCTTTTAAATATCTATACATTTTTTTAAATATCTTAACAGAAGAAGCTCATCTACCATGCTGGCCATTTCATCAGACGTACATGCTACATCGAAAATATCGAATTGATGAATCTACTGATAATCTTGTGTTATCCTCATTAAGTTTTTGATTTTGTATTTTGTTTCAAAGCTTGTGTTTCAAGCTCGCCTTATCAATGGTTAGTTGTTTCCTTTATATTTTGTGAAATGCTCATAAGTACATATGGAACTTCCAGGGGTCATGATGTATTGGTAACCTTTATTTTGAAAGGTTTGTGACACCTCGCAATCATATCATATACATGCGATTTTTTTTTATTATGCGCAGACTTTGCGGGTGTTCATTAACAAATCCGGATCTCAGGCTCTTCATAGCGATACCACCATCCTTAGCTTCCATTTCAGAAAACAATTTCACTTCGTGTTTCGTAATTCACTTAGGCTTGATGTCACTGCACTTGATTCCAAACGAGAAAGTTATCCTTTATGAGCGCTCACAAACGTCACCATCGCTCGGTGCTGCCATTACAGCGAGGATGATTATGCGTCACTGCGGCTGTGGAGCATTAGTCATTTAAGTCATTTTTCGTGGCGAGTAGTTCTCGCAGAGAGAAAGTAAAAACTTTTTGCTAACACGATAAAATAATGGCGATCGAATTGCGGTTTTTACAAGCTTGTATTTTGCCACCAGATAAAATTTTTATCTCGAGGACTTCTCGTGCGCCTCGTATCTACTGTATGTGTGCGCTTCGCATCTACTTAATGTAAACTTCAACTGCTGTACGCTCACATACTCAGGTTATGTGTAGCTGAGCTTGCGTATAGCTTGCTTAATGTTTTAACTGAGTGTTTTTATTTTATTCGATTACTTTGGTAAAATTGTCATGTGAACACATCTGAATACTATGGGTCAATATTTTGTTCCGCACACCCTTGAATGATATTTACTGATTCATGCTTTTCATGAGTAATTTTATTCAATGCGAGAAGACGTAGAGCACCGGTAGGTTCTTAACTAAATAAACAGTTAAATTAAATTTCGATTTTTTGAAAACAAACATTTTTACAACGTGCTGCAAAACGTAGTACAGATAATTTCGATAATATTTATGCATAGTTTTCTTTTGCTGTACTCGTATGTGAAGATACGTGCGATAAGTTATCTGATGATTCTCCACTGATAGCAGCCACCGTAATCAGGTCGACTACTGCCTGCCTGCCGTAGCTGTGAGTGATAATGAACTTCAGGAGTTATCTCTTAATAATCAAATGTATCAGCTCAGCAGCGGAAATATATCTCTCTCTGTGAAGACGCCATTGCGTGGCTGTGAAACTCTGTTTCTTTCTTGGATTTGTGGCGCATTATGCCATGAGTTGAGGCTTGTGACTTGTTGAAAAGCGACATGACTGTAGTCTAACAAGCAACTGAAGCACTACTTTGCTTTGATAGAAAATGACCAAATTGTTGTTTTAGAACAGTAAAGCTAATGCAAATCCCGTGCTTTGTAGAGATAACGCCAGATAATCAACACACGTAAACTTTCAAGGGTCGCATACCTTTTAATTTGTTTAAATTTACTACAAATTGAAATTTTATAAATTCTCTACGGGTTCTTTAAATGTATGAATTTACAGTTAACATATTATATTCTCAGTCTAGCGATCGTATGTACGGAATCAGTTTTTTCATCAGCATCCCAGTGTAACTGTTGACAAAAATTTTATGAGGCAAAATGCTTTCTCCACTTCTCGCATCTCGTAACTTTGTATGCGAAGACTTGCTCTGTCTTCCAATTCTAACTGTAGTTACATTTCGTATCTTCATTATTAATTGTAGCTTCAATGTAACAATCGTATTAACAGTACAGTACCTCAATGAAGCTATTAAAATTTTTATAAAATGATGAATTACTTGAACTCTTTGCGACACAATAAATTCTATAGTTTGGATTGCAAGACGAGATCGAACCTTTGTCCAGCAACAATATCCGCCAAAATAGGAGAAACATCCCACTTCCTGAGCACGAAACCTTAACCTTCAGACTAATGCTGCGGGGCTTTGTCATTGTTCGATTTGAATAATTTCTGCTTTTCTAGCGGTGGATCATTTACGATTTCACTCAAAGCTAAAATCGCCCTTGCATAATGTAAAGACTGAGTCGGCCATTGAACCTGCCGACTGTGGGGTGAAGTGGTTCTTTGTCTCAGGGTACAAAAATGTTTTTGTGAGCTTTTTTTTAAGTTCATTGCGTTTCTGCATTATTTTGGGCATCGTTTAATGCAGAATATGATCTGCCACCAATGGAAGTTTGAATAAGTTCTTGCATGTTCAGTAGCGTGATACCATGCCAGTTGAGGACACACCTACAATTATCAATATCATAACATTGTACGGAGTAATTTTGTAATTTTGTGTTAATTGCAGCGTCATGTGAACAAACCGCTGAATTAGACAGTTTGTCCTTTGTTACTACACGGAAGCGTTAAAGGTACAACTCTATGGAGTGCCGAGTGCCTCTCAAAACCTGAGCGTAGTTTTGATCCTCAAGATCATCAGTAAATGTGAGCTCCTGCCGTTAATTTTCACGCTCGCCATAACTTGAGATTCTTATGACCCAGGCTCACGGATCTCAGCCTCTGCAGATTACATTGCCTCAATTAATTCTGGAAGTCAGCGCACCAAAAGTTTGGTCGTTCATTCTGAAATATGAAGCCTCTGGAACTTTAGCTGCTCGAGGCACGGTGCACTTTTCCAATATTTATCGTGATCATCATATTTATTCACAAGATTGTAAGAGTTATGTAGGCTGTCTAAACTTCATTTGGAGTCCGTAGTCTGTGAAATTGCAAAGGTTTATTCACTTTTTCCAAGTCATTTTAGCAGACGATTGAGTTGCAGCGATTTAGTGTCATGTTTTTCACGAGTGTCGTGTTCTGTGCTGTGACCATAAGTTATCAATTTTTTTATACTTACTTTTAGTGTACGTTTCCACATGCTGAGGGTTTGATTTTGGAATTCTTTCAACGCTTAGAATATGCATATAAGACCTATTGTATTGATTTAATCTTTTGTATTTTGTTATTCATCACAAATGAGTAGTTTATAATTTTGCAATAATAGTTGGTCTGTATTTATAATAGCTCATTTGTCAGGATTTTAATGCATACTAATATCTTCCTGTTGAAAAAACCTCCAAATAAAATAAATGTCGCGTTTGTCGTATAACGAGAATCTAACTTTATCCGTGTAACGCTTTGCTAAAATGGTAAAGATAATAATTAGTGACATGTTATGTTAATTAATAACTAGGAAATGATAAGTCATTATTGCATTTAAAATCAGGGCTGCAGCAATAAGTGACTGAAACCGAGACTGGCCGTGAATGACAGCTCAATTTTTTTATTTTTGACTTACGGCGAGAAAGAACATAGACGAAATTCTTCATCAAAGCCATCACGTCGAAATGAAGAAGTCAAAGACTTATTCTCGTTCTCAAGGAAAGCATACTGGCATTTCTGACGTCATGAGTGCACCGACGTTCACAAATTATTAAAAATAATAGGCAAAAGAGAACTCGATTCCAGTCTAGCTCAAAAAGCGTTCGCAAACACAAACCCTAACAGAAATTTCTAAATTGTGTCCCCAGTTTATAATTTTTCTTTTTAAGTATAATGCGTTCAATGTACGTGACTAACATGAAATTTGAAATTATGACCACTGACACTCTAGCCAAGCCTACATTCAGGGTGTTTGAACTTACCTGTGTTGAAAGTAAACTCTGTTTATTGGAATTATCTACCATTCTAGAGCCTCTGCGATGCAAACACGCCTCTGCTGCTGCTAACGATGCTGGATAATGGATAAATCCTCGCGCTCGATCATGGCTGGGATGTCAGGCTATTCCTAGATAAATGAGGCAACTTCATTTTACTGCAGCAATTGGTCCTACTTTGCATCTCTCACTTTAGCAGAGGCAACTCGGGACTTGCGTGTCGTGTAACGCCTCACTGACACTAGGCACCGCAGTCACGCAATTTCTGCGCTGTGGGTGAGTGATACATTGGGCTATTCCGATGGTCACCATCACGGGCTTGCTCTCAATTGTTTTGCTGTGCTGCAGCCAACACCCAATAAACGAGACAAAGTTTTGCGTCCTGTGTATCATGTACTGGGTTCGTCACCGCAAGATGACATCTGAGAACCGATCGCCGATCACGAGTGTACGGGTTAAGAGTGACAAGTTACCATATTTTTACCAGATTTTTGTTAAGAAAAGAGTGAGCTGGATATGGAAAAAATTTGAACTAACACTGGTTAAATGTAAAGACAGACATTACGGCTGTAGTCTATGCTATGAGAAAATTATAAAAAATCACTTTGGATTTTTCTAGACGCACTATACTTGACTCGTTAGTTTTACTTCTGTACGTTAGATAATGTACGCCTAAATATAAAATCAATCGCCGTTTTTTATGTCCCAGTAATTCGGTGATGTCATTAAGCTAGGTTTGAGTACCTGTTTATTTGGAGAAGCGAGTTTACTTAAAGCTGAGTTCATTTTACTGCGGCGTCTGTATTCGAGTCCAGTAATTCGCATGAAACCCTTCAGTCCCTCGTGGCTGGAGTGCCCACCTCGCCACATTGCCTCGGCTGCGCTAGAGGTGGATTTTAAACAATTTAAACACTATATTTACCAAAAGCGATACAGAAGTAGATTGTTTTTTAAGTCTAGTACAATGGTCAAGTTTAAGTATAGCCACAAGTGGGCCCGGATAAGTTCAGTGATTTCTCGGGCATCCTACCACCAACGCTATTCTAAGGTGTACGATTATGTTCATCCGCACATTTGTGTGTATGTGTGCGTGCGGGGGGAGGGGGGGGGGGGGGGGAGGGGGGGGGGGGGTGCAAGGCCGCATAGCCGCATGAATCACGCCGACACAAGGAGTGAGTGAGTGTGTGAGTGAGGAGCACTCTCTGCCTCCGATCGATGAGTCGTCAGTTTTATTCAGGCGGCTCTCGAAAGCCAGCTGGTGAGGGCTGAGCAAGAGCTAGTCACGCAAGCGGAGGCCAAAGCTACCTCAATTGCATAATTTTGTCTTGCATCGGCAGGGAATACACTTTCAAGTTTTGATGTACAGAAATTTTACTTAGGAATACTTGTGCATTAGTCGAAATCATAATATATAAATTTATTAGAAGCTAAATCACGGGCTTAATCTGTTGTCAGCAACGAAGTTTATGATCAGCTACGAATGGAAGGCGTAGGAACTAAAAAGCTTGTAAACTTTTAAAAATAGTGTGAAGAAATACATAAATTACTGAAAATCACAAAGCAAAAATTATATAATTCATTTTGAAATAGGATTTCTAAATTATAATTACTTGACTACCAGGTTGTATTCCTTACAATTTCACAATGGCATCTGCAAAGCGGTAGAAATAATAGGATCCGATTTTTTATGCGAAATATTAAGACGCAAATTGTGTGTGTTCTGCCATTTAAACGCAAGCCACTGGAAAAATAATGTAAATGTCAATATCTGCAGCATATCAGCGTGATAAGAGAGACAGATGTCACGACTATATCTCTTGATTATCAAACAATGAGCACAGATAGAGGTGACACCGTGGCCTAATACCTTGGCTGCTCTTCCGAATAAATGTTTTCATATTGAGTATTTTAATAAAAACGGCAGCTAGAGGCTGCATAATAAATGATCTTTGATGAAGCAAGTATATTGATGAAATGGAATGCTCTTTGATGGAGCAGGTGTATTGATGAAACGGAAGTTGGAGTTCACCGCACGTTCGATGAAACTACCTCGTAGATTTGTGCAAAGAATGTTACTGAAATTACCACCCTGCATGTATTTTATGAAATTAGGTTCGGCAATGACCGCTGCGAGAGAATAGACTTCTGCACTAGTATTAAGCAACATTCAGGCATAGATAGTCCAATTCGAAAATAAATCGTTGTTATTCCATCTTGACGTCCGTTCATTTTGTCACATTGACAATCATAAACGAGTTAAGATGCCTGTTGATCAGCCAAGGACACACACTGTTCGGCACAGTTGTGCTCACCGTGTTTTGCTCTAGCGGACAGAGGCCAGGTGTAATTTAGGGTAATTACGAGAGTTTGTAGGGCAGGATAGTTAGCATGAGCGGCATGATACCCGCTCGTCCGTCATATCGTGGTCTCAGAATAAATGAATAAATAAATGTTGTATTTAAAGTGCGTTTTCTTTTACCTTCACAAAGCGCTCAAGTCGGTTCTTATTCGTTCGTACGGAAGGAAAAATGTTCATTTTTAATATATGCGAAGGCCCAGGCGTAAGACTCAACAAATTTCTGCATAAATAGCTAATGAATTATATTCATACCTCGCATTTTTACACATTTAGAAAATGCAAACAACTTTAAGTTAAAGCAATCCCGCCTGTCAAAGGTTACGATGCTACGATTTAATTAGCTTCGATGTGCAGGCCATTTTGCTGGTCGACATAAATCAGAGTCTACTTCGTTAGAGGACTTTAACCGTGATACAATAAGTAAGCGGAAAAACAACCAATGAATAACCAAACCTAAGAATATTTGGAAGAATGTGAGTAACGTATCGCTGTCGTAACAAGGAATGTGAGTAACGTATCGCTGTCGCAACAAGGAATGTGAGTAACGTATCACTGTCGTAACAAGGATTGTGAGTAACGTATCGCTGTCGTAACAAGGAATGTGAGTAACATATTGCTGTCGTAACATGGAATGTGAGTAACGTATCGCTGTCGTAACATGGAATGTGAGTAACGTATCGCTATCGTAACATGGAATGTGAGTAACGTATCGCTGTCGTAACAAGGAATGTGAGTAACGTATCGCTGTCGTAACAAGGAATGTGAGTTACGTATCGCTGTCGTAACATGGAATGTGAGTATCGTATCGCTGTCGTAACAAGGAATGTGAGTAACATATCGCTGTCGTAACAAGACTTCACTGCCTCGATGCTATGTTCCTCGCAAGCCACAAGTCAACAACGCCGAGTTCTCTGCTCAGCGCAAATTTTTGTGTCAATAAGATATCTATTGAGGAGCTGAACAAGGTAAAGTTAAGGGAATCATCAACTTGAAGCCTAGGGTGAAAACTTATACAATAACAAACTAGGAATTTAAGTTCGTGATTTCATAACTTCAAGACATTGTACACAAGGTGTTCACGCACGATTTACCTTTCTATAAAAGGCTAATTTGAGATGCCAGATATAGTTTAAATGTGATAGTTGAAAGATGGTGCTGAGACTGTCCTCTACAGAATTCATTAAAATGTGGAGGAACTACCTGGTGTAGCAGTCAAATCCTTTTTCTGTTATAGCCATGAGACTTCTCTTTACCAGCCAGAAGCTGTAACATTACTCGGATCAAACGTTTATGTGATTGGAAAACGTCCGCTCTCTCACAATGGTAATATCCGAAATTTTATCCTTCATGGCAGGAGTTTGGAGAGAAGCGTCTTGACCGCAGCCGAAACGATAGGACTAGACTAGGTTTCCGTAATGCTTCGGTCTTACGCTTAAAATTCGTTGCTTCTTCAATGTATTCATGGGATCATGTAGAGAAAATAATTTAGTAGTCTTGCTAGAAGGACCTTTGGGAATGCAGGAATGTGAAGACAAGATCACTAACTTTCTCGATTATTTAATATGATAGTTTACACCAGAGGTTCCATCGCTCCGTTGTGTTGAGAGTGCGCGTCATGTTAAGCTTGCTTGTACTCAGCCTTAGTTCGCGCTCAGGTACTCCAAACGTCACTACTCAAAAATTTCTCAAAAGTTGTGTGAGTACGAGTAAAAGCAGTTCTTAAAATTTCTAACGCATAGCCGCATGAATCACGCCGACACAAGGAGTGAGTGAGTGTGTGAGTGAGGAGCACTCTCTGCCTCCGATCGATGAGTCGATAAGTAGAGAAATAGGTATCGCATATATTTAAGTAAGAAGTGTAGTGCGTTACGGGTAACTGCGTGCTTGTTCATAGCAAATAAATCTCTCATGATACATGCACCTTCAGGACGGGAGCATCAAATACGCTAATCCGTGAAAAAATACTGCTATTTCGGTGATACATTTCTAAATTACCTACTTTTTTGATTCTAGGACCCAAAAACTAATTTTCTAGGAAGATTATGATGCCATGTCGACTCAAGTTTAAGTTTGATTTATCACGTGCCTGTGTAGGAACTACAAAGGGCGTGAAAATATCACAAGTCATCACAAATTTTGCTAACATTGCTTCTTTAATTGTGAGACGAAAAACTTTTCTATGAAACAGCCCCATGAGATGGGAGAAGAATGTATTCGACGCTATGTTTATTAACACTTACAACTTAAATATTAGTTGTAGATATTGTCCAGATATATGCGTGACTCTTCACCTGGTATCGTGAAAAATAGTTTTGAAGAATTTACAAAAGATTTTCAAAGCACTGACGTCATAAAAATTTCAACTTTATCGTGCTGACCTTGAAAGTAACGCTCATTTCTTTATCATGAGGAAGGGATTGGGCAGTACATGTAAACATCTTGACAAATTCAGAGATGGCAAAGTTTCGGTACAGTGTTGGAAAAAATGTTCAAATTTTTCTCTAGCAATCTTAAATTTTAGTGTTTCATCACCGTTCCTGGTCATTATTTTCATTCCTATGATCGGAAACTGGAAAAAATCAAATTCCAAAGAGACTTGAAGAATTACCTAAAAACCTTTACGACCAAACTTCCTAAAAATTAAAAGTAGGAACGTAATATGAAATTCCATCGGAATTGACAAAGATATTTCAAACTTGACGAGGCCTTTACAGTCACGCACCAGAAAATTACATGGGTTTTACGGCGCCTCATAGAGAAGGCCACCACAGAGAAGGTAGCGCGTCGTGTGCGCTGGCTGGAGACAAGCCGTCGTGGTCACCAAGGCGCGATGTGGAGCCGGCAGTGAAGCGCGGGATGGCGGGAGACATCGCCATCTAATTTTTAGTGTAGCCGAGCGGAATCTGGGGACTGGCAGCAGATCCCGGCTGAGGTGACCGGGAACAAATCCCGACCGAGCGGGATCTGGTGAACGGGACCAAATCCCAACTGAACGGGACCTGGTGACCGGGATCAGATCCCGACCACGCAAAATCTGGTTACCGGGATCAAGTCCTGGCGAAGCGGGATTTGGTGACCGGGACCAAATTCCGGCCGCGCGGGATCCAGTGAACAGTACTCACAGGTGCTCCATTGGCGTCAGGTGTCGCTTTAGGTTATTCATAAAAAATTGTTTTGTTTCGTATTTATTCAATGTTATTATTCCTACCATGATTCGTACAAACAGCAGAGTTTTCGAGTTAATCACTCTAGTCCTTTTTTTCAACGGAATGACGAAATTCATTACAAAAATTCTCAAATTGCTGACTACTACCGATTTTCTCTATGAAGTTTTGTGAACAAAAACTTGAAGCCAACGAAAATTCTGGCTTTAGACATCTAATTTCGCTCAAAACTGACTAGCATGATTATTTGAAGAGAATTCCAAATTAGCTTGCACTCCCTTATTACTCAGAAGCCAGATCTCAAAATCCCTTTCGTTTCGCTGCAACCAAATTTTAAAATTCTGTGCCTCTAAATATTAGATACCTCCACCTTCTCGGCCGTCAAATGTAGGCTTGAAACTCATATGCTCACGAATGACTGGACAAGTTAAAAAATAACAATTAAAAAATTAGAAACAGAAGCAAACAAAAAATCGATCAAAACAGCGCTTCGAAATTTTATTCACCCTGAACAATGATTAGAATAAATCTCTAACAGTAAAGTTACAACGAAAAAAATTCCCATCTGACTAATTAAACGTAGACCAGAACACCAAACTGTGATTTTTCTTTCTTTGATATGAGCACGCAACATTTGTTTAATATACTCTACTAGTTCTAAGTTATACCTATAAGAACACCAAATAATTTACGAAGCTCCTGGCAGAATTTGTTCATCTCTTGAGAGTTTTGCATAGAAACGTGGCAACTTATCTGGCCCACAGTGCTAATATTGTTGACCGTCGGACATCACGTGTAGTGTAGTGCGTTACGGGTAACTGCGTGCTTGTTCATAGCAAATAAATCTCTCATGATACATGCACCTTCAGGACGGGAGCATCAAATATGCTAATCCGTGAAAAAATACTGCTATTTCGGTGATACATTTCTAAATAGAAAGAAATATCGAAATAGTAAAGATCTGGGGCAAGCAGCACCAAATAATTTAGTTCAATATTGATGACGAATTATTGACGTACTGAGTGTAAAAATATAAGTACTATTTAAGTAAATGTTCATTCGTCAAATTGGCAGTCGTAGCATTTCTTACAAAAATGTGAACATCTGATCTATTTATCGATAATTCGCATGCGAAACTACTCAAATTAGTAACGCTCGTCTCATGATATGTAGTTCAGATGATAAAAAAATCTACGGACTTTAGAACAAACATTCAATTTACTTTTGTACGAGAAGGCTGCTTTTTTGCAACGAACTCGAGCACGAAATTGGCCGTCACTTTTAAACTTTTGCCCCCTTACCTATCCACGGGTTATTTAATGAAATTTTCTGCTCTTCCCGTAAACCTACAGGAACTTGGGTGAATTACGACCTTGATCCTAATTGAGATGTTTAATCATTTAACGCCCAAGTGGACTGTGCGGTCCTCCTTCAAAAATAGCCTCAATATATTGTATTTCTCGTAAAATTAGTTCCCAGAGGCGGTTTTTGGACTGCACTGTCGAGTGGCAGTTCCTTCCTTATCCTGAAATCGATGAATATCTGATGCCGGTGCCAGTTTAGTGATGGTGGTTGTGATAACGGTAACATGAGTACAAAATGTGGACGTTGAAGGGTCAAGAGCCGAGATTTGGACGAAAGTGAGCATAAAAGTCCAAATAGTCTTCAGTCGACTATCTTTGCTTGATTTTAATTCGAAGACGTAATTTTTTCTTCAGATTAACGAACTGTATCGCAGCAAAATTCGTAGAAAATGAAAGACAAGATCGTTAGAATTATATTTACATAGAAACAGCTATAATGTTGTTCCAAATAATTTTGTAACAATATCACAACACCAATTACAATACAGTTTCACGGAATGAATTTTCCTAGATAGAAATAGCACACGATGGAAATAACGTTGTGGAAACAGAACAATCAAATTATTTTCAAATAAGCGTAAAACGATTAAAATCGAACATTTTTCATTATTATTATTATTATTATTATTATTATTATTATATAAGAAATTTTTAGCCTCCCTTAACCACGACAAAGATGGTCCAAGAGAGGAAAGAGGAAGGCACCATTTAGTATGGAGTTAAGGGAACGTGGAATCTATGCACGAAGTGCACAGAAACAGTAAGCTAGGAAAGAAGTTCATGAAACAAGAAAAAAGTTGAAGAAGAAAGTAGTAGGTGCTGAAAAACAGGACAGCAGTGAACCGAAAAAAGATGGTCCGTAACAAAACAAAAACCTATTTTATTACAACAAAAAGAAAGCCTACCTAACCTTTAGCTCGGGCCCTCACATGGTTCCCCTGGGAGCGCTAATTCGAACATTTTTCATTCCCAAAGCACCACATGTATTACGTAATGGAATTGAACAAGGCAACAAACCCCGCAGCTCGAGGAATTTGAAGTAAAGATTCAGATTACTCAAACCGCCAAAGAGCTAAAATGAAACAAAAGAGAGGGAGCTTCAAATACGTCTAAATTACACGCGCGCAGGGATCAGTATATAAGAGCGTAACCTCTTATGGTTACGCTCGTTAAAAATGTTCGATCACTGAAGACGTTAAAATTAATGCTCCCAGTGAACTTCAGATACGACCCCTGCATCTCTCCCAGAGGTCAAGAGACCGCCAAGAAGAGGAGAGTTGTTCTGTGGGAGGAGCCTCCAGTTCACGAGTCTCTACTCCTTAACAAAAAAAACACCAACTCTTGAAATTTCAATTTTTATTTTCTAACAGATTTGGCTTCTCTTAGATGCAAGACACCCTCTAAACTTTCAGTTGCTGTTCTGTTGTGGTGGTTCACGTAATAAAAAAACTCCAACTCCTTAGAACTCCATAAAAAGAGCTGTCCTGAAAAATCTTGTAAAAAGGACTTGGCGTATTTTTGGTCTGATAGACAGAATTGTGCCAGCATTCTCTAGTGAGCGATGTAGGGCTATATCATATGTAGTACTGCCTATGATACTGGATGGGTTTCAATGACTTATCGACTTGTGTATGCAAATCATAAACAGTTTTCTGTCACATGAAAGTTCCGACAGGTGATGTATTCTTCCAGGTGAAGGAGAACGAACTCAACAAATTTGACTACTCAAAAGTTTTGAAGTTTAGAAACTACATGCAGCGCAAAGAGTGTACATATAATTTTGTGTACCTTTAGTTCAAGTAAAATCCTTAGATAAGAAAATTTGAAAAAACAAGGGACTATTAACTCACAGACGTTCATTCCACTAACACCCCAAAAAATAGAGCCGGTTTCAAATAGACGATGCAGAAGATCAGTTTTATATCGTTTATTTGAAACAGACGGCGCAGAAGATCAGTTCCACACCGTCTATTTGAAACAGACGGCGCAGAAGATCAGTTCTACACCGTCTATTTGAAACAGACGGCGCAGAAAATCAGTCTTCTAGACGACTACGTAGGCAGCTGCTACCAGCTCCCGCCGAACTTGTAGCGACGGTAGATGTCGAAGAAGAGAGGGTGCATGTTGACCTGGCCCCTCAGCCTGGCGCACAGCATGTACACGCCGGACATCTTGCGGTGCAGCGAGTACACCTGCGCGAAAAACCCACTTTATGTGTACTACCAGAGATATGTACAAGCAGTACATTTATGAAATAGTTTACGAACGAGAATAATAAGTTATAATAATTAGCCTAAAATGGTTTACGAGCGAGAATAATAGGGTACAATAATTAGCTAAAAATGGTTTACGAATGATAATATTAGGTTACGATAATTAGCTAAAAATAGTTTACGAACGAGTATAATAGTTAGAACTAATAAGCTAAAAATAATTTAAGGACGAGAAAGTAGGAAAATGTAGCACACGGGTGAAAACACCTTCAGTTCTACAGACCAAGCTGAAATGTAGTCATACAATTTATTGAATGATCTGCACAAAATTTGAAAGCAAATTTAATTGAGCATACAAAGAAAGTATGGATATGAGGAGCAGGAAAACTAAGGTCGCAATGTAGACATTCCTCCAGATAAAAACGACCACATGTGACCATATTTTATTCAAAACAAATCTAAGTTTACCATTGTGGCCTTAATAAAGGCCCGCCTGGCGTCGTAAGGACCCCTCATCTCCTGACCTCAAATTTTAAAATTTGATCGTTTGATCATTTATAATTGAAGGAAACAAGTTTAGAATTGCAGGCTGAATAAAGACCAGCGTGGCCTGGAAATGCACCTCCTCAGGCGGGGGACACATGCGGTGCTGCAGCAGGGTGGGCACGAGCTCCTGGATGCGACGGGTGGTCGCCTGCTCACTGAAGCTGAAGTCGTGGTCGTGGCGGAAGGCCTCGCCCAGTATCATGACGGCGTCCACGTGGGCTTCTTTCATCACCTGATCAACACGCAAACAAATCCAGCCACTAACACATGCGTAAGCCACAACGTTCGAGCAAGAGAAGGAAGTACGATCGTATTTTTGAAGACGTGATAGGGAGTCTTGGACGCTCTAGTTTTTTCGGCATTAACACACGCAAACAAATCCCGCGACAAACTCATGCGTGAGCCACAACGTTCGAGTAAGAGACGATATTTTTAGGATGCGATCGGGGATCGTGGATGCTCTAATTTTTTTGGCGTCAATGTTGCAAAAGTCTATTGGAGTCGATTGTAGGTTTGCGTGAGAGAGAGGAGGCCGATACCGGCAACGTGTTATCGTGCATCTCAAGAACCTATTTCGGTTTCGTCGCACACGATCACAATGTGAATTAATTTCGAAAAGAACAAATTGAATTATAATTGAATAACAAATTGAATACAGAACTGAAAACTTCACACAATGATTGAAAACTTAAATTTTAATGGGTATTGAAAAAAGAAATATCTCAATAGCACCCAATATGAAGAATATTTCAACACAACTTTGATCAACTATAAGATTTACACATTTTTAAACAATTCGAACAATTTATTTGACACAAGCGACACAGAAGTAGATGGTTTTTTAAGCCTAGTACAACGGTTTATTATACGACATATTAACTGTTGTAGCAATGTGTTATATAATCTCACCTTGGCTTCGTGGCCGGTGAGAAAACCTATTTCCTGAGAGAACTGGAGCACCTTCTGGCGGTCCCCGGTGGCAGCGCCGTGGATGATCTCGATGTAGAGGTCAACGAAACTCTTGTTGTACTCTCGACACGCACCGAAGTCCACCAGAGCAATCTGTTCGAGTCAGCATCAAGTTTTCAGCTGTGTCAGCTAAAAAAGTGTATACTAACATACAAAATCTACAAAGTTAGAAATAAGGAAACCTATTCAAGATGAAAAGGAAACCTACTCAAGATGAAAAGGAAACCTACTCAAGATGAAAAGGAAACCTACTCAAGATGAAAAGGAAACCTACTCAAGATGAAAAGGAAACCTATTCAAGGTGAAAAGGAAACCTATTCAAGGTGAAAAGGAAACCTATTCAAGATGAAAAGGAAACCTATTCAAGATGAAAAGGAAACCTATTCTAACGTACTTGCTGGAAAAGTCTACAAACTTCGAAATAAAGTAACCTTTTCAAGGTGAAAAGGAAACCTTATCTAACACGCTCACTGGAAAAGTCTACAAAGTTTGAAATAAGGAAATCTATTCAACCTACGTACGTACCTTGGTCGTTTGCTGCCGTAAAATAAAAAAATTAACAATATTCCGTCAAGCCTTGCATATTTTCCATAAGACCCAGATGAGTCACAAGCTCATATTACACTTACTAGTTCAGGCAACACGCTATCGCACTGAAGGGAATTTGTTCTCTACACTCACAATCATTACGAGAGAGTATCACCGAGGACGAGACTGTTTTTACTCCACATTGGGGAGGAGTCAAAGAAGGACTGGCCTAGGCACACGCGTCGAGTAGTCACGCACTTTCTTCTAACCTTGATGATGAAATCACAAAAATTCTTTAAAAATTTATGCTGACCGCTCAGGATCGAACTGAGAATACTTTTTTATAAACCGTATCTAGAAAAGTGCTGGGCAGGGAAAATATCTTGATCTGCAACCTTCCGGTTTTGGATAAGAAAAGGGGAAACTGAGGCATCGCTTTTGTGGTCCATCGCTGAACCTCCACAAAGATTCTATTATTTATACGCATAATAAATTTGTCATTCGCCCTATTAATGCATAAAAATTGCAATTCAAAATTACACCTTTCTTCAGCTTCAATAATTTTAAGTTCAGGGAAAAAAACACATTAGACGCCCAAAACTAAATAAAGACGCCCTAAAACTTCTTCAGGCATGCCAGAAGAAATAATTACTAGATCATTCATACAAGGCGTAACAGAATTAACAGATCTATCAAAAGGAGCCAGTTGGGTACTTGCCATGGCACTCCACCATTTTCTTCTATCTAATAACGAAATCATTTAGCTATTACTTCGTCGTCCTCAAATTTGAAATTCCATTCGAGTCAGCTAACCGCACCACCATCGCCACCACGGTAGAAGAAACGAGGTAGGATCAACCCAGTCTTTTTCGTCGACCGTGAGGCAATGCTGACGTCATGGCAACAAACCAATAACAGCGCTCATATTGTACCTGGTAACACTGCCAATCCCAAATCTAGCACCGCTGTTGGCCTAACAACATGCCGCAACGGCGACGTCATAAAGTTTGTTTGAAATGAAGCCGTTCTACTGGCTAGTCGAACAACAAGAGGAGGTGCATTTCCCCGTAGAAATTACTTCACCTTGTTTCCTGTACCGTGATCACCACTAACCTGCTGCGTGCTCGCGTTGTAGAAGAAGTTTGCCCAGTTGGGGTCCGTCTGCATGAAGCCGAATTGGAAGAGCTCTCTGAGCGTGAGCTCGAGCAGACCAGCGCAGATAGCGTTGCGGGTGCCCTGATCCATGTCTACACACCGGTCTACCGCCGTGCCTTCTATCAGCTCCGTCGTCAGCACCTGAGAGTGAGGGCTTTTGTTTCACCATCTCTACATAGTCTTAAAATCATCGAACCAATTTTAATTACTTATATTGTCTGTCACTCAAGAAATCATGCATCAAAAAATGAAAATACTCCGTCGTCAGAACCTGCCATTGGTGGCTTGTGTTTAACCATCTCAAGTTTTAAAATCATCGAACAGATATTTATTACTTATGTTAGGCGTTACTCAAAGAAAAAATCATGCACAAAAAATTTAAAAGTTCCTTTAAGATTTTACTAAAAAATATCGGGAAGAGCCTCAATTCAAAAATACCGAATGGTAATTAGTTTGAACAATACTGATGTTATGCGTCACAAAATATCATGCATGAAACAAAAATAATCAAAATTTCACTAAAACAACAGGGAGAACCCTTGATCGTTCAAATCGTTGTAAACGTTTCTACAGCTCGATACTGCACACAGAAATCGAGAGTAAGAACGCAAGAGAATTACATACTTTGAACGTTTCTACAGCTTAATACTGCACACAGAAATTGGGAGTAAGAACACAAGAGAATTACATACTTTGAACGTTTCTACTGCTCGAAACAGCACACAGAAATTGAGAATAAGAACGCGAGAGAATTACATACTTTGACCGTTTCTATTGCTCGATACAGCACACAGAAATTGAGAATAAGAACGCGAGAGAATTACATACTTTGACCGTTTCTATTGCTCGATACAGCACATAGAATTTGAGAGTAAGAACGCGAGAGAATGACATACTCTCTTGGTGCTGAGGTGAGGTATGGCGGAGGGCACGTAGTACTGCGGGTAGGGGGCCACGAGATCAGCGAACCTGTCGCCACACTGCCGCTCCCTCTCGTAGTCGCACTCCCAGGCCAGCTCTCGCTTCGCCACTTCGATCACGTTGTCAACAAACAGCGCTGCAACCCACGTGAAGGCGTGAAATTACTGCTTCAAATACACTGAATACTAATTCAATCAATACTATATAATAAAACGCCAGATGTCTCCTTAAATTTATATATGATTAATTTTTTCGTGCGTAATTTCTCCCCTATGTTATGTCCAATGAGAATCGTATTGAACACATTAAATTTGTGGAGTACTGTATGTACTTAGGTTGGTCCGTCTCACTGTGGCGCTCATAAGGATGGTTAACCCTTTCGGTACGACAATTCAAATGGCTTGGGTAAAAACTTCCCTGGGAAAAAGTTGTCATCACCCTAAATTGTCAGTAAAATTGTCCTAGTGTAGGTGCTTTTAGCTTAAGCAAGTGCCTACTTCTTAATTTCAATTTTAAAAATTAATGAATTCTTGAAGCTTTCTGCTTGGCGACAGAAATTTTCAATGTTGATAATAAAGTTTTTGTATTTACGGAGAAATTATTCATAAGTTTTGCCCGAATTTATCAAAAATAAACGAAGTTCGGAAAAACTTGCTCAAGTTAAATAGTAAGGTTATTGAAGATGTTACACGGATCCGGCCCTGTGGCATGAACTTAAAAAGTAACCTATGGTAATTTACGCGTGCAGGCTTCTGGAAATGCTTATAAACTAGTTTAATGAATGCTTGTAATGTCCCTGATTTTGTTATTTACTCCAAAGTATTCCCTCACTACTTAAATTACTTTAAAATTAGGTTAGATACCCTAAAATGGAAGCACTAGCCAACTTGGCACTGGAGTAGCCGTCAGTACCGAAAAAAAGACTGGTTTGACCCCACCTTGTTCCTTCTACCGTGGCAGGTTCTCAAGTTGGATAGAGAAACGCTCGTGAATTCGTCAGAATTAGCAGACGCGGTTCACGTACTCTCAGGCAGGATGTTGGCGACGTTGAGGGTGGACATGAGGTTGTTGATGTCGCTGTCGATGCCGTCGGCCACGCCAGGGTACTGGATTTTGACGGCCACGCGTCGACCGTCCGGCAACACTCCTTCGTGCACCTGCGCGTTTCAACGTGACGATTTAAAACAATTTTAACAGGAGTATTGTTCAAATACAAACCGCATGTGATTTAAAATTTGTTTGTCATTGTTTTTTTTTGCTCAAATAAGAACCGCAGGTGATTTAAAATTTGTTTATCACCGTTTTTTTTTGTTGTTCAAGTTCAATCCGCATGTGATTTAAAATTTGTTTGCCATTGTTTTTTTTGTTCAAGTACAATCCACATGTGATTTAAAATTTATTTGCCCTTTTTTTGTTCAAGTACAATCCGCGTGTGATTTAAAAATTTGTTTGTTATTGGTTTTTTTGTTCAAGTACAATCCGCATGTGATTTAAAATTTGTTTGCCATTTTTTTGTTCAAGTACAATCCGCATGTAATTTAAAATTTGTTTGCCATTTTTTGTTAGAGTACAATCCGCATGTGATCTAAAATTAGTTTACCATGTTTTTTTGTTAAAGTACAATCCACATGTACTAGTCACGTTTTGTTTGCAAAATTCAAAATTACTCTTAAATTGAAAGCAAATTAACCACTGTGAAATTAAGGGTAAACAACGCAAAAGACGTCAATCAATTTAAAAAGAACTTGGAAGACTAGAGTCTGGCATCTGTTCAGAAGATTTTGAGCGCATCTTAAGCCCATATTAGACGGTGGCAAAAAGTGTGAACATTTGCTTGCGGCATCGCTAGCTCCACCCATTTCCTCTCTTTCTGTCGCAGCTCTGCTTTCGTTCGCGTTGTTGCAGCGTACAAAAGTGTCAACTTTTCTGATCGCTCTCCGCACGTTATACGTGAACGTGCATGCCGACTCGCCGAGGCTGTAGCTCAGTAGTCGACCAGACTTCGTATAAGAAGCATGTTCGTGATAAGCTGTTCTCTCTCTTCACCTCCATCGCTTGCTGGCTGCAGTAGGCGGTCGACAACACTATTCATAGAACTCTTAAAAACGCACCCATTTTTATGAAGAGAGATAAGTAGCGAGTGTAGAGATAGATATGTATCTACGAAAAATAGCACTGAACAAGATCGTAAAAGAAATGAAGCCAGAGATTGAATTAACTCCAGAGTAAACAAAGAATAAATAAATACACTTCAGTCGCAGTTCAGGAGGGAAAATAAAACTAAAAAAATTCCCAGAAATCAGGTACAGGAACTGACGAAATGGTATTCCCAAATTGTGATTCCCATTCCCAATAGTATTCCCATTCTTAAACGAAGGTGACATTCATTGCGCCTCTTCTTCGTCATTGTATGAAATACTTCATTCTCAGCCCGATATAGGTAACAAATTAATTCTTCCACGTGTATCATCGCTTCTCTTGTTTCCTGCATAAAAATTACTATTATAATTTTTTTTCGGAAGTTCGAAATCACAGTAGCGCGATTTCAGTTACAATATTTTGCAATGCCCTGAGTTGCAGAAGTAAAAATGCTGGAAATTAGCATGGTTTACGCTATTAATACTTTTTCAGGAGAGTAAGTGTTCATGTATAAATTTATACTATACCGCTATGTGAAAATTTTCAATTTGTTTGTCTAATACTCATATTTATTATTGTTCAAAATACAATCAGCAGTGTGACAGTGTGTATGTCAGCCTGATGACTAAACCAAGCACTAAATAATCGAACCAAACATATAATAATGTCGTGATAGACATTTCTTCACTAATATCAGTGATATTTTAATGTATGATAAAATATTATTTATGATGGTACCTGCTCTTAAAATTAGAGTTATTTGTACCAACGCGCACGCTGCAATTATGTGTACAAGTGCCTCAGCATTACCAGCATTGGATGTTTTTCATTTTTATGACAATCAATCTGCATTCCACCATGCAAAAAAAAACTTTAATTGCAATCAAGCGTAGTTGCATTCACGGGCGCAACGCGTTCCAAGCCAGTTGTTAATCATATATTTGACGTTGATATTGAGCCATATTAATTTCATAATTCTTTTTTAGATGATATATGTATTTTGCTGGTATCAGAACCCCTAAAATAATATCGATGCATTTATTTAAATATTTTTTTAATGTAAATTACTGTGAATTAACCGTAGAAAATGAACGTGACTTGAAAGACATGTATTGGTAAATACAATAATGAAAACAAATCCGACTTTTTGCTGTTTTATTCGTTTGTTTTGTAGGTCCTTTGCATTCTTAGAGAGCGCCATTATGACGTAACCACCCCCGTCCATTTTTCGTACGCTACTGAGTGTCGTGTCCGTGGCCGGCCAACACCGTCTCGTGTAATAGCATTGCAGTGTGTTGGTGAAGGCACAAGCATATGTGACATATTTCTGTAAATATTCTTACTCGACTGTGAATATATTTATTCCCATTTTTAATGCTTACATTATTTTTTCCGAACCAAAATTTGGTGAGCCCAAGAAACGGTATTCTAGCATGCACTGACGCGCCTGCGTGATGCCTGTGCAGGGAAGGAGGCGGCCCACAGCTCGCGCAGACAACACCCTCACAGGAGGTGATCAACGCTCAACTCAGTCCCCACCTGGCTCTGCGCTCTGCTGCCTCTTCAGGCATGCCGCCCAAACCTCCTAGCTCTTATTATTACTCCAATGATACTTAAGGAGGGTAATCCTAATGATAAAAGTAGGAGTTTTTCAAGGTGTGATTGTTGGGTCAAACCAGACTATTTTCCGTCGACAGTGTGGTAATGGTGTCGTCAGGGCAGCAAATTAATAGCAGCGCTCATATTGCATCTGGCAACACTGCTTGGCCAAGAGAGCACATCTCTCGCACCCAAAAGTGCCACTTTTTGCCACCATCTAATATGGGCTTTAGAAATCAATACTATGCATATTGAGAAAATATAAATGAACGCCAGGTGTCTCCTTGAATTTATAAATAAATAAATTTATATATTTTGTGTACTTAATTTCTCCTATGTTATAACAATGGGAATCTTACTGAACACATTAAATTGGTTGGTGCGTGTGTCTGTGACGCTCATAAGGATGCCTAATGACCGTATCTGTGATACGATTTTCACCAGTGCAGAAATATACGAATATTTTAATCACGGGTACTATTAGGATGGATATATTTGTTTTTCATCCACATCTTGAAACTTATTTAAGCAAATTATCAAATCTCGTCATATTTGACAGGCCGTGTACACTATATAGTGGGAAAATAAGATCGCTTTAAAACGTTGTCAGAGAGCACAGGCTCTGCTGTGCCGGCGTTTGACAGCCCACCTGGCCAATGGACGCGGCAGCGAAGGGACGCTCATCGAACTCGATGAAGTGATTCCTCCAGTCCTCGCCCAGCTCTTCTTGCAGCATTTTCTAAAAGTAAAAGTAATATTCACCAATACTACCCATGAAATGAAAGTATCCAACAGAACTGGACTTCAGTGTCCCTAAATACGTCATATACAGCCCCAAAAAAAAACACTGGGAAGACTACAGAAGAAAATACGCACTTTAAATGAGATGGCAAAACAGGCCACGTCCAATCAAGTTACAGGAGAAGTTTTCGAGAATACATCGACGTACCGACGGTACTACTTCCACTATAATAATTTGCTTAATTAATGCATATATTTATATATTTCCTGTCTGAAACATTCCTAATAATTCAAATTAAACATATAAAAAACTGGTATCCGCTCACTTTTGTTTACAAGCCAAAATTATTGCAGCCATGAAAACTGAATCTATTGTTCAAGAAAATGCTACTCATTACAAGAAAAACGATATAGCAAATTTTTCTAAAAAATTCTTGGCTAATGATAATACAAGTATACAGTTGCTGCGCACTTGGTTTATCAGTATCTGACACGCTTTTAAGGATGCTCAATGACGATTAAGGATACTGATATGAGTTTTACCAGTGAACAAGTACAAAAATATTTCAATCGAGGTAGTACGTACTATCAAGATGAATATACAGATTTGTTTGTAATCTACATTGGTAAAATTTATTCCAGGAAAATATCGAATCACTTCATTTTTAACGGGCCGTGCATACTAGCATAATACGAGTAAAAAACCGCTACGTTTGATCAATGAGAATGAATGCAACACAAAATTCCCAACGAATGAGGCTGAAGAATGCGTCATCTCGTTAGCAGAAATCGTCATGAAATAAGATGCAGTAAAATGGGTCACATAAATGCCAATCAATTCAAATCAGGTCAAATCTCGGCAGTTAAAATTAAACTTCCCAAAATTCAGAAGCAGGCGCGGAAATGAGGACCCATTTAAGCGTGACTGCAGAAACTGAACCTCTACAAGCCACAGCAGAACGTCATCCAAGGTAGATGAAATAAGGTAGGGTCAAACCAGTCTTTTTTACCGTCGACTGTGTCGCAATGGTGACATCATGGAAAAAAACAACAGCAGCGCTAACCTTGCATCTGGCAACATAGCTAGCCCCAAATTTGACCCCACTATTGGCCTAACTACATATCGCAATGGTGACGTCATAAAGTTTGTTAAAATAAAGCCGTTCTATAGGCTAGCCGAAGGATGTGTATTTTCTCCCACAGAAATGACTACCTTGTTTCCTCTACCGTGACGTCACCTGGAGCTGTCGGTCAGGCATGAAGTCTGCCGACTGTCGCACGCGCTCAAATATTCTCTGGAGCTCTGGGTTAATGAAGGCGTTGTCCTGGAGACTCATCATTTGGCCGAGCTTGAGGGCGGCACCTGGACAAGAGGCACAAGTTAGGAAGCTCAGTACACAAAGAATTATAAACCACAAGTAGCTCAGGTATTGTGGATACTAACCAAAGAGACCTGAACACGCCAATTCCAAAACTTGCAAAAAATACCATGAAGCAACAAACAAAAAACTAGTTTAAACTTTATAGGAACTATATAAACAATTTTAAGTTAATATTTGAATGAAAAAAAGTATTAGGCTGCAATTCAGCCCCACAGATGTGATTCACATGCAGCTACTACAAAGAGGATAACAATATAAACTCCTTTGTGTTATATTTTGAATGAAAAAAAAATGTTGGCTTGTAATCAATCAACTCATTCCAAACGGCGGAACTATATATATATAGTTCGTCCCGAAAATGCTCCCATTCAGCGGCGCGTCTATATATGGTTGATGTTTCATTCCGACTGCTACACAAAAGCGGTTGCTACAATATTAAAGACTGAATGCAAAAAAGGCGCGCCAGGCTACCTTTTCAGTTCCTCAGACAATTTTAAGCAGCAAGTTGAAACTTGAACAATGAGTTCAGTGTCTTACTAGACGTGAATACGTGTGGTGCGAGATTGGGGGGCAGGAGAGGTAACAGACTTGTTTCTTTAACTGCTTCACAATAATTTTCTGGTTCGTTTTCCCAATTATGTGAAAATTTTAGACTTGATATTTATTGTCCTCTAATAATATTCTCCTCTAATTTTAATAATAGTAATAATTTCATTTGAAAAGTTTTACATGCTTTTGTAAGCAAAATACTTCTTGTGCATTATGTTCAATCTTTTGACTTCGTATCTGAAAAATGAGCCTTCTTATTCAAATGTTCTATTCCATCTGTGATCGTAAAAACACATATTTGCGGTCTATCAACATACCTATAATTTTTACATCGGTACTCAAGTATCAAAAACGTCAGTTCGTATCAAAAATTAAAATCCAATACGATTCAATACTTAAGAAATTTTTCAAATTGAAATTTATTCCTGTCATTTTTTTTATGTACGATTTCAAATAACCTTTAATATATATATATATATATATGCCATTTTCATTCCTATATTGTAAAAAATTAAATCTAACTTGATCTTATTAAGCGGCAGAAACTATATATAGTAACAAGCACATTTCATCCATTTAACGGCGCGACTGTATATAGCGTGGAGAAGCGTGGAGATCGTGAACAGCGGCAGCTACTATATACGTAAATGTAGACTAGTGTGCACGGCCCGCCAAAAATGACGGGATTCAATACCTTTCTCGTACAAACTTTCCAGCCCTGGATGACTAATAAATACATGTATATCCATCCTAACGGTACCCGTGATAAAAAATATTGTATTTGCGCACTGATGAAACTCGTATCATAGATACGGTCATTATTGCTATCTTTATGAGCATGACAAAGAAATGGAAGAAGCGGACTCAAAACAGATAAACAATGGGTACTGATACGTAGTAGAAGGACCCGTAGAAATTCCTTGGACCCATGGAAATTCCTAGGTGAAACCGTGTAAAAAATGTGTCAATATTACCTCACCTATGCTAACCTATCCTATCCTAATATAACCAAACCTATCCTAAACAAACACATCCTGGTACAATTCAAACACATCAATGTATGTAAAGGCTATCTTTTAATGTTATATTGAGGACTTCGGTATCCATGATACCACAAACTCAGACATCCTATGTTTCTTTATGAGCGGACACCAAACAAATCTGTAAATAAATGTCACTATCATTAAAGGAGCCGCGTTCATCCGACCGTCCGTCCGTCCGTGTGTCACACCCACCAGCCGAAAGTGTGATGAGCGTATCTGTGATACAAGCTTCATCAACTCCACAATTTTCGGTGCCTTAACCCAGTAGATTGGGAGTCGGAATGAATATCACGTGTTTTGGTAGGTTAGATTAGGTTGAATAGAATATCAGCGGTTGAGACTTGGGAAAGTATTGGAAAGCCATAGAATAGCATGGGAAATCATGGGAAAGCCATGTTAAAGCTCAGTTGGTCTGCCACTTTATCACGCTGTCAAGGAAGCTTAATGACTTTTTGATAGGAGTTTCATCAGTGCACAAGATTAAGAGTATTTTAATCACGGGTTCTGTTGGGTCGGATATATTTGTTTTTTATCCCCATTTGAAGTATTTTTTAGGAAATTATTGATTCCAGTCATTTATGACGGATAGCGTACACAAAAAAACCTACACTTCGACCTTCTCGCAGCGCCAGCAGCGTAACATTACTTCCCCCCTTTTAAAAAACTGGGGTGTACTAGTATAAATAAAAACACAACGGGTATAATTAGGTTAGATCATTTCAAAATTTGTGCGCTCCGGTTGATACCCTGCCGCTCGGAATGGGTCAAGCACAAATGTGATTCACACGCAGCTACTCCAAAGAGGAGTTACCTCGAACCTTGCAGAGGGTAGCAACGATCCTGTTGGCATTTGCCTCTGTGAGGAAAGGAGAGGAATCGAGCAAGCCTCCGTCCTCTCTCTGGTTGCCGCCCCCCAGCGTCCGGCGCGTCATCTCTGCGAGGGTGCCCACACTGAGGCCGGCGGCCAGGCTGCCAAAGGACACCAGGCGACTCAGCCGTGAGTCGGGCACCCGCACAGCTCGGGAGGAGTCAGACAACTGAAAAACGCACACCAGCATCAGTGTCACTATAGAGGAAACAGGGTAGAGTCATTTCTATGGGAAAAATACACCACAGTAGAAAAAACATGGTTGGATCAAACCAGACTATTTTCCGTCGACAGTGTGGTAATGGTGACGTCATGGCAGCAAACTAATAGCAGTGCTCATATTGCATCTGGCAACACTGCTTGGCCAAAATCTGGCACCGCTTTTGGCCTAACGACATGTCGCAACGGTGACGTCATAAAGTTTGTTCGACATAAAGCCGTGCTAGGGGGTTCTAGTTCCAATGTTATACGATAGACAAACCTTACTAACCTAAACCTACTTTGTCTCCTATGCCCCGTGGGACCTTTCATTACATACTGAAGATAACAAAACTACATAAAATTTCCAACATAGGCTTATGTATCATTCAATAAGTTAGCACAGTATAATCAAGCAAAATTTAGATAATGCAATAGGTTTAGCGTTGCACTTAAATAATCTACAATATGTATGTGGAACTCATTGGGTAGAAGGTTAGCCATTTTCAAAACGTTTTAGACCCTATTATAACATTGCAGTAGGTACAGTATTGAGATGATTAATTTATTGAGACTAAGTAAGTTTGGTGGCTGAGTTTCATTGACATGATACTTTACAGGGGATGTACATGATAGGGTTCCCCAGACCCCAAGTCACGCCCGAGCTTTAAGGCCTTATTTTCCTCTCGTTTAGTGCCCAAGTGACACTCCTTGAGGACAGTGACCACACTGCAGGCAACGACCCTGATTTGCCGCATCAGCGTGTTTCACGCCAACTGTCACATACAGGGCTCGAACCCGTGCAGGAAGCACAGAACGCAAACGCTCTGTTCACTCGGCCACTGCAAGGCTTAAGTAAGAGACTAAGTAAGTTTACTATACAAAAAACTCAATTAAACATAATTGATACACCTTAGTATTATTCTCCAAAATCAAGAGTGAAGCTGATGGTATGATAGAGAGTTTAGAAAGATCACAAACATTTCAGCTCTAGTCTCCACCCCCTAAATCTTGACACCCTGCATGAACAGCACACAATAACGAAAGAGTCATTTTTCCACCGAATCAAGTTTTCAACTTCATAGCGTTTGAAATTCAAGCCAGCTGATGAAGAGCTTAGTGCTAGGGAATGTTGGTAAAATTAAACGGTAACTAAGCAACATCTCTGCATTATTCTACCATGGTCAGATTATGAGTGGTTTTAGTAAACTAAAATAAACTGATTAAAGAAGAGCAATGACAGCACATACTTGTGTGTATTTTTATTTTTAAAACGTTCCTGGTTCACTTTCCGCAATAGAACGGGAAAAGTCCCGGTAGGAAAAACTCACTAAGGAAGAAGGCTTTTCCTTGGCAAGTGGCTTCCTGCCCAACAATTTAGGTGCAGAAGAAGCAGGTGATTGCGAGCCAGAAGTTGTACGAGAGGAGCTGGGTTTCACTGGCAGTCGCTTCAGTTTCTGAGAAGCGGACGCGGGAGGCTTTAGTTTAGTAGACACAACTTCACGAAGAGTCGATTCTACTTTTTCTCCAGCAGCCAGGTCTACCTTCTGCACCGTATTG
Source organism: Morinoia aosen (assembly GCA_030386875.1). Taxonomy (NCBI): domain Eukaryota; kingdom Metazoa; phylum Arthropoda; class Malacostraca; order Amphipoda; family Talitridae; genus Morinoia; species Morinoia aosen. Next base: position 18,663,402 of record CM059559.1, read on the forward strand.
AAGTCAGTCATGAAGGCTGTTCCTCGAAGGCTTTGAAGTTTCTCCTCAATGGCATTCAGCTGTTCGTCTGATACCTCTGCAAACTGCAAGTCTTCCTTCAAGTTTTCCATTCGATCTTTAGTAGATTCAAGCACATTGTCAACACTTAACAACGCATCATCTACAGCATGAGACACGTCTTTGGCAAACTGATCAACCATCTTGTCTTGAATGAGCTCACTCCTGACATCCAAATCATCCTTGAGTTTCTGGTTGTGCCTAAAATCTAAATTATCAAATACGTGCGGCTCAGATGAACCTGGGGTGGTACGAGTGCTGCCCTTCTTTTTCTTCAAGCCCAATATCTTCTCCAGGTCTAGCTCAGCCACTGTTGGGTCCATTATTGGGTCATACTCACTGGACACCGACGGGCGAAATGGAAAACCTGCGAAAATAGCAATAGTTGTTGAGGGAATATGTTAGTCACAAGAAATGTGTAACTATATAATTAATAACAAAACAACTACTTGCCAAAATATACAAACTCTTTTTGAGCCAAATGAATGTTAGGATAAAAATGGTTTGATCAAGTATTTTATTCAAAATTTTTTATCAAATTTATCAAACTTTGGGTAAAAAGATTCCAAAGAAAATTTATCAGAAAAATTATTGAAAATCCCATTGTAAAAACAAGACCATCTAATACAGTTGAAAATAAGTATGAGCCCTCATCTGATTTCCATATCATAGACTAATTTTTAAAGATTAGATTAGGTTATTAGTTAGTTTAAGCCTCCCTATCTGCAACAAATGCAATCCAAAGAGAGGAAGAAGGGAGGCACTATTTGGTATGGAGTTAAGGGTACGTGGAATCTATGCAGAAAGGGCATAGAAACAGTAAGTTGAGAAAGGAGTTCATGGTTATATTAGTCGTTAATTTTAGCCTCCCTACCCAGCAACAAATGCGATCCAAAAGGAGGAAGGCACCATTTAGTATGGCGTTGAGGTAACGCGGAATCTACGCAGAAAGGGCATAGAAACAGTAGGTTGTGAAAGAAGATTATGAAACAAGATCAAAGTTGAAGAAGAAAGTAGTAGGAGCTGAAGAACAGGCAGCAGTGAACCGAAAGAAGGTGGTCCTTAACATAACAAAAATATTTTATCCCAACAAAAAGAAGGCCTACCTAACTCTCAGCTCGGGCTCTCACATTGTACCCCTGGGAGCGCTAATTCCCATAGATACAATAGTTGTATCCCCCTGAGGGGGAGGAGTTCATGAAACAAGATCAAATTTGAAGAAGAAATTAGTAGGTGCTGAAAAACAGGATAGCAGTGAACCAAAAAAAGATGGTTTTCAATATAACAGAAACATTACATTTCAACACCTAACTCTCAGCTTGGGCCCTCACACATTTTTCCCCTGGAAGTGCTAATTCCCACAGATACACTAATTTTCAGAAGTTACACCTCATCTGGCAAAGAGTAAGACAACTGTTTGTACATCATAATATTTTCATCAAAGATGACAGATGTTAAGAACTGACTACCTTTTGCATCAGGGCCCCATTTTTGTGCTGAGGGTGAAACTGGCACAGCTGATGCTGATGGAGGTGACATTGAAGGAGGTTGAGCTGGTGCTGATGAAGGCAATGTTGAAGAAGATGGAGTTGATGCTGCAGATTGCAGTGGAGAGGACCCAATATTTGAGAATGGTAAAGGTGAGGATATATTTGAGACCTTCTCCACACCTTCCCTCACTGCAGCACTCACAGCCTCCTGCGTTGAGGTGGCTGCAGCAGCAACAGAAGCAGCGGCAGACGATGCAGTGGACGCCGTCTGAGCAATGGCTTTCGAAATCTGAGAGAGGCCGGCTGGGGCAGCCAGAGGGCTAGCCTGACTCATGTAAGAGGAGATGCCCTGAGCCACCATGCCCAGCCTGGCCGCCACTTCGAGTGGTTTTGGCAATGAAGCAGCTTGGGATGGTGGACTGTGAGTCTGTAAAGAGATGTAATAAAGACTATTGTAGATAAATATATAAGAATATATTGTTCCTAAAAAAGCTTGAGGATATCAGGAGCTGATTGCATTCCTTAATTAATGTTGAACAGAGTATCCTCAGTTTTCTACTATATGGACAATGATGTTTCGTGATGACGACGCAATCTCCCATAAAAAAATTTTAAAATTATATAAGACACATGATAGGAGTATATAATAGTTCACAAGAATGAACATCACAGTGAACTGCTCTCTCTTGGCAGCAGACTAAATCGTCGGAAAAATGGGGTATTACAGAGCAGAGATATTAGAGTATGTCTTTTTATACCCTAGAACAGGGGTTTACATTTTTTTTGCCTCACACCCCTAAAGAAATTTCATTTGAACCTTGCTTCTTCTGAAATAAAATACCAACATAAAGTCAATCTCCTATTATATAACTTGACTTTTCTCATTCCCTCTGGAACGTCATCTTGGATGCCCAGGTTGGAAACCCCTGCCTCAGAGTGACTATGACATTCATTCACATACTGCACAGGCATAGCCAAGAGACTTTGTTGCTCATGTTAGTGCTGTATTGAGGAATGTTTGACCTAAGCTAAAAATCTTGTTGCAACACATTGCAAAAATGGATTTCTGTCACAAATCAAGGACTCTCTGTACAAGTATGTCAAGTCAATATTTTGTCTCTAAAAGATACAAAAATTAATTTTCAACAAAATGAAATGCTGCAACAAGGAATTAGCATGAAGATATAAATTTGTATAAACTCAGAGCATAATTCACCACTAACTATTGATTCACTAATATTTTATAAATATTGAGCATTTTCATAATCAATACCAAAACAAGTAGACCTTTAAAGTTACTCTATCAGTAGTAAACAAAAAAAAAGTTACCCTCAAATAAAAAAATATCTTAAATTAAAAAATGAATAACCTGATTTTTTTCATTCTTCACAGAATCCTTGATAGACCTTTGATGCCTTGTTGAGGTGTCTGTAGCACTGAGTAGGGCTGTGCGCACCGAAGAGGTGCGCCACTTGCGAGTAGTCTGCAGTGAAGCTTGCTTGGCAGCTTCATTCCAAAGCAACAAAATGCCGCGCAGCACAGCACTGGCATCTCCACCTCCACCACCAGACATTACTTTGGTCTCTGAGCAATACAAATTTAATGAGGCAGACATAAGAGAGGTCGCAAAACAGTTCTCAAGTATATTTTTTAGCACATCACAAATATTAAGCCCAACTTTCCTTAGAGTATCAATATTAAATAGAAGAAGGTTTATGTGCTAGCAGAATAACAAAGAAACCCAAAAAAACTCTGCAAATGATGCAACTTTAAAAGTTAAAAATAATACTATAAACAATTTGCATCAATAACTTCAAGGAGGAAATTAGAATGAATGAAAGACAAAGACAACACAACTAGTAAAGAAAAAAAGCATGGGACACAAATTTCATCAAGTTAATAAATTTTTTCAATTTAATAAAATCTACTTACACATTATAATTAGATAAACAATGACATGCTCAGTTATAATACTTTTCAGGTAATAACATGAAGAGATCAAAAAAGAAAATTTGAGTAGAAAAAATGAGACAGTTAAATTTCCAATGTAGCACAAAATATGAGGTAGTTATTGCATTTCAAGTTAATTTTGTTTCAAAAAGGATTGAATGCTACAATAATATTCAAAGCTTGCACGAATACATACATAAAAGTAGTATAAGCTACAATTAATTATTTTCAATGACTTTTTGCGCATTTAAAGCTTGATTTTTTTTAATAATCAACCAATATTTATTAGAACTGATTAATATAGAAAAAAATATAAAATAGATGAAAATAAGGCACCATAATAGCAAGATATAACGTCAAATATGAGGCCGCAGCTCAGAATAAGTCAACTTATGCAACACTGTTTAGTGCATCATAAACTCAACTACTGCATGTATTCTAGGAACAAGAACTAAGTCAAGTATTTATAAAACATATATGTATACACTTGCTAGAACTCAGAATTTTAAGAATGAAGAAGAATGAACAGAGTATATCAAATATAACACAAATTCAATATGAATGACTTGCAGCTGTTGCTTGTTTTGGGGAATAAAATAAGAGCAGTTATCAGAACACTTCATCACAGTTCTCCATAAGGAAATTATAAGATGGAATTATGGAGAATGATGCAAGAAAGATCTCCTCCATAAGTAAAAAACTGTTGGAGAAATGATTAAAAAACTGGAACGCTTATTCCTCATCAAATGTTTTTTTGGCTGTGCGGCTCAATTTCTCCTACAGTTTGCCACTTATGAAGGAGATCTTTTTTGCATCGTGGAGATCAATGTAAGTAATATAAATGCTATGATTTGTTTTTTGGAATATTTTAATTCTAAATTTTTTTATTGTACACATAAATGGAATTATTATGTCTTTAATATTCAAATAGGTATAAAAAAAATTTTTTTCCATGAAAATCCAAAAAACAAATCATTCTCTTGGTAGATATTGGCACTGTGAATCTAACCAAAAAAAACATTTGTCTCTACGTACAATATTGGCTGAGAAATTGAAAGTTGAAAAAAAAAACATTTTTGAGGAAGGATGACGGGGTTATGGGTAAATTTCAAAAAAATTAGGGATATAACTGTGCAGTGAGGAGTGCAGTGAGTGCAGTGAGGCAGTGAGGACGTCTGTGTCTTTGCTCCGAAACAAAGTGCCCAACTGGTTAATGATCATGCATTTCTAACCAAAAAGAGTGCCCACTCAGACCATGAGGATCCAAGAATAAATTTTATCTAACCAAATTCAAAAAATCGAACAAAAAGTGTGAATATTCCATCAGAACAAGCACTCAACTCTTGCTTCTTTTTAAGAGTGTCTCCCTTCTCACAAGATGGCGACAAGCTCAACCAAAGACAACAACAGCGAGGGTACGCTGGAGCTTGACTATCCAGATGTACGAGGCTTGCCAAAACCGAGTAAGCAAGTAGTTTCCATCCTAATTGATCTCTTCAAATCAGTAATGAAGAAATTTCAAAGCAAAATTAGTGAATTGAAAACGATGATTGAAACACTAACGAAGAAAGAATCAAATCAAAATGCAAGAATTGAAGAACAAGATAAGAAGATGAATGACATAGTCTCTCGTCTAGAGCGACTCGAACGGAAAGAAGAACGTGAAGAATTGGAGAACAAAAAATGCACTTTGGTTATATCAGGGGAACTGCCGCAATCACGTCCTGAAGAAAATTGCATAGAAACGGTTTGCCAGCTCATGAAGGACCAACTCAAAATCAACCTGAGTAACTCTGACATCACCACAGCGAGTAGATTGGGAAAAAAACCTCCACCCGGAAACGTCGATAAAAGAAACATTTCTTTTGAGCTACGAAAATACGAAAAGAAGCAAGAAGTTCTGACAGCCTGCCGTGTGACAAAACCGGAACAACTCTACGTGAATGAATACTTAGTACCTTCGCGAGCAAGTATAATGTACACTCTGAGATTGGCCAAACGAAAATTTCCGGAACAAATAGGACCCGCAAGAAGTTTGGATGGCAATATCAACGTCTTCTCTCCAAAGATACCTGGAAAAGTAACTCATAAACCTCTAACCATCAATACACCTGAAGAACTAGACAAGTACTTGTTGCAACATGTCGGCAAGTCCTCAGAGGAAATTATTCGTGATTAGTATTTTTTTTAGACTGACATATTGAGTTTAATATTATTTTGATATCTGTCCACATGTTTTCTTCTTGATTTTTGATTGAATTACGTTTACCTCTTCAAGACATCCACGTCGACCTTGCAGCCTTGTTTTGCTGCTTACTAAATTGTTTTTCAATTTCTTTCTTTTCTCCTTTTTATCGAATGCTCATACCGAACTTGCTGCTCAGACTTAACTCGTGTATATGTTTCTAAATCTGGAAACAATTTAGATAGTCAAGATTTTTAAATTCCATAAATAACTTCACTGTCACATCGTTTTTAAATCCATTTCGTCCTTGCTACATCTTATAAGTGTTATATGCGGAAACCACTGGTACGACAGCCTTGTAACTACATTATTTGCCATTTGTGATCCCTAATGTTCCTGCTCATGGACTGAATTTGCGCTCTCCTTATGAAATCATACTAGGTTTTAGACAATTTAGACTAATAATCTCTGTGTGTTTTTAGTTTCTCTTTTTTTTAGTTTAATTAGGAATGTCCTTATTTTTACCTTGATCCTGTAGTTTTTATCATTTTTATTTTTACGTTACATTTTACTTACTGTCTCTTAATGCTAATGACTGACCATGTTGACATATTCGACAATATTGATCCAGATCTCAATCATTTGAATAGACTGCACCCAAACCTAAATGAAACTGGAAACTGTAAATACCTAAATAATAAAAAATTCAATGAATCGATGAGGAAGACCTGTAACGATTTTTCTCTATTATGTTGGAACTGTAGATCCATTTATCCGAAAATAGATGAAATATCTTGTACTATCACTGAGCTGAACAGCAATTTTGATGTTCTCAGTTTCACCGAAAGTTGGCTAGACGATTCATCTAAAGACCTGATTCAAATTCAAAACTATTATAGCCATCATTCACTCCGTAGTAACAAACGTGGTGGTGGCATCAGTACGTACATATCTAAACATATATCTTCGAAAGTCATTTTAAGTGCAACTATGAATCGTGAACATATTGAGACTTTATTTATAGAACTAACGAAAAATGATAAACGGATTGTGCTTGGGACAGTATATAGGCCCCCAACAGCTTGTAACGTCTCTTTCCTGAACGAGCTTCAAAGCATAATATCTCAGTTCAACAAGTCTCTATATAATGACATAATAATCTGCGGGGATTTCAACTACGATCTTCTACAATATGATAGCTGTGAGCAAACCTCAAACTTCATAAATGTTTTTCAGTCTAGCTCCTTCCTTCCAATCATCACGAAACCTACGCGTGTTGCTTCTGAATCGGCTACGTTACTCGATAATATTTTTATGTTAGATCCGACTGATTTTCTTACCGGAATAATAACTTCTGACTTATCTGACCATTTCCCGGTGTTTCTCATCAAGAAAAATGTCTATAATCCTTGTCCCAGCCCACAGGCTGATACTTATTCATTTCGTTGTGTAAACGAATACAACTTGGGAACAATGCGAACTGTTCTAGAAGAATTAATGCCATCATTAGACATCTATGAACGGGACAATAATGCGATAAACATTGATGAAGCAATACTAAATTTAACTGAAATTATAACGACCGCATACAACCAGTGTTGCCCAATAATCACCCGCACAATTACGCCGAAAAATAGACAAAAGCCCTGGATTACTGAAGATATTGTGATCAATATAAAGAAACGTCAAGCGTACCTAGCCTTACTATACGAAGGGCGAATATCTAAAGTAACGTATAACCGATTCAGGAATCATGTGACAAATCAAATACGAACCTCAAAACGAGACTACTTCACGCGCAAATTTACTGAATACAAAACTGATATTAAAAAAACTTGGCGCCTGCTTAATTCATGCTATAAACCGAATAATAATACTACGAAAACAATTGAGTCCGTCGTTCACAAAAATGTAAAATACCACGAGAAAAAAGATATTGCAACTGTGTTTAACAACTTTTTTGTAAACATAGGAAAAAATATAGCCGATAGTGTCTTCAGTGAACCCAGAGACCACTTGCAATACATGGACCATGTCCGTGAACCTAACTCTTTCTTTTTCACGCCAACTAATCCCTCCGATGTAATTACGTGCATAAACAACTTGAAAAATAAATCAAGTGGATTGAAAAATTTTTCGACTAAAGTTCTTAAGGCTATAGCTGATATAATAGCACCGTGCATATCTTATATTATCAACCAATCCCTTTCTCAAGGTATCTTCCCCAACTCTTTCAAAGTTGCGAGAGTCACCCCTATTTTTAAAAATGGTGATAAAAACTGCATTAACAATTATAGACCTATCTCTGTACTACCAATTATTAGCAAAATATTTGAGAAAATTGTGTATAAAAAGTGTATTCGTATTTTGAACAAAAATCTTTCCTCTACGACAAACAATCCGGTTTTCGTTCTAAGAAATCTACGACACAAGCGGTATTAAATCATTTGCAATACCTTTATTCTAATATAGATGAAGGAAAGCTTGTTTTCTCCGTATTTCTTGACTTTCGAAAAGCATTCGATTGTGTGGACCATAACGTATTACTCTCGAAACTACATTGTTATGGCATTCGAGGGGCTGCCCATGATTGGTTCAGATCATACTTAGCAAATCGGAAACAATACGTTGTCATTGACGACGCAAAATCAGACCCACAGACAATTAGCCATGGAGTTCCACAAGGATCTGTCCTTGGGCCTCTCCTATTTCTAATCTTTATCAATGATATCATTCAATCTACATCATTCTTCAAATTCATACTCTTTGCCGATGACAGTACCCTTTCTGCGGTCCTTCCAGACCAAAATCCCGCTAGGATGGCGGAGCGTATAAATAATGAACTTCATAAGGTTTCATTGTGGCTTAAAGCTAATAAAATAAGCCTTAATATCGATAAAACAAAATATATTACAGTCTCATACAAGAAAAATATATCTCTCCCACGCATTCAAATTGGCGAAGGTGAAATCGAAGAAACCAACTCAAGTAAATTCCTGGGCATCATAATAGACAAACATCTAACCTTTAAAGAGCACATCGCTCATATAAGTTCTAAATTATCAAAATCTATCGGAATCCTAAATAAAGTTAAAAATTTCCTGCCTGAAACAGCCTTACAAATGCTCTACCGAACGCTCATTTCACCATACTTGCAATACGGAATAGAAGCATGGTACGGAACTGATAAAAATAAAACCAACAAAATTTTTACCCTGCAAAAAAGAGCCATAAGAGCAGTAAAGAATCTAGAATATAATGCTCACACAAATGACTCATTCAAAAATTTACGAATACTTAAGCTCTCGGATCTCTACAAAATCTCCATTTGCAATTTCATTTACAAAACATTAACAAATGATGGCGACAATAGCCTAAAACAACTATTAACTGCGCAAACTGGTCATCACGACCATTTAACCCGAAATAGAAGTAAATTCATGCTTCCTTATTACTCAAAGGCTCGGTCACAACACAGTATCCTCTTCGTTGGAACTAAAACTTGGAACTCAATACCTGCGGAGATCCGTGAAAGTAATTCTTATAAGGTATTCAAAAATAATCTTGAAACTCACTTCCTATCAGATTACTAGTCGTGTAAGATCACAGAGTCAAACCTTGTCACCTACATAACTGGTCCTAATAATGTAATTCGCCTTGGTTAATTTTGCCGATCTTCAGTCTGTTCTTGAATCGTTTGTCGACTATACTGTTAAATCAAGTCCATATGAACTATATTGTGAAATGAAGTATCTAATTTCGAGTTAATTATCTCATTGATCAGTCTAATACGTCTCTAGTTTAAGTGAATTAGGTTAAACATTATTGTACTCCTAAGACTAACCTTGATGGTAGGATGCCCTAGAAGTCACTGAACTTATTCGGGCCCACAGGTAGCTATACTCAAATTTGACCATTGTACTAGACTTAAGAAACATTTTATCCCTGTATCACCTGTGGTAAATAAATTGTTTAAATTGTTTAAAACTGTCTATTTAAATGTTATAAACATGCTGCGAATGCCCGAGAGCTCATTTCCCTCCGGAAGTATTTTTTTATTTTTCAAAAATATCATAGGAAAAATGGTTCGATTCCCTTAAGTGCTCATTAAAATAGCCAATAGTTCTAAAGTTTATGCTGTAGATGGTTAATTATTATGTTAATTCTAGTGAATGGTTTCAAATCTACTGAATAAACAAGCTTCAGGCATCATTATAAAAAATGAATCACTACTCATATATTTAAATTTTTGCATGACTTAAATCTCAAGAACTACAGACAGAATTTAAGCCCAAAATAATATGAGAATAATTATGAGATCTTAAATCATTCCCTCTAGAGGCATCAACAGCATAATTTATGTCCATTATTTTTAGTTCTAATGAACTGATTAGGTACTAAATTAGACTATCCAGCATCTCTCCAATGTATAGAGAATTAATTTATACAAGGTTTCCTCAGATAATTTAGGCTAAAAGAGAAACAAAATGTAACTTGATATAAGGCTTAATCACAATAGAGCATTTAAATGAGATGTTGTTAATGTTTTTACTTAAAATTCAGCGCATTGGATGTAAGGGTCAACATGTATTTTAGGTGATCCACCAAAATTAAGAATTTTATTTCAAAGAATCATTAAAGAAACCCATTTAAGACGTTTTACAATAATGACATTCTGCTTGCTGATGCGTTATTTTTGAATTATTCAACTTTGAAGTTGGCTTTTGCACGCTAAAGGACAAGATGTTCCAACAACGCAGCAAGTGCGCCAAGCAGAATTTAATTGATAATGGAAGCTAACCCCCTATTAACAACATAAAGAGGTTGGGTCGTGAGGGAGAGCCATAGTTCTTCTAGTGAAATTTATAAATAAAGGTTTCTAGTGACATTCGTTTATATCAGCTCCAAGATGGCGGCCACCATCGTGGGTACCGGGTAGCCGCCATTGGAGATGATGTAAACAGACGTTGCTAGAAATCTTTGTTTATAATTTTCACTAGAAAAACTGTGGCTCCCTTTCACAATCCAACCTCTCTATGTTTGCAATAGGCGGTTAGCTTCCATTATCAATTAAATTCTGCTTGGCATGCTTGCTGCATTGTTGGAACATCCTGTTCTTTAGCATGCAAAAGCCAACTTCAAAGTTGAATATTTCAAAAATAACGCATCAGCAAGCAGAATGTCATTCTTGTAAAACGTTCTTAAATGGGTTTCTTCAACAATTCTTTAGAACAAAATTCTTAATTTTGGTGGATCATCTAAAATACATATTGACCCTTACATCCAATGTGCTAAATTTCGAGTAAAAATATTAACAACATCTCATTTAGTAGTATTAACATAATAATTAACCATCTCCAGCATAAACTTTAGAATTATTGACTATTTTAATGAGCACTTAAGGGAATTGAACCATTTTTCCTCTGAAATCTTTGAAAAATAAAAAAAATACTTCCGGATGGAACTAAGCTCTTGGGCATTCACAGCATGTTTATAACATTTGAATAGACAGTTAAAGCCTAAATTTTTTTTTAAATTTACCCATAACCCCCTCCTTCCCTATCAAAATTATTTTTTTTCAACTTTCATTTTCTCAGCCAATATTGTATGTAGAGACAAACTTTTTTTTAATGTTAGATTCACAATGCCAATATCTACCAAAAGAATGATTTGTTTTTTAGATTTTCATAAAAAAATAATTTATACCTATTTGAATATTAAAGACAATAATTCTATTTGGTAAATCTGAAGGAGATGACAGTTGTCGATTTTCCACTTTTTGGTGCCTGAACCTAATTAATTGAATCAAAATAAACAAGTTTTCTTCTATTCTTTTTTCGTCTCAAATGAGTACTTTACGATTTATAGCGGTAAGTTTAGTTTCGTCATTGATGACGAATGCGCTCGAATCAACAGATACTCGTCGATTTTCGAATTTTTGTTGCTTGAAACATGGTAATAACATCGAAATAAACAACTTTTATTCTATTCACTTTTTTCGTCAAATGAGTATTTAACAAGGTATAGCGGTAGGTTTGGTTTCGTCTTTCAAGACAGAGCGCTGGAAGCGAGACGCCATTGCAGTATTGCCATACAACTCGATCAAAGAATTTCTTTCCACTTCAAAGACTGGAGTTGCGGTAAGTCATTTACCGCTATAACTAATAAAATACTCATTTGAGACAAAAAGTGCATAGAAGAAAACTTGTTTATTTCGATCTGATTAACTATGCTAAGGCATCGAAATTTACAAAATCAACAACTGTCATCTCCTTCAGATTTACCTTCTATTTATATGGCCAATAAAATATTTAGAATTAAAGAAGAATTTAGAATTTAGAATTTTGCACTCGCTCCTTTGGCGCACAAAAGCCAACTTCAAAGCTGAATAATTCGAAAATAACGCATCAGCGAGCAGAACGTCATTCTTGCAAAACGTTCTTAAATGGGTTCCTTTAGTGATTCTTTGGAATAAAATTCTTAATTTCGATGGATCGCCAAAAATACATATTGACCGATGTAAGTTAATCATTTTTTTTATGAAAAGACCTCAAAAAAGTGTAAAAATAGCTAGGCTATATGCTTACATTTATGACAATTATTTTGTTGTTAAACAGTTTTATAAATTTATTCAATTGAAATTTTCAAATAAATACCCATAAGAAACATTTTATGCAGATAAATTCGTTCAACACATTTATACTTACATTGACGTTCCTGAAAGAATTTAGAAACTGCCTTTGATCGAATCCTGACAGTCTCGTTCGATTTTCTGTCCTATAGTATGTATTATTACTGAAAATTTATGGGAAAGATGATTTTCGAGAAAATGACAATCAAATGGATGAAACAATAGAACAAAATTGGTACCTTTTCTCGCGTACTCTCCTGATCGTTTTGCGCGAGTACGGGAGAAACCTTTGAGCCGGACCCTAATAAACAGTCCGTGAAAACTTTAATTAAGGAATTTATACTTGAGATCCAAGCTAAAAGTAGAACAATTCCTGAATAGAACTCTGAGCTAGAGTAATCATTCCCTTGAAATCAAATCAATCCTCTGCATGTATTTTATCATCTCATGCAAGCTCAAAACATTTAGGACTAAAATTAGTAACAGTTGTTCAAAACTTCAATCAAGTTTCAAATTAGTTGAGTAACTAAAACATAGTTTTATATATATATGAAGAAAGTTTTCATAAGCTGCTTACATCAAAACTTATCTGTATAGGCATTTGGCTTCAAAAAGTCTATGACCGATATTTTCCATGCGATCGATCGTTAATACGAAAGCGATATAATGTTGCTTGATTCTGTTGTAATAAATAACAGTGACGTATCATGCGCATCACTGTCTCTTTAAATGTTGATATCTCTGTGTTATAAATATTTATATATTTTTTTTCCTCTAAACACAGAGAAAAAATTAAAATGTTATCAGCTGATGTAATTGAATGATGTGCAGTAACTTAATTTCGTCAACAGCCTAGCGTTTCAGCCGCGTTAACGCCTTACTACCGTCTGCTGGCTCCACTCAACAGTCAGCAAGGAAGCATTCTGAAGCAAGCAACCTGTTACTGTTACCTGTACCTGTCAGTGTCAGTTGAGGTCAAGATGGCGTTGAAGGTGCAGTGCGCGCGCGTGCTAGTGCTTACGTTTGTTCTATCACTCGGTGTGGTCGCGCATCAAAACAACTATGAGATTCCACAGCTCACTGCTGCTCTCTCCAGTGAAGACATTCGAAGATCACAGAAAGAATTCTTCCATATTTTGGAACATACTCCAGGATTGAAGGAATCTACAAATGTGTCTACCACAATTCAAATATTAAATACAGTAGAGGGGCAAAAATTGATGAGGGCTTTGGTAGACTCATTGGTGCCCACAATCGGTAGAGATGACAGCAGTGAACTCTTGCACAATTTTTGGCGGCTTCTATCGGAAGCCGTCCCGGCTAAAGTGGCCCATAAGTTGAAACAGATCGAGGATCTGTATGGGGAAATCGATTCTTTGCCAACGGCTTTCTTCACTTTGATTACTGCCGGAGATAAGTCACCGATTGCACTTATCTTGCAAGAAGTCATTCCAAATTTCAACGCATCTGAACTGTTGCAGAGCATCACTCCGACGACCCCGTCTGATTTATCAGGCTCTAGCTTTGCTACACGACTGCTTCACCTTGCCAAGCCGGCCATTGATACTTTCTTACGAGAAAATGACATCGATTTGCAAACGGATGCTATTCTACAGATGGTGACGAGTCTCACTGCACAGTTTCAAAGCCCTGAGGCTGCTGAGAGCAAGACGAGCGTAGGGAAGCTAAAGGAAAAACCTGCAAAAAAAAGCAACGTTAACCCGCTCGCTGCCTTGTTGCCACTTATGGGGATGATGGGGAAATCTAAGGGGAAAAATGGCAATAATTTAATGGAAGGATTAATGGGTATGATGGGTAATGGCGAAGGTGAAAACATTATAGAAAACTTGTTCTCCATGTTTGGCAATCATGGCGAGAATAGCAATATTTTTGAGTCCGTAATGGGTTTATTACAAGGCGGTAAATCAGGTGACAATAATATCATGGAATCTGTTATGAAGATGATAAACGGCGGTAGTAAAACAGGCGAGAACAACATCGCAGATTCTGTGATGGGTATGTTGAACAGCGGCGGTAAAACGGGGGAAAACAACCTCATGGGCATGGCCATGACTCTGATGAACAGCATGAACAAAAAGAAGAAGCAGAATGATAACTTGGACATGATTGCGTCTGTCGTCAGCCTCATGTCCGCAGACGGGAGTGGCGGAAGCGGATCGGAGAAGAATCCTATGGCAGGCATTGCTAAAATGGCCATGAATATGCTCACTCAGAGCGGCACCAAGAAAAATGATAAGCAGGATAGAATTAAGGAGAAGAAAACTGTGCACGAAAAAATTAAACCTACCGAGAACGCTGCTTCGATGCTGAAGAAAGAACACAGCAAATCAACCTCGGGCAGCTCGTCTTCTAACAACGCCAGGTAACAAATTTAAACTTGAAATCTAATTCAAACATTCGGCGCGTTTTCGCTTTTGTTAATTTTTGGTTTGGTTAGGTTGTAAGTAGCAGAATTGGGAAATACAAAGACTTTACTGCTGGAATACATTTTCAGCCTCCCCAAGAAATACGGATGTGCAATTGCACGATAATATTTTACCTAGTATATAATTTTTTTAAAAGATCGCAAAACAGATGAAATGTCATTTTTTAATATCGGTCCGTGAATGTGCAATTTACCGAATGGCCCACGTTATGACCCAAGCGCGGAACGTGCTTAGCGTATTAATCCATCGAAAATTTCCTTGAAACGATCAAAAACTATGTTTTCAAAACTTCTACAACCATTTTATATTTTTATATAGAATAATAAGTGATATTTTTAAATCTTCAATTGGTGAACCTCGAACTTTAATGGTATGTATATTAAATTAACATTTTTCTAATTCACTAAAAGTGAGGGCCCTAAGAAGCGTGAAACAGCATGTGTGGGGCGGTCAGGCGAACGTTATCTTCCTACATGATTTAGGAGCATTAGATCGTGACGGCAGATGCAAAGCTTCTCAGTTTTCTTGCTTCTGAGACCTAGCTGGTTAGACGATAGAGAATATTTTATTCCAATCAAGCCTGATACATATCATCTTGTACATTGATTTTTCAAATGCCTTATAACTAACACCAGGACGCAAAGACGGTTACCCTCGGTCAAGCCGGTGCCCATTTCCGACACCTGCGTAGAGTGGGGAATTGTGGCTGAGTTCTCCCTTTTCTCAACCGGGAAAAACACCTGCGGCACTGCCGGGATTTGAAATGCCGACACCTTCCCGTGAAGGGCGCGTTCTTAACCACTCGGCTACGGTGACAGGGAGTTCCTTCGCTTCTGAGACCTAGTTGCTGTTTTCAACTCGTTTGGACGAGCAGTTGTGGACTTGAGATTTATTGCATGCGTCTTCAAACAAACATTGATACAAAGCCAACGCTCGTGTGTTTATCAATGGTCAGTGTCTTGAAGAAAAAAGTGAACGAGAAATAAATATGCTATATAACCTGTCTTCGGAATGAACAAATTGTGTAATGAATAATGAAACCGAAACCTTCATGACGTGAAAGTAATCAATGTATGAAGCATAACCCCATTAGATAGAAGTCAACATAAAATTTTTCCTAAAATTAAAATCAAATTGGCATTATGTGAGAAAGTATTACTCAATATTAACGTCCCTTTCACTGTAATCATTAACACATCACTATGTCCTGAAATTCTTGAATTGAATTGTACCTGCGACTCTGAGGAGAGTTTTATGGTTTTAATTTTCAGTACCTAGAAAATAATTAGATTGCAACGGATTCTGCATTTAAATGAAATATGCTGTGTGTGTCAGTTAAGGGGTGTTTACTCTAGGGGACATTTCGGCTGTGAGGCGCGACTCGTGTAGATGAAGCTCACCACTGAGGCTCATATTTGTGTGTGTGAGCCCGAAGTTCCCGATTCACTTTGATTGAATCCGTGGAGCGGCTGCACGTGTGAGCGGCGCTGGCCGCGCTGCTCTAGACCGGTCAGTGTCCAAGTAGTAGTCATCAAGTAAGGTAGCGCCTCTCGCTCACCTGTAATGGCTGACTCAACACTGCCGCGAGAAACTACACTGCTTCTAATTGAAATGTACTAAGCCCATCAATGCCTTTGGCAGACTAAAAGCTGTGAATATAAGGAGGCTGCTTTCCATTATATTTTAATGAAAATGAACGAATATAGTAACATTACACTCATGCAAATAAAAATGAGATTACGTAGCTACGATGCAGCAACAATATTCACACAAGCTCGTCTACAGCAATCCATATTTCTCAGCAGCAGGCCACACTGACTGGTTTTGTGCTGCATGGCTGCCACTTGTGTTTGACCAAAAAATCTAGTGTGACCTCAAAAAATACCGAGAAACATCTAGATTTAAAATTAAAACATCCAAAAATTTATCTAGAAATAAATTAATTATCTACTATAATAAATTAGTTGAACAATAGCATATAAGAATATTTATACCATAAATTGCTTTATATTAGGCAATTTATCTTTATATAAATTATCTAGTATCCTGATATTTGCCCTAATAAAGCTTGGTATCCAAATATTCTTCAATTCCACACGTGTTGCGAGTAGAAAGGTCAGTCTCTATTGCATTGCATATTATCAATGCTCAGATTCCTACTTATCAACAATTGTTTTAAGGCTTTCACACCGCTACCTTCATCATTTTTAATAATTTTGCAATTACTAAGTAGGTTGATTCTACTTTATTAGATGCATTACTTTAGTATATAACTGATACACCATGTAGTTTCATGATAGAAATATCATTGCTTCCATCCAACAATAAACTGAACTCATTGTTACCAATATCATTGGTCATTCTTTCGTCAAAATGAGGTCACAATACATTGTTGATAATGTATGTGCATTTTATTCCATGATTTTTTTATATCATCACTATTTTTGCAATTGGAGATAGTGTGCTTTAGCTTATGAACCGTGAAATAGCCGTCTTGGTGTCATTCATAATCTGAACATAACATGATCAGAATATGGTTGCTTCACTATTCAGACAATTTGCTTAAGTAAATTAACATATATAATAAGAATGAAGTAGTAACCAACCACTAGGGTGAATTCTTAATTCGAATTTACAGTAATCTATCATGTACATAGCTTAATTGTAATTCTAGCTAGAAAATTTCTAGCATACAGAAAAACTATATAGATTTTATAGCTAATATCTAGGTTTAAAATTTTACATCTAGGCTTTAGCAAAAACATCTAGATCTAGCTATATAGTATCTAGAGTGGCAGCCCTGTTGAGCAGCGCGCGCTCCATGGCTCGCTCCAATGGTGTCTAGTCTAAACGCACATGGCTCTTGTGAAGCTCCACACGAGGCGTCTACACGTGAGCCTGCAGCAAAATGTAGACCAGTGTAAACGGCCCTTTAGTCTAAATCTACATAAGGTAGGCCAACAGAAGTAAAAACATTGTAATTCATGAATAGAAGTTATTCCTAGCCGGAGACCACAACCACCATAGTGCAGAACAAGAGCTTTTGAGAGATTGGCAAATGTTTTTTCCGTGGCCGAGTGGTCAAGAACGCGCCCTTCCGAGAAGGTGTCGACAGTTCGAATCCCTCCCTGCGCTGCGCGGTGATTTCTCCCCGTTGGGCAAAGGGAGAACGCAGCCACAATTCCCTACTCTACGCAGGTGTCGGAAATGGGTACCGGCTTCACCAGGGGTAACCGTCATTGTGTCTTGGAGTTAGATATAAGGCACTTGAAAAACCGACAGACAGAATAAAATGTATCAGGCTTGATTGATTGGAATAAAGCATCCTGTGTGCCCGTCCACCGCTGTTGAGAGACGCGGAGAAGTGCGCCGGTAGAGCGGAGGCATGATCCACACTTGTGTTTGTGTGACGTGTGTTGTGTGCGCACTGTGTTGGTTACTGAAAGCTCCTCAGCCATCGTTGAGCCCCTGGTTGTTTACCTGTTCTCTAAAATGCCGTTTTGGAGCAAGCATCCACTTCCAGGGTTGATTATTATTCTAATCGAGTTAAATATGATGCATGACGTTGCACCATACACACCATGACGTTGATACACAACTGCAGGAGCAAATATTTTGGCGTACTCCAGCTACGCCTGATTTCTGTTGTTACGTGACTATGTTTTCTAAATTTTGTGACGTTGGGTGGCATCATAAAGGCAATTGCAGCAATTAAACAGAAAGAGCTACTATCAGGACAGTAATTGATATTCATCTCTAATATCACGATTTTGTACGGTATTTCATAGATAGGCAGTAACACTGCTGTTCAAGTTGTCATACACCCAACCAGTGCATGGAATGACGTACGATGTTGCGAGCACTAATGCGTGCAGCTGAGAGTGCGCAGTGCCGGTCTCATCATATAACGGTCGTGTGGGGGGGAGCGATTGGTTCGCGATGATCTTGCAAGGAACGGTTCTTGTCCCCCCTACCCCCGCCCTCCCTCCTCTGGTCCGTTAAGAACCAGTTTATTGCTGCTTCCACCTCTGCCTTGCCTCTCCTGGCCGCACTACCCCGACCTTCTGCTGCTCATAGTTTCGTACTCAAATGCTCGATGGTCAATAATTATGCATCCCATGAAATTGCTGTTGTGCTTTTCGAAGTGAACTTTCAACAGTAACATGCTGTGTTTCTTTTTTGTTTTCTTTTTCCATCAGAGCAATTGCTCATTCTGCAGCTTATTTCAATAGATCATTTCATGAAAACTTTGTATTTTTCAATTTTCGAAAACAGGTTTGGTTATATGACTTTGGAGGCGCTACTGAAAACTTGCAATTTCAGTTCATAATGACGTTGAACTCATGTGCGTCATTCTTCTACCTCGCATGCTTGCTAATTTTCGCATTGCGCATTTACTCAAGCTCGAAAAATCTAAGAAATTTGTGTTCTAGCTATATGAGTGTAAAGAAATGTCAAATCCTTTAATGGTAAGAAGTAGTTCCTGAAGAAATCTTATCGATAAAAATCTACACATTTTGAATAGAATACAAACGTAAGACTTTATGTATGTTTATATAAGTTTTCCATAGTGTAGTGCAGCAGGTAATTTTTTGTATAATTTTTAGGGGAATGTTACCAGAAAAATTAAACCCACAGAAAATTGTGCGATAAAAATTACTTGATAAATATCGGTGCATGAACATGGAATTCTTGAACTTGGAATTCCATGGCTGCTTGTCTTAAAGTAGCTGACCACTCTTCGTGTAAGGAAGCAACTTGTGTTGTGCAGATCCTAGATCATTGTGACGAGAACAAATCTCTCACGAGATGGCAATTTTTTTCGAGGCGGGGTAAAGAAACTTCGTTGGCCAGATGCTGCTAAATTTTCCTTTTATGGTTTGTTGATCAATTTAGGACCTCGGTGTTAAGAAATATTTAAAATCCAATGTGTTGCAACGCTATTTACGTCAATTTTTTAAATAAATAAAACGGTATTCTTGCGACAGAGCAAGTTGAATTGGTGAGCAGTAGCGGTGGAGTTGCGCACCCAGCGCAGCGTTGTAGATTCCTGCTCATCAACCATTGTGATCTACACCCCTCCCCCATACCTCCCCCCGTTCCTAAGCCTCTCCCTCCCCCCAACCCTAAACCTAGACATCCCTAAGCCTCCCCCCCCCCCGCTCCCAACCCTCCCCCCTTCACTCACACCCCCACACTCTCAAATCTCCCCACACGCCCAAACCTCCCCCCCCCGGGCTGCCATTCCCCGAGGCGCTCAGTTCGTTCAACCAGCCGGCAGACTCGCTATAGGCCTAGCCCGCTTAGCCTCTGCTGCTCTCTAGAGGCAACGTGGCGTCTCGGTGTGGCCCGATTTGTTGTGCAACTTACGGAGCTCGTCACTGAAAATGATCAAATTATATTATCATTGTCATTGAAATGGGCGAATTTTTGTTTCAGACTCCCATAGCGTGGGACTGATTGTACTACATAAATGATCAAATCTGCGGACATGGGCGAATGTTTGTTTAAACCTCCCATATCGTAATATTGATTATACTCATAACATTTAACTGAAAGGGCTTCAATGCGGTTAAATAGAATGGGTTAATTTTACCATCTAATGGCTCTGAAACGAAACATGTGCACAAGAAGTGCACGTTCTAGAAAAAGTCAGGTGGCAGATAATCTTATTTACAGGAAACTTCAAGAAAGTATAATGGAACGCTTTAGATATCGTTTTTAGTAGCAAACATGGTCACTATTGCAGGATGGAGCACGAACTATGACACCAAACGAAATCTCTGACACTAAATACGGCCTTCGATTCTGAACATGATCTTTTACAGTGCACTGAACGTGATCACTGTTACAGAACATGATATCCGTTTACTGATCACGGTCACTGTAGCGAGATCGAATATGACGAGGTGAGACATTTCACTGCTGCCAGAGTTGAAGAACTCTGCTCAATGACGGAAATTTAAGTATTTTTTCCATAACAACTTACAACCGACAAAATTTTATACGCGTGCGCAACGTACAACTACTACGCACGATAAGGCGAGTTTTAGTCCTAAGTTATTAGGGGAGTGTTAGTTTAGAGTTATCATGTTTGTGCGTCTACATATAGGATATAAGAAAGATTTGTGAACCATTAATATGATATAATTAAAGCAGCTGACCATTGTGTAAATACTTTCTGCTTGCTAAGTTTTATGACGTGCAAAGTTCTCCACAACGGAATATTATAAATCGTCTGTAAGGCTATCTCTCTCTTTCTCATATTTCCAAGGAGATAGAGTGATTAGAGAAGCATGAGTCATAAAAGACAAAAGAGTTCGTTTGAGCGCGTGCTGGATGGAGACAGTTATAGTTTGGGCTAGAGTAACATACACCACACGTGGAAATTTAATGCATGCGTCATATAGAAAGATATCGGTAGCAGGCACGAAAGAATCGATTGGCATTTCAATCGATTTCAATCAATCGTGCTCGTCGTAGCCGTGTGACTATCGAACTTGCCTCCGTACAGGCAGACCCGGGTTCGAGTCCCGGCTCTGGTGGCGATTTTCTCTGTTGGGTATAGGGGAAAAATTAAAAGCACAATACCCCACTTTACCCAGGTGTCTGAAATGGGTACCGGTCTTGACCGGGGGAAAGCGCCATGGCGTCCTGGTGTTAGTTATAAGGCATTTGAAAATCCAGTGTACAAGGTGATATATGTCAGGCTTGAAATTGGAAATAAAGCATCCGTAGATGCCTTCATTGTTAAAATTATTTTGATTATTATTATTATTCACGTAAAATGTAAACCAAATGCAAAAGTGACTGATCAAGCTTATCGTAGATTCTCAGTTGGAGAGGAGCTTTGCACATGTGTGTTTATCGAACTCCGAAAAGAAAGCTAGAAAAGGTATAGTTCTTTATCGTTTGGGGAATTTTCTCAGGATTAGTGTTAATTTATTATGGGTAAAAATCTTGAATGGAATTTGCGGGCCCCAAAAGAAAGCTAGACAAGGTATCGTATTCTATCGTTTGGGGAGTTGTCCTAGGATTAGTTAGAGTCAATTTATTATGGATACAAATCTGGAAAGGAATTTGCGGGGCACAATCAATATTTATATCCGGCGCGAAATGATTTCCTGGTGTTCAAGCACAGTTTACTTGCGCAAACATTTAAGCTCTGTTGTATTTATTTCCTTGTGATACATGTTTTTCATTTTTTTTGACTGATTCTATTCCGACATGAAGGAAAAAATATCATGTATAATTTAATCCTTTTATTGAAGGTGTTTAATCTTCGTTTTCATGCTCGTAAATTTTAACTCTAAAAGAACGAGTATGTACACGAAGTACAACATATTCTGCAGCGAAGAGTGAGATATCTTGCCCAAGGTAATGCGCTGTGCTGTTGAGTTTTGATATCCCAATCCTGGTTGAAAGGTTAGCCAAGCTGTTGCATGTATTAGGTATGGCAAAGGATATGCAGTTCTTGTCTTAACTCAATTTTGAACGACGGGAACCAAAAGCAAATGAATGGGAAATTCCAAGCAAGTGTTCTCTACGAGTGTCCTCATGAAGATCCGGCCCAGGTATGATCACGAATATTTCCTGTCGAGCTGCTGCTCTACGTTGCCTCATTCGCGGAGAAAGTTGTCTCCATCCGGCACGGAGTGAGTCAGGCTCGTCAGTCGTCACTGACACGTGGCACCTCAGACCTCACTGCGCTGTGACTCCTGTCGTCTGCTCCACTGCCTGGATTGGAAGACAATGCTGTCGTTTAAAGCGCTGCTTCCTTTACTTTGTTCAAGTGAAATCCTTTTACGTCAACGCTAATTTTCACGCTTGAAGTGAGAGCTTTCGAGGAGTCCATTTTACGCAGCTGTCTCTTTGCACTGTAGTCGCCTGCACATGTGTTCTTGTTGTAAGGCTTGTTATGTTGACTGGCGTGCTGTTCCAGCGATGAAGCGTCAATTATTTAAATATTGATTTAGAATTGGAAATTCATGACTGTCGTAATAAATTTAGGAAAAAATGTTGTTAATACTGTTTAGTATTACATTAAAGTGCTACATTCTCAGCAATATCCATTTTAACACTATTTGTTTAACATCTCTATTTAACGCTACAAGCCTAGCACTACCTCACATTAGAAAATGTTCAGTATTTAGTGCGCCCCCTCACTCACACACACGCACACTTACACGCACACTCACACACACAACTCCCAACAGCGATTCCTGCTTATCTCGAGAGCATGCTTCTGAATTTGCATTCTCGATACTTCCAAAATGTGAATCATTGTAGAATTTTAGGAGCAGATTATTTGGGAAAGTTAGAAAAATTGTATCGTTTTTATGGAATGTCTTAAAATCTTAAATACCGTACTTAAATGCAATAAATGTTAAAAAAATACCGTTATGCCATACGTACCACTAAACATGTAGGTGTTATTTCAAATCAAGACCCATTTCAATAGATTCATTTTCATTTTCTTTGAACATTGAATGGAGTTGATTTGTTCATCTGTAACTTATGAAATACAGTAACTAGCAAAAATATAATTATATTGAGTAGGGAGGTTGATTAACTTGAGTCTTCAATTCTATTTAATCAATAATGATAAGAATTGTATTATTATTTGTTCTACATCATCGGGGTGCACTACAGTTCATCACGAAAAATTTAGAACAGGTTTTTCCAAGGTTTCCATAGTTCTTTTTCCTCGTATTAGAGTAATTATTCTTAACTACTGTACACGACCCGTCAAAAATGATGGGAGTCAATATTTCCTATGAATAAATTTTCGAGATGTAGATGTAAAAAAATATATCCATAAAATGTTATTGTACTTACTTGTGCACTGGGGAACTCGTATCACAGATACGGTCATGAAGCACCCTTATGAGAGTCACAGAGAAACGGAGGGAGCGGACACCAAACAAATAAACAAACACACTAAGGGTAACAATAGGTATAAGATTTTCATTTTATGCCTAGTAGCAAAATTTCCCACGCGCTAAAGTGTTCCCCTTCGTGCCGCAGGTCGCGGCTGCTGCAGGTGCTGGAGCCGGCGCTGCGGCGGCTACACACCGACGCCGCCTGCCACGCGAAGCTCGGGGCTGTGCTCTCCGCAGGCAAAACTTTACTTGACACCAAGGTACAAAAAAGAAAAGTAACAAGAAATAGAAAGAAAACCCGTACATTTCTTCCACGAATAAAGGTTGATGTATAAAATGTATGAATCCTCTGAGCTTAAATGCTAAAATCTATTTTTTTGTGCTATAGGCTCGTATTTCTTTTAATCTGAAGTTGCTTAATTATAGTCATGCACTTTATATCCTCAGGAGCTGCATTGCGGTCTCAGACATAAAAAGGCTCATAAAATTGAAGCTATGCCCTCGTTTCTCCACTGCAGGCAATGGGCGCGAAAGCTTTCCTAACGGCGGCAGTGCCCATAGCCGTGGCGGGGCTGCCTGGAGGCCCAGCCCTCCTGCAGGAGTTCGGAGCTGCCCTTAGTGACCTAGGGCTGAAGGACAGGCAGCTGACAGATGTGCTCGCGTCCATCTCTGATGAAGGCGAGTGCTGGAATGTCTCTCCGGGGAGCTCTTTCTGTGAACCCATCCGAGAAAATCTTTCTCTTACCAAGTTACTGCAAATAATTTCATAGTGAACCATGCGAGAAAGTTTTTCTCCAGCCAAGTTGTTGCAAGTCATTTCTTGGATTGGGTCCCCTAAAGTATTAAAATTAGTTTCAGGATGCGATGATTGTTTTCTGCGGCTAAGGCAGCATCCATTTCGCAAATTATTTCATGGATTGGGTCTTTAAAAATGATTGCAATTAGTTTCAGGATGAGATGATTGTTTTCTCCGCCGAAACCGGCATCTATTTCATAAGTGTAGATTAATCAATTGAGGATTGGGGCTAATTTTTTTTTCGAGTGAGAAAAAGCAAGGGGCTTGTAGGATTGTAATTGGACTGAGGACTAACGACATGACAAGCAAGAGTTTTAATCCAGAAGGCTTTCGAAGCTCCGAAGTTTGTTGCTCGAGAAGTTACAAAACTGACTCCTCTATATACGTAATTTTCAACGTTGCCTATCGCTAGATTTTGCAAAATAGGAGCTCATGATTGCATTATTTATCGTGCAAGAGAATTCTAAAAAACTTATTTAGCTGACTTACTAAGAGAACACATTTTGACTTATTCAGCGGACTTACTAAGAGAACACATTTTGACTTATTTTACCGACTTACCAAGAGAACAACACATTTAGACTCATTTAGCCGACTTACCAAGAGAACACATCTTACTTATATAACCGGCTTACTAAGAGAAGAGCACATCGTATCTTATTTAACGGACTTACTAAGAGAAGAGCACATATTGACTTGTATAAACGAATTACTAAGAGAAGAACACACTTGGCTCACAGGGGAGTGCGTGACGCTCGCTCGCCGCGCCGCCCCGCACCTCGGCAAGCTGGTGCTGCTACTTGCTGAGCCTGACGTCCAGGGGACCGTCTGGTCCGCCCTCACGGAGCAGACCACTGCCGCCCTCGAGGGGCTCGGCCTCAAGGTACCGGGGCTCGAGGGGACTTTCTGACGCTACTGTTACTGATTGTGCTCCGTGTATGCGCCTCAATGTGAGATTAGGATGCTTTACCGACACTCAGCGCTGCTGTTAGAGTGCTCTGTGTATACACTTCAGTGTGGCTCGGTCTCAAGGTACCAGGGCTCGAGAGGACTTTCTGACGCTACTGTTATTGAGTGATCCTCTGTTAGGACCTACCTATACTCAGCGCTGCTGTTATTGAGTGTTCTCTGTTTATACGCAATTCAGTGTGAGTCGGCCTCAAGGTGCAGGTACTCGATGGACCTACTGACGCTTCTTGTACTTAGTGTGCTCTGTTTCAGTGTAAGATTAGGATTCTTCTTTGTAGCCTCCTCTCGACCTCAGTGGAGGATGCTCTGTGGGCCAAAAGGTAGTTGGAAACCCTCATGACGTGGAGCTCCCGCAGCGTGAAGTGATGAGGATATGCGGTGAGGTGAGGCATTCAAACGATGCCTGCTGGCGTAGCACTGGCGTTAGCTGGGCACGATTATTGGTGTTAGATTTTTTGAAGGATCGTATAAGCGCACAAATGCTGAATTTATCTTCGAAAGAACATTCGAGCTGTGAATTAGACACTATGATATTAGACTACAACCTATAAAGACAATAGGTACTTAGATACTTAGACTTAACGCACTTAAGAACTGTAGGTACTTAGACTATCACCTATAAAGCATAATAATGCTAATGGGAATATGCACTGTTCCATTCAAGTATCGGAAATACTCATACAGAAGTGACGCCACGAATTCATGTCCTCCAATCAGCATATAATTCTTCCTGAAGTGCTAACTGTTTGACTCCATTGAAATGCGTCATGCTTCAATATGCAACCGCTACACTGCAGTATGAAGCACACATCATGCAACACTGCCCACTACTATATAAGTACATACTAGTTGGCCCGTTAAAGGCTAAGTAGAAAACTTCATGATCTTCTGGTTTTTAAAAGAGTCTGTTAAAAGTTGAAGCAGAAGTTGGACGCAATGAGAGAAGGACAACCACAATTGCTTCCAAGCACTGGAAAGGTGTACATGCATGCAGGTAAGGAAATCGCTGATCACGGAATTCAATGGAATCTTACAGTAAATATTCCAAAATGGAAGTTTTGGCATACCTGAAATCATTTCAAATAGGAAATTTTGTGGATTCCGTGATTGTTATGTTTGAAATATGAGTTTAAGTACGATTGCATTTAGCTATCACTTATAAGTGTTGTGCATCCACTCAGTGCAGTCCATAACTGACTGCTAGCATAGGCTAGCGCACAACCAAAACTACAGTTGAATCTTCGAACTTCAGGAATAACGCAGGAATTAACGCAGCGAACTTCAGGAATAGACCTTCAGTTTTAAAGAAGAATCGCTGTCATCAACTCGCGTAGCATATACCTTTTTCTCAACATAGCTCTCCAAGAAAGGAATTTAATGACTTACTTCTGTATCCTATGGATATTTTGTAAAAAAGCCAATCGATATCGGAGCAGGCAATTGAAAAGCACGTAGCAATCTTGTAATCGTGTGAAGACATTTTGGCAGGAGGGAATATGGCAGGTGCCTCTTTGCACACGAGGTTATGATGTTTTTGTGCTTAATATGTTGACGTTATCTCACGTACGAAAAGATAAGCATTGCAGCAACTGGGAAGACAACATGGTCGCATAATTATTTTGAAACTACCGAAACTATTAAGTTTAATTCTACTATTCTCTAAAATTGCGAGACTTTCCACAGTTAAAGTAGGAGTTAATTGCATTCTCAATTTCTCGTGCAATTTTTTCCTGAGCTATAAGCAAGCCTGAAAATGTTGATAACTTTATGTACTGCCATTATACAATATATTGTGGATTTTATCGTGAATTTTGACTTAGAAAATCGGATGATGACATTAAAAAATATCATCAGTCAAACGCGCGAGAAATACTGCGAGGTCTCAATTTGGCGCGCTGACCATGAAAGGTTCTCAGGCGATGCTAAGAAATTATCGTTTAAAATTACCTGTGTATGGCACCCGTCACTAACTTTTCAGACTTTATTACTATGAACATTTTTTCCGCATGCATTGCCTGAGTTTCGACCATTTCCTCGCTTTTTGTGCAGGGTGTGACGCTGTCGAACTGGCCTCAAATCTTGGGCCCGATGATCAACATGGGCGCGGCAGGCCTGCCAGTACAGCCCGTCCCGCTGCTGTCGGCGCTGCAGGACCACGTCACGGACCTGCTCCGCAACTCGTCCCTCCTGCTCCAGCAGACGCGGGGACTGCCGCTCAAGGAGGTCAGGGGCAACATTTTCAACGCATTTTACATCGTCAGAGCAGCATAGCAGCAACATTTTCAAGCATTTTATGTCGCGTAATCCATTTTGCGAGGTCATAGTGACGTATCAGTTGATAAAAATTTTCTGTCGTTTTGACTGCTACGCGTATTTTTGTTGGGGAAAGTCTTCATGTTTGGGCTTTTTTGAATGAAATTTATGCCCGTAGCATCTGTTACTCCTGTATGGTTACCAGGTGTTCAGATCTTCTCCTGAAATCCAAAAATTCTCGTTTCGAATTCAAGTAATTCCTGTGTCAGTATATTTTTCGGTGTAGTTCTTGAAGATTTTATAATAAAATATTTCGAACATTCATTAATCTCGTTCTCGAGTGTTGTACGCATCAAAGAAATACAAATGTTGCATGATAAAAATTCGTATTATGATTTGCTTCCCTCGCAGGTGATCCCTAAGCTGGAATACGAACTGGGCTCATTGCTGCACCACCTGGGCAACGTAGAGCACCATCTGAGCAGGAGAGATGGCCACGACACCAGCTGTATTGCGCAAGTGGTTTGCGCTGCTGCCCAGCGAGAGACTGGTCTCAAGGCTGCCATTTTGACTTCTTACAGGTGAAGAGACAAAAACGCTTTTTTTACATGTTCTACACTCAATTGCATTTAAATACTGTATGATGATCGTATATTGATAGACTAAATGAACGGATTGACAGATGTGTTCATCTTGTAACTACATTTTGCTGTAAATCTTTGAAAACTCATAGTAGAAAATCATGCCTTTATTATGTGGTACAATTAAGGTTTTTTACAATGTGGTAAAAATATGGTTTTGTTATTCAGTATTGTATGGATGCTGGACCCACTCAATAAATTCAGAGACAATAAAATAGCTCCAACAACTATGGATGTTGGGGTTTCGCTGGTGGAAGTCATCCCGTGACATATATATTGATGGGAACGGAGAAACACACGCGATGTCTTAATTATCCTTCGAGATCATTGGTCATACTAATTCTAAGTCTCTAACGAGGTCACGCGGCTGTGGTCACCGTAGCCGAGTGGTTAAGAGCGCGCCCTTCATGGGAAGGTGTTGGCAGTTCGAATCCCGGCAGCGCAGCCTTGTGATTTCTCCCCGTTAGGAAAACACTCAGCCACAATTCCCCACTCTACCCAGGTGTCTGAAATGGGTACCTGGAGTAACCGTCATTGCGTCCTGGTGTTAGGTGTAAGGCATTTGAGAAAACAATGATATATATCAGGCTTGATTGGAATAAAAAACGTCCTTTGAGCAGTGCGGCGAGAGGCGTGACTACGGTGACTCCCACAGTGCTCGCCCGCCTCCAGGTGCTGCGCGCCGCTGCTCACTCCGGCAACTGTGAGGTGAGGCTTTTGTGCTCTACCGAGTCCAAGTTACGCTCAACACTTTGGCTGCGACGTGAGCCACCGGTGGTACACGTCGGAGGGGATTTTCATAATGCTGCTCACCGACCATTAGTCACCAACTCAATTTTCATAAATACTTAATCAAAGCTAAATGAAGGAACGATCTAGTTCATCTTTCTATTTTCATTTTCAATATTGCTCACTACAATTAACTTTGAATTTGAGTTGAATGTTAGTCTTCAGTTTTACCTGCCGCCATCAAACTATTATCTGTACAGTCAAAGTGTTATCTGTACGTTATCGGTCACAGTGCAGATATATCAAAGTGTTTTTCAAAGTCAAATATCTGTACTCTGACCGATGCTTCGTTGAGCCTTGTTGTATGTGCTGTGTAAATGTTTTTAGACGTTCTGAATCATCCTCCATAAGTCACCTTGAGGAAAATTCCATGAGGTAAGCAGATGTTATATAGTTGCCTCAATTTTCTCTCCACTCATTATTTCACTGTATGAAGGCTCTCTTTCTCATAGATAATCGAATAAAGTTAACTCTTCTGAGTGAGACAGAGAGCATGATTAGTTAACTGGATCAGAGTTTTTCAAATTCTCAAATCAATAGGCCCGCAAACTGGAAAGAGAAAGGTTTCAAATCATATGAGCTCTTTTTTTTTTGAGTCCACATGCACTATTATCTTCTTCTCGAATGCTTTGTTGTCGTTAAGGGTTCCTTTGTGATGATTTGAGGGTTCATCCTGAACTCGCCCCAACCGCGGCATAAGATTAAGGAGGCACCCCCGTATTATGTTTTTATTCAACTTGAATTCACATGCATTATTAAACCAAGATTTCGTTACAATGGGAATGCATTTTCCATGCTTTTCTCTCAATCATTTGGTTCGACTATTTGTCATGGGTATTACTATACCCATGCGTGTATATCAACTAAGGATCTTATTGTTATGAAATTTTAAAAACCAATTATTGTTTTCGTGTCATCTTTATTGGAAATAAATTCTTTTACTAGCTTTGCTTTACTTTACTTGGTTGTGTCACAGACGGAGTTCCCTTGCGCTCCACTCCCGGTCCACGACTCCCCCAGCGCCCGGCACGCCACCCTCGACTACGAAGATGCCGCCGCCCACGTCGAGTTGTAGGTTTGGGTCTACGCTGGGGACCTTGAAATGTTACCTCAATATTCGAAATGCTCACTGTGAAGCTGGTTTGTTTCAGTCTAGTGCTGCTGGCTGATGTACAAGCTTTTGTGAAGCTGGTTTGTTTCAGTCAAGTGCTGCTGGCTGATGTACAAGCTTTTGTAAAGCTGATTTGTATGAGTCAAGTGCTGCTGGCTGATGTACAAGCTTTTGTGACGCTGGTTTGTTTCAGTCAAGTGCTGCTGGCTGATGTACAAGCTTTTGTGACGCTGGTTTGTTTCAGTCTCGTGCTGCTGGCTGATGTACAAGCTTTTGTAAAGCTGATTTGTATGAGTCAAGTGCTGCTGGCTGATGTACAAGCTTTTGTGACGCTGGTTTGTTTCAGTCAAGTGCTGCTGGCTGATGTACAAGCTTTTGTGACGCTGGTTTGTTTCAGTCTCGTGCTGCTGGCTGATGTACAAGCTTTTGTAAAGCTGATTTGTATGAGTCAAGTGCTGCTGGCTGATGTACAAGCTTTTGTGACGCTGGTTTGTTTCAGTCAAGTGCTGCTGGCTGATGTACAAGCTTTTGTGACGCTGGTTTGTTTCCGTCAAGTGCTGCTGGCTGATGTACAAGCTTTTGTAAAGCTGGTTTGTTTCCGTCAAGTGCTGCTGGCTGATGTACAAGCTTTTGTGACGCTGGTTTGTTTCAGTCAAGTGCTGCTGGCTGATGTACAAGCTTTTGTGACGCTGGTTTGTTTCAGTCTAGTGCTGCTGGCTGATGTACAAGCTTTTGTGAAGCTGGTTTGTTTCAGTCAAGTGCTGCTGGCTGATGTACAAGCTTTTGTAAAGCTGATTTGTATGAGTCAAGTGCTGCTGGCTGATGTACAAGCTTTTGTGACGCTGGTTTGTTTCAGTCAAGTGCTGCTGGCTGATGTACAAGCTTTTGTGACGCTGGTTTGTTTCAGTCTCGTGCTGCTGGCTGATGTACAAGCTTTTGTAAAGCTGATTTGTATGAGTCAAGTGCTGCTGGCTGATGTACAAGCTTTTGTGACGCTGGTTTGTTTCAGTCAAGTGCTGCTGGCTGATGTACAAGCTTTTGTGACGCTGGTTTGTTTCCGTCAAGTGCTGCTGACAAGCAAAGAACAAATAGCTTGTGTTCGAGCGTTTGACCAGCTGTCAGACTGCTGAGTCAGATGGTTCTATTGAACTGTAGCTTTGACTTCGAGTTTGACTTCAGACAACTCTGAGTCTCAGATCTGTCTCGATGCCGTTATTTTTCTAACTTCTGACTTCGAAACATGTCGTTTAAGGCATTGAACATCAATGGCCCGGAAGTTGTGCTATCTCATCGAAAGTCACATGGCTTCATTATTGTGTTGAGTGTTTTTTAGCGTTGGCAAATATGAAGAATGTCAGGCACATTTGGAGCATTTCCAATTCTGCGGTGCACCAATAGATTCTGCCTCGTTGAAAGTCTCCGGCGACTGGCGACAGCACGTACAACCACACATTATGACATGACTTCCATGTAAAGCTTTGGGACAAAAATATACGTAAGATCTCTATGCAACCAAGACACCTACAGAGCCGGACATTCCTATGGGAAAAAAATTCACCTCTCCCTTTCTGCACGTTTCTAAGCTCTATGCCAAAACCTCACAGCCTGATCGTCTCTTTTTAAAAATAAACGCGTAGGAAAATTGTCATCTATGATCTGTCATATTATATTATTAGAGACACGATATATTAACTCTTAACATGGTCAATTACATTCATTTTTGACAGTATAGCAGTGATTATTTTATTCGTAAATGAGATTATTTTGTTCTCATCTGAATACGTGTGCGCACTGTATGTTCGCAATAACTGAGCGGGAACGTCCGGTTTGCCGTATAGATAATTCTGCAGTATAGGTAAAGAGGCAAATTGCGGTATAGATTAATGAAAACATTTTTATCTGCTTACTTGTTGTCATTCAAAACAATTTTGTCAACTCTAGAATGCCTAGATTTATCTGTCCCTCTGAAAGATATTCCATAATATTTACTGTCGGATTAGTAATAGAATGAGTTTCAGTTGACGTAGTAATGTTTACTTTGTCCAGCGCCTAAAATGAAACTTTGAAGGCAGCTTATTTAGATGAACAGTATTTTGTTGTGTTAAGATCTTTACTAGCAGTTGTGAAATAGTTGAATAACCGGACTTCTCTTAAGTATATCGGATCTATTCGATTAAAACTGCAAATGATTAGGTTAGATTTGCAGACTATTGTGTGAGTGGTGATACAAGCACTAGTATAAATTTCTGTCGTATTTACTTTTATATTGAAATTTGTTCTGCAGTATTGTGAGCAGCAAGTCTGTTTTTAATTACAGAATTGATTCATTATTTTACTCTAATTGTGAGAGTGCTGTTTATTTGTCTGTTCAGAGCTGATAAACTAGAGAGAATTAGCGTGAATATCTGCATTACTTTACGATACTGAACGGTACGTGTATATTTGACGTTATTGGTAGAGGTTATTTGCCTCCACCAATTTGCCTGTAGGTTTATATCTTCTTACCTAATAATACCCTTGGTGCGTTTAATATTTATTTATATATTTGTTTGGTATCCGCTTCTTCCGTCTCTGTCACGCTCACAAGGATGGTTTATGACCGTATCTGTGATACGAGTTTCACCAGTGCACAAGTATACAAGAATATTTTTAAGATGGATGGTACTATTATGATGGATATATTTGTTTGTCTTCCATGTCTAGAATATGTATTCAAGGAAAATATTGAAACCCGTCATTTTTTACTGTTTATGTACCCTAGTATATATATATTAGGATTTACGTTTAATTTGCAGCTGCGTTCGTACGGTATATACCTGTAGCATTTATTTATGTTAACTGCTAATTTTAGGAGATAGAGTCAACTGAAACCATTGATATAGGGCATGTATTATAATGTCAAGTCAATGTTAATGTTTAAATGTTTTTGGTTCACCTCATCATCGGGAACTTGTATTCGTGCAATATCATTAAAACTAAGCTTCTGTATGATTATGATGAAACATATCAGACACTATTCGGTACACAGTTTGTTTGGCAGCATACAGTACATATGCTTGTTGTGTAGATTTGCGCTCGCACAGCGGGTTTAGTTGACATAGAGTTAGGTTTTGTGATAAATGCCGTAGCTAGAAGCCGATACTCTCATCCTGACTCAGATTTTAACTCAGGATGTTGTTCCATTAGTAGAAGAATCTGTAGAATATCGATTATTATTTTGTAGGAACATTTTTTTTTAAATCGTGTTTACCTCATTGAAGGTTTTGAAAAATGATTTGATGCGCAACGTGAGGAAGAAAAGTTGTTTTAATGAGGAAGCCTTGTCGGACAAATTCGTTTCCATTACTTGTCGTGATGGGAGGCCGCATGATACTGGGGTGCGGATAAGTGATACCGGGATGCGGATAAGTGGTACAGGGGTGCGGATAAGTGATACCGGGATGCGGATAAGTGGTACAGGGGTGCGGATAAGTGATACAGGGGTGCGGATGAGTGATACAGGAGTGTGGATAAGTGATACAGGGGTGCAGATAAGTGATACAGAGGTGCGGATAAGTGATACAGGGGTGCGGATAAATGATACAGAGGTGAGGATAAGTACAGGCTGGCCATCTGATTTCAGAGTCCGTAATTTCAAACATTTTATGTGGTCGTGGCAGTCAAGATGATAGCATGAGTTCACTTAGATCTTACGCTATTAGCTTTACCTCTACGACGAGGCATGTTACCCAATAAAAATGGCTCCTGTTGTAATTGCGGTCACGGTGACGCAGTGGAAAGAGCGGCAGAACGTCGCTGGTTCAAAACTCCTCAATATAGCGAAACTTTTATGTAAGCTGGAAGCTCCTCTGGAGCAAGCGAATGACTCTTCTTTTCAGTGAACTTGTGCTTCTATTTCCCTGCAAGTTTAACGATGTAAAACTATTTTTATTGTCAATGCAGTAAAAATAGAGGAATCAATAATGATGTTAAGTGGGATTTATATGGTCTGAAGATCCGTAAGTATCATTTACTATGCAGCGCATAACTGACCCAGTGCCTCGTTTTTGAGTATGGTAAGAATTTGTTACTCATGGTCTCGCGTCCTTTTTGATCAGTTCGTTGGAAGTTTACCAACATCGTTACCAGTATATCAGTACATCGGAAGTTTCACCGTTAATCGCTTTGTAAACAGTTCCAGCATTACTGTTTTCAGACAATATATTATGATAGTGCAATGCTAAAGGCCTTAAAATATAATTATATCCTTGAATTGCACTGAAAGTTTGATTTTAATTTGCTCTTCTCTGCATTTAAATGTTACGAATCTTTGTTGTCCGTTGGTGAACTCTTTTTCATATACATTAAGCTGAGCACCTTAACGTAGTTGATCTTACACCTACGAACTTGTACGAAGGATAATTAGTTAGTACATTGTGGAGAGTCTACATGTAAAATTGGTGAAGTTTTTTCCTATACCGCCAGAATGAAGACGCTATCGATAATTTCTCCATCAGAAAGTCTGTCGCTCGATCGGGCATTATTTTGTTTGTTGTTCGAAATTATATTTGCTTTTTTCTCCAGTTTTAACCACAATTGAATTCCAAGAATATTATGTTGAGGTTATTGAACCTTATAATGGCGAAATTTCTGGCGATTCTTAGGTGGTTGCCTACTTGTCAGGCTATAACGCATTTATTCCCTTTTTACATCTACTTTTAATGCCACGGGCTTCTCATGAGGAAATACACCTACATTTGTCCGTCCAAATAAATTGTGAGAGAAAATGTGATACCTCACGCACACAAACCAATAAACAAATAAAAAACCATGTTTATGTTGTTTCAGTCATTACCATCAGCGCAAAACATTCTTCAGGATGTTGCATGGACTTTCTGAACCTGTTGAGCATTTGCCTTGCGTGTTCTCCTTTTGGGCAAACCTCAATCCTCGGCAGCATCTCTACAGGAATTACCCAGGAATCTAATAATTTCAATTTAATTGTTCCGAAGACCTTCACTTTTATTTCATTAAAATGTCTCGTGTGAGTTGTCCACATGTCACGAGGCTCACTTCACATGTACAATTTCGCTCCTAATTTTGCTATCCCCTTTGAACGTTTGCCAAGAAATGTCAACCGTCGTCTAAGCTAAACTCATTTTTATGCAGTTCTTAGGCAATTTTTGCTTTTTACTATAAAATTTTCATGGTCAACGACGTTAAAGAACTTCAACTTCTTATGAAATGTGCGAATTAACTTATCTCTTCACTTAGAAATTATTCAGCTTTACGTGTGCATTATCAGATAAAATATGATGAAGTTAGCTTTCACGACATTGAACCAAACGCCTAAAGCACACATCTGAGAAAACGGCAAGACTCTCAGGTGCGCCTATTTGGTCTCTCTGTGTGAGTCGCAGCCTAATAAGTTTTTAAGACCTGCACCAAAACTGGACAATGAGCAGCAGATCTAACCGCCCTCTACTTATCTCAGAAAGAAAGAAAGAAAAAACTTTATTTCCAATAGAGATTGTACAATATTACAATCATTGTTTTTTAAATATCTTAAAATTAATACACT
The DNA here is from genome assembly GCA_030386875.1 of Morinoia aosen. Classification (NCBI taxonomy): domain Eukaryota; kingdom Metazoa; phylum Arthropoda; class Malacostraca; order Amphipoda; family Talitridae; genus Morinoia; species Morinoia aosen. The sequence goes on from CM059559.1 coordinate 18,699,163, forward strand.
TAGATGATACACACACACGAGTATTGAAAAACTCGTGTCACTAGTCGAAAATAAATGATTGAGGGCAATGTACTCCTAATCTTGCTTAATCTACGTTTGACAATACATGTAATGATAATTATAAGAGATAACGCAAATTCATGGACGATGCATTTTCATTGTGGGGTGAAAAAACTTTTGACAGTTTACATGTACATGACATAAAACTTCGCAATTATTGATGCCAGGAAATAATATATGAATCGCTTGTTTCGGCAAATGTTCAAAAGTGTCATTTTAAGGAAGCATGAAAAAAAAAATATAAATACAAATCCATATACATATATATACGTACATATATATATACATACATACATACACACACATACAGATATATATATATATATATATATATATGTACGCATAAGCATGAGGACCAAGAAGATTATAAGTTTTGTATTTCTAATTCAACAATTTTAACATAACGGTCGTTAGTTAATAAGCATTTTATTTAAATATAAATGGATGATCGTACAACAAATGTATAGTTGGTACATGAATGCTTTGCAATAATAAAGAGATAACGAGTTAGGTAATGTTACAAGTTGAGAGTGAACAGAAAATGACCATTATCTCTAGTAAAATGCTAGTTGTCAGTTTAGTACACACATATGTGCACACATACATGTAAATATATACACATATATGTACACATAAAAAAGAAAAAAAAAAGGTTTATAAATGAAGCTGTAAATAAGTGTACGTTGATAAGACCGTGAGATGCTGCAGGTGAGTGAGAATTGTCGCTAAGTTGCGTGAAATATTTTAGCTCAACGGGCTCGCACATACTATATACTCTCATACAATCTGTTCTCGTTTCAATTGCACATTGAAATTAATAGTTATTCATTTGTACTAGGGAATCAGTTTGTCAACCGAAAAAATGGAGTGAGAAGTGAGCACCTCTCTTTTTCCTTGCTGGTGTTAGTGGCTTCATTAGATGTTAAAAGACGAACACAAATTATCTGTGACAGCGAAAATTTGAGTTTATTGTGGAAAAATAAATTCTAAACGAGGGTCTTGAGCATGCTTGGAACTGAACTTTGCTGGATTCAAAGGATCGTAAACCATAATTCTCATATCTCTCCCGATAGATAAATTTTTGAATCATCAGGCCATCTTTCCATGAAACTTCAGCTTTCAAATCAATAGAAAAATTTTAGCGGTATCAGATGATTTAACAAATATTAACAAAGCTCCCCCAATACACGACCAAAATTTGTTAGGACGGAATACTTTTTTAATTGAAAAAACACAAGTTTACCGCAACTTTCCACATAATTTTTAAACAGACCAACAATCATCGTTTTCAGTGATCAAATGGGAGATCTTTCTTAGCTATATTCTCTAACACCAAGACAGAGTTCCAAACTTGAAGCGAACAGGTTTCTGGTTGTAGCTGCATCTGCACGGTACATTTACAATAGCCGATGGTTCCTCTAGTGGTATTGAGAACGAAGGCAGAAGATGAAAAAAGTACATTAAGATGCTTTGTTTCGATCAAATTGTAACATATTTTTTGCATCGATTAACAAATGTCATCAAATTTGTGCCAAATCGCAACAACGTTTGCCCTTGAACCTTTCCCCCCTTTTTTGCAGCCACGGCCTGAAGAGGGGATTGCAATTAACTAATTTTTTTTTCAGAAAAACATGATTGAAACAAAAATTTTCAGCTGAGATTCAATCCCTTTTAACCAAATGTAGCATACCGCTACATAAGCGTAAGAATTAGAAATTTGCCATTCTCACTGAAATAAATTAATCATTAGCATTAAAAATCTTACTATAATTTTTTATTAATTATTTTCTACTCCTAACTCGTAATCATTGAAGTTTTGTGTAAATGCATGAAACAATAGAAATAACACTTGACATTTTTCGAGAGAGAAGCCCTCTGGTGGCAACACTGCGCAGTTGCGCGTCTCTTCTTTCAAACAGCCATTCTTACTTTGGCGTCCTACCTTGGCAGTGTTACAGCAAATCCTCGTGAGTTTAAATGTGTTAGAAAATTATCGTGTTCCTTTTCTTCGTGTCAGTGAGTATTAATAAGTGACAGTGCAGTGTTATTAAGTTACGTAGTTATGCGTGGGGAATATTGATGTAGCATGTTTCTCATTCAGTGTTTTGTCTTTTCTCAACGTGACTTAGCGTAAAATATTGCGTCAGATGTGCATTGCATTCCGTGTCAAGATTTTATTATCAAAGCATAATCATGCTCGTTCCTTTTTCTTTGCGATAATCTACGAATCTACGATAATCTCTACTGGGAATGAACGCGGCGAAATCTGCCGGCGTTCGTTGTTTCGATAGCGTCTTTGTGTAATGGCGGAACCACACCGTCGTCTCTTGTTACTACTCTGTGACTATAAATACCATAGGCATGTGTTATAAGTAGCATTTATTCTTTTTTTTACAAACCGACTTGCAGTAGTTTAAATCACGAAAAGTATTCATGCCTATGCTTGATAAATTTTGGAATTTCATTTCGTAATTCCATATCCTTGCAAACCTTTACGTAAACGCCTTATTTCAATAGAGGAACATTTCAATGAAATTTAATTTAACTCATCGCATTCTTGTGACAAAACACCCACTACTATCTGCCTATCTTAAGTGTGTGCAAATTGCTGGCGGGTCTGGCTGAGGCCGACGCGTATAGTCGCCGGCTAAATCGCCACACTGAACCTTCGTGCTTTCGTGTTTTCCTTCTTCGCGTATTTTCCGCCTGTGAAATCAACGCTTAGGTTTTTCCCTTTCCTTTATCATTGGGGATATATATATTATTCCTTACTTCCTTTATTATTGCAAATAATCTACCAGGATTATTTTGTAGGATTTATATCCATGAACTTTAGGATTTTTTTTTATGTTTTTTTTACTGCTTTCAAAAGTGCAGTCACTTGATATTTTCACCATTTTCCGTAGATCTCGTGTTTACTTGCCCGTAGTCCAGGGTTGCCAGATGGTCTAACCTAAATTTCCCTGTTTTAGTCTCAAAATTTCCCTTTTTTGACTAAGAATTTCCCTGCTTTGTAGATTCTTTAAACATACATACGTACATATATAGAATCATATTCCTTTTATAGAGTATACCTATTTCAGTGAATAGCTCTTTTATTTTTCCATGCAAACATGTTGTAGCACTAATGAGTGGAATGATAGTCGAAAATGTATCTTTAACAACATCTTTTTTAACAACCCTTGCTACCAATGCCAAATACTTTGTACTTCGTTTATATGTTTATTCAACCGTTATCAGAGAAAAATATTGATTCTTCAAGAGCTCATAAATATTATCACTCACTTCGCCTCTTAAAACATTCTTCTCAATTGCCATACACTTAGTCCTACCACATTTGAAGCCTTTCGCAGTCTCCGAATCAGGACAAGCTGCTCTCACAACTGGGACTAAATGTTCAACAATAGAATGCGGAAGATTGTGCTCATATAGGAATGGAACAAGTCTAATTTCACCTTCTTCTACTTGTGTAGTTTTTCTTCGTTTACTGCCGTTCTACGTATCCAAAGAACTTCTTGTTGTTTTTTTTCTAATTTCTACATTTTTTGTATTTGTCATTTCCGCATGGTTTTCAATTTCTGATCCGCCAGCTTTTCCATCTATTTACATCACCTAATTTACATTGAAAATATTCTGCTCCGTTTTAATTTCTACTGAGCCACCCTTTGAATTTCATTTCAGTTTCCCACAACTCTAGGTACTTTTGAGTATGAATTAAACGTTAACGTCTTACTTTTGATTGAAGGGTTTCATTCCACTGCTTTACATAATACGTTAATTCACTTCAAAAATTTCAGTAATGCTGAAGCGCGTCTCTTCAATTTCCTCTAGCTACAATCAATGACTAATGCAACAACAATGACTAATGCAACTGTGATGATTAGGATCTGTGACTCCGTGAAGCGTAAACCGCGTGAAGTTGAACTGGCGCTGAGCGGTTGCGATGCATTGGCGCCTCTGATTGCTCCTAGTCAGTGTGTACGCGTACAATACGTGTATCTAAGTTCGAACATGTCCGACAAGTGTTAAAAACTATAAATACTAAGTAGCTTAGCACAAAATGCTAAGTAGCTTAGCACAAAATGCTAAGTAGCTAATCACTTACATATAATTTTAGATGAAAATGAAGCCGCATAGCAAAATTTCCCTGTTTTCATAGGTTTTTCGAAGTTTTTTCCCTTTTTCCCTTTGGGACCCATAATTTCCCTAAAGCAGGAAAATTTCCCTGCATCTGGCAACCCTGCCGTAGTCTCTGTAAGGAATCACGATCTTTATTCTTGGAAATTCTTGAACCTAATGCTCGGAGTTTAAAGCCAGAGGCATTAGTGATTAAGCAATTTATTTTTTTAATTAAAATCTGTCAACCAAAAATCTGTCCTATCTCTTTTGAGTTTGCCAAAAGTGAGAATCCTAAAGTAGCTGGAGTCAATACCTGTAGGAGTTTCTCGGATTTCTCCGTGTGGGAAGAGTTGTCATTATTATGTTGGATTGTCAGTAGTGGAATGTCTTGATGTCTCTCCTGGAATGTTTCACCCAGCATCTTGGACTCCTGTGCAGGACCTCTACATCATCGCCATACACACAACCCTCACAGTTTTGAATCTCCCTGGGTTTCCTGAGCGCCATAATGATTGCTAAATGCTATTCTCACATAAGCAGTGACTAAACTTGCTACTACTAATCTGAGCAAGTAATTCAACTTGCCCCTGCTAATGTGCCGACTTGATTCTGCTCACATGAGCCTGATTTTACTTGCTCACTCACACCCCACCTTATTTTGGAGTCATTAGTTACTCCTGAACTACGTCATTGACCCTCGCTCAATCATCTCAAATTACCTAATTCAACTTCCCAAATACAACTCACTCACCCTGCCTACTCATCGCGTGCCGGCCTTCGTCAACGCCAGCCTGGTCCTCCGGCAAGGATTGCCCACCTAGACAAGCTCTCCGAGATCAAGAACCAAGCCAGTTTTCCTGGTTTCCTCTTCCAATAAACTCCACCTGAAAAGAGCTGAGTTCCAATCCGTCTTTCATTGTCCCTCTCATAATTTCCTCATATCACCTTCGAGCATTGATCGAGTTTTTTTCTTTGCCGTTCAAATTAATATTTACACTCAACCACCCAACGGCGGAAGTAAAAAAAAACCCGACACAAACGAAGAGTGAGTGTTCTAAGCAACCAGGCCATTGTGGCAACATCATCGTGCTACTTCTATCCAATCATCTTACGTATTAATAAATTTCCTCCCTTTATGGCTGAAAAATTGTTTTTATCATTCTCTCCATTATTATAGTTCGATTGTGGAAATATTTTTCAAGATTGTAATTTAAGGTAAGTGAAGAAGCGCACCGGTGAATTGAACAATTAATTATGGGAAATTTCGAAAATTATTACATCATTGTAATGATTGTATGAATCATGTGACTAAAATACTTTGTACATCATAAGATATAAGGAAATGGTAATATGTAATAGGATGGAAAAAAGAACCAACTTAGCTAAAATTAGCATGATTCACTTATTTAATAATCAATCTAATTCACTTATTTAATGTGCGTCTAATACAAATAAAATTTAACATTTTTGCAAAAAGGACATATTTTACACTATGAACTTTCAACCAGCAGCATTATTCTGACAGCAAAAAGCCGCAGCTAAACACATTTAAACAAATAATTTTTCCAGGTTGTCTTGTTTCTAGTTTCTAAGAAATTTATTGAAAACACATAATTTAGAAAATATACATCACCTGTTCGTAAACGCAGCGGTGACGCAGTTTTTAATATGAGTTCTTACGATGACGTCCGCTTCATTGCATTTGTCCTTTTGAAGCCTACACTTGACTGGTATATGAAAAAAGAAGCACCTAAGTTTGAGATGTTCTATGATGGTAGTTTTGGAAGTCAACTCTTGTTTGCTGTGAGATGTAAGTCATTGAGTGTGAACAGACGTACATGGAGGTGGAATGAGAATAATAACAGATTATGTCGGCAGTGTATTAGTGGAGTGGAGGAAACAATTGAGCATTTTGTGCTGGAATGTAGTAAGTATGAGCAAGAGAGAGAAAGTTTTATGAATGTGGTGCTTGAGCAGTATGGAGAGAATGAGTGGTATGCCAGATGTGCTGAAGATGATTGCGGTATAAGCTGTCTTGCTGGATTGGATCAGGAGTGCAATTTGAGTATCATTGAAGCTATGAAATTGTTTCTTGTGCGTGCCTGGAGTAAGAGACAGTGACTGGAATGAGCCAGTCAGGTAGAATGGTCAGTAATGACCCAATATGCCTGGGGATGGTGTTTTGACGCACTGGCTATCCCAGTGACGCCATCCAATGGCAGCTTGTGACAAGGATTGGTAAATCCTGAGTAGTTTAGTGGACAAGTCTGGTACCAGGCGCTGAACTCTTTGTGTGATAACTGTGGAGGGAATTGTAGGCCGTTACAAAGGCCCCGACGCTGTCGGCCCTCAATTTCAAGTTCAAGTTCAAGTTCATAAGTTTTCTGGATCGCGAGTCATTCCGTGAATCTGTTCCTGTTCTAAACTAGGTCTTCATATTTTTCCTCAAATGATAAATTTATTGCTTGTTTGTCATACTTCAATAATTTGAGATAAATCGTATTGTTGACAGTAGAATTTAGCCAAAATGGTAATAGAAGGAAATAAAGATGAAGCTGAAAAATGCTTTGATTTAGCTCGAGGTCATTTCGAGCAGGGTAATATAGACAAAGCTGTAAAATTTGTACAGAAAGCACAAAAGTTATATCCATGTGAAAGATACAAAGGTAAGGCTAATATTTTATACTTGTACAGTTTTATGTGTTATATTATATTGTATTTTTAAAATGGCTCACTCATTCTTGTTATGAGTGTATCTGTGAAGGTAATTAATAACTCAAATATATGTCCAAAGCACATTCTTCTTTTGTACTGAACATTATCTAATGGTTCTTTTAGTCTCCTAACTAAGTTAGATTTGAATAGAATGTCTTTATTGGTAAATTATTCTTTACATGTAGTATGTAGGAACAAGTCTCGCTAAGCGGCGAAGCCGCTCAGCGAGAATGAATATATCGATTATAACTGGAATTTGATGCTGATTTCGAATCTGCAAATTTGTTTTGACCGCTCTCAATTTTTTTGATTTTTTGTGATTTTTTTGAATTATAAATTTTTATACATTTTTAATGTTTTTTTTGGCCTGCACCACCTCATGATTCAAGCTCTGCCATTCTCGACCCAACCTGGTCGGACTTGGGATACTTTGGCTTGCACCACCTCATGATCCGAACTCTGCCATTCTCGACCCAACATGGTCAGACCGTGCCTTGAAGACCTAAGTACCAGATAGGGCCGGGTTCCACCCAACCTGTACAGACATGGCATTCTTTGGGCACTACCTCAGTTGTTGCTAGCCGTTTTTTCAAAAAAAAAAATAAAAAAAAATCGAAAAAATCAAGAGCGGTCGAAACAAATTGCATATTCGGAATCAGCATCAAATTCCAGTTATAAGCGATATTTTCATTCTCGCTGAGCGGCGAAGCCATTATGTATTATATGGCAAAGCCATTATGTATACTTTAGCCATTATGTATTATATCATAATCATATTGAATGAAAGTTGTTGCACTTAGTATTAAAATGATTATTGTCAATCTATTTGTTTTGTATTAATTGATATAAAGAATTGCAGTATTAAAATGATTATTGTTATTCTATTTGTTTTGTAATAATTGATATAAAGAATTGCAGTGATGGTGGCTTATTTTTAATTTCTAAATATAAAGCTGATGTTTTTTTTTTTTATTTTATTGGTTATAGTTATCTTTTTTAAGTTTTCATGATAGCCTAAAATTCCTCTCCATCAGGGTGTAATTTCAGAATTGCAGGACATAAATTAGAAAAAAGTTCAAAAATTTTTTGATCAAATGTTAAAATAGTTCACTTTCTCAAGTATCTATTTGGTTTTAAAAAATTTCAAAATCTGTTCATGAAGAATAGTTCATTTCATTAAAAACCTTAGTGCTTAGAAGTTATTCAAATATCAATAGTTGTTATTTTAATATCATTGGATAATTTATGAGGCTACCAGGTACATAGATATAAATGTTTGGATATTCCTGAAAGTTTTCAAGTATTGAATTCAGTTGAGTTTTGAAGTAATATAAGTGGAGTGAAACTAGCCTGCTAATTGTCTCACCACTAGGATGCCGATCTGTCAGGATGCCCACCAGGCAAGGGTTAGCTATTCAGGCTAAATAGCTAGGCCCAGACACTAGGGTAAGGTGTGGGATGGACAAGTAACAATGTATTTAAAACATGGCAAGTATAATAGACATAACACGTATAATCTCAGGACGTGTCACGGTGTCTTGCGAGAGCCGTCTCTCTACACGAGATCGTAGCTCTTCTGCCGACTAAACACTCCGCAAAAACACCTAAAGTACAATGGTAAAAAAAGGCGCAGGATTACCCAAGCACGGTATAGAGACCATGGTACCATGATAGAGACTCACACAAGCATCAGGCAAGAAGCCTAATTTAGCCTGCTCGTAGTCAAGTGCACTGCATGAAGGTCTTAACGCAACAGTTGTGCATGGCTTAAAAGGCGGTTGCAGTATGGACCGCTACGTACCGTACAGCACTACCTGCAAGATACAAAACACGTAGTGGAATAATTTCACTACATAAAAAAGAAAATAAGAAAAGAAAAACAGTTTATTTCCAATAGAGATGGTACAAAAGTACCATCATTGGTTTTTAAAATGTTGCTAGCATAAGCTTGCAGCTGAAACAATAAATAGCGATTTTGCATTCATTTTGTTGATATTCTTTCTCATTATTACGATGTTTGGTAGTACCATATTGTAAACCTCTGTAGAAAACATATTTTTTTAAATAATGTTTTTAACCTCCGTGCACTTGGTTAAATTATTGTGCTTATCTAAATTAGTCTCAAAATTAATTTACGTAATACTCAAAATTTCGAATCTTTCTCCAGCAATATCAATCATTTGAGTTCTATGAGCTTCAACACAATGTTCTGGAAAATAAAAACATCTTAAAACAAAGAGAGACCAGCAAAGCACTGACAATGATAGAATCTCAACTCTTCGATTACTCGGGATTTTCTTGCACTGTACAACTTTGTCTTTGCTCGTCGTAGCCGTGTGTCTATAGGCCCTGCCCGCCGTGCGGGAAACGCGGGTTCGAAGTCCCGGCGCTGGATGGCGATTTTCTCTGTTGGGTATAGGGGAAAAATTCAAAGCACAATACCCCACTCTACCCAGGTGTCTGAAATGGATACCAGTCTTGACCGGGGAAAAGCGTCATGGCGTCCTGGCGATAGTTATAAGGCATTTGAAAATCCAATGTACAAGGTGATATGTATCAGGCTTGAAATTGGGAATAAAGCATCCGTAGATGCCTTCATTATTTATTTTCTTTCTCGCGAATCCGGACGAATCCTTCAAAAGTTCTCAGCTTTCTCTTGTCGTTGTGTGAAACACAACAAAATTTGAAAATATATGCATTTATTTCAAAAAATTGATACTGTGTTATTGACATATAAGCTGTTACTTACAAGAGCTTCTTGAGGACCAAACATCAAAAATTACCTTTTTTAAAATCAAACTCATATGCGCAGTTAATCTTCTCATAGCAAAGAAAAACTATAGAGAAAGCATGGAAAATATATCTCTAAAAATAATTTTCTTACAATCAAGCGCTGTTTTGATGTAACTCAAACTACTACGACTGACAATAATGAGTTAGTTGCGTGTTTTTTCTAACAGGCCCTTTACGCGATAATATTTCATTCAAATCTTGTTAACCCTTTAACGCCCCAGAGGACACCAGTGTCCTCTTTCAAAATTCCCCTTCAATATATTTTATTTCTTATTCAATTAGTTCCCTAATGTGTTCTTTGAAGTTCTCTGCCGAGTGGCAGTTCTTATCCCATCCTGATATCGGTGACTGCCAGATGCCAGCGCCAGTTTAGTGACGGTGGTTGTGTTAACGGTAATATGAGTACAAAAATTCGGACGTTAAAGGGTTAAAATATTTCACAGGAAATGAAAAAAATAGCAAGCAAAACCTCATTTGTATTGCGTAAGTAAACGGTAAAATAATAATAATGAATAATAATTTTGTGATCCTCAGAACGTTCGGCAATATACCGGCATGTGTATTTACTTATATAAAGACTACAAATCTTCAAACTAGTTACACAACTGCTGCACATTCTGCCGAAGATCTTCTTAAAACATTGGTTACTTACGAATAAAAGAGGTAAAAAACTACAATTGGCGAACTCACCAAATCAGAATAAAAGTGAGTAGAAACGCTTCAGCGCACCCACACTTTTCAACCTTCAAAAGTTTAATGACACGATTTATAAATAATTAGCGTCAGCGCAATGACTGCGGATGGGTTGGTCAGTGGTCACTTAAATATTAAAGCACTGGTTGCAATTGTAAATGGAACACTTAATGTCTCTACAAATTGCGAAACATGTTTAGAGTCATTAATTGTATTTTTTCAAGCAATTTTTCTCCTCTGGCATTGAACAAGAACAAAAACTGTAATGTAGGAAATTTTTGTACAACATTCAAAATTGAATTTTGAAATATGTTATCGTAACTTACATGTATCAACTGGCATTACTGAACACAAGAGTGTCATGTTAAATATTTTGATTTATGATGATTGTGATTCATAATTTTATTATATATGAAATTCTTATGAATTCAATTGAGGACGTTTAATATTAGGAAATCTTTAAACCCCAATAGGTTTGTAATAAAGCATCTCATGTATCACAATTTTTGGAAATGAACGGGTTTTCTTCTTTTCCTATGTCATCTAACTTCATCGAGAAATATCCAGTAAAAACTTCGGTAGAGTAATTTCATCGGATATCAAATAACTAATAAATTTACAACGAATCACATATATCAATGTTGAAATTATCTGTGAGATGGATTTTATTAATTCACATAGATGTTCTCTTTGTGTATTTTATACTTAAAAACCGTTAATTGCAATAACGAACAACAAAAGAAAATCATTCCCAAATACCTGTTCATGACACCCACTGTCATTTCAAATGTCAAGCTTCGCTCACATTACATTTTTTAGCCCTAATGCATAATATTTGATTTCAGGCCACCAAATTGGTTGGCAGAAAGTGGTTTTCTTTAACTCCATGACGTGATTAATTAAAAATGAAATTTATCTAGAGTATCATACAACTTTCTCTAAGACAAACCGAAATATGTGAATATTTACGCACTCTAAAGGAAAAACGGAATAACCATATAATTATTCAAAAGCAGGTATGCTCTACCATACATACAGCTGCTAGGTAGCTGCGGCATGGAAGGAACAGCTTGCGCTCCGGAGCTAATGGAACTCTCGGAAGTTCATTTATCATGAACGAGCTCAATTTGTGTCTCGTACAAGGCCGAATAGCGAATCATTCTCGTAAGAATAGCATTACGGTATTCTTCCCCGTCTCGTTCACGGGGAACAATAATGAATAACTATTACTCTGAAGGGGTTTTTGACTAAAAAATTTACCTTTTCCTAAAGCTGAAAGTTTTTTTTTCAAATGGAATAACTTGAAGGCAATTTAAAGCAAGATGTATGGTATAAAAATGTCTTTTAATACGATGAATGACGTTTCCTTGGAAAGCATTCGTTCGTCAGCGCGGTCTCGCTCATCAGTTCATTAAGGAGAGCGTCCCCCATACGGACTTTTTTCTTTATTATTGAACCTAGAACAATGAAATTTGGTATACTGATAGGAAATTGAATTTGGAACCGTTTTTGCTTAGAGCAAAATTTCAATTTTCTTGAAAAGAAAACGGGAAATCAAAGAAAACGAAGTTAAAAGGGGGGTGTTTCAAAAATCTTCTCCTCCTACAGTTTTTGAGCTACAGTGATGATTTTGGTATCATTAGATGCGGAAAGACACGGGCTTTTATGGATGCTAAAATTCATTCCAAAATTATTTATTGCTCATGAGTTATGACGTCATGAATTTTCACTTTTTCGAATAAGGACATTTTTTTCCTATTTTTACACTTTTTCATATTAAAAATGTAAATTTGAGGAAACGAATTTTAGCATCCATAAAACCCCGCAATTTTCCGCATCCAATGATACCAAAATCATCACTGTAGCTCAAAAACTGTAGGAGGAGAAGCATTTTGAAACCCCCAAAACCATTGTTTACATTATAAGCAAAACAAAGAAACATAAACAATTCAAATAAAAATTTTTTTAAAATTTTTGGTTCAAGTTAGACCCCTGAAATCATTATAGAGTAATCCAGAGACATAGGAGTTGACATAGCATCTTTGCACCGTGAAGAAAGTGCCATGGGGGAGGTGTAACATGATAAAATACAACTTCCCCCTCCCCTCCCCCCCATTCTTCAAACCCCCGTAGCGGGCGAACGAGTGAACGTACGAGTCTCATTTTTTCACAGGATGTACCTGACCTCTTACACTTCTTATAACAGCAAAAATCCCAGTTTCTCAAGAAATCCCAGAAGCAAGGATTCATAAGGGGGACGCTCTCCTTAAGGCACATGGTCTGAGGTGTGCGACGCTCCTATCATTCGATCCAGTCTACGCTTATTCTTTCACGTATAAAAGGAAAAATGTATATAATTACGGTTATTTTTATGATGAAACCTTTTATAAACTAATTTTAAGTTATATTTGTTCCAATATATGGTGCCAATTTTTATTATAAGGTACTTCTAAATAGTTCACAGAAATTCCTTGGATTGCTACATCAAGTTCCAATTTGCCATTGTGTCCAGGCATAAAAAAGTTCCCTGAAATTCTTCCCTGCTCTTCATTATTAACTTGAAGTGTGTATAAAATTATTGTTATTAGGTTTTCAACATTTATCAAATCTGTGCATAGCATGTATTGTTAAAGTTTTGTCTTGTCAATAAAAAATGATTCCAACTATTACTAGTTACTGGTGGTGCAAATATTGCTCTAGTTAAATTTTATTTGGTCAATGTGAAGTTTAATGCAACCACGGAAAATAAGAATTCCGATCTTAGGAATTACTAAAAGAACCCATTTAAGAACGTTTTACAAGAATGACATTCTGCTCGCTGATGCGTTCTTTTCGAATAATTGAACTTTGAAGTTGGCCTTTGCGCCAAAGGAAGCGAGCGCGTGAAACGGAATTTAATTAATAACGGAAGCTATTACAAACGTAAAGAGGTTGGGTCGTGAGGGGGAGGCACAGTTCTTTTAGTGAAAATTATAAATAAAGCTTCTAACCCACCCATTAGGGTGACGACCGCAATCTTGTGGACATCGGGTCCAAGATGGCGGTGCCCATGGCGGTCGCCATCTTTGACCCGATGTAAACAAGATTGCGGTCGTCACCCAAATGGGTGGGTTAGAAGCTTTATTTATAATTTTCACTAGAAGAACTGTGCCTCCCCTTCACGACCCAACCTCTTTACGTTTGTAATAAGGGGTTAGCTTCCGTTTATAATTGAATTACGCTGGCTTCCTTTGGCACGGGAAGGCCAACTTCAAAGTTCAATAATTCAAAAGTAAAGCATCAGCGAGCAGAATGTCATTCGTGTAAAACGTTCTTAAATGAGTTCCTTTAGTGATTGTTTGGAATATAATTATTAATTTCCGTGGTTGCATTAAACTTCACATTGACCTTTTATTTAACTAAGTAAAATTTTGTAATCTGTAATAACAATATGAAATTGATTGAAACTTTATATTCATCCATATTTGTATGCATGCTATCTAAATTTAAATTAGTGTAATAGATCTAGCATTACCAATTTTAGTTTGCCAAAATTCAACACTTGCTATAATAAGCTTATATCCTAGATTCCCATCAGCTGCTATTTAGTTGAAGTTTTTATTACCAATTAATTCTTATTCAAGTACTGCTGATTCAAATTTTTTCTAGCTTAGCCTACTTTTTGAACAAAATAGGACTCCAGTATATGATAGAATGATTAGTTAGAAAATATATTTATATTAAGTTACTTCTCTTGAGCTTTGGGTAAAGTTTCCCACTGCTGCTATGAAATGTTGGAGATTAGTAGGATAAAAATGATGTTTAATCTTTGATAGTTTTTGGAGTATTTTGGTTTTAAGGAGATCATCCGCAGCCCCATTGGGCCCCGGCGGCTCCCCCCCACTGAAATTTTTTTTTGTTGAAAAAGGATCCTTAGGGGATGGGTGATTGTGCCATGAAATTTTATGGCCCTACGGACACTAGAACCTTCCCCCAGGGGGTTGAAAAGGAGACCGAAAATGGTAATTTTTAGGCCCAATTTTTTTTTGGTTGAAAAAGGATCCTTAGGGGATGGGTGATTGTGCCATAAAATTTTATGGAATGTGAGTTAGTTAGAAATGTTTCAAGGATTCTAAAACTGGTTTTGGTTTTGTTCTAGCATCAAAACTCGAGGACAAATCCCGTTTTGAAATATCCAAAAAAATGTACCAAAATACTGTTTTTTCGTGAACAAAATAAAAAAATAAGGCATAAATCGAAAAAGTGACACAAGTGAAAAAGGTTTCCTTTCACAAAATACATATACTGGCCAATTTTCAAACAAATCGCACGAAAAAAATTGAAAAAGTCTGAACATGGCGAGTACTGAAATAAAATGTTTTATTTCTATTTACTCATAAAAAGAATATTTCTTATATGTTTACTTCAAATTCACAAGGAAAATGCTGGTCATTGTTTGTACATCAAAATAGATCATGGAAACTGCATTCATGTACAAAAATTTCAATTATATTCAAATTCAATAGACATAGTTTGTTTTTGGGCTCTAGTGAAAAGTTGACTTTTTTACATTCAAAACAACACCGGTCCTCGAGTTTTGATGCTAGAACAAATCCAAAGACAGTTTTAGAATCCTTGAAACATTTGTAACAAAGGTTTGTTTGGCTTTTTCTCAAATTCAAATTCTTTGAAAAAATATATAGCTCTAAACCCCCCCAAAAAATTTTGGGTTTAGAAATCTTGAAAAAAATCAACAAAATTTTGAAACTTTTCAAATTGGAAAAAATGCCAATGTGAGTTAGTTAGAAATGCTTCAAGAATTCTAATACTGGTTTTGGTTTTGTTCTAGCACCAAAACTCGAGGACGAGTCCCGTTTTGAAATATCCAAAAAAATATTCCGAAATACTCTTTTTTCGTAAAAAAAAATAAAAAATAAGGCATAAATCGAAAAAGTGACACGAGTAAAAAAGGTTTCCTTTCACGACATACATATACTGGCCAATTTTCAAACAAATCGGACGAAAGAAATTGAAAAAGTCTGAACATGGTCAGTACTGAAATAAAATGTATTATTTTTATTCACTCATAAAAATGATATTTTTTATATGTTTAGTTGAAATTCAATAGGAAAATGCTGGTCATTGTTCGTACATCGAAATAGGTCATGGAAACTGCATTCATGTACAAAAAATTTTCGTTATATTCAAATTCAATTGACATAGTTCATTTTTGGGCTGCAGTCAAAAATTTTGCTCTTTTACCATTCAAAACAACATTGGTCCTTGAGTTTTGATGCTAGAACAAATCCAAAGACAGTTTTAGAATCCTTGAAACATTTGTAACAAACATTCGTTTGGCTTTTTTTCAAATTTTAATTCTTTGAAGAAATATATAGCTCTAAACCCAAATAATTGTTGTTGATTTTTGAAATTTCAAAAATTTTTGAAAAAATAGAAAAAATTTGAATTTGAAAAAACTGAACGAGCGTTTGTTAGAAATGTTCCAAGGATTCCAAAACTGTCTTTGTTTTTGTCCTAGCATCAAAACTCAATGAGTTGATACATCTTGAAATATACATAAAATATACCAAAAAACACATTTTTCGTCAAAAAAAAAAACTAAGGCCTAAATCAAAAAAATGACAGGAGTAAAAAAGGTTTACTTTCACAAAAGACATATACTGGCCAATTTTCAAACGAATCGGACTAGAAAAGGTCTCCAACTCGGATGATCCCCTTAACATTGTTGAAGTGATCATGTAATTCTGACTGGCAGAAATGTTTTAAAGCTAAGTGCCAATTCTGAAATCATTGTAAGATTTTTTCAAATCATGGCAGTGTTAATGTTTATTCTACATGCATGTATTTATACATTCTGCTGTAGGTAATGAATGGTTAAAGGAAATTGTAATCTATTTTGCTGATATGAAGTGGAAAAAATGCAGTATGTTGAATGGTTTAATGATAAGGGTTAGTGTGATGTGACTTTGTTGATAATAGTTCATGATATGATTTTTATGACATCAAATTTAATATTAATTTTTAGTATTTAGCTGATTTTCTTACAAAATCTATATGTTTATTTGAATTATTATTTTTTGAAATTATGAAATTTTTGTGTAATAATACTAAACTGATAGAAAATAATTTGTTATAAATCTGTTTTGTTTAAAAACTTTAGTAGTCACTTTTACAGCTGGTAATTCCACAATATTCATGGCTTTTTCATTTTATTCAATTTATCTTTTCAGAATTTGAAGATGTCATCAACAGGTTCAATGCCAGCTCCAAATCCTCCAGAACAAATGAAAGTCAAGTAAGTGCACTGCTAGTAGTGTGATGATGGTCAGATAGACAACATGATTTGGTTTGTAAACTTGCTTATGTAGCAGGTAATTAACCTTAATACTTATTATTCAGCTCATTTTTATTATAAAGATCACTTCTAAGATTTTACAATCATGTTATATTGTTTAAATTTTACAACACTGTCATTTGGAATGTATTCATTGTATAATAATAAAAAAGTATAATTTTTCAGCCATAGTAACCTTCATTCAGATGTGCTTATTCAGGAGGCAGTGTGACCATAGGGTCAAAATACTTATTCAGTGCATTCTCATTTGCTTTATTTAAATTTGGATATATATTGCATAGAAAAAATATGATCATTGGTTATTATAGCATGCTTAATCAAGAAAGTAATGTATGCAACCACTTCAGTGTTTACCACTTTTGAGAGTAATGAAGTCACTCTTGAATTGTGCAACTGGTAATCTTTTTCTAAACTAATTCAGTTATTTTCAATATTAACCATGCTATTTGTGATTAGTGTGGCAATCAATTTGGGTTACATTAATATTTGTTAGCGATGCAGATCTTTTCATTTAGATGTAGATTGTGAAAATGTGGAAAGGGTGTTGTCAAGGAGAGTCTTATTTAAATGTATTAGGTCATAATTTAGGTTTGAATTCATTTAGATCCGTATTGTGGTTCATGTGAACAACACAATAAGGGATAGCTTTGTTATTTAACCCATGAATGCAAGGTGGGATCAGAATGATCCCCAACTGAATTTTGAACTCAAATAACTGTAGATTTTATCCATATATTTGAAAATGGTTTTGTGACTTTTCCCCAAATAACTGAAACCAGTTAACCTTTGTGCTTTGTTACTATGATGAAAAAGTTGGGGTCAACTAGACCCCATGGTGTAAGTTTGTTTGAAATATTATTGTGCATCCACGGGATACAGAAGCATTACCTAGAGCAGCCATTCTCAACCTCTCCTCCATCATTGACCCCTTCAGCTTTATGTATTAAATACATAAAGCCAAAATTTACCCCAACCAGAGGCAAATTTACTCCTGGTTGAGAACCTCAGACCTAGAGGTGGACTGTCACTCGACCTCGAGGAGAAATCCACATCTATGTACTGCTGTGCCATGATCTCACTCCAGTGACGTTGTGCAGAGCAATGGCAGGTCCAGTGGAGAAGATGGTGTCCGGCACAGAGGCAGTGCCACTACAGAAGAGGCTCCTGCTAGCAGCTCCCCAGAAAAAACCTTCACTCAGGATCAAGTTGATGCTGTAAAGAAGTAAGATTTAGGGCTTCCTACATTGTTTTGAGCAATAATTTCTTTAGCTTGAGTGTAACATCTGTCCCTCAAATTCAGTTGCTCTTCACTATGGGAATGGAAATGAAGTGATGTGTCTTAGCTAAATTACTGGGTCAAGTATTATAAGCTTTAATTGTCTAGATGTTCAATTCTTAATGCTACCATACATACAATTGTTTAAAGTAAATGAGTGCATTAGGTTTATTAGTACACTTTATTGAAGGCACACATCACACTTTTTAGGAAAGCTTTAATACTTGAATACTTGAAGTAATTTGTTTTTAATACACTGCTAGGTTGGCCTAATTTTTCTAAAGCATAAAATGACTGCCATTCATAAAATGACTGCAAGTTCACTGTTGTACTGTCACTATTAAAATGTTTTGTGATGTTAATCAGGGCTGGTGGGATTTCTAAGTATTGCTAGCTCTCAGCTTAGTTGTTGTTGTTGTTGGTATTGTTGGTGTTGCTCTTGTGTCTCTTTGTCTGAAAAACTTATCTGAATCTGCTTTTAGACATACTGGCTGATCATGTTATTTTGTTCCAGAATCAAAAAGTGCAAGGATTATTATGAAATTTTGGGCGTGACCAAGGAAGCCACCGACTCAGATTTAAAAAAAGCCTACAGAAAACTTGCCCTCCAGTTCCATCCTGACAAGAACAAAGCTCCAGGAGCTGCAGAAGCATTCAAAGGTAAACATTTCTGAATAAATACATGTATAGGTTCATGTATTTATTCATTTTTGTTCTTTTTTTGCTTGATTCACTATTTTTTCCTCTTCAAGCACCTATATTGAAGAACCATTTAGTTTTTGTTTCCATCTAGCTTGCAAAGGTGCTTGATCTAATTTTTATGAAAATTGAGTTATTACATTAGGTAAGTAAGGGTAATACTGATTGAAGCACTACTCAATTTAAATTTGAGCTCCAAAAAGTAACTGTCATTCTACAAGAGAATGATGTTCAATTTCTAACTTGATTTTCAAATTTCTTGAACTTGATTACTGTGACCTGACAGGCCACCTTGTTGAAGTTTGAGCAGTTGCTCCTCAAGGTTCTGTAGTGAGCCGTGATTCAGGAGCTGCACTCAGTAGCTTTTTTTTGTGATGCTTAGATACCGCAACCTTGTCATTGCTGGCATTCAAATGACTATACTTTTTTATACTTTCAATATTGTAAGTAGTGCAATGCCTCATTTTATGGCAGCATCAACATAAAAGAAACTAAATATGAAGCCTAACTTTATTAATAGTGCAAAAGAATGGTCGTATTAAGGCGCCAAACTTTCGTAAAATGACCATGTATTGTTATACAGTGGATGTTGAATGAATGTTCTGGTGTGCATGTAAAATTATTGATTGTGAATGTGATAATTATTTTTGTACCACTCCTACTCAGATGCTTGTGTGAGATTGATGTCTGACTCTATGAGACTTGGGTAGCAGCCCAACAATGGGGTACTCTGTATATTTCTGGTACTGTATTCCATTTTAAATGTTCAATTGCTCTCAGATGTATAGTTATGGTGCCTGGTTCAAGAAAAAAGACTTCACATTAGTGCAGGAGGTAAGGCAGGTCTTATCATTTGGTTTATTTTCATCTGTGAGGTTCCATACCCAAACTGAATGCTGCTTACTGTCACTTCTGAGGCAAAACTGAATGCTGCTTACAGTCACTTCTGAGGCAAAACTGAATGCTGCTTACTGTCACCAATGATACGTATGTCATCTGTAAAGTTCCATGCCCAAACTAAGTGCTGCTTACTGTCACTTCTGATGCCAAACTAAATGCTGCTTACTGTCATTTCTGAAGCAAAACTGAATGCCACTTACTGTCACTGATGATGTATATATCATCTGTATGGTTTGTGGCCGATAAACTACGACTTCAGGATTCCTGACCACTATAAATTTGCCGTCAGGCGATACTCAATGGACTGTGATGTTGTTCAATGAATTATTTCAATGTCGTTATTCGTTTTCTTTCCTTTTCCACGGAAATTACCGCTTTTCCATGCAGTTGAAAGGCCAATATTAATAACAGTTCCGGTAGTTTGTGATAGTTTATTAAAAACGTGGTTAAATTAACCGAAGGAATTGCACTTTATTAACTAGCATTTGCAATGCGATTAAAAGTTCATGTTTATTGACAAACGGTTTTAAAAAGATTGTTTACAAGATGAAAAACAGGCAAAGACCGCACTTTAAATAGGCTTGACGACTTGAGACTAGGAAAGTCCTCGACTCAGGTAGCGTAAACACACGAGCTTACAGCACAAGTAGAGCTACCGAGGCAGCCCGCAGGTGCTGACAACACTGTCAAACCTGACAACCGCACGTGTTGCTCAGAATAACACGGCGTACGAGTAGAGCATATAGGGGCAACCATCCACGCATTAGCCTGCGCGGCACACAAGAAAACAGGTCTGCACCCTGCCTCGCTCTCTCTAAGACTCCTGAGTCCTGACTCTCAGCCCAAACCTTGCTGCCGCTGCGGCCAGACTACTTCTTAGCTTGGCGCTTTCAGTAAGGTGGTCAACATAAAAATGCCTCGGTCACAGGTTCCATACCCGAAGTAAATGCCGCTTACTGTCATTGATGATGTACTGTGTGTGTGTGCAGCTGTTGGGAACGCGTTTGCGGTGCTCAGCGACGCAGAGAAGAGGAAGCAATACGACCTATACGGACCTGAGGTAGCCCAGCAGTCCAGGGGGAGTCGGGGAGGTGGTCACCACGACCACACGCGCGGCTATGAAGGTGAACCATGGTCCTCACTTGGGCAATTATCATTAGCTAGGTATCGACAATATGCTTTAAGCATTTTTGTCACAGCCCTAATAATCCCATATATACGCAAGTGTGGGATTTGTATTAAATAACGCACGTGATATAATACAAAGTGTAAATAGATGTGTAAATCACATGTATACACATGTATGTATGTGATTATTTGGGCTGTGATGATACGCTTAAAGCATATTGTTACGGCCCTAGTCATTAGCTGGGTATGGTCGGTCTCACTTGTTTCTCATGGTGTGCTCGCAAATTTTTATGGGCTTGAATTTGATGCTTGAATTTATGTTTTATGTAATTGGATTGAGTAATTTTTTCCTCAGTGTATGCTTGCAATTTTTTTTTTCATGAAATTGGCAGATATATTTTCAAAGCCCCTTCTTCAACAGTTACTGATTATTGGCATGTTTTGACTTGATCATAAAGGTAACACTAGGTTTCGCCCTGCTTTAAAGTTACGGGAGGAGGATTTGCACGTGCTACTGATAGTCAAATAGTAAAAGCGACTATCAGTGTCTTGTAACTAAAGGGTTAACTCATTGACTGCGATGGGTTAAACTGAAGTTCAATATCCGACTCAAACTTAAAGTGAATTGTTGTTAAAAATTTGATAAATAGCAAGCATTTACTGAGTACATATTTTAAATAGCATTAATTTGGTAAGATTGTTACAAACTTTTCAAACGACTCATCAATGAGTTGTTTCGCACCTGGAAAAACTTGAGCATGACTAGAGATGTGACTCAAAAAAAACCATGCCGTTTTTAAAAAAAACACGTTTTTTTACAAAAAAAACCGTGGCCAAAAAAAACGTGGATATTTTGTTTTTTTTTAAATATTTTGTCTGAAAATAACTCAGCAAGAAAAAGAACCACATTACATTATTTGTTTTCATGTCAAATTACAAAATAAAACAGCATACTTCTTAATTGGTGGTTTTCCATGGTTTTATGAAATTTTTTATTTTCTGCAGTTTCATGCTTTGATATTTCATTTATTTTACAATACATGTGAATGACCTTCAACTTCCAAAATGGTGTTATAATACAATATCTTTACTTATAGTCATTGATAGAGATGTGACTAAAAAACCATGCTGTTTTTAAAAAAAAAACATGTTATTTATACAAAATTATGAATAAAAACCATGGATATTAATATATTTATGTGACCTTAAAAATCCAATACCGTTTTTTTAAAACATTGTTTTTTAACAAAAAAATCTTGACTAAAAAAACATGGCTATTATATTTTATGGGACCAAAAAATTGTTTTATTTTTAAAAAACATTTAAAAAAAATCATGACTAAAAAAACACAGATATAAATAACAGGAAAGTTATTTTTCTTTAATCGAATTGTCTTTATAAACTTATAAACAAAGAATGCTGTTAATATTGAAATCATGTTTATTAGAACTGTACTAGGTCTTAGAATAAAATATCTACACAGAATCTATTCACTCCATAAAATCTTTCGGAGACCAGCTACATCCTCAGTCATTCAGTAAAATTTGGTGAAATGGACAATGAATTTTCACTGTTCCTTTGAAAAACATTTGACTGAATGACTTACTGAGGATGGAGCTAGTCTCTGAAAGGTTTTATTGAGTGAACAGATTCTTTGTGGATATTTTATTCTAAGACCTGGTACGGTTCTAATGGATATTAATATATCTTATGTGACCAAAAAATCCATGCTGTTTTTTTAATGTTTTTGTTACAAAAGAGTCATGACTAAAAAACATGGATATTAATATACTTTATTTTACCATAAACAACCATGCTGTTTTTTTGAAAAACATCTTTCTTACAGAAAAATCATGATTAAAAAATGTGGATATTAATATATTTTATGTGCAAAAAAAAACCATGCTGGTTTTTTTTAAATCATGTTTTCTTTACCAAAAAAATCATGACTAAAAAACATGGATATTAATGACTTTTTGTGAAAAAAAACATGGTTTTTAAAAGGTCATGTTTTTTTTGGTCAGATAAAATTTAATAACACTCATGTTTTTTGTAAAAAATCTTTTTTTCAAAAAGCATGGTTTTTTGGTCACATAAAATAAATTAACATCCATGTTTTTTTTACAAATTAGATTAGTCATTAGCTTTAGCCTCCCTACCCAGCAACAAATGCGGCCGAAGAGAGAAAGGAAGATTATGAAACAAGATCAAAGTTGAAGAAGACAGTAGTAGGTGCTGAAAAACAGGACAGCAGTGAACCAAAAAAAGGTGGTCCTCAACATAACAAAAACATTTTATTTCAACAAAAAGGAGGCCTACCTAACTCTCAGCTTGGGCCCTCACATTGTCCTCCTAGGAGCGCTAGTTCCCATAGATACAATAATTGTATCCCCCTGAGGGTGTTTTTTTTACAAAGAAGTCGTGACCAAAAAATGAATAGTAATAACTTTTTAATAAAAAAAACATCTTTAAAAAAACAATGATTTTTTGGTAACATAAAATATGTTAATATACATGATTCTAAGACACAATTTTTTATGAAAATTACATAAAATAAAACAGCATGGTTTTTTTGGTTGCATGAAATATATTCATATCCAGGTTTTCTTATACATCATTGTTTGTAAAAAAACATATTTTTTAAAAAAACAGCATGGGGTTTTTTAGGTCTCATGTATATATATATATATATATATTCATGTTTTTTTAGTCATGATTTTTTAGTAAAAAAAACGTTTTTTTAAAAAAAAACTGCATGGAGCTTTTTAGGTCACATAAAATATATTGTTTTTTTTTAGTCATGATTCTTTGTAAAAAAACACCCCTATTGTATCTATGGGAATTAGGGCTCCCAGGGGGACCATGTGAGGGCACGAGCTAAAGGTTAGGTAGGCTTCCTTTTTGTTGTAATAAAATAGGTTTTTGTTTTGTTACGGACCATCTTTTTTCGGTTCACTGCTATCCTGTTTTTCAGCACCTACTACTTTCTTCTTCAACTTTTTTCTTGTTTCATGAACTTCTTTCCTAGCTTAGTGTTTCTGTGCACCTTGTGCATAGATTCTGCATTCCCTCAACTCCATACTAAATGGTGCCTTTCTCTTTCCTCTCTTGGAACATCTTTGTCGTGGTTAAGGGAGGCTAAAACTTTCTTATATAATAATATAATAATAATGTAAAAAAAAGCATGGTTATATTTGGTACCATAAAATATATTACTATTCATTTTTATTAGTCAGAATTTTTTTGTAAAAAAAACATGTTGTAAAAAACAGTATAATTTTTTGGTGACCTAAAATATATTAATATCTATGGTTTTTAGTCATTTTTTTGTAATGAAAACATAAAAAAGAAACCATACAGTAAAAGTGGTGGCAGCTAACCCACAATTACCTAGAGGAGTCTAAGAGGTACAGCAGGAGCCACAGAACTTACCACAGAACTTAAATTGATGGAGTCAAAATTCAGAGCTTATTATTTCTGCTATGTATGATTTTTTTGGTCACATAAAAATAAAATCAGACATAGTAGAGATAGTAAGCTCTGAATTTTGACTCCATCAATATAAGTTCTGTGGCTCCTGCTGTTCCTCTTAGACGCTTCTAGGTAATTGTGGGTTAACTGCCTCCACTTTTACTGTATGGTTTCTTTTTGATGTTTTTATAACAATAAAATGACTAATAAACATGGATAATAATATATTTTAGGTGTCCAAAAAAAAACCCAGACATATACTTAACAAAATTTAGGTGTGCAAAAAAAACCAAATAAAACACAAAAAACACGTTTTTTTGCAAAAAAACCGCAATCAAATAAAACCGTTTTTTTTTGCATCACTAAGCATGACCCACTGGTGGGTTGTACTGCGAGCAACGTGTTGGGCTGCTGTACAAGCCTTTGCTTCTTTCATTATGCTCTTCATTTAGTCATGAGTCTCTCCTCCCTGTGTTAATTGTTCCAGAATTCATTTCCCTCTACAATCCCCCACATGCCAGTGCATGTTGAATGTGCTCCGTGTTGTAGTGCATGATGCTCTTATGAAGCTGCAAGGGGTGCAAGTCTTAGCTTTGTGTTTGTTGATTATATCCAGTGATTTGGCTGTCTTCATTCTAATTTTCAGCCAAATCAGTGCATGTTGTCGGTCAGTGGTGCGTTTAGAAGGAGATCGCCACTGACTGGCAGTATGAATTAAGTCAGCCTAATCAGTGTATTGTCAGCCAAATCAGTGCTTATTGTCGGCCCAATCAGTGCATATTGTCGGCCTAACCAGTGCGTATTGTCGGTCAAATCAGTGCATATTGTCGGCCAAATCAGTGCATATTGTCAGCCAAATCAGTGCATATTGTCAGCCAAATCAGTGCATATTGTCGGCCAAATCAGTGCATATTGTCGGCCAAATCAGTGCATATTGTCGGTCAAATCAGTGCAAATTGTCGGCCAAATCAGTGCATATTGTCGGCTAAATCAGTGCATATTGTCGGTCAAATCAGTGCAAATTGTCGGCCAAATCAGTGCATATTGTCGGCCAAATCAGTGCGTATTGTCGGCCAAATCAGTGCGTATTGTCGGCCAAATCAGTGCGTATTGTCGGCCAAATCAGTGCATATTGTCGGCCAAATCAGTGCATATTGTCGGCCTAATCAGTGCATATTGTCGGCCAAATCAGTGCATATTGTCGGCCAAATCAGTGCATATTGTCGGCCAAATCGGTGCATATTTTCGGCCAAATCAGTGCTTATTGTCGGCCAAATCAGTGCTTATTGTCGGCCAAATCAGTGCTTATTGTCGGCCAAATCAGTGCTTATTGTCGGCCAAATCAGTGCAAATTGTCGGCTAAATTAGTTCACATTGTTGGTCAGTGGCGAGTTTAAAATAAGATCGCGTTTAACACGTTGACTAGATTTGCACGGTTGCTACAGTTGATTTGGTTAGGTTGGAAGTAGCAAAATTAAAAAATATTTTTTACTGCCTTGTTTCATTTTTATTCTTTTTAAAAAGCGTGATGAATATAGTTGCTCTATAACATTTTTACTTATACGCTACTATTTTAAATGAAGGTAGTGAAAAAATTGAAATGCTATTCATTTATACCGGTACGTAAATGAGCAGTTTATCTCGTGGTACACACATGTACCAATACGTAGTTAACATTTGAAAAACTGAAGCTAAGCATAGTACAGGGGTGGCCTGCAGCTAATGTTGTGTCTGGCATTGCAGAGGTGGTGCTGGAGTGGGCGAGGTCTGCTTGCAGTGTGTTGGTTGGGGGCTGCAGGCTCTGTTTCAAGCTCTCTGTGATGCTTCTCCTCGCTGTTATGTTCTGCATTGTGGTTGCTGCCTTCCAAAATTTCTCAGTTTACACTTCTGTTCGGTATACTCAGTCGAGCGGTCTCACTTTCACCAGCATTAATGCGAGTTCTCACATCAGTCCAAGCACCATACATCCAAACTCTAATAGGCTTGTGGTTACCAACAAAACAAGTCTCCCTTCGAAAAGGCTTCCTAAGAAGAACAAATTGCGTCGTGCTAGGCAGCAAACTGTTCCGCGCAATTCCAAACGTGGAACACGTGCAAGAAGAAGACCGTCAAGCATTAGAAGCTTTCTTGGCATTAAACGTCATAACAGATTTCAGAGGTTTCGTCCCAGAAAGTTTTCAAGGTTTGCAAATTTTGTATATGTGGCAAGAAGCTTTGGTGTGAAGGTTGGTCTGTCTCAACCCTTCCCCAATGATGACGTTAACCATCTTTGGCTCATTTCTCTCCGAGTTGTATTTGAAAGTGCTGATGGTTAATTCAACTTGTTGCCCTTGATGCTAATATGGTCCTAAGGTGTTGGGTTGGAGGCTGCTCTCCTGTGGGTAGAACATTGATTTTGACCATTCTGTTGATCTCGTGTGGTGTTCTTTGAGTTTCCCTGCTAATCATAAACTCCACTGATTCTCATGGGTAATTTTGGTTGCTACTTCTACTTTGATGTTGTTTTTGGATTTATTTGTCTGTCTGTAATAAGCTTGCCTTCATTTTGAGTCTTGATTAATTTCCAAATGATGCACCATGGAATAACTTTAATTTGTAATCTTTTAATATCCCAAATCTTGTTACTCTGCATTTCTATCAGTAGCTCCTTTCATGCAGGAAATGTAATTGATACATGATGAAATATCATTCCCGCATAAGTAGGTGAAAGGAAATTCTCACAGGTCCTGCTCTCAAAGTACAATAAATGCAGCACGAAATATTTTGTCAATTTGAGTAATTGCAGAGATTTTCTGTTTGCAAGACTCAGGGAGAAAATGAGACAGGGTCGTCACATTTTTATGAACCGTTTTAGTGAGCGCATAAGAGTGCATAAGTGTTGGTCCGCCAAAGAGTGAGGTGTGCTGTGGTGGTGTTGAACATGGCTTGCTGTGGAGCTGAGATCGCATGGGTGATGCTGACGGGTCAGGTGTGGCTAATGGGCTTAGCCATGTTGTCAATTACCTTACTCTCTTATAGTGATGGAAACGTTGGTTATTGGTGTATTCATTGCATCGTCTGGAACACTCTGTGCATTATCTTTCAAAGATCAGCTGGGGCTCTAATATGGTGACTATAGCAATAGTGTGGGTGGCAATTGGAACGGCTTTTGTGATGGCTGTTGCTGTGTTACCGTAATGGTAATTGTGACGAGCATTGAACAAAGATTATTTAGTATGTTTTTGCTGAGGTGATGTGAAGTTTTTATTTTTGAACTATGCAACTTACGGCGCGATGTAGTACGAATTACTGAAGTGCTAGCAAATCTATGTATATACTTCTAACAATGCTGGTAATTGGAATACAATTAGAAAGTTGTTTTCCTCATATAGGATGTCTGATATCTTGTTATGAATATATGAACCATGTTATGGAATTGTTCATGGATTGTGCATCATTGTAAAATTTGCCTATTGTTGACAGCTGACATGAGTGCAGAGGAGCTGTTCAACATGTTCTTCGGTGGCGGCTACCCGAGCAGTCGAGTGTATGTGAGACGAGGCGACCGCTGGGAGAGTGCTGGTTAGTGTCACTGGACTAGCCCATCAGGGCTGTTAGCCCTTTAATGTCAGCATTTTTCTACTCATATTACCGTTATTATAAGCACCATCATTAGACTTACTCTGGTATCAGGTAGTGACTGACGTTAAAAAGAGGAAGGAGCTGCCACTCGGCAGTGAACTCCAAAGAATGGATCCCTTCAGGGGGATACAACTATTGTATCAATGGGAATTAGCGCTCCCAGGGAGAAAATGAGACAGGGCCCAAGCTGAGAGTTCGGTGAGCCTTATTTTTGTTGTTATAAAGTGTTTTTTGATATGTTAAGGACCATCTTTTTTCGGTTCACTGCTGTCCTGGTTGTCAGCACCTACTGCTTTCTTCTTCTACTTTTATCTTGTTTCATGAACTTCTTTCTCAATTTTCTGTTTCTATGCCCCTTCTGTATAGATTCTGCATTCCCTTATCTCCGTTCTAAATGGTGCCTTCCTCCTTCCTCTCTTCAGAAGGGTCTTTTTTTTTAGCTTATAATATAACACTTTAACGTCAGCATTTTTCTTCTCATATAACCATTATTATAACCAACATCATTAGACTTACTCTGGCATCAGGTAGTGACCGACCTTAGAATGAGGACAGAGCTGCCAATCGGAGTGAACTCCAAAGAACACATTAGAGCGCAAATTTCACTAAGAATAAAATATATTAGAGCTGTTCATGAAAGGGGATTTTGAAATCCACTTTGATGGCAAAGGATTGAGTGGGAGCTCTGCTGCAGTTTGTGGTCAGGTTTTGTTGGCAGCTAGTTGCGTGTTGTCGTTTAGATTGCTAAGCTCAGCTTGGCTCATTCACTATAAATGAGGTAGACCAATCGTAGCTCATTTGAGTGATGGGTTTAACCGTGAAAGTCAATGTGTGCAATTGGTAACTTATTGACATATGAACCACGAATTGCAGATGAGTGTTACGTGACCATACTTGAGTCAAGGTTCTGTGAGTTTATCACATTTCTATACCCCTCATGGGAGAGATATCTATCGGCATCTGTGGAATTTGATGCTCCTAGAAGGAAAATGAGAGAGCTTGTGAGCTGAAACTTGACAGGGCCTCCTTCTTATTGGAATGAGGTACTTGTTTTGTCACGGATCATCTTCTTTCCGTTCTCTGTTTGCCTTTTCTTCCGTTCTCTGCTTGCCACCATTTTTTCCGTTCTGATTGCCTTTTCTTCCGTTCTTTACTTGCCTTTTCTTCCATTCTCTGCTTGCCTTTTCTTCCATTCTCTGCTTGCCTTTTCTTCCATTCTCTGCTTGCCTTTTCTTCCATTCTCTGCTTGCCTTTTCTTCCGTTCTCTGCTTGCCTTTTCTTCCGTTCTCTGCTTGCCTTTTCTTCCGTTCTCGGTTTGCCTTTTCTTCCGTTCTCTGCTTGCCTTTTCTTCCGTTCTCTGCTTGCCTTTTCTTCCGTTCTCTGCTTGCCTTTTCTTCCGTTCTCTGCTTGCCTCTACTTCTGTTCTCTGCTTGCCTCTACTTCTGTTCTCTGCTTGCCTTTTCTTCCGTTCTCTGCTTGCCTTTTCTTCCGTTCTCTGTTTGCCATTTCTTCCGTTCTCTGTTTGCCATTTCTTCCGTTCTCTGTTTGCCATTTCTTCCGTTCTCTGCTTGCCTTTTCTTCCGTTCTCTGCTTGCCTTTTCTTCCGTTCTCTGCTTGCCTTTTCTTCCGTTCTCTGCTTGCCTTTTCTTCCGTTCTCTGCTTGCCTTTTCTTCCGTTCTCTGCTTGCCTTTTCTTCCGTTCTCTGCTTGCCTTTTCTTCCGTTCTCTGCTTGCCTTTTCTTCCGTTCTCTGCTTGCCTTTTCTTCCGTTCTCTGCTTGCCTTTTCTTCCGTTCTCTGCTTGCCTTTTCTTCCGTTCTCTGCTTGCCTTTTCTTCCGTTCTCTGCTTGCCTTTTCTTCCGTTCTCTGCTTGCCTTTTCTTCCGTTCTCTGCTTGCCTTTTCTTCCGTTCTCTGCTTGCCATTTCTTCCGTTCTCTGCTTGCCATTTCTTCCGTTCTCTGCTTGCCATTTCTTCCATTCTCTGCTTGCCATTTCTTCCATTCTCTGCTTGCCATTTCTTCCGTTCTCTGCTTGCCATTTCTTCCGTTCTCTGCTTGCCATTTCTTCCATTCTCTGCTTGCCATTTCTTCCATTCTCTGCTTGCCATTTCTTCCGTTCTCTGCTTGCCATTTCTTCCGTTCTCTGCTTGCCTTTTCTTTAGGGCCTATTACTTTTTGTCAACTTCTATTTTGTTTCACGAATTCTTTTCAATCTTGCTGTTCCTATGCGTCTAGTTGGGAGATACTCCTTAACGTTATGCATAGAGTCGTTGTTCCCTTAATTCGATACTAAATGGTACCACTCTCCTTCCTCACTTGGGAATATTTTTTTTTATGTGACCAGGGAAGCTTGTACTACTTCATAATCTATTAATCGTACTGCAATTAATGAATGAATTGTAGTTAGGTGTTCTTGATTTTCGAGTGTATTCTTTTCATTTAGTCTTTCTTTGTTTTATGTTGCTGGTTTCCTTTCTAAATTTCATGAAATCGCTCCGTGTTCAAAATATTTTCAATTATATATTTGTTGATAACAGTCAGTGCCCCTTCTCATATAGGCCATTGCAGTGCAGTGCAACTACAGTCAGT
The DNA here is from genome assembly GCA_030386875.1 of Morinoia aosen. Taxonomy (NCBI): domain Eukaryota; kingdom Metazoa; phylum Arthropoda; class Malacostraca; order Amphipoda; family Talitridae; genus Morinoia; species Morinoia aosen. The sequence continues at coordinate 18,729,578 of CM059559.1, forward strand.
GCCCCTTCTCATGTATGCCATTTGCAGTGCAGTGCAACTACAGTCAGCACTTCTTCTCATGTAGGCCATTGCAGTGCAACTACGGTCAGTTATTCTTCTCATGTAAGCCATTAACGAGAACAGAGAGCCAGAGTCCACTAGGAGATTTTTTCAGTGAATCAGAAAAAGTTGGAAGAAACGAGGTGTTGGTGCGAGTTTGTAACATTAGTGAGTGAGGTACTGCCAAGAGAAAATTTTTTAACCGAATCAAAAAAAGTAGAATGAAACATGTTGGTGCGAGTTTGTAACATTAGTGAGTGAGGTACTGCCAAGAGAAAACTTTTTAACCGAATCAAAAAAAGTAGAATGAAACATGTTGGTGCGAGTTTGTAACATTAGTGAGTGAGGTACTGCCAAGAGAAAATTTTTTAAGCGAATCAGAAAAAGTAGAATGACACGAGATGTCGATGCAAGGTTGTAACATTAGAGAGTGAGGTACTGAGGCGTGGTTGTGTGCACAGGGCGCAATCGCCACCACCACAACCACGAGAGCCACACGGAACAAAGCGGACTGTCGGTGCTCGTGCAGATCATGCCGCTGCTGCTCATCCTCCTCATGTCGCTCGCGTCGTCACTCTTCTCTTCTGACCCTGTCTACAGCCTCTCCCCTAACAGGTGTGGTGACATGGCTTTGGTTTTGTTTTCTGTAAGCATTAGTGATGTGAAATAGCTTTTGTTTGGTTCTCTGCAAGCACCAGTGGCAGCGCCATGTGGTTTGCTTTTTTTCACTTCTCTGTGAGAGGGTGGACTTAGTGGATTTATCAACTACTTTGAGAAAGATGCTTTCTAATCCCCCTGTGCTGCTGTTAATCACTTCCTCTGACAGTTATTTAAAATTTGATAGTTTGGTTTCATAGTGATATACCGATGTATCGGTATCGGCAGTATCGGTCATTACTGGTATTGGTATCGGCAAAATTTGGCCGATACTTGACCGATACTTATCAATAATACGTATTTTATCATGAAAATTGTCATAAATCATGAAAGTAAAAGTATAATCAAATAAAGAGCCTATGCATACGTAGTAAATTAGTTAGCTAACTGTTAAATTACAGCGTTTAATCAGGCCCGCTAACTTAATTTACTACTTTGAATTCCCGACGAGTTACGTCCGGTCAGTAAGTGAAAGCTATGTACCATGAATAGTTAAACACAGTACCGACATGAGATTATTATACTTTTACAACTGAAACCTATATTGTTTGATCCAATTTCCAATTCTTAAAGTGTCTGACAGGCTAACAAAAATCAAACCAATTAAATAATGTTGAAGATGCATTTTAAAGTATTTGTTAATTCAATGTAGAAGTAGCTGAAAATTCTATTTTAATTTTGCTTGTAACTCGTCAAATATTATGAGGCTAATAATTTTATTTTAATTTAGCATGTGAATCGCCGTGCATTACGAATCTTGAATTTTTCTTCAATTTTAAGTTTAAAAAAAAAATCATGAACAATCTTATAGTTGGTTGCGTGTTTGTGGATCTTTTCGGTTGTGGGGCCTATCAAATTTTAGTGTTTTCTTTTCGCCTAAATATGTATTTGGTTGTGAAATACCCAAAAATGATGACCATTTTGTGGAGAAATTATTGTTTTGGTCTACTTTTGTAGCCAGTTGCTAATATAACTAGTCTACATTACGTTGCAATACGATTAGAAACGCTTATCTATCGAATGGAATCATTTTGTTATTTTTTTCTCAAGGATATAGTTAACATAGCACGAGTGGTTTTATTATTCCTAATTGAAAACTTTATTGCCATTATTGTTATATTATTAGATATATTAGTAAATAATTTGAATTTAACACCCATGTAGGGCTTATAATGGTTTTATTTTAATATAATTGTAAAAGTATCGGTATCGGTCAAAGTATCGGTATTTCAAAGTATCGCAGTATCAGTATTGGCCAAAAAATGGTATCGGTGCGTCACTAGTTTTTTCATGTCGACTGCAGGGAATTGTACCAGTCAACACTGATGCTTTGCACTTTTTCTGACGTTGATATCAAATTATTACTGGTCTGTACTTGAGAAAGGGCTGTATGTAAGGTGAACCCCTGAAAGTTTTTTATTCGCATTACCAGTTGCCTGTCCCCTCAGGGGGATACAATTATTGTATCTGTGGGAACTAGCGCTCCCAGAGGGACAATGTGAGGGCCTGAGCTGAGAGTTAGGTAGGTTTTCTTTTTGTTGAAATATAATGTTTTTGTTATGTTAAGGACCACCTTTTTTCGGTTCACTGCTGTCCTGTTTTTCAGCACCTACTACTGTCTTCTTCAACTTTGGTCTTGTTTCATAATCTTCTTTCACAACTAACTGTTTCTATGCCTTTCTGCGTAGATTCCGCGTTTCCTTAACTCCATACTAAATGGTGCCTTCCTCCTTCCTCTCTTTGGATCGCAATTGTTGCTGGGTAGGGAGGCTAAAACTAACGACTAATCTAAACTAACCAGTTGCCTGATTCTCAATTTGTTGATGTTTCTCTTTTGCTTTTCGAAAAAAAGGGATTTTCTTGTTCTCTGCATAGTTGCCAATACCTGGTTTACTTGAGGATTTGCGCATTTTCTGGGTAAACCAAGTCAGGGTTTGCTCGTTGCCACCAACACGGAGTATTGCTTGTGTTGACTCGCTTCCAGCGCACCGAGAGGCTGAGCTGTGTTGGAGAGAGCAAGGTAGATTTTGTCTCGCGTGGTCGCGCCCAGTTCTCCATTGAGCTAAACCAGTGGTTCTCAATCTTTTTACTACCATGCCTCCTTTAAGAATTGTCTTGGGAAATTGTGTGAAGATGGACTGGTAAATGAGAGCTCACAACAAAGAATATTGCTAATAGGTCTCAAAGCGTATTCAACTGTGAAAGTTCATTCTTTTGTCAAAAACATTGCTGGGAAAAATCAGGCTTTACTGCAGAGGCTCGCGTCTGCCAGGTTAAGAACCACTGAGCTTAACGTTGTAGTGCCATCAGAGTCTTGGTAGCGGGGAGATTACGTTGTATATTGGGTCTCATGGTATTTTTTGCCAAGAGTCAATTTATTCTATTTTATTGTTCAAAATTGAGGGTTTTTGACACTCAACTACTGTTTCACTCTGCTGAAATATTGATGATTTCAATGGTTAATATGTTTTAAAAATTGAAGATGCTAATTATCTATATTTTCTCAAGTCTCTTGAACACAACTTGAAGGCTTCTTCATGTGTATAGTTCCAAGGAAATTGAACTCTGAGAAATTTCCAAAAGGAGTAAAGGATTTCTTTTTACTATTCTTAATTAGCTGGTGGCGTAAGATTTGCAAACGGTTAACTTTTAGTCAAATTACTTCTGTCCAAATATTGCAAGCATTTTTTAGAGACGCAAACACCAGGTTAAAAGGGGCTAATTGCAGGCATGTACTCCTATTCCTCTACAGTTCTACTTGATGTTAGCTCAGTTATTCTGTGCATGGTTCTATTTTATTTTTTACTCTAAATTAATCGGTACAAATTATGTCCTTCTCTATCTTTTGTTATTTTATCATATTCTGAGTTAATAGTCACTTTCACTTGATTTTTGTCAGAAAATATCTTTCTTTTATTATTTTATCATATCTTAAGAGTTAAGAATCCCTTTTTGCCAGGCTTTGAACGAAACATTGATTTTTTCCATTAAATATCTCTTTCTTTTATTATTTTATTGTATTCTGAGCCAGGGGAAAATGTGAGGGCCCGAGCTAAAGGTTAGGTAGGCTTTCTTTTTGTTAAAATAGAATAGGTTTTTGTTTTGTTACGGACCATCTTTTTCGGTTCATTACTGTCCTATTTTTTCAGCACCTTCTACTTTCTTCTTCAACTTTGATCTTGTTCCATGAACTTCTTTCTCATCTTACTGTTTCTATGCCCTTTCTGCATAAAGTTCGCGTTCCCTTTACTCCATACTAAATGGTACCTTCTTCTTTCCTCTCTTTGGATCACATTTGTTACTGCGGGTAGGTATGTGAAAACTAACGACTAATCCGACTAATATCCTGAGCCAAGAGTTACTTATGGCCGTGCTTTGAACTAAACATATGGATTTTGACAGCAAATACACGGAGCAGCGCGTGACGTCCAAGCTGCATGTGTCGTACTACGTGAAGCCCGACTTCCTGCGCGAGTACGAGGGCAGCGTGCGGCGCCTCGAGCATCAGGTCGAGGAGGACTACATCGCCGCCCTCCGCAACGGCTGCTACAAGGAGCGCAACCACAGTCAGTGCCCCTTCTCATATAGGCCATTGCAATGCAGTGCAACTACAGTCAGTGCCCCTTCTCCTGTAGGCCATTTGCAGTGCAGTGCAACTACAGTCAGTTCTTCTTCTCATATAGGCCATTGCAGTGCAACTACGGTCAGTTATTCTTCTCATGTAAGCCATTGCAGTGCAACTACAGTCAGTTCCCGGAGGCCATTGCAACGTAACCACAGTCAGTTCTTCTCATGTAGGACATTGCAACGAAACCAAAATCAAATCCTGTAGGCCAGAGGTTCTCAATCAGGGGTAAATTTACCCATAGGGGGTAAAAAATTATTTAGTTGGGGCTAAATAATTGAAGTACCTGATAATTTAAAAAATAATTCAGTTAAATATAATTTTGAAAAATGAGAAAGAGAATGCACAGGAAGTGTTCGTGTGTTTTATTTGGAAGTAAGGGGTAAATGGAGAAATGCATGAAGCCGAGGGGGTTAATGATGGAAGAAAGGTTGAGAATGGCTGCCGTGTGGCGTGCATACAACCATAGTCAGTCCCCCTTCTCATGTAGGGCAGTGCAACTGCAAGGCTCCTAATGTTCAAACACGCCTCTGAACTTGCTGTTAAGTATTGGAGGTCATTGAGCGAGTGGTTGAAGAAATATGTAGGTTCATTCTTTATTTTTTTGGCTTATCTTTTAAACAATACCTTAGTTATGATTTGTAGCCTAGATCTTATGTTTGTTATTGGAGGGTCCCTACACGCCATTGCGGTAATGGGTACTCTATTTTGACTATTGAAAACCTTAGTTATCGTGCGTTAGTAGCACATGTCCCTCCACCTTATTTAGCATGTTTTTTTAATCTTTATTTTACGTGGGTGCTTCCTTAGCAACAGTGTTTTCACCGGAAGATATCTTAGGTATTTTTTTTGGAACGAAGTTTGCGATTGAATGTCTGTGACAATTTACGCTGATTAGTTTAATTTTCATTGAGAGGTTATATTGATATCAAAGATATTTTCCTGATTACCTGTTATTTCATTTGTTTTTATCAAAGCTCAAGCCAGTTTGTGAATTTTACTAAAGTTCAAAGTGTTTCTTTCTAAAAGAGAATTTCACTTGACGTGCCCTTTCAAGGCAGAAAATGATTTCCCATCAGAATGTTATTCAGTATTACTTAGTAATTTCTTATGTTCTTTCTTATAATTTGATCATGTAGTGCCTAAAATTACCATGCTTCTTAAACAATCTCAATATCTGGTGTTCTTTCTGATACTTTGTTCCTGTAGTGTCAAGGCTTACCATGCTTCTTGAACCCCTCAGGGGGATACAACTATTGTATCTATGGGAATTAGCGCTCCCAGGGGGACAATGTGAGGGCCCGAGGTAAAGGCTAGGTAGGCTTCCTTTTTGTTAAAATAACATAGGTTTTTGTTTTGTTACGGACCATCTTTTTTCGGTCCACTGCTGTCCTGTTTTTTCAGCACCTACTACTTTCTTCTTCCACTTTGATCTTGTTTCATGAACTTCTTTCTCATCTTACTGTTTCTATGCCCTTTCTGCATAGATTCCACGTTTCCTTAACTCCATACCAAATGGTGCCTTCTTCCTTCCTCTCTTTGGATCTCATTTGTTGAGGATAGGGAGGCTTAAACTAACTAATAATACAATTTAATCTAATCCATGCTTCTTGAAAAATTTCGATTTCTGGTGTTTTTTCTGATAATTTTTTCTTGTGGCGTCTAGAATTGCCATGTTTTTTTAAAAATCTCGATTACTGGTTCCCCAAGAGTCTAATTTGGCGTGTTGCACAGAGGAGAACATGCTGTGGAGAGCGCGGTCGTTCGGCGACGCTGCGATGTACCGCAGGGCGCAGGAGATGGGCACGCCGTCCTGCGATAACCTCCAGGCCGTCTACACCTAACGCACCTCGCCAGTCCCTTCCTGCATCTGTGGAGACATCGCTGCACCACTGCAAGACTAAATTTCAAGCACAGAGTTACAAGGTTTATGAGAATGCTGAATTAATTTTGAGTCTTTTGACTGTAAAGTCGTAAGTGTATTTTTGGCCGAGAGATAGCCTTAGAAAGATTTTTAGTCTAAACCAAAATCTCGGTGCATTCTGTGACAACAATGTCAAGTCAGTGTTACAGTGGCAGTTGTGGAGGTATCATCTGTCGAATTTTGCGCAAGATTGTTGTAGGCAGGTTTACGTCTCTCGTCCAATTAAAGTGAGAGCTCACTAGGGGTGACTTCGATAGTTTTTAATGCTCCTCCTGAAAAATTACGAAATTAGAGTAACGACAGTCTTGCAATGATGTAGCGATATGTAGTTCGATATCTGAGGCAGGGTTAGATTACATTCTGCTATTTATTGTCTTCATAGCTCGTCGGTTAAAGGGTTACTGTCTGTCATCTTCACCTGCATGAGAAGTTGTCCAAAACTTTGGTGTGGTATTTGGTATTCGGTGTACATCTAAGCGCAGTTACTGTCTCGGCACAGAATTGAACGTTGATTGAGATTGTACTATTCATCATGGAGAAAAAGTAAGTTTTTCTGTTCAGATCAAAGTTCCTCACACTTATTCTATGGACGACCCTTACGACGGAAGTCATTATCTTAGGCACTTTCTGTTTCTCATTCACGATGTTCGTGTTAACGCCACTGTATTTCATTTTTCATAGCTTAGGAATTATATAAGTTCATATACCTGCTCCACTTTCCACTTACTTAAATAAGAGTTCTTTCTTCTTTAAAATCTTCAATCAACTATTTTGCTCAAATCTTGAGAAATTCTTCGAACCATTGTAAATTGATTTATCTGATGGAAACCAAAGTGCTGCTTGCTCTACCTTCTATTGTTCATATATTGTTAAAAGAACATCAGGAGTGAGTGACGTCGAAACTCCTGAAATTTCGTCGTTCTGGTTTCTTGCTTGAAAAGTTACATTGTCAAAATAAGAGAGGCTTACTTCTTCCAACACCTATCCCGTGACATGGGCGCTTGTTCATACTCTCCGGCCTGTGCGTTACTCAGCCATTCTTATCTAAAATCAGGAGCATAAGACAGTTCGATTGAGGCTTCATTTATGACCAGACTTGAGTTAATAGTCAGTACTGTAATTTGTTTATGGGAATGCTTCCTATTTCTAATTGCCTTTAGTACTGATGCTCCAACGTCTCTTTAAGGTTGTCTGTGGGTAGGGTTTATTGCTGTAAACTTATTTCTTTTAACAAAAGTGTTATTTAAATAAGTATAAATAATTCTTTTGAGAAACGCATCTCTCGTTAAACTGTCTGTCTTTTCCAACAACCCTCCACCATAATGGAGTGTTGCCTCTCACCTACGCATTGCGATGCACCTCCTCGCACCCACCCGTGTGTTGCTCAAGTCGAATTTTTGTTTAACGTCTTTGTTTTTACTTGTTTGTTGCATTTTCTTTCTGGTCTGGTAAAATCCGTGGGAAATAAAACAAAATTTAGGTTATTCATACCAGCAACAAAATTTCGAGATAGCTAACTGTTGTCAGCATATTCAGAATTTGTTGTACAATAAGTTCTTTACAAATTTTGTTGTAAGCTTTGTTTGTATTTAGATTTCTTGTGAGCTCCCAAATGTGAGGTTTGGCCACCTCCTCATTCCTTTATTATTCTGTGTAAGGTTGCGTTTGTTACAGGACAAGGTTTGAGGAACAACCATCATATTTTTGGCACTCTAGTTTGGGCAATGTAGTGTTCTGTGCCCTGTGTGGCTAGCATCGAATGTTTGTTGGTAGAGAAGTAAGGGAATGATGCAAAGAAACTGTTACTTTCTCTGGGTTTTGTTGGGAAAGTTTTTTGTGGCGGATGTGGGGGGATTATTGCGACTGTGTGGAGAGAGATGGAGAGCGAAGGTAATCCGTGCAGTGACGTATCGTGAATAGTAGCTTATGATAGAATAAGATGTGTGACTACCCCCCCGGGGGATACAACTATTGTATCTCTGGGAATTAGCGCTCCCAGGGGAACCATGTGTGGGCCCAAGCTTAAGGTTAGGTAGGCTTCCTTTTTGTTGTAATAAAATAGGTTTTTGTTTTGTTACGGACCATCTTTTTTCGGTTCACTGCTGTCCTGTTTTTCAGCACCTACTACTTTCTTCTTCAATTTTTTTCTTGTTTCATGAACTTCTTTCCTAGCTGACTGTTTTTGTGCACCTTGTGCATAGATTCCACGTTCCCTCATCTCCATACTAAATGGTGCCTTCCTCCTTCCTCTCTTCGATACGCTCTTTTTTTGTTGCGGGTAGGGAAGCTTAAACTAACTTATAATCTTATAACTTATAATCCCTCAACTCCATACTAAATGATGCCTTCCTCTTTCCTCTATGGAACATCTTTGTCGTGGTTAAGGGAGGCTAAAGCTTTCTTATATAATAATAATAAGATGTGTGACTAAATTACGTACTAGTGAACTTGACACAAATTAAATGGCGTTTCACGCCATGGCATTGATGACTCGGAGGAGAATTTTAGAACCATTAATGATGCGAAATATTCAAAATGAAAATGAATTCAGAGTAAGTGGAAGAGGTAAAGTAGTGATGTCTAGGAATGAGCGCATTGAAACAGTGAACTTGAAATTGATTCGAGACAAATGAAAATAGGATGGCCTCTGGATCACAAGCGACGTGTAGTGTAAACACGGAGTTAGGGGATGGGCATCTTTATTAACTCAGAGTTTCAACAATGAGCGCAGTTTTAGATTCTGGATTTAAAGTAACCTTTACATTTTATTTTAATGAGTAGATGTCAATGGGAATTAGGACTCCCAGGAGGAAAATGTGTGAGGGCCCAAGCTAAGAGTTAGACTTCTGTGTCAACTTAATGTTTGTGTGCCCCTTTCTGCATAGATTCCGCGGTCCCTCATCTCCATACTAAATGGTGCCTTCCTACTTCCTTTCTTTGGAACGCTTTTTTTAGCGGTTAGGGCGGCTAACGTCTAATCTTTAATGAGTGGCTTGGGGTGAACACAAACCCGTCGCTATGTCGTGACTACATAGAGCTGGCGCTTTGTGCGGGCAGGCAGGCGGGTGTTCCATCTCGGTTAGGTTGCGTGCACTGCTTTGTGTGAAGGATTTGAGTTGTTTGTGGCCACATTTATGTTGACACGCTCACTGTGGTTTTTAACACTTGGTTTGATTAGGTTGTATGTAGCAGAATTGGGGAATCAACTTTACTGTCCAAATGCGTTTTTATCCTTCGTAAGAAATATGAAAAAAATTATTGCACGATAACATTTCACCTCGTGTGATGACAGCTATTTCTGAAAAAGGTGGCGAAACGGATGAAATGTCATTTATTGATACCGGTACGTGAACGAGCAACTTACCTAGTTGGTACACATTGGCCCAATACGCGGGCAACGTGTTGAGGGAGTGCACTGGAGTGTCAACGAATCCCCTCTTTCTGAGTTAAGTTCATTATTTATAGCACTTTGCTCACATTATGTTTGTGCATAGTTGTAAATTTTATGTACTGCTAAACATATATATATATATTATTGTTTCTTCCCTTGATATTTATTCGCTAAGTTTCGATCTTCTTACATCCACATACCCTTATTTGGCCACCCTTGAGCCATCCCGTCAACAAATTCTAAAATATTTCGATATTTTCCACTTTCTATCGTATAAACACTGTAGTGGTAGTCAATGTAATGTAAAATGGTTATATCTCAACTTTACTCTCATCGGCGAGAATTTTACTTTGAAATATAGAGTGCAAAATGGAAACACCTGTTTTTTGGCTTGTGACTGAGTTGTTGTCTGAAATACAGAAAGTTTATTGCCGCAACGTGTCGAAGTTTGAACAAAAAGCGTGTATATTCGTCGGACATCTTTACCTTAGAATGATTTAGTCTTTGAAGTGATGATTTTGTGTTATCGAGTTATCTGCTCTTAGGGGTCTTGGTTGGACTTCATGTAGCTTTATATTTGTAGATATTTCTATTGAAACTATTATATATATTACACATCATCAGATCACCATTTGTATTTAGTCGATTTAGTGCAGTATATAAAGGAACCCGTACTAATGTTAACCCATTAACGGCCAAATTGTTTTGCTTTAGCACGGAATATTACGGGAATTTCCCTTAAATTATCAATCATAAAACCCAGTACGGTGTGAACTTTTTATTGAAGCATTCAGAATATAAGTATGATGTGAGTAATTTCTCAACACCTTTCAAAAAGGACTTTGACCGATAATGGGTTAAATGGACGCTGTACTGTTAGCAATTCCAATGAAATTCCAGAATGATTATATCAACATTTATTGGCCAGTTGCCGTAATTGTTGAATGGCAACTGTATGACATCGTAGCTCTAAACACTCGATGTGAGAAACGTACACTAGACACCGCTAACACACAGCCATCTTGTTTCATTAGTTGTTAATTACTTATTATTTCCTTGTTCCCAAAGTTTTTTGTATGCTGGGTAAGCTATCAAGTTGAGACTAATTATCACGTTTAAAAAGTAACTTAACAGCAACGTTTCTGTCATTCACAAATAATGGCAACTTTCCGTAATAGCCAATCCCAGGATGTGTTTCTTAGTATGTTTGTGCGGCACGACTTTCTTTACTTCGTTGAAGCGTGGACTATTTTCATGTAGTGCAACATTGTCCTGGTATGTCGGGGCTGGTGGAGTAACTTGAAGGTACGCGCACGACAATCCCATTTGCTGTTCTGAAAGTTAGAGTTGACGGTCATCACTCGAAGATCATCGCCACTGGATGTTACCAAGCGCATCCGTCGTGGGTCCAGTAGGTTGCGCTCTGTGCCTCTGTCTCACAGCAGGGAGCTGCCATGAGGCGTCGTCTTCTAAATATGTATAAAAAACTCGTTTAGTAATTTGGAGAAGTTTGATATTTTCTCAACTTTCTGTCTGCTTTCCCTTATCTCCCCACTAACCGTCGGTGCGATATAGTTGAGTAACTGAAGCGCTAGCAAACCCACGTTACCTCTACTACTACAACTACTGCTGCTACTGGTCCTCTTCTATAGCAGCACTTGAGTTTGCATCTGTGTGAGGTCTGGAGTGGAAGACGTGCTGTCTTCTCGAGGTAATGATTGCTTTTTTCATCACTTAGTAAAGTAAGCTATTGTGTGTAGCGTTTCGTCTTTTTTTGTTGCAGATTCAGTTAGCATATATTTATTTTATTGGTCTTTAAACGCCATTTTTAGTGAAGTTTAATATATTGAAACTAAAAAGATTGTTTCGTGATGTTTGTCTTAGGAAAGTAGCTCATACATCAAAAGACATGTTGGGAGAGAGCGTTTTGCAGTTCATTCTCTCGAGAGAGTTCTAAAATCCCTTGCTCATCGAATTCTTCAGGCGTCAATGCAAGGTGTCCTGAAGTGGATAGGAAGGCGGGGCAATTGGGATTTTATTCGTTTTTTTTACAAAAGGAGAAGCTATTTAATGAGTAAATGGTGAATTGGAGTTTTTGTGCAAAATTCGTGTCACCACGCAATATTGATTTTAATTTTGAGGACGTTTTAGTTGGTTTCTATTGGTTTCAACTTTTGCTGTTATCATCATAACCACGATGAGTGATAGTTTACTGCGTGCACTTTCCCATTCACGTGTTGATTTATGTATTAATACTGTACTTCTGGAGCACCTGTAAATAGCTCATATCTGCTTTGTTTTGTGTCTTTCCTGAGAGTGATGTTTTTTTCAGTTGGTGCACGTTGAACTAAGGAGTGTTTATCGATTCGTTTTACCACGTCGCTTTCTAGGGGAATAATCTATGTTTTCTGGTAGAAAATTTGTCTCTCACTTCTGGTGTCGGAATTTAGGTGCGTGATTTCGAGTTTGGAAATGGTGCATGCATAAATTGTGCTCGTTGTTGCATACAAACAAACTCTAGCTGTGGATTAATTTTTCGGTCACATTGCTACTTCAGCTGCGACATAAAGAATAGTTTTAGTGCACAGGATCAATTTTTAGCCTTCTTGAGAGCGTGTCGTATAGTTGAGAACACAATCTCTTTTTGTTGTACTAGCGACGAATTCAGTTTCTTGCTTTACAATCGATTCTTGAACTGTATTCTGTACATCTACTACATGCTATCACTCTTATTTTTAGCGCACTTGAGGGAAGCAAGAGTGGCAGGATTAGGAATAGTCAAGTTTTACTACACGTAATAGTCAAGTTTTACTACACGTAATAGTCAAGTTTTACTGCCCGTTAAAGATTTGACGCTATTTCTGGGCTTCGTCAGACTCGAGGCATTCTGATGAGGTGCGCATAAATTTGGTATCAATGGGAATTTGCGCTCCGTAGGGAAAGATGCGAGGTCCTGAGCAGGAGGTTAGATAGGCCTTCCTTTTGTTGAAATAGATTGCTTTTTATTTTGAGGTGGGCCATCTTTTTTCGGCTCTCTGCAAACCTGCTTTTCAGCACTGAAGTCTTTCTTCAATTCTTATCTTGTTTCATAAACTTGTTTCTTATCTCGGAGTTTTTTATGCGTAAGAAATCTTGTGTGAAGTGGGACACACTTCAGAAATAGATTCCGAATTTCCTCGATTTCTTACTAAAAGGGACCTTCCTCATTCCTCTCCTTGAAATACTTCGGTTGTAGCCATAAATGGGTAGGCAGCTGAAACCCCCTACGGGGTTTGGCTGCCCGGTGTGGTCGAATGTACTGTAGTATGTACAAGGTTGTAACGTAGAGACAATTTAAATCCTGATTTATAATTAAAATCTTGGTGGTCGTATAATGTTGAAGTTCAAATAATTTTGATGCACATCTCTGGTGGTTAATTGGAAAAGTCTGATGCTTGTTAAATTATGTGAACTTCGGTGCGAAGTAGTTGGAGGAACGGATGCGCTAGCAAGACTATGTTACTAATGATTTTCTTAATCCGAATGAGCGAATGATAACTTAATGTGGGTAAATGCGTGTGTATTGGAAGCAGTAAGAGAAGAAAAATGCTACTGAGAAGTTCAGGAAAAGAGTCATCTCGTGACTAGAAAAAGTAACTTTGTTAGATATACCAATGCGACAACTAAATAGTCTCTGACCGAAGTTGTCGTTAACCGAGTTTATTATTATTATTATTATTATTATTCGGTTGTGCTTAAGGAGGTTTTAACGAAGTTATATTCCTATAAACTGAATAGCTGAAATTCATTGCAATCCGCATGAGTTGGGGTACTTGTTATTTCGGCAGCCTGCCATCGCTTGCTCTCAGTACGTGTATAATACGACATGAAGCTTAATTTGTTCTTTCTTCCAAGATGATGCTCTGAAGGGGACTGTCCTGCAGCACATCTTCAGGATATTGCTACCTACGAGGAGAAGTAGAATTCTGGAGCTTCTCGTAGTGAGAAGCTTGTGGCAACAGGAGTGGGATAGAACAATTAACAATAAATTAAGAATTATAAAACCCACCGTACGTGAGTGGACATCGTCTAGTTGTCGCCCTCGTCGGATGGAGGTGATACTCTGCCGCCTTCGTATTGGCCATACTCGTTTGACGCACGGGCACTTGATGGAGCGACAGCCGCAGCCTCGATGTGAGCGGTGCCACGTTCCTCTGACTATCAAACACTTTCTTGTTGAGTGCCCCCGGTATGCTGCTGCCAGGAATGTGTGTTTCCCGAGACTGCGAGGTCGTGATGAGGATGTAATGATCGGAATGCTCAAGGAAATCGAGCGTTCAGCTTTCAGTGTGACGGCGCTTAAAATGTTTCTAGAGAAGTGCAACTTGATGTCTCAAATTTAGCCAGGAAAGGGACAGCGTAATCAAGGAACTTTTTCACGTCTGAGATGTGGATGACTAAACTACAATATGGCCGGGTGCGCTGCGTAGATGCCTCTGGGGATTTCAGCGTGGGTAAGGCGCCCGGTCATCAATGGGTGGGCAGCTGAAATCCCCTACGGGGTTTTTTGGCTGTCCTGTGTTCGCGGATTGTGCGTCGCTCTGTAGATGATCTCTTCAAAGATCAACTAGGACTCTTATAAAATGACAATGATGTGGGTGGCAATTGAAGCGGTCTTTGTGGTGGCTGCTGTTGTGTTTTCCATGATGGTGATTGTGACAAACTTTGAACAACATTTATATAGTGTGCTTTTGTGTAACGATGTGAATTCTGTATTTTAAACTGTGAGATCTACGGCGCGATATAGTACGAATTACTGAAGCGCTAGCAAATCAATGCTAATACTACTACTACTACTACTACTACTACTACTACTACTACTACTACTACTACTACTATTACTACTTCTCGTACTGGAGTGTGCCGAGTGGCCATTCCAGCAGCCAGGAGCTGAGCAATTGGGGTTTTCTGAGATTCCCTGAGCTCCTTCCGTGACATCTACCAGCGATGGCTATGACCGTTTACCGTATCAGCTGTGATGGTCCTGCTCGAGCATGCTTTTTTTAGCTCTTTTTCGGTCTTTGTTGCCTTTTTTTTGCTCTATTTTTTTGGCTTATTTTCCCCCTCTCCTTTGCTTTATTTTCCCTCTATTTTTCCTCTAATTTGCTCTTTTTCCCCTCGCTTCTTTGCTTTTTTCAGCACGAGGTGAAATTCATTTGTTTAAGTAATGCTTTCGTACGAGGGCAGTACGGGTCTGTCTATATTATATATTCATAGGCCTGAGCTCCTCTTTGGACCTCATTCCTTCAACAGAGTTCCTTTTGCTAGTTTCTTTCAGTAGAGTAAATATAGTTGCGGATCTCTACGCCCATTTCATTTTTGGGAGAATGATTTTTGTTGTAGATTTTTTTTGCAACGTAGGACATGGTAATGTAAATGATCCTCTAGAGCAGCATTTAATTAATTGAATGTGCGTTTTGAGGAACATGAGCTTCGAGTATCCATAGTGCTCCAGCGTTAGTATACAGTTGAAATAAATTGCCTCCGTTTATGTAAAGATGTAAAACTGAAGTGAAGGTATCAACAGCGCGGTTGGTAATTTCAGCGCAGTAATGATAAACAACATAGTTTGTTAAAGTATTGCCCTGTATTTGTCCCTCGAGTAAATGTATAAATGTATTCTTGTTTTAATTATTCAAGCGTAATGGAAGCAATAATCTGCATCCCTGGAAAAGCGCTCTAGAACAATCTAATGCCGTTCAGCAGATCTAAACAAGCAGGTAACTTTGGGTTTGGTTTCCTAGCCATGTCGAAATTTGTATGAACCAAAGACTATCGAGCAGCTCGACATGTCATGATGAACAAAACTAAAAGAAACAATTGTCCCACGAATACCAAAATTGCCAAGTCGGGCTTGTCATCTAACGTTTTCCACGAGTAGCACACATTTTGCTCGTGAAGATAGCGTTAGGTAATTGTATGCAGGTGTGAAGGTTTAACACTTTGACCTCGATTGGTTAAACTATCCAACTCAAATTTTAAAGGCAACTAAAATAAGCAATTTTGAAAATAGCAAATATTAACTGGATCATGTTCTCATTTAGCCCTTAAGTATGTATAAAAATTTAGTTTCTGACCACTAGTCGGTCAGCAGCATTATGAAAATCCCCTCCGTGGCCACGTGTGGCGCACGTTGCTGCCTAACTGTTAAAATAGACAAGCGTTGCTTGGGTACGCTTGGAAGTCATTAGAAACAATGACTTTTAATGCATGCAGTAACAATGAGAGAAGAGTTGCAGTTCTCGTCAATTGGGCGTTCCTATAATTTAGTTCCCAGTGATATTCAGTGGCCGTGAACTGTGGCACCTCTTTAATCCTAAGAAAAAATTATATCCATTATTTTTTCTACTTGGGACGCAAAAAAAATCTACAAAACTTTCTTTTTATTAGAAAACTATAGCTATTGAGAAAATCATATACACAGGTACAAAGCTAGGTGATAACACCTCAATAAAATAAGTTAAAAAATACTTGAACTAGAGTACAAAAAATTTCGTTAAACGAAACCACCTCAATAATATGAGTTAAAAAATACTTTAACTAGAGTAAAAAAAATTCGTTGGACGAAACCACCTCAATAAAATAAGTTAAAAAATACTTGAACTAGAGTACAAAAAATTTCCTGAGCGGATGCTAGGATCTACCCATGATGATTTTGCCCAGCGCTACGTAGGGCGCCTCGCCCACGAAGCTGATGAGGGAGCCTGCAAGGAAGCTCAGCGCCACCACACCGCCGTACCCGAGCAGCTGACGGGCGAAATGCGAGTTTAATGTTCGTGAAACGAACGAGCGCATTTGTAACAGAAATGCCATGCGTGTTCTTACAGCCTAAAGGTCAAGCGATGAAGATACTTTTACTTATTCGAACAGTTGAGAAGCGAAATGGGAGCTTAGTTTTCGTGAAACGAAAGGAACATTTGTAACAGAAATGTCATGCGTGTACTAACAGCCTAAAGGTTAAGCGATAAAGATACTTTTGCTTATTTAAACAATTTTTCAGCTGAAGGGAGAAATGTAAGCTAACAATCGGGAAACGAAAGAACGAGTTCTTTTGTAAAAGAACTGCCATGTGTGTTTCCTTAAACAGGCGAAACGTCAAGTGACAAAGATACTTTAATAATGGCCAGCTTGTGTCTAAAATAATTGTGTAAGATCGTTGTCGCTCTCAACGTTTCCTACATTAAATTTCACATGGTGCGCTTTTAGGGATCCCAAAACTTATAGAATTTTCAAAATTTTTTATGAATCTTTCGTGTGAGCATTACACTCCGATTTTTTCCCCGCCCTATGTCCTGGTTCTTTATACTGACTGCACTCAAGCGTAGGAGTACAGTATTCCGAAACTTTGCTCGAAACTCGCAGAAAAGTCCCCAAAACCTTAGAAAGTGCAAATCCAAAGTTCTTATGACGCAACCGAAGGGCAGTGACGGCAATTTAAATTAGGATATATGGAAATTAGTTTTGAAAGACCAATGACTAAGGAATAAGGCATCCAGTTAGTACTCACAAGCGAAGAGCAGTGACTGCACTTTAGATTAGCACAGTTGGAAATTAATTTTGAAAGACCAATGACTAAGGAATAAGGCATCCAGTTAGCACTCACCAATGTTAGGTGGGAGAGGTGAATGAGGCGGTAGCCTGAGTAGAAGATGAAGCCTTGCAGGGGCAGGGAGATGAGGTACACGGAGTAGGTGACGCGGCTCGGGACTTGCCATATCGGGTGAGACAAGAACTCGTCCACTGGCCCTGGTATGATGAAAATAGTTGCATTTAACATGTTCGCTACGCTTCTGCGGTTGCTATGGTGGCTGTGGTTAGGTTTGATGAAGCAGAATTGAAAAGCCGGTTTTACTGCTTGGTTAAATTCTTATCCTCTCTAACAAGCGGGGAAAATATAGTAGCACGATTGCATTCTAACTTGTACGATGCAGTCTAATTTAAATAAAGGTAGTGAAATCGGTGAAATGGTAGCCATTGTTATTGGTCGGATCTACGTAAATGAGCAATTTACCAAGTGGTACACATGTGCTCCAATACGTAGTAAATGAGTTAAATGCCCATAAGCTGGGAAAATAGAGTCGTAAAGAATAATGTCTAAATATCGACTCCAACAAAAAATAGATGTTTAAAAGCACGTGAGGGCGTTGAGAAACAATTCATTAGTTTACTCGCGGAACGAACAAGCTTTCTGTGCTTTACGGAGACTATGGTTTTTGTTCTGCCAGAAGAATGAATCTAAAGAAATAGACCACAGGGCATTCCTGCTCGTTTCTACATCAAGTGGGGACAATCTACATATAGTTAACGATGTACGCACAAGTGAAGCTTTTCTAATACTTGAATAAGTTACTATAAATATATCTTAGGCAATGAGTACCTCGAAGATTTAGGAAATAAGTTTCAAGAAATAATGAAAGAAAATTTTCAGCCCAACTGCCCCTGGACAGAGACAAACAACTTGCAACAAGTTTCTTTCTTAAAATAAGTTACTCTAAACCATTAAATTAGGATTTACAAAACGTGCCCAGAAACATGCGGAGAAACTCAGTCATAAAAACAGAATTCTCCGTGGCCGAGTGGTTTAGAACGCGCCCTTCACGAGAGGATGTCGGCAGTTCGAATCCTAGCAGTGCCGCCCGGTGATTTCTCCCCGTTGGGAAAAGGGGAGAACTTAGCCACAATTCCCCACTCTACCCAGGTCTCGGAAATGTGTACTGGCTTAACCGGAGGTAACCGTCATTGCGTCCTGGTGTTAGTTATAAGGTATTTGAAAAATCAATGTACAAGATGCTATTAGGTTTGATTGATTGGAATAAAGAATTGTGTTATTTAATTAAAATCTGCTAAGTTTCAAGCTCGAGGACGGACCTGCAAGTCCGAAGGAGCAGGTAAGCACGATCCAGCCGATGCAGCAAGCCCAGGCTGCGCTGTCGAAGCTTGCATACATGAAGGTAGCTGCAGGAGTGAGCTCGGGCTGAGGGTTGAGGAGGCTGTAGTAGTTGATGTTGACCAGGCCGAACACGACGGCCAGGCAAGTTGCTGTGAACGCTGTCCACCCCAACACCAGCACCTCCTGGTTCAAAAACAATTTTTAAATGTAAATTCATGCCGCCGAATAAGTTGTTTTTTAACCTCCTGGTTCAAAAACAATTTTCAAATGTAAATTCATGCCGCCGAATAAGTTGATTTTGACTTTTTTATAATATGCTTCAAATCGTTGATACGGGTGTCATCTGCGCTAGTGTTTTATAATATGCTCCAATTCAATATAAAAGATAATGATCGTGGCCTTATCATAGTGTGTAGTGTCAAGTGCCAAGCACAGCAATATTTTTTTTATCGAAGAATGACTGCTTTGGGTGGAGTTAAGACTTTAGGAAGTGATGGAATGTGATTTAGATACTTTGCTTGGCAAACCGAAAATGTTAAATCTCCAAATGTATATCCAATAATCATACATATTTTAGTAAAATGATACAGGTCCGATAGTGCAGGTAAAAATAGAATTAATCGCAGCCAGTCCTTTTCCTGCAATGGCATTGGAGCTACGCACCTTTTTCCTCAGCACCCTCAGCCAACGCGGCCCCTCCAAGTTTCCGTTCTGTAATTGAAATTTTTACCTGATGAACTGTCAATCGAGAGAAAGAAAAGAAAGAATGAAAGAAAGAAGAACGGTTTATTTTTAAAAAAGTTGATACATGAGATGTAAAACATATTAGATTTCAAAAATTTCTCAATGTAAAGGTCTTTAATTAGATGATTAGATTATTAGTTACTTAAAGGTCCTTCATTGATTGACAAACCATACGAGGCGTACAATAGTCGCGTCACAGGCTAATTATGTTATTGAAAAAACAGTCAAAATATCATCTCTTGGATATTTCATACACAAAGAGATGGCTGACAACTTATAAATAAGTACATTTTAACAAGGAGACCTATTCTTTACAAAGATGTAACATTTAGTTATGTGCAGCATAGAAACGTACCCTTATGTACATTGAAGTTCATTCACATACTTCATTATTTCTGAGAAAATAACCGAGCGTATCTTGCGTTAATATTATGACATAAAAAGGTAAAAGTTCCTCAATTGGTGCGCATTGAAGGTAGTGACTGCGAAAATATACGGTGAAGAATTAACATGTTGGCTGGGATGGGTTAAACTGAAGTTCAATATTCAACTCAAATTTAAATTGGAAAGGTGTTAGTAATTTCATAAATACCAGACATTAACTGGGTCCAATAAATACAATTAATTTTAAAAGATTGTTAAAGTGTTTTCATGCAACACATCGATGGGTCGTTTTGCAGGAGGAACCTACGCACGACCCATCAATGGGTCGAATCACAGTCAACGTGTTGAATTATTTCAAGTTGGATTGTTTACGACGCTAAGTATGTATATTTTGAGAGAAAAACTATTTCCTATTACGGATGCCTGCAATGCTGTAGAAATAAAATGAAAGTGTTTTCGTTTTACGATTGGGTTGTTGGTTATTTTTGATTTATCAGGAAGAAGAAGAATTACTGGTGTAAAATTAGTCACCCGTTCTATTTTCATCCAAATTGTTGAGATTCCTTCCACATTTAGATTTTCTTCTTCCTGTAAATTAGGTTTTCGTACACAGCGGACTTCTGAGCCATTTCTTTACCCCCTACTTTTAATAAAAGTTTTCAAGCCAAAAGAATTCTCTTGACCAATAGAGCGTGAGGTCTCCGCGCATAGCGCATATCGGCTCAAGCGTTTGCCTAACAGTTTATTTTTCCTGCCAAAAGACACATCGATCTTTGCATTTCTTGCACTACTGCATAGTGAAGTTTGTAGCATTAAATATAAAATTTGCGTTTTAACTGAGAGTAGGAGTGTAAACATGCATATACTTGGCAAACGCCAGACATTTCGCAGCGCATTTACCTCTCATCCCATTTTTCAAAACTCGCTACCTAAAAGAAAAATCCTTGCAACAAATACGCCCAGAGGATGACAAATGCGTGCAAGGGTTTTAATTCAGGTCTTCCAGGGTACTTGACCTTCTTGCACGCCAAATTATAAAGTGGAAAATAAGTGAAAATTGATGCGGTTGAGGTGACGTTGCTGGCGCCGGGAATCACACGACCCACCTTGACAGCGACGTCGACGTCCACCAGCAGGAGGCCGAAGAACGCTCCTACAAAGTAGGGCGCCACACGAGTGTAGGGCATCAGGTAGAAGTACCGCGTGTAGTCAACTACTGCCTGTTTACTGGAGGAAAAGGATGTTTTTTAAAGGATGTTTTATTCCAATCAAGCTTGATACATTTCATCTTGTACACTGTTTTTTTAAATGCCTTATAACCTAAAACTAAGACGCAATGACAGTTTCCTCCGGTCAAGCCGGTACCCATTTTCGACACCTGGGTGGAGTAGGGAATTGTGGCTGAGTTCATCCTTTTCCCAACGGCTGAGTTCATCTTTTTCGAACTGCCGACACCTTCTCGTTAAGGGCGCGTTTTTAAAAACGAGAACGTTTTTTGTGGTCTCGTTAAGGGCACGGTGACCACAAAAATGAAAATTTACTCTCGAATTCAATTTGTGCAAGAAACTTATAGGAAATCATTTTACAATTCAAAATAACTGAAAGCTGATGCTGACTATTTTGACCGAGAGCAAATATTGGTAAATATCACGGCGTGAATAACAAAATGATACTTCATTCGTAAGCAGCTGTCAACTACGCGTGTTGTTAATGTACTGAAACTTTTGAGACCCTGAGACTTTTACTCCCTGTAGTAGAAGTAGCTCAACTTGAGAATGGCTAGTCATGACTCGAACAAGTTCAGAGACCTTTGGGGGCTTCCAATCATCAATACCCATAATCCTTTTTGGCACTTGC
Source organism: Morinoia aosen (assembly GCA_030386875.1). NCBI lineage: Eukaryota > Metazoa > Arthropoda > Malacostraca > Amphipoda > Talitridae > Morinoia > Morinoia aosen. Next base: position 18,751,128 of record CM059559.1, read on the forward strand.
TTGCCACGACAACTATGCACCTAAAAAGTAAATTTTTACATTTACAATGTACTCATCAACTACGCGACAATTCGATTTCAACACCATTATATTTATACGAAAATATTCATCATAAAATCCTTCATGATATCTTTTCATTCTGAGTGACCGACATCTATCACGAGATCTTTAGAAGAAGAAATAAAGGAAGCTAAGACACAGATTAGAAAGTTGAAATGAAAAGCAGATCAGGTTCAGATATGAAGTTAAAATCCAAACTGTTAAGATCACAAATGGAATCCTGTGAAATGTGCGACAGTTAAAGACTACAAAAGTTTTAAAGTCCGATGTCACCATGTACGAGTTAAGCAGGAAACCATCAACTTTCTGAACAACCATACACAGTCATACACTATACGCTCAGTCATACGCTGGTACGTGCAGTCCCTCTCCCTTTCTCGTGCGCTCGTACGTGCAGTCCCTCTCCCCTCACATACGCTCGTACGTGCAGTCCCTCTCCCCCTCACATACGCTCGTACGTGCAGTCCCTCTCCCCTCACATACGCTCGTACATGCAGTCCCTCTCCCCCTCACATACGCTCGTACGTGCAGTCCCTATCCCCTCACATACGCTCGTACGTGCAGTCCCTCTCCTCCTCACATACGCTCGTACGTGCAGTCCCTCTCCCCCTCACATACGCTCGTACGTGCAGTTCCTCTCCCCCTCACATACGCTCGTACGTGCAGTCCCTCTCCCCTCACATACGCTCGTACGTGCAGTCCCTCTCCCCCTCACATACGCTCGTACGTGCAGTCCCTCTCCCCCTCACATACGCTCGTACGTGCAGTCCCTTTCCCCCTCACATACGCTCGTACGTGCAGTCCCCCTCAAAAATGAGTACAAAACACACACAGTCCATCAGTCCCGACGTACTCGAATGTCATGAGTGAGGCCGGCAGAAGGTCCCCAGCCATCGTCACGATGCCGGCCACCAGGCAGAACGCCAGCGCCACACCGGCGGAGTACAGCCACTCTGAGATGAAATTACGTTTTTATCATTTTACATACTTGAGCGCGTTCTGCCATCTCTGTGTGAATAAAATTTACGATGAGTTGATATTTTGATTTTTCTCTCAAAAATAAAATTAAACCTCGACACAGCTATGTACGCCTCGTATGGTTTATTTATAAATTAAGGAGCTTTATATTAAGAAATTTTTAAAAACCAATGTGCTGTAATGCATTTCAAGTATCAATTTTCTGGGAAATAAACATTTTTTCTTTATTTTCTTTTTTTTCTCATGGCGAGGTTGAGCCAGAATGTGTGCTTGGTTTGGAAAAAGGATTGAATGGGCATTTCTGGCTCTAAAAATTTGTAATGGTTGATCTAAATTCTGATACATTGAAGATTTAGTTCACAATATTTAAGCTGAGTGGTTTGAAAAATATCAACGTGAAATAACCATCAAAAAATTAAAAAATATATTTCTTGTTTAAACAAACGACCGAGCAGTAGCGGCTGAATAGAGGCGTTTATCACAGTCGTCTCATGCCGGCGCAGTTTTCGAAGAATGGGTGTAGCTGATTCACATGCAAGTATTTAGTTAGTGTTTTTATTACAAATACTTTTAATAAATATTTTGCAGAAAACATTTTGGATTTAAAATTGCTCAATTTGTGGTATAAAATGGCAATAAAATAGTGTAGGCAAAACTAGGCTTTCGGCAAAACGAAGAGCCGAGCCTCACTTTGGTGTGCGCGGAGAAAATATATTAATATTGAAAACAATTTTCAAAAGAAATTTAAAATGTTAAGAAACATTTAATATTTTATAATATCATTAAATTATAAGATTAAATATTGGTAAAAATATAAGCAAAACCAAAATTCAAACAGCCGTCAATTGGCGGCAGTGCTGGTCCTTTAAGTGTTGAGAAAACATGAGGGTGCGCAACATTTTATAATTTCATATAATTATGAAATTAAACATCCAAATAAATATATATATCTATAAAAATAAAATTTAAACAGCCGTCAATCGACAGGACTGGTCCTTCTAGTCTTAAGAACATATGAGGGTGCGCCCGACACACTCACTGTATCTGCCGAGCATTTTGGCGGGCAGGATCAGGAACGGCGCCACCAGGTACACTTGGAAGTCCACGCCGAGGTACCACGTCGAGCCGATGCACTGACGAGGTAATTCAATAATTAGAATGCTGAACTTTCTCGTAAATTAGGATTATATATTCAATGATCAGAATGCGGAACTTTATCTTAAAGTATAATTATGTCTTCAATCAATGATTAGAATGCTGAATTCAGTCAAGGATTCTGCCCTTGAAAATGGTGAGCAAGTATTATCGTAAATTATGATTAATCTATTCGATAATTTGGTTTCTGAAATAAGACGATAGATAATGAGCCACAGTGAAATCTTTCTTGTCCAGGATTTCATTAAAAGTTTATATATTTAAGAAGTCTCAGATGATCCGTAAGGATACGCCGAGTTAAATTTAATGTTACTGAAGATCGCATAAAAACTCTTAAATTGTGGGCCTCACAAACTCAGGCAAGGCTGACGAGCAGAATGAATTGTAGGTATGCCTTAAAACTCGAGTGTGCGAAGCTCACCCCCCGTATCTTAGCGTCAGTTTATAATTACCTTAGGGAAATCCTTGTTCATGTCACTGAAGATCGAATGAAAAGCTCCTAGATTCAGAGCTTCACGAACAAACGCATATCTGACGAGCAGAATGAACTGAAGGTATTCCTTAAAATTAGCATGCGAAGCTCACCTCCCGAATATTAGCATCAGTTTCATTGTTGCCGTAAAGGAACCCTCGTTCATGTCATTGAAGATTGTGTGTAAAAACTCCTTGATTTAGAGCTTCACAAACAACCGCTAGACTGATGAGCAGAATGAAGTTTAAGTATGTCTTAAAACTCGTATGCGAAGCTCACCCCCCGAATGTTAGCGTCAGTTTCATTGTTGCCGTAGGGGAACCCTTGAGGCGCGCTGAGTATGTTGGCGGCCATGGACAGGTCCACCCACCAGTCCTTCCTGCACTCCACTAGGTAGTTCTTCTCGAAGAGCTTCTTGAAGACGCCGCGTACGAACAGCGCCGACGGCCCCGCGCAGATCATCACAACCACCACAATGGCGGGGGTGATCCTGGTGGACACGTCATCAAGCTTGTCAGTTTCGTGAATGAGAAAGGCACGGAAAGTACAGTTTTATGAATGAGAAAGGCACGGAAAGTACAGTTTTATGAATGAGAAAGGCCCGGAAAGAACAGTTTCATGAATTAGAAAGGCACGAAAAGTACAGTTTCATGAATCAGAAAAGCAAGGAAAGTAAAATCTGAAAGACGCAGTTTTACCACAATGAATCAGCCAGATAGGTGAATTTCTAGGAAAGAATGTCTGTAGAAATTGTTTTCACGAACAAATCAATAAACAAAATGAAAAATGTACAATGTTTAAATGAAGCATGTTGCAAGAATATTTTGAAAACTTAATTGTATATCATTTTATTCTATATATTGTAGCTTTCTTCAGTTTCAATTTCGGCCTTTGCATTCTAGAATCTGTTGAGACGGAAATATGCAAAATCTCGAGTTTCTACCCCATGCCAACCTCTGCATTGAATGTAATTTCCCTATGTTCGTTGCGCAGTGTTAGTTTTTATGATTTCAATCAAATACCGTTTTAATTTTTTATCAATGCAACTAAAGAGCTCATACTTCATTTTAAGAGCTTATGTATTCACTAGCGAGATACTTTTCTCGTCGTCCTTCCAATATTCACTCCATTATTGTACTATTGAGTCAATGCATTTGATTGTAATAAATAAAAGTTCAAATATTCAGAATTAGACTACTTCTATGACGTAAAAAAATCAAAGTCGATACTCCTATTTAGCCAGCATATTTAAACGAGCACGTAACACCAACGTGTCGGTCGGTGTTCACGTCTTAAAGCGAACCGTTGCCTCCAGCTGCTCAGGGAAAAATATCGTTCGCCACACAGTTTAACTAAAGCGAGTTTACATTGTAACACACCCAAAAACTGGCTATCTTCTGGTGTATTTAAATCCCGAAATGAGTGCCAGTGAGTTTTAAGTTATAAATCCTTACTTCAGACGTATGTTCCTGTTAAATTATTTCGCCTGACTCGGTGACATTCGGCGCTACAAAGAAAAACAATTCTAAGTGTTTCGAAAATAATGTGTTGGCGCTTAAAGACTCTCCGACATTTTTTACGATGTTATTGTATCTATTATCACTTGTTAGACACAGTTTAGCGTATTGGGTTTTATTGGGAATAAATGGGTTGGCTAGTTTAAAAAAATATTTATAATTGACTAAATGATTATTTCTTACATAAGCAAATTGAAGTTTTTAAGTGTCCCTCAACTCTCAAGACTAAAATGATACTCGAAGATGTTTATCGAAAAGTATAATCATTTATAGTCAACATCTTTAACACGTTAGTTGCGATGGGTTAAACTGAAGTTCAATATTCAACTTATATATAAAGTCATAAGTGATAAGCAATTTTGTAAACATCAAACATTAACTGGACCTGTTAAATACCAATAATTTAGAAAGGTTGTTAGAATTTTTCAAAACGACCCATCGATGGGTCGTTTCCCAGCAGGAAAAACCTAACTACGACAAACAGGTGGGTCATACCGCAATGAATGTGTTAATCATAACTGAGCATAATATTGCCACAGCTTATTACCTTTAAAGATTAATGTAAAATCAAACTAGAAAAGAAAACTCGCTAATTTTCTCAAAATAACCATTCAGACATGAAAACGACCAACCAAGATGAACTAAAAGAGTATAGAACTGACCTGAATATTCTGTGCAGCACGTAAAAAATATATCTTGTGAAGAACACGCAGAGTGTCTTGACCACGCCTTGCTGCTTGATCACTTGCCAATCGCTTGGATTTCTTGTGCTGAGTTCTTCCAGTGTGTGCGAGTGTACAGCTTCAACTGAGCGCTTGTCCAACTCATACTTTGATGAAGGTAATGCTTTCAGCCTCGTGTTAGGTTCTAACTTTGCATTTTGCGTCCTATTTGTCCTATTGGGCCGTTCAAGACAAAAGTCCTTCTTCATGAGCGCTATCGCGGTGAGCAGTCCGCCGATCGTGAAGAAAGTGTCGACGGCTTTGTAGCCACTCCACACCATCTGGAATGCCCAGTCTTGCGACATCTGCAAACCAACAAACGTGTTTTCAGAAATGGAGACGTATTTTAACGGGGCTAATATATGAAATCATCAAATGTGTTTTCAGAATTGGACAGGTGAAAAAAATGATTTTAATTTTTAACATATGAGTATCACTGAACGTAGGCGCAAATTAGTGTTGAACCAGTCAATCGCTGGAAGCAATGAAAATTTAGCCATTTCATCACAAAGTTGCCTTTGAAGTCTGGAGAGTGTAGAGGATGGCAAAAGATGCAAAAAAATAATTAAAACTGCAGGGTCGTACCGGATGCTGGGTTGTAAAAGAATAAAACTGCAAGATAAAAACAGAGATAAAATGAAATGATTTTAATTAAATTAGAATTTAAATACTTGAAATAAGAAATTTTCATTAGTATAATTTAAATCGATTTCATATTAAATTGATTTAAAATTGAAACTTCAGGAAAGCGAGCCCTGAGTTCCTGCAGAATACTGCCATTGAAAATTTGGGAAAATTTGAAGTTAGAATTATATAGGGAGAATTTAGGTACGAGAAGGAAGGCTCAACATGAAGAAAAGACAAATAAACAAATTTTTATAACTGTAGCATAACCATCAGATTGTTAATTTTAAAGTAAATTCATCACATAATTATGAGGATCAATATCCAGAATTTCATCAGACAGAAAAAACGCGTTTGCGCTGCGATGCTCGTGAATGCGTTTGAAAATTCTTTCATGTCAGTTTATTGAATCCTGGTTCCTGTCGTCCCATGCACCTGTTTGAAAATTCGGACTAGAAGAAAAAAGCAAAGGCTCGATTATGTGTGTACGGGTGACAAAGACGTGTTTATACAAGTGTAAGTGAGGTGATTACGCGGACGTTGTCTTACCAATTTCATCTTCATGGGGTTGTCCCCTCGAGGTCCGATGAAGAAGTACTGATGGCTCAACATAACCCACGATATCGACAAAACTCTGGAAAGAGAAAATAAAACGGTTAGTTTTATAGGCTAAAATATTTATCGATTTATGGCCTATACAAAATTTAAAGGCTCTAAGAAATGGTGGACTGGTGGAATAATTGTTGATCTACTAGCTTCAAAATAATTGGGAGAAATAACTGTTAGTGTGAGAAACAGTGAAAAATTACGAGAATTTAAAGGATTAGCTTCACAACAAAATTCGAATGCATACCAAACAACTTGAACTTGATGGAAAGTATTGTAAAATAGTGAAAGATAAAATACCACTCATTTTGAGTTAATTTCAGCTTTTCTATCGCAACAAAGATGTTCAAGGAGAGGAAGGATAAAAGCATTGTTTAGTATGGAGTAAAGGGAACGCAGAATCAATGCACAAGATGTGCTCCCATACAGGATCCCATGAGCATTGAACCAGTAAGTAGAAAAGAAGGTTAGAAAACAAGATAAGACTTGTAGAAGGGAGAGTTGCTCAAACCCAGGGCAGCAAGGAACCGAAAAAAATGGTTCTTAATAACAAAATAAAAAAAATTTATTTAAACAAAAAGAGCCTAACTGTCAGCTCGAAACCTCAAATTTTGACCGATAAAATATTTCTAAAAATAAAGATCAGTTCGAGGAAAGTACCCGTATAAATCTACTTTACTATAGCGTACAGTATAAATTTCCTTGTTTTATATTGGAAAATTTAGTTAAGCCCATCTAAAATGAGCCTGAAACACATCTAAGCAGTCCCATTTGGAAGTGAGTAAAATATCGCTTACAATTTCATCGAGAAGTATGCAATTCGAGGCAGGTTGCCTATGAAGCTTCAACATTAGCGAAGTTAAATGACAAGGTGGTCATTATATCCTTTAACGCGCTCACGGAAATTTAAAATTAGTGATTCTTTGGAACGGAACTTGCAATTTCCGAGAGCTCATTAAAATACAGAATGACCGACAAGGTTTACTTTATAAGCTTCACCAGGTACAGTGTGGTAGCAAAAAAATATACACGCAATGATAACCGCTGGTCTATTATCACTACCTGATTGCTGTCTGCTCAGGCTTCTTACCTTATGCAGTGGATACACGAAATTTCTCCGGGAGTTTTTTGTCGAATTGCAGTTATTTTCTTCCAGTTTTCTATGAACGAAAACGCTTTCACGACTCCGGGAAGCTCAACTGACGTGGATCGAAAGAAAATATTTGCTTAATTGTGGAAAGTACATAAATAAAATATTACAAAGGCTAACAAGTGGTGAATGAAATAAAAAAACTCAACGCTACAAGGAAGTCATATTGGAAGTATACTTATCAATTGTTAAACTTTTCTCTACAGTCATCCAAAACAACAAATGCTAACTTTCAAAACAGGAACAAAAATATAACTCGTGACTTTTAAAGCACTAACTCGCATAGTATATACATAGTTGCCAAAGCTTAACTGGAGATCAAAGAGATTTTGCGGTGCATTCGCCCAAATAACATGAGAGTGGAATATGTGATACTGGAGCAACTAGCACGGTAGATGAAACAAGGTAAGATCAAACCAGTCTTTCTTTCGTCGAACGTGTGGCAATACTGACGTCATAGCAACGAACCAATAGCAGCACTCATATTGTATCTGGCAACTCTGCTTGCCCAAAATCTGGCATCATGACATGTCGCAATGGTGACGTCACAAGGTTCGTTTGAAATAAAGCCGTTCTATTGGCTAGCCGAACAAGAGGAGCTGTATTTTCCCCATAGAAATGATTCTACCTTGTTCCCTCTACTGTGACAGCTAGCGAAGACCCTCTCACCTCTGAAGATCTGCGCGACCGTGGCGAGCACCACAGGCAGAGTCAGGGCCCCGATCACTGCACTGGCAATTGTGAAACACACGTTAATTGTTTTAATTGAAAGAGCTTAAATTAGTCGATAAAGAGGGTATCGCTTTTGAAGGATCACTCCCGTGTGGGGACGAACGCTGTTATTAAAGTTTCGCTGTTGATGATACCTACACTAGGGGGTCAATCTGATATCTACAAACCTACACCAGGTGGTCAAACTAATGCCTACACCAGGTGGTCAAACTAATGCCTACACCAGGTGGTCAAACTAATGCCTACACCAGGTGGTCAAACTAATGCCTACACCAGGTGGTCAAACTAATACCTACACCAGGTATTTTGCCTTCTTTCCTTACTGTGTTAGTTGATTCTTTGTGTGATCAGGTTGACATTTTATTAGGTATTTGTGAAGGAGAGGACCATAATCGATTTCCCACTTTTCAGTGCCTAAACATAGTTAATTAGATCGAAATGAACAAGTTTTCTTCTATGCTCTTTCCGTCTGAAATAATTATTTTACGAGTTATAGCGGTACGTTTAGTTTGGGTTGAGAACGTTTGGGTACTTTGTAATTTATTATTTGCCGGCTCCGCGGAGCCTGAACCCACTTCTAGGATCTTTTAGTTAATAACACAATAGAAATTATCACCCAAAAACAAAGAATTATAGCAGTACGTTCATTTTCGTCTTAGATGGCGGGAATGATCGAGCGCGTTGGAAGGGAGAGTCCATTGTAGTGTTGCCATCCGACGCGCGATTGTGGTCCTTTCCTCCACATTTACCTTTTATTATGAAATAATCTCTCTAAATTAGTAAATTTTCATATGATGTTAAACAACATGTATGTTAATCGCGTTCTACTCAATTATTTCTGGTCATCGTTCAGCGCACAACACAAGGCTACAAATTAAATGCAAATAATTTTAATTTGACTGCATGCAAAATTGCATGAAAAAGTACGAGGCACAGAGAAGAACATTTATTGAAACATCAACTATAATTTGGCCCAGTTAAAAAAAAAACACGCTTGAAAATTACATAAATTAAATGGAGTTATTATGAAGCCTTGTGACGGAACTGGTGAAGTGTAAAGTTTAAAGACTCGGTACTGCAGTCTGTTACATACACCAGTTTATGTAACATGTTGCATAACTACGTTACATACACCAGTTGATGCAACATTCTACATTACTGCAACACTCACCAGCCGATAACATTACATTACTGTAACATTCACCGTCCGATAACATTACATTACTGTAACATTCACCGGCCGATTACATTACATTACTGTAACATTCACCGTCCGATAACATTACATTACTGTCACATTCACCGGCCGATTACATTACATTACTGTAACATTCACCGTCCGATAACATTACATTACTGTATCATTCACCGTCCGATAACATTACATTACTGTAACACTCACCGGCCGATTACATTACATCACTATAACTCTCACCAGCCGATGATGATCCAAGTCAAATCGTGCTCGGGTTCGTCCTTCTGCTGACATTGTACGTCCGCAGCAATGTAATGAAACTCAGCCAACTGCTCCATCAAGCTCGCCTGTATCACACAAAATTGTCTTGAGTCCTACTGAACTCTTAACTAATGCAGTTGCGTCAGTAAAAGAAGTATTAATGCAGTTGCGCCAGTGAGAGAAGTATTAATGCAGTTGCGCCAGTGAGAGAAGTATCAATGAAGTTGCGTCAGTGAAAGAAGTACTACTGCAGTTCTGTCAGTGAAAGCTGTACAATTGAAGTCGTGTACGTGAAAGCTGTATTAACGCTTTTGTGTGAATATAGACTTTGAACTCATCCAGTTATGCCCGAAGAAACCAAAGTTTGGCGGCACATTCGCTATGTATCTCTCCTCAAGTACGCCCGCCCCAACTGGCTAGATGCCTGAAATAAATTATTTTGAAACTATCAACACCTTAACCCGCGCACGGTCGCGCATCCCTCAGAAAAGTAGTCAATTTACCCGCGTTACTCTGCCGTTCCCTGTTCACTTACCGTAATAGGCAGAGATGTAAAAATATGAAGTAATGAGTAAAAAATGTTGCTTTACACTTTGATGTTGTCAGATTTTTGATAACTTGAACCGTTTCTTTGTAATATGGAGTCAAACTCCGTAGATTTTTGCACAACATTGCTTCAAAGAGATCAATGGCCATTTTTGTGTTTTGGGAACAATGTAATGTTTTTCACTGCTATTTTATGCAGAAAATCCTTCCAAACCTGCTGATGTTTTTATTTTTCCTCTACAACAATTAGAAAAAAAGTTATGACCATTTATGTCTACTAGGTGTTATCCATTCTTCGTTTTAGTTCCTACATAAATGCATGTTTGCATGTCTGGTTATATTACTGTAAGTATAGTGTTTCGAAACTTGTAATTTTCACACAATATGAATAAAATACTGCTCTACACGCTACTGACTTCAGATTTGTCTTATTTGCCATTTTTACGAAATAAGGCGAAATAAGGCCCTGAGTAGTTTCGCTGGTAACTGAGGCTGCCACTGACTGTTCGCACGCACACCCTCTCACGGTCGCCTCATTTACCACACTGACTGTGCTTACCCCTCCCAACTTCCAAGTGGTTGGAGCTCTGCCTTAACCCCCACAATGTGGGGGTTTCTGGCTCCAGCTGTGTAGCACTCGCTGAGACGATCATTTTGGTGTATAACAACTTGGGGTTATGCCTTAAGTCTGGCAACCAGTGAGCCTGGTAAATGAGGCGACCAGTTACAGTGCGCGGGTTAAACTTTATTTTGCACTCCTTTTAAATTCTTAAAATTAATTAGGAAGCAACAACGCAGTTTTTTCACTGGAGAATCCAAAGCTAGTAGAAATGAGTAGAAATGGATTAAAGTGAAAATATTATACAACCCGAGATAGAACACAACATGACCACTGCAATACTGGATTATGGTGAGAATATTATACAACCCGAGATAAAATATTATATGACCACTTGAATACTGGATTAAAGTGAGAATATTATACAGCCCGAGATGGAACATACAAGACCGCTAGAATACTGGATTAAAGTCAAAATATTATATTACCCGAGATGGAACATTACAAGACCGCTAGAATACTGGATTAAAGTCAGAATATTATATCACCCGAGATAGAACACAACATGACAACTGAAAATATATTCACAGACTTCCCAGAGACACATGAACACTTTAAGGGGCGAGACTCTCACCCACAGCTCCTCCTGGGAGCAGGACGAGGGTATGCAGGTACCGTAGCTGCTAGGCAGCATCTGAACCTCCTCAGAACTGTAACGAGACAACGCAAACGTATCAAAAAATTTGTTTACCACAAGCGATACAGCAATAGATAGTCTCTTAAGTCTAGTACAATGGTAACATTTGAGTGTAGCTACCTGTGGGCCCAAACAAGTTCAGTGACTTCTAGGGCATTCTATCATCAACGCTATTCTAAGGTGTACAGTTATGTTTAATCTAATTCACTTAACCTAGTTATGCACTAGATACCAGATAATAGAGATTCACTCAGAAATTCAATAGAATTTATGCAATTAGATTACATTCAGAGATTTAATAACATTTTTCCAATTATATTACTTTCAGAGATTCGATTAAATTTTTAAATCATTGCGCCATGTCTAACATTAAAATTAAAAAGTGAACAAAATACATTCAAACTGGTCCACAATCTTACCTAATACTACCTTTGGTGCGTTTATTTATTTATATATTTGTTTGGTGCCCGCTTCTAAGAAAGACCTTCTTTGATTTGATTTGAAGGATGCTTCACGACCGTCTCTTTGGTACGAGTTTCACCAGTGCATTATTTTAATAACAGGTACTATCAGGATGGATATATATATATATATATATATAAGAGTATATTATATGTTTGTCATCCAGATCTGGAGGATTTTTCAATGGAAATTATTGAGTCCCGTAATTTCTGACGGGCCGTGTACACTAGTATCTGATGAGAGATCCCAAACTGACACCTACACCAGCCCCCAAACTGACGTCTACACCAGCCCGCAAACTGACGTCTACACCAGCACCCAAACTGACACCTACACCAGCCCCCAAACTGACGTCTACACCAGCACCCAAACTGACACCTACACCAGCACCCAAACTGCCGCCTACACCAGCCCCCAAACTGACACCTACACCAGCACCCAAACTGACGTCTACACCAGCCCCCAAACTGACACCTACACCAGCCCCCAAACTGACGTCTACACCAGCACCCAAACTGCCGCCTACACTAGCCCCCAAACTGACACCTACACCAGCACCCAAACTGACGTCTACACCAGCACCCAAACTGACGTCTACACCAGCCCCCAAACTGACACCCACACCAGCACCCAAACTGCCGCCTACACCAGCACCCAAACTGACACCTACACCAGCCCCGAAACTGACACCTACACCAGCACCCAAACTGACGTCTACACCAGCACCCAAACTGGCGTCTATACCAGCACCCAAACTGACACATACACCAGCACCCAAACTGACACCTACACCAGCACCCAAACTGACACCTACACCAGTACCCAAACTGACGTCTACACCAGCCCCCAAACTGACACCTACACCAGCACCCAAACTGACACCTACACCAGCACCCAAACTGCCGCCTACACCAGCACCCAAACTGACACCTACACCAGCCCCGAAACTGACACCTACACCAGCACCCAAACTGACGTCTACACCAGCCCCCAAACTGACACCTACACCAGCACCCAAACTGACACCTACACCAGCACCCAAACTGACACCTACACCAGCACCCAAACTGACGTCTACACCAGCCCCCAAACTGACACCTACACCAGCACCTAAACTGACACCTACACCAGCACCCAAACTGACGTCTACACCAGCCCCCAAACTGACACCTACACCAGCACCCAAACTGACACCTACACCAGCACCCAAACTGACACCTACACCAGCACCCAAACTGACGTCTACACCAGCCCCCAAACTGACACCTACACCAGCACCCAAACTGACACCTACACCAGCACCCAAACTGACACCTACACCAGCACCCAAACTGACACCTACACCAGCCCCGAAACTGACGCCTACACCAGCTCCCAAACTGACACCTACACCAGCCCCCAAACTGGCACCTACACCAGCACCCAAACTGACACCTACACCAGCACCCAAACTGACGTCTACACCAGCCCCCAAACTGACACCTACACCAGCCCCCAAACTGACACCTACACCAGCACCCAAACTGACACCTACACCAGCACCCAAACTGACACCTACACCAGCACCCAAACTGACACCTACACCAGCCCCGAAACTGACGCCTACACCAGCTCCCAAACTGACACCTACACCAGCCTCGAAACTAACACCTACCCCAGCACCCAAACTGCCGCCTACACAAGCACCCAAACTGATACCTACACCAGCACCCAAACTGACACACCTACACCAGCACTCAAACTGACACCTACACCAGCACCCAAACTGACACCTACACCAGCACCCAAACTGACACCTACACCAGCACCCAAACTGACACCTACACCAGCACCCAAACTGACACCTACACCAGCACTCAAACTGACACCTACACCAGCACCCAAACTGACGCCTACACCAGCACCCAAACTGACACCTACACCAGCACCTAAACTGACACCTACACCCAAACCGCTCCCCAGCAAAGGCCCTGAAGATACAGGAAACATCGTGAAGTCTCACCCGTTGCGTTCAGTGAAGATCCAGCAATACTGTCCCGTAAACTGCGACGTTTTTGTGTGGCCTGTGGTGGCGAGGCATTGTTCCATGAAGCCCAGCCACTGGCGGTTGCCGTACAGCAGTCCGTCCCCAGACTTTCCCCAAGAGTCGAACACTGGGGATGAAAGAACGATATGATGACGAAAGCAGCAAGATGTGTTTTTTTTCACAAACATGAGTTAAACACTGTTCGCTATGTGTTAAAAATATCATTGGTAGACACATTGGTTAAGCGTAATCACGATGACTCATCACTATTATAAAAGGAGCCGCGTCCGTCCGTCTGCGTCACACTCTCCAGCCGAAAGTGTGAGATGAGCATATCATTGATACAAGCTTTCTAAACTCCACAATTATTTTCGGTGCCTTTAACCCAGCAGATTGGGAGTCGGAATGAAAATCACGTGTATTGGTAGGTTAGATTGGGTTGTACAGAATATCATCGGTTGAGACTGAGGAAAGTATAGAAAAGGTATAAGATAGCATAGAAAATCGTGGGAAAGCCAAGTTAAAGCTCAGTTGGTCTGCCACTTCATCACACTGTCAAGGAAGCTTAGTGACTATTTTTGATAGGAGTTTCACCAGTGCACAAGATTAAGAGTATTTTAACCGTGGGTTCTGGTGGGTTGGATATGTTTGTTTTTGATCTACATCTAGCATATATTTCTAAGGCAATTATCGATTCCAGTCATTTAAGACGGATCGCGTACACCAAAAAAACATCGACCTTCTCGCAGCGCAGCAGGGTAACATCACCTCCTCCCCCCTTTTAAAAAAACAGGGGTGTACTAGTTTTAATAAAAACTTGGCAGGCCATAGCAAAATAGGATGGCCATAAATATTTGTATTAGAGAGTTTAGTAGTGCAGAAGAAATTCATTGAAGTCAACGAGAAAGTTCGTAATTATGTGTTAGCTATAACATTTTTAGCTCAGAGTTATGAAGTTTAAAGCTTTCTAGCATGAAGAATTGCTGACATGGCTCAGCTGCTTGCCATTACTTTGGTGTGTAATTTGCTTTGCCTCATTTTCATTAATTTCCTTTTTCTTAAATTTTCATTTACTTGTCCAAATATTTTGAAACCACAAGGAGAATTTTAGAGTGAAAAAAGGAACCATGATTTAACCCATTCAAAGTGTTTTATTTAACCCATTTAACCCATTCAACAGACGATTTTTTTGCGTAGTAACTGCAGAAATCAAAGTTATCATTATCACAGGTTATAATTCCTTGCAATTAGGTGAGCAACAATAATGGTCAACATCAGGACTCTCTTCCGTGTACTCACATTGAAATGCCCAAAAATTTGAGGATTGAAGCGTCTCCGCGTCCCTGAAACTCGCAAAGGAGTTTCCAAACGCTTGATAGATGGCTCTGACGTCAAGTTCACAGCGTTCGCTGAGATTCGCAGACGAGATTTTGGACTCCCAGCTTAGGCTTTTGGCCCTGCGCAGTCGAGGCACGGGCAGGTAGAACCGAGCGGTCTCGTTGAAAGTTCGCTGCACGCTCGCTGCACTTATCACGAAGTTGCCATGTGGTTCCTCCCGTGTCACAGAGTTCGAGGCTCCTTCACTGGCAACAAATAGTTCGATAAATTTTTACAGCCTATCATCTGCAGTAATTATTTCGAGGCTCTTTCTTCTCCAGTGGGTTCTTTGCTTCACGCAAGCTGGCTACAAATTTTCGGTTTTCCTTTAATGTTATTAAATGTCTTTATTAATGTTATTAATGTCCTTAACACCACAACTCATTTCCTGCTAATGGTGAAGCCCAATTGAAAGTTACTATTTTGGAAAAAATATATTTGCTACTCGGATTGATTAAAAAATTTTGTTTCAAATCCCTGAAAACATCTAGAATGTACTTCCACTATATTTATGAAAGTTACAGAGAAATTCAAATTTCATGCTAGAAACTGGTCAGAAAATTTCTGGAACATTTTTTTCAGCTTACGTGTAAAACTCTCAATTCGTTCTCAAGTCTCACTCAATGTTCAGGGATGGTATTATTCGCTGCAAATACCTTAGTTATCCAACGCCTTGCGATCTGGACAAGCCGTAGTATATTTTTTGCTTTAAATGGATTAAAAAAAGGAAATTCATGGTCCAGATGATTTCCACTCGTACCCTATACCACACACACCTCGCATCACACGTGTCAACTAAGTCGCTGACGATAAAGACCGTAGCAGAGAGCGGGCGTGCTACTAATTTCTCCTCACACTTAACATATTTTCAGGCATTTCATCTCTTATTATTATTCGAACAAATAACTTGAACGGTTGGCTACAGAGCACATTGGAAAATGTAATGCTCACCAGAGGCATAATAATGTGAATGATCTCAACTTCCGCAGTGGAAGTTCAGGACTTACATGGCGAAGCGCTCGTTTGGTGAAGATGGAGGCGAGATCTCAGATGTTCCGTTGAGTTTCATACTTAAAGGAATATTCTTTTCAGTTTGAAGGATTCTGTTGACTGTAGCAGTCTTGAGTGGAGCTTCGACTTGAAATGAGTTTGATTTTTTCGACTTCACAGCAGCAGGGACGATGAACGACGGCACAGCAGCCAGGCACCACAGCGTCAGTAGCAACTTCATTGTTGTGGCCAACTGTCAGCTCTGAATTTGTGTCCTCAGAGCAATTTACTCGTTGTATTACTATTGAAATTTACTGAACACTGGAAATAAATGAAATGATTTAGAGCACCTATCGGAGTAATACTGTAGTGTACGGACAGGTAAATTTGATAGAGTTTTATATGAAACAACAAATGAAGAACTCGTGCAATTCTCACGATATATTTATCGGCGAGTAATTACCATATGAAATTTGTGGGGCGTTTGTGTTTATGGACAGCGTGTTCTAGAAGAGGAATTGCTCTAAGCTTTGGTCTCTCGCATTCTCTTTTAGGTATAATAACTTTCCTTCAGGTGTAACTTTTTTTATGAAAAACAAACTGATTTTCTTTCTTTTCTTGCTTCGTTTGCCTGCACTTCGTATGAGTCAGTTTGAACAAAGCACTGCTTGATGCTTCGGCTGCAATTAACCTTTCTCGGACAGACTATGAGCCTAAGTTCTGTGAACGCAGTATTACGATTTTAAAGGCCTATTTTACTTTAGAAACAACATTAAAATGGATTTTTTCTGAAAGTTAAGTTGTGTTACCCAGTTGCTTTCCTCTCTTTGGTTGTGAAGTATCTTATCCCTTTAACGTCGGATTTTTTGTACTCATGTTACCGTTATCACAACCACCGTCACCAAACTGCCGCCGACATCAGGCAGTCACCGATATCAGGATGAGGAAGGAACTGACACTCGGCAGTGAATTCCAAAGGACACATTAGGGAGCTAATTTAGCGAGAAATACAATACATTGAGGCTATTTTTGAAAGTGGACCGTAGAGTCTCCTTGCGCGTTACAGGTTTAAGTGAAAAATATCTCTGTGTGAATGGTTATCATGGGGTCGTATCATACAACAGAGCCCGAGGTGAAAATTAACTCTCAGGGGAATTTATTTGAAAGCTGACTGAACTGACGTTCATGCGAAATTTTGAGGCCCACGGTACAGATGATAGATATTTCCAGTTGACTTTTGATTGTTTGAGGTTCAAGAACAACTCGATCTGTACTCAACCAGTTTTCGAACAGTAAAAAGAGAATCAGCGCAAGCTTTGAATTAATGAAAATTTTTAAGTTCCGCGTCAGAGTTTTGCGATATTTTCTGCTTTCGTTTTTGTCTGTCTCAGGGAATTGATGGGATGGGACGGGATGAAGGACTTGATGGTGCAAGAATAACTCAGCACTCATCAATATTTCTGGTGAAAAGAATGAAGATAGGTTATCAATGGAAATTTTAAAATATTTCTTTTTCATTTTTTAAAACCGTTTATTGATTGCTAAGAATCAGGCAAGCCCGCTGAGGTGGAGGATTGGTAGGCTGATGTAAAATGGGTAATATATGTCCAGATTTCAAAACTTCAAACATGTCAAGTAATTCTTAATCCTTGGAAGAAAGAATTAACACTTTGAGCGCGACGTGGGCCGCCGGTGTACACGGAAAGAATTTTATAATGCTGCTGCCCGACGAGTGGTCACAAACTCAATTTCAATCAATATTTTATCATAACTAAATGAAGGCACGGTCCACTTAATTTTTGATATTTTCAGAATTACTTGCTACAATTAACTTTAAATTTGAGTTGAATGCTAAACCTAAGTTTTGCCTTCCGCTGTCAAAGTGTTAAATTCATTCCATGTGAACCAAAGGCCTTGACGTACTAGTAAAGTTACATAGTCTCCGCTGACATATATTGGCAAATTTACGCATGGATTTAATCAGGAAACTCTTTTGACTTGAACAATTTTTTTACCTATCAAGGATGAAGTCAAAGTACATCAATTCCATTAACAAATGTTTAATCAGCAACTCTTCAATTTAATTTAAGATTTAAGCAGGAATTCTTTTGACTTGAAAGCAAGATTTTTAGCTAGCTAGGGTGCAGCGGCCATAAAGCGTAAGTACAAAAATATCATTAACAATTTTTAATCCGGAACTCTTTAATATAATTTAATATATGATTTAATTAGGATCTATTTAATTTAAAATTCAATTATGAACTCTTTTGGTTTGAAATAAAAACTTTCAGCTAGCTATGGTGAAGCAGCAATAGAGTCAAAGTCGAACAATACCATCAACAAACAAGACACCTCGAGGAGCAGAAGCAGGTTCGCTCCAAGGCTCGCTGTTGTATCACAGCCCCAGCCGCAGCAGCCCTCTCTTTATAACTGGCACTGCTCATCACAACTCGAGCTTGGAATTGGTCTGTCTTGAGTGGGAATTATCGTCAAGAACCTCTTCCTGCGCAGTAGATAAAAATTGCAAGCGCCAACAACGCATTTAATATTCTGACTCATAAGAAAATTATATAATTTCATCGGCTTTTAAAGTTCTATTGGGTCAGGAACTTGAACAGTATTCTGTGAATTAATGACTTAAAATAAAATAAAGCACTTGAATAACACAGGGAGGAAATGCAAGAAGGTGCGCATCAGCAGACATTAAAGGAGCCGAAAAATCTGTTCCTGAACTGTTTAATCTGCGAGGAGGAGATGTCGAGGTGAAGTGGCGGTGCTCGACAGGGCGATAGCGCGCGTCCATCACAGGAGAGCTTCAGGCAGGGTCACATGACAGGGCACTTGTGCAGCGGGAATGGTGCAATGGGAAGCAGCGGGAACGGTGCAATGGGAATTGTAGGAAAATTACCTCACGTCATACTGGTAACTCTGTCGGGTAATTGTCTGGGCTGATGGCGGCTTTGTCACGTAATTCTGCTGACGGTAGCTCTGTCAGGTAATTTTGCTGATGACAGCTCTGTTAGGTAATTTTGATGATGGTAGCTGTGTCGGGTAATTGACTGGGCTGATGGCAGCTCTGTCAGGTAATTTGATGATGGTAGCTCTGTCGGGTAATTTTGATGGTGGCAGCTCTGTTAGGTAATTCTGCTTATGGCAGATCTGTCAGGTAATTTCGCTGAATGCTGCTCTGTCAGGTAATTTACTCTAACTCTGTCATATTATTTGCTACATTACTGTCACTTTAGCCAGGTTTATCACTTTACAGTGACACATGTACTCTCTTCAAGAAATTATAAGCATTTGATAAACGAGCATAAAACACAAATTCTCTCAAGAAGTAATAGCAAAGAAGTAATATGAACGACAATTCTATTACATAACTCAGCAGTCGTGCGAGAAAGAGCATCGATACCGAGGCTCTAAGGTAGTTAAATAAAACAAGGAAAACTACATGAAATAGAAAAATAAAATATAAAGCATGATTTATGATGCGGCAGTTCGAAAATCCTAGTAAATTAGTCATTCTTAATTTTGAACTATAATTAAAGTTTGATTTTCATTAAACTGCGCTTATATTTCCTGTTACATTGGAGCAAAATCCTTTACCTTTACTATGCCACAGTGGAATGGAAGCTTCACAGTGCACTCAAACGTTGAAGTTTGGGCTGCAATCCAGTTTGCACGAAGGCAGTGCAGCTGTCATGTTTCAACGCGCTCAGCATAGCTAGCGTATCTCTGGAGCAGCAGAGTAGCTCTTCAAGAGACTCTCAGCTGATAAAGCAAGTGCAGTCATATGACGGGGCAGCTACACAATGAGAGGACACTCACGTACCAATAATTCCTACGGCGCTATTTCACTTGTTTATGCATTAGTACATGTTTTTAAGAGTCCATTTTATTTGCTGGTGAAGATATTTTTATATATATTTCTCGGAAAGTCTTTCCTGTAAATTACCGTGTTCGCTGCTAATTTGTTCTGTTGATATACAGAGTGACTGGTACTTTGCTAGCTAAACAAACTTCAACACAATGTTGGGGCCGTTGAAATAAACACTTCTTACCCAATAACTGTGTGGTCAAAAATTCTTGGCCAAAGAGTTACAAGGAGTTGAAATTCAAAGCGTATTGGGGAAAAATTCGTACTTTGAGAGTGGCAGAAAAAGCGCTGCGAATTCAAGAAAACATTTCATTATGCGCACTAGAAACCTAAAAACGGCCTTAATTAATCAGGAATTATGAACACTCCCACTGTCGTTGATCGAGTCCGAGAATCACGACACCGGCTTTCGGACGTCAGCGTTGCAACAGATGGGCATCGTTTTGGACATCTTTTGTAAATATCTAAAGTAGTTTAAAATATGTGTCCGGTGGTCATTACAATTGAAGCTGTTCTTCTGTTTCTTGTGTTCATAACAGAAATGCTAGTTTTTATAATTCATTTCCCTGCCACTGTGTAAGCACGTTTTTTCTCCGATGCGTTTCAAATTACCAGTCTTGGTAACTTTTTAACGAAGCATTTATGACCGCATAATAAAGAGTAAAAGAATTCATTTAAACGCTCCCAAACGTTTGTTGAAGTTTACTCAACAAAGTGCAGGGCACCCTGTATACGAGCAATTAAAGAATCAGCGTTGAAAATGTGGGGGTTTTAACGCCAAAACAAAGTTTTAACTTTTTAGTAGTGTGTAACGGAGCTAAAGTTAAAATGTGATCGATTTTCGTTTTCTTGGGATTTTTTTGGACTCTAATAAGTGAATTTTTTCGGCTTCATGCGTTTTCCTCGAAACAAAACGAAAATCAAATGAAACAATAATGCTTGAAAGTGTTCTTTCTACTCCGCCTGCCTTCTTTCTTTCTACCATCTACTCCGCCTGCAGGAAGAAGTTGCTGAAGTCGGAAAAAGAACTTATAGAAGTTGTGCAATGAGCTACTAGAAGCTGCGCGATGTGTGCAGAGCCTGTAGAGACAGCCCTGAACATTTGACCTCCCACGCTTGCCGGTCGGAGAGGTACATGATGGCTTATCTTGGAACGAGATAATCAGGCCATAGGAACTGAGAGAGCCGCGTGGCACCTTTTTGCGTCCTACTCTTCTTCCTTAGCAACCGACCTGCTGTCTGGCGTGTGCATCTTCTAGTCAGGGCTGCTGAATGGTGACACTTTGACTGCGATGTGAGCCATTGGTGGTACACCAAGACAATTTTCATAATGGTGATCACTGAGCAGTAGTCTCTAACGCAATTTCCATTAATACTTAATCAAAAATAAATTAAAGCTCGATCCAGTTCATGTTTGCTGCTTCTAGCATTGCCTTCTACAATTAACTTTAAATTTGAGTCGAATATTGAATTTCAGTTTAACCCACCGTATTCAAAGTGATGAAACAAAGTGATACTATGTGGCCATATCTCAGGTAGCATATTCGAGTGCTCACGCACACTTAGGCCCGATAGATCAGTGTGCCAATATGTAAGTTTGGGCTAGTTTGATGTGCATCTTAATTTATTATAATTCTTCGTTCGCGCATGATATTTTAGAAGAGTCTAAACTTCATTAACTTAGTGTTGTCATGTTGCAAGACCCATATCGTGATCCCGAGATGGATTGAAATTTTACAGTTTACTCGAACAAGAATTTCTTACCAAGAATCCCAAAGTGTGCAACGCTGGATTAACTCCTTTGAAGGTTTCACTCAATTATCCCCATATGATGAAGCTCGTGAAATACTTTGCTCTCAAAATACCTGCCTTCTAAATTTCTGTTAGTTAGTTGGTGAGAACCTGCAGCAGAGTATGAGCAGCTACCCAAAAAAATATCTATTCAACTACGCCAATACTTGGGCTGGCTAAGTCCAGTCTAAGAATTGAACCAAGTTAACTGACTTACAAGGATGGGTTAGTAGAGGCTCAGTGCCCGTGGGCCAAAACTTGTAGCAGATCAATCGAGAAGAACTTGAATGCGACGGTATCTGCAGTAGTTCCAATAACCCTAATCCAATCATAAACCGCAATATTCACCGCTCGGGATGTACGTGCAGTACGAACGAAATTAAAGCAAAGCGTTCGACACCAATGCTTCCTATTTTTCGGCTACCAGGGGCATTGGCTAAGCTCGATCTCATTAGTTATCCTCCCTCATTCCTTCAAAGAAGATCAAAAGAATAAATATTGATCGCTCCATATTGCAAGTGCGTTCGTGGTTATTATATATGTATATATTGGTTTCCAACTCTCAACTTAACACGTTCCCCGCGTGTTGTGCCATATGTCTACCATTCGGTAAGTTGCTCATTCACGTATAAATGAATGACATTTTATGTTTCGCGATCTTTTTTAAAAATAACTATTATCATACGCGGTGAAATGTTGTCATGCAATTACATCTGCTTGTTTCTTAGGAAAGCTAAAAAGGTATTCGAGCAGTGAAATCGATTTCCCAATTCTGCTGCTTACTACCTAACGAAACCAACCGTTAACAACCGCGGAAACGCGGTGACCGTGTTAACCCTTTACCGTCAGCGTGGATTTAAAAACCCTTTCATAAACCGCTCTGATATATTTTATTCCTAGTGAAATTTGTGCCCTAATGTGTTCATCGAAGTTCATTGTCGAGTGGCACTTCCTTCCTAATCCTGATATCGGGGACTACTTCATGCCGGTGCCAGTAAAATGATTGATTGTATCGGTGACTACTTCAAATGATAGCCAGTTCAATGATAGATTGTAGTGATAACGTAAATATGAGTACAAAATTCTGAAGTTAAAGTGTTAAAGGGCAACGGTAGAGTCAAGAGTGGAAATATCACCTTTTGTCTTTTCATTCCGACCTTCTCCATTTCCTACATCACTAGAGGAATCACTTGGTACAGCAAGTGTACCGCTTATCCGTTGCGAGTGGTACCCTGTACTTTTCGTTCAAAGTGTAACTTTCTACTTCAGTGTCACGAACTTACTGAAAATTTTCGACAATATTGCATTTTCACTTTTACCCCCATGGGCACAAAACTGGAATGATCTTATATTATTTTGTGAAGCATATTTTGGGACTCCTTCAAGTGACATTTATAGGTGGGGAACTGTCTTGATCTAATGTGCATCTGCGGGTGAGATCGGTATAGCAAAGTGTCTAGTGCTTCTAAAGTATACGTCTATTGGTATCTTTGGCGAGTCTTTGAAATGCTCAAGCAAATTTTAAACATCTGAGTTCATTTATAATTAGTTAGTTTAGTTTAGTTCATTTCATGATTATAAGAGCCTGATTTGCAATAGGGGGAGCCCGCTTCAAGGTTTAAAGGGATGTTCCAAACATCTTTGACTCGAGAAGAACGGGTATTGCCATTTTGATTACAGCACTCAATTTCTCGGTCTCCTTCTGATGCCAAAAACAGTTACTGCAGAGATAATCTACGTAGATATTTTACACTTGGCCAAAACTGAAAATCCTAGCTTCATCAAATGTTGGGGCGACTGTCCCTCAGGTTTTGGTTTCGAACATAAACTAAGATAGTAATTGCACTTAAATTTTAGATACCTTTTCCACTTGATGAACTCTAATAGGATGTTGCGAATTAAATTCGCAATTAGATTCTAAAACAATGCACAAAAAATTAACACCGTATGTAAAAGTTAATGCATGACTATTTTTGGCTTAAATTTTTACTGTCAATGAACGTGAAAGTTTCTTTATAACCAACAACAGTATTTTGATTTCAAATCTCTTAAAATACCTTCTTAATACTTTTACCCCGAAAAGGACATGAATTCTGGTCAAAGCATAGTTTCATCATATTAAAGAACGCACAACTTTGACTTTTGACGCATATTTACCGCTACGAAAAAACACGACTTATTAAAGTATAGCATTGTCCATAACTTCGGCTTTTGATGCATATTTATTACCAGGAAAAATATAATTTATTACAGTTCAGTATAGTCCATAACTTCAGCTATTGATGCATATTTATTTCTAGGACAAACATAATTTATTATAGTTAGTATAGTCCATAACTTCGGCTTTTGATGTATATTTATTACTAGAAAAAACCTGACTTGTTACAGTTCAGTATAGTCCATAACTTCGGCTTTTGATGTATATTTATTACTAGAAAAAACCTGACTTGTTACAGTTCAGTATAGTCCATAACTTCGGCTTTTGATGTATATTTATTACTAGAAAAAACCTGACTTGTTACAGTACGGTATAGTCCATAACTTCGACTTTTGATGTATATTTATTACTAGAAAAAACCTGACATTACAGTACGGTATAGTCCATAACTTCGACTTTTGTTGCATATTTATTACTAGAAAAAACCTGACTTATTACAGTACGGTATTGTTCAATGAGGTCATCTCGGCAGCCCTGGATTCCTGCTTGCATCTCATCAACATGCGCAGAGCTTGGCTCTTGACTCGCCGCCCTCTCATGGCTATCAGCAGGACGGTCCCTTAGGTCCGACACCGGTGACGTGACCAGAGTTAATAAGTGCAACCATTATTTTATGCCCTGTTAGTCCATCCTCTGGTGGAACATCTGAACAGTTAATAAGTGCTACCATTATTTTATGCCCTGTAAGTCCATCCCCTAGCGGAGCATCTCAACTGTTAATAAGTGCTACCATTATTTTATGCCCTGTATATCCATCCCCTAGTGGAACAAATCAATATCACGTTTTTTTAACAACAGTCCACACGTGCATTGAAAAGTTTTCCCAAGTTATTAGCCCTTTACCGTCAAAGTGGATTTCAAAATCCACAACAGCTCTAATACATTTTATTCCTTTTCAAAGTTGTGCCCTAATGTGTTTTTTGAAGTTCATTGTCGAATGGCAGTCACTTCCTCGTTGTGAAGTAGGTGACTACATGATGCCGGTGTCAGTTTAATGATGATGGTTGTAATAACGGTAATATGAGAACAAAATGCGGACGCTGAGTTAAAGTTGGTGAGAGTGTTTTGGTACAGAGAAGCAGTGCGCTTTTGTTCAGCCGCCTGCGATAGCCTGAAATCAGCGGTCAGGGCATGTATGCCCACATACGTAGGTATGTCGACACACTTCAGCTGGTGGCCTTGCAACCCTCGGTAGAGTGCAAGAAAACACGGGCATTAATGTAATCGTTTCAGTGGTCCAATGGAGTATACAGCACTTCAGTTGCAATGTATCTCAGGCGTGCGAGTTGAAACAAACTCAGTTGACCGGACAACTTGCCTCATTTTTTTGAAAGAACGTCGCTCATTTTTTGGTCGGGTTTTCGGCTGTGAATAATGCTAATGAATAGAGCTGTGCCAATATGCACGTGCATATATGCAAGCGCATGTGAAATTATGCGCGCATAAAATATGCGGCTTGAGGTTACGTAATATATGCAGTTGCGGAGTGTCGTATGCACAGTACTTGCATTTATATGCAAACAACATGCGATCCAGTCTTGCACATCCACTGCTGAATGACCGACTTCAGTTAGTTGGAACTTGTTTGATGTAAATATTGAACTCTAAGGTAATGATTCAATACAATAGTGTTCAATATTTAGAATATCGAGCATTTGCTACTAATGAAGAAAACATGAAAATATGATTACATAAGATTTCAAAGTAGAACAAGATTTAACCATTGTGGTTACATTTAATAATAATGAACTTTTTAATGTTGTCAAATAGGACACTTTTTTTTGTTTATCGGCATGAATAATTTTGTATTACGAAAACACTCTTTCTACACCGTACATCAGCGAGCAAATTTAATATTCTTCATGTCAGATGAAAAGAGGTAACCAACTACTTCGATGGTCAACAAATTTGGTTGATTGGTCTTCGTTCCTCAACAGGATAGCCATGCAAAATTGAGTTGTCATCCTTAATCATGGGAAGATCTTCTCGTGCTAGTAATCTAGAAAAAAGTTTTATTCCAATCAATTCAGCATGATAAATATCATCTTGTACATTGGTTTTTCAAATGCCGTACTACTATAGCACCAGGACGGTTACTCCCCTGTCGAGCCGGTATCCATTTCAGATATCTGGGTAGAGTGGGGTATTGTGTTTGAGTTTTCCTTTTACCCAACGGGGAAAATCGCTGCGAAGCGCCGGGGTTCGAACCCTTGACACCTTCACGGATGGGTACGTTCTCAACCACTCGGCCATGGCGAGCACTAAAAGTTAGTTTCGTACATTAAATGAGACATGGGGGTTAAACTACTGGCTTTCGGTGATTTTATCGAAGAAGAAAATGGGTCAATATCGGTTAAATTTATGCTGAACCAAAAGGATTATCTTCGTTATTCATGTCTTTGAAGTTGCAGCAGATATTTTGATAATAACAGTGTATACTCTTATTAGGTTGCACGACAAACTTACAGTTTTCCGGCAATAAGTAAAATACAGATTTCCGTCTCGAAAGTCATATTCTGAGAATTCATTTTCTTAAGTATTATTCCTTACACTTTGGGGTACTTTGGAATGGTGTAACTAATAAAGATTGGTAATCATAAGAATACTAAAAAATATTTGTTCATTTCTTCAATCATCATCATATTATCCAATACATCTGTAAATTTAAATACAAAAATTAATACAAAATTTTGCGAAAAAGTTCTCATAATCTTCCTCTAGGTAATCTCTCTCATTCCGGATATCCCACAAATACCGAACATTTGCATTAGGTTTTGAATAACCAAATATTGCAGGAATATTCATATCAGCATACAATCTCTAAATGTCAATTGCAGATTCGATTATCCTCATGTAAGTCCAGAAGGCGAAATAACTGTAATGATGCAAATTTTGGGAATTTGTGGCATATTCAGAATTCGAGGGATTACTTTATTGAGTTCTTTCTTATTTTTTATGAGCAAGCAGAGCAGAACAAAGGTATTTATTATTAATTAACTAAGCGCATATGTTTCATGAATTGATACAAACTTCACAGTTGCATTTCCACTTTATCACTTTGTACGTATAGGTAGGCCTATGTGTAGTAAAAAACAAGAAAAATAGAACTAGGTGTACAAAAACTATTACATCATGCAATTCTTAAAAACTTCAAACTCCAGTAAATTCAGTTCGGAGACCTCTATTGTATTTCATTTATGAACCAAATTTAACTGAAGAACAGGTCAAGTAGGAAACCTGGGCATCAGGTACTGAACATAGCGTACCGGGTAAAACTTGAGATGTTGCTTTAACAACTGATAGTGTGTATGCGAGAGATCCCATCAATGTACAAAATTTCTGGTTCTGATAACCAATTTGCAGTTTTACATTAAAAAAAAAAATTACAACATTCGTATTACAGCATATATGCAATGACATCGTGCATATGCAATATGCATTTTGCATATTACATCTGTTATATTGCATATGCAAAATTGCATATGTGATTTTGCATATGCACAAGATGATTCTTTGTATTGCATAAAACACTCTGCATATCTCTTGGCGTGCATATATGCAAGTTATGCAATGGCACAGCTCTACTAATGAAGCTTATATTCGTCCCTCTAGGATGAATGAAAACTGCTGTAAGAACTTCGCAGCTCACCAATCGCACCCTTCTGCTCACGTACCTCATTATTTACCTCACCATTCAGGTCCCCTACCTCATTATGTACCTTACCCTGCAGGTTCCATACCTCACCATTTCTCACCATTCAGCTCAGCAACCACTTGTGGTGGGACTTCAGCTCAAAATAACGCTCAGCTGAGTGAGCTCTGATTTTGAGGTCGTATTTTAAAACTATTTACGTCGTCGCAGCGGTACAGCTGTCAGCACATGCTTTTTAGTCGGCTTAACTACGCATTATGCTGTATTTTCTGATCAAAAACCTCAAGTTTGAGCCACGTTAAAAATAAAATTTGTGTAATGAAGATTACAAAGCGAGTAGTTATAAATTCCGGTCTCTGGCATCGACGAGTGAACACGGCGAGAGAAGACCACTCGCCATTGTCAGGCTCGATCTAGGCACAGCGAAGAAAAACCTTCTTCGGCTTATCATGTTGTGCGTCAACCAAGAGTTAACTGCAAGGAGAATTGATGTCCATAGTAGACTGAATATGCACGCTAAAAATTGTGAAACTAATTTCCCAAAAGCGAGCTCGCAACTCGCTTGCTCCCCAAATTATTCTGAATTTCATTTACAGAGCCGTGTAACTATATGGTGTCAGTATTTTTGTTCGTCTTTCTTTCGTTTCGATAGCAAAATCGCACATTTTGGCAATGCGATTTTCTGAGAAATATACACAGACCCGAAGGAAGAACTAAGCAACTGAAGCTAAAAAATTCTCGAAGTTTTGGAAATTTTAGCCCTAGAAAAATCGAGAACTGTGCGTTAGAATTTAATTGGTTACTCAGCATTCGTTGCAGTTCGGGTCCCGTCTGTAAGAAGCTAAGTAATGCTGGCGCTGGCTGCAGCATCGGTGTTCCGTTCTTACAAATTGCACGCAATTTTAAAGCTGAATGAAAATAGAATCACTTATCTCTATCAGATATGCTTCGACGGGAAAGTGAATAAATACAATTACTAGCATTGCTAATTAACTCTCATTGTTACGCGAGACGACCCACCGGTGCGTCGTGCTTAGGTTTTTCCTGCAGCGAGACGACCCATCGATGGGACGTTGGAAAAATAACAATTTTTTTAAATTAATGATATTTAATGGAACCCAGTTAATGTTGGGTGTTTATATAATCGCCCATCACTTGATTTTATATTTGAGTTGAATATTGAACTTCAGTTTAACCCATCGCAGTCAACGTGTTAAATGTTGCTATTCCTCTAGAGCTTTCGCATTACTGAACGCTGTCCAAATATCAATGGGACTATTGACGTGCACTCGAGCCCCTGCGTCTCGGCTTTGTCTTACATTCATGAATGCTTATCTGAGCTCTTCCAACTGCACCCTGAATGGCCATCTTCTGATTGCGCTTATCTACGTTCGGGAATGGCAGATTGCATCGATTCGTGCGCTTCATCCAACCCTGCAGCAACGCCATGATAGAGAGTCCTCCTCAGGAGGAAATGCTCTACAGCAGCAGTTTTCTGCTACAAAACTCTTGACCACAAGAGATTGCGACTGCAGGTCTCACGATCCAAGTATGATGCAACGGACGGAGTTTTTCTCGCGCGTCACCGCCAGTACGCGTTGAATTCTTACGAACGTAATTTGAACGGCAGCATTTCGAGACCAAATTTGACGTGAGCCCAACAACTGTGGCTTGCCGTATTCTACAATTCACGATTGCTGGGAGGTCAAAGGGTAGTATCTATTCTAGATAAAAATAAAGTTAAAGTCCTGCATTTGAAGAGCCGTAGCGAGGTCAAAAACCAAAAACCTCTTTTAAAACTTTAATTTAGTATTTTCAAATTAGGGTCTTAGTTTTTCAACATGAAGGCCACAACAATGACAACAAGCTCCACAATGTTACCGATAAATTGGCGAGTTGAAGTTCAGTAATGACGGTTAACACTTTAACCGCAATTGGCTAAACTGAAGTTCAAATTAACTCTCATTTAAAGTCAATTGCAGCGTGAAATTTGGAAATTGGCAAACATTACCTGGATCTGGCCTTTATTTAGCTTTAATTAAGCATTTATAAAATTAAGTGTGACTACTGGTCGGTCAACAGCATTCTAAAAATTCCCTCCGTGGCCACCGGTGCGCACGATGCGGTCGAAGTGTTTAGCTCATTTACTTCCCCGTCAAGTGACTGATGCGCGGTAACGAACTTAGTGCAGCCTAACGGATGCAGCCAACGACCCGAAGATGTTCCGCAAGCGAGGAGAAAAACAACACGTATGAATTAATTATGTATTAATTAAAATAGGCCGCCTATTTACCTGAGGAAAGAAAATCCGCATCCGCTGATAAAACTTTAATTATTCGAGACTCGGGAAACGACTTGATCGAGTCTTTCATTTATGTTTCCCGTGAGCATTTTTGCTGCTGCTCTTATTGTTGCTGGTCTTCCGCTCCTGTTGTTGCTGCTGTTGCTCCCGTGGTTGCTTCTGCTGATGCTGTTGTTGCTGCTGCTGCTGCTGCTGCTGCTGCTGCTGCTGATACTGCGACAGGAGTTTCAGTTGCGCGTTCAGTCCGGTCACAACCGCCACAACATCTCCCTGAAGTTTGGAGATCTCTCGCTTGATCTGCTCCAATTTTGTCACGAGGTTTTCACCTCGGATGACGATCAATGACACCTCGCCTCCCTGCACGGGGGGGACTTGCAGCAAATTAGGGTTGGGGACTGGACAAGCTGCTTCACAACCAGGTGGGGAGAGGTCCAGTGTGGGGGAGGGGGGAGTGATCACGATGTGGGGAACATTGACTGGAGGATTACTGGGTTTGTTCCCAGGTTTTCTGCAGTTATCACGCCAGTTGTCCATTGCTCAGTAATATATGGTCAGTTTAAAATCTGAAATGGAAATTGGGTGCTTGCATGAACGAGTTAATGAAAGGATTATGTTATTTCAATCGTGCGTCTTGGTTAAGGAGTTAGCATTAGATAAGATTACATTTGCTAATTTGAGCCTCCTTTTAACCTCAATAAAGGTGTTCTAAAAAGGAAAGATTATGGTACCATTTAGTTATCGAGATAAGGGAACGGAGAATCTATGCACTAGGTGCGTTCCCACACACGATCCCTTGTGCATAGAAATGGTAAGTTAAGAAGGAGTGCTGTGAAAACAAAATAAAAATTGAGGCCGAAAGTTAGAGGTGCTGAAAACAGAATAGTGAAGCAAAAAAAGAATATCCTTAACATAAAATATATCATTTTATTTCAATAAAAAGAAGGCCTACCCAATTCTCAGCTCGGGACTTCGCAATTTTCTCCTGGGAGTGCTAAGTCCCACAGATAAGACAGTTACATACCCCTTGATACGTACGCAATCTATTCTTTCGACAATTCTTCATTTAAATAGTCTATTTTTTATAAACCAAAATTTTTTACAAATTTTCTGTTATGAGCGTAGTCGTAAAAGACTAACGTGGCTTTGTGTGCCCTTGTTGAGCTCTAGGACACGCCTGATGGTGCTCTTGAGCTCTATGGATAAAAGTAAGAGCCGTAATAATAATATTAATAATAAAAATATTAATAGTAATAAAAATAGTAAAAATTATTAAAAATAGTAATAGTAATAATACAAATAATAGTAATAAAAATAATAGTAATACTAATGTTGGAGGGTGATGATAAAATCAACATTAAAGCACGGATAACAGCTGCAGGCGACAAGACTTGCTAGTGGCTACCCTCCTGCGTCGCGCGACGGGAGCTGTGGGGAAAGAGTGTTGCCGTAATTAAAATAATAACATCGAAAGGTGTTGAGCCAGTGGCGCAGCCAGCCGAAAATTCAGGGTGGGGCCACACATGGATTATCAGCAATCTTTTTATTCTCTTTTAATTAAAACGGCGACTGAAACGGGCCCCAGCACAACATTTCGGGGGCGGGGCCATTGCCCTCGCTACTGGTGTTGACCAAGTCAACATTGAAGTCCGGAGGAGAGTTCTTTACTCCTACCTTCTACGCATGGCATCTGTGACAGAAAAACTGAATGCATGTATAAATTTCAAAGAATGGCTCGACAACCATGATACAAAATGTGATGCGGTTGAAAAATATTGATAAAATGATGCTATTTCATTATGAAATTCTCTAAAATGTATGATATGTGAAATTTTTCGTCTGTATCAGGTTTCAGCGCAAAGAAAAAAATTCCATTTAATCATCATTTAGATGAAAATTTCCTAGCCTCAACAAAGGCGATCTCGAGAGAACATAGAGAAGGGATCTTTCAACATCGATTGTGAGAAACTTGAAATTATGCATTAGGCGGGTAGAAAAGACAAAAAAGACACCAAATAAGTAATAAAAACTAGAAGATGCAAAGTGAACCCTCAAGATAGAAGCCCGGATTGCCTATTTAAAGTAAAGTAACCGAATAGTATCCCTCTGGAGGGTCCCAGTCTCCAAAGCGTAGGATAGACAAACTCAAGTAAATTAAGCCTATTGCCCATCTTGAGCCTCTAGAGAGGAGGTGCCTCTGGGTCATCTTTCTTCAGCACATTAACTGCGAAACGACCCATCGATGGCTCGTTTGAAAAAGTTTCAACAATCTTTTAAAATTAATGGTGTTTAATGTATCCAATTAATGTATGGTATCTATATAATTTGTAAGAACTTCTAAAATTAAATACGAGTTGAATACTGAACTTCAGTTTAACCTATCGCAGTCACTATGTTAAGAGGCCTGGGCTACGTGAGGATTGGTGTTACGATGCTGCTGGTCCCCTGGCCAGCTGACCAGCTCTAAAACAGCTGGAATCCTCAACGACGGAGTGCAGGCGCTCTCGAAAAGAGCAAAAACGTCGCACAATATTGAGAGATGTGAAATTTTTTAAATTTCAATGCTTTGTAGCATTATGACTCTTCCGGAAACGGTCACTAAATGTTAAGCGGTACACGGAGAGTATGTGCGTACCTTCGTTGTGTGTTCGATGGAATTGTCGTAACCTTCAAGAAGGAATTTTTTCCAGTTTGGAAAATATTTACGTAATTTTGCACTTTTCACCCACTTTTCTCGCATGTTTCCTTTTTATATTTTGGTCAATATGCATTTTATTGCACCCACGGAAATTAAAGATTATGTTCCCAAGAATCACTAAAGGACGTTTAAATGTTTTACATGAATTACATTCTGCTCGCTGATGCGTTATTTTTGAGATATATCAATAATTACGTTTAGATAGGAATATCATATAGTCGGTTGCTTAGTCGCAGCATTGTTGGGTCACGCCCACTTTTTTGGAGGGACACGCCCACTTTTTTGGCGGTAAAATAACAGCCCCGGTTTGGGTAAGTTAAGGTAAGCTATTTTGGGTTGATTGCTGTATTTTACGTTAGTTTATTTAACTAAATTAACATTACCTAACCTAACGTCCCCCATCGTCACGTCAATACCGTATTACAGCATATTTACGCGTCCGTTCCTTCACTTTTATATACGACGTTCCTTTGACTTCAGAGTTGAACAATTCGAAAATTACGCATCGGCGAGCAGAATGCCAGTCATGTAAAACGTTTTTAAATGTTCCTTTAGCGATTCTTCGGATTGGAATTGTTAAGCATTAAAATGCATATTGACCTTTATTTTCAATGTTTTTGAACGTGAGATGAACGAATAATGAAGAACGTAATTAACATGGACGAATCGGAAGCCATGGCAAACTGCCCTTTATTGCACTGCTGATATCCTAGGTTACGAGTTAGGCGGCCGTCACACGGAGACCTAGTGGTAACGTTTCGTCATAATCCACTACAGCGGTACGACTGGGTCTGTTCAGCGCCACGAAACAGATTTCAGCCTTAGTTTGGCCCAACCGGTCCCAAACTAAGGTTAAAATTCGACGGTTTTGCAGCGCTGGTCTAACCGAGTAGTGCCGCTGATTTTAAACGGTTATGACGAAACGTTACCATTTGGTCTCTGTGTGACGGCGGCCTTACGTAATTACAAAACCGATGACGTCACTCATGCAAGGTAACGGGTTTTGCCAATAAAAACAAATCCCCGGAAAAATTAATGGTAAATCTGAAGGACTTGACAGTTGTCGATTTTCCACTTTTTGGTGCCTGAACCTAATTAATTGAATCAAAATAAGGTAAATCTGAAGGAGATGACAGTTGTCGATTTTCCACTTTTTGGTGCCTGAACCTAATTAATTGAATCGAAATAAACAAGTTTTATTCTATGCACTTTCCGTCTCAAATGAGTATTTTGCGATTTATAGCGGTAAGTTTAGTTTGTTCATTGATGACGAATGCGCTCGAATAAACAGCTACTCATCGATTTTCGAATTTTTGTTACTTGAATCATGGTACCTATACACATCGAAATGAACAACTTTTCTTGTATACACTTTTTTCGTCAAATGAGCATTTAACGAGGTATAGCGGTAGGTTTGGTTTCGTCTTTGATGACGATCGCGCTGGAAGCGAGTGCGCATTGCAGTGTTGCTGGCCGACGTGCTCCTTGAATTACTTGCCGCTTCAAACACTGGAGTTGCGGTAAGTCATTTACCGCTATAACTAATAAAATACTCGTTTGAGACGAAAAGTGCATAGAAGAAAACTTATTTATTTCGATCTAATTAACTATGCTAAGGCATCGAAATTTACAAAATCGATAACTGACATATCCTTTGGATTTACCAATTAAAATTCCAGTTATATTAGGCGTACGTGGGAATTACACCAACCACACGGCGAGTATTTCACAAAAGAAAACATTGATGACAAAGGTTTAAATTTCACCACTAGTCAATCTACCCACCAAATTGGCAACCGATTTGCACAAACCCTGTTCACAGCGAATAAACCGAATAATAGCACAAGAATCGTGCTATTATATGCAGATCTGCCTTTATATGAGCATGAAAAACGTTTGTATTTATTTTAGGCGCAGTTTTCTTGCACTCTTGCCTAGTTACAATAATGGCTGAATGGCTGAGAAGTTACCGTTAAGCCCTCAGAACGAACATTGATCTTTGCATAATCAAAAGCTTTAAGAAAATCCTAACACTTTAGCGAGTTAAATCTTCATGACGTACGAATAAAAAAGACCTTAATAGACACTTATGGAACCTCGTCTTGACGTTACAAAAAGTTAAAATACTTTATCAGCCCACTCAAAAATTTACCGCGAGCTTCAGTCTGGAACGACCTCACCAGTTCTTTCTCAGGACTACACATTTTTCTATCGGGTGTTTTTAGAAAGTGGAAGAACCAACATTCATTTGATTTCAACGCACAAAATTTTAAACTTCTAAAAAGATTCATGCAATATTTAGGTGACTTTCCTATATTTTCATACTGGTGAATAATTAATTTAATGAGGTATAAGGAAATTATTTTTATTTTTGGGATTTAATACAGACAGTAGTTTATAAAAAAATGAGCAATTAAATATATGCGGTAGCCTCAAAATTTGAGTTGCTAATGAAGATGGTAAAGCTTTTAAGAACAGTGTAAATACATTCTCAGAGTTGACCACGGGATGCCGGCAGTACAATTTTCTACTTTGAGTTTTCTTTGCAGTTTTCACTTACCCGGAGTTGCGAAAAGCCGTTCCTTAAGTGGGTGGGTGAACTTTTCTCTTTACATTTGTACGCATTTGGGATTCTTCTCATGAGCCATTAACGAACGAACAATTTAGCTTTTTTACGTAAATAGCGGATTTTTGTTAATGGAATACGATCTCAGAGAAAAGCAATGGAAAAATTCATAGAATGTTCCTTCTTCAGCTAGGCATTCAATTCAAACATCCAGCATCAAAACATGGATAGATTTGAAGCTTATAACAACCTTAAAAGAAGAAGGTGCCACGTGATGAATGAATACGCAGCTTTTCACAGACGTTATTCCATATTACGACCACCTGCATATACGCCGTTGTTTAAACTTTAAAGTGTGCCTTAGACAATTTGAAAAAAGTTCTACATGAATGGGGAAACTATTTCTTGAATCTGAATTAATATTGATTATCAAGGAACTTGAATCCGAGCTGCATTTAAATTCTCGTTTAGTCTACTCCTGGACACAGGTTAATGTTCGTGTACAAATGTGAGAATGCTAAGGATCGTAATTCGTTCAGTAAATTAACGTTTAGTCAACTTTTTACTACTGAAATACATTTTGCGAAACTAACTAACTAAATGCTCTCTTGAACTATTTTTTGCTAATTATGTTTTTTATCATGTTATTATATATCATGTTAGAGTAAACTGTATCCTTAACTTTATTATTCTTCAGGTTAAATGTTTTGCCTGCAAATTCTGAACTTTACATAGGCAGCAGATGATTGTTATCATCATGCAACTGTGGCCCATGAGCTTTAGATACTTGGAAATTATTTCACTGCCACTTAGCGTCACTGACACGTAACGTGGAGGAAATAATTAATGTTCATTAAGCAATCATTGGGCAAAGAAATATTCCGCCGCTCTGTAGGGTGTCTCGATCAACATAATGACAGGGTAATGAAACGCAATAAAAAAATTACGGATTTTTCGTTCTACAATGAAATACAGAAAACACTCTCTTTATGAAAAATATATTTTTACACGGGCATATTAACTCTCTTTT
This sequence comes from Morinoia aosen, assembly GCA_030386875.1. Taxonomy (NCBI): domain Eukaryota; kingdom Metazoa; phylum Arthropoda; class Malacostraca; order Amphipoda; family Talitridae; genus Morinoia; species Morinoia aosen. The sequence continues at coordinate 18,787,388 of CM059559.1, forward strand.
GAATCGTTGACTACACTATTTGTACATGTGTCTGATACATAGGATTAGAATTATTATGAAATCAGTATCCTGGTGGCACAGACACGCTGTTATGTAGTACTGAACAAGTCTAGTGGGCTACTGGAGGGGTCTACATAACTGAACAAGTCTAATGGGCTACTGGTGGGGTCTTCATTACTGAACAAGTCTAGTGGGCTACTGGTGGGGTCTTCATTACTGAACAAGTCTAGTGGGCTACTGGTGGGGTCTTCAATACTGAACAAGTCTAGTGGGCTACTGGTGGGGTCTTCATTACTGAACAAGTCTAGTGGGCTACTGGTGGGGTCTTCATTACTGAACAAGTCTAGTGGGCTACTGGTGGGGTCTTCATTACTGAACAAGTCTAGTGGGCTACTGGAGGGGTCTACCGGGTTACTGAACAAGTCTAGTGGGCTACTGGAGGGGTCTACCGGGTTACTGAACAAGTCTAGTGGGCTACTGGAGAGGTCTACCGGATTACTGAACAAGTCTAGTGGGCTACTGGAGGGGTCTACCGGGTTACTGAACAAGTCTAGTAGGCTACTGGAGAGGTCTACCGGGTTACTAAACAAGTCTAGTGGGCTACTGGAGGGGTCTACCGGGTCATTGAACAAGTCTAGTGGGCTACTGGAGGGGTCTAACGGGTTACTGAACGAGTCTAGTGGGCTACTGGAGGGGTCTACCGGGTCACTGAACAAGTCTAGTGGGCTACTGGAGGGGTCTACCGGGTCACTGAACAAGTCTAGTGGGCTACTGGAGGGGTCTACCGGGTTACTGAACAAGTCTAGTGGGCTACTGGAGAGGTCTACCGGGTTACTGAACAAGTCTAGTGGGCTAGTGGAGTAGTCTAATGGGTTACTGAACAACTAACCTGGGCTACTTGGGAAATCTACTGGATGACTGAGCAGGTGTGCTGGATCGCTCAGCATATCTACTGGACGGGTGTACTGGTCCAGCGGCCGTGCGATGGTCTGCCGTAGCGCAGCAGTACGAGTTAGAAGAAGAAGCGGCTGTGCAGCGCATGCCTACAAAGGATGCTTTATTCCAATCAATCAAGCCTGATACATATCACCTTGTACATTGTTTTTTAAAATGCCTTATAACTAACATCAGGTCGCAATGACGGTTACCCCCGGTCAAGCCGGTACCCATTTCCGACATCTGGGTAAAGTGGGGAATTGTGGCTGAGTTCTCCCTTTTCACAACGGGGAGAAATCACCGCGCGGCGCCGGGATTCGAACTGCCGATACCTTCCCGTGAAGGGCGCGTTCTTAACCACTCGGCCACGGGGACTCCTCAACACTGCTGCATTTCTTGAATAATTCAAAACTATTTGAACGATCGATGGACACAGGCAGCGGCACAGACATCTTCACTCTAGGCAACGACACGAATAGTATTGTGAGTTTTTGCCTTAGAAATGTGTTTCGACAGAAGCTAATGCATGCCAATTGTACGAGTGGAAATAACGTACAGGTAAGATAAAGTTAACGGCATGCACTGAGAATTGTGTAGCAATAGAGAAGCTGATCATTGCTCCTACATAACACTTCATGTACCGGAAGTACATGCCGCAAAAATTTGGTTTTAGTGATTTACAAGATGAATTGCTGGTGCTATTTATTGTACTTTGAGAGCGCTAAAACCTTCAATACAGCTAGCAGATACACTGCTATGGCCCGTTCACACTACCCTCATCATTATCAACTAAAAGGCCGTAAAACAATAAGGGACAGCGACCCGAATAACAAAAAAAAGAGTAACAAATTAAAACTCAAACATGAACATTGTTGAATGTTGCATACGGTCGTACGTTTGAACTCAGCCCTCGTCTCACCCCTCGTCTCAGCCCTCGTCTCACCCCTCGTCTCACCCCTCGTCTCAGCCCTCGTCTCAGCCCTCGTCTCACCCCTCGTCTCAGCCCTCGTCTCACCCCTCGTCTCACTCCTCGTCTCACCCCTCGTCTCACCTCTCGTCTCAGCCCTCGTCTCACCCCTCGTCTCAGCCCTCGTCTCAGCCCTCGTCTCAGCCCTCGTCTCACTCCTCGTCTCAGCCCTCGTCTCACCCCTCGTCTCAGCACTCGTCTCACCCCTCGTCTCAGCCCTCGTCTCACCCCTCGTCTCACCCCTCGTCTCAGCCCTCGTCTCACCCCTCGTCTCACCCCTCGTCTCACCCCTCGTCTCAGCCCTCGTCTCACCACTCGTCTCAGATTCTTTACTCAACAATAGAAAATAGAAAATACTTTCTTACACGAGTTGAATTTTTTCCGTCATCAAATAGAGAGAAAAATTTCCAACATTCTTGAAAATATAATTTGCAGCATATATATGTTATGCCTGCATATGCCTGAGATTTTATTTATCCCGAATAAAACTTTTTCGATAGACACGCTGGCTGTAGGTCAGGAAGTAAGAAAACTTATAATGTACGGTTTTTCTTACACATACATCATATATAGAGACGTACTGCACATACTTTTGTCTGTAGATCGTCTTGAGCGTAGGCTGTCCATCTGATGCATGATACATGATGAAATTCTCCGCCTCATTCCGGTAAACTGGAAGCTTTGGCAACCCACAGCACAGACGCTGGTCTTTTGCACCACATGACAGTACGCGACAACATATGAAACTTTGAACAATTAAAATACGCTCGACTAAGGAATGACACACCGAAAATTTCACAACTTTCTTAGGAGAAAGTGATCGTCTTGTATAGGATGGATACTCAAAACTGGCGTTTTTGAACTGGTGATTTGCTTCGTTGACTCTTTCGCTCCCGTTGGGTGAATGCGTCCCACAGATTTTCAATAAGCCAAGTGGGGTGTATGCTGCCTTCATAAAATACCGATGGGATAAAAAATCCCCGGGCCTGTACCCTAACCTATGAACGTGGGAACTTTAAACCCATTTTTCCAAGTATCTTAGACTTACAAACAAGTAATATATGCCATCAGTTTGAATTTTTCCGAAAAAAAAATCGGGAGTGAAAGGGTTGAACCAACAGTTCAAATAAATTTCTACCTCGGCACCAAATAAATTTCAGCCTCGGCATCAAATAAATATCAGCCTCGGCATCAAACAAATTTCAGCCTCAGCATCAAACAAATTTCAGCCTCGGCATCAAATAAATTTCAGCCTCGGCATCAAACAAATTTCAGCCTCAGCATCAAACAAATTTCAGCCTCAGCATCAAACAAATTTCAGCCTCGGCATCAAACAAATTTCAGCCTCAGCATCAAACAAATTTCAGCCTCGGCATCAAACAAATTTCAGCCTCGGCATCAAATAAATTTCAGCCTCGGCATCAAACAAATTTCAGCCTCAGCATCAAACAAATTTCAGCCTCAGCATCAAACAAATTTCAGCCTCGGCATCAAACAAATTTCAGCCTCAGCATCAAACAAATTTCAGCCTCAGCATCAAACAAATTTCAGCCTCGGCATCAAACAAATTTCAGCCTCAGCATCAAACAAATTTCAGCCTCGGCATCAAACAAATTTCAGCCTCAGCATCAAACAAATTTCAGCCTCGGCATCAAACAAATTTCAGCCTCAGCATCAAACAAATTTCAGCCTCGGCATCAAACAAATTTCAGCCTCAGCATCAAACAAATTTCAGCCTCGGCATCAAACAAATTTCAGCCTCAGCATCAAACAAATTTCAGCCTCGGCATCAAACAAATTTCAGCCTCAGCATCAAACAAATTTCAGCCTCGGCATCAAACAAATTTCAGCCTCAGCATCAAACAAATTTCAGCCTCGGCATCAAACAAATTTCAGCCTCGGCATCAAACCAATTTCAGCCTCGGCATCAAATAAATTTCAGCCTCGGCATCAAATAAATTTCAGCCTCAGCATCAAACAAATTTCAGCCTCGGCATCAAACCAATTTCAGCCTCGGCATCAAACAAATTTCAGCCTCGGCATCAAACCAATTTCAGCCTCGGCATCAAACCAATTTCAGCCTCGGCATCAAACAAATTTCAGCCTCGGCATCAAACAAATTTCAGCCTCAGCATCAAACAAATTTCAGCCTCAGCATCAAACAAATTTCAGCCTCAGCATCAAACAAATTTCAGCCTCGGCATCAAACCAATTTCAGCCTCGGCATCAAACAAATTTCAGCCTCGGCATCAAACAAATTTCAGCCTCAGCATCAAACAAATTTCAGCCTCAGCATCAAACAAATTTCAGCCTCAGCATCAAACAAATTTCAGCCTTAGCATCAAACAAATTTCAGCCTCAGCATCAAACAAATTTCAGCCTCGGCATCAAACAAATTTCAGCCTCAGCATCAAACAAATTTCAGCCTTAGCATCAAACAAATTTCAGCCTCAGCATCAAACAAATTTCAGCCTCAGCATCAAACAAATTTCAGCCTTAGCATCAAACAAATTTCAGCCTCAGCATCAAACAAATTTCAGCCTCGGCAGCAGCAGTTTGGTGACGGTGACGTAAGGCGCCTCGCCCACCAGGCAGACGAACAAGCCGACCATGAAGCAGACGACGGCGATGCCTGAGTACGTCAGGATCTGTTGGGGGAAGGCAGGTCAGTGCAGCAGGCGATATTAATTAAAGTTGGAGACTCTTGTATGAATGAGTTCACCGCCTTGTTATTCGCCCAGCTAAATTACTATTTGAGACTACATAGTGTGCACGGCCCATCAAAAATGACGTAATTCAATACCTTTCTTGAACAAATTTTCCAGATGTGGATGATAAACAAATATATCCCTCCTAACAGTACCCGTGATGAAAAAATATTCTTGTACTTGTGCTCTGGTGAAACTCGTATCACAAATACGGTCATTATAACTATCTTTATGAGCGTGACAGAGAAATGGAAGAAGCGGACTCCAAACATATAAACCAAGGATATTATAAGGTAGGAGCAGGACCCGTGGAAATTTTACGGACAAATTCATCGTTAATTAAAGCTAGATGGACCCGTGAAAAAATTCTATCAACATTAACTAACCTATGCTTACCTAACCTATCCTAACCTAGCATATCCTAACCTTTGGATATATGTTCCTATCTTGAAAAAGTGTCAAACAAATCAATGCATGTTAAGGCCATTTTCAATGTTACACTAAGGAATTCGGTCTCCATGATACAGCAAACTCAGACGTCCTATGTTTCTTAAGGACGACAACCCAGAGAGTTTTAGGCCCACTTGGCCATTTTTTTTTGTTGGAAAAGGATCCTTAAGTGGTGGGCTATTGTGCCCTAAAATTTGATGGGGCTACGGGCACTAGATCCCCCCCAAGGGGGTGTATGGGGACAAAAATCATCAATTTTTGACCCCAAATAAAAAGAAAACAATAAATAAAATGAGAAATAATATTCTTTTATATTGTTAGGAATATTTCAAGGATTCCAAAACCGTCTTTGGCTTGGTTGTAGCCTGAAAACTCATTGATTTTTAATCATTTGAAATATCAGATAAAATATGATAAACAAATATTTCCCATTTTCTGGAAAACTAAGGACAAAATCGAAAAAATGAATTAAACAAAATGTGTTTATTTTTGAAAATTACATTAAATGGTTTATTTCAGAAGAATCAGTCTACAAGTAAGAAATGTATCATTCCTCAAGAAATGAGAAATATAATTTTATATATACATTATTTATACATTTTATTTGCAATTCGCAGTGCAAATATGAAATAATGAATGAATTTCATTTGTAGGTGATAATACAACATGATAATATATATTTCAGGTGATAATACAATATTCCAGGTAAAATTTATGATGTTTGCTCCTACAAATATTCAAAACAAATTAAAGCTCTTCGATTTTCCAATTTGTATACTAATATTTTTCATCACAGTTCAAAAGAAAAAAATCGTACATTGTAGTTAGTAATCAAAAATCGCATTTTTAAAGAAAACAAAGATGAAAATAGAAAATTCAAGACATTTAAATTGTTTGCAATGCTTCAAGGATTCTAAAACTGCCTTTGAATTTGTTCTAGCATAAAAACTCAATGACTTAAACTTTTTTAAATATCACTGCAAATGAACTAAAAACTTAATTTTTGATTTTTTTTCAAAAACTAAGGCCTAATAAGAAAAAGTTACACGAGTAAAAATCGTTTTTTAACGAAATACATATACTGGCCATATATTAAAACAATCAGATCAAAATTTAAAAATTGCTCGGTTGTCCCCCTTAAGAAGCGGACACCAAACAGATATATAAACAAATTTATAAATAAACACGCACCAGGTATTATTAGGTTAGATAGTAAGACATGTGCGCCACGTAGGATGAGTATTTCACGATAACATTCAACCTCGCTGAATAACAGTTTTTTTTACAAATTTCGCGACGCAGATGAAATATCTGTATCGTATGATGCGAGTATTTCAGGTTAGCTAGAGCGTTACTCACGACTCGTAGGGTGAGTATTGTACGACAACCATGGCGTTACTCACGACTCGTAGGGTGAGTATTGTACGACAACCATGGCGTCACTCACGACTCGTAGGGTGAGTATTGTACGACAGCCATGGCGTCACTCACGACTCGTAGGGTGAGTATTGTACGACAACCATGGCGTCACTCACGACTCGTAGGGTGAGTATTGTACGACAACCATGGCGTTACTCACGACTCGTAGGGTGAGTATTTTACGACAGCCACGGCGTTACTCACAACTCGTTGGGTGAGTACTGTACGATAGCCATGGCGTTACTCACGACTCGTAGGGTGAGTATTTTACGACAGCCACGGCGTTACTCACGACTCGTAGGGTGAGTATTGTACGACAGCCATGGCGTCACTCACGACTCGTAGGGTGAGTATTGTACGACAACCATGGCGTTACTCACGACTCGTAGGGTGAGTATTGTACGACAACCATGGCGTTAATTACGACTCGTAGGGTGAGTATTGTACGACAGCCATGGCGTCACTCACGACTCGTAGGGTGAGTATTGTACGACAACCATGGCGTCACTCACGACTCGTAGGGTGAGTATTGTACGACAACCATGGCGTTACTCACGACTCGTAGGGTGAGTATTGTACGACAACCATGGCGTCACTCACAACTCGTAGGGTGAGTATTGTACGACTGCCATGGCGTTACTCACGACTCGTAGGGTGAGTATTGTACGACAGCCATGGCGTTACTCACGACTCGTAGGGTGAGTATTGTACGACAGCCATGGCGTCACTCACAACTCGTAGGGTGAGTATTGTACGACAGCCACGGCGTTACTCACGACTCGTAGGGTGAGTATTGTACGACAGCCATGGCAATACTCACGACTCGTAGGGTGAGTATTGTACGACAACCATGGCGTTACTCACGACTCGTAGGGTGAGTATTGTACGACAACCATGGCGTTACTCACGACTCGTAGGGTGAGTATTGTACGACAACCATGACGTCACTCACGACTCGTAGGGTGAGTATTGTACGACAGCCACGGCGTTACTCACGACTCGTGGGATGAGTATTGTACGACAGCCGTGACGTTACTCACGACTCGTGGGATGAGTATTGTACGACAGCCATGACGTTACTCACGACTCGTAGAATGAGTATTGTATGACAGCCATGACGTAACTCGCAACTCGTAGAATGAGTATTGTACGATAGCCCTGGCGTTACTCACGACTCGTAGAACGAGTATTGTACGACAGCCACGGCTCTACTCACGAACGAGAGATCCGACACGAAGAACAAGCGGTGGATGGAGAAGTAGATCATGAGCTCGAGGGGGTAGCAGACGACGTACACGGAGTACGTGAAGCGGCTCGGCAGCACCCACAGCGGGTGGGACAGGATGCTGCCCACGGGACCTGCGCAGGTTCTAAATTGAAGCTCAGTGTTGCGAATTGCACCTCAATGTGGCGAATTGTATCTCAATGTGTCAACTTGTACCTCAATGTGTCAAATTGTACCTCAATGTGTCAAATTGTACCTCAATGTGTCAAATTGTACCTCAATGTGTCAAATTGTACCTCAATGTGTCAAATTGTACCTCAATGTGTCAAATTGTACCTCAATGGGTCAAATTGTGCCTCAATGTGTCAAATTGTACCTCAATGTGTCAAATTGTACCTCAATGTGTCAAATTGTGCCTCAATGTGTCAAATTGTACCTCAATGTGTCAAATTGTACCTCAATGTGTCAAATTGTACCTCAATGTGTCAAATTGTACCTCAATGTGTCAAATTGTACCTCAATGTGTCAAATTGTACCTCAATGTGTCAAATTGTACCTCAATGTGTCAAATTGTACCTCAATGTGTCAAATTGTGCCTGGAGGTGTTAAATTGAGACTGGAGGTGTTAAATTGAGACTGGAGGTGTTAAATTGAGACTGGAGGTGTTAAATTGAGACTGGAGGTGTTAAATTGAGACTGGAGGTGTTAAATTGAGCCTGGAGGTGTTAAATTGAGACTGGAGGTGTTAAATTGAGACTGGAGGTGTTAAATTGAGACTGGAGGTGTTAAATTGAGACTGGAGGTATTAAACTGAGACTGGAGGTGTAAAATTGAGACTGGAGGTGTTAAATTGAGACTGGAGGTGTTAAATTGAGACTGGAGGTGTTAAATTGAGACTGGAGGTGTTAAATTGAGACTGGAGGTATTAAACTGAGACTGGAGGTGTAAAATTGAGACTGGAGGTGATAAATTGAGACTGGAGGTGTTAAATTGAGACTGGAGGTGTTAAATTGAGACTGGAGGTGTAAATTGAGACTGGAGGTGTTAAATTGAGACTGGAGGTGTTAAATTGAGCCTGGAGGTGTTAAATTGAGACTGGAGGTGTTAAATTGAGACTGGAAGTGTTAAATTGAGCCTGGAGGTGTTAAATTGATACTGGAGGTGTTAAATTGAGACTGGAGGTGTTAAATTGAGACTGGAGGTGTTAAATTGATACTGGAGGTGTTAAATTGAGACTGGAGGAGTAAAATTGAGACTGGAGGTGTTAAATTGAGACTGGAGGAGTAAAATTGAGACTGGAGGTGTTAAATTGAGACTAGAGGTGTTAAATTGAGACTGGAGGTGTTAAATTGTGACTGGAGGTGTAAAATTGAGACTGGAGGTGTTAAATTGAGACTGGAGGTGTTAAATTGAGGCTGGAGGTGATAAATTGAGCCTGGAGGTGTTAAATTGAGACTGGAGGTGTTAAATTGAGACTGGAGGTGTTAAATTGAGGCTGGAGGTGTAAAATTGAGACTGGAGGTGTTAAATTGAGACTGGAGGAGTTAAATTGAGACTGGAGGTGTAAAATTGAGACTGGAGGTGTTAAATTGAGATTGGAGGTGTTAATTTGAGACTGGAGGTGATAAATTGAGCCTGGAGGTGTTAAATTGATACTGGAGGTGTTAAATTGAAACTAGAGGTGTTAAATTGAGACTGGAGGTGTTAAATTGAGACTGGAGGTGTTAAATTGAGACTAGAGGTGTTAAATTGAGACTGGAGGTGGTGAATTGAGCCTGGAGGTGTTAAATTGAGACTGAAAGACTTAAATTGAGACTGGAGGTGTTAAATTGAGCCTGGAGGTGTTAAGTTGAGCCTGGAGGTGTTAAATTGGGACTGGATGTGTTGAATTGAGACTGAGGTGTTCATAGAGGTGTTAAATTGAGACTGGAGGTGTTGAATTGAGACTGGAGGTGTTAAATTGAGACTGGAGGTGTTGAATTGAGACTGGAGGTGTTAAATTGAGACTGGAGGTGTTAAATTGAGACTGGAGGTGAAAAATTGAGACTGGAGGTGGTAAATTGAGACTGGAGGAGTTAAATTGAGACTGGAGGTGTAAAATTGAGACTGGAGGTGTGAAATTGAGATTGGAGGTGTTAATTTGAGACTGGAGGTGATAAATTGAGCCTGGAGGTGTTAAATTGATACTGGAGGTGTTAAATTGAGACTAGAGGTGTTAAATTGAGACTGGAGGTGTTAAATTGAGACTGGAGGTGTTAAATTGAGACTAGAGGTGTTAAATTGAGACTGAAGGTGGTGAATTGAGCCTGGAGGTGTTAAATTGAGACTGGAGGTGTTAAATTGAGACTGGAGGTGTTAAATTGAGACTGGAGGTGTTAAATTGAGACTGGAGGTATTAAACTGAGACTGGAGGTGTAAAATTGAGACTGGAGGTGATAAATTGAGACTGGAGGTGTTAAATTGAGACTGGAGGTGTTAAATTGAGACTGGAGGTGTAAATTGAGACTGGAGGTGTTAAATTGAGACTGGAGGTGTTAAATTGAGCCTGGAGGTGTTAAATTGGGACTGGAGGTGTTAAATTGAGACTGGAAGTGTTAAATTGAGCCTGGAGGTGTTAAATTAATACTGGAGGTGTTAAATTGAGACTGGAGGTGTTAAATTGAGACTGGAGGTGTTAAATTGATACTGGAGGTGTTAAATTGAGACTGGAGGAGTAAAATTGAGACTGGAGGTGTTAAATTGAGACTAGAGGTGTTAAATTGAGACTGGAGGTGTTAAATTGTGACTGGAGGTGTAAAATTGAGACTGGAGGTGTTAAATTGAGACTGGAGGTGTTAAATTGAGGCTGGAGGTGATAAATTGAGCCTGGAGGTGTTAAATTGAGACTGGAGGTGTAAAATTGAGACTGGAGGTGTTAAATTGAGACTGGAGGTGTAAAATTGAGACTGGAGGTGTTAAATTGAGACTGGAGGTGTTAAATTGAGACTGGAGGAGTTGAATTGAGACTGGAGGTGTAAAATTGAGACTGGAGGTGTTAAATTGAGATTGGAGGTGTTAATTTGAGACTGGAGGTGATAAATTGAGCCTGGAGGTGTTAAATTGATACTGGAGGTGTTAAATTGAGAATAGAGGTGTTAAATTGAGACTGGATGTGTTAAATTGAGACTGGAGGTGTTAAATTGAGACTAGAGGTGTTAAATTGAGACTGGAGGTGGTGAATTGAGCCTGGAGGTGTTAAATTGAGACTGAAAGACTTAAATTGAGACTGGAGGTGTTAAATTGAGCCTGGAGGTGTTAAGTTGAGCCTGGAGGTGTTAAATTGAGACTGGATGTGTTGAATTGAGACTGAGGTGTTCATAGAGGTGTTAAATTGAGACTGGAGGTGTTGAATTGAGACTGGAGGTGTTAAATTGAGACTGGAGGTGTTGAATTGAGACTGGAGGTGTTAAATTGAGACTGGAGGTGTTAAATTGAGACTGGAGGTGTAAAATTGAGACTGGAGGTGTTAAATTGAGACTGGAGGAGTTAAATTGAGACTGGAGGTGTAAAATTGAGACTGGAGGTGTGAAATTGAGATTGGAGGTGTTAATTTGAGACTGGAGGTGATAAATTGAGCCTGGAGGTGTTAAATTGATACTGGAGGTGTTAAATTGAGACTAGAGGTGTTAAATTGAGACTGGAGGTGTTAAATTGAGACTGGAGGTGTTAAATTGAGACTAGAGGTGTTAAATTGAGACTGGAGGTGGTGAATTGAGCCTGGAGGTGTTAAATTGAGACTGAAAGACTTAAATTGAGACTGGAGGTGTTAAATTGAGCCTGGAGGTGTTAAGTTGAGCCTGGAGGTGTTAAATTGAGACTGGATGTGTTGAATTGAGACTGAGGTGTTCATAGAGGTGTTAAATTGAGACTGGAGGTGTTGAATTGAGACTGGAGGTGTTAAATTGAGACTGGAGGTGTTGAATTGAGACTGGAGGTGTTAAATTGAGACTGGAGGTGTAAAATTGAGACTGGAGGTGTTGAATTGAGACTGGAGGTGTTAAATTGAGACTGGAGGTGTTAAATTGAGACTGGAGGTGTTAAATTGAGACTGGAGGTGTTAAATTGAGACTGGAGGTGTTAAATTGAGACTGGAGGTGTTAAATTGAGACTGGAGGTGTTAAATTGAGACTGGAGGTGTAAAATTGAGACTGGAGGTGTTGAATTGAGACTGGAGGTGTTAAATTGAGCCTGGAGGTGTTAAGTTGAGCCTGGAGGTGTTAAATTGAGACTGGATGTGTTGAATTGAGACTGAGGTGTTCATAGAGGTGTTAAATTGAGACTGGAGGTGTTGAATTGAGACTGGAGGTGTTAAATTGAGACTGGAGGTGTTAAATTGAGACTGGAGGTGTAAAATTGAGACTGGAGGTGTTGAATTGAGACTGGAGGTGTTAAATTGAGACTGGAGGTGTTCAATTGAGCCTGAATGAGTGAAATTCCACCTGAAGATGTTAAATCAAAGTTGAAAAGGACAAATTCCATCTTAAAGCGTCAAATTGAATTGGAAAGTGCGGTATTGAATCTGACAACTTTTAACAGAACGCGACAATGACTCAGCACATGACACGTTCGGCCACTGAACAAAGTGTACAAAGTGTAGAAAATTGGAACTCTTATTGATTTTTAAAATCACGGCTGACAGCACAGCATTTGGCATGAGCTGCGCCAGTACTAAGAAATCGGAGACTTGCGTTACGCAAATGCTATTAATTATTTTGCCTAAAATAATTGTGAACAGCCCACAAACTCTCAGACACCCGCCACTGCGGTACACCCGTCACTGCGGTACACCCGTCACTGCGGTACACCCGTCACTACAGTACACCCGTCACTGCGGTACACCCGTCACTGCAGTACACCCGTCACTACAGTACACCCGCCACTGCGGTACACCCGCCACTGCGGTACACCCGCCACTGCGGTACACCCGTCACTACGTACCTCCATTACCCCGTCCTGCGTACGTTGCAAGGATGATCCAACTGATGCACACGGCCCAGGCCGTCGATGTGAAGCTTGAGTAGAGGAAAATTTCGGTGTAGTTGTAGGTGTGTGTGGGCCCGAAGTGGAAGTAGTTCCTGTTCACGATGCCGAAGACGACAACCAAACCGGTGGCTGTGGCCACCATCCAGCCGCCTACTGCCACTGCCTGGCGGTTCGTTGATTTGTTTAGAGGTTTACTGGTGTTCGCGGCCCGTCAAAAATGACGGATTCAATGTTTTGTTTATTTAAGTCTTCCGGATGTGAATGGCAAACAAATATATCCATCCTGATAGTACCCGCGATCAATCACTATGGTCTTGTACTTGTGTACTGGTGAAACTCGTATCACAGATATGGTCATTAAACATCCTTCAAATAAAATCCAAAAAGCTGTGTCTTGAGAAGCTCACACAAAAGAAATAAATAAACACACAAAGGGTATTATTAGGTAATAAGAAGATATGCTCATTTCAGTCAATACGTATCTCAATTGTTGCATTATATTTTCATATCATTCATTCGTTGCATTATTTATTCATATGCACTTAGGAATACACAACTAACCTCCATTGCACGAACAAACGTCTAAATTACACACACACGACAAGTAGCCTATTTTATTTACATGTTCGTATCAGTCTAAACTAACCTTAATTCTACAAGCGATTTAATTAAAAAAAATACCCACTCGTTCAAACTTGAGCCAGGTATTTTAGGCATGCATTTCGCTTAGTATGCTTTCTTGATCGTGATTTAATGCTGGTAATTAGTGAGAAACTTAATGTCATGTTTTAATTTCAGGAATCATCACTATTATAAAAGGAGCCGCGTCCGTCCGTGTGTCACACCCACCAGCCTGCAGTGTGAGATGAGCGTATCTGTGATACAAGCTTCATAAACTCCACAATTTTCGGTGCCTTAACCCAGCAGATTGGGAGTCGGAATGAATATCACGTGTATTGGTAGGTTAGATAAGCTTGAATAGAATATCAGCGGTTGAGACTTTGGAAAGTATTGGAAAGCCATAGAATAGCATGGGAAAGCCATGTTGAAGCTCAGTTGATCCCATATCTAATCCTGTCATTTTTTTTGACGGCTCGTGTGCACTCATAATTAATAATTCATGCCTAGCCAGGGCCCCACCTTGTGTCTGAGGAGCCGCAGCCACTGGAGGCGTCCTGTTGTCTCCGTCTGCAAAAGGGCGGGCGTTTAACTCTTTGACTGCGATGGGTTAGACTCAAGCTTAATATTCAACTCAATATTCAACTCAATATTCAACTCAAACGTTGTTAAAATTTTTATAAATACCGAACATCAACTGGATATATTAAATACCATTTATTTTGAAAGATTGTTAAAAAATTTCAGCCGACCAATCGATGGGTCGTATAGCAGTCAACGTGTTGACAGGTTGACTGCGAAGTGATCCACCGGTGGGACACAGAGGGAAGTTTCATTATGCTGCTGATCGACCGGTCGTTAAAAATTCGTTTTTTCATAAAAACTTAATGAAAACTGTGTGATCCAGTTAATGTTTGCTATTTTCAACAATATTCACGACCATTGACTTTAAATTTGAGTTAAATACTAAACTTCAGTTTTACCTGGCGCCGTCAAAGTGCTAATGGGGGAGACCGGCGCTCTGTGGACCTGTTGCTGCACGCCAGCGGCCATATCTACACGCTGCTAGTCACAGGTCAACACACCAGCAGCCATGTTTACCAAGTTGCAGACAAGTCTAAGCATTGGCAGACAGGTCAAAACGCTGGCAGACAAGTCTACACGCTGACAGACAAGTTTACGCACTGGCAGACAAGTCTATACGCTGGCAAACAAGTCTATACGCAGGCAGACTAGTCTACAAGCTGGTAGACAAGCGTACACGCAGGCAGACAAGTCTACACGCTGGCAGACAAGTCTACACGCTGACAGACAAGTTTACGCACTGTCAGACATGTCTACACGCTGACAGACAAGTATACGCACTAGCAGACACGTCTATACGCTGGCAGAAAAGTCTACACGCCAGCAGCCAAATCTACGCACCATCAGTCAAGTCTCCTGTGCCAACAAGAAGCGGAGTGGGACGAAGGAAACACTCAGAATATATTCTACTTATCTCTCGTTCAAAGAATTTTATAAAAGTTCATTGATGAGAATCACTTTTCCTTGAGTTACGACCAAACAAGGCAATAAATTTATGCTCACAAAATAACGTTTAGGCTCTCCAGTTACTATAATTCAAGTAATTTAAACCTTCATTTATCAATTTCATAAGGTAATGATGCGCTACGCTAGTTTGAAAATTAAAATTTTTCATAATAATGTATTATAGCTTTGTCTTCAGGAGCAAAGTTACCTAATTCAATAATTTAAACGTTCACTAATCAATTTTATCAGGCAATGATGCACTCGATCGATCATTAAAATTTCTTTGAGATAAAGTTATTATTATTATATATGTGATGGTTATTACATTTGCGATAATCATTCTATGTGTGATAATTATATTATATTTGTGGTAATTATTGCATTTGTAATAAATATTATACATGTGATATCTATTATATATGAGATAATAGTTATATTTGTGATAATTATCATATATGTGATAATTATTATATATGTGATAATTGTAATCTATGAGACAATTATTATATATGTGATAATTATTATATATGTGATAATTATTATATTTGAGACAATTGTTATATTTGTGATTATTATATATGTGATAATTTTTATATGAAGCAAACCTGGCGCGCCGTGTCCACCTCGAGCACCAGCAGCGCACACGCAGCCCCCACAAAGAACGGAGCAGCGCGCGCCCACGGCATGTTGCGCACGTACTTCTCGTACGCATCGGACTCGTCGAAGCTGCCAGAACACACTTCAGTTATTGAAGTAGTTTGGGAGAGAATAATCTAATGTCCTCATGCTCTGAGCCGGTAAGACAAATATTTGAACTTCAAGTCAGAAAAATAATGCAGTGTCCTGATGCTTTTAGGTAACGAGACGAAAAACATAAACTTCATTTCAGAAAAATCTAAACATGAGCGTACTCGGAATCAAATTGATTCTCAGTTTGTGAGTGTCTCAGAGAGATTGCTGTAATGTCCAGATGCTCAAAAACCTTAATTAATTAAACTTAAAGTCAGAAAAATCTGTGCGTGCGCTGACTCCGCACCAAATTGATTTTGAGTTTTACAGTTTCTTATTTGGATGTAACATTTTAAATCTCCTCGTGGGACTTAATTATTAAAAGAGTCAACTTCTTGTCTTCAATGATTACCATAGCCTAGCAGTATATATATATATATATATATATATATATATATTATATATATATATATATATATTGCTGGGTTGTCAAATCGAGAGTTGCCAAGCCGCGCCTTAAAATCAATTTTTATAGTCTAAGATAACAACGTATAATCCTTCCAAGATTAAGATAACGAATAATTTAAAATTACGCAAAATCGGAGACGACGACTGTGGCGATATGCGGTTGAGTGCTACGGCGACCTGGTCAGTATGAATATCTATATAGGAAATAAGTAGTTTTTTTCTTTTCTTTCTTTTCTCTAACCCAATCAGCATAACTCTGATGGCTCTCTTGCTTTAAAGGGAACTCTCATTCACGAGAGCTCGTATCGCAGATGTCCAACTCAGGCAGGCAACCCGCGCGTCAATGCGATGCCTCCTACAATCATACCGAATAGGGAGACGCATATGCACACGACATATACATTGTTCAAATTATTCAAATACACACACGATTCACTCAATGTAAACAACGACTTAACCTCAGGAGTGAGAGAACAGAGGAATTTATCCACGCAAATTTGGCACATTCCTCTCGAACGAGAGCTGTCCTCAAACTTAAGAGTAAACTTTCAGGGATTCTATTCCACCAGTTGTTTCTCTCATGGCTGGGGTGAGAGAGGTTTGGATTTGTGTAAATTCCACTCATGGACCTAGCATGGAGAGAGGTGGTGACCCAGCTTATGGACGTAGACTTGAACGAGTTGGAAGTGTTAAACCGATGGTAATGAGAATTATTTTCCGGCACCCACCTTTCATCGAGTAAATTAATAGGAATGAGGTCTTGCGAGAGAGTGATGATGCCTCGTGTGATGGAGAACACCGTCACCAGACAGAACAAGTACACGTATTCTGAAATACAATAAATAACGCGTTAGTTTCCAGAACAGTAATATCCTACGTTTTTCACTGCGTTAGGAGGGTATGATGTAAAAAGATCCTGTGGTATTTTGCAGTGCTCTGTGGACTCTTTCATCATTGTCTCAAGTTTGTCCTCGCGACGGAAGTATGTAATTGCACAAATTGCGTAAAAAAATGAATCAATTATTGTAAAGTACGTATAAAATATTAAGCATATCTTTAGTTTGAAGTTAGTCTCCACAACGAAAAAGTTAAAACTACCGAACGAAGCAAGATGGAAAAAAGTATTTTTATTTGTGAGATGAGTGCTCTGAATAATGTCCAACCCTCACAGACATATCGGAAGACGGTGAGCCACATAAGTAGTTCACTCTTGTTCAAAAGTCAATGATAAGAAAGCCATGTAACATATAGAATTCGGGATAATTTTAAAAAATGCAAGGAAGCTTGGAAATTTTATACATATGTTAAATGTGAAGTCGAATAATGAATTAGAATATAAGAATTTTATTTTTTAGTTGATCACAATTATTCTTCAAACAATCAATGCTCTTTTAATTATATTTTTCATTATTTAACCCAAGACCTCTGAAGTTACACTGAAGATTTCTTAAAACAGAGATTTCCTTTTAAGTTATCAGGTTTCTTGATGCAAACTGAATTCTTCAATTATCTTCAGAGGGAGAAATCACAAAAATTAAAATTTAGAGATGAGATCAAGGGGGCCCGAGTCGTCACCGTAACGTGTAATTATCCAATTGGGAAAAAATTACACACAACCGCTATCTTCCCCTAGTCTAGGCTTCGTAATGAAGGTAAAATTTCAAAACTCAATTTAACAAAAAGTTTTTTTACTTTACATTTCTTTGGATTATAAATTAGGGCAAAAATCACATAAGTTTCTGACACGAGGGAAACTCCATGGCATCTAGGATGGTGAAAACTTCGCTTGCACAAGAGAACAATTCGGATTTAACATCTATTCTAGATGTATCCGAGATACCGCGGAGTTTCTCTTTTGTCCAAAAGTATTGTGACATTCACTCTGATGATAATCAAAAAAGGGCTAAAAGTCTAGCAGAGTAAAAATATCCTTTGCGAGCTAAGGTTGAAAATTTTTCCTTCATTGATTTTTAATTTGTATTACTTTCAAATCGAGCTTTTTTAGGTAGACTATGAGGTTTAAATGTCATTGACGAGGTACACGTAGTGGAAGAGGCGTGCGACTCCATTTACGCTGAGAAAATATCCAAACGATAAAACCGACTTCATCTAATTATTTTTGATGCCCCTGTCACGGCGCAACATATTCTTCCAGAAATTTTTTATATCGTTGTTCCTTTAGAGCATTCATTAAGAGTTCAACCCAGTGCTATGATCTATTTGGTCACGCTCCTTCAAGTATTGTTCAGCAACCCATAAGCAACTCAATTTTTAAAATCGATACCAAGAAATCTGCAAAACACAAAAAGCTACAAATCGTGCCACGATTTGCGTTGCACTAAATTTTCATCTTATTTTCATTGAGCAGCCTTAAATCAATTGAGTCTCTCACCATAGGCAACTTATTTTTTATTGTTTGGATTAATACCAAGAAAACTATGAAGCAAAAAAAGCTATACATCGAGCCACGATTTGTGTTGCACCAAATTTTCATCTTAATTTCAATGGGTAACCTTAAATCAATCGAGTCTCTCATCACCATGAGTAAATTCTTGTGTATATGCAATCATCCAGCCTTGAGGTTCTCAACCGGGGGGTAAATTTACCGCTGGGGATTAAAAATTACATTGTAGAAGGTAAATAATTGAAGCACCTGATAATTTTAAAAATAATTCAATTAATTTTAATTTTGTGAAATAAGGGATAGAGACTGCAAAGAAAGCGTGTGTGTGTGTTTTGTATGAGAGTAGGAGGTATATGGATAAATACATTAAGCCGACGGAGTCAATGATAGAGGAAAGGTTTAGAATGGCTGCTCCAGTCTATAATATAATATATCATAATTATACAATAAAATATAACATAATATAATATAATATAAGATAACTATAATATAACACGTGCGACTCACTGAAGGTGAGGACCTTAAGTGGCAGCAGGAACAGGGGGGCCACCAGGAACATCTGGAAGTCGACAGCGATGTACCAGCTGATCCTCATGCACTGCAAAAGCGAGATCATGATTTTCTCAACATACAGTTTCTGCAGCTGAACCTTGCGTTGCCTTTGAGGGTTACTGAAAAGGGGAGGGGAGGTGATGTCACACGGCAGGAAGGAAACTGAAGAGTTCGGCACAGAGTGTGCCTGAAGGGACAGAGTAAGAAAAAAGAAGGGGATAGTAGTGGAGAAAACAGGCGTAAAACGCATTATTTGGTGATCTTTATGTCTTAGGTTCCTGAGAACCTAAAATTCCGGGTATACATCTACTTTGTTATTAAGTATTGAACTATGAACTTAAATGGACGCTAGGTGGCCATGGTTGCTCAAAGCAATGCAGTATACCCGAACCGACAAAAGTGACAGCTCTGTTTCAAAGTTAGCGCTACTATTCGTGCTTTAATACTTTTTTAACAGGAACTTGCGCACAGGTATGAAGGAGTGGAATCGTGTGTCTGTGTTACGAGCCAAATGAATGGTCATTTGTAGGTGTGACGGACACACAGACAGACGAGGTTTTTATTACAGCACTAGTGTACACGACCCGTCATAAAATGACGGGGTTCAATATTTTTCTTGAATAAACTTTCTAGATGCGAATGACAAACAAACATATCCATCCTCATAGTTCCCGAACTAAAAAATATTCCCGTACTTACTTCTGCACTGGTGAAACTCGTATCACAGATCGATTTCTTATGAGCGCCACAGAGTGACGGAAGGGGCGTTTACGAAACAAATAAAATAAATAAATAAATGAATGAATACACCAATGGGATTATTATGTAAGAAGATATATAAATAAATAAATAAATGCATCAAGGGTATTATTAGGTAAGAAGACAGTACCCTGAAGATTGTTTCTCGCTCAGAAAAGCTGCGCTCAAACCGTGCGCTCTCTCGCAGCGCAAGTGCAAGCATCACGTGGAGGAGCAACTCACGGACTTGTGATCTGGGAGGTAGTTGGCGACGAAGGTGAGGTCGACCCACCAATTCTGGCGGCAGGCTGCCAGGTACGTGTCCTCGTACGTCCGCCTGAAGGGGCCGCTCATGAAGAAGAGCGAAGGTCCGGCCGTGTACATCACCACCAGCAGGATAGGCGGCAGTAACCTGACCACGCAGAAGCTCATCAGTTCCTTAGGGCTTGCAGCACTGAGTGTTTAGCACGGTAGAAGAAACAAGGTAGGGTCAAACCAGGCTTTTTTTCGTCGATTTTGTGGCAATGCTGACGTCTCGGTAACGAACCAATAGCAGCTCCAGTGCTCATGTTGAATCTAGCAAGACTGCTAGCCCCAAACATGGCACTAATATTGGCCTAACGACATGTCGCAATGGTGACGTCGTTAAGTTTGTTGTAATAAAGTCGTTCTATTGGCTAGCCAAACAAGAGGAGGTGTATTTTCCCCATAGAAATGACTGCATACTTTATTTCTCCAACAGTGGTGTTTACTGTTGTAATACTTCTGCTAGATTGTGCCAAGATGATTCTATGTCAAAATTGTACGGAGTAGCACACCTGAAAGTTCGAAAGGACAATGGGAACCTAAAAATTTTTCAGGTAGGAGCGAACCTCGACTGTGGAGTCACATTATTTGCTTCAATTAATTTATTTTCTGGTGTGTATTTGAGTTGATGGGTCCAAGGTTTTTAGGAGAAAAAAAGCGATGGTTGAACAAAACACAGTTATGAACTAAGTCATTTTATCTTCGCTGCCAAATATGTGAGAACAAAACGTGTGGAAATTCAGTCCGACCAATACAGCATTTATTTTCGAATAAATAGAAACAAACAAGTAAGTTTTGTCCTCAGGAATTTTAATTCGAGGGATTAATTGTAAGAGCCAAAAACAGTTTCATGACAAGATGTGGTACACAGAGTTTTCTGAAAAGACTGCCATCAAACTTGGAGGCTCGATTCACGAACACTATTTGCAGAGAATTTTTTCACGAGTTTCAATATAACAATCGAGTTCTGTAAAGCAAGATGTTCTGAACTAAAAGAACACCGAGTGACCTCAGAGATTCTTAGTACACAACTTTCGAATGTAAGTATCACAAGCCATGCACTCATTCCTCTTCCTAAAGGGTTGAGCGTCAGACTCGCACGACCTTTTCACTCGAAGGACTGCTATACTTCTGTCAGTAGCGGTATATCGAACAATAAAATATGTATTTTTATGCTATTCGAAGTGCGACGTAAAACTTTGTACGCAAAATTCCTCGATCACAGCCCTTCAATGGACGGATAATACAGACACACAATCTGTCAGCAAGAACTGTGCAGTGCAACTATCCAACTCTATTTTTTTTTCGACTTTTTTACCCTCTGCTTTAACTCCTGAATGTAATTCAGAACGGTAACTGAAAATTGCACTCATCAACGAGCTCTTATGAGTTATTTAGAAATGGTAATTTAGTTAATTACAAGGAGACTCGCTCACCATAACAAACGGCGAGCGATGTATACGCCGTAGGTGCGGAAGAAAACGGTGAGCGTCTTTTTAGCTCCTTGAGACCGGACTTCTCTCCACATTCTCGACGCTCTCGAGAACTTGCCTTTTTGTCCTGAAGGCAGATCTGGATTTCCTTTCTCAGCTTCACTGAAGTCGTCGTGCCGCTCCAATAAGAAATTTGTCTTCATGATAATTATCGTCGTAAGCAACCCGCTGAGCGTAAAGAAAGTCTCAACAGCATAAGTTGAGCCCCAGACCATTTGAAAATTCCATTCATCAGTTATCTGTAATGTAAGTCCAGTGCGTCATGAATATTTTAGGAAATATACTAGAAAGTTATCAAATAAAGAGTTGCAAATCCATGAACTACGTTAGATGTTTGATCGAGAATACTGAGTTTGTTGCGACATGTTCATTACTATGCATTTCATAATAGCACATCATCCCAGCGTGGATGTCACTGAAAAGTCTCTAACAATCAGACAGAGCAGTGTTTTGAGTGGTCAAAAAAAAAACAGCGAACTACATACAGTTCGGTCTCTGGCTTCATAAGGACTCGTTTTCTTCAATCAAATGCAAAAATCTACGTCACATTATCCTGAAAAGACTTGAGAGAAATCATTGGAAATTTGGCACTGTTTCATAGGACAGAAAATGTTCGAAAATAACACTTGACTGAGATGGTGGGGACGTGAGTACGACGAAGTGATGCAGGAATATGAGACACGGATGAGACAAAGAACAGTGCTGGATACAGCTGCAATATCCATAAAAAATGCAAGGTTTTACTGACATAGACTTTACGTTATCGAGAATCCTTGTCGACCAGAGACTACATACTGAAACTACTCACGACCCAGCCTATCGCCTTGCATTCTGTCTCGAAGTGAGGGTGAATGAAAAAACATTGTATTCAGCAGCTGTGAGGAATAGAAAGGGTAAAATATGAAATATTAAGGAAAATTTTGATTGCAGGTTCTTTCAATTTAGATTTATTTTGTTGAAAACTAAATAGTAAAACAGACTGGAAGGTAGCAAACGGGAAATTTACGGTGCTCAAAAACATGTGAGAAAGTAACGGAGAAGCTATATGAAGGATACGTACTGCAGGAATCATTAAAGGGTTATTCGTTAGTAGTGGGATGACGTTGTAGTAATGCCCCATGATGATCCACGCTATCGACAGCACTCTGCACAATATGGAAGAATTAAATAATTTGCTGGTGAAAGAGACGTCAGCGCTGTGGAGACATGAAACATTGGTTACAATTCGAAATCTTTTGTAGTGAGGCCGTGCTCTTCATTACGTTGAAGTTCAAGATTTTGATGGAGCTAAAAATCCCTAAGTACACGGGAAAAGCGTCATTAGAAATACGTGAAAATATTGCATGAAATTGAAGCTTCCTCACGCATATCTGGGGAGACTTTGGCCCAGAACATGGAACCGACCTGATGCCGTACACAGCAGACAGCTCCCTGGCGGACTGGCTGGAGACGTCGCTTATTTTCCTCCAGTTCCCTTGGACTGAAAATGCTTTCAAAACTGGCGGCACCTTCACTGTAAGCAAATGAAGAATACTTTCTCATAACTCATTTAAGCTTCCTGATGGAAGTTTTGGATGAAAGTTTGAAGAGAACGTGAATCTTAAATCCTGGGTTAGCATTTTCGATACGGTAACAGAGTCTTGTGCAGCTCAATTGTAAGGGACTTTTAAAGGCAAAAATCTTTTGTGTGTTGGGACCTACATGGGCCTAATATTTCTTTTAACACGAAGACTTCGTTTGGGCCGATCGAATGGTAGATTTGGTTAGGTGGCAAGAAACAGAATTGGAAAATTTTCCTGCTTTTTTTATTCGACTTTACTTCTCGAATAAGTTTTCATCCTTTATAGGAAATGTAGAAAATGTATGTGTACGATAATAATTACTACTTACGATAATATTCCTTTGAAAAAAGTCACAAAATGATCGAAATAATATTTATCTACATTGGTACGTAAGCGAGCAATTTTCCTAGGGGTACACATTTGTCCCACTTCGTAGTCAATATGTTAGGTAAGATTGGCCATCTGGCTGAACTCACCTGAGTACGGGAAGAGGAGGGTCGCAACTGCCACCGGTAAAATCATCAGCAAGATAACCACACTGAAACAAAATTGTTTTATAGCATTACCTTAGTGTGTAATTCAAAATTCCCATAACAAGAACGATCCGCCCATAAGAAGAGCGGTACCTATAGTTCGATTGAACTAAAATTTTATGTTGCATGGTACATTTAACTCTGATTCAAACATTGATTTAAAGAATCTTCAGGATGGACAACACAAAAATGTTCGTTGAATTTAAGATTGCAGTCAGATAGCAGCACAATCCCTGTATAAGAAACTGTTTTTCATTTTTCAACTGAGGCAAGTGGTATCGGGACATTTGATAAACCTCAGGTTTGCAGAAGAGATTTTTTACACCATAATACAGATTTTCTGCAGCAGGCCAATGTCGAAATCCAAACATGCCTCAGATAGCACTAAACATTTACACTGCCGATGTACTGCCATTCAATCGCTGCTTCGTGTTCATCTAATTCAGTTCAAGAGTTATTCCTTATCCTTATCAGCATTTCTCTTTTATCCAGGTGAGTATCATTTTCTGTTTCATATTATTGGGTGACTGAGAGAAACCTGACTGATGTCGAGGTACTGCGTTGTCTTTCCATTTTTGTGCACGGAATAAGCTTCTTTGGTCAAAGAATGATAAAATCAAATACTTTTATTCTTGTCAGTGGGGCATCCGCGAGACCAAGCCTGTGAGCGTCAGCTTTTATTTACACGATGGAACTAACTTTCAATCCTCCGAGCACACCGACCGACGACTTGCCTGAAATCTCGCTTGACAAAACGCATGATAGCTCGATTCACCCGATACGCTCTGAGAAATTTACGACGAGATCAAAGGCAACTCAACATCTCACAACTTCAATACCTGCCCGCGATCTCCCAGGCGTTGAAGTCTGGCGAGTGGTCCTTCTGCAGGCAGCGCACGCTGGCGTTCTTGTAGCCAATGGCGGCCATCTCCACGGCCAAGCTCTCCTGCGAGTGTGGGTAGTGTGATGCGGGCGGTCACCACTGCGGTGATCACCGTAGCGGTGACCACCTAGACGCTATTGATCACCACAGCAGTTATTACTGCAATTATGATCACTGCAGCAGTGACCACCGCAATGAAGTCTACTCTGACTGATCATTTTGTTGTATATATGAGCAACTATACCTTAGTTGAAAAGTTGGTAGATCAGAGGGAAATGCTTACATTTTATTCATTTGAAATAGAGAAGAGGCGAATTTTAATTGTTGAAATCCCTTGGATATTGTCACCATTATTGATATTGAAATGGAAGTTCGAAATTACATTTACTTCGGTGATTTCGTCAAATTATTCAGTAGCATTGTCATGATATGAGAAGAACATTTAAATTCTAGTTTGCTCATGAAAAAAGAGCAGTACTCAAATAATTAATTACAAATATTGTCTCCGAATTACAAATGACTGTTCAAACCTGTCAAACGAACGCAAAAAACTAGAATGCGTTTAGATCAACTTGAGCACTTTTTATGATCGAAATGTGTTCATTTTATGTTTTTTCACTTAAATTGCGAAGTTCCTTACCTCAAATTCCTTCTCGGTGCAGGAAGACGGAATGCAAGACCCATACTGCAGCGGCAGCAACACCAGATTCAAGATTGCAAAGCCCCTGAAAATACAAAGAAAAATGAAAAGAAAAGAAAAAATTTTTATCCCAATATTGACGATACAACCAAAATTAAATTAGCCCGCATCTCAATACAAAGTGAAGCAACTTAACCCCTTAACGCCTGAGAGGACTCTACGGTGCGCTTTCGAAAATAGCCTCAATACATTGTATTTCTCGCTAAATTAGTTCCCTAGTGTGTTCTTTGGAGTTCACTGCCGAGTGGCAGTTCCTTCCTCATCCTCATATCAGTGACTGCCTGATACTGGCGCCAGTTTGGTGACGGTGGTTGTGTTGTGACAACAGTAATATGAGTGCAAAAATTCCCCCTTTAAAGGGTTAAGGATCGTTGCGTGAGTCTAGGAATGATCATTGTGCCCCACGTTCCAGAGAGAGCCAGACTTAGGCAAACTTTTTCGCCGAAGCATCGATTTCGAATGCCCAAGCACAGCCTTGGCAATTGCCGGCTTGAATCATTCACGCTACGGCGATATGGTTATAACTATTTCACCGGGAAAGTCATAGTTTAGTTTCATAGTTACAAAAATAATAATAAATAATAGTTATATGAAATAAGCGTCATTATTTCATAACTATTCATAACATAACACAAAATAACAATTTCATAACTATTATTTTTTTGGTTTTATGAAATATATACTAGTCATTTGCCTACTGAAATATTTACTCAAATTTATAATTTATTTTAACATTAAATATGTAACATGTTAACATAACATAACTATTTTATCAGTTACCTGATATACAGTAATAGCTATTATTTAATTCATACTAGTTAATATTTGATATAAGTATTTACGTATGTTCATATTTACTCAGGAAGCTGAGGATGCGTGGTGACGAGGCAGTACTGGCCGCTGAATGTGACGTCCTGCACCACCTCTTCACCAGCGAGCACCGCCTCCGTCTCCAGGCACTCGTCTATGAAGCCCACCGGTCTGAAGTCCCCCTTCAGTATTCCGTCCGACGACTTGCCCCACGAGTCCACCACTCAAATATAATAGGCGTCAGTCAAGTATTTGTGAGTTTTAATAAGAACATTAGTACAATACCATAAGAAACAAGCACGAGAGGAATAATTTTCAGATAAGATAATGTAGGACAAAACTTCAGGTATACTCAGACGCCAATTTTTTTATTCTTTTTTAAAAGTTTGAGTAGCCGTTATAGTGAAAATAATATAATTTTCAGCAATGAAAGGAGGAATATTGGAATGCATTTAGAATTTATTTTCTTCATTTAAATTATTTCCTTCCTAGTAGTAAGTTTAAGGTGAAAATAATATGACCTGAAAGTAAGCGAAACTAAAAAAATAAAGACTTGAAGTACAAACACAGTACAAATGCACAACAGAACCCTGCCTGGCCATGTTCATTTCCATGGTGACTTGCGAGTGATGAATTTTAAAATTTGATCAAAACAATCACGAAATTGACAGTTTCGTAAATTTCTCTGGCGTTCCATATAAAATAATTTTAGTTTAGTCTGATATAGTACTAAACTTTCTGAAGACTCTATTGTTTCTTCATGTGAATTGTGTTGGAAATCCATTCAACAAGAAAACTACAGTTGAAACTTATCAGTCTTTGTACTTTTATGTACCAATGTTGACAAGTTGTTTTATATTCCAGGGCTGTCATCATTCCCTGAACTTATCATAAACCGACATACACTGAACTATCATAGTCGTGTGGAACATGATAAGAATACTCACATTTCACAGCCCACTCGTTATCAGACAGCTTCGGGTTGGTTCCAGGATTCAACCCTCTTCCTTGAAACAATTCATAGAGGCTTGTAACATCGCGTTCGCATTCAGGGGACAGTGTCGGCCTTGTGCTGCCAGGGCGTCTAATAGAAGAAAGCTCAGCAGGCAGCGGCAAGTAGAAGTTGTAGATCTCGTTAAACTTGTCTTTCAACGAGCCTAGCGTCAAATAATAAGGAGCGGCAGCTTCCGAATTTTCCACAACTGCAGTTTCCCCTCTGAAAGCCAACGAGTATTTTAATAGTTTTCGATTAAACGATCAGAGTGAAATCTCTTAGCGGCATCAAAATAAACAATAGGGAATTTTTTAATTCATTCAAGCACAGAGAATATTCGTATAATGAGAGTCGTATAATGAGTAGTATGCATCTGATAGCGAATGTACCCAGGATATTGATTTCTAACTTACATTTGTCCCGCTGGCTCTGGGATGCTTTGAACGTCGTTACTTCCCATTTCCTGATTTTTTGCCGATTGTGGACCATTTCCATCACCAATCGATTCTCTCGAATTTATTTGGAGGAGCGAGGAACCGCCGTGTCTTGCCATCGTTCGTACGGGAGTCGCACCTTCGGCAAAACGCGAACCAGGCCCTCCATGTTCCAGCGCAGCGTTCAGTCCCGTAAACAGCGCAACGAAGACAGGAATCTTCATCTTTAGTATCGTTACACTTTACCCTATGAATACCAAAATATGAATCGCTGTTTAGTTATTGAGATAACACATGCGTCGAGGTTTTAAAATTAATTCCTTTTCTTTGGAAGAACGTCAGTGAGTCAGATCTAGTCTAATGTGTTAGATGAATATGGATGTTAAATAAAAACAAGTAAAAGAAAAAATATATAAAAAGCTCAATCTGATGAGTTTATCACTGCGAGGCATCATGTCAATGGAGTCATGTGCCTCAACAGCAGATCATCAGGGGACATGTATTGTGTACTGTACAAGAGACATGGCATGTATTGTGTACTGTACAAGAAACATGGCAAATATTGTGTACTGTACATGAAATATGGCGCATGTATTGTGTACTGTAC
The DNA here is from genome assembly GCA_030386875.1 of Morinoia aosen. NCBI lineage: Eukaryota > Metazoa > Arthropoda > Malacostraca > Amphipoda > Talitridae > Morinoia > Morinoia aosen. Next base: position 18,815,476 of record CM059559.1, read on the forward strand.
ATGAGACATGGCATGTATTGTGTACTGTACATGAGACATGGCATGTTTTGTGTACTGTATATGAGACATGGCATGTATTGTGTACTGTACATGAGATTTGGCATGTATTGTGTACTGTACATGAGACATGGCAGGTATTGTGTACTGTACATGAGACATGGCATGTGTTGTGTGCTGCACATGAGACATGGCATGTATTGTGTACTGTACATGAGACATGACATGTATTGTGTACTGTAAATGAGACATGGCATGTGTTGTGTACTGTACATGGGTCAAACAAAGTCTTCGATGCTCTCGCCTCTAGAGTCGAGTTGCTTCTTTCGTCACGTAAAACACAAAGTGTTTCCTCCAGTGCTCATAAGAATGATGCATAAATTTGAACGAACTAACGCAACTTGATTATCCTTGAGTCAGTCTGCCTCGTGTTTGTATAATGAAGTTCTAGGCCAGACTCACTGGCTGACATACGGCCGGTGTTGCATACGGTGCCAGTGGGGGTCTGGTTCTCTCTATCAAGATCTGGTGCAGTGTTTGTGCAGAGTTGCTGCAGTGTCGGTGCAGTGTTGCTGCTGGATGTGGGCAGCGTTACGCGAAGAATATTTAAATTGAACTTCTCACTAAAGCTAGCTCCTCTGGCTGGCTCCTCTGCGCGTCTAGCTGTGAGGCAATAACGCAGGTAGCGTCGGTCTCTTGTTAGTGCTTGCGCTAGTGTTAACGCTAGTGTTTTTGTACCGTTTCTTTTAGTAATTCTGATCGTTTTTCCTACTAGTTTTTGTGCTAGTATCTGGACTAGTGACTTTGCTAGTGTTTAAACATTAGCACACACACAGTTTCAGAAATTAGCACAATTATTGTGTTAGCTTCTGAGCTTGCCTTTGGGCCAGCGTCTACCCAGCGTTAGACCTAATATGAGGCCCCTAGAATCACACGGCACCAAGCGCCAAACACGTCTAACGAAAATGATTTATGTATACGCTGTCGTCCCCAAATTTTCCTCTATCTGAAGAGTTAGTCGTAGGTACAGGAAGGCAGCCCCAAAATGTCGAATACCTTCATAAGTCGCTGAGATTCAATGGTTTCTAAGTCGCCAAATTTTGATGCCATTTTCTGACGAGTTTAAAAAGTGACCCTTGGTACCGTATGATTCTAAGGGCCTCATATCTGAGCTGGTGGTAGGGCTAGTGTTCATGCTGGTGGTCTCCACCCTATAGTGGTATGTTCGCTTGTAGTGCTGCTGTCGGTCATCGCAACGGGTGCAACGAAAGCCGTGATTGGTTGTATGGGTGTAACAATAACAGTGATTAAATATGGGTGTAACAATAATTAAATGTATTAAATTAAATGTATGGGTGTAACAATAACAGTGTAACAAAAACAGTGATTGGTATGGAAGTTACGATAACAGTAATTTGTACAAGTGTAACAATAACAGTGATTGGTATGGATGTTACGATAACAGTGATTGGTTCAGGTGTCACGATAAAGTGATTTGTGAATGCAACAATAACAGTGATTGGTATCGGCGTAACGATGATAGGCATCGAGATCGCACCCCTTATCACTTCGCCATGGGAAGCATGACCTTCATTGCTTTGCAAATAAAAACATCCACTGAGGATGGAGAAAGGTACGGGAATTTTTTGAACAAATTCTAATAATTACATTTGTCACAATACCACACCATGTTAATCATTTCGTCTATCACAATACCATACCATGTTAACCATTACATTTATCACAATGCCACGCTATGCTAACCATTAAATTTATCACAATACCATATTTTTAATAGGTGAGAGAAGGTAGGAAGTGAACCATGCAAATGTTTATTGATCTTCAATTCTCTTTACAGCACAATAAACTCATAGAAGCAAATAATGCTTCACAGGTACATAGGTACAAAAACTTTGTCTCGAAAATAAACCCAAGATATATGAAGATCGCTGTATTTGATCAAAGTAAATCATTAACGTTATAGGAACTTGATTTTTAGGAGAACCTTAGCAAATGTTTGCTTCACATTAGGTTGCATTTAATGCCCCCATGTTTGAAATTCTAATCATGGAATGACTCATTGGTAAAATGTGAAATCCTACTGAAGAACAAATTTCTTCATAATTTTACCAAGTGACTTTTAGTAGTAGTTTATAGATAAAATTTGTTTGTAAAGGTTTGTTCAAAAAAGTTCAAAATCATATCTGACTTCATGATAGTGACTGCCAAATTTATGGTGAAAACCATAATATTAAGAAAATTGTGATACCGAATGAAATTCACTAACAATAAAAAACATTGCTTGGAACTCAATGGTAGATGTCACTAAGCCAGTTAACTTGTCCATTTGGCTATGTCACTGTTTAAAAACTACTAAAACTTTTCTTTAAAACTATTTTGATACTTTTGATACTTTACAGACATTAAATATGAGATCGTGTAACCAGTCCGGTTGATGAAAAATAAAAATGTTTTATGAGAAAAATATGAAAGTTATCATGAGAATTTATGACCGACATCGAAAATTATATTATTACACTTCTAGCAAGTAAAAAATAATTCTTTATGAAACATTTTCTTCATGAACATTTCGCAAAACTAGCTTAGGACGTACGTGTTCAAACGCTTATCTTTATTTTTTGAGTGCATTATTTCTGGCCTACATGTGACTGTTCTTCGGCACACAGGCAGAGCAGTACGTTGCTTTTGCCTAGAGCTTTGTTCAAATAATTTCAATGATAAAGGCAACGTAAAGTCGTGGAACGATGAGCGTTTATGCTGTTATTCGGTGGGGTTTATTTATGATATTAACTGCTTTGTAGTGTAATCTTTTCTTTTTTATAGCACAGTCGTGTTACTTTCTCTTATTTATAACACAGTCGTGTTATTTTATCTTATTTAGAGTAAAGATGTGTTATTTTATCTTATTTAGAGTACAGATGTGTTATTTTATCTTATTTAGAGTGCAGATGTGTTTTTTTGTCTTATTTAGAGTAGAGATGCGTTATTTTGTCTTATTTAGAGTACAGCTGTGTAATTTTATCTTATATGGAGTACAGATATGTTATTTTATCTTATATTCTACAGCGGCGTCTGGAGCAGGGTGAATGAGTATATTCTACAGCGGCGTCTGGAGCAGGGTGAATGAGTATATTCTACAGCGGCGTCTGGAGCAGGGTAGATGAGTATATTCTACAGCGGTGCCTGGAGCAGGGTAGATGAGTATATTCTACAGTGGCGTCCGGAGCAGAGTAGATGAGTATATGTTACAGCGGCGTCTGGAGGAGGGTAGATGAGTATATTCTACAGCGGGTTGATGAGTATATGCTACAGCGGCGTCTGGAGGAGGGTAGATGAGTATATTCTACAGCGGGTTGATGAGTATATGCTACAGCGGCGCCTGGAGCAGGGTAGATGAGTATATTCTACAGCGACGTCTGGAGTAGGGTAGATGAGTATATTCTACAGCGGGTTGATGAGTATATGCTACAACGGCGCCTGGAGCAGGGTAGATGAGTTTATGCTACAGCGGCGTCTGGAGCAGGGTAGATGAGTATATTCTACAGCGGCGCCTACAGCATGGTAGATAAATCTCAAAAAATAAAGTTCGACGGGGAAGACAACAACAAATTTTAGTAGAAATCTAGCAATTTATTGAAATCAGAAAAATACCCGAATATTTTCAGAGCAGAGCGTTATTTGTGAAAGCTACACAAAAAATCCCCATTTTTAATACATGACATGCTCATGTTGTTCAGATTAAAATCATTGTGGTACGAGTGTATTGCGTGAAAAAAATATTTTTGAAAGCACACCTTCAAATGGTTTCAATCAGCAGTCATCATGTTCAGAGTAGAAACTAGCATTTTAAAATAATATAAATGACACCTGTCCTATCTCATGTGTTCGCCGTTCTGGCAAATATGCCCACCGACCGTCGAGACCATCTAGCTTCTTTTGCTCACTAGCACGTCTTCTCACGACACATTCAGAGCACAGACTGCCCTTTAAGAGCTGCGGCCACTTCGTTTTGTACTGGAAGGGAAAAATCCTGTTCTGCAGCTACAGATCTCTCGCTATCTCTTATTATTATTATTATTATTATTATTATTATTGGGATTATAATATTTTGATGATCCATAATATTTTGATGATCCTTGTACTTATTTTACGTTTATTTAGGATATGTTTTCGCTTTAGGTATTCGAAAAGGTAGGGAAAATACTAAAAAGTAAACTGGCGTGTAATTTGTGAGGCATTCAACCTTGGTTCACTCAAGGTATATGCTGCTACCTCAACTTATGTACGGGAGACTAAAGTTTGAAAAGCTCCGCCTCGGTGGAAACTTATCCACGAGTTTTTTTTTGTATCAAAGTGTAAGGATTGGTGGACCTTAATTTCCTTCCTATAAGAAGGTTTTCACAGAGTAGGAAAATATAGTTATACTGTATTAAGTTACGACAAATTTTCGAAAGAATAAAATTTAATGAAATCTCCATGAAAGATTTACGCTCATACTTATGTATTTTAGACCAAATTTTCGATTCGAGCATCATTTTTTTCTTTTAAAAAGATATTCACCATAAAGTATTTTCAATACATGTTTTCAGGATACAGATAATCAAGATTTGAGTTAAGATGTCGCTTCCTGATGAACTCTCGGGTGGTCGAAGCAGTAATCAGAGAAACACGTTCTCCAAACACTAATTCTCGCTGGCGAAAGTCTCGATCTAAGTCGAAGCTGGAGATTTTATTAGTTTGGTAATAGAAAATAAAGTGAAAAAATAAAAACAGTCTATTTCCGTTAAATTTGATACATGAAATGTACTACGTTGGTTTTTAAAATATAAAAACATTAAGAATCCCTACTTGATATTGATACATGGGTATCGAAATAACCATGTCAATTATCGGATCAAATGATTGAAAGAAAAGCACGAAAAAATACGTTCCCTTCGTTGCTTTAATCTGATTTGAAGGGTGGAATAGATGTTGCAATCTGAAAAATATTTTTCACTAAAGGCGCTGCTGCTCGCACTCGGTCACATACGTTGCAGCTATGCTGAGGCGAGTTCGAAAGCCAGACCTCCATGTTCCAGGCTGTGCAGAGCTGAGCGCCTCTCCGCAAACTTAACGCGTTAACCACGATGGGTTAAACAGAAGTTCAACATTCAACTCAGATCTGAAGTCAAGAGTCGTTAACTATTTTATAGACACCAAACATTAACTGGGTCCAATAAATACAATTAATTTAAAAAGATTGTTGAAACTTTTTCTAACGACCCATCGAAGAGTTGTATCGCAGCAGGAAAAACTGAAGCACGATCCACCGATGGGTCGTATCGCAGGCTGCGTGTTAAAACTACTCGGAAATAAATGTTCTTCAGGGACTTATTGCTTGCTTCAATTTATGTCACACCAAATATATTTTTGTAGCGAATCTTAAAAGGCGTCATTATAATTGCAAGGTCACCTGATGCTCTGAAAAAGAGATGATTGTATTTCACTGCGCATCTCACAAGTTACGCGACAAGCACCTTTTTGTGATGAAATTAATCGAATTTTGTTTGCCTACGTACCACTCACATGTCTACAAATCAATTTCATTTTACACCTTTAACCTCAGCTCGAGGGAGCAGCACCGTTCAAGAGCGATGCTGTGCCGTCATTAATAATTATATTTGAAATTTTACGAAAAACCAGCACACCGCTGGGCTACGCATGTTATCTTTTGGTGCAGCTACTTGAAAACGAGGCATGCGTGGGTAAAAGTATTTTTGAATATAGTTATCACCGACCCTTTGGTAACATCGATTGAGATAAGACAACGTACCAAAGCACCATAAGACCTTGGAGAGGAATTGCTTTTCATTGCCAAATATTGACAGCCTCAGCAACGGCTGCATTCAGCATGTGCAGCATCATGAAGCCTTCAAAAAAAGGATGCTTTATTCCAATCAATCAAACTTGATACATATCTTTTACATTGGTTTTTCAAATGCCTTATAACTAACACTAGGACGCAATGCCGGTTTCCCCCGGTCAAGCCGGAGAATATCTCCACTTCAGATATCTGGGGAAAGTGGAGAATTTTGGCTGAGTTCTCTCTTTTCACAACGGGGAGAAATCGCCGGACAGCGCCGGGATTTGAACTGCTGACACCTTCCCGTGAAAGGCGCGTTCTTAATAACTCGGCCAGGTGATCAACACTGCATATCAAACTCATTGATTTGCTGCTGTAGGGCTAGTCTGTATCTGTTGTGACTTCATTAAAAAAAAACATATCTACTGCAGGACATTCATTGACTTGAATTCTGCTCTGAAAGCAGATTCTTTTGCAGTTCTCTGGCTTTTTAAACTTGCAGGAATCTTACTGTGAGGGTATGCGCTTGAATTTTTATTTGTATAGACGTATTCATGCTATCTCCCTAAGAAAATTAGAATATGAGGCATACATGTATTGATTATTTTGTTTCACAGTCATACGAGGGTCGAAGGGCCTGACTATTTTCTTGGTTTCGCAGCTCAGCTTCGGCCTGAGACGTTGTGAGGATTTCCCTCACAACCTCTCCAGGGTTACTTGAGAGGCGCCTCAACTTTAGCACCTTAGTAGTTCCAGCGACACAGCCCGGCATCAAGGTCGGAGGTCGCAGGGCTGAGGCAGGCAGATACTTTTTGAACTGGATACTTTAGAATCGATACTTGTGATACCTTTGAACCTGATCTATATTGAACCTTGATACTTAATACTTAGGTAAGATTCTTTTGAACTGGCTCCGGTTTTGAGCCTTAATTTGAATTTGTCTTACTTCTCAAACCGCGAGTGTGTAATGTCCTTTGTGCCTTTTAATGGTTCCGTTATGAGCCTTTTACGTACCTTCTAAGCCGTGAATCGACTTTACCGGCTTGCACCGTCACCTGCGCGTTCTTGGGCCCCACATCACAGCCGTCTTTGTTCTTGGGACCCACGTCTGCACGTCACCGCCGTCTCGTCTGATAATTAGGCCTCTGTCTTTCATTTTCCTTATTATTATTGTGTGCCTGTGCGTGCGATTGAATCTTTTCTATTGCAGGCTTTCGCTTAATTATCTTGTGTAGCATTACTTGAAGGTTACCTTGGCGACCACCTTAAACTTCTCGCTTAAACTAATTAACTTTCGGTTGAGAGCTCAAGCTAGTATAGGGGTGTCTGTAACTCCCCTAAATTTGAGCTCCTTCCTTGCCACTTGCTCTCTTCTTGATTGAAAGTCCGGTAATCTGTACCTTAACCTTAATTTTTACCTAAGCCGTATCCATTCGTTCGCCACGAAGTCTCAACACTGGACGAACCATAATATTCAGGTGTGCTCATTCATTCGTTTAAAGCATATTGTATAAGCTATGTGAAATTTTCATTGCTATATGGCAAACTCTACTAATTAATATTCTTGGAACAATTTGTCTTACGGGAACCCTTGTCTTCACGCAGTATATTGGCATTCTGCGTGACGAGCGGGCCTGTGCTACATTCTCCGGTGTCTATTTACCCCTCGCAGCTGCGCTTACTTAGGTAAATAGGAAAATGTGAACTTATCTCGCAAACCGTTGTAATTTGTCTTGTTAAATTTGAAAGGTTAGTGGTTTGATGATTTTTTCTTGTATTCAGTTAAGCTTTTTTATCAGACGAGTCGATGTCCTTGCGGTGTTGCCGTGGTCCTTGAATTTTCCGCCGCCGGCGCGTGCTTGTCTCCGTCACGAGGGGGACCGCTGTCTCGACTGCAGCTGTGACGTATTGCGCCGTGTGGCACAGGCGTTACCCGCTTAAAGTTCTCTGATGCGGAGACGTACGACGAAGGCGGGCAGTCCCAGAGGGTCTCTCCTGCGTGTCTGCGTCTTGTCGCCTGCTTGGTGGCCCAAGATTGGTAATCGCCGGCGAGTCAATATTATAAGCTTCAACGTGTCAACTGCCAGCATAAGCAACTTTTAGAGCCATATAGCATTTGGGAAACGACCTGCGTCCCTGAAGAGTATTGCCCTTACGAAAAGGGAATTTACGCACAAGGACAACTTTTACCTCTTTAAAATGAACGATATTAAATTTTACCTAAATCGGTCAAGGCCGTAATAAACGTACAACTATTGGACTCACCCCTGTTTCAATAGTTTTTAATTACTCAAATTTGTTCCCAGCCTCTAATTAGAGCTTGCTGTTAACCTTTTAGCCTTTTCCCCCAGCCGTTGCTGTGTGGGAGTCTCGATTAATAAATTAATTTTTCTTGATTTCCCTTTCATTTATTCTCGAGTGGATTGTGTAGCGCAGAGTACTCTACAACGTTTTACTTTGTTCAAGTGTCTAATAGAGAGAATTAGTATGATTGCCAAGGTCACAGAATGATTACATGACGTTTCATTTTCTTGTCATTGCTCTCAGAAAGAGAGATACGCAATTCAGTGATAGCACGGTGCACAGTTGTGAGGCTGTATCTGATATTTCCATCGAGCTACGCACTGAGAGGCAAATAACTTACTGACACGGTACTAGTGCAGTTTTCGTGAACTACGTGAGGAAAAAACTGATAACCAGCAACAATGTAATGTTAATAACTAAAGTCTCAAAGGAATTTCAATACTGGCTCAGCTGACTTCGCTGCGCTCAACACACGGGCCTCAGGTACAGGGTGGGGCAAACCAAATGCCTGAGTTTTGAAAGGCGCGCGTAACGGCTGTGGAGGCGATGGTAAGGTGTGTGTGGTCACCACAATCTTCCTGATGCCATCTTCTAAAAGTGAGCGCACAAACGGCATTGTTCACTGATTCGAATAAAACAGCAAGTTTTTTAGTAAGTATTGTTTTACTATTACTAATAGCCTTTCAAAACGCGGGCATATGATTTGCACTAATAGCCTTTCAAAACGCGGGCATTTGATTTGCACTAATAGCCTTTCAAAACGCGGGCATATGATTTGCACTAATAGCCTTTCAAAACGCGGGCATATGATTTGCACTAATAGCCTTTCAAAACGCGGGCATATGATTTGCACTAATAGCCTTTCAAAACGCGGGCATTTGATTTGCACTAATAGCCTTTCAAAACGCGGGCATATGATTTGAACTAATAGCCTTTCAAAACGCGGGCATATGATTTGCACTAATAGCCTTTCAAAACGCGGGCATATGATTTGCACTAATAGCCTTTCAAAACGGGGGCATATGATTTGAACTAATAGCCTTTCAAAACGCGGGCATATGATTTGCACTAATAGCCTTTCAAAACGCGAGCATATGATTTGAACTATATAGCCTCTCAAAACGCGGGCATATGATTTGAACTAATAGCCTTTCATAACGCGGGCATATGATTTGCACTAATAGCCTTTCAAAACGCGAGCATATGATTTGAACTAATAACCTTTCAAAACGCGGGCATATGATTTGCACTAATAGCTTTTCAAAACGCGAGCATATGATTTGCACTAATAGCCTTTCAAAACGCGGGCATATGATTTGAACTAGTAACCTTTCAAAACGCGGACATATGATTTGAACTAATAGCGTTTCAAAACGCGTGCAAATGATTTGCCCCACCCTGCATAATGACAGCCCAGCCCAAGCCGCGGACCGGAGCTGGGTGGAAATGATATGTGCCACATTGCTCTTTGTGACTGTTTTTATAAATATTTTAATTCTAAGCGAGTGAGAGTTATACAAAGAGTTACCTAATCATAGGTGCCAGCTGGCATACAGTACAATGAGCTCGTTTGATACTTTGGAGTGACACACATTACTTTTGATTCTACAACCACATCACTGTATGAAATTTACAACTACTCTAGTCCACTAAGCTTTCCGCTCACTATACGACATACATGTCGGTCGTTTCTGGAATAAATTCTCTAGGACGCCTCTCATGCTTCCCAGTATTGGTTTGAAGCTTTCTCAGTTAACTTGCAGCACAGAGGAGTACATATCAGTCCATTTTGGAGACGTTTTTGCGTTGTGAAATTCCTCAACATTTCCGTTCTGTGGTGGTCATTGTGACTGTAGGAAATATACGAAAAGAAATCAATCTCTAAGACTCAAATTGAGGGAATTTTGAACCCTAAACTAACAAAAGATCAAGAAAAATGGACAGATAAGTTCCACTTGATACAATATTTGAGTTTCTCGGCTTCTTTACCACTGGAAATGTTAACTTGTTAACGAAATGAGGTGTTGTTCCCTCCTAATTATTCGCTCATATCACTAAGGACTGCACAGAAACAAGATAACTTTCGTTCTCGCAAAGGTCACCGAGAGTACATGAAATTTGAGGCACATATACCAAAGATGAAACCTGATGGCCTTCTATCATTGTTTACAACTCGATAGCACCTTTCGCTTGATAATTTGATTGGCTATCAGTCCTGTGCAGCGTTCACGGTGTGGAGATTTGTTGTCAATGTTGTGAACCGTGTAAATATTTGTTGCCAATATTGTGAACAGTGTAAATATTTGTTGCCAATATTGTGAACCGTGTGAAGATTTGTTGCCAATTTTGTGAACTGTGTAAATATTTGTTGCCAATATTGTGAACCGTGTAAATATTTGTTGCCAATATTGTGAACCGTGTAAATATGTGTTGCCAATATTGTGAACCGTGTAAATATTTGTTGCCAATATTGTGAACAGTGTAAATATTTGCTGCCAATATTGTGAACAGTGTAAATATTTGCTGCCAATATTGTGAACCGTGTAAATATTTGCTGCCAATATTGTGCACCGTGTAAATATTTATTTCTGATTTTGTGCACCGTGTAAATATTTGTTTCTGATTTTGTGCACCGTGTAAATATTTGTTTCTGATTTTGTGCACCGTGTAAATATTTGTTTCTGATTTTGTGCACCGTGTAAATATTTTTTTCTGATTTTGTGCACCGTGTAAATATTTGTTTCTGATTTTGTGCACCGTGTAAAAATTTGTTTCTGATTTTGTGCACCGTGTAAATATTTGTTTCTGATTTTGTGCACCGTGTAAATATTTGTTTCTGATTTTGTGCACCGTGTAAATGTATGTTGAAAATATTATGAACTGCGTAAATATTTATCGCCTACACCGTAAGCCAAACAGATATTTGTTGCCAATATCGTACACTGCGTAGGTACTTGTTTTCATTATTGCATATCGTACAAATATTTGTTGCCGTGTCTGTGGTAGGACACCTGATAAGCTGTGTCTCTGATAAGCTCCGCGCACCGAGCGCAGCAACCGCGTGTACAGATGCAACGATCAACGGAGGTGTTTCTTAAGCCGACTAATTATTTATGGTCACGGGAAATTTGATGCTTCGTTTAGCGCAGATTGTTTTAGGGGAAAGGTAAAATTTTACCATTGACAACGATGCTGCAACTCAAGGCTCAAAACCAAGACAACTTTCAAAATAATAATTATTTTACTTGCAAATTTAAATGCTTTTAATTTTGTTGTGAGAGGTGCAGGAAAACGGGTGTAATCGATAATATTTATGAGGCTGAGTATTACGGTAAATGGTGACATGTGGGAGTGCATAAGATGACATATACATGAGTATTTATAATGACGTGTAGGAGTATATCGAGTGAGAAGTAGTAGTGTATACTATAGGGAATACATGAGTGCATATAATGAGACGTAGGAGCCATATAGTGATCTGCTGAAGTGTATACGATGACATATAAGAGTGTATATAATGATATATGTTAGTGCATATGATGACGCATAGGAGTGCACAACAACTATAGATTGATACTTTGGCGCACCTAAAATAACAAGGCATCAACTCACCGCCATTAATGAGCTCTCAATATCAACAGGAGCTCTAGATTCAACATACGACCGTGTGAGTCTATAACAATGTGGTCAGATGCCTGAAACTCTAACGTAAGTTCTCATATGGAAGCATCATGCAATATTCAATTTTATATGCATGCTGAAATGGATCAGGTGTGTGCTGCAAAAACAGTGGTGGTAAAATTGATACTTATATTTACTTACGTCCTACGGTTCGATGACCAAACAATTTTTCTTAAAATCCTTCAATGACTCAATTTCTTATACATACTGAGGTTAGCTGTCGTACAGTAAGATATTAAACGCAACGACGTTGTCAAATGTCTGATGAACAGAGTTTCACTACAGAGCTTCATTTCTCTGATTAAGCTTAGGTCCATAGCACCGGTATAAAAAATACTTTCACAGGTATTTTGAGCGAGTTATCGGAGAAAGCACAGGCTTAGTAATTTAAAATTGATCATCATAAGGAATCTTGAAAGAGAGACAAACGTCCGTAAAGGCGTTTACATTTCGTGTAATTTTGAACTATTTATCTGAAATAGTCAAGTGCAGCGTGACGTTTCTCTACACTTCCATCAGCTGCTGTGGCTGACGTACGATAGCATATTGATCGGTCCTCACTTTACAAAACCCGTCGATGAGGAAGCCATTAGAGCGTAATGAGTGGGTAGATGTCGCGTTGTACTCCTGGTAACGACATTTTGCTTCAACGATTCGTTGACCCGGGGTTTCATTTCACTCAAATAACAAACGACCTAAAACTACACCTGGTACTACGACTCAGTGTAAACCTTAGACTCAGTGTACACATGAAACTCAGTGTACGCATGCAGCTCTCATCTACGTATTTTCTCATTTCCAGTAAATTACCTAATTAGAGAAAACATCAATTATGTTTTTTAGAAAAATACATAGTGAAATCATCGAAGTATTTATTACTGAACAAGTAACCATTAACTGCTAAAAACACCTTCGCACAGCACCTTTATTTCACATTGTACCCTGAGATGAATAATTTCTCGATATTTGATGCCTCCATCACTCTAATGTGATGGAAACTTAGTGCTTCAATGAGTTTTAAGCGTTCGTGGACCTTTAATTAACCACATCACTCAGTAACACAAAATAACAATTACAGTTTCTGTCTCAGTGGGATTTTTACGAATTTACTGCCGAGAGTGTTTTGAATGATTCCGATAAGTAAAGACTGCAATTTGTACATGACTTCCCCTCACTGAAGCTATGCTTTGCATGGTAGATGCATGGTGATGATCATCGTAGAGGCATGGTGATGATCATCGTAGATGCATGGTAATGATCATAGTAGACGAATGGTGGTGACCGTAGTAGAAGCGTGGTGATGATACAGTTCCATGAAATATTTTTGCTGATCACGGTAGATGCATGGTGATGATCACGGTAGACGCATGGTGATGAACACGGTAGACTCATGGGGAAGATCACGGTAGACGCTTGGTGATGATCACGGTAGATGCATGGTGATGATCACGGTAGATGCAGGGTGACGATCACGGTAGACGCACGGAGCTGATCACGCTCCGGTCACCTGCTCGAGCCACTGGCGGTAGACGCTGACGCGGGTGCCCACCGTCGGCAGGTACTGGGCGGAGACGCTGGGCACGGTGATCACGCCCACCACCTCGTACGTCCCGTCCTCTCTCTCTTGCATCACCGGAGCCCCAACCTCCGCCTGAACGAAAGCCATTAAACAATAAACGGAAGACATCAAACAATAAACGGAAGACATTAAACAATAAACGGAAGACAATAAACAATAAACGGAAGCCATTAAACAATAACCGGAAGACATTAAACAATAAACGGAAGACAATAAACAATAAACGGAAGACATCAAACAATAAACGGAAGACATTAAACAATAAACGGAGGACATTAAACAATAAAAACAATAAACGGAAAACACTAAACAATAAACGGAAGACATTAAACAATAAACGGAAGACATTAAACAATACCCGGAAGACATTAAACAATAAACGGAAGACATCAAACAATAAACGGAAAACATTAAACAATAGACGGAAGACATTAAAAAATAAACGGAAGACAATAAACAATAAACGGAAGACATTAAACAATAAACGGAAGACAATAAACAATAGACGGAAGACATTAAACAATAAACGGAAGACATCAAAGAATAAACGGAAGACATCAAACAATAAACGGAAGACATTAAACAATAAACGGAAGACATTAAACAATAAACGGAAGACATTAAAGAATAAATGGAAGACATCAAACAATAAACGGAAGACATTAAACGATAAACGGAAATGATTAAACAATAAACGGAAGACATTAAACAATAAACGGAAGACAATAAACAATAACCGGAAGACATTAAACAATAAACGGAAGACATCAAACAATAAACGGAAGACATTAAACAATAAACGGAATAAATTAAACAATAAACGGAAGACATTAAACAATAAACGGAAAACTTTAAACAATATATAAAATAATATAAACTTGTGTCTACTTTGGACGTTAGTGTCCACCTACGTCAATAGAGTAACAACCAGATTCATTGGATGCTTTGATTGAAGTGAGAAAATACTAAAATTTGCATAAATCAGAAAATTTTCATACGGTTTCCTTTTAAAGTTGTTAGAATTTGAGTATTATTTTTGGTTATTTTCGTAATTCTTCACGAAGAACAATTTGTCTGCATACGTTGCGGTTGATAAGCTTTTTAAATGCATGAGCGCTGCTCAAGACAGATCATGGCTCGACTAGAGTTACACGTCCGGACATCTCTGTGGGCCTTCGAATTTGAATATAAAGTAATCAATCTGAAAAGAAAACAAGACCAACTAAATTGTCATAGATTAAGGAACATATATTAAAAGATTGAACAAAAAATAACTCCATATGCATAAACTATAATATTTTTAAAATAGGGAGCTACTTTTCAATCACCCTGTATATTTCAGAAGCTGACTTGGTTGCCTTCAGCCAGCCTTCATGCTAGACTCACGCAGCACTGTGGATGTTCCTCATCCTCCACGACGCAGACGTTGCGGCCGTCCACGATGAAGAAGTTGGTCTCCAAGTTGCTGTAGGCCGTCTGGCACTCGCGTAGGCTCACGACCTCGAGGTTGGTTAGCAGCGGACTCGACGGAGCATCATCTTCAGAAGCTGCAGGAGTTGTGAACAATGTGCCTCAGAAAAAACGATTCTCAAATCCTAGGTAAGTCCATCGTTTTACGACACCAACGAAATTAGAACGCATTCTCAAAGCCTAGAAAAGTCCATCGTTTTATGACACCAACGAAATTAGAACGCATTCTCAATGACTAGAAAAGTCCATCGTTTTATGACACCAACGAAATTAGAACGCATTCTCAAAGCCTAGATAAGTCCATCGTTTTATGACACCAACGAAATTAGAACGCATTCTCAAAGCCTAGATAAGTCCATCGTTTTACGACACCAACGAAATTAGAACGCATTCTCAAAGCCTAGAAAAGTCCATCGTTTTATGACACCAACGAAATTAGAACGCATTCTCAAAGCCTAGAAAAGTCCATCGTTTTATGACACCAACGAAATTAGAACGCATTCTCAAAGCCTAGATAAGTCCATCGTTTTATGACACCAACGAAATTAGAACGCATTCTCAAAGCCTAGATAAGTCCATCGTTTTACGACACCAACGAAATTAGAACGCATTCTCAAAGCCGAGAAAAGTCCATCGTTTTATGACACCAACGAAATTAGAACGCATTCTCAAAGCCTAGAAAAGTCCATCGTTTTATGACACCAACGAAATTAGAACGCATTCTCAAAGCCTAGATAAGTCCATCGTTTTATGACACCAACGAAATTAGAACGCATTCTCAAAGCCTAGATAAGTCCATCGTTTTACGACACCAACGAAATTAGAACGCATTCTCAAAGCCGAGAAAAGTCCATCGTTGTATGACACCAACGAAATTAGAACCCGGAAAATTGTGGTGTGCTGGCGGAACGCAGCAAGTTTTTACCCACCACTGAAGTTAGTGAAAGTTGTTAAAAATTCAAGAACTTATAAAAAGATTGAACCACATTTTCAATCATAGCCCCAAGGACGAAGAATTATTTTTTCAAATTTGATTAAACCATACCTTAGATTTATACGGAGGTCAGGAATGAAACACGGAGTTTACTTTTGGTGCCGTTAAAATCGCTCTAAATGATGCTACGTTGTTTATAAATTTCTTTCGATTGTGGGTTCACTAAAGCGATAAACAAGAAATGATTCTAAGTCACAGGAACATCTCAGGAAAATTCAATTGAAATGCGTAATTTTGTACAGTAGTAGCTGAGTGAGAGCGCATTCAAAGTAAAATAAAAATTCGATTAATTGTAGATTTAGCCTACCGCTCTGAAAATTCTCCAGGCCATAAAGTTATAAGATATACAAAATTGTGCGGTCTGACACTCCTCAACAGTCTGAGGGCTGCGACGGAACTGAGAAGTCTTTCGTGTACGTGCAAGCGTTTTTACTTTTATCCTCGTATGATGTACTGCCCAATTGAAGGCAGTGTATCATACTAGGGCAATTTCTATTTTATTCCATTATGTTGGTGCAAACTTAGCCCGGCAGACTCGAAAAAAGAACAACAGTAGATTGAAAAATTGCAGACAGAGGGATAGTTGGATTGGTGGTTTCTAACAATCAATTGAATTAAAGTCTTAGAATGCTGATAACATTATATACTATCAGAAATAAGTTTTCATTTCTAACGTGAACTTTTCGTACTGTAACTAGAGTAGTTCGCTGTTCAAGTGATATCGATGTG
Organism: Morinoia aosen; assembly: GCA_030386875.1. Lineage (NCBI taxonomy): Eukaryota > Metazoa > Arthropoda > Malacostraca > Amphipoda > Talitridae > Morinoia > Morinoia aosen. Next base: position 18,832,093 of record CM059559.1, read on the forward strand.
TCCCATTTTTGTTACTTCATTTTCTATTCACACGTACATGATGCAGTGGACGTAAATTTATTAACAATAATATATTTTCATCTAGGTCATAAGAGCCTTATAAGTAGTTTCTCATCTGCACACAACAGGGCTCGTGCACAGAATGTTGATGACGACGTTGTACTTTTGAGGTACTGTTAGAATGACCAATTTCTGCACTTTCTGTATAATTTTTGTCTTCACTGGTGAATGTATTCTACACTCTTTTACAATACTTGGTCTCTTGATAGAGTGAAATGAAGAGGCCAATGCATGCCCAGTTCCATTATTTAGTGCACGTGATATTAGAAAATCGTTTCTCGTATTCCTTTCGAACACTGAGTTTAATTTAAGTAGTAGTTTAAGTTATATCATTCAACTAGGTACTGTTTCCACGCAGTTAATAGCTCGTGTTTTTGTTTAATGAATATTACGCCTATTTTATTCTCATATTATTTATTCGAAACTTTAAACCGCTGATCAAACAGCTATAAAGATATTTTCAAACAACTCGAACAAAAATGAACAATTTGAAATAGCGACCTATTTTGTATGAAGGAAACTAGCAGTAATTTGAATCTCTTATGATGCACTTAATCTACGAAATATTGAAAAAGAATGCATTAAGTTCTAAGAAATATTAAGTTCAGAACGTAGTTGTCGCACCACTTCTTGCATAAAGTTCTAGGGCATATAAAGTTCAGAATGTAGTTGTCGTACCATTTCTTGCGGTGCGGAATCGCTTCCACCCAGCCGAGAGTGCGGACGAACCAACTTCCGGCACGGCGATGTTTGGTGATGGCAGACAGGCCGGCTGCACTTGTGCTGTGAGCAATTTTAATCAATTTATTTACCACAAGCAATACAGAAGTAGATTGCTTCTTAAGTCTAGCACAATGGTCAAATTTGAGTGCTACGCTATTTATGTAGAGGTTCTTATCTACTTATTTGCATCAAGAGATTGCTGTGAGCAAGCAAATGCAACCTTAGAACATGCATCTTTAGGCCAGCTTTCTTGTGTAGCCAGCGATAATGTGTGGATAATAGTGAAATAAGCGTCAAGCTACGTAAATTTACTGAAGTGAAGGTTAATCTGACAGTGAAGATAGGCTATGTTCATCGAGGGAGAAAGACGAACCGAAGGAAAAAATTTGCAGCTCAGGTCTGAATTTTTATCTGAACGTGTGTCACTTTTGATACTTGAGCCTTTCGGTGAACTGGCTTAATATTAGTCCTTGAGCTTGAATAATTCTCCGTGAAATTAATGAACAAGAAGTGAACGACTAATTTTGAAATGAGAAATTAGAATGGCGAAGTAAATGGTACTATGGTAGCTTTCTATTCTCTTGAAAAATTCTTGGAGATCATTCAAGCTACAATATCACACTTGCATTTCAGTAGGAATCACAATCCTATTGAAAAAAATATTTACCGCGGAGGGAAATAATTAGCACAGTTTGACCATCATTACTGGCCATCATTGAAGTCTCAGAGGCCGTCGTAGCTACTGAAGTACTGCGCGTGGGGCAGGTGCTTATTTGGGAGGAGGGGGTCAACTTTGACATTAGATTTTCCGGGGCTGCACAAAAATATTACGTGATTTACCATCACGGCATGAATAATTCAGATCATTTCATTCGTCTCCGTACGAAGACTTTCACGAAAACTTTACGAGAGAAAACTTCGTACTCTCTCAAGTGTGCAGTAATTAATTCACGCAGCTCTTTAGTGGATCTTTCAATGCTCAAACACTAGAACAAACTTAGTTCTTAAGATATACTTTACTAGAGAAAGTGACGTCGCGGTCGAGCGTGAGGACCATGAGATTCTCTTGGTTGAAGAACAGCACCCAGCCGGGGTCGTTGCGGCCGACGATCAGGAAATCCTGCTGCGAACTGCCTTCCTTCACCGTCGAGTCGTGCTCTCCCACCCTCACCATGGTCCTGGCCACAATGAAATCGGTTAACACTTTGACTGCCACTTGAATGCTGCTGACCGACCTGTAGTCACAAACTCAATTTTCATAAACACTTACTCAAAATTAAATGAGGGCACGAACTAGTTCATGATTGCTATCTTCAATATTGCTTACTATAATTAACTTTAAATTTGAGTTGAATGTTAAACTTAAGTTTTACCAGTCGCAGAGAAAGCGTTAATAAGCCTTCTATTAACGATTGGCATAAGTTTGGAACCTAGACATATATTTTTCGATTTTATTCGTACTCCGAAATTGCATTTTATCATCAAAATGCAAGAAATTTGTTGTCAGAGTTTCTCTCCAATGAGTATATTCACAAAAAGTCATTCTATCTTTAAACTATTCATTGAATTTTGATCTAAGATCAAAACCCAACTTGCTCGTGGCATATCAGTTGACAGTGCATGCACATCACACCAGAATTTTGTCGGAATTGAATCAATTCTGATACCGCAATTCCAAGAACCTAAATATGAATAGTGATTGAGTCTTTCAAAATTTCGCAGCATAATTGCACTAAGTAAGGTTTATCGGCCCTGCTCATACCCATGTCACACACAAAATTTGAACAAAAATCTACGCGTTGCGGGTGGAAGATTATTGAGGAAAAAGATTTCTGATAAAGTAGTCGATATATCGTCGCTTTTGAACGTAAATGTAAGGCCTTTAGTTAAGTCCTGCGGTAGGCATTGCTATACACGACAAAATAATGCCTCCATCAAGTTTATTTCACAAGGTCAGGGCAGTTGTCGAGGAGGGTTTGACAACACTAACTTCAAAAGAATGAAAAAGAAAAACAGTTTATAAACAATAAATTACACACATGAAATTTTGTACGACATTAGACTTTAAAAATATCTCGTGCAACGTAGTGGCTCCATTTGCCATTCATGATCAAAAACAACACAAGAATGACAGTCGTCGTATGAAAGAAGGCTTAAGTTAACAAGTTGACTGCGATACGACCCCTGGATGGGCCGTTTGAAAAAGTTTCAACAATCTTGTAGAATTAATAGTATTTAATGGATCCTGTTAATGTTTGATATTTCTGAAATTTCAAACAACTTTTGCATGCAAATTTGTGTTGAATACTGAACTTCAGTTTAACTCATCGTAGTCAACGTGTTACCACGTTCCCCGAGTATTGGGCCACATGTGTCCATCTAAGTAAGTTGCTCATTCACGTACCGGTATAAATGAATCATATTTTATCTGTTTTGCAACCACTTTAAGAAATAATTGTTATCACTCGAGGTGAAATGTTATCGAACAATTGTAATTCCATATATCTTAGGAAGGATAAAAATGTGTTCGAGCATTAAAATTCATTTCTTATGCAATTCTGTTTCTTACAGCCTAACCAAACCAACCGCTAACAACTGCGGAAACGCGGTGTACGCGTAATGGCTCTATACGCGTTGAACGCTTGGTGGCTCCATCAACCTTCCATGGTCAAAATTAAAATAAGAATAGCAGTTATCGTAGGAAGGAAGTCTTGAGTGCGTAGAGTTTGCTTACAGCTGTCGCGTAATGGCACCTTTCATGGTCAAAAATAACATAAGAATAGCAGTTATCGTATAAAAGAATGCTTGAGTACGTGAAATTTGCTTACGGCGTTCGCGTAATGACACCTCCTATGCTCAAAAATAACATAAGAATAGCAGTTATCGTATAAAAGAAGGCTTGAGTACGGAGAATTTGCTTACAGCTGTTGCGTAATGGCACCTTTCATGCTCAAAAATATCATAATAATAGCAGTTATCGTATAAAAGAAGGCTTGAGTACGGAGAATTTGCTTACAGCTGTTGCGTAATGGCACCTTTCATGCTCAAAAATATCATAATAATAGCAGTTATCGTATAAAAGAAGGCTTGAGTACGTAGAACTTGCTTACGGCTGTCGCGTAATGGCAATTCATGCTCAAAAATATCATAAGAATAGCAGTTATCGTATAAAAGAAGGCTTGGGTACGGAGAATTTGCATACAGCTGTTGCGTAATGGCACCTTTCATGCTCAAAAATATCATAATAATAGCAGTTATCGTATAAAAGAAGGCTTGAGTACGGAGAATTTGCATACAGCTGTTGCGTAATGGCACCTTTCATGCTCAAAAATATCATAAGAATAGCAGTTATCGTATAAAAGAAGGCTTGAGTACGGAGAATTTGCATACAGCTGTTGCGTAATGGCACCTTTCATGCTCAAAAATATCATAATAATAGCAGTTATCGTATAAAAGAAGGCTTGAGTACGTAGAACTTGCTTACGGCTGTCGCGTAATGGCAATTCATGCTCAAAAATATCATAAGAATAGCAGTTATCGTATAAAAGAAGGCTTGGGTACGGAGAATTTGCATACAGCTGTTGCGTAATGGCACCTTTCATGCTCAAAAATAACATAATAATAGCAGTTATCGTATAAAAGAAGGCTTGAGTACGTAGAACTTGCTTACGGTTGCCGAACTTCCTGAAGGTAGAAGCAGGTAGCGGCGGTGAGGACATGGCGTCGCGTGATGAGGGTGCCCGTGCAGAGCACGGTGAACGCCTCCCTGTCCTGCGGCCTCCCTACCGCTGCCAGCCACGGCCACTCGTGTGGCTGTGCAAAAAAGTGTGGTAAATGTAATGAAGTGATACAATCTATAATGAAAAATGTGGTAAATGTAATGAAGTGATACAATCTATAATGAAAAAAATGTGGTAAATGTAATGAAGTGATACAATCTATAATAAAAAATGTGGTAAATGTAATGAAGTGATACAATCTATAATGAAAAATGTGGTAAATGTAATGAAGTGATACAATCTATAATGAAAAAAATGTGGTAAATGTAATGAAGTGATACAATCTATAATAAAAAATGTGGTAAATGTAATGAAGTGATACAATCTATAATGAAAAATGTGGTAAATGTAATGAAGTGATACAATCTATAATAAAAAATGTGGTAAATGTAATGAAGTGATACAATCTATAATGAAAAATGTGGTAAATGTAATGAAGTGGTACAATCTATAATGAAAAAAATGTGGTATATGTAACGAAGTGATCATATATTTAATGAAGTGGTTATAACTAGGGCTGTGACAATGTGCTCTAATCATATTGTCTCAGCCCTAATAATAACATACATATGTGCATACGTTTGTGATTTACACGTGTATATACACATTATATTAAATCACATGTGTGTGGTTTATTACAAATCCCATGCATGCGTCTGTGGGTGATTAATTATTTAGGCTGTGAAAATATGGTTAGAGCACATTGGAACAGTCCTAGTTATAAAAATCGCTGGAGTTTCGAGCATGATTGCGATAGCATGGAAGTTTTAAAATTTAAGAACATTCATCATATATGTAATGCTAGTATGGCAGTTTTAAAAGCACAGTTTTAGCAATCGCTGGATTTTGGAGTATGATTGTGAGAGTATTGCGGATTTAAAAGTAGCGATTTTTGCAATCGCTGGAGTTTGGAGCATGATTATGATAGTATGACAGTTTTAAAATGTAAGAATATTTTTCATATATATCATTCAGATGTTACAGCAAACGCACGATTTTGCAGCATGATTGTGATAGTATGGCAGAATATCGAACCCTGCCGTTTGCAAATGAATGGTTGAAAAATCAAACTTATGAGCACAAAAATGCTCGGGAGAACACAGCTAATGATGAACAAATTGAAACAGGTAATTCCAACAAAGGTTGAAAGATTGAAATAATTTGATCTCTCTGAAGGTATCAATGGCTTGTGTTATTCGAAATCCTGTGATTTTTTGTCTTGTTTCATTATAAACAAGGGTGATTTTCTCCGTTCAGACTTTGATTACATTCCTAAGTGCTATCAAGACTCACACTTTAAGGGTCTCATATTGTTCAACAAAGGCCTGATTTTCAATCATCTCCCAATATCGTTGGGGTACAACCGGCAATAAGAATTGTTGGCCCATTTGGCTTCCCTGCTTTTTATTTATTCATGACAATGTCCTTAATTTAAGTTTTTCTATTGATAGAACCACAGTAAATTGTATATTTTTTAATTACAATGATTAGCTATAATGACTTTCAGCGAGAAAAACTCAAAATTGTGGATTTTTATAGAAAAAATTGACATTGGGTAGCCAAGTTGATGGGTGAAAGTTTTCTGCCGGTTGTACCGCTTCAACGACTTGAAATGTCAGAAAATTCGGTCCAAGTTTCTCAACGAGTCACGTGTTGCGTCCGCAGCGGTCGTGTGCCGCCGGCCTCAGCTAGGGCTGTGTTTAGGCTGTGCCGCACGAATACTTCTCAGTGCAATTTATTGATTGGAAACATAATTTAAACGAGTAAAAATATTCCATAAATTTCACTCTTCAGTGATGATCATTTGATTTTATTTTTTGCGGTAAATTGATTGCAAAACATAATTGAAATGAGTAAAAATGTTCCATAAATTCCAGTATTCAGTAAGGATCATTTGATATTACTTTTTGCGTATGATATTATAAATCGTAGTGCAGGAACAAATGTTTAGTGATCGCTGGCCTCCAGCGTTCTTGCGTATGAAATTATAAATAATGAAAAATGATTTGAAAAAACGATGACAATGAAAGACAAAAATGTTTAATGCTTGCTGACCTCCAGCGCCCTGTTCTGACCGTCCTCCCCCCCCGGCAGGGGCCCCACAGCCCCGCACTCCCCTCCACCAGGCAGCGGCGCAGGGTACGGGGACTTCTGGAGCTTAGGCAGCACAGCGTTGGTGGCAGCGACGGCGTACGGCGGGTTTTGGAACGCCGGGTACTCGCAGCAGACGAAGTATTTCGTTCCCCCGAGCCTGGAATGAAAGAGATCATTAAAGAGTTTTTGATCATCAGAGAGTTTTTGATCATTAAAGAGTTTTTGATCATCAGAGAGTTTTTGATCATTAAAGAGTTTTTGATCATCAGAGAGTTTTTGATCATTAAAGAGTTTTTGATCATTAAAGAGATTTTGATCATTAAAGAGTTTTGATCATTAAAGAGTTTTTGATCATTAAAGAGTTTTTGATCATTAAAGAGATTTTGATCATTAAAGAGTTTTGATCATTAAAGAGTTTTTGATCATTAAAGAGTTTTTGATCATTAAAGAGTTTTGATCATTAAAGAGTTTTGATCATTAAAGAGTTTTTGATCAGTCAAGAGTTTTTGACTATTAAAGAGTTTCTGATCATTAAAGAGTTTTTGATCATTAAAGAGTTTTTGATCATTAAAGAGTTTTTGATCATTAAAGAGTTTTTGATCATTAAAGAGTTTATGATCATTAAAGAGTTTTTGATCAGTAAAGAGTTTTTAAAGAGTTTTTAAAATTTTTCAAAGTTCTTAAAGCAAGAAATCATTAAAGAGTTTTTAAAGAGTTATTAAAATATTTCAAAGAGTTTTAAAGCAAGAGATCATTAAAGAGTTTTTGAAAAATTTGAGCGCCTGAAATTTGGGGGCAAGTGTTTGTCAATTTTTTTTTTATCAAAAACTAAGCAACATGCAGTAATGAGAGGAAGTAGGAGTATTTTGAAATTATTCTTCCAATATTTATTTGCGCTAACGGGTGGTCACGGAGGGGATTTTCATAACGCTACTGACCGACCAGTTGTCACAAATCAGTTATCTTGCTGAGTCCTTAATTTAAGCTAAATGAAGGCACGATGCCGTTCACGTTTTCTATTTCCAAAACTACTTACCGGAGTTGACTTTAAATTTGAGTTGAATATTGAAATTCAGTTTAGCCCATCGTAGTCAACGTGTTAAAAAGTGTTTTTGAGAAATTTGAGCGGCAAAAGCTGCATTTTCTTTGATGTTGTCTGATGGTATTTTAATTTTAGATGTCATGCCCTGCCATCTTCAGCGCATTGTCTGTAGAAAGGCCTCACCGACAGAGCTGCTGGACGAGAAGGATGGCTGCATTTTTGACGTGCAACTGCTTCACGAGGGGGCGCAGCTGTGGGCAGTCTTCCAAAGGGACGCACATGCCTGCAGTGAAGAGAGTGGCAGCGTGAGTAACACTATCCAACTTTTCCTGAATCACAAACACACCAAAACGCGAGCAAAACATACATTTTTCTGAATCGCATAAAGACTACGTTTTTGGCGGCGTGAAGCCGATGCACACTGGCAGTTGGTTTTCATTTTAATTAAATTAATATCGATTAAATCTAAACCTATTGACATATGGTACTACTAAATAAATATAGTACACGTTTCATAGTTAATTTCGGAAAGTACAATATCCATGCAGTCCTACAATTTGCTGCATTTGCAAGAAAAGCATAATTAAATCAATAAAATAGGAAAAAAAGACGTAGAAACCAAGCAATTCACAAGCGAAAACTTCATCTGCAATACATAAACAAGCGAGTGTTCGCTCTTTCAACAAAAGTATCGGTTCGGAGTTTTCCAACTGTTTCGAAAACACGAACACACCGAAAGCTGTCAGTTTTCCATCTGTGTTCGCGAACTGGCAAAAAACACAAGATTCGGCCGAAAGATTGATTGTGTGGACTGGCCTTAGCTGTTCAGGTACAGAGTGTGAACTGTAGTTCACACCTGCATGGTCAAATGATGAATACTTTCTCAATTGCGTGCATACATTGCTTTGAAAATGTTATTCAGGTACAGCTGAATTCCTTGTCATTTTAGAGATAGATTCATGAACAATATTTGCACTACTGTTGCACAGATTTCAATTGAAGATCATTTTATAGTAATATGTGAAATTCTTTTGGATTTACCACGTGGGCAAACTGTCGAAATAACAAAACTAAACGAAATTCTTGCTAGCTTTATGATGAATTTTGATATACTGTCAATAGATGCAAGACCGGAAAACAGTTTTCTTCATTTCAATTGAGTTCACATTAATAAAAAAATTTGAACGATGTTACCGGTCAAAGGTAGTCACTGTTTGGTTCACGACTAACAACTTCTTTGCAAATTAAATTAACGAGTTATTGAACGGGTGTTTTGAGCATTGTTGTCCCACTTCGATAACAAAAGCTTAATGAGTTATTAAACGGGAATTTTGAGCATTGTTGTCCCATTTGGATAACAAAAGCTTAACGAGTTATTGAACGGGTATTTTGAGCATTGTTATCCCACTCGGACAACAAAAACTTAACGAGTTATTGAACCGGGTATTTTGAGCATTGTTTTTCCCACTCGGATAACAAAAGCTTAAAAAGTTATTGATCGGGGTATTTTGAGCACTGTTGTCCCACTCGGATAAGAGAACAACTCACCAGGCTCCCCGAGGCTCGAGAAGCACGATCCGCCCACCTCAGGCTGGTAGAGCTTCGCTCCAGGGCTGCTCACGAGGAAGGAGTCGTGGATGGAGTTCGGCGAGTAGTCCTCCAGCGGTAGCTGCTGTCGCAAAACCGTCTGCAGCAGCCCGACACTCGAGTGCTCTTCTCGCTCGAACAAGCTGCCCAGTTCGGGTCGAAGACGGTCCAAAATTGACTGAGCGGTTGGCAGTTGAAAAAGTTCTTCTTGTAGGGGACTGGTTGATGAAATTTCTTTGTGTGCGGGGCTGAGAGGTGACATTTCTTTGTTTACGGGGCTGGTAGGTGAAATTTCTTTCTGTATGGAACTGAGAGGTGAAATTTCTTTGTGTACGGGACTGAGAGGTAAAATTTCGTTGTGTACGGGACTGGTAGATGATATTTCTCCGTGTACGGTGCTGGTCGATGAAATTTCTTTGTGTACGGGGCTGGTAGATGAAATTTCTTTGCGTACGGTGCTAGCAGGCCAAGTTTGTTTTGGCCACGGGCTAAAGGGTGGAGTTTCAATTTTTTTCCAAGTGATTTCATTAGAGGATTCGGAGGAAGCTTTTATTTTTTTCAACAGTTTGCGCATCGACCGACGGATTAACTTTGGACTTGAAAAAGTAATTTTCACGAATGATTTAGATTTAGGGCCACTTATCGCTAATCTTTTCTTTTGCGAGGCGTGTGAAGCTATAGTTGGAGTAGTCGTGTGTGGAGCACGATTTTGTCGAAAATATTGTCCTGCGCGGCCACTAATTTCTTCTTGCCTGCTTTTCACTCGGTCAAAGTTTGCTGGGGTAGTGAAAACATCGATCTTTGCGTGCATGACATCAGGTTCCAAGTTCTGCTTCCCGAAATGCTTATGGAAGAGATCGAGGATAGAATTTTCGCTGTTGGCTTCAACTTCTGTTGCTTCTGCAGGCGTGAGGCCGACTCTCAGACACAGGACTACGGTCCACACGGTTGCTCGCAGCGCAAGTGTGGTGGCATCGCTGCCGTTCCTGCGCCAGCAAAACATTACTTATCGTTATTTCATTACTTTTCTTTATTTTATTACTTATCCTTATGTCGTTACTTATATTTCTTGCATTACTTATCTTTATTTGCTTGTCATTTATTTCAGTGCAAGTTCTCGTCGTGTGGGTTTGAGTTCCATGGCAGAACTCTTGACAATTTTCGAAATGAAATTCAATCACTGCATCGGATCCGTAAGAGATGCGTCAATGAGTATTGTATCACTTGAGCCACGTCCTGCAGTCAGAGTTTTCTCTCCACAAAACAAGCACTGTAATCACTAAAGTACTAGGCCACCCAAAATTTCTTCACCTCTCTGGATTTCCGGTAGCTTTCGCTACGTTAGTTTCAACGATCCAATCCAAAATCAGGAGTTAAGTTTACGAAAGATCTTCAGATAGATGAAACTTGCAAGGTAATATTTTCTTGGTGCACTCTTGCTTTCGTCACGCCTGGTCAGCTGTGGGTTTCTTCACAGTACTGAGAGCAATAATTTCCAGTGTTTCTAGTAACTGAGTCAGGAAATGACTGCTCCTGTCAGACGAGTCAGGACCTGACGGTTTGATGGGACCGCCCTCCGTCACGCTCTGGTCGCCACGCCGCGCTGATCGAGTTATTGCTTCACGTGACGCCTGTCGTGAGAGGCGACATGATTGTAGATACTATGTGACATGCACGAGGGTGAGCGTAAAATATGGTGTATGTAGATGACAGTGCTGGAGCAGGCAATTTGTCACGTTGCTCTATTTTCTTCACTTTGTCTGCAACTGAAAAGTGCTGAGGGCAAGAACTAGTTGCGGTTTATGTGGATGAACTTGTATAAGAGCCTCGTGATCTAATGCTGTTTTTGTGGATGAACTTGTACAAAAACCTCGTGATTTAATTTTTACGGTGCTCAAGTTATAAGTACTTTTCAAAGTTAAGTTTAATTTTTAGTTATAGCTTATGGTGAAAAATTTTTTATTATGAAAGCCAGCAATTTCTAAGCAATACGAAGCTAAAAACGGCAATTTTGATCCGCATCACGTGGAAGGTGGTCTGGAAACCAAATTTATTTTTTTCCAACATATATAAGCTACATGCTGTTTTTTGATGCTTGAGAGCAGGGTGTGCAGAATTTATATTTAGTTCTAAATTCAAAGTTTGTGTTGATGAATGTCAGTTGTTGATTGGATCACTTATTATTTTTTGCTTTAAATAAACACCATTTTAAAGTTGTGCTCAAAACCACTGAAAACATAAAGGGGAAATAAGTATTCTGAAATTGAAGTGAAATTTTCAAATTCAAAGAAAAACTTCCAGTAAATCGAACAAATACCTGAATACTTTTAGAACCTTCAAATCAAATAATCATCCGTTCCTATTATGATACGAGCCTAGTATTGAGATATTATATAAAGAGTTCTGAATTCTGGAGTAGAAAATATCTTTTGTATTGAAAATTGAGGAAAGACCAGGTTAAATTTCATCCCCTAAATGAAACAGTGTAACGAAACACGATGTTGTTAGTTCCAATATTTTTCATAATTCAATAATTTTTTCAGGAAAATTTTTATTTACAGCACCCTCGTATGCACCCCCTCCCATCTGTTGCAAGTAATTAAAATATTAGAAGAGTGTGCAGTTGGAACAAAGGTCTTTCAGTGATCCCGTTCACGTGGTCACCGTGGCCGAGTGGTTAAGAACGCGCGCTTCCGTGAAGATGTCGGCAGTTCGAATCCCGGTGCTGCTCGGGGATTTCTCCCCGTTGGTTGAAGGGAGAACTCAAGCTCAATTCTCCACTCTACCGAGGTGTTTGAAATGGGTACCGACTTGAACGGGGTGACCGTCCTTGAGTTACTTATAAGGAATTGAAGAAAAATGTTCAAGATGATATGTATCAGGCTTGATTGATTGGAATAGAAGCATCCTCCCATCTCTCCCCGCCCTTCACATGAATATACAACGCGCCTCATGTCACGGAGAGTATATTCATTCAGAAGCTTCCGAGCCGCTATACACACATGAACTCAGTACGAAATTTACCAGTTTGAGTACACACGTTCACGTCATCATTGGGATGTCAAGATTTTAAAAAATAGTTTATTTACGATGAACTCCATGCATGAATAGTTCAATATTTTTTTTAATGTCTTTATAAAAAAGATCCTATTTGGTATCAAAATAGCCATGTCAATGGTTGAACAGAATGCTTCTCATTGCAGCACTGGTGAGGGTGGGACCGATCAATCTTATTTCTGAGATGATGGAATCCTTGAGTTGAGTCAGATCCGTCGGTTTGTCACGATAAACCCTTGCCCATATAATTTACGCATCTGTAAATGATTTTCTTTGTCGGAGAACTTCGTAGGTTGTACTCTCTCTTGAAACTTCGCTAGGCTAGGACAATGCTCCTTACATTAGAGAAGTATGCAGTGCTCATGAAAGCTAATTGTTCCTCAGTCCATTTCGTTAACTTGGCGGCAGTTTCAAAGCAGGATGAATTTTACTGTGTCCTCTGATTCTTATTTTGACAGTTGTATCATGAATATGTAGGTACCAAATAAAAGACATATATAAATCTCAGAATTCTACTACCATTTTGTTTTTAAAAATCCGTATATTGTATCAAAAGTTATCAAAGATTTATTTCGGGTCCCATATTTAAAAAACACCGATCTGTCCAGCTGTTCACATGGTAGCTCTGACCGCGCCTCGTGCCACGGAGAGGTTATTTATTAAGAAGCTTCCGGGCAGCTGAATTCTAAATTGGTTAGCCTCATGCGAAGATCCTTTTTCGTTTCTGACTCTCGGTAATTTTTTGTGCCAGCATTATTCATTAAGGAAGTATGTATTAAGGACACCGCTCGTTCAGACATCGTTTCATTTATTAGGCGTTTGACTCATTACGGTGGCTGGCAGGAATTGTTCAATACCTGCATTGTTCTGAGGGAGGTATGAAGAGGAGAATGAGTAACGGGTTTTATGAATGAGGAGCCTTGCTTGCATGTAGGTCCAGCCCAGTTTATTCAAGACAGGGGTTCCAATATCGCCTTTCTTGAAATTTGCCTTTGTATTCCACCTTGGCAGCAAAATTCATTTGTTTTGTGTCTCCTTTTGAAGATTTTTACGCGTGTCTCTCCAGACTGGGCTGCAGTAGTGAAGACACGATGGCACTTTGTACGATTGATAATTAAGATTTGCACGGCTGATTATTAAGATTTTTGTCGAGCTTACTTTTATACGATTAAAAACCTTCAAAGTTCCCATAATTTTATTCTACATTTTCTCCACATGAGATTCGGACATACTTTGATCAAACCAAATGAATAGTTTTTCAGTTATGCTAATGGCTAGAGTTTATAAGATCCAGCTTTAGGGTCATGTTTACTTGTATCTTAATAGCATCTTTTGATCTGCGATTAATACATTGTGTTTTGTTAGTATTTAGTTTGATAAAATTTTGATCATGTGATGCCTTCAGTTAACGCAAGTGATTTTTAGCGTTTATTTTTGTCTTGGGTTTATTCAGCCATGAAATTTGTCATGAAATTATATGTAAATTAGCAATAAAGTGATGGCAAGGGCTTAAAAATTTAATTACTAAAGTAGTAGAATTTAATGGTATTATGAAATACGTGGGAGTTTGCCTAAACTCTTCTTGATTAAATAAAAAAAAGAGGTGTTCTTGTCTGCAGTTCCTTTGGTTGTGTACATAAACGAATGAATAATTTTAACTGTGATCCGAATACGCATTGACTTAGTTTTCGTTTTAGTTTTTTGAAATATGATTACACTATTTGTAGTGGCTGTTGTAGGGAGATAGCTTAGCATTTTGCTCCCAGTAAGATGACCCGTAGGACGAGTTAAAGCAGACACAGAGAATCCAGACTATAATAAGAACCACGTCCGTCCGTCTGTCTGTCCGTGTGTCACACCCACCAGCAGAAAGTGTGATGAGAGTATCTGTGATGCAAGCTTCATCAACTCCTCAGTTTTCGGTGCATTAATTCATCACATTCAGAGTCTGTATGAATATCAGGTGTATTATTAGGAAACAGGAACGTATGTCATGAGATTTATTGAATAATGTTATACATTTTTGACGGGTCGTGTGCACTCGGCCTCATCAACTCTCGAGAAATATAATTTATTTACTTATTCCACTTTTCGCTACTTTCCTTATTTGAAATAAAGTGGGTGGACTACATAGTTTTCAGTAAATGGTGTATGTCGAAGATTAGTTAGAACTCGTTTAGTATAATGCGAAAATATTTCCCATCTTCCCTACTTTTAGCATGAATATTCTTCAGTAAAGTACCAGATTATTTCATTCTTGGTTATTTATAATTTATTCGGTAAATGTTGAGGATTAACCGGGAATCAATTTTCCACTTTTCGGATCCTAAACATAGTGAATTAGATCGAAATAAACAAGTTTTCTTCTATGCACTTTCCGTCGTTAATGATTATTTTACGAATTATAGCGGTCGGTTTAGTTTCGTCTGTGATGACGAATGCGCTCGGATAAACAGCTACTCATTGATTTTCGAATTTTTGTTGCTTGAATCATGATAATAACATCAAAATAAACTACTTTTCTTCCATACACTTTTTTCGTCAAATGAATATTGGTCAATATTTACTTTAGGTCAGGCAGGCGACCACCATGGGCGCCGCCATCTTGGATCCGATGTAAACAAGATTGCGGTCGTCACCCTAATGGGTGGGTTAGAAGCTTTATTTATAATTTTCGCTATAAGAACTGTGGCTAACCCTCACGACCGAACCTCTTTACGTTTGTAATAGGGGGTTAACTACCCTTATTAACTAAATAACGGCGCCGGCGCCAACTTCAAAGTACAATTATTCAAAAATAACGCATCAGCGAGCAGAATGTCATTCATGTAAAAGGTTATTAAATGTGTTCCTTTATTGATTATTTGCCCCCAAATTATTAATTTCCTTGCCTGACATAAAATAAATACTGTCCTGAATATTTTACGAGTTAGCGCGGTAGGTCTAGTTTCGTCTTTGATAACGAGAAAGCCGGAAGCGACACGCCATTGCAGCGTTGCCCTTCGCCGGGCCAAATGTATTACTTCCCGCTTCAAACACTTGAGTTGCGGTAACTAATTCACCGCTATAACTCGTAAAATACTTATTTACGACGGAAAGTGCATAAAAGAAAACTAGTTTATTTCGATCTAATTAACTATGTTTAGGCACCGAAACATCAAATATCGATTCCCGGTTAATCCTCAACATTTACCATTTATTCAACTGAGGACTTTAAATGCGCACTTATGCAGCACAACTTGCAATTTTGGGAACTTGCTCACTTCGCCACTTCAGCTTAGTACAACTTAAGAACTTCAGGAAAAGATCGGATAAAATATTTCGTTTGTAGGAAAAAATTGTGCTGCAAATTAGGAGCGTTTCACCAGAAAGATGAATAAATTGGGTCAATATTGAATTTAATGTCGTAAACGATTACGAAAATTTCGTTGCCTCATTTCGGTAATAGGGTACATTTTAAGATACATTACTAAATGACATTATGCTCGCAAATTCTTAGTTTTCGAGATATTTAACTTCGAAGTTATAGGAACGCCATACATAAAAGTGAACAAACGGACACGTAAATATGCTAAAATACGGTATTGATGTTATGTAGGCGAGGTTAGGTAAAGTTAGATTAGTTAAATGGGTCAATATTTATTTTTGGTGCGGGAGGCGACCACCATGGGCGCCGCCATCTTGGACCCGATGTAAACAAGATTGCGGTCGTCACCCTAATGGGTGGGTTAGAAGCTTTATTTATAATTTTCACTAGAAGAACTGTGCCTCCCCCTCACGACCCAACCTCTTTACGTTTGTAATAGGGGGTTAACTACCCTTATTAACTAAATAACGGCGCCGGCGCCAACTTCAAAGTACAATTATTCAAAAATAACGCATCAGCGAGCAAAATGTCATTCATGTAAAAGGTTATTAATTATGTTCCTTTATTGATTATTTGTCCCCAAATTATTAATTTCCGTGCCGCACCTAAAATAAATATTGACCCTTAAATGAACTCACGTAAACTAACCTAAAATAACTTAACATAGCCATAACGACACCGATGGCTTCCCTTCAAAATGACTGCGTGCTTTCCGTATCCGCTCTACACCGGAAGACCCACGTCGAAACTGCCATTAGTGCTATTCCTACCTGAACGTTATTTATGCTATATCTAGAAAACTAAGCATTTCCGGGTACAATATCATTCATGTAAAACGTCTTAAAATGTCACCAATTACTTAGATATCGCATCGAAATTATAAAAATCATTGACAATATTAACTTCAATATTGACCAAAAACTGTTTCGATTCCGTAATTGAGGAACGATATTTTAAAATCCTATGAGGAAAGGTAAAAGTTACAAGTTAATAGAAACTTAGTTTCTTCGCTTTTTATGAGGTAAATTGAAGCTTCAGAAATTGACTTCCTCACAACTCGGTTAAGTTGTTACTTAAGTGGTATAAAATATTAAAATAATCTTTCTCAATGGCATTATCAGGTTATTCTCTTTTTTGCTTTTTTTTCGGCTAACATTATGCTCTGTTAAACTTTAATTATTCTTATTTATTGCTTATTCTGATATAAAATGCAAAAAATAGCCTAACATATGGGGTCTAGACTTGATGTTCGTTGAGCTCATTGACTCTAACAACCTTCAGCCCTTCTTTCGTTTCAAAAACTTTATTTCGAAGCTGATCTCAGCCTTTCAGTTGCACTTGTTAGCCAATGCTGCAGAAATTGACCCAACCAGTGACGCTGTTGAACATCTAGAAATGTGATCTCTGCGTTTCATAACGAATTATTATCACCCGTTGCTAGATTATGACGAGTTTAACTCTACTCCTGGCGTAAGTTTCCGTGCGGTGGCGCAAGCGTAGTAGCGCTGAGGAAGTCACGCTCGTCGCGTAAGTACGCGGGTTGCCCACGCTCAGCTGTGGTGACACCCGGTGCCTGATACGCTACGTTCCGCCTACGTTCCGGTGACTGTGCTCGAGCTTCGTAATCCATGTTGCTGAGGTGACGGAAATTCGGAAGGGAGCTAATTCCCGTTATATTTGAACAATTTTGAATTTGGACAATTTTGAATATTCAGATTTGAACAATTTTGAATATTGAGATTTGAAAAATTTTGAATATTTAGATTTGATAAAAATTGAAATTGGACAATTTTGAATATTCAAATTTGAAAAATTTTGAATTTGGTCAATTTTGAATATTCAGATTTGAACAATTATTTTAAATTTGTTATAGTGCTACGGGCCCATGCAAATCTCACCATTTTCCACCTTACTCTCAACGTCTTCATATATTCATCGGGTTGTTGAAATGATCGTTCACCAATTCACTACTCTTATTTCGATTTTTTCTCGTTATGTCAACTAATTTCAGATGAGACATACCGTTGTGAAGTTTTTGCCTTGTAAACATGTGTACTACGCAATTGTGTGTATGTGTACACTGGGCACATTGCTCACTTACCTACCGATGTATACATGTTGCATTAAAATAATTTTGTTAACTTTCTGATCATAGATTTCAACGTTCTCGTTAGAATATCGGGTCAGTATTGAATTTAGCGCGTCAACAACTTTGAATTTTCTTGTATATTTAGGTAATTGGAGGCCTTTAAGACGTTTTACTGGAATGATATTATGATCGCAAATGCTTAGTTTTTGAGATATAGCATAAGTAACGTTCTGGTAAAAATAGCATTAACGGCAGTTTCGAAATGACACTTCGGGAGGATGGTGGATGCGGAAAACGCGAAGTTTCTTGGCGGAAACGTCGGTCTCGGTATGGTTAAGTTAAGTTATTTTAGGTTCACTTAGGTTAGTTTGTTAGTTTATTTAAATAACCTAATTTTGCCTAACCTAACCTCGCCTAACGTTGCGTCAATACCGTATTACAGCTTATTTACGTGTCGGTTCAATTTTATATACGACGTTCCTATAACTTCAAAGTTAAATATTTCGAAAAGTAAGCATTTGCGAGCAAAATATCATTCATTTAAAACCTCTAAACACTCACTACGTTTCCGCGGTTGCAACGGCCGGTTTTGTTGAGTTGGAAGAAGCAGAATTGAAAAGCCATCTTATTGCATGATTACACAATCATTTCTAATGAGTGGGAGAAATACAATTGCACGATTACATTTTTACTTTTGCGCCATTCTAATTTAAATAAAAGTGATGAAATCATGGAAATGGTACCCATTGTTACTGGTACGTAAATGAGCAATTTACCAAGTGGTACACATATGTACCAATACGCAGCGAACGTGTTGAATGTCTCCAGTAACTCAAATATGGACACAAAATTTTCAAAATTGTTGACGCGCTAAATTCAATATTGACCGAATTTCGTCGCGCAATTTTATTTCTTACACTTTCTTACACTAGAAAAGGATAGAGGTATATCAGAGTAGTACGGGCAGTTTTCAATTTTACGACTTACTACCTAACTATAGGAACTATAGGAACTCTGCAACTGTAGTCAACGAGTTGAAATAAGTTGGAGTAGCAGTATGTATATGTAGGTTATTTTTGTAGGTTCTAAAAGTATTTTTTCTAGCAGTACTGTTTAATTTTATTAAATAAGCCACTCTTAGAGGCTGATTTATCATACATGTTCATCTGCGGGTCAGAGCTCAAGCGCCGTCATTCAAAGTAGGTTTTACCAACATTGAAAATGAGTTGTAGACACAATCCACATTAGGAAAAAAATTTTGACCTCATGCTTGTTTGAAACGTCTGTCGCCGAGAAAACTTGTGCATCCAATGCTACGTGCCAAATTATATCGTTTTTATTTAAATATTTTTTTGCGGTTGCTACGGTCGGTTTGGTTAAATTGGAAGAAGTAAAATTGAAAAACCATCTTTACCTCTCGATTACATTCTTGTCCTTTCTAACAAGCGGGAAAAATATAATTGCACTATAACATTTTAACTTGTACGCCATAGACTAATTTGAATTTAGGTAGTGAAATCAGTGAAATGATAGTCATTGTTACTAGTACGCAAATTAGCAATTTACCGAATGGTACATACATGTACCGATACGTATCGACCGTGTTAACACATTAGAGCTGAACTCACGAAGCGAACCAAAGATAGCTCAAGTGTGAGCATTGAACTTCATCCCAACTCCTACTCTGGTCATAGTCTTAACCGTAGCCTTTCTCGTCGTCATCTGATTTCTCAATGAGAAGGTTCTGAGTTAAAAATTTCGTCAAAGATCTAACTGTTAGCCAAACAACACATCATTTTAGTATCAGAAAATTAGGAGTTACTAAAACATCATTAGCGCAGCAACCTGTCCTCAGACTGTCGCGACCCTACCCAGCGAGTTAACACGTCGTCTGCGAGACGACCCATCGATAGGTCATTTGAAAAAGTGTTAACAATATTTTGAAATTAATGGTATTCAATGGGTCTGGTTAATGGTTGGTATTCATAAAATTTGTAACATCTTTTGAATTAATACGAGTATATCTTAACACGTTAGTTGCGATGGGTTAAACTTAAGTTCAATATTCAACTTAATTTTAAACTCAAAAGTGATAAGCAAATTTGTAAATATCAAACATTCACTGGGCCTGTTAAATACCATTAATTCAGAAAAGCTGTTAGAATTTTTCAAAACGACCCATCGGTGGGTCGTTTCGCAGCAGGAAAAACCTAACTACGACCCACCGGTGGGTCGTACCGCAATGAATGTGTTAACGGGTCAGTTGTTTGCTTTAATCGCATCTTGATAAGAAATTTAAAAACGAGGAAAATTCCAATTAAATTAATCATATTTAATTGGAAAACGTTTCGGAGTCCAGCTCCATCATCATTTCAAAAATACAAGTCATTATGTCTGCAATAAAAGAAGAAACAAAATGTTGTAGACAATCATTAAGAGAGATCACGAAAACAAAAATAAAAACAGGAACTTATTTTTGTTATCGTGATTTCTTTTAATGACTGTCTACAACATTTTGTTTCTTATTTTATTGATGACATAATGACTGGTATTTTTGAACTAATGATGGAGCTGGACTCCGAAACGTTTTCCAACTAAATATGATTAAGTTTCTCGGAATTTTCCTCGTTTTTAAATTTCTAATCTTTTGAATTTAAATTTGGGTTGAATACTGAACTTCAGTTAAACCCATCGCAGTTAACGTGTTCAGATTTTCCTTGACCCACAATTGAGTCGCGCTGGGCTGCGATCATCAGTTTCTGCTCTCATTGCTTTGAGAAGCCTAAGAAGATTAGCAATTCATATTTATTTAAATGAATGGCTAGCAATGTAAACGAATTTTCTGCCGGACATAAAACGAACCATCAAATTTGAGAAAATGTATCGGAAGAACCCTGCCGCTGATTCAGTAAAGTTATTGCTTTACGCTCATTGCCGTACTAAAGTTTCACGCAACACATTTCTTAGTTTACAAAGAGCTGATTTCATAACCTCGTTTGAATGCAAATCTTTTGAACATACTTCATATTTTCACTCGTCTGTTATTAGATAGACATAACCAGTTTCTTTTCAGAATGGTGCGATTCATAACACAGATGACTACAGTTGTTCATCTGCTTACGCAGGTGGCGCCGGGGATATCAATTAGCTCGTTAATACCGTGAAAGAAGTTTTTCTTCAAAATTCAATGGATTGCAGCAGTTAACACGTTCACTATATATTGGTACATACGTGTACCACTTGGTAAATTGCTCATTTACGTACCAGTAACAATGGCTACCATTTCATTGATTTCACTACCTTTATTTCAATTAGACTAATGCGTACAAGTTTAAATGTAATTGCGTAATTGTATTTTTCCCGCTTGTTAGAAAGGATAAGAACGTAATCTAGTAGTAAAGATGGCTTTTCAATTCTGCTTCTTCCAACCTAACCAAACCGACATTTGCAACCGCAGAAACGTAGTGAGCGTGTCGATGGGTATGCACTAAAAAGTTATTAACTGAAACATTTGTTAAAGAGAATGAGCAGATAGTTTTTGGTAAGGTGTGGGTCCTGACGTAGTCCAGGCTTGTACTTATACTCGTGTCCGGGTGTTACTGTTGTATTTTATGTTGTAATTTAATGTTGTAATCGATGGGTCGTGCTTAAGTTTTTCACGCTGCGAAATGACCCATCATTGGGTCATTTGAAAAATTTCAACAATCGTTAAAAATTGGTAACACTCGATGTGCTTCTACGACACTTACTCTTATTGCAGGGAAGGAAAGTCGAAGCGGGTTGTCCAATTTATTATTATAAAGTTCAGAAGATCAAACAACAGGTGAGGTCCTACTTCATAGCACAAGCCAGGATCGTAAGCGTAATCCTAACCTGGAATTGTGTTCGGTTCCCCACTGAAGGTAGCGTGTCCGAGTCACCTCGTAGCTAGAGAACCATGCTCTATTTTACTAACGTAGTGCTTGCTGGCTCAAGGAAACGCATGCACAAAGTGAATACGAGATAGGATCACAAGTCAGATTGACGGATAATTCCAGACCAGAGAGGACGGGACTAAGAAGTGTAATTTAATATTTGAGATGTCTTAACACTCACACGACTGCGGCGTCAGCCATATTTGGTCACTGAGGAAGTTTTCATTATGCTGCTGACCAACCAGTAGTCACAAACTCAATTTTCAAAAATACTTGATCAATACTAAATGAAAACATCAAGATATTTGTTATTTTCCACATTGCTAAGTAGAAGTGACTTTAAATTTGAATTGAATATTAAACTACAGTTTTACTTGCCGCAATCAAAGTCTTGCGTAAAAGGGCAATTGATCAGCACATTCTTAGCCTTGCTTCTTATATTTCGAGGCAACGCATCAGCGAAATGCTGGTTACACTCGTGGAATCAATATGGGTGAGGGATGAAATATAACTCCTTGACACTGGGTGATACATAAAATTTAGCGCCCCAACATTCCTGCAAGGAAATTTAAAAAAAAGAATTCTGATTTGTTCACAAGAGACCCAATTATTCATCAATATTTGAAAAAAGATAATCTGTGAGAATTATCTGTTCTCCTCAGTCTTATAAGAACCTAAGAATATATGTTTTGACAATGAAGCTAATCAGCCTGGGAAGCCTCAGGTTTCAGTCTGACACAATCCATGAGCAACAGCAACTATTAACGACGAAACGCTTACGATGAACGGCTCAGGGAAACTTGAAACTCTTTGATGCTTCAGAAACTTTGATGTTTGTTGTAGGGCGAACTTCGCTGCAGCGTTGAAAGTTAACCGATTGAGAGATCATTTGAGGGAAGACCGGGTCGGAGTAGAAACGCAGAGGGCAGCTCGTTAAGGGTAGACGGTCGAGGGCAGCCCGTTAAGGGTAGACGGTCGAGGGCAGCCCGTTAAGGGAAGACGGTTGGGGGTAGACTGCTAAGAGAAGACGGTTGAGGTCAGCCCGTTAAGGGAAGACGGTTGAGGGCAGCCCGTTAAGGGAAGACGGTTGAGGGTAGACTGCTAAGGGAAGACGGTTGAGGGTAGAATGCTAGGGGAAGACGGTTGAGGGTAGAATGCTAGGGGAAGACGGTTGAGGGTAGACTGCTAAGGGAAGACGGTTGAGGGTAGACTGCTAAGGGAAGACGGTTGAGAGTAAGCTGCTGAGGGCGGACGACTGCTGAGGGGGGCGGACTGCTGAGGGCACAGGCTGCTGAGGGCGGACTGCAGAGGGCAGACCAGGTCAGGCCGCAGAGACGGTGGACGTGAGCCACGGCAGGTACGGGGACACGCGGGTGCTGATGGACGGGAAGTCCCGCAGCCCGCACCCGTTGCTCGCGATCATGACACCCACGACCGTGTAGCGGCCCGTTAACGGGTCCACCTGGTGTAACGGGCCGCCGCTGTCCCCCTGACGGGCAAGAGGCAGGTCAGGGTGGTGGTTTAGTGTGGTGTGTGGGGGCTTAGTGTGGTGTGCGGTGGCTCAGTGTAGTGTGTGATTTAGTGTGGTGTGTGGTAGTGATAATGATCTATTAATTTTTCAAGTTGCCAGTAACTATGTGAAACATAAGCACTAGCTTTTTTTTGCCACGACACGCGAATGAAGAGCATATTTGCTTCCAATCATGAATTATTTCAAGTTTTTGGGCTATAACTTTGGCTATCATCAGGAAATTCAGTTTAAATCTCCTAATTCATAAATTTTATGAACAAAAATTTGAGAGTAACTTTGCAAAACATGTCTTTCTAAAATCGTAATGTTTTCCGAAGCCTGTTATTCAAGTTAGGTACCCTAAGGGGGATATAATTATCGTATATTTGGGAATTGGCCCTCCCAGGGAAAATGTGAGGTCCCGAGTTGAGAGTTATGAAAAAATAAAATATTTTTTGTTTTGCTAAGGACCATCTTTCTGCGGTTCATTGCTGCCCTGTTTTACAGCGCCAACTACTTTCTTCTTGAACTTTTATCTTGTTTCATAAACTTCTTTCTCAACATACTTTTTCTATCCCCATCTGCATAGATTCCGCCGTTCCCTGATCTCCATACTGAATAGTGCCTTCCTCTCTATCGAAGGTCTTTGTTGCGGTTAGAGATGCTTAAACTAACATTTAATCTTAATCTATTTAAGTTTGGTTAGAAATATCAGAATTTAAAAAATGAATTTACTGCTCGAAAAAACTTGTACCTTTTCAAGAAGGATAAAAAATGTTACAGCACGATGATATTTTACCTCGTGTGCTAAAATCTTTTCTAAAAAAGTAAAAAAGGTGTTCATAAAATTAAAATACCGTTCATTTGCATAGATGTGTGAATGAAAAATTTACCTAATACTATACATATGTCCCAATACGTAGTCAACGTATTAAAAATTATAGAAAAGTAATTGTGTTCTTCTGAAAAATACGTAAGGGCAAGGTGTTGCTTTTAAACCAATTTGAAAAGTTAAACGTTTTTTTAGCCAACTAAAAGTAAAATTCAATATCATTCGAACTGCAGCTAATGGAGGCATTTTTTATTAGTAAAATGCTGTCTAATTAAACCTTTCTAACTCATCACTGGGAGTTGAGCAGCATCCCAAACAGCACGTTTCGCTAAATTAACTAAAATTTTTACTGCTGAAAAGAGGTATGAGCTCCAGGATTGGTTGGATGGGAATGTGCCCCAGTTTGTGAAGACGCTCAAAGTCAATGAAGTTTGAAATCTACATGGCCTGCAGAATTTTACAGATGAATTTTCCTGTCTAACATTGTAACAAATGTAACAAGAGCGATCTACCCGAGACTAACTTTGTTTTTCATCTAACGTAACTTCGCGACCCGCACTGCAATAACATGCTTTTCATCTAAAGTAACTTTGCGACTCTCACGGCAATAACATGTTTTTTTCTAAAGTAACTTCAAGACCTGCACTGCAATAACAGGCTTTTTGCCTAAAGTAACTTCACGACCCGCGCTGCAATAACATGCTTTTTATCTAAAGTAACTTCGCAACCCTCACTGAAAAAACATCGATCTTAAGCTAAAATTACTTTACATCTCGAGTAACTTCGCGACCCTCACGTTACAAATGCCGACCCCCTGATCACCCCCCGCGCAGATGCTGCGGTGGTCGATGAGTGCGATGGGGGCGCCCCGCTGTCCCGTGTAGCCGACCTCGCACCGCGCCAACTCCCGCGCCTCCAGCGCCACCGTGTGGGCGAAGGCGGGAGTGTCGTCTGACCCTGCGGTAGTGGGGAGAATAAAGGCGGGAGTGTCGTCTGACTCTGCACTAGTGGGGAGAATATGGACGGGATGGTCGTCCGACTCTGCTGTGGTGGAGAGAATAAAAGCTGAAGTGTCGTCCGACCCTTCGGTGGTGGAGAGAATAAAGGCGGGAGTGTCGTCTGACTCTGCAGTGGTAGAGACAATAAAGGCGGCAGTGTCGTCCGACCCTGCGGTGGTAGAGAGAATAAAGGCGGGAGTGTCGTCTGACTCTGCAATGGTAGAGACAATAAAGGCGGGAGTGTCGTCTGACTCTGCAGTGGTAGAGACAATAAAGGCGGCAATGTCGTCCGACCCTGCGGTGGTGGAGAGAATAAAGGCGGGAGTGTCGTCTGACTCTGCAATGGTAGAGACAATAAAGGCGGGAGTGTCGTCTGACTCTGCAGTGGTAGAGACAATAAAGGCGGGAGTGTCGTCAGACCCTGCGGTGGTGGAGAGAAGAAAGGCGGGAGTGTCGTCTGACTCTGCAATGGTAGAGACAATAAAGGCGGGAGTGTCGTCTGACTCTGCAGTGGTAGAGACAATAAAGGCGGCAGTGTCGTCCGACCTTGCGGTGGTGGAGAGAATAAAGGCGGGAGTGTCGTCTGACTCTGCAATGGTAGAGACAATAAAGGCGGCAGTGTCGTCCGACCCTGCGGTGGTGGAGAGAATAAAGGCGGGAGAGTCGTCTGACTCTGCAGTAGTAGAGACAATAAAGGCGGCAGTGTCGTCCGACCCTGCGGTGGTGGAGAGAATAAAGACGGGAGTGTCGTCCGACCCTGCGGTGGTGGAGAGAATAAAGGCGGGAGTGTCGTCGGCCCCTGCGGTGGTGGAGAGAATAAAGGCGGGAGTGTCGTCTGACTCTGCAATGGTAGAGACAATAAAGGCGGGAGTGTCGTCTGACTCTGCAGTGGTAGAGACAATGAAGGCGGCAGTGTCGTCCGACCCTGCGGTGGTGGAGAGAATAAAGGCGGCAGTGTCGTCCGACCCTGCGGTGGTGGAGAGAATAAAGGCGGGAGTGTCGTCTGCTCCTGCGGTGGTGGAGTGAATAAAGGCGGGAGTGTCGTCTGCCCCTGCGGTGGTGGAGAGAATAAAGGCGGGAGTGTCGTCTGCCCCTGCGGTGGTGGAGAGAATAAAGGCGGGAGTGTCGTCTGCCCCTGCGGTGGTGGAAAGAATAAAGGCGGGAGTGTCGTCTGCCCCTGCGGTGGTGGAGAGAATAAAGGTGGGAGTGTCGTCTGACCCTGCGGTGGTGGAGAGAATAAAGATAGCAGTGTCGTCTGACCCTGCGGTGGTGGAGTGAATATAGGTGGGAGTGTCGTCTGACCCTGCACTAGTGGGGAGAATATGGACGGGATGGTCGTCTGACTCTGCTGTGGTGGAGAGAATAAAAGCTTAAGTGTCGTCCGACCCTTCGGTGGTGGAGAGAATAAAGGCGGGAGTGTCGTCTGACTCTGCAGTGGTAGTGACAAAAAAGGCGGCAGTGTCGTCCGACCCTGCGGTGGTGGAGAGAATAAAGGCGGCAGTGTCGTCTGCCCCTGCGGTGGTGGAGTGAATAAAGGTGGGAGTGTCGTCTGATCCTGCGGTGGTGGAGTGAATAAAGGCGGGAGTGTCGTCTGATCCTGCGGTGGTGGAGTGAATAAAGGCGGGAGTGTCGTCTGACCTTGCAGTAGTGGGGAGAATAAGGACGGGAGTGTCGTCTGACTCAGAAGTGGTGGAGAGAATAAAGGCGGGAGTGTCGTCTGACCCTGCAGTAGTGGGGAGAATAAGGACGGGAGTGTCGTCTGACTCTACAGTGGTGGAGAGAATAAAGGCGGGAGTGTCGTCTGATCCTGCAGTAGTGGGGAGAATAAAGGTGATAACCTTGCAGTGGGGTAGAGAATAAAGGTGATAACCCTGCAGTGGTGGAGAGAATACAGGCGGAGTGTCGTCTGACCCTGCCATGGTGTATGTTGATTCTATGTTGGTGCGACCAGAAGTTGAAATTCGATTAGGCGTGGTGAACAGGAACTAGCAATGTCTTGTTGCTGCCCTGCTAAAGTAGGCAGTCCACAATATGCTGCACAAGTGAAGAGCCGCATACTATTAGCCTTTGTAGAAAATTTTCTCTTGCTCCCAAGATTATATTTAAGATAAAAAAGGACGGACCAAAATGCTGTGTTTGTGCTTGGATGGCCTTTTAACTTGAAGCCTTTGTTGATTAGGTTTCACGCACTAAAGCAGCGCGCACACTGTGTCGGAACGGAACCGCCGCCGAAGCTTCAGAAGCCTCTGAACAGAACGGAAACGACGTTGAGTGCGCACACTGTATCAGATCGGATGAGACGTGGTCAGTGTTGAGTTGACCTTGAAAGAAGAAGGTAGTGTATAATATATCTCATAGAAAATAATTAAGCCAGATACCTTCTACCTAAAATGAGTGACAGTGACGAAGAAGTGTTTATGATTTGTTTAGCATTAAAGGGTGAAGAAGAGGAGAAGGAAGAAAAGAAAGGGAAGAGAGCAATGTGGGATCTCAGGTTGCTAATAATGAAGCAAACAAAATATATAACTACCGACACTCCAGAGCTAGGCGAGTGTCGGAAAATGCATTCGGAATCTTGACCAAAAAATTTAGAATTTTCAGTCAGAAACTGGAAATAACACCAGACCATGTTGATACTGTTGACTTAGCAACTACATGTTTGCATAACTTCCTACGAAATGATACACATTTTTGGGGAGAAGGTGAGCTCGAGAGTAAAGAAATACAAACCGGCATGCAACCTCTCTCTGGAATGGGAGACAATGCTGTTCGTCAGGCTTTCGAAATAAGGGATAGCTTTAAGAATTATTTTATTTCACCGCAAGGACAAGTAGCTTGGCAGAATGAGGTAATAAACAGAGGAAAGCAAGAGAATTAACATTAGCAGCAAGGTAAATGCAAGAAATATATCCGTATTCACCGTCCTTAATTCCAATGCCTTTGTGGTTAAAGCACAAAAAAACATACTAAAATAAACTAAAATGGTGTTTTCTTACCTGGCATTTCCATGTGTTTGGCAATTTCCTCCCATGCGTTGTCCTTACGTGTGGTGTCATAATAATACTTATGACCAATATCATACAGTACTTCGTTTAGGGATACTAAGACCATTAGCTTTTCATCACTATTTTCGGCCATAATTTAATTTCGACACGGACACACCCAAACATTACGTTGATAAGCTCTCAACTGCTCAGCAACTCCCGCCACCACCTCACAACAGCCGGTCTGCGCATGCGCGGCCTCTCAGGCGCGTCAGAACCTTCGGAAAAAATATCTTTCCAAGAATTCTACGGCGTTTCCGTTCCGATCTGAAGCGTCGGTTCCGTTCCGATCTGAAGCAGTGTGCGTGTTCAGGTAGAAAGGTTTGTTTTTGATTTCCATCAGACGTTTCGTTTCCGATCCGACGCATCGTTTCCGACACAGTGTGCGCGCTGCTTAATTAAGATACATGTCAAATGCAGCAAACTCGGTAGTGTGCTTCAATTACAGAGAAATTAAAGGAAGTACAAGCATTTAGGTGCATGGAGCAATTGGCAGAGCGAGGCAAGCACTCATGTATCCAATTCATCCAATGCATGCAGTTACTCAACACCACGTACGCGAGATAGATGTCCAGGTTATCTTTGTTACGAGTCTGTTATCGATGTATTTTGAATGCAAAATTAAGAACATATAAAATAAGTATTACAGCAAATTTGCAAGGGCAAATATCGTCATCAGAAAGGCGTTCGTACTGAGGCTTGCTAGAGTTCGTAAATTTTATTTGTAAATTTAGAATTTGTATATTAGTAAATTTTTTTTTATTATTTTATTTGTATTTTTTATTGTATTCGTATTTGTAAGTTTTCCTTTATATTCATGCGCACTTGATGCATGCGTGAATGTTTGAAAAGTTACGGAGCTGAATTCCAATAAATCGCAGTGAGAGCCTCAAAAGCAGAATTTGCAATTCGGTTCACTTTCAATATTTATCCAATGGATACCAGAGGAATTAGAAAACTCGAGTACTATAAAGTTGCTGAAATCTTCGGCCTAACGTATTGTCTCAAGTTCGTATTGGCGCTCCTTAACACTTTGACCGCAACGTGAGCCACCTGTGGTCAAGGAGGGGATTTCAAAATGTGGCTGACCTGGCAGTAGCCACAAACGCAATTATTATAAAGAATTAATTAATCATAAATGTTTGCCTCGATCCAGTTAAAGTTTGCTATTTAAAATTGCATTCTATGATTGTCTTCAAATTTCAGTTCAATGTTGAACTCAAGTTTACACCAACTGCGGTCAAACTGGTGAAGAAAAACCTCAATTGAGAGAACACTGACACATCTTATCGGTAATAATTCTTATTATTATAGGGAGAAATATTAGGAAAAGAAAAAATAATTATGTATTGTGTTTACCTTCAGTGACGAGACCAAACCCCGTGGCCTGCAACTTGCGGCCAGGCAGGGGCTCCTCAAGCATGGTAAAGGGCAGGCACACCGGCTGGACGAAGTCTGGTGTGGGTCAGTGAGTGTAGCGTCATTGTGCTGAACTGGAACTTCTCAATTGAATTATCAAATACCAGATACTTATTGTTTTGTCTGAATTAGAAAATAATAGACAATATTATTTTTTTAAATACGAATACAAGTTATAGTATGGTGTGAAATGTAAGTAAAAGAACAGACAATATTGTTTTCTCCAAACGCAAATGCAAGTTTATAGAGGGACGTGATATGTATCGATGTTGTCAATAAAACTTTGTAAGCATTCGAGGAGGGGACAGGATTTTCAAGAAAACGTTCTATAACTTCTAGTGTTTTTGAATATAGTTTTTACTAATTGAATTCACGTATATATTTCATAATGATTAATTATTGCACTTTCATAATGATGAGAACGAACGCAAGCAGGAACTGATATTCCATCAAGGACATTACGTAACACTGTGCGATAAACTGACCAGACTGCATTGTTCATATGGACAACTAATTCACTTTAGAAGCGAGGTAAGCCAGAGCTTGTCTTGATGTGTAATTGTATATCCTAATCTCTTTGAACTAAAATGTATTCGTTGATCAGTGCATTTGTTTTTTATTTGACAGGTAAGCGACTGTTTCTATTGTCTTGATTTATTTTCCGACACAATTTGCAAGTCAGTTACTTCTAATCTTCTGGTCTCACCTCCGCTCTTTGATACTTTTTGTCTAACGGTTACCTCTGGACGACTTATTGAAGACCTGCAATTAACTTCGAAATCACAAATTGAATTGTGATATACTGCTGGTCACTTCAACGATCGCTACACTGACCACCTCGACGATCGCTACACTGACCACCTCGACGATCGCTACACTGACCACCTCGACGATCGCTACACTGACCACCTCGACGATCGCTACACTGACCACCTCGACGATAGTTACACTGACCACCTCGACGATCGCTACACTGACCACCTCGACGATAGTTACACTGACCACCTCGACGATAGTTACATTGAACACCTCAACGATCGCTACACTGACCACCTCGACGATAGTTACACTGACCACCTCGACGATAGTTACACTGACCACCTCGACGATAGTTACACTGACCACCTCGACGATAGTTACACTGACCACCTCGACGATCGCTACACTGACCACCTGAACGATCGCTACACTGACCACCTGAACGATCGCTACACTGACCACCTGAACGATCGCTACACTGACCACATCGTAGATAGTTACACTGACCACATCGACGATCGCTACACTGACCACCTCGACGATCGCTACACTGACCACCTCGACAATCGCTACACTGACAACCTGAACGATCGCTACACTGACCACATCGACGATAGTTACACTGACCACCTCGACGATAGTTACACTGACCACCTCGACGATCGTTACACTGACCACCTCGACGATCGTTACACTGACCACCTCGACGATCGTTACACTGACCACCTCAACGATCGTTACACTGACCACCTCAACGATCGTTACACTGACCACCTCAACGATCGTTACACTGACCACCTCAACGCTCGCTACACTGACCACCTCAACGCTCGCTACACTGACCACCTCAACGCTCGCTACACTGACCACCTCAACGCTCGCTACACTGACCACCTCAACGCTCGCTACACTGACCACCTCAACGCTCGCTACACTGACCACCTCAACGCTCGCTACACTGACCACCTCAACGCTCGCTACACTGACCACCTCAACGCTCGCTACACTGACCACCTCAACGCTCGCTACACTGACCACCTCAACGCTCGCTACACTGACCACCTCAACGCTCGCTACACTGACCACCTCAACGCTCGCTACACTGACCACCTCAACGCTCGCTACACTGACCACCTCAACGCTCGCTACACTGACCACCTCAACGCTCGCTACACTGACCACCTCAACGCTCGCTACACTGACCACCTCAACGCTCGCTACACTGACCACCTCAACGCTCGCTACACTGACCACCTCAACGCTCGCTACACTGACCACCTCAACGCTCGCTACACTGACCACCTCAACGCTCGCTACACTGACCACCTCAACGCTCGCTACACTGACCACCTCAACGCTCGCTACAGTGACCACCTCAACGCTCGCTACAGTGACCACCTCAACGCTCGCTACAGTGACCACCTCAACGCTCGCTACAGTGACCACCTCAACGCTCGCTACACTGACCACCTCAACGCTCGCTACACTGACCACCTCAACGCTCGCTACACTGACCACCTCAACGCTCGCTACACTGACCACCTCAACGCTCGCTACACTGACCACTGTACTGCACGTCGCGGTCCAGAGTGAGCACGATGATGTCGTTGAGTTTTGTGGTCCAGTAGTATCGTGGGTCGTGCCTGGCCACGATTACGTAGTCGTGGTGGGGGGGACCTTCTGTCGAGTACAGGTTGCTCTCCGCCAGTCGCACGTGTGTCCTGCAATGCAAATGTTCAATTTCTTAGAGATTGGTTTTATTTATGTGGTATTGGTTCAGTTTAATGTTTGACTCGCTATCTCATATGTCGTATACATTATCCTATCTCATCAATTGTCCGAACAGTCACCGCAATCTCTCGTAACAAAACCATACAGTATACAGCCACGAAATGCTCGCGTTACAGAACCAGATTCTGCAGCCACCACAACCCTCTCGTTACAGAACCAGAACCATACAGTATACAGCCACGAAATGCTCGCGTTACAGAACCAGATTCTGTAGCCACCACAATCCTCTCGTTACAGAGCCAGAACCATACAGTTTACAGCCACAAAATGCTCGCGTTACAGAACCTGACTCTGCAGGCACCCCAACCCTCTCGTTACAGAACCAGAACCATACAGTATACAGCCACGAAATGCTCGCGTCACAGAACCAGATTCTGCAGCTACCACAATCCTCTCGTTACAGAACCAGAACCATACAGTTCACAGCCACAAAATGCTCGCGTTACAGAACCAGATTCTGCAGGCGCCACAATGTTCTCGCAACAGAAGTACATCTCTGACGTACGGATTTTTGTCCTCAGGGTCGTAGAAGCAGTGTGCGGCGGAGAGGACGTGTCGCCGGGTGATGAGGGACCCCGAGCAGGTCACCACAAACTGGTCCACGCCCCGCGGGTTGCCTACGGCCGCCAGCCACGGCCAAGCGCCCGCCTGCCACGTATGAAAGGGTCCAAAATTTGTGCCATTCAATTTAGTACATCCGAGCACAGGAGCGGTTTCGGGGCTGCTAAAGCGTGAGGTCTACCACACTACAGCATGAGATCTGCCTCTAGCTAGTACTGTAGCGTTAGGTTAGGTTACTAATGAAAATTGTTTACTTCCATACATTTAATTTAGCGATAAACGCTTTATTTGTAAATCTCAAACTGCTCCTGGGTAGGCGATATATGGCGGTAGACCTCACGCTATGGTGGCACCGCAGTTTCTTACCCTGGATTTCACGTTTAGAAAAATTAGGAAAATTCTACCAACTAACAGTTTTCTTCAGAAATTGCAAGTTGAAGTATGAAACACGTAGCTTAGATTAGCCGTAGCGAAATAACAGAGTTTATAATTTACAACCTGAATGAGATATTGGGGTGTTAAACTTCTAATCTGTTGTATAGCCTGATACTTTAATAATTTTTGCGGAGAAAATGCTGTGTGTGTGTGTGTGTGCGTGCGTATGTGTCATACACGTTATTATTCCAGAGATAGGAGGCTGAGATGCCTTACTTCTGGGTATAATTTTTGACTTTTGGGGAGACTTGGGATGTGATCTGTGCATCGCCACAGCCCACGACGCTCTCACACCTTGCGGTAAGCAAATGATTCTAGTGTACATGAATTTCGTGCATTACACTACTTCTATGCTCTATGGAAGGACCTCGGTTTCATTTCGGCGATAAACACGATAATATTTGACGACGAAAAATCGCCGATATCGCGCGGTCACACTTGGGAGGACCTTGGTTTCATTTGGGTAGTATGCACGACAATATGACAGTGAAAAATCACGTCGTTATACTGGAAGGACCTTGGTTTCATTTGGTTAGTAAACACGATAATATTTGATAATGGAAAATCACTCGGTCACACTAGAAGAAACTTGGTTTAAGTTCGGTAATAAACACGATAATATTAGACAACGAAAAATCAAACAACCACACCTGCACTGCAGTGCCGCCTATAATTCTGCTCTGAGCGACTTTGACCTCCCCGCACTCCAGGGGGCCCGGGAGGGGGGCGGGGTGGGGGCTGCGGCGGGGGCCGGCGGGGATTTCGGACACCCCCGAGATGGCGGGGGAAAACGTGTAGTACGAGCAGCAGAAGTACACGCGACCATCTGAAAATCTGCGGGTGAAATAGAGGTAATATAGAAGTTAGTTTAGAGCCGTATTTCTATTGCAAAGATAATTTCACAGGATAGAGAAGAGACCATTTAGTATGTATTAAGGAAACCTAGAATCTATGCACAAGGTGTGCTCCCACACAGGATACCCTACGCATTGAAGCGATAATTTAAGATAGAAGAGAAAGAAAAGACAAAAATGAGATAGTGAAGAAGGTACAAAAACTAGAAGAAACAAAGTGCGGAAATTCTATTAAAGTAACTTAGTGAACACTAGGACGATAGCATTGTTGACGTTGTATTAGCCTTTGTTGTTCTCAATGGGAGCTCGGGTTTGTTTCAACACAAGACCGTCTGGAGTACACCTATTGACACGGTGGTCGCGACGTGAGCCGCCGGTGGTACACAGAGGGAATTTTTATAATGCTGCTGACAGACCAGTCACACACTCGATTTTCATAAATACTTAAAGCTAAATGAAAGCATGACCCAGTAGATGTTTGCTATTTTTAAAACTGCGCCTTACAGTTGACGTTCAATTTGAGTTGAATATTATATTGCAGTCGTGTTGAAGGCGGCGTTCACTAAATAACATTTTATAAAGTTCATCTTGTTAGGTGATTAATCATTCCGTGATTTTTGAAGCAGAAAATACTCCTTGAACAGCTTAGCAATTTAACGGAACATTTACTGCGTAATTAAAAATAAAACGCGTAGCTCGAAGGCTAAATTAAATTAAGTTTTAGCTTGTCCTATTTAAAAGACATTACATTACGCCCTCGATGAATCATTTCACGTTTCAGTGTGTTGATGTAATTCTAGGTTCAGAAATTCATTCCCTAGGGGCGTTTTCTCTGAACGGGACGAGCTCCAGACAATGAAGTACTGACATTAGCAGTTATTTGTCGGCGGTGGGTCAAACATCCCGATTTGGACAGTTATATTCTACCTCATTTATCGTCGTTTGGCGCGGCAATAGATTTATTTGTCGTATCCTATAAGCATAGGGAGATTCAGGGAGAAGCTGTTGGGTTACTTCAGTTAAAAATAAACCTTCAGAACTCCTATCTTCCGTGCCACCTTAGCTTCTCTCAATGCACATACCTTCTTCGCTATCCCTTATTTGTCTACACTTCTTCATAATTTTTACCTCACTGTTTCTGTGCACTGGGTGTCCTGTGATTGGATATAGCTAGAGAATTTATTCTTTGTTTTTTTATATTTTATGCCGAATAGTGCGTTTATTCGCTCTCTTGAGATCGCGTTTATTGCAGCCAGGGCTTCTTAAACTAGCTAATTAAAATAAAAAAGGATAATCCTGGCTCAATCACAGTCTTGCCTTCGCAGTATTTTTACCAAAGTGTTTCTTCTCGAGTGATAATAGTGAGCAGAGAAGAGTATAAAATGTCGAAGTAGAGATTGTCGAAGTAGAGATTGTCGGAGTAGAGATTGTCGGAGTAGAGATTGTCGGAGTAGAGATTGTCGGAGTAGAGATTGTCGGAGTAGAGATTGTCGGAGTAGAGATTGTCGGAGTAGAGATTGTCGGAGTAGAGATTGTCGGAGTAGAGATTGTCGGAGTAGAGATTGTCGGAGTAGAGATTGTCGGAGTAGAGATTGTCGGAGTAGAGATTGTCGGAGTAGAGATTGTCGGAGTAGAGATTGTCGGAGTAGAGATTGTCGGAGTAGAGATTGTCGGAGTAGAGATTGTCGGAGTAGAGATTGTCGGAGTAGAGATTGTCGGAGTAGAGATTGTCGGAGTAGAGATTGTCGGAGTAGAGATTGTCGGAGTAGAGATTGTCGGAGTAGAGATTGTCGGAGTGGAGAGGTGATTGTCGGAGTGGAGAGGTGATTGTCGGAGTGGAGAGGTGATTGTCGGAGTGGAGAGGTGATTGTCGTAGTGGAGAGGTGATTGTCGTAGTGGAGAGGTGATTGTCGTAGTGGAGAGGTGATTGTCGCAGTGGAGAGGTGATTGTCGTAGTGGAGAGGTGATTGTCGCAGTGGAGAGGTGATTGTCGCAGTGGAGAGGTGATTGTCGCAGTGGAGAGGTGATTGTCGCAGTGGAGAGGTGATTGTCGCAGTGGAGAGGTGATTGTCGCAGTGGAGAGGTGATTGTCGCAGTGGAGAGGTGATTGTCGCAGTGGAGAGGTGATTGTCGCAGTGGAGAGGTGATTGTCGCAGTGGAGAGGTGATTGTCGCAGTGGAGAGGTGATTGTCGCAGTGGAGAGGTGATTGTCGCAGTGGAGAGGTGATTGTCGCAGTGGAGAGGTGATTGTCGCAGTGGAGAGGTGATTGTCGCAGTGGAGAGGTGATTGTCGCAGTGGAGAGGTGATTGTCGCAGTGGAGAGGTGATTGTCGCAGTGGAGAGGTGATTGTCGCAGTGGAGAGGTGATTGTCGCAGTGGAGAGGTGATTGTCGCAGTGGAGAGGTGATTGTCGCAGTGGAGAGGTGATTGTCGCAGTGGAGAGGTGATTGTCGCAGTGGAGAGGTGATTGTCGCAGTGGAGAGGTGATTGTCGCAGTGGAGAGGTGATTGTCGCAGTGGAGAGGTGATTGTCGCAGTGGAGAGGTGATTGTCGCAGTGGAGAGGTGATTGTCGCAGTGGAGAGGTGATTGTCGCAGTGGAGAGGTGATTGTCGCAGTGGAGAGGTGATTGTCGCAGTGGAGAGGTGATTGTCGCAGTGGAGAGGTGATTGTCGCAGTGGAGAGGTGATTGTCGCAGTGGAGAGGTGATTGTCGCAGTGGAGAGGTGATTGTCGCAGTGGAGAGGTGATTGTCGCAGTGGAGAGGTGATTGTCGCAGTGGAGAGGTGATTGTCGCAGTGGAGAGGTGATTGTCGCAGTGGAGAGGTGATTGTCGCAGTGGAGAGGTGATTGTCGAAATGGAGAGATGATTGTCGAAATGGAGCCCCTCAGGGGGATACAACTATTGTATCTATGGGAATTGGCGCTCCCAGGGGAAAAATGTGAGGGCCCGAGCTGAGAGTTAGGTAGGCCTTCTTTTTGTTGAAATAAAATGTTTTTTGTTATGTTAAGGACCACTTTTTTCGGTTCACTGCTGTCCTGTTTTTCAGCACCTCTGACTTTCTTCTTCAACTTTTATCTTATTTCATGAACTTCTTTCCCATCTTACTGTTTCTATGCCCTTTCTGCATAGAATCCTCATTTTCTTATCTCCATACTAAATGGTGCCTTCCTCCTTCCTCTCTTCGATACGCTCTATTTTTGCAGCGGTTAGGGAGGCTTAAACTAACTTATATTCTAATCTGTCGAAATGGAGAGATGATTGTCGAAGTGGAGAGATGATTGTCGAAGTGGAGAGATGATTGTCGAAGTGGAGAGATGATTGTCGAAGTGGAGAGATAATTGTCGAAGTGGAGAGATGATTGTCGAAGTGGAGAGATGATTGTCGAAGTGGAGAGATGGTTGTCGAAGTGGAGAGATGGTTGTCGAAGTGGAGAGATGGTTGTCGAAGTGGAGAGATGGTTGTCGAAGTGGAGAGATGGTTGTCGAAGTGGAGAGATGGTTGTCGAAGTGGAGAGATGGTTGTCGAAGTGGAGAGATGGTTGTCGAAGTGGAGAGATGGTTGTCGAAGTGGAGAGATGGTTGTCGAAGTGGAGAGATGGTTGTCGAAGTGGAGAGATGGTTGTCGAAGTGGAGAGATGGTTGTCGAAGTGGAGAGATGGTTGTCGAAGTGGAGAGATGGTTGTCGAAGTGGAGAGATGGTTGTCGAAGTGGAGAGATGGTTGTCGAAGTGGAGAGATGGTTGTCGAAGTGGAGAGATGGTTGTCGAAGTGGAGAGATGGTTGTCGAAGTGGAGAGATGGTTGTCGAAGTGGAGAGATGGTTGTCGAAGTGGAGAGATGGTTGTCGAAGTGGAGAGATGGTTGTCGAAGTGGAGAGATGGTTGTCGAAGTGGAGAGATGGTTGTCGAAGTGGAGAGATGGTTGTCGAAGTGGAGAGAGGGTTGTCGAAGTGGAGAGATGGTTGTCGAAGTGGAGAGATGGTTGTCGAAGTGGAGAGATGGTTGTCGAAGTGGAGAGATGGTTGTCGAAGTGGAGAGATGGTTGTCGAAGTGGAGAGATGGTTGTCGAAGTGGAGAGATGGTTGTCGAAGTGGAGAGATGGTTGTCGAAGTGGAGAGATGGTTGTCGAAGTGGAGAGATGGTTGTCGAAGTGGAGAGATGGTTGTCGAAGTGAAGAGATGGTTGTCGTAGTGGAGAGATGGTTGTCGAAGTGGAGAGATGGTTGTCGAAGTGGAGAGATGGTTGTCGAAGCGGAGAGATGGTTGTCGAAGCGGAGAGATGGTTGTCGAAGTGGAGAGATGATTGTCGAAGTGGAGAGATGATTGTCGAAGTGGAGAGATGATTGTCGAAGTGGAGAGATGATTGTCGAAGTGGAGAGATGATTGTCGAAGTGGAGAGATGGTTGTCGAAGTGGAGAGATGGTTGTCGAAGTGGAGAGATGATTGTCAAAGTAGAGATTGTAAGTGAAGAGATTTCTGTAGAAGAAACTATTAGGTAAACTTTGCCACTTATTGAGCTTGAACTTCACATACTGCCACTCCTTGGGCTGCGAAGCCGAAAACATTTTCCTACAGCACAATTGCAATAATGAGGCAATGAATAGAAAGAAGTTCCATACCTGCACGCGTTGGTGGCGAGGAACTGCGGGATGGTGCCGAACTGCGTCTGTTGCGCCGCGCTGTGCAGCGTAGGGCACTGGCTCAGCGGGACGCACACTCCTGAGGCCGGGAGATCGGCTCAAGCTCAATTCAAATACGATTTAACTGTGTATGATTCTTAATTTTATAATAGTGATATCCTAAAAGCTACAATGTCCTAGAGTGGCTGAATCCTGTGGTTGGGAGATTGACTCAAGTTCAATTATAATCTAGCTGAATAATATTCTAAATCTTATAAGAATGATAAAAAGCGACAATTTCCTAGAGCGGCAGAAAAACCTGAACTAGATATATTCACAAAATTGCGCTAGCAGGTCTAACATGTATTTTTAGAGCGCCTAATTCGTTCACCAAGAGCTAATGACACAGATTTTCACTACAAATATGCTTGCAGAGTTTCTG
The DNA here is from genome assembly GCA_030386875.1 of Morinoia aosen. Taxonomy (NCBI): domain Eukaryota; kingdom Metazoa; phylum Arthropoda; class Malacostraca; order Amphipoda; family Talitridae; genus Morinoia; species Morinoia aosen. The sequence goes on from CM059559.1 coordinate 18,871,065, forward strand.
AGTACCTCGTTCAGAAAACGTAGTGATGCAGATCCCACCAACTTCAGGCTGAAATTTTTTTGGAGAGTGATCTGCCAGGAAAAACTCGGGATCTAACAAATTTTCTGTGATGTCCAAGTTCTCCCTGAATGATCTCCATTTGGAAGGAGATGAATTTGACGAGTTGCGCAGTTCGTCAATGAAACTGAGTACTTTGCTGCGAATGTCTTCGGCAAGAGATACATTTCGCTCTCCGTCAGATACTTGCTTCAGGTGGAGGACGAGTTTGTTTAATTTCTCATGCGTATAATTCTTGCGTTGAAAAGAACTATATTGAAATGGTTCTTGAAAGGACAACCCAGTTTCATTTCCGTTCACAGGTTTATTTCCAGAATGGGAGGACCACTTATTTTTTCCAGGACTAGGTTTCAGGGTACTGATTAGTTCTTTTTTTACTACCTTTGAACCTTCCTTTTTTTGCGGAGTTTGAGGTTTTGGTGCAGTGGAAGTTGGTTTTGGAAGTGTGCTCTCCAGGAATGTCAACAGCGGTCGCTTCCAGCCTGACAGGTGAAAATGAGTCGTAACTCGTGGCAGGAGCGGCCGTCTCTCCAGCTGAGGCTCGCTCAGAGAATTGGGGAACAGGGCAAAACTTGGCTTTGTACGAGTCGCTATTTGCTTTTCTTTCAGATTCAGTTCTTTTACCAAATGGGCAAAAGGCGATTTTGTAGTCTTATTTCTTTTTGTTATGAACGGGTTAAAATTTGAGGACGTGTCTTTCCCGTAAAGTTTTTCCAATTTGGTCAATCTATTCCTAATTTGTATTTCTATGGGCTTCAGGTGTGAAGCTTTGAGTTTTGGATGAAGAGGAGTGGCCAGCAGGACAGGGGGACTGACGTCAGGCGTAGGAGCTATGGTGACAGCAGCAGCAACCTGACCTGAAAAAGACAAGGCTGTCTTTGACTTTACCCATGGACGCATTTTAACACTTTGACTGCAGTTCGTAAAACTGAAATTCAATATTCAGTTAAAATTGAAAGCCAATTGCAATAAGAAATTTTGAAATAGCCAACAGTAACCGGATAATGGCCTCATTTAACTTTAATTACATATTTATGAAAATTTAGTTCTTGACTACTGAGTGGTCAGCAGTATTTTGAAAATCCCCTCCGTGGCCACCGATGGCGCACGTTACGACCAAAGTTTTCCATGTACGGCAACAACGGAAATGATCCTAACAGTGAAAGTTATGTTCTAAAGTTCGTGACTGAACAGTTGACCTCCCCGGTGCAGCCACGTTTTGCTGTTTTAATAGCGTTAAAGAAATTAGTGAGAAAACTAGATTGTAATTGACATGAGTAGATTGATTAAACTCGACTATATTGTTCAGATTGAGAAGAATATATGTCTTGAAAAATCCATGTTCAAATTTCTGTAGTTACAATGCAATTCCACAGTATTTTCACAAATTTTTGCAAGTTTTTCTCTAAAAGTATACCCACTGAAAAAACAGATGTGCGATGCCAAAAACAAAAGAGCGAAGGCCATGGGAACATTCATCAATGCGCAAATTTTATTTTGCCATCGTCTACGATGAATTTTGTGAGTCCCGTTCGCATGATTGAAGAATAGACGGGAATTTGTCAATGGTCTCACTTTGACGAGCGCTCTCACAACCACGCCGTGCAAATTCCAAACAAAGAGTGAGCTTCTTCACTTGGAATACTGAACTATATGATGAGAGTAACGCACTCTTGCTTCAGACACACCGCAGTCGCAGACCGTGACATGAGGGTTGACCTCAGCTCAGGCTGCTCGTTACAGATTACAGTCACGCTCAGCCGCACGTGATGCTTACGCTGACTGAACACTCCTTCAGATCAAGTCGGGAGCGAGACGAACGCAGATCCAAGTCTGGAGCTAGACGAACGCAGATCCAAGTCTGGAGCGAGACGAACGCAGATCCTAGTCTGGAGCGAGACGAACGCAGATCAAGTCCCAAGCGAGACGAACGCAGATCCAAGTCGCGAGTGAGACGAACGCGGATCCAAGTCGCGAGTGAGACGAACGCAGATCCAAGTCGCGAGTGAGACGAACGCAGATCCAAGTCGCGAGTGAGACGAACGCAGATCCAAGTCGCGAGTGAGACGAACGCAGATCCAAGTCGCGAGTGAGACGAACGCAGATCCAAGTCGCGAGTGAGACGAACGCAGATCCAAGTCGCGAGTGAGACGAACGCAGATCCAAGTCGCGAGTGAGACGAACGCAGATCCAAGTCGCGAGTGAGACGAATGCAGTTCCAAGTCGTGAGCGAGACCAACACAGAGGTTTGTAAGTAAGGCGAATGATAAGAAAAAGCGTTTATTTCCAAAAATGTTGATACATGGGATGCATTACTACACATTGGATTTTGAAAGTTTCTTAATATAAAGGTCATTAATTGAGTGACAAGCCTTACGTGGCGTACTAATGTACTAACCATACGAGGCGTACTAATAGACTAACTTTGTCGGGGGCTAGTTATGTTATTGAGAGAGACAATAATAAAGAAAAAATACGGTTGAAAAGATTCTGAAGTGAGACACTTGGTTCGACGAAAATGGATTGGTGCGTCACATGCGCAGGAAAATGAGCTGGTTCGAAAATGGACCAAAGGCGTGTCAAATTGGGGCGGTGCACCTTAATAGATTGAGACCGAGAAATGGTTTTGTTGCGCTCTTGCCTTGGGGAACTTCATGAATGTAGACTTAGTTCTACCTGAGGAGTTTGTAACTCTTGCTCTAGAGAATAGAGCTAAGACTTATGCACAACATTTTACCGAAATATTCAGAAAACTATTGGACAAAGAGTTCCTCAGCTTCAGTTGATCAGTTTGTTAGAACTTAAAGTGCGTCGGTCGTTTAAGATGGGTGTCAAATTAAACTAGCAGATGTTCGTTAATTCATAGTCGTGTAACTGCAATATGGCCGGGCGCGCTACGTTGGTACCTCGGGGGGTTTCAGCGTGGGTAAGGCGTCCGGCCATAAATGGGTGGGCAGCTGTAACCCCCTATGGGGTTTGGCTGCCCAGTGTGTTCGAATGTACTGTAGTATGTACAAAATTTCAATAGGAAGACAATTGTAACCTTGAGTTGTAATTATATTCATGATCACATAATTTTTGATGTTCATATAATGTAGATGTTCGTCTTACGTGGTAAATTGGAAAAGCCTGATGATGGTTAAATTGAGTGACTTTCGGTGCGATATAGTTTGAATAACTGAAGCGATAGCAAGCCCATGTTACTACTAATACTACTACTAACACTACTGCGCTGGTAACCTGGTAAAGGGCTTCAACATGAGTAAGGCACGCGGCAATTAGAGGGTGGACAGCTGAAACCCCTGGGAACTAGGCTGTACTCCCATTCTAAATCAATGTTATTTCTTTTAAAATGCTTCGCGAAAGCGGAAGGGTCCCCATTTGCTATTAGCTGGCGACCCCGGTGGAAAAGCGACCTCAAACAATAATAATAATCATAGTCGTGTATAAAGCATGACCTACTCGGCTTATATTCGACTACTCAAGGTCTGCTGTGGAGAACAGCCGTTATTGCGTCACTGCATGGCATGTTCGCGTGTTTGGCCAAAAAATGACGCTAAAACTTACAAAGGAAATAACTACCTCATGCCGCATTATTATCGACCAGATTACTCATGACGTCAAATCTTATGTAGAGCGGAACGTTGGGTAGTCGCCTTCGTCCACACTAATCAGGAGTTCACTCCACCGCGTTGCGACAGAGACTTGATCGATTACTAATCCCCGACTGGTAACCAAACTGACGAGAATGTCATATCAGATCGTGATCCATGTCTGAATTTATTACTCCATTATTCAATTTCATTCCCTCGATCAATTCGGTTCTGCCATACAGGGTGATGCAATAACTTATTTTTATTTTACTGAAATAAATACAGCGAAATATCTATGTATCAATGAATTGTTAAGATGAACCATTCAACTTTCAACCATGTTCTTCTTGTGATTGTCTGAATTTATTGCCCCATTACTTCCAATTTGTATCAGTTGTTGCCACTTGAACCTCATTTCAGTCCCCCAACTTGGCCGGACAGGATGTTTACCATAAGCCAATGTCCCTTTTGTATCTTCTGCCCGTAAAAATTAAATTCTGGAAGTGTTACCGCACTTCTGTCTCGATTTCTTGCTGCTTGGAAGAGTTGAGAACACATCTGCAATCTCACATTTTGAATTGAAAAAAAATAACTGCGTATTCATTCATGTGTTCACAGGTTCAGGTAAGGTTACGTTAGGATAAGTTAGGTAAGCTTAGCATATATTAAAATAGGTTAGGATAGGTTGAGTTACCTTGAAATGGCTTAGATAAGGATAAGTTAAGATGAGTGAGCTCTAGATAAAACAGGCCAGGTTCGATGCGGTTTGGGTAGCATGGGTTGTGTCATAATGCAAAAAAATGAATAAAATTGCGAACTGTCTCATGGGTCCAGTTAAATAAAAGCCTACACTAGATATCCGATAGAAAACCTCAACTTACATTATTAAAATTTTCATGGGGATCATGCGTCATGGATCACGATATGGTGTGACACGTCAGAATAATTGCCAATCGAGGATTAGTAACCGATTGTGCATCGCTGACACAACGCGGAGGCGTGAACTCCCGACCTAGGAAGGGACGTAAAACTGGACTGCGAGCGTTATCTGGCAACTCATCCCAAGCATGTAATCCTGGTGAGGAAACTAGAACTTCGCATCGCGTGTCGGCTAACTGGCTATGCAGCAGAGCCGCGCACGCCACGAGACAGGTGGTAAACCGCTCACTCTCGCAGTCACGGTCCTTCAGTCTCTTGTCGAGGCTGACGATCGACGGTTGAAGAATCTTCGTGTGCGTGTTCATGTCTCATTAATTTTGCGTGCGTGAAGAGAGGTTCAGTTTTATTCGGGGTGCGCTTGCATTTCTTTATTATCTATTCAAATCGCATATGCGAGCATCTGTGCGGAGCATTATATGCGGCTATGTGAATGAATTGCGCATAGTTTTACGCAGTGAAAAATTGAATGATGATTTTGAAATTTTAAAATGTACGAAATAAATGCACGATGAAACGTATGGGGGAAAATTACCTAAAATGATAATCGATGGCTTGAAATGCCTAATTTGGATGCTGCTTCTGGTTGACGTCTTTGCAGGTATGCGACAAACTCCACGTAAGTCTAATCATTAATTTTTTTAAGTTATTTGTACTATTCAATCATTTGTACTCTCCTAAATAGATGCTTTTTTCCATTATGAAATCTGTTTATTGTTTTTCAGGTGCCGCAAGTTCGTCCTCGCCAATCTCGTCTGAGCCCAACTTACAAGAAGCGAACTCGATAAGAGATTTGTTTAGGCTGACATTTGGCAAAGGATTTGAAGAAGAAGAACGTCCTGCCTTGAGCCCGCAAACTCTCATTCCGAATGGGACTTCTCAGCCAACGACGACTCCTAATCCGCCTCTGCAAGTGTCAACGCTCGCAGCTAGTGCAACAAGTTCCAAATTGCAAGAAAACAACGACAGGACCATCAAACCAAACGAAGTAAAAAACCATCTCGCTAAGGCACCGGGATTGTTCGTAGATCCCATTCCGTTCAAATTTTTGACGCTCCACCACAACCCCACGATCTATAATTTTCCTTCCTTCAGCGCTCTCCTTTCGCAAGTACCAAATACTTCAAGTCAAGTACACCAGGAAACCCTATCTAGTATTTCACATGATCTCTTTTCCGCCAATGAAGAGCTTCAAAATGCAGTGAGCGGCAACATTATAAGTACTCCTGTCACACTTCAGACATTTGTGCAAAATTCTGAGCGACAGCCTCTAGCTTTTCAAGAAGTCTCCTCTACCACGGAAGTATCACCGTTTGAACATTTCCTCCGTTCGTCATCAAAGAATCCTTTTGAATCTGCGCAACTTGATGACATTACGTCGCTTCCCACCTTCCCACCGCCACCAGTTTTTATTCCTGATGAATATGGGGGAACAGTAGATACGGCAACTGAAACATTCCCTACATTTCCTGGCACCTCCAGTCCACCAATATTTACCACAAATCCAGCAACGTCTTCCATAGACCAGTTTATCATTGGACAATCTCCAGCTCTACCCACACAGCCACCAGTTGGGCCTGACCTTTTCGGAAGCAAACAATCTCCTGAGACGCTTCCTTTTGACCCAACATTTCCCGGTCCTTCAAAACCAAAGCGTTTCCAGCCGCAAGTGGGCGGGAGCTGCATATCGTTTACTGGAGAGAGAGGTCTGATGAATGCCTTTGCTTATATCGTCGGATATAGTCACTATTTGTTTTACTGAAATTAATTTGTTGATGCAACTTGAATGTACTGCGAGAATGCCTCTACTTATATTATGGGATATAGTCATTATTTATTTTACTTAAATTAATTTGTTGATGCAACTTGAATGTCCTGCGAATATGCTACGAATTTCGAACTGAGTTTTCATTAGCACCGACTATATCACGTTGCTTGCGATGCGACCCATTGGTGGGTCATCCTTAAGTTTTTCCTGCTGCAATACGAGCCATCCATGGGTGGTTTGAAAAATTTTAACCATCTTTCAAAATTAATGGTATTTAATATACCCAGTTAATGTTTGGTATTTATAATATTGCTAGCACATTTTGACTTTAAATTTTAGTCGATTATAATGAGTTAAGCCCATCGATGTCATCGTGATATATCATTGACCAAAGTGCTCCATTGACATCACTGAGCACGGGTGTCGTATTACAGGACTGTGTCTGCCCCTGGAGCAGTGCCCAGCTTTGCGGCCGCTCGTCAAGCAGCTTCACAACAAAGAGCTTCTCGTTGTTTTACTGAACAATGTTTGCAGGTGGGCGAGCCACTGTGTTGTAGTTATAGTATTTTATGAGCACAATTTGTGTACCTATTTCGTAGGTTGGTCGAAATAATTTACTTGGACGAGGTTCACTTATAATCATTCTTTAGTTTCTGAAGCACTTACAAACACTACGTTTCTCTTTGCAAAATATTATTCGTAACTTAATATAATAGGCTTTGAACATAACAGCTGGAAAGACAATGTGATCAAGTAGCATGGGAAGGGGGCTTCCTCAACCTAATCATAGGTTACGATCGACTTGTTAGCGAATCTCCTTGTCTTCACGACACACAGAGGATGTGGTTACTGTAAAAACATCATAGCATAGCATCTTGCCTTCTAGTAGTTACAGCTTTCATGAACAAATCAAATATTACGCGTGTATGTGATGTTAATGACATGGTATCTATGGAGTGAGCGTTTTCTTTATTTAGATTGTGCGTACCAATTCTACTAAAAAGTGCTTCTGTTGTGAAACCAATTCTCAAATGAGCTAAGTTAATGGTTAATATTTCTTGCATATCGTGGCTTTCGATGAACTACTATTCACGCATTGTAAAAATCGCCAGTTTTACTAATGATACAATTCTTAGTTCAGGAACCTCATACCTCACGTTCGAAAACGGCGACACGATTTGATTGTTAATTCAGAAACCATATACCTCAGCCTCGAAAACGGCGGCACGATTTGATTGTTAATTCAGAAACCATATACCTCAGCCTCGAAAACGGCTGCACGATTTGATTGTTAATTCAGAAACCATATATCTCAGGCTCGAAAACGGCGACACGATATGATTGTTAATTCAGAAACCATATACCTCAGCCTCGAAAACGGCGACACGATTTGATTGTTAATTCAGAAACCATATATCTCAAGCTCAAAAACGGCGACACGATATGATTGTTAATTCAGAAACCATATATCTCAGGCTCGAAAACGTCAGCACGATTTGATTGTTAATTCAGAAACCATATATCTCAAGCTCGAAAACGGCGACACGATATGATTGTTAATTCAGAAACCACATACCTCAGGCTCGAAAACGGCGACACGATTTGATTGTTAATTCAGAAACCACATACCTCAGGCTCGAAAACGGCGACAGGATATGATTGTTAATTCAGAAACCATATACCTCAGGCTCGAAAACGGCGACACGATATGATTGTTAATTCAGAAACCATATATCTCAGGCTCAAAAACGGTGACATGATACCATTGTTAATTCATAAACTATGCATCACAGGTTCGAAAACGGCGACATGATACAATAGTTACTTCAGAAACCATATACGTCAGGCTCGAAAACGGCGACATGATACAATTGTTAATTCAGAAACCATATACGTCAGGCTCGAAAACGGCGACATGATACCATTGTTAATTAAGAAACCATGCATCACAGGTCTGAAAACGGCGACATGATACAATAGTTCATTCAGGAACCATATACTTCACGCTCGAAAACATGATGCAATTGTTAATTCATAAACCATACAACCACAGGTTCGAAAACGGCGATATTTACTTCTGCTGCGAGTTTCCTGCCTTCCAGCCCGGTGACATCCAGTTCACGGACACGAGTTTCCCGGCGTTCCTGAGATCCCCGCAGGCGGCGTCCGTACCGGAGCCCGACGAGTGCGGCAGGAAACTCAAGCTGGGAAAGATCATCGGAGGAGAAGAGAGCGAGGTCACCTGAATGTATTTCGGTCACCCACGAAACGCTTTCCTATTTACACGTTGACTGCGATGGGTTAAACTGAATTGCAGTATTCAACTCTAATTTAAATCAAGAGTTGTTAGAAATTTTACAAATAACAAACATTAACTGGGTCCATTAAATACCATGAATTTTAAAAGATTTTAAAATTTTTTCAAACGACCCACCGATGGGTCGTATCGCAGTCAAGGTGTTGAATATGATAAATTTGCTTGGAGTTTTCCTCGGTTTCAAGTTCCCTGCCCAATCTTGTTTAAGAGTTTACCGTTTATTGTTCATTATGGTTCAATTTTATGTGTTTGGCAACTTTTTAACAAAATTTGATGGACTAACGTCACTTTCCTGGCATGGAGATTTTTTGAAATTAGGTAGATAAAAATCAATGAAATGCTGTGTTCTGGAATGCCCGTTATAGGATAGATAGAAAATCCGAAGCAATGTTGAGCAAATTTTTGTGAGCTGTGAGTGAAATACGCATGGGAGTAGCCAAAGAAACGAGTGTCACAGAATCCAAATCAAAAACCGAGATTGTCTGCAATTTCTCATTGACGCACACTAAGCCTTGTTGGACCTCTTAGCGTCTGTAAAGTAACTCAAAGTTATTCTTACGTTAAATACAGTATCAGAAGTCTACTCCTTCGTATTTTGTGACAGACGCTCATCAAAGCACGCTTTAAAATTGCCGATATTTTAAATCTAATACAAATTTTTTTTTCGGCCGTGTGAGCAGGCCAACGAGTGGCCGTGGCTGGCGGCCATAGGACGGCCGGAGACGGACAAGCAGTTCATGGCGGACTGCGCAGGCTCGCTCATCACCAGGCGCCACGTCCTCACCGCCGCGAGCTGCTTCCTTTTCCCCGAGTTCTTTCAGTCGTGAGTGGCAGTCCTCGTGGAATTTACTGTCAGCTTTCCCTCTTCTTCGAGGCGATGCAGCCATCATCGAATTTACTGTCAGCTTTCCCTCTTCTTCGAGGCGATGCAGCCATCACCGAATTTACTGTCAGCTTTCCCTCTTCTTCGAGGCGATGCAGCCATCATCGAATTGACTGTCGGCAGTCTCTCTTCTTCGAGGCGATGCAGCCATCATCGAATTTACTGTCAGCTTTCCCTCTTCTTCGAGGCGATGCAGCCATCACCGAATTTACTGTCAGCTTTCCCTCTTCTTCGAGGCGATGCAGCCATCACCGAATTTACTGTCAGCTTTCCCTCTTCTTCGAGGCGATGCAGCCATCATCGAATTGACTGTCGGCAGTCTCTCTTCTTCGAGGCGATGCAGCCATCATCGAATTGACTGTCGGCAGTCCCTCTTCTTCGAGGCGATGCAGCCATCATCGAATTTACTGTCAGCTTTCCCTCTTCTTCGAGGCGATGCAGCCATCATCGAATTGACTGTCGGCAGTCTCTCTTCTTCGAGGCGATGCAGCCATCATCGAATTGACTGTCGGCAGTCCCTCTTCTTCGAGGCGATGCAGCCATCATCGAATTTACTGTCAGCTTTCCCTCTTCTTCGAGGCGATGCAGCCATCATCGAATTGACTGTCGGCAGTCTCTCTTCTTCGAGGCGATGCAGCCATCATCGAATTGACTGTCGGCAGTCCCTCTTCTTCGAGGCGATGCAGCCATCACCGAATTTACTGTCAGCTTTCCCTCTTCTTCGAGGCGATGCAGCCATCATCGAATTGACTGTCGGCAGTCTCTCTTCTTCGAGGCGATGCAGCCATCATCGAATTTACTGTCAGCTTTCCCTCTTCTTCGAGGCGATGCAGCCATCATCGAATTTACTGTCAGCTTTCCCTCTTCTTCGAGGCGATGCAGCCATCATCGAATTGACTGTCGGCAGTCCCTCTTCTTCAAGGCGATGCAGCCATCATCGAATTTACTGTCAGCTTTCCCTCTTCTTCGAGGCGATGCAGCCATCATCGAATTTACTGTCAGCTTTCCCTCTTCTTCGAGGCGATGCAGCCATCATCGAATTGACTGTCGGCAGTCCCTCTTCTTCGAGGCGATGCAGCCATCATCGAATTGACTGTCGGTTTTCCTTCTTCTTCGAGGCGATGTAGCCATCATCGAATTTACTGTCAGCTTTCCCTCTTCTTCGAGGCGATGCAGCCATCATCGAATTGACTGTCAGCTTTCCCTCTTCTTCGAGGCGATGCAGCCATCATCGAATTGACTGTCGGTTTTCCTTCTTCTTCGAGGCGATGTAGCCATCATCGAATTTACTGTCAGCTTTCCCTCTTCTTCGAGGCGATGCAGCCATCATCGAATTCACTGTCAGCTTTCCCTCTTCTTCGAGGCGATGCAGCCATCATCGAATTGACTGTCGGCTTCCCCTCTTTTTCGAGGCCATAAAATTTTAATCATCTCTAGTGTTGCGCTAAAATGCTACAGGAAGCGGTGTATGGTTGCATCGAGCTATAGGTTTTTTTAAATTTGCCGGTAGTTCATATTATATTTTTGTCTTTGATAAGGAAGGAGGTAGTTTGCTTGCAAGAATTTTTTTCGTAGGTTTTTTTCAGAAATCTGGTCGAGGAATTTTCATGTATCGCTTTATTTTCTTACAATAGAGCAATTCGATGAGGTTTTACCCTACAATGTTAGACGGGTTAAGAAATAAACTATTTAGAGTTGAAAAAACAGATTTTCCAACAGATTTCTTTCGAAATAAGCAGGTTGAGTGCAACGAATTCCAACATTGTGTGTGTGTGTTGCAGCACCCACGTGCGCCTCGGCGAACACGACCACCGCGGCCAGGACTTGCGGCCTCACGAGGACTATGTCATCGTAGGCCGAAACGAGCCGGGCTTTGTGGCTCCCACCACTCAAAACAACCTCATGATCCTCACACTCGACAGGGATGTGCAGTTCAGAGGTGGGAAATGTTCTTTTCCTTTGCTTCTCGTTTGATTTCTGAATTGCATGTGTTACAAGGCAATGTCTTGGTTTAATCAACTGTAGAGGTCGACATTTGATTGCTACAATTTAAAAAAAAAGAATATGAATATAAGTGATGTTTTGATTGAGGAAAATCAATTTTTCAATTCAGTCGGAGTTTAGTCATACGCGAATTTTTTTGCGGACGAGAATGCCCCTGCAGTATACATATTAATGCAATACCCTAGGTTTCTCTAAGTGTCATTGCAATTATTGCAGTTAAATAATTTCACATTTTAAGAACAGTTATTATTTTTTATTTAGTTTATCAGTCTAAAGCATTGTGGGTAGTCATGACTCGCTAGAGTTTATATTTTTCTTGGAGGGCTTGCTCTTATACTTCCTGCGTGACATAATAAGAAATAAAGAACCAAATATATTTCCCCTTATAAGAACTAGCGCTCCCAGGGGGACAATGTGAGGGCCTGAGCTGAGAGTTAGGTAGGCCTTCTTTTTGTTGAAATAAAATGTTTTTGTTATGTTAAGGACCACCTTTTTTCGGTTCACTGCTGTCCTGTTTTTCAGCACCTACTACTGTCTTCTTCAACTTTGGTCTTGTTTCATAATCTTCCTTCACAACTAACTGTTTCTATGCCTTTCTGCGTAGATTCCGCGTTTCCTTAACTCCATACTAAATGGTGCCTTCCTCCTTCCTCTCTTTGGATCGCAATTGTTGCTGGGTAGGGAGGCTAAAACTAACGACTAATCTAATCTTTCCCCTTATAATTAAAGTATTTTAAGATGTCAGTTAACTATTTTCATAAATTTTGACTCTCTCATGAAGATTTCTTCTTTGTTTCTAATCTAAAATAGCCAGACCCTCAAAAACTTTTTACGGCAAAAAGAGAAAACAATATTTCTAGGGTGAAGTAACACGTAACAGGGCTCGCAAAATATTAATTTGAGTTTGACATGGGCCGAGACAAATGTAGTTCTTTCTACAATGATCTTTGACATTTCAGTTAAGCATACTAAATTGCACGTAAATAGAATTAGAATTAGTTGCTTCTCGATTACCTCATTAACCTACGTGCTATTTACCAGCACGTGCCATTTACTCAACCGTAGAATACGCTCCACATGATCGGTGTCATGCCATCACCAACCCTGCGTGGATTTTGGAAAATAAAAACAACATCGCTATGTAGCAAATAACTATATTGAACATTCAAAACTAAATAGAAAATGATACTCCTTCACTCTCATTTGGCTCTGCGAATTAAAACGAATCTGGTTTTGCGTTAAAGAACAACTTCTCAAATTTTCCGACACTTCACACCATGAGTAACTCAGCCAATGAGTACGTTAAGCTAGTTGTCCTCCTTCTTTGTGTTGGAATGGTTAAAATGAGACTGTAGCATTCTTCTCGAAGTCTCTTGTGCATCAAGCTCAAAAATTTATGCAGTTTTTATTTCAAATTTATGCGATCTCATAGAAATAAATGATTAAGTTCGAAAATAATGTTGCTAGAACGCTGTTATTAACTTTAATTATAATATTGCAACTTAAATATGCGAAATAAGTGCTGAAACTTGACCCGACGCACAATCAATCGAATGTATACATTCGCTGTTCGCATCGTTTCCTCCAGTTAGTGATGAACTCGGCGCTCTATCTGAACAATATTCCGATGAGAGGGAAAACGCACTCTAAGAGAGACCGGTGACGCAAATCGGCAGATGTAATTTCATTTTGATTAGGCATGCAATCTTCATATGCAAACTAACACTAATTATGTAACTCAAAAAAATAAAATAACGCCACACTTTTTGCTTAAGATATTCTCATCCAGATTGACCACAAGCCAACCTGAGGTATAATGGATGAGCTCATAAACACAGAAATTCATTGATGACAATTATTTTATTACACAACTACAAAGCATGAGTGCCATAAAACATTCTTCGCGGGTCGCCTCGTTTTTTCGGATGACTTGACTGTGGAACGAAATGTCACTTTCTAGTTGGCTTGCGAGGCTTCTAATTTGTCTCAGGGAAAACAAAATTGATCAAAATAGATTTCCTCCACAGAAAAGCTAAGGCCGGGTTTGTTACAGAAACAATTTTATTCTTTCTGTACCGAAACTCGTTTCCGGCTGAGAGCAAAAGAAATTAAACGAGATGGACCAAAGCCAAGGCTTCGAACAACGTTCATCCAATTGTAGCTCGCTCCGTTGTTCCGTTTCATCTTCGCGCGGTGGAACTTCAAAGCCATTCTCTAATGGTGCCGGGATAAAGGCTCGAGCCGTAAATCAATTAATTTCTTCTTCTGTTCGTTTTGCGTTGGAAAACATCAGATGTTCTGCTGTGTTCTATTTTACAGGAATGTGAATCAACGAATCTGCCACCGAGTTTAATTTTGTGTTGGAAATTGTTGCTCATTTGGGTAAAATTCTTTTATAACCAATTTTATGTGGCCCATAAATTCCCTAGATTATGTGATAGTAGTTATATGTAGGGTTGAAAATCGGGAAGTTTGATTGCGAAGCTCATTGCAGATTTCGATGTAAATGTTCTTATTTAGACCACGGCGGTCTAGTTTGCAACAATTTTTGGTTTTGTTCATGATAAATAAGCATTTTCATGATCTCTAAGCTTTAATTTTGATCACTAATATCGGTCAAAAAGAATATTTTCACACCGGCAGATGAAAATTTTCAAGAAAACTCATGGCTAAAGTCGAGTTCAGACATGAAGTCGCTGCTGGTGATCTCCCTACGGGAGGAATTCCTGAATGAAACTTTTTTTTACATGACGACTACGACTGAGGTACAGAGAACACAGAATAACTTTCAACAGAAATTATTCACTGTCAGTGACGCCACGTTTTAATATTTAGATAAACTGAAATTGATTAGTCAAATCGAGTCTCCAGCGTCGGCGCTCTGAAGTCTAGGCGTTCATATTGCATTCATGTTGCAATCATCGAAGATTGCTGTGCGATTGAAAGCCCTGCAAGGAATCTTTAGATGGCTTTCAATATTGACTAAGAGGAGGACTGTGCTACGTCAGCTACTGACAGCCATTTTATACGCTCAAAGGGTTGTATGGCAAAATCTTTTCCAACTTTTCAACTTTATGAAGTCGTTCCAGTTCATCAAGTGTTAAAGTCGTAATAAATTTCATCGTATGTTAAAGTCGTAAGTCAACATATTTTTATTGATACACTTTCAATGGTTAAAAAATTCAGTATCTCTGTTGTGATTTTTTTATAGACTACAGAGTTAGCAAATTTTTTAACTTTTGACAGTATATCATTAAAGGGAATTTGAGAGAATTTCTTACTACTTTAACACGTGATGAACTGGAACGGTAGTTTGGTAATTTAATGTCTTTTATTCTCCTATACGTACGTTTCCTCTCTTTTTTATCACCATATTTTGTACTCGCAAATGACGTTAGTACAACCGAAAGCAGCTTAAGTAATCAGGAACACTCGAAAAATCTCTTACTGTCATATTATTCATGATCTATTTTCGTCTACCTTTGCTTATTTATGTAACAAAAATGTTTTTTCAACACATCAACCAGTGGCGACGACTCATGATGGACACGCTGCGTAGTTTTTAAAAATTTTACGATTTCGGTGTAAATTTAATAATAATTGTAGATGAATTTTACGTGTTCTGAATGTTCAAAAAATAGCTGAAAAAGTTCTACTGGTCAGTTAATTTTGCACGATTCCCAAGAATAGACTGCTTTTTCTCACAACTGACCGATCGTTATAAGAATATTTGCTCAATTTTTGGCTTACAGTCTGCTACTGGAAAATGTGTATGATGACGACTCTACTTTCTTTGGTGGTCGACGGAAGCAAAAGCTCAACGGACGGAGTTGCCCTCAATTCCATACTTAATGATGTCTTCCTCTTCTTTCATTTGGGAACATATTTCTAGTGGCTACGGAGGTTTAACCTAACTTGTTATCTGATCTTTGGGCCGAGAGAAGTTATTTTAGGAGCTTCACTACGAAATAGATTGTGCACCAGTACCCAAATAAGTGAACGCAGGACATGGCCGCTGCCTATCTTGTGATCGTTGCCATGGTTTCCCGCAGATCACATCCGTCCAATATGCCTGCCAAGCCCCGGCTCAGATGATCATTTGCCTGACGATTATGTGACCATCGTCGGCTGGGGACTTTCCCAGAGGCCGGACGAGATGGTCTCGGAAGACGGTGAGTTTCGCTCGCGAATGCGAGAGCTTACGCTGGTTTTAAACTGTTTCTGAATTTATCGGTATTCTGAATTTGTTGGTCTCGTTGCACCCTTTTCAACGAGTGAGAGCTAGCAATAGAATATTAATGTTAAGACGACGACCAACATAAAACGTCTTTACGTTCTTGTGAAGGAAAACTTAGTTTTTATATTTTCTGAACGAGGTGTGGGATCGGAAGAAAATGCGTTGGAATCTCATTATTGTCGGCGGAAAAGCATCAACGGACGCTGTGGGCGCACGTCTGCAGGAAAGTAAAAAAAAACAAGGAGGAAATTTTGAGTTGGTGGTTTTCACAGAGGGTCATATGCAAATGCGTTCACATAATAAAATATTCATTTCAATTCTGCGCAAAAATTTGAACGTGGCTCGGGCTTCTGTTGAGTGCGAGGATATGAACAATTTGCTCTCCAAGAAATGTAAGAGCGAAGATGATCAAAATATTTCTTCTTTTACCGGTTGCAAATTTCCTAAGCATTACATAGGCTTTCGGACAAACGTAGAGTAATGTTGCCTGCCCTGTTATTCTTTGTTATACTGTATTATTCGTGAAAATAAAGCTTCATCTTGCTCCTATTTCACCTGAAAAAAGGCAGCTAAACTTTATTTCTTACCTACTTAAGCGCAGCTGTATCTTGTCTAAATCTTACCTACATAAACGCAGCTGTATCTTGTCTATATCTTTCCTTCATAAACGCACTTGTATCTTGTCTTCATCTTACTTGCACAAACGCGATTTAACTTTTTTACATTCTACCTGCTCTAATCCAGCTGTACCTCGCGCAGTAAATTTCCCTGGAAGTGCTAGTACGTATTAAGGCCCAATGACTGCCTTCAATTAGAGCCCCAAACGTTACTTTGGGTGAAGGACCCTGCATGCAACCCGCCTGACTTTCAGGCGAGTTACGATAGACTTCCTCGGAGGACTCACCGTAACCACGAGCTCTTCGCTAATTTTTGGAATCCAGATAAAATTCTCAAACATATTTGAATAAAAATGCTTGAAACATTTTAGCAGAAGATATTAATGGTAAAATGCACCTGTTTACGTACTCACACATCCATATCTTGAGATGTAATAATAAATAATAGTGAGTGAAAAGTTACCTATTTTTATAAGCCAAGTTTCCGTCATTCCAACGTTCTGCAGTTTGGTGCAACATCATTCCTGAGTTTTGGGCGTTGGCACATTGCTGAAAATCAATACTAAGGCTTACATTTACTTTTGGTATGTCGTGCACACACGCGCCCGGCACCAATGACGACTGGCGACACGCGTTGTAAAATTTAACGCTGCGCTCAGTTCTGACGGTGGACTACAATAATTTCACTTGCCTGAGTTCCCGAGGAACTTCGTCATAAAATCGTTGTAATTATTCCCAAGTTGTTATTTTTGGACGTGGGGAGACGATCCCCCTTGTTTTGGCCACTCGGAATAATTGGATAGGTAAATGATGTTGATTGAGCAAAAATTTCATCTTTGAGGAGGAGTTGCCAATCAAAATGAAGGTCGGATAGTTCAATCGCGAAAGTTTGGACCCCAGCACCGCACACCCTGAGAAGAGAGCCGAGTAACTGCTAAAGGAGAAATAAAATAAAGTTTCTGCTCGCTTCAGTTTGTTACGGTTGTTTACCAGCTGAGGATTGCGTTGTTTTGCATGCTAATGATAGTCCATCAATTTCTTCCTTTCAGCTCTTCAAATTAATGGTGACCAATCAACGAGCAGTTGATTGCGTGGATTCTGTTCGTACTTTTGAACTCGCCTCCAGCTCGCTTATTTTTTATTTCAATGAGATTTTTTCCGCAAAGTGCTCGAGCGTTCCCCAACATACGCTTGAATTACTCATTTCCTTTTATTCACAAGGTATCTTGCTCTGTAATTTTACACAGTAATTCAGAATGCAGTGAATCATAGCGTAATTCTGTGGACGTAAAGTAACTATTTCTATTCTGTTTTTTTTCTTGAAAGGCGATGAATTACTTTTGTAACTCACAGTTTTCAAAGAAAGTGAATGTTATAAGATACCACGCGCCCATTTTTTGTACAATTCAAATTATAAATAAAGGTGCCAAGATGCACGTCTTAAATCTCGTTATTTATTTAGGAAAATCAAAGAATCAAGTTTTTTTCTAGAACGTTTCGACCTCCAGGGTCATTATCAACCTGAAAACAAGTAGAAAAAACTAGTCATGTGTCAAATTTACATCGATCATGAAAGAAGAAAGCAAAAAACAAAACATGAAAGGAAAAAAAGTTCAGTATTCAAATTACGTTACTAGGAGAGGAAAGGCAGATTGCATATCATTTAAAACCAGCTTTTCTTTCAAAATATGGAGAGATTCTAAAATGCGGAGGTTTATTTGGATTGATGCAGCGGAAATCACTCTAAAATCACCTAATTTAACACGAATGTCGCACTTCTCTGCGTGAGAGCGGACTGAAGAGTGGGAAGGTGTGGAAAGTAACTGATTAGTTCTAAAGTTCCTGCCGGCATGCTCTGCAACACGAATACTGAGGGTTCGAGTGGTCGACCACTCGAGCCTCAGTACACTTGAGGACTCGAGTTTCACTTGACTAGTTTTTTCTAATTGTTTTCGGGTTGATAATGACCCTGGAGGTCGAAACGTTCAAGAAAAAATTTTTTATTCATTGACTTTCCTAAATAAATAATGAGGTTTAAGACGTGCATCTTGGCACTTTTATTTATAATTTGAATATGCAGAATGCAAACCACTCCTATATATCCTTGTAGAATTCCTACCTAGAGAGGCGCTTTCAGTTCGGCCTGACACATAGCAGCTTGATGCTCCGTCAACGGGATTAGATTATAAGTCACTTCATGCCTCACAAACCACTAAAAATTGGTCTCAAAAGAAAACAGAGGAAGGCACCATTTAGTATGGAATTATTTTACAAGCTTTGCTACGAAATAGATTGTACGCCGGTCCCCAAATAAGTGAACGCAGGCCTTGGTTTATCTTGTGATCGTTATTTTATAAGCTTTAATTAAATTATATAATTTACACCCTATGCCTGTGTCCTCTCACCCTGCGTTTAGAGACATGATAAAAGGCTTACGAAACAGGATAAAAGTTGAATAAGAAACTAATTGCTTTATGAAAGAATACGAAAATCAAAGAGGAAAATAATTTGTGTGTAAAAATAGCATAGTAGCACACCGAAAAAAGATTGTCCGAAACTAGAAAAAACTTATGTTTTTTAACAGGAAGGCCTACTTAACCCTCACCTCGAGTGATGACAGACACCGGAGTAGCTTAGCTGCGTGAGGGGAACCTTGGTCGACTTGTACGAGGTTTTGAGGCTGACGAATGATCTTTCATCCCCTCAAGGGGATACAAATATTGTCTCCATGGAAATTAGCGCTCCCAAAGGGGAAATGTGTGAGGGCCCGAGCTGAGAGTTAGGTAGGCCTTTTTTTTGTTGAGGTAAAACGTTTTTTTGTTTAGTTAAGGACCACCTTTTTTTGGTTCACTGCTCTCCTGTTTTTCAACACCTACTACTTTCTTCTTCAACTTCTATCTCGTGTCATAAACTTCTTTCTCAACTTACTGTTTCTATGGCATATCGGCATAGACTTCGCGTTCCTTCATCTCCTTACTAAATGGTGCCTTCCTCCTCACCTCTCGTCAGAACGCTTGTTTTTAGCGCTTAGGGAGGTTTAAACTAAAATCTAATCAAGATCTAATCAAGATCTAGTCAAGATCTAGTCAAGATCTAGTCAAGATCTAGTCAAGATCTAGTCAAGATCTAGTCAAGATCTAGTCAAGATCTAGTCAAGATCTAGTCAAGATCTAGTCAAGATCTAGTCAAGATCTAGTCAAGATCTAGTCAAGATCTAGTCAAGATCTAGTCAAGATCTAGTCAAGATCTAGTCAAGATCTAGTCAAGATCTAGTCAAGATCTAGTCAAGATCTAGTCAAGATCTAGTCAAGATCTAGTCAAGATCTAGTCAAGATCTAGTCAAGATCTAGTCAAGATCTAGTCAAGATCTAGTCAAGATCTAGTCAAGATCTAGTCAAGATCTAGTCAAGATCTAGTCAAGATCTAGTCAAGATCTAGTCAAGATCTAGTCAAGATCTAGTCAAGATCTAGTCAAGATCTAGTCAAGATCTAGTCAAGATCTAGTCAAGATCTAGTCAAGATCTAGTCAAGATCTAGTCAAGATCTAATCAAGATCTAATCAAGATCTAATCAAGATCTAATCAAGATCTAATCAAGATCTAATCAAGATCTAATCAAGATCTAATCAAGATCTAATCAAGATCTAATCAAGATCTAATCAAGATCTAATCAAGATCTAATCAAGATCTAATCAAGATCTAATCAAGATCTAATCAAAATGGGAATTGGCGCTCCCAGGGGGACTATGTGAGGGCCCGAGCTAAAGGTTAGGTAGGCTTCCTTTTTGTTGTAATAAAATTGGTTTTTGTTTTGTTACGGACCATCTTTTTTCGGTTCACTGCTGTCCTGTTTTTCAGCACCTACTACTTTCTTCTTCAACTTTTTTCTTGTTTCATGAACTTCTTTCCTAGCTTACTGTTTCTGTGCACCTTGTGCATAGATTCAGCGTTTCCTCAACTCCATACTAAATGCTGCCTTCCTCTTTCCTCTCTTGGAACATCTTTGTCGTGGTTAAGGGAGGCTAAAATATTCTTATATAATCAAAATCTAAGCAAAATCTAAGCAAAATCTGAGCAAAATCTGAGCAAAATCTGAGCAAAATCTGAGCAAAATCTGAGCAAAATCTGAGCAAAATCTGAGCAAAATCTGAGCAAAATCTGAGCAAAATCTGAGCAAAATCTGAGCAAAATCTGAGCAAAATCTGAGCAAAATCTGAGCAAAATCTGAGCAAAATCTGAGCAAAATCTGAGCAAAATCTGAGCAAAATCTGAGCAAAATCTGAGCAAAATCTGAGCAAAATCTGAGCAAAATCTGAGCAAAATCTGAGCAAAATCTGAGCAAAACCTGAGCAAAACCTGAGCAAAATCTGAGCAAAATCTGAGCAAAATCTGAGCAAAATCTGAGCAAAATCTGAGCAAAATCTGAGCAAAATCTGAGCAAAATCTGAGCAAAATCTGAGCAAAATCTGAGCAAAATCTGAGCCAAATCTGAGCCAAATCTGAGCCAAATCTGAGCAAAATCTGAGCAAAATGTAAGCTTTATGTAAGCTTTATGTAAGCAAAATCTAAGCAAAATCTAAGCAAAATCTAAGCAAAATCTAAGCAAAATCTAAGCAAAATCTAAGCAAAATCTAAGCAAAATCTAAGCAAAATCTAAGCAAAATCTAAGCAAAATCTAAGCAAAATCTAAGCAAAATCTAAGCAAAATCTAAGCAAAATCTAAGCAAAATCTAAGCAAAATCTAAGCAAAATCTAAGCAAAATCTAATCTAATGTCATGCAAATATCACCGTCTGAGAGGCACCTCTGACTGGGCAGCAGGTCGGCCGGAGCGAGACAGCGTGCCGCGGCACATCGAGCAGGAGGTGCAGGAGGTGAGCGTGTGCCAGAGGGCGTACAGCAGACCGGCCTCCAACTTCCGAGTCATCGACCACCGCAACATCTGCATCAGGCGCCTGGGCAGGGACGGCGTGTGCATCGTGAGTCCTACTCGTGTCGGTTCTGTGCAAATTCACTCGTGTGGGACGCCGTTTTCCAGCACCGTGTGTGTCTTGGTCATGTCTTATATGCACAAACAAGGCCGGTTGTTGCGGTAGAGTTTGTCTGTTTTCCAGCGCAATTCTCTTGGCTCAAAGAACTTCCGACCCATTGTCGTATTACTTATAAAATTGATGCACCTTGAAGGATTATGATTATAATTGTTGAATGATATATTTTCGATTATACGTTACATGTACTAGGACATGAAGATATATTTGAAATATCAGGAAGTAAACTCCCCGTTTTCTAAAAATCGAAGCACAAAATTATTACATCGTTCAAAATAGTAATTGTACCTTCAACGCAATGAAGTTACTGTCGCGAAGATATTTGAAACAGCTCTTTCTTTTTGAGTAAATATTTCGATAGAAATCGAAGCAAATCTTAGATATTTTCAGCTCCAACTTTCGTTGAGAAGGGGACGAAATTTTTGGCATGAACAAAAACAAGGAATTTTGTAGGTCGAAAACCTGTTCACAAACTGTGCGATCCGACGTTAGGACAATTAAATATCACATTGAGTGTGGGGACGCGACACTTGAGGAAATTAAAGGATATCAGTGCTCATGAAATTATCACAAAAATCATTTGTAAGAGTCATTCCTCAAGGAGGAGGGATTTGATAGGAAAGAGGTAGAAGTAAGTTAAGCCAATCATAAGCTACGGGGCGGCCATCCGCAAGGGAGCCACTGTTGTGTTTCCTTGCTATAGAAAAGCTTTCAGGGCTTCTATCTTTTGGGCTCATTTGGCTTCATTCAGTGTTCAAACTTTCTCCACCAAGTCTTCTTTGTCTTTTTTCTTCCTTCTCAGCTTGCTGGTTTTGTGCACAAAGCATCCTCCGGGGAGCACCCCTCAATTGAGCATAAATTTGCACTTTCATCAGTCCACGCTAAATCGTCCCTTTTCTTCGTACTCTTGAAATCGCTTTTGTTGTGGTTGGTACTCCTGAAATAAAAACAGGAAAAATGATATTAACAATTCATCCAGTCAAAATCGAGGGTACTAAGAGAGTTCGCTCGCTTGCAAGCACTCTTTATGTCATATTTTCGTTATTGACGTACAAATTGGTCCTCTCGTATGTTTTACGGTGTACATTTTCGTAGCGACGACCCACGAAAGTCCCGCCAGAGGGCTGGTTATCAGCTGCCTAAATATCTGAGATGGAAGCCATGGTTTCATAACCAGCGAAATCAAGGAATTAAATCCGATACTGTTGTAGAGAAATTCTGTTGCACTGTTTGCTTCTGTTAGAGACTTCCATTGTAAAAATTTGACTGTTTTTCATGGTAATGATATCGGTAATTTGATATGTTGAAACTACCTGCAAGTATGATCTCCATCCAATTACCATTCATCACACCCAACACGTCAAACGACCACCCTCCCCCCCCCCCCACCCCACACACACACACACACCCAACACGTCACCACACCACACACCAGCCCCCCCCCCCCCCCACACACACACCCAACACGTCACCAGCCCCCCCAAGCACGCACACACCCCCAACACGTCACCAGCCCCCCCACGCACGCACACACCCAACACGTCACCAGCCTCCTCCCCCCCCCCCACACACACACACACACACACCCAACACGTCACCAGCCTCCCTCCCCCCCCCCCCCCCACACACACCCAACACGTCACCAGCCCCCACACACCAACACCCAACACGTCACCAGCCTCCACACACCAACACCCAACACGTCACCAGCCCTCCCAAACACCCAACACGTCACCAGCCCCCACACACCAACACCCAACACGTCACCAGCCCCCACACACCAACACCCAACACGTCACCAGCCCCCACACACCAACACCCAACACGTCACCAGCCCTCACACCCAACACGTCACCAGCCCCCACACCCAACACGTCACCAGCCCCCACTCCCAACACGTCACCAGCCCCCACACCCAACACGTCACCAGCCCCCACACCCAACACGTCATCAGCCCCCCCAAACACCCAACACGTCACCAGCCCCCCAAACACCCAACACGTCACCAGCCCCCCCAAACACCCAACACGTCACCGGCCCCTCAAACACCCAACACGTCACACACACCTAACACGTCACGTGATTGCCGCAGGGGGACACGGGGGGTCCGGTGATGCAGCGGGGGACGGGGGGACGCTACACCCTCGTGGGTGTGGTGTCCACGTCAGCTGGGTGCCTCGACGGGTCGCTGCCCACACTCGCCACCAGACTGGCGCCCTACCTGCCGTGGCTGTCGTACGTTATCCAGGGGCCTGAGGAGGCGTCATCCAGGGGCCTGAGGAGGCGTCATCCAGGGGCCTGAGGAGGCGTCATCCAGGGGCCTGAGGAGGCGTCATCCAGGGGCCTGAGGAGGCGTCATCCAGGGGCCTGAGGAGGCGTCATCCAGGGGCCTGAGGAGGCGTCATCCCGGGGCCTGAGGAGGCGTCATCCCGGGGCCTGAGGAGGCGTCATCCCGGGGCCTGAGGAGGCGTCATCCCGGGGCCTGAGGAGGCGTCATCCAGGGGCCTGAGGAGGCGTCATCCAGGGGCCTGAGGAGGCGTCATCCAGGAGCCTGAGGAGGCGTCATCCAGGAGCCTGAGGAGGCGTCATCCAGGGGCCTGAGGAGGCGTCATTCAGGGGCCTGAGGAGGCGTCATCCAGGGGCCTGAGGAGGCGTCATCCAGGGGCCTGAGGAGGCGTCATCCAGGGGCCTGAGGAGGCGTCATCCAGGGGCCTGAGGAGGCGTCATCCAGGGGCCTGAGGAGGCGTCATCCCGGGGCCTGAGGAGGCGTCATCCCGGGGCCTGAGGAGGCGTCATCCTGGGGCCTGAGGAGGCGTCATCCAGGGGCCTGAGGAGGCGTCAACCAGGGGCCTGAGGAGGCGTCATCCAGGGGCCTGAGGAGGCGTCATCCAGGGGCCTGAGGAGGCGTCAACCAGGGGCCTGAGGAGGCGTCATCCAGGGGCCTGAGGAGGCGTCATCCAGGGGCCTGAGGAGGCGTCATCCAGGGGCCTGAGGAGGCGTCATCCAGGGGCCTGAGGAGGCGTCATCCAGAGGCGGGAACAGACGACAGCGGACGAGGTCGCAAGTTTTATTTATTTTTGGGGCGAAGGATAGTTAAAAGATTTTTTTACTGCAAACATGCTGTGTTTATGGAATTTCTCGAGATAAAATTTAATCAGGGTAATCGTTAAATGTTTTATTTCAAGATATTTTTACATAAAAATTTGTCTGGAACTCTGATTAAGATAATAAATATTCTCGTTTAGTGAATTCAATTAATTTTCAAAACCCCCCCCAATTCAGGAGAAAGTACTTAATTCACGCAAAATTCCTTTTGTTGGAAATTCAGAGTGATGTTTGAAAATTAGAGAAAATATTTTAAAGAAGTTTTCTTGCTATATTGCCACCTCGTCGTGATCCGTTGATGAACAGCTGTGGTAGTTATAGTGTCACTGTGCAATTGTAGACTTGATATTTTATGCTATACAACAATATCTATTCTGTTGCTTGAATACCAGCTACCTTCATTCATGTACAGAAATAATTGACTCCACTGTAGGCGAGCGTGAACGAATCATTGCTTGTAAGTACTCATAATTAACTGAAACGCGAGTATGGCCCTTTGAGAGTTGAAACTACCAACATCGACGCTGGAATCGAATATAGTTCATTGAAGTGCTTCGTTCTTGCAGGATGAACGCTAACAGCATTACAGTGAAATTCTGAATTCGTTTAAAAATATCACGTCAAACTCCGATTCACTCTAGAAGGATTTCACCTGAGATGACTTATTTCCACACACACCAAAAGTGCACCATCAACGGGAAAAGTTTAATAAGAACTTCATAGTGCGAAATTATAACTTAGGCTACAGTGAAATCGTACGATTGTACACCAAATACGATTGTACACCAAGCCATTTAACTCGTAACATTCACAACATAAACTTAATATTAGACACCAGTGTGATATGCACGTAGATAATGGCAACAAATTTTCTGGAGTTTGTTTTTGGAGCAGATGTTTCGCTATTCAAGAAACAGAAATAAAACCATGCAGGTAATGGTTAGCAAGATTGGACAAATTATCTCAGAGTGACAATTTGGTGTTCTAGTTAGAAGTTTTTTCCATTTAATAAGAAATTAGATTTTAACATAAAATTTAACCATCAGATCTATGTGTACAAGTTTCAAAAAATGACGGAAAGTTCAAAGTATGATTCTATTGAACATTCCTGCACGACTACTGTGACGCATGTGAGACAAAAATACCACCAAATTAAAGTCTTGACTTCCCACCCAGTGATCACAGCTACACATGCATAGCCTGAACTGTGGAGTTTGCTTCGTTAAAAGCAAATCCGATGCGACACTAACACAAAGCTAAAGATTAATGCATTGTCATGCGAATAAAAAATAACCAGTCATTATTAATTACTGTACTGTTCCATAGGATCGCTAATCTTAGGAGTTATGAGAATAAATACTGCGGAAAACTCCATCGCAAGTTGCAAATGACATGAAATCGTCGGTGAGCGTTGCAGATGAAAGGCGTGCCGCTGCTGTGCGCAGCGTATGTCAGGCTCCACTGTTTTTTTTAAATGAGTATTCATATCAGTGTTTCCTTCCTTCCTTAGAAACAGTTCTAGTAATGAACACAAAATTATTCTCGCAATTGAATCCATTCTGAAAGAAATTCGTTACATCTCCAAACTTCAGATCCAAATCTGCAATAGTTTCATGATATGAATAGTTCATGAATCTGCGATAGTTTCATGATATGAATAGTTCATGAATCTACAATAGTTCCATAGTTTCATGCCTCACTGGTAAATTCAGCAGTAATACCAGGAATAACCAGGTTTACCTGCACATGTACAGCGGAGTACTCGCATATAAACTTTACAATAAAAGTGAGGGATTTGGGATGCAAGAAATAACTAGTAAATTGTAAATAGTGAATTCTATACGAAGAAAACATGAGATGAAGAAGACAATTGAACGGTGGCTCGTCGTGATCTCGTTTCTGGAGTGCAGAATGTGGTAGGACGATAGACGGCATACGTCAGATTGTACGAGTGTTATGAGATTTTCTCGAGTGGCAATGCTCTCAAGTTTGCTGGTTC
This sequence comes from Morinoia aosen, assembly GCA_030386875.1. Lineage (NCBI taxonomy): Eukaryota > Metazoa > Arthropoda > Malacostraca > Amphipoda > Talitridae > Morinoia > Morinoia aosen. The sequence continues at coordinate 18,897,627 of CM059559.1, forward strand.
TTTCTGATGCTCTCGTTTTAATACTTTGAGTCTCATACATGAAGCTTATGAGCTTTCATTTTGACAAATACATTTCGACCAACATCCTCACACGGGACTGAACATCCCTGTTAAGGAGTTTTGCAAATGTCCTACCTGGCTTCTATATTAATGATGTATTTTGCAAGGCATGTACTCAAATCTAATCCTTTCTAGCGCCTAGTTCTTCATTGCGGTATTTACTGAAGAAGTTTGGCTTGAGCTTCGAACGCCGTTCAGGAGAGAAGGGCTATCAAATTAACATCTATTGATCTGTGTTCAAGTTCTTCACAGCGTAATAGGAGAAGACGCCAATAAAAACGAGGTAGAGAACCGGGAACACTGAAGCAAAAATAATATTTGCCTTCCGTAACTTCTCATAATGTTGCTGATGCTGTGCATCCGATTCCTTTTTCCCAGCACACCCAGTTCCGCTCTGCGTGAGAGATTGCACAGGAGTTACAGTAGCTTTTGTTTTCAATCGCATGTGTTCTATGAACACCACGACGGATATGACCAGAAAATCAAACACAATGAGGGCTGTAAACCACACGTCGATGAGCTTCATGTAGGAAGTCCTGGGAATGCTGTTGCTCGTCTGCGTGAAGAGCGACACCAGCACCAGCAGCGACGTCAGCGACACCATCACGCGGTCCTGCAACCAGACTCGTGTCACTCGTGTTGGTCACCGTAGCAGAGTGGTTTGGAGCGCGCGCCCTTCATGGGGTGTCGGTAGTTGTCGGGGGTGTCGGCGGATCCCGGCAGTGCCGCCCGGTGATTTTTCCCCGTTGGGAAAAGGGAGAACTCAGCCATAATTTCTCACTCTGCTTAGGTGTCGAAAATGGGTACCGGCTTGACCGGGGGTAACTGTCTTTACGTCCTGATGTCAGTTATAAGGCATTTGAAAAACATTGATGTTAGTTATAAGGCATATCAATATAGTATGTATCAGGCTTGAGTTATTGGAATTAAGCATTTTTCTTGAACGAACGAGGCGCTTCAGTGTGATGATCGTCTGTACGTCACTCCAACCAATTGTGAGGCTACTTACTGAACGCATTGTTTGGAACGAAGCTAGTCAAAAATGCAAAGAAGTCATTCAGAATACAAAATTGAACGTCAATTCATGAGACCATGATTTAAAATGCGGCCACACACAATGCATAACCATATCAGACAGCATATTGTGTAGTAAGTGATTTCCTAAAGATCAGACGGTAACACTTTTTTGCAATTTTTGTATAAAATTTAACCAGAGTGGGTGTGGTACCTCAAAAAAGCTTAAAACAAGATATTTTCTGAAATTGATGCATCTGTAAAATTTCACGTCATTGTTAAGGTTATTAATAATATGTCCAGATTTAGATAAAACTAGTATATGTACATGTTGGCCCGAATAAGTTCAGTGAATTTTAGCGCATTCAAAAGAGATGCTTTTCTATGGTGTACGAGCGTATTTATGCGTGGCGCGAGCAAGCGACCGTCTTTGGGACACAGTGACATTAAAGAATAAGGGAAGCAGACTCTTAGTTTCGTAAACTGATACTCGCTCAGACTTCTTTCATTTTGAACACTACTAGCACACAGATTTGAACTTTCATATCATAATGTTCGCTTTAGCCAAGTGAGAGTATGTTGGGGGCTCCAACTTTCACACGAGTTTTCTGTGGAACAATCATGGAGGCAGGGACGTGCGGAGAGAACCACCGCAAATGGCTTCTCTAATCGAAAATTTGGATATTTTGTGCCACAATATGTTTGAAGCGAATACCGAAAATTAAATTGACTGAAACCTTACAAATGCAGCCGATGTTCGATTTGTGCCAAGTTTTGTAACTTTACAGTGTGCTGCACACGCATGAAGACTGCCTCTCAGAGCATACAAAAATAATAGCAATTTTAAAGGTGTGCATTTTTAGCAACCACCCTGTACGCATGTATATCTAGGCAACATGACAACGAACGTGTCTGGGCAACGTGACAATGTACATGTCTGGGAAACGTGACAATGTACATGTCTGGGCAACGTGGCAACGAACATGTCCGAGCAGCATGACCATACAGCTACACTTCCGGACAGCATGGCCACTTCACCAGGCAACATGGCAATATGCCAATATGTCAGGGCAACATGGCAATATGCCAGCACGCTAGGGCAACATGGCATGCTGGCATGTCAGGGCAACATGGCAATATGCCAGCGTGTCAGGGCAACATGGCAATATGCCAGCGTGTCAGGGCAACATGGCAATATGCCAGCGTGTCAGGCCAACATGGCAATATGCCAGCGTGTCAGGCCAACATGGCAATATGCCAGTGTGTCAGGCCAACATGGCAATATGCCAGCATGTCGGGGCAACATGACAATATGCCAGCATGTCGGGGCAACATGGCAATATCCCAGCATGTCGGGGCAACATGGCAATATGCCAGCATGTCCAGGCAACATGGCAGCACACCCGCACGTCCAGGCAACATGTAGCCAGTTTGCAGGCGCACCATCACCTGGAAGTCATCGAGGTCGAAGAAGAAGACGTAGTAGCAGACGAGGGCGAGCAGGAGGCTGGGGGCGAAGGTGTTGCCCAGGTAGTAGAGGTACAGGTTTTTCAGCCGCACTGTGATCTGGTCCAGTAAAAGAGGGAAAAATTAGCGCAAACTTGGAGGGAAATGTACTAAGTTGACTAGAAATCGTGCGAGAATTTCGAAATGAATGACCGAGAAATGTAGTTAAATACGGCAGTAAAATGTTACTAAAAATACCATGAACATGTGGCTAAAAGTAGCTGGAAAATATCGATAAAAATGACAGGGAAATGTGTCTCCACAAAATGAAAATGTCTACATAAATGTTAGGAAAACGTCGGATAAATTGATTGAGAAATAATGGAAAACTATGAAAGAAATTGGTAAGGGAAAGTGAGTTAGGAGAAAGTATGAAGAGACAGGGCATAACTGAGATAAAAACAGAGGAAATATATGAAGAAAAAGATAAAGTACTAACACATAAGAAAACAGAAGAAAAAATAACATGAAAAAACAAAGACAACAAAAAACACGAAAAACGGAGATGACAAGAAAAGCAAATAATAAAAGATTAAACTGAATGAAAAAAACGTAAAGAAGCAGAATGAAAAACAAATTCTTGAAATAAAAAGTAGGCTACCAAGTTAGGAAAAAACAGATTAAAAAACAAAAGGAAGAAACAAAAGGGAACAAATCGGATAAAAGAAGAGGAAGTCAGTAGCGAAATCAAAAATAAAAAAAATAAATAAATGAAGTAACATATAAATTTGAAAAAAACGAATAAAAAAGATGAAATAATAGTGTCAGAAAGCAAAAGCAAACAGAAGAAGGAAAACAAAGGATGCAAAAAGGAGAAGAAAAGAAAGGAAAGAACAAAAGAAGAAAAATATCAGAGAAGGAACTGACGTAAAAAATGTTGAAAAACAAATCTAAAACGAAATGGAAAATAACTTTTTAAGACAATTAGAAAAAAAGGAAACACGGTCGAAAAGAGGCTAATGAAAAACATGAAAAACCGACGAAAATATGCATGAAAAATAGAAGAAAACAACAGGGGGACAACTCATGAAAATTTGATTCAAAATTGAGGAAAAAAGAGGCACAATCAACACTTTGACAGCGACGTGAGCCACCGGTGGTCACGGAGGGGATTTTCATAACGCTGCTGACCGACCAGAAGTCACAAACTCAATTGTCATAAATACTTAATCAAAACTAAATGATGGCACCATCCAGTTAACGTTTGCTATTTTCAAAATGGCTTTCTACAATTCACTTTAAATTTGCGTTGAAGATTTAACTTTAGTTTTAAAAGGCGCAGTCCAAGGGTTTTAGGGAAAAAGAGAAAAGCCGAGGATGAAACATAGGATAAAATACCGGAAAAAAGAAGAAACAGAGATAAAGCGAAGGAAAAATGTAGGAAAAGTCCTGCTGCATATCACAGGGAAAATAAAAAGAAAAAAGGAATTGAAAAATCAGGAAGATGAAGAAAGGGAAAAATCAGATGGAAAATCAGAGGAACAAAGAAATAGAAAGTCCATGAGAAAAGACGCATTAGGCAGCTAGAAGAAAAAGTGAGAAACACAAGGGAAACAGAGAGGAAGCAGAATAAAAAGCAAAAAAAAAACATATAGGAAACATAAGAGAAAAAAAACAAATAGGAAACAAAGATTAGATTAGTCGTTAGTTTTAGCCTCCCTACCCAGCAACAAATGCGATCCAAAGAGAGGAAGGAGGAAGGCACCATTTAGTATGGAGTTAAGGAAACGCGGAATCCTTGCAGAAAGGCATAGAAACAGTAAGTTGGGAAAGAAGATCATGAAACAAGACCAAAGTTGAAGAAGAGAGTAGTAGGTGTTGAAGAACAGGACAGCAATAAACCGAAAAAAGGTGGTCTCTAACATAACAAAAACATTTTATTTCAACAAAAAGGTCTACCTAACTCTCAGCTCGGGCCCTCACATTGTCCCCCTGGGAGCGCTAGTTCCCATAGATACAATAATTTTATCCCCTTAATAGGAAACAAAGGAGAGAAAAAAACCAAATAGGAAACAAAAGAGAGAAAAAAACCAAATAGGAAACAAAAGAGAGAAAAAAACCAAATAGGAAACAAAAGAGAGAAAAAAACCAAATAGGAAACAAAAGAGAGAAAAAAACCAAATAGGAAACAAAAGGGAGAAAAAAACCAAATAGGAAACAAAAGAGAGAAAAAAACCAAATAGGAAACAAAAGAGAGAAAAAAAAAACAAATAGGAAACAAAAGAGAAAAAAAAACAAATAGGAAACAAAAGAGAGAGAAAAACAAATAGGAAACAAAAGAGAGAGAAAAAAACAAATAGGAAACAAAAGAGAGAGAAAAAAACAAATAGGAAACAAAAGAGAGAAAAAAAACAAATAGGAAACAAAAGAGAAAAAAAAAACAAATAGGAAACAAAAGAGAGAGAAAAACAAATAGGAAACAAAAGAGAGAGAAAAAAACAAATAGGAAACAAAAGAGAGAGAAAAAAACAAATAGGAAACAAAAGAGAGAGAAAAAAACAAATAGGAAACAAAAGAGAGAGAAAAAAACAAATAGGAAACAAAAGAGAGAAAAAAAAACAAATAGGAAACAAAAGAGAGAAAAAAAACAAATAGGAAACAAAAGAGAGAGAAAAAAACAAATAGGAAACAAAAGAGAGAGAAAAAAACAAATAGGAAACAAAAGAGAGAGAAAAAAACAAATAGGAAACAAAAGAGAGAAAAAAAAAAACAAATAGGAAACAAAAGAGAGAAAAAAAAAAACAAATAGGAAACAAAAGAGAGAAAAAAAAACAAATAGGAAACAAAAGAGAGAAAAAAACCAAATAGGAAACAAAAGAGAGAAAAAAAAACAAATAGGAAACAAAAGAGAGAAAAAAAAACAAATAGGAAACAAAAGAGAGAAAAAAAAACAAATAGGAAACAAAAGAGAGAAAAAAAAACAAATAGGAAACAAAAGAGAGAAAAAAAAAACAAATAGGAAACAAAAGAGAGAAAAAAAAAACAAATAGGAAACAAAAGAGAGAAAAAAAAACAAATAGGAAACAAAAGAGAGAAAAAAAACAAATAGGAAACAAAAGAGAGAAAAAAAAAACAAATAGGAAACAAAAGAGAGAAAAAAAACAAATAGGAAACAAAAGAGAGAAAAAAAAACAAATAGGAAACAAAAGAGAGAAAAAAAACAAATAGGAAACAAAAGAGAGAGAAAAAAACAAATAGGAAACAAAAGAGAGAGAAAAAAACAAATAGGAAACAAAAGAAAGAAAAAAAATACAAATAGGAAACAAAAGAGAGAGAAAAAAAATACAAATAGGAAACAAAAGAGAGAGAAAAAAAACAAATAGGAAACAAAAGAGAGAAAAAACAAATAGGAAACAAAAGAGAGAAAAAACAAATAGGAAACAAAAAAGAGAAAAAAAACAAATAGGAAACAAAAAAGAGAAAATAAAACAAATAGGAAACAAAAAAGAGAAAAAAAACAAATAGGAAACAAAAAAGAGAAAAAAAAAACAAATAGGAAACAAAAACGAGAAAAAAAAAACAAATAGGAAACAAAAGAGAGAAAAAAAACAAATAGGAAACAGAAGAGAGAAAAAAAACAAATAGGAAACAAAAGAGAAAAAAAACCAAATAGGAAACAAAAGAGAGAGAAAAAACAAATAGGAAACAAAAGAGAGAGAAAAAAACAAATAGGAAACAAAAGAGAGAAAAAAAACAAATAGGAAACAAAAGAGAGAAAAAAAACAAATAGGAAACAAAAGAGAGAAAAAAAACAAATAGGAAACAAAAGAGAAAAAAACAAATAGGAAACAAAAGAAAGAAAAAAAAACAAATAGGAAACAAAAGAAAGAAAAAAAAACAAATAGGAAACAAAAGAAAGAAAAAAAAAACAAATAGGAAACAAAAGAGAGAAAAAAACAAATAGGAAACAAAAGAGAGAAAAAAACAAATAGGAAACAAAAGAGAGAAAAAAACAAATAGGAAACAAAAGAGAGAAAAAAACAAATAGGAAACAAAAGAGAGAGAAAAAAACAAATAGGAAACAAAAGAGAGAGAAAAAAACAAATAGGAAACAAAAGAGAGAAAAAAAAACAAATAGGAAACAAAAGAGAGAAAAAAAAACAAATAGGAAACAAAAGAGAGAAAAAAAAACAAATAGGAAACAAAAGAGAGAGAAAAAAACAAATAGGAAACAAAAGAGAGAAAAAAAACAAATAGGAAACAAAAGAGAGAGAAAAAAACAAATAGGAAACAAAAGAGAGAAAAAAAAACAAATAGGAAACAAAAGAGAGAAAAAAAACAAATAGGTAAACAAAAGACAGACAAAAAACAAATAGGAAAACAAAAGAGAAAAAAACAAATAGGAAGACAGAAATGAACAAAGGGAAGTTGGGAAAGCAGAGAATGGAGACAGAGAATGGAGACAGAGAATGGAGACAGAGAATGGAGACAGAGAATGGAGACAGAGAATGGAGACAGAGAATGGAGACAGAGAATGGAGACAGAGAATGGAGACAGAGAATGGAGACAGAGAATGGAGACAGAGAATGGAGACAGAGAATGGAGACAGAGAATGGAGACAGAGAATGGAGACAGAGAATGGAGACAGAGAATGGAGACAGAGAATGGAAACAGAATGGTAACAGCACAAACATAAAAGGAAAAATGCGATAAAAATGAGGCTAACAGGAGAAAATAATAGGAAAGGAACGGAGTAAATACTGGAAAAAATGGTGATATAATGAGCAAAAAAGTAGGTCGAAAAGTTCAAAGGATAAGAATACAGATAAATTGTGTAGTTATTGGAGTTGGAATTATTTGGTTTTAATTATTTGGTTTTAAAAATCTAGGTTATCACCTAGATTTTTTTTAATTAAGAATTATGCCTCTGTATAAATGTTAGCAAGTAGTGAGGTAAAAATTCCAGGTGTATATTAACAAAAGAATGTATGAAAGCAGAATTGTTCCGTCCAAACGAGAGACTTGTATATACTCCGACGAATATATTTCTGAAGTGCTGGGGAGGCAAAACATCAACCGATATTAACTTTAGTTACGAAGACTTCGCTGATTAATGCAACCTCTTGCGATAAGTTTAGGCGAAGCTTGCGAGGTTTGGGAACATAACAAAGGACTGAAACTTCATCAGGAAATTTGAGCCAAGCTCCTCTCAAAACAGCTGCAGGTGCGGGTTGTGCGTCATAGCATGCGATGACCACGGGCTTATTACGCAAATCATTCACTACGTCAAACTCATCGAGAGCAGCTACTTTCACCTAAAGCGGCCCATAGACGATCAGTTTTATTGTCAAAATATTTGACAATAATGAATATTGACAATTTAATTGATCGTCTGTGGGCATGATTGACGACCGTCAAATAATTGACTTAGCGGGCAAAAAAAATTTCCTCAATATATTCAGTCAATGATATTGACAATTAAATTGATCGTCTATGGGCCGCTTAACAATTCGACCGGAACGTTCGACCGCAACGTGCGCCACCGGCGGCTACGGAGGGGGTTTTCATTTCTCTGCTGACCGACCGGTAGTCACAAACTCACGTTTCGTAAATAGTTAGTTAAAGATGAATCAAACCACGATACAGTTAATGTTTGCTATGTTCAAAATTGCTCACTACAATTGAGTTTAAATTTGAGCTGAATACTGAACTTCAGTTTAACCAATTGCTGTCAAAGTGATGATCTTTTGACTTTAAATTATGGGGTAATTACTCCTAAAGAGCCCCGACTCATGCGCGCTGTGCAGGCGCTCATATCTCATGTTGAAAAATACTGGACAATTAATCTAACCTTGGCGTATTCAAAAAGAATCTATTTATAGGGAATTAGAGTAAATTTATTCATGGGTGATTTGGAGACAAGCAATTCGAGCAGGATTTGAAGCAATTAATTCATAGAAAATTTGGAGCAGCGCGCTATGACTCACCTCGATGGAAGGTGATTTGGAGTAGTCATCAAGGAATAGAGAGTAGTTCAGCCCGAGAACTTCGTACTCCAACAGTTTTGTTATCCCCGAGTACACGACTGGGTTACTGTCCAACTTCTGCACAGGGATTTTCCGAGTAGAATTCAGCATATTAAAAACAATTAGCAAATTCTTACTAGGACGTATATTTCAAGCTTTCATGCACAGCACAACTAGACGTGCTCATGCAATGTTTTAAAAAAGCACCGTAGGACTGAAAGTGTCATGAAGCAAGGTTTGCTTACACCATACAACAACATGACGCACACGATGCTTCAATTTACAGATAACACTTATTAAGGTGCAGGAAAATGAACTTTTGAGTCCCGCTGTTCCTGGAAGAAACAAAAATAATAGTTTTGTGGACACTTGGATGTCGATCAGAGGCAACATGTTGGACAAGTGTAGACTACCCATGCTAGATATGAAGCCTTTAACACTTTGACCGCAATGGGTTACACTGAAGTTCAGTTTTCAAGAAAAATTTAAAATCATATGTAGTAAGTAATTTTGAAAATAGCAAGCATTAACTACATTGAGCGTTCATTTACTAGTAACTAAGTATGCATGAAAATTCAAATTTTGACAACTGGTGGGTCAGCAGCATTATGAAAATTTCCTCCGTGGCTCCCGGTGGCTCACATTGCAGTCAAAGTGTTAATGTTAGGCACCAACTTGCGTATGAAATGAATAAAAATGAATATTTCATCAATGAATACAAAATATTTTCGAAAACTTTGCTGAGGAAAGAAATTACCTTATATCACACCACTTGCAAAATTTCTACTAAGCAAGTGTCTGTTGATAGTTACGGAACGGTTCACCTCATTTGTAGGATTATTATGGTGCTCCAGGCTGCCGAGGTGTATTTTGATCATCATGTCTCTTCCCTTGAGACGATAAAGTAACGCGCAGTTCTGGACGTCAAACGGGTAAAAGCTGAGCGCAAATGAGCAGTGAAATTTGACGGAGACTCTCTTGCTTAGGGTTAGCTGAACGTCGTCGCCCACGTACAGCGGGTCTAGAGGCACAACACAGATCATGGCAGTCAAAACAGCATTCATTTTATCAGTTAACACGTTCCTTCCGTATCGGTAAATGTCTAATTCAAGTTCTGACATAAACGAATGACATTTTTTCTGTTTCGCGACCTTACTTAATGAATAACTGTTAACATACTAGGTGAAATGTTATCGTGCAATTGCATTTTCAGATTTCTTCATAACGACAAAAATGTATTCGAGCATTAAAATCGAGTTCCCTGTTCTGTTACTTGCAACTTAGCCAAATTATCAGCTAACAGCCTCGGATACGCGATGAATGTGTTAAAATACAATGAAATTATTCATGAAATATAACGGGACACTCAGGCTTACCCACCTCGAAGGATCGATCCATCCATAATCGGAGTGGCATCTCCTGCTCTGGAGATGTACAGAGTTTTCAATCCAGTTTTCACTTCCGCCGGACTGGTCATGGTGTCCGAAATACTAAACGCTGGGATCCAAATCTCCTGGAATTTTTTGACTTGAGCCGTCTCGTTTTGGTTCGGGAACCGGAAAAGCAAGCGATTATCTTTCCACTGAATCACTTCGGTTATGTCAATATCAATGGTGAAGTGAGAAAGCGACACTTCCGAGATGACGGTCGCATTCAACATGAGGGCGAGCACAAATTTCCCTTTTTCGACTTTGGGAGGCCTTTTGTTGTTGTAGACCTTGTTCCGCTTGATGGCCTCGCAGTCCATTTCGTCGCTGTAGTCGCCACAGTCGCCCACAGCGTCGCAGCGCGTCGTCCTCGCGATGCAGTCGCCGTTGTTGCAAGTCCATTCGGTCTGCTCTTCACAGTTCGTCACCAGGAGCTTCACCTGCAAGGTGACGCCAAGTTAACACGTTCGCTGCCGTTGGACGCACATGCGAGTCCAGCGGTCTCATGTTAAGTTAGGGTGTAAGTAGCTGAGTTTAGAAAACGACCCTACTGCTCGAAAAAAATTGTATCTTTCCTCATAAGTGCATATATGTAATAGCATGATATTCCTTAAATCTCTTCTAAATAAGATGTTGAAATAAGTGAAATGCTGTTCATTCACACCGATACGTAAATGAGCAATATACCTAGTGGTACTCTCATGCCTCAATAGGCAGTCAACGTGTCAACACTTTGACTGCTGCAGGTAAAACTGAAATTCAACATTCAACTTAAATTTAGTCAATTGTAGCAAGCAAATTTGAAAGTAGCAAACATTATTTGGATCATGCCATCATTTAACATTAATGAAGTATTCATAAAAATGGATGACGCGATTGTGACTCCTAGTCGGTCAGCAGCATTATGAAAATCCCCTCCTTGGCGCGTATCGCAGTCAAAGCGTTAAAAAAAGTCCGAGTTTATCATACTCCATACCTAGGAAACAAAATTTAAATTTACAGTTTAAGAGCAGGATACAATGAAAAACGTATATAGTTGCTTTCGTAAAATGCTTGTCTAAAATTACGCTTTTGGGTAACAGCAGCCCCTGCGATCTTTACTAGATATAATATAGTACAAATTGAAGGATTAAAATGAAAAGAAGGTGAAATTTAAGTAATTCCCAGTTTGAGTACTTTCTTTCTTAGTTGAAGGAACACATCAACATGGTATTGATAACTAGTATAGAAACTGTAATTGAGAAATAGAATTAAGGTAAACTTTAGAAAAGTGCCTCACCTCAGTCACTCCACATGAATCATCTTTCACGCTGAACCATTGGCGTCCAAGAGGGACATGCGAAAGTCGTCCTTCTTTAGAGATCAAAGACACGTTCTCGAGTTTGTTCTCAATTACCCAGTAAAACTGGCCCTCGTGTTCTCTCCAAGAAAGCCTCGACTTGTGCACACCAGTATACGACCATTTGCCGTTGACGATCTTGTCGAATCGGAGTTCGGTTTCAAGCGAGGTATCAGGGCATAGACCATGTATGCGAATTACAGGACGCGTCGAGAAGCTGCACATGGCGCAGGTTCTGCTCTGACATGGGCTTTGCACCCACTTGTACTCGTACGTGGGTACACCAACGGAAATGCAGGCGGCTTCAGGAGTCACTTTTGAAAAATCAGGGTGAAAATTTTTGTACTGTATCTCAGATCTACGATCCAAACTCTGCCACTTGTTCTGGTTGAGATTTGCTATCACTCCCAGCCAGAGAGTGCTGGAATGTGAGCCGAGACAAGTCTCTTTGAAAGAGCTTGCGTCTTCTACTGCGAAGGTGTTCTCTAAATCTGACCTAGGGAGGAACATGCGTCCCTTCATTTTAGAACAGAATTTTTCACCTTCTTCGAAAGTGACGAGTCGAGGTAGCAGCACGTTGAGATCTTGAAAATTTGAGAAAATTCGATCACGCGAAATGGTCGAGGTCGACACATCTCCAACTTGCTTAAATTTGTGAAAATTGCTTTCAAAATCATACGCTGCAGGATACTTTTTCGTAATGTGCGAGCTGTTTTCATTGACGTAGAGATCAGCATCAGCGGAACTAATTACGTCGAAAACGATCGCCAAGTCCGCCATATCGCCGATGAATTTTTGAAGCAAATTAAAGGAATCGTCTTCACTATCAAGCTCCTCACCGATGACTAGGCGGCCTCCCCCTCCTAGGAGCACATTGCCAACATCAGCTGTTTTGTTTGAAGTCTGGAGGAGGAGAAATGTGAAATGACCAAAAACCATTCACATCATTTCAATGCTTTAAATACTTTCTTGAAAGTTCAACACCCCATAGCAGTTTCTGAGTGTAAATTTAATATAGTTATCGTGATGTTGCTTTTGCTTGGAAAATATTTTCATCTTTGTTGAGTAAAGTTTCAAGAATGGCTCACCCGCCAACAATACGTTATTATGGCTTGCGGTGATAAACCTTACGGCGAACACTCACCCGGACTTAACTTCAGCTTATCCAAAGAAAAAAAGCGTTATGGAGAACTGGAAATACGAGTAATATGTAGCACCCCAATACCAAAATTATTGAAATACACCCGTTTCATGATGAAGTAATGTAGAGCATATTAGCACAGCAGATTACAATGTGTAATGTACTCCTGTGTAGACATTTCTTAAGAGGTCTACCATATTTGTACCCCTTTTAAAATCTCTGGGACTTGTTTCTTACAATTGAAACCAACGAACACGGAAAACGATTTTTATTCAAGAGAATATTTTTTCTAATGAAAAATTGATGATCGTGATGATGAATAGGATGAAAAACTTACAGGAAAGCTTTCAATGATCTGGAGAATCACAGTATTCTAATATAATCACATACTTTTAAAAGACATGGTCAGAAACACAGAGGAAATTGATCAAGAAGTAATTGCCTCGATGAGAATGAAATTGCCTCGATAAGACTGAAATTCCATCGATGAGAATGAAATTGCCTCGATACGAATGAAACTGCCTCGATACGAATGAAACTGCCTCGATAAGACTGAAATTGCCTCGATAAGACTGAAATTGCCTCGATAAGACTGAAATTGCCTCGATAAGAATGAAATTGCCTCGATAAGAATGAAATTGCCTCGATAAGAATGAAATTGTCTCGATATGAATGAAATTGCCTCGATATGAATGAAATTGCCTCGATATGAATGAAATTGCCTCGATATGAATGAAATTGCCTCGATATGAATGAAATTGCCTCGATATGAATGAAATTGCTTCGATGAGAATGAAATTGCCTCGATATGAATGAAATTGCCTCGATCAGGAGGAAATTGCCTCGATCAGGAGGAAATTGCCTCGATCAGGAGGAAATTGCCTCGATCAGGAGGAAATTGCCTCGATCAAGAGGAAACTGCCTCGATCAAGAGGAAATTGCCTCGATCAAGAAAAAATTGCCTTGATCAAGAGGAAATTGCCTTGATCAAGAGGAAATTGCCTTGATCAAGAGGAAATTGCCTTTATCAAGAGGAAATTGCCTTGATGAGGAAGAAATTGCTTTGATCAGGAGGAAATTGCCTTGATCAGAATGAAATTGCTTGAACCAGGGGGTATTTGTGTTGATCAGTAGGCAATGATAACAAAATCATCTTAGTGAAACAGGTCATAACTCATTATCGCTACTGCAGTGACAACAATTTGCGCAAGTGCTCATAACAGGGTAAAATTTTTCTTAAATAACCCAGTATTGAATAAAAATGTTCATTTGAGGCTAGAGGAAAATTTCCTCACTTGACCATCTTGTCCTGCTGCCTTCCTCATGCAACTTAGTGCACTTAAAACTGTCCCCTCGTTTTCTCGGTTGTTAACGGTTGGTTTGGTTAGGTTGTATCAGAATGGGGAATTCAACTTTACCGCTTGAATACATTTTATTTTTCCTAAACAACATGAAAAATAAAATTAAACGATATTTCACCTAGTATGATGTTTTTTGAAATGAAAGTCGCGAAACAGATAAAATTGTTTTTCATTTATGCCGGTACGGGAATATTGGTACACATGCGGCCCAATGAGCGGGGAACGTGTTAAGGCGCTGCGTTGCCAAATTGATCGGGTAACGCTTAGGAATTCTGAGGAGAGCTGTCACACACTTCAGGATTTCGTAGCGATCCGTAACTATTTGGTTTATTTACCATTTAAAGTTAAGGATTAAAAAAATACCGCAGATAAAAGGTTGGAAAAATTAAGTTTTACTCTGCTTCAAAATAATTAATCAAGCAATGCACATTCCTGTGCACCAAAATTCAATGTTGAATTACCCAATCTTCATCTAGTGTTTCTCCTCATTGAATCATTAATTCATTGCAAGCTGTGAGTAATAGCTCATATATATTTATAATTATAGGTATATACCAAGCCTTTTCCTCTTTTCAAGTAGAGGGTGGCTATCATCATTTACGTGATACTTTACAGGGAATGTACATGATAGGGGTTCCCCAGGCCCCTAGTCACGCCCGAGCTTTAGGCCTCATTTTTCTCTCGTTTAGTGCTCAGGTAACATTCCTTGAGGACAGTGACCATACTGCAGGCAACGACCCTGATTTGCCGCATCAGCGTTTTTCACGCCAACTGCCGCTCACAGGGATCGAACCTGGGCATGAAGCATAGAACGTAAACGCTCTACACACTCGGCCACTGCGAGGCCTTAATTAATAATTAAAGCACGTATATAATTCATTTTCCTACTGCATTGTCAGACCAGTTTAATCACAACCATCAATCCTACATTGATGATGCGATTTCACAATCTCTTCTCTGTGTTCAAATTTGACTGGGCTAATTTTCAGCGACCCCAGACGAGAGCTCTGAAAAAGTACCCTCAACTGAAGATGCTGCATTAATAACACAAATTAAGTACTTCACACCTGTTTGTCGCGACAAGAAAAAGAAATAATCCCTAAATACAAATAAATAAGTATGCGCCAAGCCCATTCACTCCCGTTTTGGTTACCAAATGGTGACGATACCCGTACCAAAAATACCCCGTAGCTCATGACTGAAGTCTATCGGCTTAGTAGCGCCACACAGACCGAATGGTACCGCTATGTTGACGATTATGACAAAGCGTTACCATTTGGTCTCCTTGTGACGGTGCCCTTACTTGCTCTGAAGTTGAGAGCACAATGTTCGTGTGGTTGGCATGAACTTCTATCGAGACGCAGTAGCTGAACCAAGAAAAGAGCGGGAGCTGTGCGTGGAAAACTCCGGAGGTCTGCACGTCTTCCACCCTCATGCGAAGTCCTTCCTTCCGCGAAGCGTAGTCTGTTTGTAAAGTCAATGTTACTGGTTCCATTTTTTAAACACCTAACGTTTCAGCCCAGAAGTGTACGTTCACTCAGTGATGTAAAGGTCCCCTCGGTAGATTTCAGTAATATTGGTGTCTTTATTTCTTTAATACTTTTAGTGCGACGTGACCCACCGGTGGCCACAGAGGGGATTTTCATAATGCTACTAACCGACCAGCAGTCACTGACTCAATTTTGATAAATGCTTTATGAAAACTAAACGAAGGCGCGATCGTTATTTTCAAAATTGGTTTCTAAAATTAACTCCAATTTAAGTTGAATATTAAACTTCAGTTTAACCCTCGGCACTTACTGTGTTAGAGACCTGACGCTTAGGAAATTTAACTGAGAAGTAACCTATCGAAGACCAGCAGCTCATACTGCCCGAGCAAATTGGAAACCGAGATGAGCGATATTCGGCAGTAGCCGCCAATACTTATCACGTCATCTTCAGTCGAAACTACAGGACAAAAACTTGCAAGCAGCAGAAATTAACTACAATCCTGAACTGTGATGATTTTGGAGTGTTAACTTCATTGGTAAAGTTCTTAAGAAAAATATGGACTGCTCCAGTTTTTTTGACAAGCTCATTTCATACAGAACTATTTTCACATCCATGTTTATTGAAAATCCAACTTGTCCTCAAAGTAATTTTTCGTATAAATTACACCTAATCGATACGCTTCCAAATGCTGACTAAATTTATCGATGATGTAACAAAATACCTTATTTGCACAAATGTTGGGCGTACTACATGAACAGCAGGAAAAACCAGTTGAATGTTGTTTCACAGACGAACCAATTCCTATTTTTATGACTAAAGCCTTGATCCCGATACTGAATACTTTTCAAGTGCCTTCATTTTAGGTCTTTGGGGACGTACTCCCTGAATTTAAAGACTTTTAAACAATTTTTAAACAATATAAAAATTTTCACAATTTATTTACCGCAAGCGATACAGAAGTAGATTGTTTCTTAAATCTAGTAAATGTGAGTATAGCTACTGTGGGCCCGTGTAAGTTAAGCGACTTCAGGGCATCCTACTGTCAACGCTATTCTAAGGTGCACAATTATGTTTTTAACCTAATTCACTTAACCTAGTTAAGCGGTAGACTGAATTGGTTAGCTCGATAATCGATGCTTCATTATACAAAATAGTTTATATGGGATTATAAATAAATAGTTCAGAAATTCTTGGTCGTGTTGTGCATGGAATGCGTTGTCGTATGGAGCTTGAAATTAAAGGTAGAGCTCAAATAAAAAAAAGCGTGTTTTGTCGTTTACTGTTGAAAGAGACTTGACCGCCATGCGAGCCACTGGTGGTTGAAGGAGGGAATTTTCATAATACTGTAGACTGACCAGTTATCACAAAATCAATTTTCATAAATACTGAATTAAAGCTAAATGAAGGCGTGATCCAGATAATATTCGTTATTTTCAAAATTGTTCAAGTCAATGGACTTAAAATTTGAGTTGAGTATTGAACATCAGTTTTACCTGCCGCAGTCAAAGTGTTAAGCCAATGGACTTTAACACGTTGAATGCGATGGGTTAAACTGAAGATCAGTATTCAACTTTAATTTAAATTTAAATGTTGTAAGATATTTTACAAATACAAAACATTAACTGGGTTCATTGAGTACCATAAATTTAAAAATATTCTTAGAACTTTTTCAAATGACCCACCGATGGGTCGTATCTCAGTCAACGTGTTAAATTTGAGTTAAACTTTAGTTTTACCGTTGGCGGTTAACTAGTTAATTTCGAACACCAGGACAGTTAGAGAGCTGTGACCTACCCAGAACCAGGTCGCGGCCGCCTATGTGGTAGCTGAAGAGCGGCATGTAGCCGACTGCCAGGTATATGGGGCGCGCTCGGCAGCACACGCTCAGCTGCCATGGCAAAGATTTTTTTCTTAAAAATTTAAAACCGAAGAATGAAATTCTAAAATTTTTTTGAACGTTTCGTGATAACTCTCATCATCATCCCATCATGTTTTCCCAAAACAGTGACATCGTTGTATTGAAATATTCCCCCGTGAGATAGAATTTATTAAGACATTATTGATTAAAAATATGTGTCCAAAATTTATCATTGATAATTCCGGCAGAAAGTTTCTAGTTAAAAAACATTGTTCCTCTCCTGTTACCTTGAGCGTAGCAAAACAGAAATTGTACATAAAATTACCTTTTTTGGGTTATTTGAACTCTGAACTGAAAAGAGAAGTCGTAGCTCTGGTTAGTAGGGGTTTTCACGACAGTTGACATCTGAGTGTTTTATAGAAATAGTTTTAAAATCAGTTCATTTTTTAGGAGGAAAGAACGTCTGGAGGAGTGCCTGTGGAGTGGATGTGTTTATGGTGAATGTGAAGTTTAATGCAATCACGGAAAATAATAATGCCGATCCCAAGAATCACTAAAGGAACACATTTCAGAACGTTTTACACGAATGACATTCTGCTCGCTGATGCGTTATTTTCGAATAATTTAACTTTGAAGTTGGCCTTGGCGCCAAAGGAAGCGAGCGCGTGAAACGGAATTTAATAATAACGGAAGCTTTTACAAACGTAAAGAGGTTGGGTTGTGAGGGGGAGGCACAGTTCTTCTAGTGAAAATTATAAATAAAGCTTCTAACCCACCCATTAGGGTGACGACCGCAATCTTGTTGACATCGGGTCCAAAATGGCGGCGCCCATGGTGGTCGCCATGTTAGACCCGATGTAAATAAGATTGCGGTCGTCACCCTAATGGGTGGTTTAGAAGCTTTATTTATACTTTTCACTAAAAGGACTGTGGCTACCCCTCACGACCCAACCTCTTTACGTTTGTAATAGGGGGTTAGCTTCCGTTTTTAATTAAATTACGCTCGCTTCCTTGGGCGCGCGGCGGCCAACTTCAACGTTCAATAATTCGAAAATACGCATCAGCGAGCAGAATGTCGTTCGTGAAAAACGTTCTTAAATGGGTTCCTTTAGTGATTGTTTGGGATATAATTATCAATTTCCGTGATTGCATTAAACTTCACATTGACCGTGTTTATTTATATAAGTGTGACTGCTGCATGCAGACTTATGTTGGTAGTACTAAACTACAACAATTTATTAGACACAGCCAACATTCAGGAATTTCCCATAGAACCGGTCGCATACTTTCCTCTCCTTCTCATTCAGCAATCCCAGATCATTGTCAGGAATTTAATCATCCTTTCAGAACAAATAACTTCTTCACTCTGTGTACCACCAACAACGAACAGGATCTTCGCATTTTAGAATCTTTATTCATATCTACCCATAGACCTGACTTAAATAAAGACTTGAGTGCTGTCAAACTAAACATTGCTTCAACCTACTGACATATTTCTGTGTGTGTATGAATGTGGTGTGTGTTTGCGCGCGTCTGTTTGTTAGGTTCCTATGTGTAAATGTATGAATGTATGTGCTTGTGAAAGGGTGGGTAGGTGAGCCAATGAGAATGATCATTTTTACTGCACTTGAATGAGAAAGAGGATTGAAGTTTTTATAGATGTTTGTTTACTTATTTTTCGTTTTTTTTTTAAATTTTGTGTTTTTTAATATTTTTGATCTCGTTGTTGTATGTTTTTCAGCAATGAAGATGGAATTTTAACATTCCGAAACGTTTGACAAAATAGAAACAAATAAAAATGTATATTATTATGTTGGTTCTCCTTTTTATCTTGCGCGTGAGATTCTCTAAGAATCGACCAATTGGAAATATAAATTCAAATTGAATGGCATTAAGATGTTTTTAAACTGTGCTTTCTTAATTTCATATAATTTTAAGGCAATGCATTTTAAATTTGAAAGTTTAAAAAAATTTTCTTCAACAATGGATGTACAGTAACTTTAATTGAGTACCAGTTGAAGCATTTTTTGCCCAAAATCTCAATAGTCTTCGCTCTACTACTGACCCCAATAACAAGCTGTACATTTCTCTCCCATATTTCAGCGCCCAATCCGAAAAATTTAAAAAAGAGTTGAAATCTCTCGCGCTTAAGTATTTCTACGTTAAATTGCATTGTATTTTGTGAACCACTTTTGCATTAGATATATTTTCAGTTTCAAGGAAAATTTCCCGTTGCGATGCGATCCTCAATTGTTAATAAATTTAGTCATGCACAGTGTGCATCCAGGCACGTCAGTGTCACCGGTCGTACCCTTGGACAGAGAATTTCAGAGCATAGGGGAGTCAGCTACCGCACAGGATCAAGGCTAGGACAAACACCTCATTCTGCAATCCGTATTCGTGCAGACAACTGCAATTCGATGATCGCCAACAATAATTTTTCAATAAGAGGGCAGGGGTCAAGCTTCACTGACGTACGCATTTTAGAATCATTGCACATCGGTAGACCAGCACTGAATGATGCGTCAAGTTCTTCTCCGTTGTGCATTTCCATGTAATTTAATATAATCTCGTGAACTGTAAGTGTCTGTAACTGATCACTTTTTCTTTAATGTCGTGTGTTTTTTTTTGCTGATGATAGGATTTATCCAAAAACGTTCAAAAAATGTTCAGAATTTTATTCTTCGCTTTTAAATTTTTAATAAACTTGCGTTATAGCCATATAAAAGATGTGCTACTTTTTCGCTTGTGACGGCACCAAACATTTTTTCTCATAAGAGCACCGAACATTTTCTATTATGACGTCACCAAACATTTTCTCTTCTGACGTCACCAAACATTTTCTCTTGTATGTAAGGGCACAGCTGGCAGCGGAAGTTCATCAGTCGATTTGCCAACCCCACGTGTTGTTTTATCTAGACGAAATCTTTCAGTTTGGGCTTTTTGAAATGAAATGTAACAGTTTTGTCCAGAAAAATAGCACGTAAAGTAACCGAGGTGGCCGATAAAATGTTAGGGTCAGCTTTACCGCTACGACGACTACAATCGTCAGAAAAAGTCTAAGTTTATTCAAGAGCGCGTTTGTTCTCGGCAGCTACTTTGGATACGTCAGAGTTGAGGAGCTGCATGCAATTTTGGCAGTACCTAGTACAATAAGACGTTTATTCAATTTATTGCACTGTGCACAAAAAGTTTAGACACAGTAGGCAGAAAATTTAATGTCTCATTCACACGAGCCAATTTGTGCACAATTTCGTTTTAATATTGGCAACAAACCTAAAAAATCCCTCTTTAAATACAAAGACTTTACACGTATCATCAGCCAAAACTTATAAGATGTCTCTGTGAGGTCTATTTTTAAACAACAAACATACAGTATGAGGAGTTCCAAAACGCATTAACTTCATATATGAGGTATAATTTGAAATACTAAACAAATATATAAGGAATTTCCATTTTGGTAGTGAACGGTTTACACTCTTCGTCATTAAATATGAGGTCTAATTTTAAACATCAAACATATGAAGAGTTCCAAAACGCGTTAGATTAATTTGTGAGGTCTTATTTGAAACATCAAACATATACATAAGGAATTCGCACCTTTGTAGTGAACGGCAAGGCGTTCCTGCCAGCATCCAAGTAGGCCTCTGGCGCGTTGTCTCCGAAATGCACGACGCGTATAAAGGAGCGCTGCTGGCCGGCACCTGAACGGAGAAAAGCGTTGATAATTATTGCGTCGCATTTCTGGACTATGAATTGTGGTGTTGCATTTCTGGACTATGAATTATCGTGTCTCATTTCTGGACTGTGAATTAATGTGTCACATTTCTGGACTATTTCAATTGTTTGCGTAGGTTACATCACACAACTATGGAGTGTAATAGCCATGGATTATTCAGTGTTTGATTCCAAAAGTTAACTTTGATTTCATTTGATCACACAGCGGTATTCAAAAAGCCAGCATCCCAGTCTGGAGATTTTTTGACTTAAAGGTTTTAAGGCTACCTTGAGTGTGATCCTTCTGGACTAAAAAATTAACTGATGGTGTCTTTACTAACATATAATCTAGTACGTTACTAAGTGTGTTGGTTCTCTGTACGAGTTAGAAATGGGAACTTTTTGCCTTCACTAACAACCCCCCTCACAGCTGTACATGCTGATTTCCTCGAGCAGCCTCCCCCGTCCTCCCCACACACAGATACATATGTATATAAATGTTTATATATATATATGTTTATATATGCACTTCTACTAATTTTGCAGCAGATTTTAACTTTGAACTTCACAATCTAAATTTGCGAAGCGGATGAGATATTCTTCAGAGTCTTGATGTTGATATTCTGAAGAGAACAGAGTCATATGTGACTAACTTTCCGTTTCTGACGCTAAAACTGGCCCTGTTTTGCTCAGCATTAATATCAAGATGTATAACATTTAGTTTATAAAATTCAAATTTTACCTTTAAAAATTTTCAAAAGCCCTCCAACCAATTCTTCCCCCTAAATAGCATCACAAATTTCTTGACTTGTTCAGTGATCGATCGAGAAAACGAACTGACTGATCACGGTTGAATTGAGCTGAGACAACAGTAAAAGAACACCATACTGCGACGGCTGTTCATTTTGTTGTTCATATTTTGTTTTTCGTATTGCGACGGTTGTTTGGTCTCAATTCACGTACAAATTTGGTAAGCGCGGGACAACAGTCATCACTTTTCTCAATGCAATATGGAAACTCGATACCGCACTGCCCTCGCGCAACTTGCACCTCTCGCGCAACTTGCTTGCCACGGTGGAGGAAACAAGGTAGAGTCATTTCTATGAAGGAAAATACACTTCCTCTTGTTCGGCTAGCCAATAGAACCACTTCATTCCAAATAAACTTTGTGGCATCACCATTGTGACATGTCGTTAGGCCAATAGTGGTGCCAGATTTGGGGCTAGCAGTGTTGCCAGATGCAATACGATCAATGCAATTGGTTCGTTGCCATGACGTCAGCATTGCCACACGGTCGACGAAAAAAGACTGGTTTGTCACTACCTTGTTTTTCTACCGCGTTGCTGGCGTACTCGAGTGTCGGCAACAAACGCATCTGACACGCTGCATGCAACCTGGAGGGAGGGCTGATGTCAGCACATCTCGTAGAAAGTCTAGAATTTTTTAGCTCGTTGAAGTTCATATAGATATGGTAGCACTGCGTGAGGACACTGTTGAGTCAAAGCAAGAGTCTACCTTCAAAATAAACATATAAGAGGCTGTTTTTTCTTTCTAGCAATACGAAGCGGGTGACGCTGAATTGGTCGGTTTGCGCTTCATTGCACTGATGGCAAAAATACATTTGTGTGCTGTACATCAGTCACGATGAACAGCGCCTATTAGCAATGCTCTCAATGCTTATTTATGTATCAGGAACGTTGCATCATTTCTATTTAATGCCAAATTAAAGGATCGTTCATCATTTTGGTGCCTTTGAGCTTATGATGACACAAAAATTAGCTGTACTTATAATAACACAAAAATTAGCTGCACTTATAATAACACAAAAATTAGCCGCACTTATAATAACACAAAATTAGCCGCACTTATAATAACACAAAAATTAGCCGCACTAATAATAACACAGAATTGGCCTCGCTTGAAATTATAATAATACAAAGATTGTTGTCACTTATAAATATGATAACACAGAATATAAGCTATTAATGTCTTTAGTTTTTATTTCCGGCAAGTTTTAAAGTTTAAAAGGCTTTCGAACTTTCTTAATTTTTAGTATAACACAAGCGCTATAATGATTGAGTTGTAAAATAAGAGGCGTTTAATAAAACACGGCGCTCAGAAACACCAGAGCTCAGCGCCCGGTCACCTCAGCATGGGGACGTCTCCGTGCGTTACTGATGCGCTGCAATCTTCGAATATTTTCTTAACTTCATGTTTTTGTTGAGCAAAGTCTCGATTTGGTTATATAAGTGAAGCAAAATGGTCGGTTTTTACGAGTTTGTGCCCGAGGCCTGCGTTTCATATTTCTTCTATTGCATTTTAAAGATTTTCTCGAGCAAAGTACTTTGAGTGATGGTATATGGATTATTTCTATTCCCAAAATGTTTCCTGAAGTTGCTTAAAGCTTGGAGCATCTTGTTGGTCTTATATTGTGATTTGATGTAGTATTTTACTTTGATTTATTATCGTAAATTTCGGTTCTATTTCATCGTAGTGATTTAGGGTGTATCATTTGAACGCCTAAGGCCAGTGAAAAATTTTGTATCGGATAATTTTAAGCACGATGTGAAAATGATGAATGTTTGGTTGAGTAGCTTGAGGCAGTCAGTGATCTCTGAATCTTTATCTACTTTTTCAACAGAATTGAACATCAGGTTTGAAATGAAAATGTGAACGAATTTTAATTTTTTCGTTGGCATTCTCAGAATTGTGGTCTTAGGTTGCTTCCACAAAATCAAAGGCGTTTTTATTAAACTTTGTTTCACGTCCATAAAAAACTATGGCAGGAACTGGGCGAACGTTTTTAAAGCAGCAAAAAACAGGCTTCTTTCATCTGGATTTAAGCGGATTCGTCGCACTTTTTTGATAGCTCAAAAAGTGCGGATTTTTAGGTTCAGTACAAGTCGAAAGATATTCCGCCATAAATTCAATTTAAGATAAGAGAGAGAACCAGTAGGATGCTGGTCTCCTTTTTATCTCACGCGAGCGATTTCCCAGAAAACAACCTATTGGAAATATAAAGTCAAATTTTACAGGCATGTGCGGAGCCAATCAAGACTCAGTGCCGTTCCCCCGTAATAAAAATTAGAAGTCAACCACAAATTGGCCAGCGAAAAACGCCACTGGGCATAATTTAAAAGCAAACACACTTTCTTTTTACCTACTGGAAAACTCCCCTTTTTATCCCCAGCTCAGCTGCAAGCGACGCTCGTTCGATCGTTTGGCGTTCATGCAGAACACATTTCCTGCCGAGGTACCCGCAGCACCGCAACACCGCAGCGCGTCGTCCATTACAGAATTGCTCCCTCCACTCAGACCTCAATGACTGAACGCCGCTCGTCTTGCAGTCCAGAGCCCCAGCTTAGGGGCTGTCAACATGTGACGGCTCAGCCCACGTCCCTGTCCAAATCAGACTAGCGATCGAGTTGCCGCTGCTGTGTGTCAGTCACGGTAGAGGAAACAAGGTAGGGTCTAACCAGTCTTTTTTCGTCGACCGTGTGGCAACGCTAACGTCATTGCAGCGAACCAATAGCAGTTCTATTCTGGCAACACTGCTAGCCCCAAATTTGGCACCACTATTGGCCTAACGGCATGTCGCAATAGTGACGCCATAAAGTTTGCTTGAAATAAAGCCGTTCTATTGGCTAGCCGAATAAGAGGAGGTGTATTTTCCACAATAGAAAAGGAGGTGTATTTTCCTCTACCGTGGTGACAGTCAGAAAGAAATTCGGTGTGTAGGTTTTGCTTGAGAAGATGGACATCCACGGGTGTAGTCAATTTTTCAACGAATATTTTGCGAAGACAGGAAGTCAAATTTTAAAAACCTGTTCGTCTGTTCGATTTTTCAAATCTCTTGCTTCAAATTAAGCTCCGTAGAGAATTATTTATGTTCATCTTATTCATGCTTTCCATAAAGAGTTTCCCCGTTGATTGTAGAGGTTTACGTAACCATGTCCGCAAAAGGAATTAATATCAAAACTCGGAATGGAAACACCGACAAAGATTTCAGTTTTAGAAATCTTATCACGTAGTACAACACTGTTATACAGAACCAGTTATTTCATCGTAAACATTTTCATAGGCGATTAAAGTATAGAAAGTTAAATTTCTAAACGGTAATTCTTTAATCACAACGATCTGATGATCTGAAAGCAACAGGAATTTAGGTAGAGTTCATAAGCAATGATTTCTTCAATTCAGTTGCGTGACGCAACGAAGTGCACCAGAACAGCTTCAGTTTTACTCCTGTGTGTCCATGCTGACGCTGCAATAGGCCCTCGGAATACACGGAGCATCGCTACGTGTGGTGCATCTCTTGCACCAAAATAATCAAAGTAAGTGGAAAGAAAAAGGATTATAAAAAGCCAACGTTTCTAATTCCCGCATCCTGCGGCATTCAGCGTAGTCCCACATTACAAACACGACTTATTTTCATCTCTTTAGAGCATGACGATGTGAAATACCTGAGAAAGGCGTTCAGTCACCTCAACATGAGCCGTTTAGTATCCCTGCGATTTGAGAAAATTTTCAACAGTTACCGTCTTGGTTTTGAGACGTGCGAGTGAGGGCGAAGACGAGAACGAGGAAAAGAGCGGCAGAGCTCCGCATGATGCCGCTACCCTCAGCGTCACTAGAGCAAAGAACCTCTTGTTCCGCACGCCTCATGGCACCGTGATGTTGGGTCAACATTGTGTGACGAGTCAACATCGCGTGACGGGACAAACATAGTTACTGGGAGTCAATAGCTGCAGCCTTGCGACTGCATTAAACATGTCTGCGGCCGCTGGAAGTAAACTGCAAGAAAACAGCATCAATATCAAGAAAATCGCTCGTGGTTGGCCATTGTGTGTGTTGATATTCTGTTCAAGATACAAGGTGTGTTCATCCACTAACGATAGGACTGTAACTGGATCTGAAACACGTTCCTGTGCTGCTGTGCATAAAATGGAACAATTTTTTTCCACGTGAAGCCGAGTATCAAACAAAGAACAAAGGCACTCGAGTTGACGAGGAAATGTTCGCGGCATTTACCTTTTGTTGACCACCTGCTTCTTTGTTTGGCGGTAATTTTAGCTGTCAGTAAAAGGTTTTTGAAATTTCGGTATTACTAGTCATTTAAATATAACTAATAACATTGTAAAACTTGTACGATGTTTGCAAGGGAATTCATCATCACAATTCTCATGCGGACGTTGGTAAACAAAATGTTCCTCGTTTACGCACTGGGGTAAATTTGCGTGTCGTTTCGCAACTTTGAGTTGCTGCTCTCTCTCTCTCTCTCTCACACACACACACACACACACACACACAATGAGGTGTGTTGGGACTGGCATTCATCGCGCTCCTGAGTATCAAGAAACTTGGTCACACAACACGAATCTGTTCCAATACCAGAAAAATAGCGGGGCTAAGTGTATGCTTTCAGTTAAAGGACCTAAAGTACTAAAATGCGTTTTAGTGTCAATCGAAACGAACCAAAAGTTTTGTCGGAATCGAAGAAGTTAACACTTGCATCAATCATCAATGTTTGTAACCAGACAACGGCACAATGCCATAATAGGCCAGAAAAACTAAATATTTCTTTACTTCTTTAGTTTCTTTAGGCAAAACGTTGTCACGTAATTGAAGCGGATTGAGAACTTATACTGCATTAGAATCATAGTGCAATGTTTGATAGTCCCTGTTTCTATCAGTTGAGGTCCCAGTAATATCAAGTTGAGATTAAAAATGGCAAGACGCTGGCACATAACAACTTTAGTCAATACGATGCAACATAATTGTATTTGAATTACATTCTCACAGATGCGAATGACCAAATGCTCCATAACTACTATCGCACTTCACTTGTTCTTTATACCACAGGAAGTGAAGGGGTACCGTCTAAAGTTTCGTGAAAAATTACTGAACCATCTTGATGCAAATAAAATTAAGAAATGAAGGTTTTTTGTTCTATAAACCCGAATTTACAAAGAAAGGGTGAAGAATTACTACGCCTCTGTTGTACTTCTAACAAAGCTCGGTGCTTGCATGCAGGCATAAAGGCTTCACTTCAATTTTCTGCTCGATCTATTGTTTCCTTCCGACTGTGTTTCACTTATAGCAGGTAGTCTAATGAATCATTTTAAAACCCACAATCACATGAATATGCAGTCCTAAATAAACACATGGATTGACAGACTTTACATCGGATGTTGTTGCAGTAACACCATACCTGAGATCCGGCGAGTCTGCATCACAGCAGACGCTAGGGAGTGTCTTGTTCTACGTCGTATAATGATGATGACGAATAAAAGAACATCCCTCTTCTCTTATAGCTCGTGTGATCACCGCCGCCGGCTCACTGAGAGGAGCATAGCATTACTGAACGCTGCGTGACGCACAATGCTCGCGTCTTCTTTGATTAAAAAGCTGCCAAGCAGAGAAGTCGCAGCGCAAGTTCAAGAGCGCAGGGAACGCTTCATGTACGGGGGTTGTAATTACGAAGCTGTCGTAATTACTCACCAACTCATTATATTGAAAGACAGCCTGCAATATAATTTTGAATCAGAATTATGAGCGTGAATCATGAGCGATAATTATCATGTAAATGAATGAAATAAAGTCTGTTTATTATCTTGCATAGAAATTACCGAAATGAACAAATTACATGCATCATACAAATGAATGATTGAAATGGTTAATGGACGGGAATTTTGAATGTTAACGAATAGCATATGTTGTAGACATCTGTTAAATAGTTGGTGAGGCGTATCCACATTGGGCGCCAATTATTTGTTATTTAGGGGGGCGAATCCTGTTTCCGCCCGATTGATGATTAATTTAGGTTGGTCCTCCTTTTCCAGGTGAAGATAGTTATCCCAATTCCCAGTTATCCCACCGTAGATAGTTATCCCAATTTTAGGGATTCTGAGGCCGTAATTTCAGAGGCTTTATTTTATCCCGGAGGATCTTCCTGATATTTTCAGGGATAAGTGAAAGTCAGGTTCTGCTGACTTAGTTTATTCAAGTTGGGGTTATCCCACAGTATTTTTCAGGATGCGTATATTTTCCGGCAGTTCTTGTAGTTTTTCTCTGGTAGAGCTTTAAAGATGTCGAGCCGTTTTTCAGAGCGTCGAATTTTTGAGCCGTAAGCGAGGCTTCGAAAGCTTAGAGCCGAAATGAAATTCAAGCTGTTGAAATTTTGAAGTCTGAGACGGAAATATGGCTCGCAAGTGTCTGTGATACGCCAGTTCGATTATTTGCGAGAGAATTATTTTTCCTCCCGCGAAATTACAAGGCACTTGTCGACATTCTTGCTTCTGGCCTAACAACATCATTCACTGATATGAACAGCTCAACATCGGGAAATTCAAACCTTGTTCGCTGCGCACGACACTCGACATTCTTACTCTCTGGCGTCCTGACTTTATGATATTCAAACATTCCGACACATAGATAGCTCGTCTCTGTCTTCCGAGGCAAAGACGTCGTCATTAGCAAGTTGACTTATGAGAGGACAGGCTAAAGGGTCTGGAAGTGTGCATAAAAGTATTCATTAAGCTTTAGTTTTCACTGACGCAAGAAGAGTTCGCTATGTTCTAGACAACAATGAACAACGAGCGAACACAGGAGAGTTTTTTACGCATTGTGATTGCTTCGTTGAATAGCCGAGGTTTTTATGAGTGCTGGCAATACGAAGCGGACTGGCATTGCTCAGTCCTCTGGAGGGTGACGAGACAGAGCAGATTTACTTTTCTGTGGGGGCTGGCGCACAAGATCGGGGTAGAAGAAAGAAAATCAATTATAGAAATTACAAATAAATAAACTAAAATTACATAAATTACACTACTCAATAAAACATGGAATAACCATAACAACGATCTGAAGGGTGAAACGAATTAAAAAAAAATATGAAAAAAAAGAAAAACAGTTTATTTTCAATAAAGATGATACCAAAAGCTCATTATCGGTTTTCAAATTTTATAAGACAACGGGCAACTATGATGTAAATTAGTAGAAAAATGAACAAAAATGCCTCCTTTGCCAGGAGGCCGCTTGTGAGTTACAGTGTTCACTGGGAATCTTGAAGATTATTTCTCAGTGCAAGTGTACGTCATCGAGAGGCTGTGGATTTCTTGAGTTTTTTGTTTGCTGTTCACAAACTAAATTACACGATGAACTCTAATAATGACTTTTGATCAATATTTATCATTAATGCGACTTATGGTCAACAATACTTGATGATTTAGCGTAACGAATTTAATGATAATTTATTGATATACGAACATCAATATCTGATATCATTACAAGAACACTGTTGGTAGTTCGAGTATATTCAACAAGATTAATTTTTCCTTGGTTTTGACGAGCAAGTTAGAATAAAAATTTATTTCCCATTTCTTTGTGACGTGTTATCAGAATGGCAATGAAAAAGGTTAGCGATAGATACAAAAAACACCCTAAGACCTCGAAAATCATAAATGTGTTATGAATATATCAAAAGAAACAAACTAATACTGTAACAATAATGCACAGGCGTCAGCAGCACTGTAAAGCAGGAGTGTCAGTAACACTATTACCTATAGTACCACAATATTCCCTGAAGCAGCGTCCGAAATTTGGTGGCTCAAGCACGAATTTTAAATCTGCGACAAAAGCAGTGTATGCAGGTCAGTCCTATTCAAATTGTGCCTCAAACCAGAAGCTGCGCAAAAGTATTCTGGCTCTCGTGCCAGAATTCTCTAATGAGATGACACGTTCTAGATCTTAAATTATCTGGTTTTTGAGTGAAAAGGAGTGAGAAATTTATTTGCCCGTATTTATTGTAACAATTATTATTTTTTAATCAATAATTGCTTCAGAAAATGAGGGCAAATTATTGCTATATCTATATATATATATATATATATATATATATATATATATATATATATATATGTTTTAGGCTATTGAATGCGTAAATTTCCCTCATGTTTTCTTTTCCTATCCACATTTTCGTGAAGATAGTTTGTTGTTACACGCCTGCTGCGCATGCAAAACACTGACTGAATTAGTTACACAAAAGATTGAGCGAAGGTAATTTTTTAATACTTCGCACAAATTAGTTTGCCATATATTGGTCTTCCCGTGCGGAACAAGATAAAACATCATAAACTTGCACGTCTTTTGAGTCAATTCTGCTCGCCTTCAGTCCTCTGAGTTGATCACAGTTAATTTCTTTTAAATCAGATATCAAGTCTGAAACAGGCATGCGAAAGACCAAAAAGTCATAGAAGTTCAAGCCTCAATGATCAGCAAAGCATTCAGAGTCATAACTCTCTTGCCTGCCGCTGGCAGCCGTATGCAGGATACGCGTTGCAGACGAAGCATTCCTAATTTTACTTACACAAAGTTTTCTTGAGCGAATTTAAAAGACCTGCTAAGTTATGAGCGCAGCCCTTGAGGAGCTTAATGTTGTTACATTGAAAGTCTTCCCGACGTAGAGATTCTGTATCTCATATGCATGGAGTGAACAGAGCCATTTGATGACTGTAATTTATTATTCCTGCTAAAATAATCCTCAGCAGCATGGAGATGCAACTGTTACTACATGCAGATGTATGCTAATTTTGTCCTCTTTGAACGTGTGTTCTACTGCGTCAAGGAAAATAGATGGCTCGAGAGGTGACGCAGAGTAATTGAAAAATTGCAAAAGGAATGATGCAATTCTCTTCATCTCAGCGTTTGAATGATAGTGATCACGCAGCAACGAATCATCATTATCACCATCCTCCAAATCATTAGGCAGCAAATTGACCTGAATGGTAACAAAAGACGTTCTGAAATACGTCCAATTACTGAGAAATGTGTTTCTAAAATCCAAAGTCATCACCTGGTGCAGAACCGGAAGAAATATGAATCACAAAAACCTTGACTTCGGAATTCGAAACCCAGCCAATTATCAGTCCGGAATCCTGAAATGGAAGCTTCGTAGATTGCGGTTCCGTTCATTGTTAGTGTGAAAAGATCTAATTTTGTACGGATAAGAGCTCCACATGGAAGGAATATCGATATCATTAAAGGAATAAATCAAAGGTGTTCATTTATTGGACAAATACGTTTTTACATCAAAGAGTAAATGTTGGAAAGAATGGTATGAGAGCGTACACCAGAGTTGAGAAGGTTAT
This sequence comes from Morinoia aosen, assembly GCA_030386875.1. Lineage (NCBI taxonomy): Eukaryota > Metazoa > Arthropoda > Malacostraca > Amphipoda > Talitridae > Morinoia > Morinoia aosen. The sequence continues at coordinate 18,928,652 of CM059559.1, forward strand.
GCAACGTGAGAGAGAAAAAGAGGGATGGAGAGAGCTTCGGCAACTGTTAATTAACACGTAAATTTATAACAAAATGGAATGCGAGTAACACCGGGTGACTTATACAAAATTACACAAAACATAAGATAATAGGAAACTTAAATCATACGCTAGCGTAAAAATAAACACAATTATACTCTTTTAGAATGGCGTTGTAGGTGGATGTCCTAGGAGTCACTGAGCTTATTCGGGCCCACAGGTAGCTATACTCAAATTTGACCATTGTACTAGACTTACGAAACAATCGACTTTTGTATCAATCGTGATAAATCATTTTTTAAAATTTAATTCCCTATGCACAACAAATATGCCCACCTCGGGTGGACGTTCCGACGTAACACAAGGGGATCAGACAGCAAGTGAATTCTGCACATGGTGATTGAGGTCAGATTTGATTCGTTTTCATATTTTAGTAGTCGGATTTGCAGAAGACTGGACACTACTTTTAGGTGTTAGCGCCTGTCGTCATCTGCCATCCAACGTGTCTCCAGCGGTCTGCTGGACTCTCAGAAGTTCTGGTGGCTTTTACGCTCGTTTTCCAGAACTGACTCGATCTGTTACCAATGCATTTTTTCAGTATAGTGTAGCTGTACTGAAAAAGACCATATTCATATAATTGAAGTATTACACATTCATGAACTTAAGCCATCTCTTAATGAAAACATTAATGATTTTTTCGCTCTTAAACTGTTTAGCAGAACTTCAGCTTTCTAGGTATCACGAAACTGCTCGACCATTTTGGTCTTGTCTCTCGTGTGGTGAACATCGAGGTTTTGTAAAAAATATCTAGTCCTACTGTGGTAGGTCTGGTCGTCGGGGTCGCGGAATTTTCTATTATACCCCGGGCTGCGCGACCCCCACTTCACCAGCCTAGCCAACGTAAAGCACGGGTCGTAGCGCTGCTATCTTATTTTCAATGCACTCAAAGTTCAGTTCGACCTTACTGACCTATCTCGGGAGCATCCAATTCCAAGGCTCGACTCAGCCAACAACTCCAGGAACGTCCCAGGCTTCGGTACAGTCGCCGACCAATAGGTCTACCAAAACACCTCTGAGCACAAATTACGACCGAACTTCCCTTGACAACTGGCACCAGTCCTGGTAATTTTCAGACCCAAACTTGTGGCGCCATTCTCAAGCCGGCTTTCATGGAAAACAACAAAATGCGAAACTTACGTTTATTGGTATCCACATTCAGGATATTACACTTTAAAACATACCACTTACGATAAAACCGGTCGGCATGACTATGCTACATGAAACTATACAATCCTGCTTTACACATCGGCGACTATCTTATGGCGGAGTCTTCTAGCACAGGACGTTAGCTTTTATTAACTTGTCCTTGCTCAGACCCACCATATCACGCACAACGTAGTCACCGACGAAAGTATACACAGAGGAGTACAAAGATAGCCAACCCGACCTCTACAGGCTCCAAAAACTAACTCTCTTAACCTATCCTCGGCAACCCTCCACATGCTCTCGCTATTACGCGTAACAGGTCGCGCGTGGATGTTACTTTCCAGAGTATACAAAAACGCAACTACCAACAAACTTCACAATAGTAGCACACTACTATACTACTACTATATCTGAGATAAAAAAATATAGTGTAGCTATTTAAATAATGAGTTATTCTTCCCGTATATCTGTTAGTGTACAAATCTCCATTGAGGTTGTCATTCAATAAAGAGTTTAAGTTGCGTTGAGGAGCTCAGGTACGGTCGGCTTATCACTCCTACATATCCGAGTCCTGCTCTAACTCATTCCACATTATGTGGCATGTCCTCAGTTGTGAACACAGGCATACCTGAATTAATTTTACATTAGTCGAACCAAAAAGCTCCTTACGAGCGTACCGTTGACTATTTTAAACTTGTGCAATATATCAATTCAGTTTAATAGAAGAAATCAGACAAGCGAAAATTATTTCTGAATCAACTTTATGTCTATGTTCAGGGTGCTTTCAAAAAATGTGCATGCACTATGAGCTGCCGTAGAACTTTTTTGCAGCTTCCATGATTAGATTTCTTAGGAAAGTTTAGTCAACGTCTAAATTTACAAATAAGTATACGTATGCTGTTTGGTCTGAATAGGTAAAAAAAATTCATGATTGACTGTTCAAACCGGAGGTGTTCAGCATGGATACACTCTTGGGCACTAGTCACAACTGATTTCGTATTTCTCACCATTGTGTCCAATTGTATTTCTGCTCACACCGCTTGACCCACGCTCACGCTTCTACTGTCTGTCAAAAACAGCAATATTCTCAAACATCCAGCAGCACTTCATAAAACCTGTTCTCGGTTTGTAACACTCAAACGTACTTCCGTCATTTTCCGCAGACCGATCAACGAATCTGACATCGCAAACGTTACGTCAAGTTTGTTTGAAAATTCTACAGTGTAGATGAGACAGTACGTTTTCTGTGTTAGTGTCAAATGCGCTAACATTTTTTGAAGCACCGAGCAGCCCGATTGGACACCTTGGTACGAAGTCGGAGTCAACACTGAACTTATTCGGGCCCACAGGTAGCTATACTCAAATATGGCCATTGTACTAGACTTAAGAAACATTCTACCTCTGTATCACCTGTGGTAAATAAATTGTTTAAATTGTTTAGCATTGAATCTTTCTCTCAAGTGCAGAGACGCTGAAGGAAGGCCACCTGTTTGAACATTTCATATAACCTATAGCACATTTAGTTTGACTATAAAGTACACTTATTTTTCAAATTTCAAATTAAAGTAAAACATCTATTTTCCGAAAATTTTAGCATGCGGGCCGCAAAAAAAATTTTCTATGAAAGCTGAAAGAGTGTATGCATTTTTAAAGCATCCTGAATTAATCCACAACCGGAATTATTATCAATATAGATCATGTACTATTTTCTGTATCGCTGACAAACCTGGTAACAAAAACTGATTGCAAATGCGTAACATTACAGGCTATAAACTCGGACTCGAGATAAAGAGTTCGTTGCTCACATACACGGCTGGTTGATCAGTGTGTCCCCACACCAGTATTGGTGCCCTATAACCCAGTCTAACTTTTTTGCCGGAGCATGCAAGTTTTTCGCCGCCCAAGCGATTTAATTACTCAGGGGCAGCGAAAAACATGCATGCAGGCGGCGAAAAAGTTAGACTGGGATGCTGACTTCCTGAACTCTACACCATTACACGAAAATTCTGTTTCTGAATGGCAATTTCTTATTTCTGTTCATTGTCTTTTGTTGGCAACGACCGGTTTTGACAGTTGTGACTCGTGTCACCCAATTCATAATCGACTGAAACGTTTGAAAGCTTTATGACGCACTCTCGAATGCTATAATTTATTATGGGCCGTGCTTGGTAGTCCATTGTACAAGGGCGTCACGCTTAAGGCTTAACTTGATCTCTAACTTTAGGTTTAATTTCAGGTTTAATCTCTAATTTTAAGTATGTCGTGCTGTACACACTGAATTGCATTCATTATGCTCCATCTTCAGTGACTGGACTGAATGACTCAGATTTCGTTCAAGCGCTCTGAAAACATAGATATTGAGGGGTATCATTGATACGCGCTCTTGATCTTCATGTCAAACTTGCTAAATCTTAGCATATTCCATCTTAAGTTTCGTTCAAGCGCTCGGAGGGAGGGAGGCGCATCATAGATACTGCACTCCTGAGCTTCATTAATAAAAACTTGCTACACCTGAATGTAGTTCATTTTGAGGTAATTTGCTTCTCAACAACATTCTGCCATTCAATTAGAGAGAATTATAGAATAATTCCCTCATTCTCCTGTAATTAGAGTGACAAGTAATTCGTCATATGCAGCGCACTCCTTATCAAAGTATGAGAGCTTCTGGTCCTCTCAAATATCTCTCGGCCGTATTAGACGTCTCATTAAGTCTCGACTTCATTGTATGACGTCCCATGTAATAAGCGACGCTGGCATTAGAACACGAGAGACAAACCTCCCAGGGGTCGCAGAGACCTCCAGTGTTCTACGGGTTCTGTCTTCAGCAGCTGCCGGAGATATGGCCTCATACCGAGACTTGTGCTTCATTTATTGACTGACAGCTAAACTAAGTTGCTCGTCTGTCGTGCCGTAAAGGCTTATTGGATTATTTTTAACGACAGTTGCTCATTAAGGACTTGGAATGCAAGTTCGCAAATAGAGATTATTTTGAGGCGAGTTCAATAAGTTCTGTACGGGTTTCTGAAGACGACCCATTTACTGAATGTGTGGGGTAGGAAGAGGAGTGAAATTGCGAAAGTAGCCACATTTAGGATAAATCCTCAATGCTCTTCATTTCCCATGGGGTATATTTTTCGTCAATGAACAATAAAACTTAGTCCTTTTTTCAGGAGTTTGAAGAAACGCTGTGGAAAATCTTCGCTACTCCTGAGCGAAGAGTCTCCTAGAATTTATTTTATTCAGGTTTTGCGATAACAAGTTGAAGGCTGAAGGGCTGATATTGAAGAAAGCAGAGATCAAACATCGTCTGATTACCGACGTGTTGGATGTTCTGCGAAGGCCGTTTGTTCGCAGTCTCAGGAGGTGTATTTTTTTGTTGATGCCTGAAGGGATAAATTTGTTCCGAGGCTCACAGAGACTTGAATGCAAATTTTGGTTCAGCACTGCGTTTTTGATGAAAAGTCCTGCTGGAGAAATATGAGGGATGAGACCCAAAATAATTTAATAGAAATTCAAGAAATAAATTAAAAGGATTCTACGTCAGTCTCTGCGAGTTGCGAGTGAAATGGGAGGATACAAAATTGTCATGGTGGACGTTACTTTAATGTATGTGCATTGAATTTAGATTTCCTGCTGCACTTATGCAGTTCTTGGTAACATAAAATGATGGATGAAAGCAAGAATTTTGTTCCATAACTTTGAGTACTCCTCACGGTGAGAACAAAGAATATTTACTCACACGACGTACGATTACATTTCCAAAATGCCACAGTCACTATGAAACTCATCCTATGGAAACACTTGGTAATAATTGCCATATTTTCAAACGGTACTTCCTTTTAGTACAGTAATCTATTTTCAAGCTTGTCAATACCGCGGAGAACCACAATTTATAGATCGCAGAGTTTTCTTTCACAGTGCTAATATCACAAATAATTTTAAATAACACATCAATAGCGGCATTTCTTGATACTGCGGCAAGCTTTGAGCAACATCACCTGTAAATTTAGATATAGATCGTCAGGACCTCCCAAGGTCCTGAGCACATTTAGGGCGTCATTCTTAATAAACTACTCGTATTTTTACTGCTTTGTGCTCAAGTTTTTCGCTGCCACACGGATCTTTCAAAGAACCAATTTCATTCCCAAATTAAATTCCACAAAGAGAGAAAAAATGAGCTTCTGATATCAATTCCTCAAAGTGAAAGGAACGATAATTGCAATTAAAATCATGTTATGACTGCTCCTGCATTATCTCACACTTTGAGCCTACGAGGAATTATATTGGTTCTCATTGTAAGGTGCTATTACCGAGCTGGCGTGGGGCTTTAATGAATTAATTAACAAGGGATTTTGCATTTGAACTGATGTCGATTCAATAGGCTTAGTAGGTGGGGAGGAGTTTTAATTATGGCGAATTTAGACTCGTGTTGTATTGGTGGTGCTGTGGAGGTGTCACTAATATCGACGTTGGTGGTGTATTGGTGGTGCTGTGAGGCATCACAGATTTCGACTTTGGTGGTGTATTGGTGGTGCTGTGAGGCATCACAGATTTCGACTTTGGTGGTGTATTGGTGGTGCTGTGAGGCATCACAGATTTCGACTTTGGTGGTGTATTGGTGGTGCTGTGAGGCATCACAGATTTCGACTTTGGTGGTGTATTGGTGGTGCTGTGAGGCATCACAGATTTCAACTTTGGTGGTGTATTGATGGTGCTGTGAGGCATCACAGATTTCGACTTTGGTGGTGTATTGGTGGTGCTGTGAGGCATCACAGATTTCAACTTTGGTGGTGTATTGATGGTGCTGTGCGGCATCACAGATTTCGACTTTGGTGGTGTTTTGGTGGTGCTGTGGATGTATCACTGATATCGACACTGGTGGTGTATTGGTGGTGCTGTGGAGGTATCACTGATATCGACACTGGTGGTGTATTGGCGGTGCTGTGGAGGTATCACTGATATCAACACTGGTGGTGTATTGGCGGTGCTGTGGAGGGATCACAGATTTCGACAGTGGTGGTGTATTGGCGGTGCTGTGGAGTTATCACAGATTTCGACAGTGGTGGTGTATTGGGGGTGCTGTGAAGGTACTACTGATACCGCCACCTTCAGTGGTGTTGTGCTAACATCTGATGCTGCCATGTGTATGACTGATATGACTAACATCTGTATGACTGATATGACATCATCACTGGTGGTACTTTGACAGTGCTATTTGCATACATTGAAACAGAACTGGTGACTACTGACGGTAATGAGGAGGTATAACTGACATAGTTGCATCCACGAATGGTTGTTGGGTTATCAGTGAGATTTTATTCTAAGGACTCTATTTACGAGGGCGACCGAACAAAATAGAATTTTAGGAATAATTAAATATTTTACAATTTTGCTGGTTTACACATTCTTTGAATGAATGATTTTAATGTTCTACTTTCCATTCTGCTTATCAAGGCGGCCCTTAAGCTGTTGGATACACATTTCCATAACATTTTACAGCTCGCCGTATCACATCTGACAAAAACTAAAGCGCTGGACCGAACCAAACTGCATAAAACTTTAGAAATTTTAGTTTGGATTCTGGGAATGAAAAACTTTTGTTTTAAATAATAAATGAACTCATACTTCGTGTACCTGCCAAGCGTTCAGCTGGTGGAACCTGAGACTGATCTGCGGTATTAATGAAAATACGGTATTTGTTCTTATTTCATTTGAGTGTAAATGAAACAAATATGATATGTAGCGGCTGTTGTGTGCTGTGTAATAGCTGCTGTGTGCTGTGTAGTGGCTGTTGTGTGCTGTGTAGAGGCTGTTGTGTGCAGTGTACTGGCTGTTGTGTGCTGTGTAGAGGCTGTTGTGTGCAGTGTACTGGCTGTTGTGTGCTGTGTAGAGGCTGTTGTGTGCAGTGTACTGGCTGTTGTGTGCTGTGTAGAGGCTGTTGGGTGCCGTGTAATAGCTGCTGTGTGCAGTGTAGTGGCGGTTGTGTGCTGTGTAGTGGCGGTTGTGTGCTGTGTAGTGGCTGTTGTGTGCTGTGTAGAGGCTGTTGGGTGCTGTGCAGTGGCGGTTGTGTGCTGTGTACTGGCTGTTGTGTGCTGTGTAGCGGCTGTTGTGTGCCGTGTAATAGCTGCTGTGTGCAGTGTAGTGGCGGTTGTGTGCTGTGTAGTGGCGGTTGTGTGCTGTGTAGTGGCGGTTGTGTGCTGTGTAGTGGCGGTTGTGTGCTGTGTAGTGGCGGTTGTGTGCTGTTTAGTGGTGGTTGTGTGCTGTGTACTGGCTGTTGTGTGCTGTGTAGTGGCTGTTGTGTGCTGTGTAGCGGCTGTTGTGTGCCGTGTAATAGCTGCTGTGTGCAGTGTAGTGGCGGTTGTGTGCTGTGTAGTGGCGGTTGTGTGCTGTGTAGTGGCGGTTGTGTGCTGTGTAGTGGCGGTTGTGTGCTGTGTAGTGGCGGTTGTGTGCTGTTTAGTGGTGGTTGTGTGCTGTGTACTGGCTGTTGTGTGCTGTGTAGTGGCTGTTGTGTGCTGTGTAGCGGCTGTTGTGTGCCGTGTAATAGCTGCTGTGTGCAGTGTAGTGGCGGTTGTGTGCTGTGTAGTGGCGGTTGTGTGCTGTGTAGTGGCGGTTGTGTGCAGTGTACTGGCTGTTGTGTGCTGTGTAGCGGCTGTTGTGTGCCGTGTAATAGCTGCTGTGTGCAGTGTAGTGGCGGTTGTGTGCTGTGTAGTGGCGGTTGTGTGCTGTGTAGTGGCGGTTGTGTGCTGTGTACTGGCTGTTGTGTGCTGTGTAGTGGCTGTTATGTGCCGTGTAATAGCTGCTGTGTGCAGTGTAGTGGCGGTTGTGTGCTGTGTAGTGGCGGTTGTGTGCTGTGTAGTGGCTGTTGTGTGCTGTGTACTGGCTGTTGTGTGCTGTGTAGTGGCTGTTGTGTGCTGTGTAGCGGCTGTTGTGTGCAGTGTACTGGCTGTTGTGTGCTGTGTAGCGGCTGTTGTGTGCCGTGTAATAGCTGCTGTGTGCAGTGTAGTGGCGGTTGTGTGCTGTGTAGTGGCGGTTGTGTGCTGTGTAGTGGCGGTTGTGTGCTGTGTACTGGCTGTTGTGTGCTGTGTAGTGGCTGTTGTGTGCCGTGTAATAGCTGCTGTGTGCAGTGTAGTGGCGGTTGTGTGCTGTGTAGTGGCGGTTGTGTGCTGTGTAGTGGCTGTTGTGTGCTGTGTACTGGCTGTTGTGTGCTGTGTAGTGGCTGTTGTGTGCTGTGTAGCGGCTGTTGTGTGCCGTGTAATAGCTGCTGTGTGCAGTGTAGTGGCGGTTGTGTGCTGTGTAGTGGCGGTTGTGTGCTGTGTAGTGGCGGTTGTGTGCTGTGTACTGGCTGTTGTGTGCTGTGTAGTGGCTGTTGTGTGCCGTGTAATAGCTGCTGTGTGCTGTGTAGCGGCTGTTGTGTGCTGTGTAGAGGCTGTTGTGTGCTGTGTACTGGCTGTTGTGTGCTGTGTAGTGGCTGTTGTGTGCCGTGTAATAGCTGCTGTGTGCAGTGTAGTGGCGGTTGTGTGCTGTGTAGTGGCGGTTGTGTGCTGTGTAGTGACTGTTGTGTGCTGTGTACTGGCTGTTGTGTGCTGTGTAGTGGCGATTGTGTGCTGTGTAGTGGCGGTTGTGTGCTGTGTAGTGGCTGTTGTGTGCTGTGTAGTGGCGGTTGTGTGCTGTGTAGTGGCGGTTGTGTGCTGTGTAGTGGCGGTTGTGTGCTGTGTAGTGGCTGTTGTGTGCTGTGTACTGGCTGTTGTGTGCTGTGTAGTGGCTGTTGTGTGCTGTGTAGTGGCGGTTGTGTGCTGTGCAGTGGCGGTTGTGTGCTGTGTAGTGGCGGTTGTGTGCTGTGTAGTGGCTGTTGTGTGCTGTGTAGTGGCGGTTGTGTGCTGTGTTGCGGCTGTTGTGTGCTGTGTAGAGGCTGTTGTGTGCTGTGTACTGGCTGTTGTGTGCTGTGTAGCGGCTGTTGTGTGCCGTGTAATAGCTGCTGTGTGCAGTGTAGTGGCGGTTGTGTGCTGTGTAGTGGCGGATGTGTGCTGTGTAGTGGCGGTTGTGTGCTGTGTACTGGCTGTTGTGTGCTGTGTAGTGGCTGTTGTGTGCCGTGTAATAGCTGCTGTGTGCAGTGTAGTGGCGGTTGTGTGCTGTGTAGTGGCGGTTGTGTGCTGTGTAGTGGCTGTTGTGTGCTGTGTACTGGCTGTTGTGTGCTGTGTAGTGGCTGTTGTGTGCTTTGTAGCGGCTGTTGTGTGCCGTGTAATAGCTGCTGTGTGCAGTGTAGTGGCGGTTGTGTGCTGTGTAGTGGCGGTTGTGTGCTGTGTACTGGCTGTTGTGTGCTGTGTAGTGGCTGTTGTGTGCCGTGTAATAGCTGCTGTGTGCAGTGTAGTGGCGGTTGTGTGCTGTGTAGTGGCGGTTGTGTGCTGTGTAGCGGCTGTTGTGTGCTGTGTAGAGGCTGTTGTGTGCTGTGTACTGGCTGTTGTGTGCTGTGTAGTGGCTGTTGTGTGCCGTGTAATAGCTGCTGTGTGCAGTGTAGTGGCGGTTGTGTGCTGTGTAGTGGCGGTTGTGTGCCGTGTAATAGCTGCTGTGTGCAGTGTAGTGGCGGTTGTGTGCTGTGTAGTGGCGGTTGTGTGCTGTGTAGTGGCTGTTGTGTGCTGTGTACTGGCTGTTGTGTGCTGTGTAGTGGCGGTTGTGTGCTGTGTAGTGGCGGTTGTGTGCTGTGTAGTGGCTGTTGTGTGCTGTGTAGTGGCGGTTGTGTGCTGTGTAGTGGCGGTTGTGTGCTGTGTAGTGGCGGTTGTGTGCTGTGTAGTGGCTGTTGTGTGCTGTGAACTGGCTGTTGTGTGCTGTGTAGTGGCTGTTGTGTGCTGTGTAGTGGCGGTTGTGTGCTGTATAGTGGCGGTTGTGTGCTGTGTAGTGGCGGTTGTGTGCTGTGTAGTGGCTGTTGTGTGCTGTGTAGTGGCGGTTGTGTGCTGTGTAGTGGCGGTTGTGTGCTGTGTATTGGCGGTTGTGTGCTGTGTAGTGGCGGTTGTGTGCTGTGTAGTGGCTGTTGTGTGCTGTGTAGCGGCTGTTGGGTGCTGTGTAGCGGCTGTTGTGTGCTGTGTAGTGGCTTTTGTGTGCTGTGTAGCGGCTGTTGGGTGCTGTGTAGCGGCTGTTGTGTGCTGTGTAGTGGCTGTTGTGTGCTGTGTAGTGGCTGTTGTGTGCTGTGTAGCGGCTGTTGGGTGCTGTGTAGCGGCTGTTGGGTGCTGTGTAGCGGCTGTTGTGTGCTGTGTAGTGGTGGTTGTGTGCTGTGTACTGGCTGTTGTGTGCTGTGTAGTGGCTGTTGTGTGCTGTGTAGCGGCTGTTGTGTGCTGTGTAGTGGCTGTTGTGAGCTGTGTAGTGGCGGTTGTGTGCTGTTTAGTGGCGGTTGTGTGCTGTGTAGCGGCTGTTGTGTGCTGTGTAGTGGCGGTTGTGTGCTGTGTAGTGGCGGTTGTGTGCTGTGTAGTGGCGGTTGTGTGCTGTGTAGTGGCTGTTGTGTGCTGTGTAGTGGCGGTTGTGTGCTGTGTAGTGGCGGTTGTGTGCTGTGTAGTGGCGGTTGTGTGCTGTGTAGTGGCGGTTGTGTGCTGTGTAGTGGCTGTTGTGTGCTGTGTAGCGGCTGTTGGGTGCTGTGTAGCGGCTGTTGTGTGCTGTGTAGTGGCTGTTGTGTGCTGTGTAGCGGCTGTTGTGTGCCGTGTAATAGCTGCTGTGTGCAGTGTAGTGGCGGTTGTGTGCTGTGTAGTGGCGGTTGTGTGCTGTGTAGTGGCGGTTGTGTGCTGTGTACTGGCTGTTGTGTGCTGTGTAGTGGCTGTTGTGTGCTGTGTAGCGGCTGTTGTGTGCCGTGTAATAGCTGCTGTGTGCAGTGTAGTGGCGGTTGTGTGCTGTGTAGTGGCGGTTGTGTGCTGTGTAGTGGCGGTTGTGTGCAGTGTACTGGCTGTTGTGTGCTGTGTAGCGGCTGTTGTGTGCCGTTTAATAGCTGCTGTGTGCAGTGTAGTGGCGGTTGTGTGCTGTGTAGTGGCGGTTGTGTGCTGTGTAGTGGCGGTTGTGCGCTGTGTACTGGCTGTTGTGTGCTGTGTAGTGGCTGTTGTGTGCCGTGTAATAGCTGCTGTGTGCAGTGTAGTGGCGGTTGTGTGCTGTGTAGTGGCGGTTGTGTGCTGTGTAGTGGCTCTTGGGTGCTGTGTACTGGCTGTTGTGTGCTGTGTAGTGGCTGTTGTGTGCTGTGTAGCGGCTGTTGTGTGCAGTTTACTGGCTGTTGTGTGCTGTGTAGCGGCTGTTGTGTGCCGTGTAATAGCTGCTGTGTGCAGTGTAGTGGCGGTTGTGTGCTGTGTAGTGGCGGTTGTGTGCTGTGTAGTGGCGGTTGTGTGCTGTGTACTGGCTGTTGTGTGCTGTGTAGTGGCTGTTGTGTGCCGTGTAATAGCTGCTGTGTGCAGTGTAGTGGCGGTTGTGTGCTGTGTAGGTGCGGTTGTGTGCTGTGTAGTGGCTGTTGTGTGCTGTGTACTGGCTGTTGTGTGCTGTGTAGTGGCTGTTGTGTGCTGTGTAGCGGCTGTTGTGTGCCGTGTAATAGCTGCTGTGTGCAGTGTAGTGGCGGTTGTGTGCTGTGTAGTGGCGGTTGTGTGCTGTGTAGTGGCGGTTGTGTGCTGTGTACTGGCTGTTGTGTGCTGTGTAGTGGCTGTTGTGTGCCGTGTAATAGCTGCTGTGTGCAGTGTAGTGGCGGTTGTGTGCTGTGTAGTGGCGGTTGTGTGCTGTGTAGCGGCTGTTGTGTGCTGTGTAGAGGCTGTTGTGTGCTGTGTACTGGCTGTTGTGTGCTGTGTAGTGGCTGTTGTGTGCCGTGTAATAGCTGCTGTGTGCAGTGTAGTGGCGGTTGTGTGCTGTGTAGTGGCGGTTGTGTGCCGTGTAATAGCTGCTGTGTGCAGTGTAGTGGCGGTTGTGTGCTGTGTAGTGGCGGTTGTGTGCTGTGTAGTGGCTGTTGTGTGCTAGGTACTGGCTGTTGTGTGCTGTGTAGTGGCGGTTGTGTGCTGTGTAGTGGCGGTTGTGTGCTGTGTAGTGGCTGTTGTGTGCTGTGTAGTGGCGGTTGTGTGCTGTGTAGTGGCGGTTGTGTGCTGTGTAGTGGCGGTTGTGTGCTGTGTAGTGGCTGTTGTGTGCTGTGTACTGGCTGTTGTGTGCTGTGTAGTGGCTGTTGTGTGCTGTGTAGTGGCGGTTGTGTGCTGTGTAGTGGCGGTTGTGTGCTGTGTAGTGGCGGTTGTGTGCTGTGTAGTGGCTGTTGTGTGCTGTGTAGTGGCGGTTGTGTGCTGTGTAGCGGCTGTTGTGTGCTGTGTAGAGGCTGTTGTGTGCTGTGTACTGGCTGTTGTGTGCTGTGTAGCGGCTGTTGTGTGCCGTGTAATAGCTGCTGTGTGCAGTGTAGTGGCGGTTGTGTGCTGTGTAGTGGCGGTTGTGTGCTGTGTAGTGGCGGTTGTGTGCTGTGTACTGGCTGTTGTGTGCTGTGTAGTGGCTGTTGTGTGCCGTGTAATAGCTGCTGTGTGCAGTGTAGTGGCGGTTGTGTGCTGTGTAGTGGCGGTTGTGTGCTGTGTAGTGGCTGTTGTGTGCTGTGTACTGGCTGTTGTGTGCTGTGTAGTGGCTGTTGTGTGCTGTGTAGCGGCTGTTGTGTGCCGTGTAATAGCTGCTGTGTGCAGTGTAGTGGCGGTTGTGTGCTGTATAGTGGCGGTTGTGTGCTGTGTAGTGGCGGTTGTGTGCTGTGTACTGGCTGTTGTGTGCTGTGTAGTGGCTGTTGTGTGCCGTGTAATAGCTGCTGTGTGCAGTGTAGTGGCGGTTGTGTGCTGTGTAGTGGCGGTTGTGTGCTGTGAAGCGGCTGTTGTGTGCTGTGTAGAGGCTGTTGTGTGCTGTGTACTGGCTGTTGTGTGCTGTGTAGTGGCTGTTGTGTGCCGTGTAATAGCTGGTGTGTGCAGTGTAGTGGCGGTTGTGTGCTCTGTAGTGGCGGTTGTGTGCCGTGTAATAGCTGCTGTGTGCAGTGTAGTGGCGGTTGTGTGCTGTGTAGTGGCGGTTGTGTGCTGTGTAGTGGCTGTTGTGTGCTGTTTACTGGCTGTTGTGTGCTGTGTAGTGGCGGTTGTGTGCTGTGTAGTGGCGGTTGTGTGCTGTGTAGTGGCTGTTGTGTGCTGTGTAGTGGCGGTTGTGTGCTGTGTAGTGGCGGTTGTGTGCTGTGTAGTGGCGATTGTGTGCTGTGTAGTGGCTGTTGTGTGCTGTGTACTGGCTGTTGTGTGCTGTGTAGTGGCGGTTGTGTGCTGTGTAGTGGCGGTTGTGTGCTGTGTAGTGGCGGTTGTGTGCTGTGTAGTGGCTGTTGTGTGCTGTGTACTGGCTGTTGTGTGCTGTGTAGTGGCTGTTGTGTGCTGTGTAGTGGCGGTTGTGTGCTGTGTAGTGGCGGTTGTGTGCTGTGTAGTGGCGGTTGTGTGCTGTGTAGTGGCTGTTGTGTGCTGTGTAGTGGCGGTTGTGTGCTGTGTAGTTGCGGTTGTGCGCTGTGTAGTGGCGGTTGTGTGCTGTGTAGTGGCGGTTGTGTGCTGTGTAGTGGCTGTTGTGTGCTGTGTAGCGGCTGTTGGGTGCTGTGTAGCGACTGTTGTGTGCTGTGTAGTGGCTGTTGTGTGCTGTGTAGCGGCTGTTGGGTGCTGTGTAGTGGCTGTTGTGTGCTGTGTAGTGGCTGTTGTGTGCTGTGTAGTGGCTGTTGTGTGCTGTGTAGCGGCTGTTGGGTGCTGTGTAGCGGCTGTTGGGTGCTGTGTAGCGGCTGTTGTGTGCTGTGTAGTGGTGGTTGTGTGCTGTGTACTGGCTGTTTTGTGCTGTGTAGTGGCTGTTGTGTGCTGTGTAGTGGCGGTTGTGTGCTGTGTAGTGGCGGTTGTGTGCTGTGTAGCGGCTGTTGTGTGCTGTGTAGTGGCGGTTGTGTGCTGTGTAGTGGCGGTTGTGTGCTGTGTAGTGGCGGTTGTGTGCTGTGTAGTGGCTGTTGTGTGCTGTGTAGTGGCGGTTGTGTGCTGTGTAGTGGCGGTTGTGTGCTGTGTAGTGGCGGTTGTGTGCTGTGTAGTGGCGGTTGTGTGCTGTGTAGTGGCTGTTGTGTGCTGTGTAGCGGCTGTTGGGTGCTGTGTAGCGGCTGTTGTGTGCTGTGTAGTGGTTGTTGTGTGCTGTGTAGTGGCTGTTGTGTGCTGTGTAGCGGCTGTTGGGTGCTGTGTAGCGGCTGTTGGGTGCTGTGTAGCGGCTGTTGTGTGCTGTGTAGTGGTGGTTGTGTGCTGTGTACTGGCTGTTTTGTGCTGTGTAGTGGCTGTTGTGTGCTGTGTAGTGGCGGTTGTGTGCTGTGTAGTGGCGGTTGTGTGCTGTGTAGCGGCGGTTGTGTGCTGTGTAGTGGCGGTTGGGTGCTGTGTAGTGGCGGTTGTGTGCTGTGTAGTGGCTGTTGTGTGCTGTGTAGTGGCGGTTGTGTGCTGTGTAGTGGCGGTTGTGTGCTGTGTAGTGGCGGTTGTGTGCTGTGTAGTGGCGGTTGTGTGCTGTGTAGTGGCTGTTGTGTGCTGTGTAGTGGCGGTTGTGTGCTGTGTAGCGGCTGTTGTGTGCTGTGTAGAGGCTGTTGTGTGCTGTGTACTGGCTGTTGTGTGCTGTGTAGCGGCTGTTGTGTGCCGTGTAATAGCTGCTGTGTGCAGTGTAGTGGCGGTTGTGTGCTGTGTAGTGGCGGTTGTGTGCTGTGTAGTGGCGGTTGTGTGCTGTGTACCGGCTGTTGTGTGCTGTGTAGTGGCTGTTGTGTGCCGTGTAATAGCTGCTGTGTGCAGTGTAGTGGCGGTTGTGTGCTGTGTAGTGGCGGTTGTGTGCTGTGTAGTGGCTGTTGTGTGCTGTGTACTGGCTGTTGTGTGCTGTGTAGTGGCGGTTGTGTGCTGTGTAGCGGCTGTTGTGTGCCGTGTAATAGCTGCTGTGTGCAGTGTAGTGGCGGTTGTGTGCTGTATAGTGGCGGTTGTGTGCTGTGTAGTGGCGGTTGTGTGCTGTGTACTGGCTGTTGTGTGCTGTGTAGTGGCTGTTGTGTGCCGTGTAATAGCTGCTGTGTGCAGTGTAGTGGCGGTTGTGTGCTGTGTAGTGGCGGTTGTGTGCTGTGTAGCGGCTGTTGTGTGCTGTGTAGAGGCTGTTGTGTGCTGTGTACTGGCTGTTGTGTGCTGTGTAGTGGCTGTTGAGTGCCGTGTAATAGCTGCTGTGTGCAGTGTAGTGGCGGTTGTGTGCTCTGTAGTGGCGGTTGTGTGCCGTGTAATAGCTGCTGTGTGCAGTGTAGTGGCGGTTGTGTGCTGTGTAGTGGCGGTTGTGTGCTGTGTAGTGGCTGTTGTGTGCTGTTTACTGGCTGTTGTGTGCTGTGTAGTGGCGGTTGTGTGCTGTGTAGTGGCGGTTGTGTGCTGTGTAGTGGCTGTTGTGTGCTGTGTAGTGGCGGTTGTGTGCTGTGTAGTGGCGGTTGTGTGCTGTGTAGTGGCGGTTGTGTGCTGTGTAGTGGCTGTTGTGTGCTGTGTACTGGCTGTTGTGTGCTGTGTAGTGGCTGTTGTGTGCTGTGTAGTGGCGGTTGTGTGCTGTGTAGTGGCGGTTGTGTGCTGTGTAGTGGCGGTTGTGTGCTGTGTAGTGGCTGTTGTGTGCTGTGTAGTGGCGGTTGTGTGCTGTGTAGTGGCGGTTGTGTGCTGTGTAGTGGCGGTTGTGTGCTGTGTAGTGGCGGTTGTGTGCTGTGTAGTGGCTGTTGTGTGCTGTGTAGCGGCTGTTGGGTGCTGTGTAGCGGCTGTTGTGTGCTGTGTAGTGGCTGTTGTGTGCTGTGTAGCGGCTGTTGGGTGCTGTGTAGTGGCTGTTGTGTGCTGTGTAGTGGCTGTTGTGTGCTGTGTAGTGGCTGTTGTGTGCTGTGTAGCGGCTGTTGGGTGTTGTGTAGCGGCTGTTGGGTGCTGTGTAGCGGCTGTTGTGTGCTGTGTAGTGGTGGTTGTGTGCTGTGTACTGGCTGTTTTGTGCTGTGTAGTGGCTGTTGTGTGCTGTGTAGTGGCGGTTGTGTGCTGTGTAGTGGCGGTTGTGTGCTGTGTAGCGGCTGTTGTGTGCTGTGTAGTGGCGGTTGTGTGCTGTGTAGTGGCGGTTGTGTGCTGTGTAGTGGCGGTTGTGTGCTGTGTAGTGGCTGTTGTGTGCTGTGTAGTGGCGGTTGTGTGCTGTGTAGTGGCGGTTGTGTGCTGTGTAGTGGCGGTTGTGTGCTGTGTAGTGGCGGTTGTGTGCTGTGTAGTGGCTGTTGTGTGCTGTGTAGCGGCTGTTGGGTGCTGTGTAGCGGCTGTTGTGTGCTGTGTAGTGGCTGTTGTGTGCTGTGTAGCGGCTGTTGGGTGCTGTGTAGCGGCTGTTGTGTGCTGTGTAGTGGCTGTTGTGTGCTGTGTAGTGGCTGTTGTGTGGTGTGTAGCGGCTGTTGGGTGCTGTGTAGCGGCTGTTGGGTGCTGTGTAGCGGCTGTTGTGTGCTGTGTAGTGGTGGTTGTGTGCTGTGTACTGGCTGTTGTGTGCTGTGTAGTGGCTGTTGTGTGCTGTGTAGCGGCTGTTGTGTGCTGTGTAGTGGCTGTTGTGTGCTGTGTAGCGGCTGTTGGGTGCTGTGTAGCGGCTGTTGTGTGCTGTGTACTGGCTGTTGTGTGCTGTGTAGTGGCTGTTGTGTGCTGTGTAGCGGCTGTTGGGTGCTGTGTAGCGGCTGTTGGGTGCTGTGTAGCGGCTGTTGTGTGCTGTGTAGTGATGTGGTTGTGTGCTGTGTAGCGGCTGTTGTGTGCTGTGTAGCGGCTGTTGGGTGCTGTGTAGTGGCTGTTGTGTGCTGTGTAGCGGCTGTTGGGTGCTGTGTAGCGGCTGTTGGGTGCTGTGTAGTGGCTGTTGTGTGCTGTGTAGTGGCGGTTGTGTGCTGTGTACTGGCTGTTGTGTGCTGTGTAGTGGCTGTTGTGTGCCGTGTAATAGCTGCTGTGTGCAGTGTAGTGGCGGTTGTGTGCTGTGTAGTGGCGGTTGTGTGCTGTGAAGCGGCTGTTGTGTGCTGTGTAGAGGCTGTTGTGTGCTGTGTACTGGCTGTTGTGTGCTGTGTAGTGGCTGTTGTGTGCCGTGTAATAGCTGCTGTGTGCAGTGTAGTGGCGGTTGTGTGCTCTGTAGTGGCGGTTGTGTGCCGTGTAATAGCTGCTGTGTGCAGTGTAGTGGCGGTTGTGTGCTGTGTAGTGGCGGTTGTGTGCTGTGTAGTGGCTGTTGTGTGCTGTTTACTGGCTGTTGTGTGCTGTGTAGTGGCGGTTGTGTGCTGTGTAGTGGCGGTTGTGTGCTGTGTAGTGGCTGTTGTGTGCTGTGTAGTGGCGGTTGTGTGCTGTGTAGTGGCGGTTGTGTGCTGTGTAGTGGCGATTGTGTGCTGTGTAGTGGCTGTTGTGTGCTGTGTACTGGCTGTTGTGTGCTGTGTAGTGGCGGTTGTGTGCTGTGTAGTGGCGGTTGTGTGCTGTGTAGTGGCGGTTGTGTGCTGTGTAGTGGCTGTTGTGTGCTGTGTACTGGCTGTTGTGTGCTGTGTAGTGGCTGTTGTGTGCTGTGTAGTGGCGGTTGTGTGCTGTGTAGTGGCGGTTGTGTGCTGTGTAGTGGCGGTTGTGTGCTGTGTAGTGGCTGTTGTGTGCTGTGTAGTGGCGGTTGTGTGCTGTGTAGTTGCGGTTGTGCGCTGTGTAGTGGCGGTTGTGTGCTGTGTAGTGGCGGTTGTGTGCTGTGTAGTGGCTGTTGTGTGCTGTGTAGCGGCTGTTGGGTGCTGTGTAGCGACTGTTGTGTGCTGTGTAGTGGCTGTTGTGTGCTGTGTAGCGGCTGTTGGGTGCTGTGTAGTGGCTGTTGTGTGCTGTGTAGTGGCTGTTGTGTGCTGTGTAGTGGCTGTTGTGTGCTGTGTAGCGGCTGTTGGGTGCTGTGTAGCGGCTGTTGGGTGCTGTGTAGCGGCTGTTGTGTGCTGTGTAGTGGTGGTTGTGTGCTGTGTACTGGCTGTTGTGTGCTGTGTAGTGGCTGTTGTGTGCTGTGTAGCGGCTGTTTTGTGCTGTGTAGTGGCTGTTGTGTGCTGTGTAGTGGCGGTTGTGTGCTGTGTAGTGGCGGTTGTGTGCTGTGTAGCGGCTGTTGTGTGCTGTGTAGTGGCGGTTGTGTGCTGTGTAGTGGCGGTTGTGTGCTGTGTAGTGGCGGTTGTGTGCTGTGTAGTGGCTGTTGTGTGCTGTGTAGTGGCGGTTGTGTGCTGTGTAGTGGCGGTTGTGTGCTGTGTAGTGGCGGTTGTGTGCTGTGTAGTGGCGGTTGTGTGCTGTGTAGTGGCTGTTGTGTGCTGTGTAGCGGCTGTTGGGTGCTGTGTAGCGGCTGTTGTGTGCTGTGTAGTGGCATTTGTGTGCTGTGTAGCGGCTGTTGGGTGCTGTGTAGCGGCTGTTGTGTGCTGTGTAGTGGCTGTTGTGTGCTGTGTAGTGGCTGTTGTGTGCTGTGTAGCGGCTGTTGGGTGCTGTGTAGCGGCTGTTGGGTGCTGTGTATCGGCTGTTGTGTGCTGTGTAGTGGTGGTTGTGTGCTGTGTACTGGCTGTTGTGTGCTGTGTAGTGGCTGTTGTGTGCTGTGTAGCGGCTGTTGTGTGCTGTGTAGTGGCTGTTGTGTGCTGTGTAGCGGCTGTTGGGTGCTGTGTAGCGGCTGTTGTGTGCTGTGTACTGGCTGTTGTGTGCTGTGTAGTGGCTGTTGTGTGCTGTGTAGCGGCTGTTGGGTGCTGTGTAGCGGCTGTTGGGTGCTGTGTAGCGGCTGTTGTGTGCTGTGTAGTGACGTGGTTGTGTGCTGTGTAGCGGCTGTTGTGTGCTGTGTAGCGGCTGTTGGGTGCTGTGTAGTGGCTGTTGTGTGCTGTGTAGCGGCTTTTGGGTGCTGTGTAGCGGCTGTTGGGTGCTGTGTAGTGGCTGTTGTGTGCTGTGTAGTGGTGGTTGTGTGCTGTGTAGCGGCTGTTGGGTGCTGTGTAGCGGCTGTTGTGTGCTGTGTACTGGCTGTTGTGTGCTGTGTAGTGGCTGTTGTGTGCTGTGTAGCGGCTGTAGGGTGCTGTGTAGCGGCTGTTGGGTGCTGTGTAGTGGCTGTTGTGTGCTGTGTAGTGGTGGTTGTGTGCTGTGTAGCGGCTGTTGTGTGCTGTGTAGCGGCTGTTGGGTGCTGTGTAGCGGCTGTTGGGTGCTGTGTAGTGGCTGTTGTGTGCTGTGTAGTGGTGGTTGTGTGCTGTGTAGTGGCGGTTGTGTGCTGTGTAGTGGCTGTTGTGTGCTGTGTAGCGGCTGTTGGGTGCTGTGTAGCGGCTGTTGGGTGCTGTGTACTGGCTGTTGTGTGCTGTGTAGTGGCTGTTGTGTGCTGTGTAGCGGCTGTTGGGTGCTGTGTAGCGGCTGTTGGGTGCTGTGTAGCGGCTGTTGTGTGCTGTGTAGTGGTGGTTGTGTGCTGTGTAGCGGCTGTTGGGGGCTGTGTAGCGGCTGTTGTGTGCTGTGTAGTGGTGGTTGTGTGCTGTGTAGCGGCTGTTGGGTGCTGTGTAGCGGCTGTTGTGTGCTGTGTAGTGGTGGTTGTGTGCTGTGTAGCGGCTGTTGTGTGCTGTGTAGCGGCTGTTGGGTGCTGTGTAGCGGCTGTTGGGTGCTGTGTAGCGGCTGTTGTGTGCTGTGTAGTGGTGGTTGTGTGCTGTGTACTGGCTGTTGTGTGCTGTGTAGTGGCTGTTGTGTGCTGTGTAGCGGCTGTTGTGTGCTGTGTAGTGGCTGTTGTGTGCTGTGTAGCGGCTGTTGGGTGCTGTGTAGCGGCTGTTGTGTGCTGTGTACTGGCTGTTGTGTGCTGTGTAGTGGCTGTTGTGTGCTGTGTAGTGGCTGTTGTGTGCTGTGCAGTGGCGGTTGTGTGCTGTGTAGTGGCTGCTGTTTGTTGTGTAGTGGCTGTTGTGTGCTGTGTAGCGGCTGTTGTGTGCTGTGTAGTGGCTGTTGTGTGCTGTGTAGCGGCTGTTGGGTGCTGTGTAGCGGCTGTTGTGTGCTGTTTACTGGCTGTTGTGTGCTGTGTAGTGGCTGTTGTGTGCTGTGTAGCGGCTGTTGGGTGCTGTGTAGCGGCTGTTGGGTGCTGTGTACTGGCTGTTGTGTGCTGTGTAGTGGCTGTTGTGTGCTGTGTACTGGCTGTTGTGTGCTGTGTAGCGGCTGTTGGGTGCTGTGTACTGGCTGTTGTGTGCTGTGTAGCGGCTGTTGGGTGCTGTGTAGCGGCTGTTGTGTGCTGTGTAGTGTTGGTTGTGTGCTGTGTAGCGGCTGTTGGGGGCTGTGTAGCGGCTGTTGTGTGCTGTGTAGTGGTGGTTGTGTGCTGTGTAGCGGCTGTTGGGTGCTGTGTAGCGGCTGTTGTGTGCTGTGTAGTGGTGGTTGTGTGCTGTGTAGCGGCTGTTGTGTGCTGTGTAGCGGCTGTTGGGTGCTGTGTAGCGGCTGTTGGGTGCTGTGTAGCGGCTGTTGTGTGCTGTGTAGTGGTGGTTGTGTGCTGTGTACTGGCTGTTGTGTGCTGTGTAGTGGCTGTTGTGTGTTGTGTAGCGGCTGTTGTGTGCTGTGTAGTGGCTGTTGTGTGCTGTGTAGCGGCTGTTGGGTGCTGTGTAGCGGCTGTTGTGTGCTGTGTACTGGCTGTTGTGTGCTGTGTAGTGGCTGTTGTGTGCTGTGTAGTGGCTGTTGTGTGCTGTGCAGTGGCGGTTGTGTGCTGTGTAGTGGCTGCTGTGTGTTGTGTAGTGGCTGTTGTGTGCTGTGTAGCGGCTGTTGTGTGCTGTGTAGTGGCTGTTGTGTGCTGTGTAGCGGCTGTTGGGTGCTGTGTAGCGGCTGTTGTGTGCTGTGTACTGGCTGTTGTGTGCTGTGTAGTGGCTGTTGTGTGCTGTGAAGCGGCTGTTTGGTGCTGTGTAGCGGCTGTTGGGTGCTGTGTACTGGCTGTTGTGTGCTGTGTAGTGGCTGTTGTGTGCTGTGTACTGGCTGTTGTGTGCTGTGTAGCGGCTGTTGGGTGCTGTGTACTGGCTGTTGTGTGCTGTGTAGCGGCTGTTGGGTGCTGTGTAGAGGCTGTTGTGTGCTGTGTAGTGGCTGTTGTGTGCTGTGTACTGGCTGTTGTGTGCTGTGTAGTGGCTGTTGGGTGCTGTGTAGTGGCTGTTGTGTGCTGTGTAGTGGCTGTTGTGTGCTGTGTAGCGGCTGTTGTGTGCTGTGTAGCGGCTGTTGTGTGCTGTTTAGCGGCTGTTGGGTGCTGTGTAGCGGCTGTTGTGTGCTGTGTACTGGCTGTTGTGTGCTGTGTAGTGGCTGTTGTGTGCTGTGTAGCGGCTGTTGGTTGCTGTGTAGCGGCTGTTGGGTGCTGTGTAGCGGCTGTTGTGTGCTGTGTACTGGCTGTTGTGTGCTGTGTAGTGGCTGTTGTGTGCTGTGCAGTGGAGGTTGTGTGCTGTGTAGTGGCTGCTGTGTGTTGTGTAGTGGCTGTTGTGTGCTGTGTAGCGGCTGTTGTGTGCTGTGTAGTGGCTGTTGTGTGCTGTGTAGCGGCTGTTGGGTGCTGTGTAGCGGCTGTTGTGTGCTGTGTACTGGCTGTTGTGTGCTGTGTAGTGGCTGTTGTGTGCTGTGTAGCGGCTGTTGGGTGCTGTGTAGCGGCTGTTGGGTGCTGTGTACTGGCTGTTGTGTGCTGTGTAGTGGCTGTTGTGTGCTGTGTACTGGCTGTTGTGTGCTGTGTAGCAGCTGTTGGGTGCTGTGTACTGGCTGTTGTGTGCTGTGTAGCGGCTGTTGGGTGCTGTGTAGCGGCTGTTGTGTGCTGTGTACTGGCTGTTATGTGCTGTTTAGTTTCTGTTGGGTGCTGTGTAGTGGCTGTTGTGTGCTGTGTAGTGGCTGTTGTGTGCTGTGTAGAGGCTGTTGTGTGCTGTGTAGTGGCTGTTGTGTGCTGTGTACTGGCTGTTGTGTGCTGTGTAGTGGCTGTTGGGTGCTGTGTAGTGGCTGTTGTGTGCTGTGTAGTGGCTGTTGTGTGCTGTGTAGAGGCTGTTGTGTGCTGTGTAGTGGCTGTTGTGTGCTGTGTAGTGGCTGTTGGGGTTGTGTAGTGGCTGTTGTGTGCTGTGTAGCGGCTGTTGGGTGCTGTGTAGCGGCTGTTGTGTGCTGTGTACTGGCTGTTGTGTGCTGTGTAGTGGCTGTTGGGTGCTGTGTAGTGGCTGTTGTGTGCTGTGTAGTGGCTGTTGTGTGCTTTGTAGAGGCTGTTGTGTGCTGTGTAGTGGCTGTTGTGTGCTGTGTAATAGCTGCTGTGTGCAGTGTAGTGGCGGTTGTGTGCTGTGTAGTGGCGGTTGTGTGCTGTGTAGTGGCTGTTGTGTGCTGTGTAGAGGCTGTTGGGTGCTGTGCAGTGGCGGTTGTGTGCTGTGTACTGGCTGTTGTGTGCTGTGTAGTGGCTGTTGTGTGCTGTGTAGTGGCTGTTTTGTGCTGTGCAGTGTCGGTTGTGTGCTGTGTACTGGCTGTTGTGTGCTGTGTAGTGGCTGTTGTGTGCTGTATAGTGGCTGTTGTGTGCTGTGTATTGGCTGTTGTGTGCTGTGCAGTGGCTGTTGTGTGCTGTGTAGTGGCTGTTGTGTGCTGTGTAGTAGCTGTTGTGTGCTGTGTAGTGGCTGTTGTGTGCTGTGTAGTGGCTGTTGTGTGCTGTGTAGTGGCTGTTGTGTGCTGTGTAGTAGCTGTTGTGTGCTGTGTAGTGGCTGCTGTGTGCTGTGTAGTGGCGGTCGTGTGCTGTGTAGTAGCTGTTGTGTGCTGTGTAGTGGCTGTTGTGTGCTGTGTAGTGGCGGTTGTGTGCTGTGTAGTGGCTGTTGTGTGCTGTGTAGTGGCGGTTGTGTGATGTGTAGTGGTGGTTGTGTGCTGTGTAGTTGCTGTTGTGTGCTGTGTAGTGGCTATTGTGTGATGTGTAGTAATGGTTGTGTGCTGTGCAGTGGCAGTTGTGTGCTGTGTAGTGGCAGTTGTGTGCTGTGTAGTGGCTGTTGTATGCTGTGTAGTGGCGGTTGTGTGCTGTGTACTGGCGGTTGTGTGAGTGACTGCATACAACCAGCCTCGCCACAGCGCGTGCTGTGAGGGTGTCTCCTAATGCTGAGCTAGAAAGCCACGTCTCGAGTCGGTGTAATAGATAAACGAGCAAACTTTAAAGGATGCTTTATTCCAATCAATCAAGCCTGACACATAACTCGTACATCAGTTTTCAAATGCCTTATAAGTTATAACTAACACCAGGACGCCATTACGGTTACCCCCGGTCAAGCCGGTACCTATTTCCAGCACCTGGGTAAAGTGGGGAGTTGTGGCTGAGTTCTCCCTTTTCCCAACGCGGAGAATCACCGGGCGGCACTGCCGGGATCCGAACTGCCGACACCTTCCTGTGAAGGGCGCGTTATTAACAATGGTTATTTATAGCCGGCAGCGAATGCCTTTTAAAAGTCGGGCCAAAACACGTGCTCAAGTCTGTAAATATGTATATCTCTGGTGCAGTGTTCCAGCACCTACAGTGTGACGTCCAGCACCTACAGAGTGACGTCCAGCACCTACAGAGTGACATCCAGCACCTACAGTGTGACGTTCAGCACCTACAGAGTGACGTCCAGCACCTACAGAGTGACGTCTAGCCCCTACAGTGTGACGTCCAACACCTACAGTGTGACGTCCAGCACCTACAGAGTGACGTCTAGCCCCTACAGTGTGACGTCCAACACCTACAGTGTGATGTCCAGCACCTACAGAGTGACGTCCAGCACCTACAGTGTGACGTCCAACACCTACAGAGTGACGTCCAGCACCTACAGAGTGACGTCTAGCCCCTACAGTGTGACGTCCAACACCTACAGTGTGACGTCCAGCACCTACAGAGTGACGTCCAGCACCTACAGTGTGACGTCCAGCACCTACAGTGTGACATCTAGCCCCTACAGTGTGACGTCCAACACCTACAGTGTGGCGTCCAGCACCTACAGTGTGACGTCCAACACCTACAGTGTGACGTCCAGCACCTACAGAGTGACGTCTAGCCCCTACAGTGTGACGTCCAACACCTACAGTGTGATGTCCAGCACCTACAGAGTGACGTCCAGCACCTACAGTGTGACGTCCAACACCTACAGAGTGACGTCCAACACCTACAGAGCGACGTCTAGCCCCTACAGTGTGACGTCCAACACCTACAGTGTGACGACCAGCACCTACAGAGTGACGTCCAGCACCTACAGTGTGACGTCCAGCACCTACAGTGTGACATCTAGCCCCTACAGTGTGACGTCCAACACCTACAGTGTGGCGTCCAGCACCTACAGTGTGACGTCCAGCACCTACTGAGTGACGTCCAGCACCTACAGTGTGACGTCCAGCACCTACAGTGTGACGTCTAGCCCCTACGGTGTGACGTCCAACACCTACAGAGTGACGTCCAGCACCTACAGTGATACGTCTAGCACCTACAGTGTGACGTCTAGCCCCTACAGTGTGACGTCCAGCACCTACAGAGTGACATCCAACACCTACAGTGTGACGTCCAGCACCTACAGTGTTACGTCTAGCACCTACAGTGTGACGTCCAACACCTACAGAGTGACGTCCAGCACCTACAGTGTGACGTCCAGCACCTACAGTGTGACGTCCAGCACCTACAGAGTGACGTCCATCACCTACAGTGTGACGTCCAGCACCTACAGAGTGACGTACAGTACCTACAGTGTGACGTCCAGCACCTACAGTGTGACGTCCAGCACCTACAGTGTGACGTCCAGCACCTACAGAGTAACGTCCAGCACCTACAGTGTGACGTCCAGCACCTACAGTGTGACGTCCAGCACCTACAGAGTGACGTCCAGCACCTACAGTGTGACGTACAGCACCTACAGTGTGACGTCTAGCCCCTACAGTGTGACGTCCAACACCTACCGAGTGACGTCCAACACCTACAGTGTGACGTCCAGCACCTACAGTGTGACGTCCAGCACCTGCAGTGTGACGTCCAGCACCTACAGAGTGACGTCCAGCACCTACAGTGTGACGTCCAGCACCTATAGAGTGACGTCCAGCACCTACAGTGTGACGTCCAGCACCTACAGTGTGACGTCCAGCACCTACAGTGTGGCGTCCAGCACCTACAGTGTGACGTCCAGCACCTACTGAGTGACGTCCAGCACCTACAGTGTGACGTCCAGCACCTACAGTGTGACGTCTAGCCCCTACGGTGTGACGTCCAACACCTACAGAGTGACGTCCAGCACCTACAGTGTTACGTCTAGCACCTACAGTGTGACGTCTAGCCCCTACAGTGTGACGTCCAGCACCTACAGAGTGACATCCAACACCTACAGTGTGACGTCCAGCACCTACAGTGTTACGTCTAGCACCTACAGTGTGACGTCCAACACCTACAGAGTGACGTCCAGCACCTACAGTGTGACGTCCAGCACCTACAGTGTGACGTCCAGCACCTACAGAGTGACGTCCAGCACCTACAGTGTGACGTCCAGCACCTACAGAGTGACGTACAGTACCTACAGTGTGACGTCCAGCACCTACAGTGTGACGTTCAGCACCTACAGTGTGACGTCCAGCACCTACAGTGTGACGTCTAGCCCCTACAGAGTGACGTAAGTCATACAGGTCACCCATCTCTCATAAAACTTAATTGGTCATTGTCATTGTTTCCTATTATTTCATAGCGCAATTCGCTACAAAATAGAACATGCAGGTATAAACGTAATTTTTAGCAGCAGTGGAAGCATTTAGTATTTGTTTAAGGTATTCTCCATCCATGAACATGATCAATGGAAAACTGGACAGCGATCTCAATCAAAAAGATTTGATCCATCAGAAAGTATTTCTCTTGCGTCCTGCATAGCGGAATACTGAATCTGAATCTCGCATTTAGCAATTAGTTTTATTTTTTAAATTATCCTTGGATGGATTTGCATCGTAGAGTTTGCTGTGCGTATGTGCTAGTGAATATCCCTTGAATATGATATGTCTTTATGTGAGAAAGCGACAGACGGCACCAGAGACACGTGTCCGAAGCTTTAAGAACACCTGCATGCTACTGAAATATAATGAAAATCTATATAAAAGTTAACGAACATGTGCAGCTTTTAGCATTAGAATACAAAAATAAGAACTGAACATTCACAAAATATCTGAAAATGAAAGGTTAAGTCTTTTCTTCACATTATGAAATCCTGATTCAAAATCGAATTTTCAAATTCACATTCAGAAAGAGACGAACGGACGAGTTAATTAGGTTGCCACTGTCTAGCTTAATTAGATGTCCTTTGAGCTTTGTATTAGAGGAAAATTGGACTCTCCTGACAGTCATTTTTGATTCATAAATAAAACATAAGTGAATATTCTCCATCTGTGACTGACTGTTGGAATTATTTAAATGATCTGTCAAAGTTTCAGAGCAACACGTGCGATCTGTTGCGATACCGTATCCGAGTGGCTATTGTAGACAGGCAGGGGATCTGATATTCCGCTTCGTGCTGCGCCTCTCAATTCGGAGTATTAGATTTCTACTTGAATGTGAGAAATGGAAATTTTCTTCCAATTTAGAGAATACGAAACCTTAATTATCTTTAATTTGAAATGAGCATCTGTAAATGTGCTTGGCGTCCATACGATGCATCTGTGACGTAAAATATAAAGTGTTTCGCAATAATTTACTGTAGTAATTCATCAAACTGATATGAATATGATAATTGAACGAAATAATATGCATATTCATCGTTTTAACGGTCAATGTTAGTTGCATTTTGATTTAAAAGTTTCGTATCACAGATACAGAGGGAACATTTAGTGCGTCAGAGCTAGAGATGCCCGCACCACTTGCCGCGGTGACACGGCTGGGAAACCCAGTCTAACTTTTTGGCTGGGGCATGCATGTTTTTCGCCGCCTAAGCGATCAAATTACTTGGGCGGCGAAAAACATGCCTGCAGGTGTCGAAAAAGTTAGACTGGAAAGGCCGAGGGCAGCTATCAGGTTGCGGTGTAGGGTTAACGCGTTCACCGCGATGGCTTAAACTGAACTAAGTTAAGTACTTAACTCAAATTTAAAGTAAATTCTAGCAAGCAATTTTAAAACTAAGATATATTAACTGGATCGTGCCTTCATTTGGTTTTGATTTAGTATTTATGAAAGTAGAGTTTGTGAATACTGGTCGGTCAGCAGCATTATGAAAACTCCTTCAGTGATCACCGGTGGCTCACGTCGCAGTCAAAGTGTTAAGAAGTGGAGGATGCTTCTCACATGTCAACGCCTGCTCATCGATGTCGTGACGTGACATGAGTGGTTGCAAATTTCCTGCCGCTTGTAAAGGACTGTAAGGGTAAAATTAACTTAGTTTCAGTGCATAGTAAACTTTACACGCAACAGGACTGGCCAGGCTTTGAAAAATGAAAAAAGTTATGCCATGATTCGTTTCTGGTATCGAGTATAAAAAATTAATTGTAAACATTTTTTAATGCATGGTTTAAAACGGAAGTGTAGTTATGATTAAATGGTACAGACGTAAACCAAAAAATTAGGTTAGATAATTCAAAATAACGATATATCGTACTCATACATTTTATTCCCGTACCCGAAACATGAGTTTGCAGTTCATCTCAGGTGACACTTGAGCTACGTGAGGTGACACATCTCAAGTTTTATAACGCTGACTTTAAGTAACACAATGTCGGCATGAATTACAACTCACAATAAAAGTTTGGTAAGACTTAACAAACAAAAGAAATGACGCTCAAAATCGGACACTATTGCTTTAAAATTTGCCTGAGCTCCGGTCGTATTTCCCTAAGCCTGAACAGTTTTGCATCACGGCTACGATTTTCACATTTAATTCGTATGTGTGAAATGGAAAATATATATTAAATTAGCCAAGCAAGTATGCATGCATGTCAATAAAAATTTCACGCTTTTACGCATTCGAAATGTAATTTTATTTGCTGTCACGCACACTCTACGAGAAAGTCCTGTCGAAAATTTTACTGAACGATTCACTGACCTTTATCGGAGAAATTTAAAACTGTCCCCATTTTTCCGTTCGTGTGACATCAACAACGACGTCACACGAATGGTCGGAAAAATGGGGGCAGTTTTAAACATGTTTAGCACTAGACAATAAAAAATGGCACCAGCGCCACCCAAATCTGGTGTGCGATGTGCTCCTAAAGTTCTGAGCGCGTCAATAGCTGCCGTTCAGCGGCGAGTCATGTCTAACAAACGCGCAAAATTTCACTCCGGGGTGCAACTCGACAAGTTGAGCAGATTGGGAGCCGAACATCTAGCAGACCTTTTTAAATTTTCGTTAGGAACATCGTCGGATTTTCCAGAATGTTTCGAGATTTCCTTCCACTATTGAGCGCAGAGGGTTTCACTTCGGGAGGTAAGAATGGAGCCTGAGGATACCAAGCTATACAGGGCAATGTGTTGATGTTTGCCAAGACGGGGGGCTGTCGTTAGAGACGTGGGGCTGTCGTGAGAGACGTGGGGCTGTCGTGAGAGACGTGGGGCTGACGTGAGAGACGTGGGGCTTTCGTGAGAGACGTGGGGCTGACGTGAGAGACGTGGAGCTGTTGTGGGAGACGTGGGACTGTTGTGAGAGATGCGGGGCTGTTGTGAGAGACGTGGGGCTGTCGTGAAAGACGTGGGGCTGTTGTGAGAGACGTGTGGCTGTTGTGAGTTACGTGGGGCTGTTTTGAGAGACGTGGGGCTGTTGTGAGAGACGTGGGGCTGTTGTGAGTTACGTGGAGCTGTTGTGAGAGGCGTGGGGCTGTTGTGAGAGACGTGTGGCTGTTGTGAGTTACGTGGGGCTGTCGTGAGAGACGTGGGGCTGTCGTGAGAGACGCGGGGCTGTCGTGAGAGACGTGGGGCTGTCGTGAAAGACGGGGAGGCTTATGTGAGAGACGTGGGGCTGTCGTGAGAGACGTGGGGCTGTCGTGAGAGACGTGGGGCTGTCATGAGAGACGCGGGGCTGACGTGAGAGACGTGGAGCTGTTGTGGGAGACGTGGGGCTGTTTTGAGAGATGTGGGGCTGTTGTGAGAGACGTGGGGCTGTCGTGAAAGACGTGGGGCTGTTGTGAGAGACGTGTGGCTGTTGTGAGTTACGTGGGGCTGTTTTGAGAGACGTGGGGCTGTTGTGAGAGACGTGGGGCTGTTGTGAGTTACGTGGAGCTGTTGTGAGAGGCGTGGGGCTGTTGTGAGAGACGTGTGGCTGTTGTGAGTTACGTGGGGCTGTCGTGAGAGACGTGGGGCTGTCGTGAGAGACGCGGGGCTGTCGTGAGAGACGTGGGGCTGTCGTGAAAGACGGGAAGGCTTATGTGAGAGACGTGGGGCTGTCGTGAGAGACATGGGGCTGTTGTGAGAGACGTGGGGCTGTTGTGAGAGACGTGGGGCTGTTGTGAGAGACGTGGGGCTGTTGTGAGAGACGTGGGGCTGTTGTGAGAGATGTGGGGCTGTTGTGAGAGACGTGGGGCTGTTGTGAGTTACGTGGGGCTGTTGTGAGAGGCGTGGGGCTGTTGTGAGAGATGTGGGGTTGTGGTGAGAGACGTGGGGCTGTCGTGAGAGGCGTGGGGCTGACGTGAAAGAAGTGGAGGCTGTTGTGAGAGACGTGGGGGCTGTCGTGAGAGACGTGGAGGCTGTCGTGAGAGACGGCTTACCTCTACACGAGAGGACGCGTTGAAAACGAAGAACTACTGAGGGCCTGTTGTATATGCAGAAATGGGGTCATGCAACAACCACATAAAGAATAAAAAATTGGGGCTGGTAATAAACGCATGATGCACAGAGCCCGTGCAAGCTCCATAGTTCCCATAAGGAGACAAAATGCGAAACTAACATTTGAAAATAATTTTATATTACAAGCGATGCAGACATTTAAGATGCAACACTACAATTTAGCTTATTTCTACCTTATATATTTTCAAATTGATCCGACTTATGTGAATTGCGGAGAAAGTGCTCTTAATAATTAAGCAAAATCATTGACAGAGTTGTTCAGTATTACTGAGGGTGCAGCGTTGGTAAGTTTGCGAGGGTGCAGTGTTTGAAAGTATTGTTTATACTGACGTTGAGATGAACTTCAAGGCAGAGGAGCACCGGCTCACATTCCTTTCAGCGTTATAGTGTCTACAGTAGAGAAATGACTTTGACGAAACGGTGTACTAGTGAAGGCGGAGAATATATATAGAAAGAGGAGCATGAGAATAACTAAGAGAGCGATAGTTCAACTAACTGTGCGCCAGCACTACCGTAAAGTGTCTAAGTCTAGGTAGAGAAATAGCTTATTAGATCAGGAGTTGCTCAACCAAATTCCGTTTAACTCTAAGCGAAGATGTAACAGGCTAGTATGGCAGCGCAGCAACACACGTACCTGAAAGTGTGAGAGACAGCAATTTTGGGCCAAAGATGCTTTATTCCAATCAAGCCTGATACATATCAGCTTGTACATTGGCTTTGCGATCGAATGCCTTATGACTAACATCAGGACGCAATGACGGTTATCCCCCGGTCAAGCCGGTACCCATTTCTGACACCTGGGTAAAGTGAGGAATTGTGGCTGAGTTCTCCCTTTTCCCAACGAAGAGAATCACCGGGTGGCACTGCCAGGATTCGAGCTGCCGACACCTTCATGTGAAGGGTGCGTTCGTAATCACTCGGCCACGGAGACCATACAAAGGAATGATAAAAGTATGCAGGTCCATGGCTGGCTTCTGATGTTAGAAATTCGAATCTGCTCACAATGTGGCGCAATTTCTTTACGGGTTTTTCAAATGTACTGTAATATTTTAAACAAGAGGATCCGGAAGTCGGAAATAACCGTACGAGTAACTTTTAACTGAGGAAAATTTGCATGTGTTCTCTATTTTTTTACTCCTCAGAGCAATCCATTGGTGTATTACTACGATGTCATATTTGAGTTTATCATACGTCGCAATTTTTTAATCTAATTCGACGTGTAACGAAAACCTGTTCAAGTCGCTTGCGTAGGCAATAAAATGAATTTCAGAAATTTCAGCTGAAAATTGACTCTCTGCCCAGGCAATATGGAAGCCAAAAATTCTCAACGGTATCGTCGTTATTTCATCGCAGAATCTCTTTGGAATTCGCTGGAAAATTCCGCAGAGCAGCTCAGGCTTCCTCGCTAATCCTAATTGGAAACAAAACGCAATCTGCAAGCCACCGCACGAAGACGAGATTTCTTTCTCTCATATCTGGCATGCGGAGCTCAAGAGCCTTTCTATTAATAATTTGGGTTGAGGCTGGAGTTTGTTACGTCTGGCCTGGAGTCTGAGCGCACCGCTCGGAGCTATAAGTCTCCTTCGTTACTAGCGGGCGACTCTTGCGATTGGAAATGACAGATTTGCGAGAGCGTGGATGCGCTGAACGGAACTGCACGAAATTGAACTCGAATGTAATTTATTCACATGCAAGAACCAGAGAAATAGCACTTATGAATATAATTAAGAATAGTCTTCTCAAAATAGATGCCGTCAATGTCAGCTGAACTTTAGTCGTTGAAATAAAATTGTAGGTATAATGTCTTTTGGTGCGTATTGTAGCAGGAACAGCCCGACGAGCCAGGGTATTAGCTTTATTAAAATTACTAGAGAACTGGACATTAAAGTGTTTTATATTATAGATAGCCTTGGAACTAAAAATTTCTTGAAAGTCACAATACCAGAAATCATCTCATTCAGTATAGTACATGGAGTTACGGCACCTATCCGATTTCATGAAGCATCTTTATTACCTCTATTTACGATCCCGAGTATTTCAATAACCGGTTTTGAACAAAAAATCTGCGGACTTCATCGGCATGCTAGATTTGTTTGTCATTGATAAATTAAATTGTGCTCTTATTTTTTTCCCAAGGTAATTAATTCATCAACTGCTCTTGAAGACGAGAATGAGTTCTATTTATTAGCATGACGTACGTGAACAACACATGGCGTGAATGACTCCCACGCTTCACTTTAATTTGAGAGAAACTTGTACATGTAAGACTTCCTAACAAACTTGTGGCACAGTCACTCTCTTTTTTTTTCTTTCGAACAATCCTGAAAAAAATATTATGAGTTCTAATCGTCCATGAACGTTTTGTCCTTCGGACCAAGAAAATGGAGACAAGACGTGAAAATTTAAAAATTTTTTCAAGGACAGTAGACCTATGCTTTTATTTCATTTTCACCCACAATTACTGAGTAATTGCGGCAGAGATTTGTCTAGATAAGAATACCTTTTCCCTTATCGCAAAATTCTTGTACGGTTCCTATTTCCAATCCATCGAAGTCTGTTAGGCGAGATTCCGCAGAGATTGATTCTCGAATCAATTTGGTCGGTGCAAACATCGCAGCCAGGACGCGCTAACGACATTACGCCGCCAAATTAATGTTCTTGGTTTGGCAGCGGCGCGATCAACGCGATGGCCTGGAACGCTCGGACCCAGCCTTCCTCCTCCAGGCTCTCGCGGTGCTCTGGAATGAAAGGTAAACTCAGCGTCTCGTCATGGAGGAACAATCGAAAGTGATGGTTGCCAGCGCCGGCTGGGGTTTGCATGAAAAGTCAAAGCTAAGTAAAAACTAGTGGACTGTAGAATTTGCCCCTGGTTCAGTCCGGGGTAAATTTTCATGGAAGAAAAATAATTGTAATTTTTATTTCGGTGGAGAATAGGCTGATGCATTTTCACTCATTGTAAAATTGCATCCCCAGAATGTTTAGCTTTCTATATAGTCAGCCTTGCGTGGATCTTTGGGTTTCAGTGCTGTTGACTAGAGCTGAGAGAACAGCCGTTAATTCTAGAAATTTCGAAGCAAATAAGTTATGGCAGATTAAGACGAGTTATGGCGGAGCGTGAAATAGCTGCTATGAACGGGCAAAAAGTGGGACGGCGAAACGGAGTAAGTTAATTATTTGTAAAAGACGCTCAGAGAAAAGTCGCGAGGAGGTTTTGTGGTGGCGGGCAGCATGCTGCGGTAGACGGATGACAGATGGTGGCGGGCAGCGTGTTGCAGGCGACAGACGACAGGTGGTGGCGGGCTGCGTGCTGCAGGCGACGGATGACAGGTGGTGGCGGGCAGCGTGTTGCAGGCGACTGACGATAGTTGGTGGCGGGCAGCATGCTGCAGGCGACGAATGACAGGTGGTGGCGGGCAGCATGTTGCAGGCGACAGACGGCAAGTGGTGGCGGGCAGACAGGTGGTGGCGGGCAGCATGTTGCAGGCGCTGGACGGCAAGTGGTGGCGGTCAGGCAGGTGGTGGCGGGCAGCTGGGAGGTAAACAAGATCACTGCGTCAGGGTGATTGGAGGAAACTTGATTCACCAAATGACGAACGCTTTATTGTTGTGCTGGGTCAAGATTGTCGCCCAAGTTGCAGCTTTTCTAGCGAGCTGCAAACTAATTTATTGCCTAAGAAATTCTGTTATTGAGGCTGTAGCATGAAAACACGCACAATTCAGTATCAATTATCGGAAATACTCAATCGTGAGTAACATAGCTAATGCAAAATGGAAACGAGCAAAATTTCAGTGAGCAAAACATTGTTAAGTTAAATTCTCGAGAGCAAACCAGTGATGAATAAAGCGAAAGGACGAAAATAATAATGAGCTGAACTAAAAACGAGTAAATTTGCATGGAACAGCACCAGAAACTGGCAAGATTGAAATGGGTAAACTCCATCTCCCTATTTCCATCTGGCCGGTGGGGGGTGACTGTAGAGGTTCTTGTGTGTGCGGTGTGTTGCCAGGTGGTGCTGGGTGGTGGTGCTGCGTGGTGGTGCTGCGTGGTGGGGTTGAGCAGCTGGTGCTGCGTGGTGGTGCTGAGCAGCTGGTGCTGCGTAAGGGTGCTGAGCAGCTGGTGTTGCGTGGTGGCGCTGAGCAGCTGGTGCTGCGTGGTGGTGCTAATCAGCTGATGTTGCGTGGTGGTGCTGAGCAGCTAGTGTGCGTGGTGGTGCTGAGCAGCTGGTGCTGCGTGATGGTGCTGAGCAGCTGGTGCTGCGTGGTGGTACTGAGCAGCTGGTGCTGCGTGGTGGTGCTGAGCAACAGCTGGTGGTGGTGCTGAGCAGCAGCTGGTGGTGGTGCTTAACAGCTGGTGGTGGTGCTTAGCAGCTGGTGGTGGTGCTGAGCAGCAGCTGGTGGTGGTGCTGAGCAGCAGCTGGTGGTGGTGCTGAGCAGCAGCTGGTGGTGGTGCTGAGCAGCAGCTGGTGGTGGTGGTGCAGGGCAGCCTGTGGTCGTGCTGAAGAGTTGCTGGTTGTGCTGAGCAGCTTTGGCTACGAAGTACTTAGACGTGCTCTCTACTGACCAGCCATGCAAATATAAACTCGGACGCTCAGCTCGTCTGGTTTTGGGAGAGTTGATTTTGGTGTTTGTTTAGCTTTGTTTTGGTGTTTGATTTGATTTGCAAGTAACAAATTGGTTAATGTCTCACGTAGAATTTGAGACACCATCGGGGAAAAAATTATTATTTGTTCATTTGGAGCTGAAAAAGTTACTGGTGGAATAAATTACGGCTGAAATATGTCAGCTTTAACGAAAATGACTGATCAAATGAGCTCAATTCCAAATTCAAATCAACATTTAATTTCTCACAATGCGCTGATTACCATTTTCTCCCATTTTGTATGACCAAACTGCACGCTCTGGGTCCCTCCTAATACATTGTACGTACGGAGCTGCGTGTGGCGTATTCTTATATCTCTTGCACCAGAAATGAGAGGCGCCTGCAGCGCTGTAACGCCTGCCGCACTAAGCTCGTTGACGCAATTTGGGAACTGCTGTACGAGTCTCGCAGTCACAAAACGCGGGAGCTTTGAAACAATCAAAATTAAAACCTTGCGTCATGCCAAACTTGTGACGCCCCTGCTTCCTCACGACTGCGTTGTGAGTTAAGTATCAGTTCTGTGAGTCACGTACCAGGTCCTGTGAGTCACGTACCAAGTAATGTGAGTCACGTACCAGGTCCTGTGAGTCCCGTACCAGGTCTTGTGAGTAACGTATCAGGTCCTCTGAGTCACGTACCAGGTCCTGTGAGTCACGTACCAGGTCTTGTGAGTCACGTACCAGGTCCTGTGAGTCGCGTACCAAGTCATGTGAGTCACGTACCAGGTCCTGTGAGTCACGTATCAAGTCCTGTGAGTCACGTACCAGGTCCTGTGAGTCACGTACCAGATCCTGTGAGTCACGTACCAGGTCCCGTAAGTCACGTACCAGGTCCTGTGAGTCACGTACCAGGTCCTGTGAGTCACGTATCAGGTCCTGTGAGTCACGTACCAGGTCCTGTGAGTCACGTACCAGGTCCTGTGAGTCACGTACCAGGTCCTGTGAGTCTCGTACCAGGTCCTGTGAGTCACGTATCAAGTCCTGTGAGTCACGTACCAGGTCCTGTGAGTCACGTACCAGGTCCTGTGAGTCTCGTACCAGGTCCTGTGAGTCACGTATCAAGTCCTGTGAGTCACGTACCAGGTCCTGTGAGTCACGTACCAGGTCCTGTGAGCCACGTACCAGGTCCTGTGAGTCACGTACCAGGTCCTGTGGGTCACGTACCAGGTCCTGTGAGTCACGTACCAGGTCCTGTGAGTCAGGTATCAAGTCCTGTGAGTCACGTACCAGGTCTTGTGAGTCACGTACCAGGTCCCGTGAGTCACGTACCAGGTCCTGTGAGTCACGTACCAGGTCCTGTGAGTCACGTACCAGGTCCTGTGAGTCACGTACCAGGTCCTGTGAGTCACGTACCAGGTCCTGTGAGTCACGTACCAGGTCCTGTGAGTCACGTACCAGGTCCGGTGAGTCACGTACCAGGTCCTGTGAGTCACGTACCAGGTCCTGTGAGTCACGTACCAGGTCCTGTGAGTCACGTACCAGGTCCTGTGAGTCACGTACCAGGTCCTGTGAGTCACGTACCAGGTCCTGTGAGTCACATACCAGGTCCTGTGAGTCACGTACCTGGTCCTGTGAGTCACGTACCAGGTCCTGTGAGTCACGTACCAGGTCCTGTGAGTCACGTACCAGGTCCTGTGAGTCACGTACCAGGTCCCGTGAGTCACGTACCAGGTCCTGTGAGTCACGTACCAGGTCCTGTGAGTCACGTACCAGGTCCTGTGAGTCACGTACCAGGTCCTGTGAGTCACGTACCAGGTCCTGTGAGTCACGTACCAGGTCCTGTGAGTCACGTACCAGGTCCTGTGAGTCACGTACCAGGTCCTGTGAGTCACGTACCAGGTCCCGTGAGTCACGTACCAGGTCCGGTGAGTCACGTACCAGGTCCGGTGAGTCACGTACCAGGTCCCGTGAGTCACGTACCAGGTCCTGTGAGTCACGTACCAGGTCCCGTGAGTCACGTAACAGGTCCCGTGAGTCACGTACCAGGTCCTGTGAGTCACGTACCAGGTCCTGTGAGTCACGTACCAGGTCCTGTGAGTCACGTACCAGGTCCCGTGAGTCACGTACCAGGTCCTGTGAGTCACGTACCAGGTCCCGTGAGTCACGTACCAGGTCCCGTGAGTCACGTACCAGGTCCTGTGAGTCGCGTACCAGGTCCTGTGAGTCACGTACCAGGTCCTGTGAGTCACGTACCAGGTCCTGTGAGTCACATACCAGGTCCTGTGAGTCACGTACCAGGTCCTGTGAGTCACGTACCAGGTCCCGTGAGTCACGTACCAGGTCCCGTGAGTCACGTACCAGGTCCCGTGAGTCACGTACCAGGTCCTGTGAGTCACGTACCAGGTCCCGTGAGTCACGTACCAGGTCCCGTGAGTCACGTACCAGGCCCTGTGAGTCACGTACCAGGTCCCGTGAGTCACGTACCAGGTCCTGTGAGTCACGTACCAGGTCCCGTGAGTCACGTACCAGGTCCTGTGAGTCACGTACCAGGTCCTGTGAGTCACGTACCAGGTCCTGTGAGTCACGTACCAGGTCCTGTGAGTCACGTACCAGGTCCTGTGAGTCACGTACCAGGTCCTGTGAGTCACGTACCAGGTCCCGTGAGTCACGTACCAGGCCCGGTGAGTCACGTACCAGGTCCGGTGAGTCACGTACCAGGTCCCGTGAGTCACGTACCAGGTCCTGTGAGTCACGTACCAGGTCCCGTGAGTCACGTAACAGGTCCCGTGAGTCACGTACCAGGTCCTGTGAGTCACGTACCAGGTCCTGTGAGTCACGTACCAGGTCCTGTGAGTCACGTACCAGGTCCCGTGAGTCACGTACCAGGTCCTGTGAGTCACGTACCAGGTCCCGTGAGTCACGTACCAGGTCCCGTGAGTCACGTACCAGGTCCTGTGAGTCGCGTACCAGGTCCTGTGAGTCACGTACCAGGTCCTGTGAGTCACGTACCAGGTCCTGTGAGTCACATACCAGGTCCTGTGAGTCACGTACCAGGTCCTGTGAGTCACGTACCAGGTCCCGTGAGTCACGTACCAGGTCCCGTGAGTCACGTACCAGGTCCCGTGAGTCACGTACCAGGTCCTGTGAGTCACGTACCAGGTCCCGTGAGTCACGTACCAGGTCCCGTGAGTCACGTACCAGGCCCTGTGAGTCACGTACCAGGTCCCGTGAGTCACGTACCAGGTCCCGTGAGTCACGTACCAGGTCCGGTGAGTCACGTACCAGGTCCCGTGAGTCACGAAGTGCTGACTGCGGTCCAGCAACGTGCCGAGTTATCAGCACCCAGCACAGTACAGCTCTGTTGCTCTAGACTCTAGAGTGTCGCATTTCCGCCGAATCGATCATCAATTGCAGCTCTTGGCGCTGCCTCTCGCCACGCCGCTTCATTCGTCGGGCTTTGGTGCCGTGGCAGCTCTGAGTCCGATGTGATTATCTGCGATGTGATGTGTGCTGATGGATGGCGCTCACGCTTTGTGTTACCTGGACTCGATGCGGGTTGATGGATGTGGCTTTAGCTTGTTTTGCCTGATACTGGGACTTGATGTTTATTGATGGAAGTGCTCACGCTTTTTTTTTGTTACCTGGATTCGATGTTTATTGAAGGCTGTGGCTTTAGCTTGTTTTGCCTGATTCTCTTGATGTGTATTGATGGATGTGGCTTTAGCTTGTTTTGCCTGATACTGGGACTTGATGTTTATTGATGGAAGTGCTCACGCTTTTTTTTTGTTACCTGGATTCGATGTTTATTGAAGGCTGTGGCTTTAGCTTGTTTTGCCTGATTCTCTTGATGTGTGTTGATGGAAGTGCTCACGCTTGTCTTACGTGTTACCTGAATTCGATGTGTATTGATGGATGTGGCTTTAGCTTGTTTTGCCTGATACTCTTGATGTGTATTGATAAAAGTGCGCATGATTGTATTTTGTGTCACCGGGATTTGATGTGTTTGAATGTGTGATATCCACTATTGTTTTGCATCTTACTTCAGTGGAGCGAGCAGCAAAAAGAGTATCACATTTTCAGTAGAATGAGTGGACTATATTTAATAAAAGCTTTCTTAAACGAATATAATATTGCTGTTTGATAGCTGCAAAACAGGGTTTTCTATCTATTGAAAAACCAAAGAATGTTTAAAATTGGTTTATAGGATAACCAGTACAGATCGTGTTTCCAAATATCATCTAGCCGCAGAGCAGTTTTAAACCAGCGAGGGAAAGTTGCAGCGAGTAAATTGTTACTTTGACAGAAAATGTACACTTTAATTTCAACATTTGCCGTGAACTGCACGTGAGAAAACAGGAATTGTGAGACAACTGCAGCCATTACCTGGAGTCAGGAATTGTGAGACAACTGCAGCCATTACCTGGAGTCAGGAATTGTGAGACAACTGCAGCCATTACCTGGAGTCAGGAATTGTGAGACAACTGCAGCCATTACCTGGATTCAGGAATTGTGAGACAACTGAAGCCATTACCTGGAGTCAGGAATTGTGAGACAACTGCAGCCATTAACCTGGAGTCAGGAATTGTGAGACAACTGCAGCCATTAACCTGGAGTCAGGAATTGTGAGACAACTGCAGCCATTACCTGGAGTCAAGAATTGTGAGACAACTGCAGCCATTAACCTGGAGTCAGGAATTGTGAGACAACTGCAGCCATTACCTGGAGTCAGGAATTGTGAGACAACTGCAGCCATTAACCTGGAGTCAGGAATTGTGAGACAACTGCAGCCATTAACCTGGAGTCAGGAATTGTGAGACAACTGCAGCCATTAACCTGGAGTCAGGAATTGTGAGACAACTGCAGCCATTAACCTGGAGTCAGGAATTGTGAGACAACTGCAGCCATTAACCTGGAGTCAGGAATTGTGAGACAACTGCAGCCATTAACCTGGAGTCAGGAATTGTGAGACAACTGCAGCCATTAACCTGGAGTCAGGAATTGTGAGACAACTGCAGCCATTACCTGGAGTCAAGAATTGTGAGACAACTGCAGCCATTAACCTGGAGTCAGGAATTGTGAGACAACTGCAGCCATTACCTGGAGTCAGGAATTGTGAGACAACTGCAGCCATTTACCTGGAGTCAGGAATTGTGAGACAACTGCAGCCATTACCTGGAGTCAGGAATTGTGAGACAACTGCAGCCATTTACCTGGAGTCAGGAATTGTGA
This sequence comes from Morinoia aosen, assembly GCA_030386875.1. Classification (NCBI taxonomy): domain Eukaryota; kingdom Metazoa; phylum Arthropoda; class Malacostraca; order Amphipoda; family Talitridae; genus Morinoia; species Morinoia aosen. Next base: position 18,968,366 of record CM059559.1, read on the forward strand.
GACAACTGCAGCCATTACCTGGAGTCAGGAATTGTGAGACAACTGCAGCCATTACCTGGAGTCAGGAATTGTGAGACAACTGCAGCCATTACCTGGAGTCAGGAATTGTGAGACAACTGCAGCCATTACCTGGAGTCAGGAATTGTGAGACAACTGTGGCCACTAACCTGGAGTCAGAAATTGTAAGATAACTGCGGCCATTAACCTGGAGTCAGGAATTGTGAGACAACTGCAGCCATTAACCTGGAGCCAGGAATTGTGAGACAACTGCAGCCATTACCTGAAGTCAGGAATTGTGAGACAACTGCAGCCATTAACCTGGAGTCAGGAATTGTGAGACAACTGCAGCCATTAACCTGGAGTCAGGAATTGTGAGACAACTGCAGCCATTAACCTGGAGTCAGGAATTGTGAGACAACTGCAGCCATTAACCTGGAGTCAGGAATTGTGAGACAACTGCAGCCATTAACCTGGAGTCAGGAATTGTGAGACAACTGCAGCCATTAACCTGGAGTCAGGAATTGTGAGACAACTGCGGCCATTAACCTGGAGTCAAGAATTGTGAGACAACTGCAGCCATTACCTGGAGTCAGGAATTGTGAGACAACTGCAGCCATTACCTGAAGTCAGGAATTGTGAGACAACTGCGGCCATTAACCTGGAGTCAAGAATTGTGAGAAAACTGCAGCCATTACCTGAAGTCAGGAATTGTGAGACAACTGCAGCCATTACCTGGAGTCAGGAATTGTGAGACAACTGCGGCCATTAACCTGGAGTCAAGAATTGTGAGACAACTGCAGCCATTACCTGGAGTCAGGAATTGTGAGACAACTGCAGCCATTACCTGAAGTCAGGAATTGTGAGACAACTGCGGCCATTAACCTGGAGTCAAGAATTGTGAGACAACTGCAGCCATTACCTGAAGTCAGGAATTGTGAGACAACTGCAGCCATTACCTGGAGTCAGGAATTGTGAGACAACTGCGGCCATTAACCTGGAGTCAAGAATTGTGAGACAACTGCAGCCATTAACCTGGAGTCAGGAATTGTGAGACAACTGCAGCCATTACCTGAAGTCAGGAATTGTGAGACAACTGCAGCCATTACCTGAAGTCAGGAATTGTGAGACAACTGCGGCCATTAACCTGGAGTCAAGAATTGTGAGACAACTGCAGCCATTACCTGGAGTCAGGAATTGTGAGACAACTGCGGCCATTAACCTGGAGTCAGGAATTGTGAGACAGCTGCAGCCATTACCTGGAGTCAAGAATTGTGAGACAACTGCAGCCATTAACCTGGAGTCAGGAATTGTGAGACAACTGCAGTCATTAACCTTGAGTCAGGAATAAATATCACACCCTGAAAATAACCTGGCATTTGATGGCCGCATGTTGATGCCTTGGTATTAGCAGCCGTAAATAAGAGCGTCCGGCGAAGTAACATTGTTAAAATTGCCTCAAGGGAACGTTAACGAGGGCTCGGACAACATCCTTTGCCCGGATAAATGGATAACATTACCGTGATCGATCGAGCCCTTTCAGATGCGACAGCGCTCCTGCGGAACTTTTCTTACGCTATTTACGCTCGGGAACTGAAGAAGGAATAGTCCATAGACTTCCGACAACCCTCCATTCATTTTTGTTGGAAGTCGAAGTGAGCAGGGTTGCGGAGTCGGAGTCGGAGTCGGGAGTCGGAGTCGCCGGAGTCGGATGTTTTAGGGTGGAGTCGGAGTCGGAGTCGGAGTCGCTTCTCTGAAGTGTGGTGGAGTCGGAGTCGGAGTCGGAGTCGCTACTCTGAAGTGTGGTGGAGTCGGAGTCGGAGTCGGAGTCGCTACTCTGAAGTGTGATGGAGTCGGAGTCGGAGTCGGAGTCGCTTTTCCGAATGTGGTGGAGTCGGAGTCGGAGTCGGAGTCGTTTATTCGGATGTGGAAGAGTCGTGGTTGGAGTCGCTATTTTTTGGTGTCTTCGATTCTAATTTTTGCTAAAAAATTATTTATAATTCTTTAAGACTTGAAGTAAACCAAAACAGAGTTAGAATGCTTTGCTGAAAAATCTAAAAAATACGCAATGTTTTCGTTGATTGTTTTGTCCTAAGTTTGAAACAGCGTATTTATTCCTATCACCTAATACCGTCATGTTATCTAGTCATTGAGGGTTTGCACAGATATATATGAGAAACCTACGAGTGCGAAATATAATTTTTGTACCCAGCATTAATGTATATTTTGTAGTTAAAAGCAGGAATTAGTAATTGAAAGCATCGCAAATTCATTCTGTATATTTCTGTTTTGTTCATTTTTCCTTCAATTAATACATAGGAACTGGAAAATAGTAGTAAATGTGTTGCAAGTTACTTGCAGAACATTTCAGCTGATGCAATACATTGTACTCACATAAAGAGTGGTAACTCTGTATGCTCAAAATGATGCATTGATTGAAAATGATCATAAACATTTCTAGTCTTTTGGTTATGATTCATTGCCAGTGAGTAGTCTTTGCCGAAACCTGAAGCTATGGTCTAGTGCACAAAGACTTCTAGTTTTCAAGTCATGTTATCAAAATTGATATGGCTTCCGTGTTTTTAAGTCAAGTTAACATTTATTAATAATAAAAATATCTTCTCATTTCTCAAGTTATTCCTTGAATGTAATTTGGTTCTTTCAGAGTTATATTGTTTTTCACTATATCATCATCATGTTTAATTTTTATCTTCGTATCACTCCCCAGTTTCTAAGCTAGTATACGCTGAAATGCAGAATTTTATAATTATGTTGATACATTTTAAAAAACTGAAATAGTATTTGTTTTGTAGCATTATGTAATTAATTACTTCTTGTTAAGGAAGATTTGGAAATGTTGTAAGGTTATCTATATCGGCATTGAGACACTTGGAAAAAAATAAAAATACGATGTAAACGAGCTGCAATGAAAATAATTACACACACCAGCAAAAACTTCACTTACAGTCACACACACATTGTAACTGAAAACAATGCACTATCCCAGCTGCAATGGTTTTTGCATTTATGCGATAGTACAAATTCTCTTGCTGGAAACGTTTCAAATTGCTCCAAAAAACACGAAATGAGAAGAACCTGGGCATTTATTAAAATAACAAAGTGTTCAATACAAAGTAAAAAGTTAGACGAAAATAAGAGATAGTATCATAATACACGCAAAGAAGCTAGAAGTGACTTTTATTCGTAAAAAACGCTCCGAAAACGTCAGAACCCTGCGATGAAAGCAGAACAACTTTTGCTTATTATAGCCGAAATGTAACATAGTGTTGAGCAATAATATGACACCTTTTCTGCATTTTTACCCTGCATAGTGTAGATACAAAGAAGAAAAGGCAGTGTGCAAATCTTACCTAACTTTTCTACACATATATCATAATTTTGGGGATTTGAAGCATAGTCATTGAATTAAATACTATAATTTCACTGAATTATTGCATACTTAGTAATAAAAAACTGTTGATGCATATCTATGCTTCTCAGTGTAGACAATGCCTACATTACCTACTCAGAAAACACTTGTCAGTAATATACAGGGTGTTTCAGATTCAGAATAAGAGGCAAAAAATTGCACACCAAGTAGAAGATATCCAAATAAAAACTTTTTCTTCTATAAAATTTTCCGAAGAAAGAGACATTGAGATATTAGCAGTTTATTGTTTTAAAGGGTGAAATTTAATGAATAAACTACTCGCAATATTTATTTTGAATTTACGTTGATCGGGCGAAATGTGCTAGTTGCAAGACCTCCTAGATCTCCTGACATGACTCCACTCGATTTCAATTTTTGGGGACACGTGAAGAGCCTTGTTTATGCTACACCCATTGGGTCTGAGGAAGATCTTGTGGCCAGAATTGCAGTGGCTGCAGGTGAGTTACCTTAATGCCAGACGTGTTTCCTAATATTCGGCAGCCGTTAAGGCTAACATTCGAAAAGTGCATAGATGTAGGTGGAACACATTTTGAACAATTTTTGTAAAGTAAATTCAGAATCAATACCGCGAGTAATTGTGCCATTAAATTTAAACCTTAAAAACAATAAACACCTAATGCCTCCCAACCCCGATTTTTTGGGTGAAAATTTCATAGGACAAAAAGTGTTCATTTGGCCATTTTCTACTTGATGTGCAATTTTGTACCTCATTTTCTGAAACACTCAGTATACATAATTGTGTACACGACTCGTCAAATGACGGGATTCGATATTGTGTGTATAGAAATCTTCCAGATGTGGACCATAAAGAAATATTTTCATCCTAATAGCACCCGCGATTAAAATATTCTAATACTTGTGCACTGGTGAAACTCGCATCACAGATACAGTAGTTAAGTATCTCTAAGAGCGTGAAAGGGAGACAGATCAACCAACAAAGACGAACAGCCAATTTTGTTTGTTCAATGAAATTTCCTGTTGAATATTTTCCGTATTTCTGATGGCGGCTTTGTGGAAGAAAAAGTTTTCTTCAGTTGGCCTCACTTAGTTCGAATTTGAAACTGATGAAATTAGATCTTTTTGTTCGTTGTTTTTTGTTTTGCAGCTGCATATTTTTTTCCGTTTCTTGTGTTGAAATTTAACTTTCTATAAATAAGCATGTTTGCGCTTCTAGCAGACTGCATTAACCTTAAATAGCTTTAATTAACATTACTTGTGACGCTTTGGCGTTTACTCATTAAATTATCTTTGAGCTTGCTCTGCTTGGGCAGCATGTCGTCCTTTTAATAAAAGTGGGTCTGGTACCTCGAACTTATTTCTATTGCGTAAAAAGCAGTCTCTTTCTGCGACTTGAACTCCTCGACCCGGCTCGTGCAGCCTCTTGAATAGGCACTTATTATTCAAGGTAATTAATTGTCAATTAATTGTTAAAATCTTAGTGCTATATGCAATCTTGCAATAAGATACTATATTCAGCTAGTCGGCGACCAGACATCTTAAAACTCTGTATCTTTCTACTCAGAACGCCTCTAAAATTTCTTACCGGAGTACCGTGCTGATGACCGGCCGCGTCTATTGGATGTCTTCTATTTTTAGCGAGTTTCGTTTTAAAACCTAACCTAACATTAAAGAAGATTTTCGGACTCCATTTTAAAAGAATTTAATATTAAAAATACAACAGAGGACGATGCTGTGCGTACTGTTGGAATCCTCATGATACGCCTAACTTGGTTACGGTTTCTCTTTTTGCGCATCTCGGAAAACGACTTGCTGTCGTTCCCCTGAAGTTCTTCTGTATTTGAAATAAATGTTTCAACAGTCGCCCTCAAGTTTTAAATCCTAAAACTCCATTGTATAAACATAGGAGAGATTATGCTCACGAAATAGCTAAACCTATTTATTTATTTGTTTAAAGGAGACACTTGACCGTTTATTGTATAAGAATAATCAATACTATACTGGGTGTCCCACAAAAATGTCCCGAACTTTTTAATTGATTATATCTTCGCTTTAAATTAACATATTTTAATTGTCTTTATTTACAATTTAGTCAATTTTGTTTCATTTTCAAATAATTTGAGTTTTTGAAAATCAGTTGAATAACCACTTTAAGATGCCCGATTTACTGAAAGGAGTAGAAAAATTGTTCAAAGGGAAAGTTTTAAAAACAACACTGTTGTTCTTCTTTATTGCTCATTACCTAATGTTAAGAATAATTTCATAACGATTTATCCTACATACCACTAAGTATTTAAACCCTCTGAGAGGTTTCAAGTTCCAAGTGTTCTTAATATTAGTGTTTCAAGAACTGATAGAAAACGGTGGAAGAATGGATAAAACTCTTCGTTCAATGGTGGCTAGAAGTAATACTTGCCTTGAGAGAAATGGAGGGTATGTCGAAGGATACTAAAGTACTTTTATTTTTTTAAACGTTATTTAAGGTAATGAGTTGTTACTCTTTAAAATTTTTGTTTCTTCAGTTTTATGGAAAGTACAAAATAAGGAAGAATATCAATATTGTTTTAAAAAAATTTTCCTTTGAACAATAAATTTTTCTACCCCTTCTAGTAAATTGATCATTGTAAAGTGGTTTATCAAACGGTTTTCAAAAACTTGAATTAATCGAAAAGGAAACCAAATTTACTACATTGTGAAAAAAGGCAATTCAAATATGTTAATTTGAAGCTGAGATATAATTAATTAAAAATCTGGGACATTTTTATGGCACACCCGGTATAATAAAAAACCAGGTGTCCGTCAATTTATAAATAAGTATATGTTCTCGTGCGTAATTTCCCCTGTCATTACAATGGAAATTTGCTTGCTTGGACAGTGTCATAAATACCACTGAAATATTATGAAAAACCTCGCATCTGCTCACTTATGTTTATAAGTAAAAAACATTGCTTGAAAATCGAATCTACTGCCAAGAAAATGCGGGTTATCGCATTTAAATTTAAAAGGCATTTAAATGCGTAAAGGGTATGGCAAATTTTTTTAAAACTTCTTGCGAACAATAATTTAAATTATGATGCGCAGTTGTTGCTTGCTTGGTTGTTGTGTGCGTCTGTGACGTTCTTAAAGATGCTTAATGACCGTATCTGTGATACGAGTTTTACCAGTGCACAAGTACGATAATACTGTATTTTAATCGCGGGTACTATTAGAATGGATATATTTGTTTGCCATTTTTATCTTGAGATTTTTTAAAACGATACCATTGAATCCCGTCATTTTTGACCAATCATGTACACTAGTATCTTGATTATTAACAATCTGTAGTCAATTTAAAGGTCGTTCGCTAATAAAGAATATAATGAACATATGCACAGGTTAATTTCAGCACCTGCAACCGTTTACTACTAAGAATGACTGTCGTGTGTTTATTTATGCGTTTTGTGTCACGCTCTTAAGAATAATTGATAGGAAGAAATTAGCACTGGCGGTCTTGGTTTCAGTTCACGGTCAATTAATACACTCATTTTCGTTGTGCAAGTGCTCTATAATAAGTCACTTTCAAAACAATTAGAGCGACCCAGAGCCTTATATACTCAAGTTTGTATCGTGAATACCGAGTTCGGCGGGGTATTGTATACTGCAATATGCTGCATTGTATATTACAAAATACTGTATAACAATGTACTGTATTGCTTATTACAATATGCATACACAAGTTCGCAGTTGCTTTCAGTAATGCTGAATTTCTGTATCTTGGATACGGCACGAATGGCTATAACTACTTCTCTGGCGGCACAAAAATACTGTGTTCTGAGTGTTTATTACTCTAATAAGAAAATTACGTTACCTTTGGAATAAGCTGAAAGTATGGAAACTCCACTCAAACGAAAATTTGTTGAAGAAAGGTATTGAATCTTGTCATTTTTGACGGTCCGTGTACACTAGTTAAGAAATAAAATATTCATCTTATAAATTATGAATAGGTGAAGTTGGAGTCACAAAATTGTGAATAGGCGATGTCGGTGTTGCAGTCGCCAAATTCTGGAAAAATGGAGTCGGAGACGGAGTCGCCAAATTCTGAAAAGGTGGAGTCAGAGTCGGAGTCGGAGTCGCCAAATTCTGGAAAGGTGGAGTCGGAGTCGGAGTCGGAGTCGCCAAAGTCTGGAAAGGTGGAGTCGGAGTCGGAGTCGGAGTCGCCAAATTCTGGAAAGGTGGAGTCGGAGTCGGAGTCGGAGTCGCCAAATTCTGAAAAGGTGGAGTCGGAGTCGGAGTCGGAGTCGCAAATTTATTCCTCCGACTCCGCAACCCTGGTTCAGAGTGTTTATTACTCTTATAAGAAATTTAAGTTACCTTTGGAATAAGCGGAAAGCATGGAAACTCCACTCAAACGAAAATTCGTTGAAGAAAGGTATTGAATCTCGTCATTTTTGACGGTGTGTGTACACTAGTTAAGAAATAAAATATTCATCTTATAAATTATGAATAGGTGAAGTTGGAGCCACAAAATTGTGAATAGGCAGAGTCGGTGTTGGAGTCGCCAAATTCTGGAGAAATGGAGTCGGAGTCGGAGTCGCCAAATTCTGAAAAGGTGGAGTCGGAGCCGGAGTCGGAGTCGCCAAATTCTGAAAAGGTGGAGTCGGAGTCGGAGTCGGAGTCGCCAAATTCTGAAAAGGTGGAGTCGGAGTCGGAGTCGGAGTCGCCAAATTCTGGAAAGGTGGAGTCGGAGTCGGAGTCGGAGTCGCAAATTTATTCCACCGACTCCGCAACCCTGGAAGTGAGGGAAATGGGCAAAAATCTTGAAGCCCCGTTGATTTGGTATCGGCTAGCCCCAATTCGAAGCAAACAGTTGGCCATATGGAAAAGTTATTATTCAGTCAAAAAAGTCGGCTTCGTTGGCAAACTTTTAAATGTGATGGGATTTTTAACCGTCCTGCAAATAATGAGCTTCAAATGAGGAAGCTTAAACGTGGATTAGACGAAAGGAAGCCTCGTTCTTGTAGCCGCAGTTACTGACAGTTGGCCTGGAACGTCCAGCTATTGGCTCCATGTACGAAGATTGGTGGCTTAACTTTTTGTTAAGTCTTAAGTGAGTCACTTAAGTGTGTTCTCAATAAACGTATTAAAGTAAGCGAAATTTTCACTGCCAAGTGGAGGGGAAGGAGATTATTGTCCTGTGTACTTCACTATAAAATAAATGAACTCATCAAAAAACATGCCACTCAATGCACTTTTATTTTTCATTTGGCCACTATATTTTGAGCGAGGCCATATTATTTGACGTCGCAGCGTCTACGCCGCTCAGCAGCGCAGAAACGACGTAAAATAACAACAATGCAGTGGAAGTTGCGTCGCCACAGAACGTTTTAGCAGAACGTAGCGTAGAGTCTAAATACATTAAAATGATGAACAATTCACGTTTCAATATTAGTCCTAAAGTGATGATGGAAACTCATTGCTTGCAGTTCGGCTTGCTTGGAAGCCTCGATTTTTAGTTCTGGACCCAAGATAAGAGCCAAAATGTGTTGGGCGTCCATTCGATGCAGCTGTCGATATCAGTTTCAAAAATTGCCAAATGGCTCAGCGTCGCGAGCATAAATCTGCCTGCGCAGCTCACAGACCACGTCGTAGCAGCCCGTCCTGCACCTGCGCCTGGCAAATCTGGAGGTGGCGGCTGGCTTGCTTCGGAAGACGATGCACTGAAATATTTCGAGTGTGACCACCGCACGCCTGTACGTGTAGGTGTGATGTGTGTTTCAGTAGGAATATAATGAATTGCATAGCAAGGGCAAAAAGTGAATTTGAACAGCCTGTAGTGGAGCAGCTTGACTAATGTTGAACAGAGTTCTAGAATATTTGTAAAATAGTTCTGATGATTACATTGAGACACTACATCATTCGCCTGAATATGCACTGCTCGAATTAGTTGCAAGATTTCATGAACAGTCCGGTTTGATTAGCCGTGTCCTCATGGCCGGGTTCACTTCAAACTTCATCATTTTCAGTCTACCAGTATCACATCATGAAGGCAAAACGTATGAATTGACTCACTTTTATCAATTCAACGATGTGTTAACTAATTTCATGTTCCCAACGATTTATTATTGTATACATGTGTGATAAACTATCATTTTTGCTTCAGAGTTTGCTTTATTTTGAGTAAATTCTCGAACATCTTGGAGAGATCTCGACGAATCACGCACACGTTGGGAGCAAACACAACTCTAATTAAAAATAACCTCCTCGAAACCACATTTTCAATAGATTGCGAAAACTTTCTTTAAAAGGGAAAGAAAGAGTTCTCGAACCGAGTAAATAAAGCTATCAGGTTCCTCATCATGTTTAGTTTGCTCTGCAATCGTTGGTCTGCAGCGCAGTGTTTACGTGTCGGTATTTTTCCGTCCAACTTTCTGAGTGACCTCAGCTCTGATGACGGCGAGACAAGACTTCGTGCGCGCTGAGCTCGCTCTGCCAAACTCGAAGGCGGCTTTGTGTTGTCAGTTCTGCAGATTTTGCCAACAATTATTCTCTGACATCGAGTTCTTTATAAATTATTTCAGTACCTATCACCCAAAAGCGATGTTTGAAAATAAATGAATGAGTTCAGCGTCAAAAGGGAAATTTTAAAATAAATGTATGAATCCTAAGGGAGATGAGTAAGTTACCTATGAATATGAGTAGCTTTTCACAAGGGATGTATACTTTATAAGCAAAAATCATGACATCAATCGAGATGTTTATAAATTAATTACGTAAATTATGTTCTGCACCTATAACACAAAAGTGATGTTTGAAACTAAATGAATGAATCCTGAAGGAGATAAATAAGTTACCTATAAATATGTGTAGCTTTTCACTAGGGGTATACACTTTGGATGGAAAAATCATGACATCGAGTTGTTTTTAAATTATGTTCTGCACCTATAACTCAAGTTTGCAAATCAATGAATGAATCCTTAAGGAGATAAATAAGTTACCAATAAATATGTATAGCCTTTCACAAGGGATCGTATACTTTAGAGGCAAAAATCAAGACAATTTTTCCCAGTTCCGCTGTACATCAACACTGCAGATGTAGCCGGTAGGTGAGCGCACCGGTCACATCGGCATGTAAATAATAATGTGCAGTTAAATACGAGGTCATGTAAGAATAGTAGTTTCCTAGTTCTCTCGCTTCGTCCTCCACGGACACTGAGCATAAATCGTTAGGCTGGCGTAGGCCTCAACCCTCACATGACGTAAAAAATCATAGGCCTTCGCTCGAGTCCATATCTCCTCGCGTGCGTCCTCTGATTTGATCATAGCTGCTCAGCTGTGTACACATGAATAACATAGAAAAAATAAAAATGAAAAAAGTAACAAAATTCATGCATGACTAAAAATAAAAGGGGTGACATGTGTTACTGTAATATAGATAAAACTTACAGCGAACCAATTCTACTCGCGCTGCATCCGAGACTGCGGCTGACAGATCAATCTGCCCCCACTTTGCATCTGACGGGCCCGATGTAAATAAATCGTCTTTCTTATGCGACATGCGTTTTTGGCGAGTGATGTCCTTATTTTTCTCAGTTCCCAAGGTTGCAGCTCTTTAAGTTTTGAATCGAAATAACCAAAGTTTAAATAAAAAAAAATAAATAATAAACGGAAGAAAAGAAAGTTGGAGGACTTCTGAAGCCGGATATTTATTTAAGCAATTTTCTACGCCGTAGAGGTACAGCCTGTAGTGGACGTTCTTATGCCGATTAGCCTACTCTACGTGCTCGTCATGCTGCGTGAATTCCTGGAAAAAAACTGCTAAGCACCAAGCCAGGTACGCTGTATTTTTTAAATTGTCATTTTTGCGCACCCCGATGACTAAAATGTGTTGAAATGGATAGTTTGAAAGTTTTTGGTAATTTTCGTTTTAAAATACGTTGAAATTTTAATTGTATTCAAAAATTTATTATAATGAAGTTCATTTATGAAATCATTTATAGTGTCACGTGTTTAAATGGATCAAAATACCTGAGCAGTAAGGTGTGACCGACCTGTGCGTAACAAACACGAAGTCTCCATATTTGATGTCCGTTCCTGGTGTAGGGAAATGCAATGTAGAAACATAGAAGAAAACAAGAAATGAAAGCCTTTGGGTATGACTAATTTATGTCTCCAAAAATTAAAATGATTTTGTTCACCTTGACTAACATCTCATTGGCAGTCTTTAAAATGCAGCACCAGCAATAATCTTTGGGGTTATCATTGCCATTTTTTTCGTGTTACTCTTGTTTTGCACGTACAAGCCTCGATTTTGATAGCCATCTTAACCACACATCTTGTTTGAAATCTTACACAGCAGCAGTGTTCAAAAGGATGCTTCATTTTGCCTCGATTCAAGGATATTTCCACACGTTACTGGTTATTAGAACACGCATAAAAATTACATTTTTCTTTTATTTCGAGACATTTTTTAAAATGTAACATTCTTACAAGGGTATAGGAAATTAAAGTTTATTTTGTTTATAGACATTTTTGTGCAAAAATGTAACATACTTACATAAGTCTAGAAAACGTTCACATTAAGCCGAAGAACAAAAGACACGGAAGAGACAATAGCTGGCCCTCAAGCACAGCTGCGGCGGACACTGGAGCATTTTAACGCAAGCCTGTAGTGGAAAGCAGCACCTCCAGCCTTTGGCTTCATTAATAATTAACACTTTTACCGCAACTGGTTAAACTGAAGTTCATTATTCAACTTAAATTTAAAGTTAAATGTACATAGTAAGAAATTTTGAAAATAGTAACCATTAACTCGATGGTGCCTTCATTAAGCTTTAGTTAGGTATTTATAAATATTGAATTCATGACGACTGGTCGGTTAGCAGCATTATGAAAATCCCCTCCATGGCTACTGGTGGCGCACGTTACGGTCGACGTGTTGACCCTTTTCTGCTCCATGTGCTCTCGAAAATGGCCTTGGGGTGCTGACTGAAACAGCATTGTCTTCAGCGCCAGAATCGTGCTGAGCTGAAAGTTGTGGAGACGAGCTTGCGAATAGTTGAATTGAAATAAAGAAGCCCTTCGGATTTGGTTCATAAACGTTGTGAACTGTACAGCGTACTTCAAGAAAACTTCCATGACAAGTTGTTTTTGTGGAAATGTTGTTCAAATCGTTTCACTCGAGACAAGTGCACCATTGAAAATGAGTTGCCATTAAACACTCTACATGGCAGCACGAGCACTCTTTTGCTGCAGTGAGATGGTGAGTGAGAACGTTCGGGCGATATAAAATAGCTTTCACTCCAGCCATCATAAAAAACATGAAGTAATCCTAAGGTATATCCCATTTACTACTGAAGTCTCTATGTGTCTAATAAATCATCATTACGGGAAGTACAAATTATGGTTTAGAATTATCCACTGACTTCTAAAGTCCCTAAGTGTCCAAGAAATTATGGCTAAACAAGGTAAAAATTATAGATTAACGTTATGATAGTTCCCCGAACTGCAATTCCAAACTTGCTGGTCAACAGTAATCCGACGAGCAATTCCGGGCATACCAGCCTCGTCTCTTGAGTGCGTCGGGGGGCCGCCAAACTTGGGGCCTCTCATGATCACTTCTTGCTTGTTCATCTCGGCCAGGCCGTCGCAACTTACTTCCTCCTGACGATGACAAGTTACCTAGAGCAGACTGGAGTGAGTTATCTTGGCCAGAATGTAACGAGTTATCTCGCCTAGGCTGTGGCAAGTTATCTCGGCCAGACTGTGACAAGTTACTTTGGCAAGACTGTGGCAAGTTATCGCGGATAAACTGTGACAAGTTATCTAGGGCAGACTGTGACAAGTTACTTTGTCAAGACTCTGACAAGTTACTTTGGCCAGGCTGTGACAAGTTACCTAGGACAGGCTGTGACAAGTTACTTTGGCCAGGCTGCGACAAGTTATCTTGGCTAGACTGTGGCTATTAATCTTGGCTAGGCTGTGACAAGCTACATCCTCCAGGCAGTGACAAGTTATCTTGGCCAGACTATGGGTAGTTACCTAGGTTAGACTTTGACAGTAGACCAGTCCGTGACAATTTATCTTAGCCAGACTCTAATAAATATAGGCCTGACTGCTGTAAATATACATTTCAGACTGCGGTAAGTTACTAAAGCTAGACTGTCACAAGTTGAAAAGGTAAGTTTGAGACAACAGAAGGACTGCATCCACCACTTAGGCGTGAAGAGTACAAGATTACACGTGTTCAACACTTGACAACCGGAAATAGTTGCGGAGAGATTGCGTCAGCGAGATCTGAGTTCAAGAGAAGTCAATATAATTTACTAACTGTTTTGCCTTCTGCTGTTCAAAACAATAAAAGCGGCCAATCTTTGAATGTAGACATCGAATTTTAAGGTTTAGATTCTAAGAAAAAGTGACGAACACTTCGAAATCGTAATGTTTGAAGTTTTTCGTCTCATGTTCGGAAATATGTTGGTAAACATGTGGGATGTAGCGTAAAGTCAGAAGTATACAAGTATAATAAATCAATGATCAAAATTTCAAACACAAGTAGAAAATGATTGTTATTAATGAGAGGTTCTACAACTAAATTGTGCACAAGAGGGACTTGTATCTCATTTCAAGCGTCAAAAAATTATCAATCAGCAATAAAACGCGTTAGTAAATTTATGAACAAATGTTCAAAACTTGAACTAGCCGGTGTGAGATGTAAAGATATTATCCGACTTATTACTAATGCTCATAGCATGTTTTTACAATTGAAAATATTTCATGAACTCTGACCAAAAATCTTCATGCATAAGAATTTTCTTTGCCAATAATTTTATTAAAGTTTTTGCTTTATAACTGGCTTTTTCTTGTTGTCTTCTTAAAATAATCAGATCATGTAAAATATTAGGCAACATTATTTTACCTGTCATTTGTACAGTTTAAGATTTAACTTCACATCTGGAAACATCCTATTTAAATCATTTCTCTCTGTGACTCGAAGTTTTCATTTCAGACTCTTAGCATAAACACTGCAGAATCACGAACACTTGCACATAAATTTCTGTTCATATTAATGCGTGTATGAGCAAATAAATCATTAACTGAAAATATTTTTTTTCCACTGCCAGAAAATCATCGGTTAGCTATGGTCGGGGTTGCGGAGTCGAAGGAATTCATTTGCGATTCTTACTCCACCTTTTCAGAATTTGGCGACTCCGACTCCGACTCCACCTTTTCAGAATTTGGCGACTCCAACTCCATTTTTTCAAAATTTGTCGACTCCGACTCCGCAACCCTGGCTATTGTACTGATAATCCCTCAACCCTGCACCCACGCCCATTGGCCGCTAGGGCATTTTTCTTCGCTAAATCAGCCGTGCTCGCTGACTGACAGCTCCATCTCGATGATGCACGAACCCTGTGTTCGGGGCACAGCAGGCTTTATGAAGAATCGCTTTTGCTCTAAGCTCCGCCATTGCGTTATGATTATCAGATTACTTTGGCCTGCTCCGCGAGCTCCATGATTTTATGAAAGTTGATGGAGTTTTGTGCTCGGGCTTAGGATATTTCGCAGAACGAGATCTCGCCTGGAGCGTAGGGCTTCGACGAGAGAATTCTGTGGAATCTTTTAAAAATGACCTCGGATTGAAATTACTGAATTCATAATGAATGAAGGCGTTTTTGAACCTTGAGCTGTTTCATTATTTCTAGCAACCTTCTGCTAGTAAAGTTCTACTCACGTGAGCTTTACAACAAATTGGATGGAAGAAAGAACTAGAAGAATTCCATTATTCCAATACTATTTCTAAAGTTCGATTATTTCGATTATTCAGGGTTATTCATCAATCGATCATTCAGATCAAATATATTTCACTGAATAACAAATTCTTGAATTAAATTTTACGATGCTTTTTATGAGCAAAATATCTTAAAAAAATTTTGTCCCACGAAATAACCGGCAGGCGCCACGGAATCGAGCGATGCGCAGTGCTCCTTAGAACCTCGCTCTGGCTGATCCTTCTGGTGCCCTGAGTGCTTGTGTCTCTGTGCTGTGACAATTACATAGAACAATACTCATTTTTAATGCATTTAAACGAGAAATAAAATTTAAATGGCTCTAGGCTACTAATCCTGACCATATTATCAGCAACGAAATAAAACTCTGTTTACATTAAATATTAATAAAAAGTTCTCTCTGGTATTTTCTAGAAAATAATTTTCATGGTGGTATTAAAACTCAGAAATATAGAAGTGACTTGTTTTGGCCCAAATGTCAAATGCGAGCCAGTTATTTCTTTCTCTGCTCGTTTTGCTGTAAGTACAGTGGCATGCACGCACCGTAGTGGCATGCACGCACCGTAGTGGCATGTAAGCACAGTGGCATGCACGCACTGTAGTGGCATGTAAGCACAGTGGCATGCACGCACCGTAGTGGCATGCACGAACCGTAGTGGCATGCACGAACCGTAGTGGCATGCACGCACCGTAGTGGCATGCACGCACCGTAGTGGCATGTAAGCACAGTGGCATGCACGCACCGTAGTGGCATGTAAGCACAGTGGCGTGCACGCACCGTAGTGGCATGTAAGCACAGTGGCATGCACGCACCGTAGGGGCATGCAGGCACTCTAGTGGCATGTAAGCACAGTGGCATGCACGCACCGTAGTGGCATGTAAGCACAGTGGCATGCACGCACCGTAGTGGCATGTAAGCACAGTGGCATGCACGCACCGTAGTGGCATGCACGCACCGTAGTGGCATGCACGCACTGTTGTGGCATGCACGCACCGTAGTGGTTTGAACGCACCACAGTGGCATGCACTCCATAACAACACACACTCACCATACTGGCAGCACCGCACAAAAGAACCACACAGCAGACCGCTTCACTTCAGAAAATCCTGAGAAGCGAGGCACTCTGGCGCAGATGCCGCTTCTTAACTGCTTTGCCGCTCGCAGGCCGAGCGGTCGCACCGAATGATAGCTGCCTTAATGGGCATTTTGAAGTTCCTAAGCCGCTCTTCGTTCCACTATCTGTTGTGTCAAGCGGCTCTTCACAATCTGCGGTACCACGCGACTCTTCGCTCTACCATCTGGGGTACCTAGGGGCTTTTTTCAGTACCATCTCCTGTATTAAACGGATCTTTGCTCTAGCATCTGGAATCCAAAACAGCTCGCTACTTAACTCTCAGTGAGCCCAAGAGCCTCTTTGCTCCACCGTTTGTGGTTCCACGATCCCGTTCCCCACATTTCATATCAAGATGCACTCTATCCTGTGCTCAAATTGCTAAATTGTGCTTCCCTTAAGTAATTTCCCCATCCAGGCGCCGGTGCACGCATAACGTTTACTATATATTTATGGCCGCAATGGCACTCACAAGAGCGGCCCTGAGCGTAACGTTTCATTTCTTTATCATCTCCACGTTTGATCTCATCAGCATAATATATTCTAACGGGAGCAATCCACTCCTCATTTGGATTCAGGCAGGAAATGGGGCCTGATATTAGCACAGGGTTCTACAGGCGCCGAACTCATTAATTTCTGCTTCAGGAATTATGAATGTTTAAAATGATGTTACGCTCGTCAGACTATTTTCTAGTATCTTCCTATTCGTATTGAAGAATTTTTGACTTGATTGTGTCGCTTAGTATGTGGAAAAAGATGGAACAATTTCACGCAAAATACGAATGTTTAGCGCACTTATGAAAATGTTGTTTACAAATTTAAACAATTAAACAGTTCAACAATTTAACAATTTGTTTAACACAAGCTATACAGAAGTAAATTGTTTCTTAAGTTTAGTACAATGGTCAAGTTTGAGTATAGCTACCTGTGGGCCCGAATAAGTTCAGTGACTTCCAAGGCATCCTACCATCAACGCTATTCTAAGGTGTAAAGTTATGTTTAACTGAATTAACTTAACCTAGTTGCGTACATCAATGAATTGGTCCACTCGAGATTCCAGGCTTAAATTTACAAAGTAGTTCAGTGGCGCCCAATCGTGCAGACGGCTGGCAAGTTCTGAGTAATGAAGGTGAAATCAGGCCTTAGTTCATCGGACTGATGTTATATCCTACCTCCGTAGTATCAACTTTTATTTGCATATTTTAATTCCTCTGCGTTTGTAAAAAGTGTCGCTCACAGCAATAAAGCCTGCCAGGCCTCCCTCTGGGTTATGTCCGGTTAGTTTTATATCCTCAGATTTTGAAGTAATCCATGAAGTAAACTACGTAAAAAGTCTTCAGCAGCCGATGTAGCATTCACTTGATCTGACCATTCCTGCATGTCACTGGGCGAAAGAATCCGCTTATCCCGACTCTGCTATTGATCCGACTTACAAAAGATCTTTGTGTACGGCCTCCCCCAGCAATGTAGAATGAAACTCACCGTCATCTGATCATGCTGTTACTTCAGAGGACAGAATCATGTCGACCGTCGGAAGGCTGGGACATGTGGCACCATAATGAGGACCTTCCGCAGAATATTATTATAAGCAGAGCTAGACAACATTACCTCGCATGTGGTCTGAAAATAGTAACAGACTGAACAATAATTTTCGTTTTCTCTCGATAGTTCATTGAGGCTAGAATTCTCCGGCTAGGCTAACAGGGATAAGTGTGGTTCAGATGTCACTCTGGTTCATTCAGGGTCGCGTAGCATCTTTTCAATGAAATTATATGCTGAACTTAGAGTGACATATTCAACTTATCAAGTTTTCTCTTGTATGCTAGTGTCAGTGAGACTATCCTTTGCTTGAGGTATTTGTAATATTGCCTCCATACAAATTTTTCTTTAACTGTCATTTAACGTATAACTTCGTAGAAATTGCGGTTCACAGAGCCCTAACTAAATAAAACCACAGTTTTTCAGTCTTGCTATTCGTCGAGTAGAAGGACTTTGATTTGATAAATTTTTCTTTAGATTATTTGCTGAATGAGAGTTATCGCAAAAATTGTTCTAGTATGATATTAGGTTTCAAAATTATTGAAGCTTTCACCAACCAGAAATAAATTAGTTACATTCAGACCATGCGAGCAACAATAAATCAAAAGCACTTGGCAAGAAATCATCCGAAAAAGGACCTCCGTTTTTAATTGGGCATCATGCACCAGGCTGGCACCGGCTGGCTGGCTCGCATGCAGTCAAGTTCAGGTGTGTGTGCATCAGAATTTAAAAATATACTTTAGATAATTAATCAACAGAACCTCTTTGTCTTGAGAATCGCAACTCATGAAGCTGAAACTTATTGAAAATGCTTGCGTAAAGAGCTTTTTCAAGATAAGTAGTGTTAGACTTTTTAGATTAAATTCAGTGATTTTTTATTAGATTCTCAGTGAAAACACGAAATTTCAACGGAAATATTATTCTCTATTGAAAATATTTTCTTGCAGGCTCAAACGAATTTCAATCTAATTTTTTTCAAGAAGTTGAACAAAAAGATAAAATAATTTCAGCGTTTTTCAAAATCCACAATATCATCATATAAAGAATACGCATAAATTTTTGAAATGAAGGGTGCAAATTTCACAGGGCTATTTGAGACAACTTAAGCGTTTCCCTCACAATGAGACAAGCGAAAAACTGGGAAGGATTTATTATGCTTTTGCCAGAGTTTTTCTCTTCACGAGAGACTGAAATGTTTCTCCCAAAACTTTCTTCTGTATCACGCTCACCCCGACGTCCTGAAAGCCTCCACGCCTAAGAAGATGGAAACAACGAATAAAAACAGAACTTTTGATCACGGCCGCTCATGGCCATGGCGATGTGTTAATGAGGCGTGCCAGTTTGGTCATGCAACAACAGATGCATATTTTGTGTAACGTAAAAAAAATCAGCTGTACAAAATTCTTCGGGATTCATATACACATGTTACTTAACGTGGAATATATGATTGATATTTATGTAGAATTTATCAAAGCATTTTTCCTATTTAAGCATATGAAATTCATGACCTTATATTATACGTGCTTTTTTTTACCATTAAACTTTTTGAACAGTTTGTGATCTTACTGTAGCAGATTGAACTGAAACTAAGCATGACCTTATTTACTCATTCATTTTAGCTCTGGATTTGCGGTGAAGGGACAAATGAAATAATTTCTTGATTTGCTGTTTGGCTGAATTTTAATTTATGATTTTAAGGGTTTAAGCCTCCAAGAAAATATTTTCAATAGAGAATAGTATTTCCGTTGAAATTTTGTATTTTCACAAAAAATATGTTTTTGCTAATTCGTTGGATGAACCTTACGAAGTAAATGTTGCAAATAACATCATGGATGGTTTCCAAATTCAAGCAAATTTACGAGACAAGCATGATTTAAGGCGGCACATTTTCATTGACTATCAATCAATAGTTTATGCAAAATGTGATAGAGATGCATTATTCGTGTGTAGCTCACCAACATCACGTGGGCGATATTTATACAGTTCGGAAACATTCAATGGAGAGGCACAACGAAAAAAGTATTTTGCTGTTTTAAGTTAAAGTATTATTCCAGACACAATGAAAAAATATTTCGAAAGAAATTGATACACGTTATTTAAACTCGAAACTCTACCTCTGATTCTAGCTTGCAAGATTTTTAGTGCCTATTTTCTTGACCCTTAAAATCACTATCATAGACTGAAAGCAGTTCATTCGTAATGAGTGACAGAAATAGCTACAATGAACTATAGAATGTCGATGAATGAATGCGTAAGAATGCGCGCTGTGAGGTCGAAAACTGGGACTCATATGAAACACTTGAATTATTCAACTTGAAAATGTCAGTGGAATTATTTAGCCTCCGGAACGCTGAATTTGACGAAAAAATTGCTGGTTTTGCTCATCGTGTAGGAGTTTCATTAGCAAACTTCAGCTTGGCCAGCTGAGCCAACACTCTCCACAGGTAAAGTTTTCAGTTGTTATTGCGGCGACTGAGAAAAGAGCAAGCCGGGCAAATTAACATAGGATGGTCACCTGCCGGTGAATATCACTGCCTGCCGGTGAATATTAGCCGAATGACTCTCATTAGAAGTGACTAATTAATCAGGTTTGCATCAGCAAACTTTTTTCTGAAGGAGACAAGAGTTTTAGGGAGAATAAAAAAGGAGTAAATAATGATTAATTTGTGTTCATCAGATGTAAGTCAGGTCATAAAGTGAACTTTCCCTTGTTAAAACGGCCAACATCAACATCAAAAAGTTTGATTGCTGCTAAAGTTATTATTACTACTTACATTCATTATCCCAATAGTAGAAAATTTATTAAGCCTTATGTCACTAGATTGCTAAAAATATTTGTCCGGGATCATGAAACAATCAACGGGGCTTGTTAAACATAGTTTTGACTGGTCAAACACGGTGCATTTCAAGTGAAGGAGGATTATTCAGCCAAGGATATCCCTACACAGCCTCACGATAAAACACCAAACAACGATTTTTTTCTTGCCCTTTTTAAATCTTTGATTTGTTTACGCTGAGGAATTAACTGGCGTAGGAAACATGCTGACCTCATCAGTGTCTTGTTTTGTGAAAATTAGTGAAAGGTATTGCATTGCACATCATCGGCATGTAATGAACTGTGTGACATTTATTGCTTTTTGTGCTAATTTGTTCTTATGAGATTGTTAAGAATGTATCTTGCTGCAGCCACTACTTCCCCTCGAGTTAAAGCTTCTGATTAAAAAATCCCTTCTGAATTAACCTCATAGGGCGCTATAAAGTAGTAGTTCTCGAATGAAAAATAACAACCGATCGGGATAGTAAAACTTTTATCATGGGAAATTAGCGCGACACCTAATTCAATATTTTTGGGTATATGCGATATGCTTCGCTGAATTTGGTATGGCAGTCGTAAGCACGATGAAATACGACAATATTACATACCCAAAGGAATAAATCAATGACTTCCATTCGGGAATTGTTGAGGATTCTTCTAACCTACGGAATATAGCACCAACATTCGGTTAACTCCAGCGATAAACAGCAATGAATTCAGTACAAATGTTTAATTACCTCAAGCAATAACCCACAATTAAGTCTATTGAATATAGTACCAACATTCAAATACCTCCAATAGCTGATTGAAAATTTAGTCTACGGAGAAAAGAGTAACCTAAAAGAGTAAGAGTAAAGAGTAACATTTAGTAACCTTCATATAATTAAAATGGAAATTAGTCTACGGAAATTAAACCTCATATTTAACTATCTAAGTTCTTGAACAAAGAGTTAGTCTGCGGAATCTAGTACCCGTATTCAACTAACTCTATTGATGGGCAACGTTATAATTAGTTAATTCTGACTGATTCGAACGTTTGATTCAGTCCACTAGGAAAGCAAAAATTTCACAGCTAGCATATAATGATATTCCATTAACGTCAGAAATGATGTGTTTTTACCTTTATCAATAAGGCAAGTTTACATAATCGAAACTTAGATTTATACTTTTTACAGTCTGTTACTCAAATGAAAGAGTTATCCGAATATACATCAAAGTCGAGGATGTGGATGTGACAGTGTAAAATCATTAGCACTTAAGAGCATGAAATAAGAAGTATAAAAAAATTGCTAACACTTTTAGGCTTTGCTTATAACGCTCGGCAACAGTTTATTTTACAAACCGAGAACTATCAAACCTTGCTGGGATCTGTACAAAGAATTACATCGCTGTTTATGAATGAGAGTTACTGTTCACTCAGAGCATAAGTAGTAGTAATAAATAAACAAATCAAACAAAATTGCGAAGAATTTAGCACTTTTCGGAAGTAGAAGAAAAGTCTGCGGAGAAACCTTCGAGTTATTATACGAATATATTTTTACTTCAGCAAAATTAGCGAAGAAGAGAACAAATTGTTAAAATCGTCATAATTCCATCCATATTCATTAGGGTGATTTAGAAATTGAAAAAAATGAAAGAGTTATTTTGACGTTTTTCATTGCACATTGCACAAAAGACAAAATACACGATTCTACTCGCACGGAATATTGCTTTGCATTTGCTTTATGCAGAGAGATCCAGAGATCGCTTAGAAATTGCAATTCCCTCTGAAATGCAGCAAGGGAAGCAATTCTTATTGATTTCTAGGCATCATAACTGAGCGAGCAAAAATGCAAGCTTCTATGGAACAAAGGTGCGTTCATTGCAAGCGCATGAAGGGAAGCTTTACAAATACAATTTCTGCATGCATTTAAACAGAATGGCGGCTTACTATCTCCTTTCTTTTGAATGTTAGGCCTCTCATTAAAAGACCTCTATCAGTTTCAGATGGCCGAAGTGGATGCACATATTTGTGTGAGTTATTTCAGGTAAAATGTTCATACAAATTCGCATGTTGCGCACAAATTTCTCTGTCAATCATCGATATTGATCACTATAAAGAATGCAATGTTCATCTGCTAGTATAAAAGTCTATCCTTTGATTTGACTTTAAGTTTGATTCATCCTAATTTTTTTCTGCATTACATCGAACGTCATCCTGTACACAAATACTCACGGTACAAACGTCAGAAGAAGACCACCAACATTGGGGATGCTAAATGTATCTCAGGCACTGACGTAAAGGTGAAATCGATACTACAATTGGAAATGAGCAGATAATAAATCAAGGAAATACAGCAAAAACATCCAATTGAAAATCAATTTAATCTCGAGTAAGCATAGAGGCTGTCTGGGGAGCTTTTGCCTCAGAAACAAGTCGTAAGCAGGATGATCATTTCTCCAGAAATGAAATACTGAGTGCCCAAAGCGAGCGAATCGACTGATGAATGAGACAGACTCTGCGATGACTGCAGCTGGGGCCGTTGTGCATCGTCAACGCCTTTTCCTTCTCTTCCCAACCTTACCTTAGTAAGTTAGGACAAAGCCAAAAGCTTGACGCATGTGACAATCACGAGTACGTGTCACACGAACTACAATATAGTCACGAGTACGTGTCGCACGTACTAAAAGATAATCCCGAGTACATGTCATAGGAACTACAAGATAATCACGCGTACGTGTCGCACGAACTACAAGATAATCACGAGTACGTGTCACACGAACTACAAGATAATCACGCGTACGTGTCGCACGAACTACAAGATAATCACGAGTACGTGTCGCACGTACTAAAAGATAATCCCGAGTACATGTCATAGGAACTACAAGATAATCATGAGTACATGTCGCACGAACTACAAGATAATCACGCGTACGTGTCGCACAAACTACAAGATTGTCACGAGTACGTGTCGCACGAATTGCAAGACAATCACGAGTACGTGTCGCTAGAACTACAATAGCAGGATCAAACGACGAGCTAAAAGGCAAAGCGGATGTCTCTTATCAGGACCGAGAGCTCTGTGCGAGAGCAAGCGGGTGCTGGAGACCAGCATGACCAGAATTAGACTACAAAATCGCGCAGCTACAGAAGGAGCACCCGCTGGGGCTGCTGAAGCATGCACCACGTGAGAGTGCTACTTCATCTGGAACACGCGCACACGCAGCTCTAGCTACAGCGCACGCAGCAGTCGCTGGCAGCCTGCACTGAGGACGTCAAGAGGTCTCACACCAGCGCCTTAGAAGGTAGAATGTGCTCGACCGACACCACGGTAGAGGAAACAAGGTAGAGTCATTTCTATTAGGAAAGTGCACTTCTTTTGTTCGGCTAGCCGATATAACGGCTTCATTTCAAGTAAACTTTATGACTTCACCATTGCGACGTGTCGTTAGACCAATAGTGGTGCCAGATTTGGGGACAGCAGTGTTGTGAGATGCATTATGAGCGAAATGTACATCCTTCTAAAAGATGAATTTTAAGGCAGTAATTTGATGAGAATTTAAGGCTACTGTGTTAATTTAATTAGAAGTGATGACAATATTTTGGTCTCCCTTCTTTTCAACGCACTAACAAGACGAGCATCAAGCCTGGTGTTTGATGATGCCATGACAGGAGCAGAAATTAATTTCCCTCTTATATTATCAATTTCTAATTTGGAAGCGACGCGTTTTTGACAAACATTAAACTGGAGCAAGCGAGCGCAGACAAAAATTTCTCTTTAATGGTGCCGTCGCGAAGAGCTCTCTAATTACGCTCAGCCGAAACTTCTGACAAACATGATGAGCTTCCTGTAAATATTGTCGACTTTCACAGAAATTCAGAGGTGAGGCCATTATTGTGCACTTGCGAAAATTTCCTGCTGCAAGTTATTTTCGCAAGCAGCGAGCAAAATATGGAAATTTTGATCAGAACTTACTTGCAGAGAAAAGTATCGCTTACAGTCCTCATTTCATTTGCAGATAAGGACATTTTGCTGTTGAGTTCACTTTGATATGTCTTTTAGCAGCCTTTTAAAAGCTCATTCAAGTTTAAATATGTAACAGAATTTGAGTGGCGGTGTCATAAATATCATTTAGAATTTCAAACGTAGAAATTTTCAGCTTGAAATTCGTTTTGAAATTCTAGTAGGTATTGATCTTTACATATTCATGCATGCTTGTTTTATTTGCACCATGTTTGTCACGTGTTGTTGCTGTAGTTCGTTTATGTGAAGTTATCATATTATTTGATTCGATAAAACTGCTTAATTTATTTCAAGTTATTAGCTATTCAAGATTTAAGTCCCCTCAAACATTTAAATTTAACCAGGTACATAATTTCATTACTTAATGTATTCATAAGAAGATCTCGGTTCAATCAATTTCGGATCAGTATTTTTCCCTGCAGATTCAGAGGAATGAAGTCTGTATGTTAGACATTTAACTCTGACGAACAATGAGCAATTCAGCTTTAATCAGGCGTTGTAGGCTCGTAAAAGTCCAGGTAAAACAAGATATCCTCTCTTCATTTAACTCGTGTCACTTCACTCCAAACTGACTCACTGAAAGCAACATAGAACGCCAGCAGTAGTTCCCAAGCTTATATAATGATATCTAATTATCGAGTAGGAGTTTATTTTCGTTTAACAGCCGAGGCTCTTGAGGAAGAAGCATATCACAACATATGCGTTACGCATGATGTTGAGCTGAGATCGAGATATTTAGCTTGAAAGTTAGGTTAATTTTCTCGATCAAGAAGTGAAATAAAGTCGCAGTTGAACGGCGATATCTCATCAAGAGGATTGGTATTTTCAAAGGCGATCAGCTCAACTTCTGTTTCCGAGAACTTTAATTATTTCTGCTGTTTGAACTGTTTTAGTGTGATAGAAGGGCAATTTCTTACCACCACTCGACGAGAAATAAAAACAAGGTAACATACTCATGTTATCTAAACGTGAAACCTGAAAGCAGTTTCATTTTTGTTGGTGTCAAATTCTGGAATTGCATCTCTTGCGAAAGTTTCACTGATTTAGCATTCAAAAGTAGGCTTAATTATAATAATATATTAAAGATCATAAGTGCTAGTAAAACATTTCGATAATAAGAGTTGAAGGGAAAATGAAAACGATTAAGAAAATTCACAAAATATAGTTCCTGAGTTATATTCTTCACTATAAATATTTTGTGGGAAAAACCTCAATCATAGAACCTGCCCCCATGAGTGTATTAGTTATTAGTTTTCTTTACTGATGTTAGTTTGTTAATGGCGAAAACAATCACCAGACTGTAAATTTAGATTTTCTTTAAGTTTGATACTATCACACTCTTGACTTTTATTCTACATAATTATCCGAAGTTATCGATATTATTCAAGTTTCTTCAAAATTCTTTCATCCCCTGATAGATTGTCATGGAAACCTAGTTGTTTATTTTGCTGTCAATTTCAAAATTGTTTCACACCGTTAAATAATAAGTATACTCTGGAGCCGCATTTGAAACAATGTACAGAGCTGTGGTCAATAAATTTTTAAAACCTTTTAAATTTGTAAAGTCATTTATATTTTTCAAATCTTTAAAATGAAATAACTGGGGTTTCAGCAATGGAACACTTTCCCACTCAAGCAGACCTGCAAGTGTGTGTAAACGGCGAGAAAACCTTATCTTTTGGGAGATTATCGCGGTAGGTAATTCAATATTTTTGGCTAAATATGGCATGCTTTTCTGTATTTAGTATAACTGTCGTGATCCCCATGAATTATGAAAATTTGATTTACCCTACGGAATACGTCAATGCACTCCATTGGGAAATTGTCGAAGATTCTTCTAACCTACGAAATATAGTACCAATATACAATAAACCCTCCCGATAAACTGCTTTTAATTTAGTACCAATTCTTGAATACCTCTAGCGATGAACAGAAATTGATTTGACGTAAAATAGAACCAACATTCAATTAACTCTAGTGAAAAAAAAACCTGCGATTAAGTCTACGGTATATAGAACCGACATTCAATTACCTCCAGCGAATAACCTGCAATTAAGTCTGCGGAATATCGAACCAAAATTTAATTAACTCCTACGAAGAACCTGTAGTTAAATCTACAGAATACAGTACCAATATTTAGATACCTCCAGTGGCTCATCAAAATTTCGTCTTCGGTGAAAAGTGCCACTTCATTGCCTCTTGTACACACGTAGGTCCATATTTCTATAGCAGCACGATCCAGTGCGGGACCATCATGCATGCACGGGTCCGGCAGTAACACAACACAGAAGTGTCTCAGCTGCTCACAGTGACGGGCGGCGCTGGAGAGGAGCTGATCATTTGATGGAGGTCAGGAGAGGAAATGAGGCTTGTCTGCGCTGTGTGGGAGGCAGTGAGAGCGTCTTTCATCTGGAGCTTGCATGTGGTTGTTCTTGCAGTCAAAGTGAACTCCTGCTGGCCTCACTCACAACATATGCCCACACACAAACTGGCCACACTCACAACATATGCCCACACACAAACTGGCCACACTCACAACATATGCCCGCAAACAAACTGGCCACACTCACAACATATGCCCACACACACAAACTGGCCACACTCACAACATATGCCCACACACAAACTGGCCACACTCACAACATATGCCCACACACAAACTCGCCACACTCACAACATATGCCCACACACAAACTGGCCACACTTACAACATATGCCCACACACAAACTGGCCACACTTACAACATATGCCCACACACAAACTGCCCACACTCACAACATATGCCCACACACAAACTGACCACACTTACAACAAATGCCCACACACAAACTGGCCACACTTACAACATATGCCCACACACAAACTGACCACACTTACAACAAATGCCCACACACAAACTGGCCACACTCACAACATATGCCCACACACAAACTGACCACACTTACAACAAATGCCCACACACAAACTGGCCACACTTACAACATATGCCCACACACAAACTGGCTACACTCACAACATATGCCCACACACAAACTGGCCACACTCACAACATATGCCCTCACACAAACTGGCCACACTTACAACATATGCCCACACACAAACTGGCCACACTCACAACATAAGTTCACACACAAACTGGCCACACCCACAACATAATCCCACTCACAAGCTAGCCACACTCACAACATAAGTTCACTCACAAGCTAGCAACACTCACAACATAAGCCCACTCACGAGCTAGCCACACTCACAACACAAGCCCACTCAAAAGCTAGCCACACTCACAAAATAAGTTCCCTCACAAGCCAGCCACACTCACAACACAAGCCCACTCACAAGCTAGACACTCACAACACAAGCCCACTCACAAGCAAGCCACACTCACAACATAAGTTCACTCACAAGCTAGCCACACTCACAACACAAGCCTACTCACAAGCTAGCCACACTCACAACTTAAGTTCACTCACAAGCTAGCCACACCCACAACACAAGCCCACTCACAAGCTAGCCACACTCACAACACAAGCCCACTCACAAGCTAGCCACACTCACAACATAAGTTCACTCACAAGCTAGCCACACTCACAACACAAGCCCACTCACAAGCTAGCCACACTCGCAACGTAAGCTCCTTCACAAGCTAGCCACACTCACAACACAAGCCCACTCACAAGCTAGCCACACTCACAACTTAAGTTCACTCACAAGCTAGCCACACCCAAAACCCAAGCCCACTCACAAGCTTGCCACACTCACAACACAAGCCCACTCACAAGCTAGCCACACTCACAACATAAGTTCACTCACAAGCTAGCCACACTCACAACGTAAGTTTCTTCACAAGCTAGCCACACTCACAACACAAGCCCACTCACAAGCTAGCCACACTCACAACGTAAGTTCCTTCACAAGCTAGCCACACTCACAACACAAGCCCACTCACAAGCTAGCCACACTCACAACCTAAGTTCACTCACAAGATAGCCACACTCACAAAGGCAACACAAGACACCAAATAGCAGCCTCTGCCTACCAATAAACGCTGCATCTCATCCTTGTCCTCCTTATTTGCTCTCGCTTGTCACGGGGTCTTTAAGGATCAGTCCTTCAAGCTCAGGCCATTTATTTATTACATCTGAACCAGCACTCTTTTGCCCAAAAGATAAATACTCCACTGATAATGTAGCTGTGGCTGTTGAAAGTACTCCCGAATACGTTTGTTTTTGGTTGTATTTAATCAATAAGATAATTTTCCATTCCAGCACAAACTAAATTCCTGGGCTCTTATATATTATTTTGATGTCCCTGGTCTCTCTAGCAATTGTCAGTTTTGGAGCCAAAATAACAGAGTTAGTCAGTACTAAATTATTCCGAGACTTTTTGCAATGGATGTGATGAACTCAACTGCATAGCAGATGGGGAGGGCTCGGTGCACGAGCTTCTAGTTACAGAACGCAATTTAACGAGTTTTTAAAACTCTGATTGCAAATTTCCCAGGTGACTGGGCAAGTTTACCCCTTGGTGAAAACAGAATGTAACTTGCATTCGAGAGGTTAGATAGAGCTGCAGGACCTTCAATAAGCCATTATTCTTTTTGGTATATTTAAGAATAGAAAGGTTTGAAAAGAGTAGCGGAAATCTCGAGTTCAGCCACTTTGCAAGTAGCTTCATATGAAGACTTTGAAATGTTTCATATTCCGAAATGTTCTCTATTAAATTCAAGATTTCATGAAAGAGATTTGATATATTTGACCCATAAAAATCAAAATCCAATCAAAGCTTCATCATGAATTGAGATGGTCAATCCAGCTTCCAAGCTTGATGGGGGGCACACAAAATTCTTTAGAAAAGTAAATGAAAACAAACGTGAGCCAGATGACTGCAAAATGCGCAGCTGAACGGAATCGCATTCCCACCACTGACTACCGCAACTCTCCTAGCCTCAGCTCGTCGCCCTGTCTGGTTCTAGCTCACAGCTACCACTAACTGAGTAACAAATTACAACATCCACAGTTCATGACTCTCAATCCCCACTATCGCACTGTATAATCAAAATAATTCACGATTTAGGAGACTCAATTACCACTATCACACTGTATAATCATAATCATCCGTGATTCATGATTCTCAAGCACTACCTTCTCACTGTATAATCATAATCCCAAACCTAGCCAGGATAGAGTCCCAGTCACAACTCTGGACCTGTCACTGTCAGCGGCATCGGTCTCGACACGACGGCAAGCCTCTGGGTCGCTGGCTTGCTGGGTCGCTGGGTCGCTGGCTTGCTGGTTCGCTGGCTTGCTGGATCGCTAGGTCGCTGGGTTGCTGGGTCGCTGGGTCGCTGGGTCGTTGGGTCGCTGGGTCGCTGGGTCGTTGGGTCGCTGGCTTGCTGGGTCGCTGGGTCGCTGAGTCGCTGGGTCGCTGGGTTGCTGGGTCGCTGGCCTGCTGGGTTGCTGGGTCGCTAGGTTGCTGGGTCGCTGGGTTGCTGGGTCGCTGGGTTGCTGGGTCGCTGGGTTGCTGGGTCGCTGGGTCGCTGGGTCGCTGGACTGCTAGAGCCTAGCCCCACTCCGCTCAGTCGATGAGGACCCAGCTTGGCGGTGCAACTCGGACATCAGCGGGAAAAAGATCAATGGTGAAAATTTGAAGCAAAAACGTAGCCAAACGGATAACTTCGTGAAGAGAAGTATAAAAGTTCGTGCTCTTGTAATGTAGGTTATCAAAATAATATGCCACCATGTATTTTGGGGAGAGGAACACCTGTTTAATTGCAAAATATTTTTTCAGAATAAATTACTTCTTCCGTTCTAAACAGTCCATTCGGTTGTACTCTAATGGTGATCGAGTGTGTAGAGTAAAATAGTTAGAAGGCCATAAAGATGGTAATCATAACAAGGTCATAATTCTCAGAATTACAATCGCAACTAAATTTTCAACTTCGTAGTGGCACTAACGCATAAAGTAAATAAATTTTGTACTGGCACTAACTCTCAGGGCACACAAAATTTGCGCGGAATCTAACATGTAAGGCACACAAAGTTTGCACTGAATCTAACATGTAAGGCACACAAAGCAGAGCAGAGCGCCACCAAAGCAGTGACAGGTCGACGCTCGGCGCCACACAGACTCCTGAAGTAACGCGATGAGCTGCACAGCTTCTGGTGGCGAGCCCATTAGTTTGTCGTGAGAAGCAGGGACAAGTTTGCCCTAAATCGCCGGCCTGCCATTAAGCGTTAAGTGTACTGGACAGTAAGGACGATGGGTGTCCGAGTCTGCTTGAAGGTGCATTCTGTAAGTGAAGTATTTGCATTGAATGGGAGACGTGGGGAAGTTCTCGTTTAATTATTTAATTTTCAAAACCTTGTACAAGTGTACAAATTATTTTTTTTATGAAGAATTGTTGTGCTGCTGCCCCATATTTACCCTCAGCGGCCTGATGTTGCAATTAAATTTTGAAATCTAAAGGTTTTTTGCCTAATTTTTACTGATATTTCTATAAGTTTCGTGATTTTCTAATGAATTTTCAGTGAACAATCTTTGTGTTTAAAATCAATCTTTCCAGTCTCTGGCTTTGTCATGTCAACAAAAAGTGACAATGAATAGCGTCCATATTTAGGCAAGTGGCACATTATAGTTAAAGCTATTGTTCATTACTGCTTAGTGACTCATCGCTATCACTACTCATGCTACATCGCAATGCTGTGTCAATTCATCACGCACTCGCCGATTACTCTCACTTCAGAGTAGCACAAAACTAGTATGCATAAAGTACATTTCCTATTACATTCACTTCAGTATGGCGCAAAACTAGTAGGCATAAAGTACATTTCCTATTACAATTTGAAATTATTTTGTTCGATAGCTCAATAATGTACCAACAATTAAAATAGTTTTGCTATAGAACAAGGTCTTTGCTCATTTCCTTGCACCCTAATTTCAATTTTATTTGAAGCTATCTCTTGGGCTGTGCTGTGGTGGAATGCAACTTTTAGTTTCCAGGTTTGAGTGCCTTGATTTCTCTCCATCGTCAGGGATGTTTTTCCTTTTTTTTCCTTTCTCAGAGAAAATATTCGCGAGAACTACGTTGGCTGATTTATTACGACACACGAGTATTTTCTGGAATAGCTACATTTTAAATGAGAAAAGTATACAGGTATCATTGACAGTCTTTCAGGGCTCTTGCTTCATATGTACTTACAGCAGGTTTAGACAAGCCAGAAGAGCAAGGCCTACGCTCTGACGTCGCTTTGTTCTTCAGAATCAAGTAAAAAGTTCACGATGGGTAAATTCTCTCGCAGAATACGATAGGAGAATTGCGCGATTCACGAGGTTGAGGGCACGATCTCGCATCAATATATGCAGCACGTCAGATGGCTGCGGAGGCACCCAACGTTCAGGAGCGAAAAGGTGGCTGCAGTTTCTTGGTTTTATAACAAATCGACTTCTGACGGCCGCTGAGCTCGCATCAATAATCCTCTCGGGAAGTCGAAAGGGCGAAGTCACGTTTCCGGAATAAAAGAGAGCTTTATTTTGCGGATTTTCCCGTAAGGCAGAATTGAGAAATGCTTTAAAGTTTTAGTTCGGTTCTTCAGTGATTGTCGGGAGAATTTTTGACTTATTTCATGCAAGTTGATCCTAAAATGTCTGGAGGGTTATATTCCTTATATTAGAATTCTATGAAGAATATCTGATTTATTGAACCCTTCACATTTTGCATAAGCACAAAACTGACATGCTGCATAATCTTCATCGTCGATGACTCTTTTATTTTTATTCATTCGCCTGACACAGACCTCGAATATGTGCGAATATTTTTTTCGTCAAATAATTCCAACTAATTTCATTTAAAACTAGGTGGAAAATCAATGAAATAAATATTTCCAAACGCCACTGTAACCTTTATTGAACAAATGATCGGGGTATCACATAGAAGTTTGGAGAAAAATTCGATATTTTTGGGGTGAAAAGAATTATATAAACTCCTAGACTAAGTTGAAAGCATTGATATAATGAAAAAAGTAGGAGAGACACCAGAAGGTCAGTACACATCACGTCTGCACCAAGTTTGTTTTACAACTCATAAAATCTATCCTTAAATTACACCCCAACACAGCGGTTGGTGTGTGTGGCGGATCGAGACTCTTAATCGGATGTGCTGGTCCTGCTCTTTGTTGTTGCGCTTATTGTGCTGATGTGCTGTTGGATTTAGTGTTTGTTGCGCTCTGTGCGAGGCGCAAATATATCCGCTTTTGTGGTTGGCTAAACCTAACAAGAAAATAGCAGTGACCCATTGTCAGTTGTCAGTATTTTGTGTGTAAGTATAATAATCATCTATGAACAAGTTTACTAAAGGTTTACCCTTTTTACAGGAAAATTCTTTTACGCAGGGACAAGATTGCCCTAAATCGCCAGCCTTTCTTTGAACGTTGAGTGAACAGAAAGGACGATGGGTGTCCGAGTCTGCTTGAAGTTGCATTCTGCGAGTGAATTACCTGCATGGGATTAAAATGTTTACGAAAATTTTTTAGCATGCTATTGTGCCCCAGAGGGCCATGCAGTTCAGCTACTCGATCTGCAAGGCTTTATTTCAGCGCGCGTATCGGAAACTTTCTTAACTAAGCTTGAAAACTTTCAAAATTGCATCACTCGGTTAACGTAAGGTCTACAATTTTGAGAAATGCCGCCAAAATAACACAGAAAGCTCGCCAAAATCCGGCGCTCAAAATAACTACGGCGGCTTCTGTACAGCAAGCAACTCGCAACGCTGAGAGACTAAAACTTGCGCTCATGGTCGAGAATTTCTTTGAAGACTTGCTTCGAGAAAAACGTTCGGCAGGAGACATAAGAAAATACAGAGTTTCGAGGTATTTTTACCTCAGGTTTTAAGATTTAAGAGCGTGAATTTCCGCAGGGAGTCTGGCACAAAACGCTACCTTTTTAGGGGACGCGTACCCAAACTGTAAATTTACTAGCTGCAGGAGAGGTTCTGACGACTGCGAATATGACCTTATACACGGCCCGTCAAAAATGACGGGATTCAATATTTTCCTTGAATAAAATTTCCAGATACGGATGACGGGAAAATATATCCATTCTAATAATCCGAGCGATAAAAATAATCTTGTACTTGTTCACTGGTGAAACTCGTATCACAGATACGGTCATTGAGCATCCATCAAATCAAAGAAACTGTTTCTTAAGAAGCAGACATCAGAAAAATAAATAAACACACCAAAGGCATTATTAGGTAAGACTCCTCTGATTAGTTGGAAAAATAGCGGTATCATTTTACCTGCATCATAATATAAATGTAATCAATTATCTTGAAATATATGCCGATCAAGAAACGAAAAATCTCTTGGATGATGCTTAGCGCTTTATTATTGTTTGCTAAGACGCTCAAATTATGTCGTTTAGATTGAATTCACTTATATTGCGCGGTAATACTGTATAAAATCTTCCTCTCCGTTGCAGAGTGCTGTTCTTTGGGCAGTAAATATTTCAGCTAAAATGTGTTCCTCTTACAGCATGACAAGGTCACTACATGAAAGCATAAAAAGTTCATCAGTTTTTCAGCAGAGCTTTTGGAAAAGATTTGCTCGGGGAAAATTCTTTAGCAGCGAAGTCTTATCACATGAACAAGTTTTTTAGAAACTTCGGCGGCGCGAGGGGCTAAGGATGACTTCTTTACGTGTTTTTACGGCAACTGTTGTACGACTTGCCATGTGTGCGGGTAGGGCTTTAGCCGTTGTTTGATCTGGAGACATTCTGTTAGTCTGCTGCTGGCCTACAGCTTGTAGCTTGTCTGCTGCAGTCCTGCAGCCGTGCAACTTCACTGCTACCGTACTGCAGACCTACAACTTTACTGCTACAGTACTGCATACGTACAACTTTACTACTACCGTACTGCAGACGTACAACTTTACTGCTACCGTACCGCAGACGTACAACTTTACTGCTACAGTAATGCAGGCGTACAACTTTACTGCTACAGTACTGCAGACGTACAACTTTACTGCTACAGTACTGCAGACGTACAACTTTACTGCTACAGTACTGCAGACGTACAACTTTACTGCTACAGTACTGCAGACCTACAACTTTACTGCTACCGTACTGCAGACCTACAACTTTACTGCTACAGTACTGCAGACGTACAACTTTACTGCTACCGTACTGCAGACCTACAAATTTACTGCTACAGTACTGCAGACGTACAACTTTACTGCTACAGCACTGTAGGTTCAGTGTTACAATCCTGCAGACCTGCAGATGGACATCTTCAGACTGGCAGTTCTGCAGATGGACAGCTGCAGTCCTAAAGAGCTGCAGCTGCACGGCTTCTACAGCTGCATGCATCAGAGATGAACGTGCTTCAGAATTAATTACGCCTGCCAGCAGAGCTGCAGCGGCGAGTACCTCGCTGAAGGTTTTATTCAACTGAACGGTGTCTCCCTAGCGGCGTGCGCGGTGCCGTGGAATGGTACGGTCTATCTAGGTAATCGTATTACCCTCACATGTACATACAACCATAGCATCATTCATGCTAGGTGACGCGATTTTTACTTATGGATATTTCCTAAAATGTGTAGCTGATTAAAATTACGCCATTTATGCTCAAGGATAATTCCTAAGATGTGTAGATGATTAAAATAAAGCCATTTTTACTTAAGGATATTTCCTAAGATGTGTAGATGATTAAAATAAAGCCATTTTTACTTAATGATATTTCCTAAGATATGTAGATGATTAAAATAAAGCCATTTTTACTTATTGATATTTCCTAAACTGTGTAGATTATTAAAATAAGGCCATTTTCACTTTCGGATACTTTCCGTGTTATGGATATGATTAAAATAGGCAAATCATTACAATGGGACGTAATTTTTCAAGTGTCAAAGGTTTAGTCAGAAATATTAGGTACTACATACTTCTTGAAACACTCCCAGCTAATTTTTTTCGTCTGTGATATCAAGTTGTTGAGCCAGAAAGCAAGCAACTCTCAGCACAACATAAATCTTGCAAGTAATAAGCTTCTTGAAAAGCAAGCGGACGAAAATTTTTTCGTATCTTTTCGTTTTTTGTTATCGTTATCTATGTTGGCCCGATAGGAGTTTATGAGTGAAGTGTGGGCATTTCTGAGTCTCATTGAATTGTGTTTTGTACCTCCTCGTCAGGGACTTGTGAGTGGTGTGGAGCACCGTTAACGACGCAGCACATGCATGACGCACCGTTTCTGACGGCAGACGCACGGTGCACCATTGCTGTCGCAACAGACGCACGGCGTACCGTTGCTGACGCAACAGACGCACGGCGTACCGTTGCTGACGCAACAGACGCATGGCGCACCGTTGCTGACGCAACAGACGCACGGCGTACCGTTGCTGACGCAACAGACGCACGGCGTACCGTTGCTGACGCAACAGACGCATGGCGCACCGTTGCTGACGCAGCAGACGGTGGCCCCACAATCTGCCTCCCATTGATGTCAAAACTTGCAGAGTTCCGCTTGATAAAAGCTCACTTGGGACGCCAGCCTTCTGCTGAGGTGAAGCTGACAATAATTTTTGCGTGGAGAAAGAATGTCTCTGCGTGAGGGCGAAGATCAAGTCTTCTTGACGCCGAGCTTCGATTTTGTTGATAGTGCGTGTGTTACCCTAAGTTAAGGTGTGGTTAGTGTGTGCTTGTAGTCTGCGTTGAGGCAGTACTGTGTGTCTGTAGTCTGCGTTGAGGCAGTACTATGTGCCTATAGTCTGCGTTGAGGCAGTACTGTGTGTCTGTAGTCTGCGTTGAGGCAGTACTACGTGCCTATAGTCTGCGTTGAGGCAGTACTGTGTGCCTATAGTCTGCGTTGAGGCAGTACTATGTGCCTATAGTCTGCGTTGAGGCAGTACTGTGTGTCTGTAGTCTGCGTTGAGGCAGTACTATGTGCCTATAGTCTGCGTTGAGACAGTACTGTGTGCCTATAGTCTGCGTTGAGGCAGTACTATGTACCTATAGTCTGCGTTGAGGCAGTACTATGTACCTATAGTCTGCGTTGAGGCAGTACTGGGTGCATATAATCTGCGTTGATGCAGTACTGTGTGCATATAATCTGCGTTGATGCAGTACTATGTGCATATAATCTGCGTTGATGCAGTACTGTGTGCATATAATCTGCGTTGATGCAGTACTGTGTGCATATAATCTGCGTTGATGCAGTACTGTGTGCATATAATCTGCGTTGATGCAGTACTATGTGCATATAATCTGCGTTGATGCAGTACTATGTGCATATAATCTGCGTTGATGCAGTACTGTGTGCATATAATCTGCGTTGATGCAGTACTGTGTGCATATAATCTGCGTTGATGCAGTACTGTGTGCATATAATCTGCGTTGATGCAGTACTATGTGCATATAATCTGCGTTGATGCAGTACTATGTGCATATAATCTGCGTTGATGCAGTACTATGTGCATATAATCTGCGTTGATGCAGTACTATGTGCATATAATCTGCGTTGATGCAGTACTATGTGCATATAATCTGCGTTGATGCAGTACTGTGTGCATATAATCTGCGTTGATGCAGTACTGTGTGCATATAATCTGCGTTGATGCAGTACTATGTGCATATAATCTGCGTTGATGCAGTACTGTGTGCATATAATCTGCGTTGATGCAGTACTATGTGCATATAATCTGCGTTGATGCAGTACTATGTGCATATAATCTGCGTTGAGGCAGTACTGTGTGCATATAATCTGCGTTGATGCAGTACTATGTGCATATAATCTGCGTTGATGCAGTACTGTGTGCATATAATCTGCGTTGATGCAGTACTATGTGCATATAATCTGCGTTGATGCAGTACTGTGTGCATATAATCTGCGTTGAGGCAGTACTATGTGCATATAATCTGCGTTGATGCAGTACTGTGTGCATATAATCTGCGTTGATGCAGTACTATGTGCATATAATCTGCGTTGATGCAGTACTATGTGCATATAATCTGCGTTGAGGCAGTACTGTGTGCATATAATCTGCGTTGATGCAGTACTATGTGCATATAATCTGCGTTGATGCAGTACTATGTGCATATAATCTGCGTTGATGCAGTACTGTGTGCATATAATCTGCGTTGATGCAGTACTATGTGCATATAATCTGCGTTGATGCAGTACTGTGTGCATATAATCTGCGTTGATGCAGTACTATGTGCATATAATCTGCGTTGATGCAGTACTATGTGCATATAATCTGCGTTGAGGCAGTACTGTGTGCATATAATCTGCGTTGATGCAGTACTATGTGCATATAATCTGCGTTGATGCAGTACTGTGTGCATATAATCTGCGTTGATGCAGTACTATGTGCATATAATCTGCGTTGATGCAGTACTGTGTGCATATAATCTGCGTTGAGGCAGTACTATGTGCATATAATCTGCGTTGAGGCAGTACTGTGTGCCTGTAATCACGCAGTACTTGGGGACTGCTTAGAGAAAGAACCAGAGCGGCTCAGGTAATTCGTTCGAGGATCCCGAGGCAACTTCTGAAGGAACATCGAACTATAGAATATCTTTTTTTTAAGAAGAAAATAACATTGTGGGAATTATACGTAATTATTGCGAGAGATGGTAAAATATAAGCAGAAATACGAATAGTAAAGATTGAGCTTTGGACCTCACTGAGTTTAGTGTTGAATATGCATCTTTTACTGAAGGGAAGAGTCCCCCTTTAAAAAAATTTATTATTGAACCTATAGTAATGAAATTTGGTATACAGATAGGAAATGCAATTTGGAATCATTTTCCA